>CM061556.1:165912972-167277615 GCA_030864225.1 Capsicum baccatum var. pendulum | reverse complement strand
ATTCCAGGTGCAAAAAACACTCTGTTTTGAGTTATTTTAAGGATAATTTAGTCTTTTAACAGTCCTTACACGTCCCTAAACTTAACATTACAAAATAAATAGCTTCTAAACATATTACAACCCTATTATCATCTCAAAGCTCATCATCCAAGAGCACTAACATAGAAAAATACAAGGGCTGCGTAACTAAGCTTGAAAATCAGATTTCAAGGAAATTCCTCCATCATTCATCAAGAATCTTCCTTCTATGGTATGCGTGAGTTGATTTATGGATCCCTTTAATCCATAAAGCTCAAAAATCCTCTTTTTCATTATAAAGTATGATTTCTATATTGTTGGGTGTTGATGATCATGTTGTTGATATTGGGTGATTCCCAAGATGGAATCTTTATATGTTTTTTTGAATTTCATGATACGATATGAGTTGGAAACATATAAATTTGGTTGTTCATGATGTATAATTTGATGATTTCACCTATGCTTAAGATGTGCATGTAAGGTGTTTGATAAAATGCCTAAGAAACTAGAAATCATACAATATAGCTAAATTGTTACTAAGTGAAGGATTCATGATATGCCCTTACGTTCCAATGACTTCTGTGTTGTTAATGTGCCTTGTAAATATTGTTGGAATACTCATGAACTTTTCTTATTAGATTATGCTATGTTTACTTGCAAATCCTACTAATGAACAAGATGTATGATAACCATGCAATCCACATGAACTTCCATGCTATTGGTATGTGTTGCCAATATGATTATGCAATGAATAGATATTAAGATTGTGCAAGTACTTCCATGTGATATGAAATCATTTCCATGCAATACATTGTTGATAACCATGCTTAGTATGAGATCCCTACTTATGATATTATAAATTATGGACTCTACTCTTATGATCAAGTTAGTTATGTGTGACAGTTTCCTTCAATCGAGTCCTAGGGTAACTTGAACCCAAAAACTATAGTTGTGTGCCTAGATCACTGACATGTTTCATGATATCCGAACTCAAGCTATGATTTCATAGACTTCAGTCAGTCATGTGACTCAGGAAAATCTCATGATCTTAGTCAGTTGTTAGATATCAGTAATATTCCGCCAGTTAATGGAATTCAGTAAGATTAAGTCATGCACAGTCAGTTAATCATATCCAGTCCCTCTAGATGGGAGTATAGGTTTGAACCGAGTGAACCTAAGGATGGGAACTCACCCGCCAGTTCAGGGTGTGATTCTTAGTAGTCATCCTTGTGTTCCAGAACTACGTAGCCAGCGTAGGTTGAGACATCAGACTAGGGTTGATGAGGTGGCTTAACCCATTAGTTTAGCGTTCCCACCATTCTCATTGAGTACCCGCCAGATAAGGGTCACTCATAGGCTGTCCTTACCCGTGGAATGGTATTGACAGCCTACCAGTCAGGGCAGAGATGGTACCCCTGATTAGCTATAAAGGCATAGATGGGGCATGTCAGTTAAACGCTACTTCCCACAGTTTCAGTATCAGTCTCGGTAAAAGAACTCAAGGCGTTCTTCAGATTTTAGTATATACAGGACTGTCAGATACAGTCGTCCATGTTATCAGTTTCACTATCAGTCATGACAGTTATCAGTAAACCATGTATTAGCTTAAAGTTCATGCTATCATGTATTCATGGTCCCAGTTTCTATATATGTGTGTTTGCACTCCCTCATTCATATTAGTAAGTCAGTGTTATTCATGCATGAAACCCTTTATGTTCAGCCTACCTTCTTGGTATACTCAGTACTCCAATTGTACTGACGCATTTGCACTATGGTGCTTTCTTTTCATGTTACACCATAGGTTCTGAGACACAAGCTCCATCCCAGAAGTAGCGGTAGCATTCCAGTCGCAGAGACACAGTAAGTGCTTAATGATTCAAGGATAGTATGATTTGATTCATTTATTTATTTCTTCAGTTCAGTTTTATGGAGTTACTTTTAGGGATGTTCCTTCTACTCCTTATTCAAATAGTTTAGAGGCTTTCAGATTTATATTCAGATTTATATTCAGATTGAGTGGTTTTAGGCATTTTCACCCACATGATTGGATTCAGTTGAACGTTATGGCCTTACAGTTTTATGTATTCTGCATTATTATATCATGATTTTCAGTATACAGGTACAGATATCAGACATGAGTTAGCTTGTGGTCTCTCGGGGTCATGAGCACCGTGTAGCATTTCGGTTCAGCGTATCAGGGTGTTACACAAGCTCATGCATTTTTGGAATCCATAATCAACATCTAAAAATCATGCAAACACATCAAATCCTATATATAAATACACTTTAGTTCAACATAATCCCAAGACTAAAGAAATTAGTGACACATGAGATAAGGGAGAATAATTTTACTAGGTAATCCTTCCATGATATCCCTAATGATAAAAAGTAAATAATATTCACTTCCACACTTCAATTTCACTAATACCTTTTTAGAATAATAATTACAATAACTATGAACAATATATTTTTTTACCTAAATTCAAGAATTCTTTGTTTCTTTCTCTCCAATATCCTCCTAATTTCTCACCACCCCACATCAAAAGGTGTGTTGATCTTCTATAGAAATGTTGAATCATCTGTCCAAATTGACCATAATTCCCTTGCTCATTTATCTTGCTAGGCTATGGTGGCGGAGTTTTAACTGTGATCGAGCAACTACTGCTGCGGCTATGACTAAGAGATCGTGGTATGTTGACCTTCTTGATAAACCACAATCACATTTCCCAGACTGCCATCACATTACCCGAGAATATATCTATTATTTTCTTAGCTGACAATAATCATGGTGCTCAGACCATAACCGTGTTAACTGAGGCCATTTTTGCTATAATTCAGATGTAGAACTTGCTTTCTCCCTTCTGATCCTCTTAACCTCCAATCCACATCTTTCCTTCCTATTAACTATGTGCCTGCAAAATGTGGGTATAACTGCATTCAATCTCAACTATGTCTCTTTTATTCATATAAAACAAGGTATTTTGCATTAATAATGAGTGCGAATGAGTGGTAGAATCACCACTCATCAACACCCCTAATTTAAAACCTTACTTTCCCTCAAGATACACTAGCCTTTTCTATGAGACAATTGTATATATAAGGTCCCATTCTTGCCTTAAAGATCAGAACGAGTTCAGGTTTAGTCATCCCCACAAGTAGCTCATTGCACATGGGCTAGGCTATTTTTCACTATACCCCTTACCATAAAAGTCCACATCGAAGGATGCATAAGACTTTAAAGAGAAACCAAGCAACAAAAATCAAAACTCTAGGAATTTCTCATTTTTTACAATAACTAAGTTATACTCCATTTGCCTCATTGCTCGGGGGGGGGATAAAATCACACACCTCATCTTGTTCTTATGCTAACCTCATATAAAAGGGAATTCCTCACACCGAACTACCAAATATACATTAAAGAATTTTAAATGCAAGACTCTCCTTCTCTCAAAAGAAATCACCATGCAACACATGTCATTTCATTGACTTTCCCCGATTTTCGATAGCCACTATGAAGAGAGAACATGGTTGGTGATCTCAAAGGAATTTCTATTCTTGTAACGTAAGTTTGGGTTAGGGTAAGATATCAGTTGGGAACAAAATAGCTATACCCTTCCTTGAGTATTTACATCACACTTTTCAATCCTCTTTTTTGACAAAGGGACACTTTTTTTTTTCTTCTCTTATGCCTACTTTTCACTTCCTTTGTTCACCACTTTTCTCTCATTTATTTTTAGTGCAACTTTTGTGTAAATTCTATTTTTCATTGTACCTCTCTCAAACAATTAATTTGCTTACAATGCTAAATCATATTAGGCACTTCACTTACAATTTTAAAGCACTAAACTTCCTTCCATCAATTTTCACCACCCCTAACTTAGAATTTTAGCCTCAAGTTCAAGGAGGGTATGGTTAAAAAGATGGATCAAAAGAATGGTTCACGATTGGTAATGAGTTTTCCACAAGAAGGTCCAAATTCTCAAAGTGGGTATCTAGGGATTAACTTTATGCACAAGTAGGATTTTAAGGACAGAGTGGCTTCCAATGTCATAAAGTTGGCAGAAGATCACTTCTCAAACCAACTACAATCAAAATTACCTTTGAAAGACTAATAGGACAAGTTCTAGATAACATAAGTATACAAGAGACAGATAAAAGTAGCTCACCAAATGTTGCGTTAAAAATTAGCCAAGGGTGCTCAATTGTTCCTCCCACTCGATACAAAATTTGATTATCTATTTCTATTCACGAGTCAAAAATTAATAGAGCCACAAAAAGAGAAAAAGTTTTTTTACAAAATTGCCCACGTCTATGCCCTTGATTTTGATTTGAAAAATTATGGATGGAGGGGGTTGTTCATTTTACATTAGCACCACTAACAATTTGCTAAACTATGGCAACAACCAAAGCCTTAGCCTCACATTTTGGCTCAACACGGGCAAACCACTCGTATGGAAACTCTAACATCACCAATGGGTATGAATGTGATCCCAAATTATTAATGCCACTGGTATTTAGTCTTCCCCACCATCAGTGGCTAACCCAATTACGATACTTTACCATTAAGAATGTTATCACTCAATCTATAATAGGAAAAAGTTCTTCCACAGCTAAGAAAGCCCAGGTAGCCTTGCCACACCCCTAACTCAAAGGCTTAAAGTGCCCTTATTGAAGTAAATTTAAGAGGCATAAGGGATGAGAAAGGATACCATAGACAGCAGGCAGTTCATGAGTCTGATGCCTTGATCACGTCAACAGGTCCGCAATTGGGGAGTCGTGATTATAGTCTATTATCCGTAATCGTTGTTACTGAGACTGAATTCCCTTATTTTTTGCTTTGTTTTTTATTCCCTACATAGCAGCCTGTTTTCCAGCTGCTTTTCCCCCTATTTTTTGGGACACACTACCTATGTTAAATAACCTACAAAACATTAAGACAGTCAAAAAATAAGTCAAATATAGGATCGGTCTCATCAAGCGCCCAATTTAACATCACGGCATAACTTTCCCCTTTCACCATATAGCAACTTTGAATTTAACACACTTCACCTTGGCCACCATGGAAATTTTCTCACTGTAGTTCTTCACCCTTTCACCATTGACTAAAAATTTTGTCCCTTCATTATATTACAATTCAATGGCACTACTTGGGTGAAAGTTAGAAATCACAAATGGTCCCGACCACTTTGAGAGGAGCTTCACCGCAAACAGTTTCAAATGGGAATTCTAGGGGAGTACATTCTCTCTAAAATAGAACTCTCGCCATAACATTCGAGCATCATGACATTTATTTATTTTTATCTTATACAATGCCAAACTCTCTGATGAGTAGTCATTTTACCACTCATTCTTACTAAAAATTTGTGCACATTACCTTGTTGTGTATGGATGATACAAATTGGTGAGAAAATGCACTAATATCCACTCTTTAAGAGCATAGAGTTGGGGAGATCAAAACATGTGGGTGGGAGCTAAAAATAATCAAAACAAAGCAAGTGTAGTGGAAGACTTAGTGCAGCAACGCCTCAGGTACCACAGTCGTGGTTTGCTCATCGTGATCACAAAAGTCCAGCAAAAGTTATCCAAGAACGACTATGGAAGTTACCCATGGTCACGTAACCACGGTTTTAGCCAGATTCATGCGATTGCGTCTTAGCGAAGGAGTTCAGCCCAAGGGAAAAATGTTACACTTGAGATTACACCCTAGGCATCATATAGTGCTTACAGTCCCGAGGGACAATAAGCTAACCCATAAGATGGTACCTATTGTGAATGTTGAATAATAATAATAAAATTGAGGAAAACAGGTAATATTGCCATAAGGTTTTATCATTGATCAATAATGAAATATGAATCTATAGAAAAACTAACTAAATCTAATTAAATAATTATAAATTGACATGTCAACTAAACATCCAAATACTGAATAACTGACTTTAATGTTTGAAAAGTCTCTAAAACTGACTGACTAAATTTGAGTTAATGGGATAGGCCCCCAACTAACCCTGCTAACTAATGAAATAGAGATATGAAGTAAAATAATCTATCCTCAAATAATAAAGATACACCACTACTAATGTACTGTTGATAGCCTGAGGAGTGAGGTCCAAGCACGGTCCGAGAACTAAGCATCAGTACCTATGATATGATACATCATAGCGTAAAAGAAAGGTATGGGATCAGTACTTTGTATACACTGGTATTCTAAATAAGGTAGGCTGATATGCATGGTTTCATGAATAGAAATAATAATTAACTGAATATGCATGTAAACCATGGAGTACTAAGTAGAGAACATGGAAACTGTAGATACTGAAAATATGGAAAATCTATAAATACTGAGTATGCATAAAAGTCTATAAGTTCTGAAGATAGATGAAAATCTGTAGATACTGGGGACGCATGACCAAGCATATAACATGAACTGAGTAAAATATGTAAACTAAAATACTGAAATTTGTATTCTTTGGTCAAGCAACTCTATGACTGCATAGCTTAACTGAGACTATAACTTAGACTATATCTGAGACAGTGGGAGGTATCATCTAACTGATATTCCCCAATTTGAATTAATTGGGGTCCAACCTGTTACCCCAGTTGGAAGGGTTTTAATACCATGCCACGGGTATTAACCAGGGCTGTGTGGATCCACTAAACTTATATAATATCAAGAAGAATAAGGGTGTCAAGCCTAAACTGACGAGGTATCCCTACGATATAGTCAAGCCTAATCTAATGAGGACCTTCTCATACCCTACGTTGGCTACAGAGTTCTAGAGTATAGGGATTGCTACTAACGACTCCTCCTATCTGAAGGGGAAGCTACCATCCCTACACTTGCTATGTGTTAAATCCTACTCCCAACTAAAAGACACTGAAATACTAGACTGTTCTGAGGTGAACTGACTGATATCTAACTATTCTGATAATGCCCAGAGTATGTTCTAAAGACTATTCTATCATGTACATTGTTCAGAGACTATACTAAATAAACAACGATGGTTTTTGGGTATTTAATATCCCCTGGACTCAAAAATGATAATAGAAAAATGACACTAAAACTCGAAGGTCAAAACATGAAGGCTTTTATTAAATCAATAACTCTTGTAGGCATTTTATCAAACAGTTGTAGTTCATGGTTTAAAACAATCATTGAAATGTCATGAAACTTGTAAGAATAGTATGAATTCATCATAATATCATAAATTCATGGGTTAATTCAATAAGTAATAATGTTAAAACATGGAGGATTAAATAATAACAATAATTTCATGGTAGCATGGTATAAAATCAATTGTACGTGGATATTCATAGATGAAATCATAGTTTAAAATATAATAACTTGGAAAGATTATAACTTGGTAATTAAAAAAGAATAACTCTATGTATAAAAGGAATCCATAAATGAACCTTTAACATACCTGGGATAACAAATTTATTGAAGTTCTAGGTGAGTTCTTGAGAATTGGTGTTGAATTTGAGAGATAGGGTTTCTTATTATTCAAAAAGGAGATCTTTATTTTGAGAGGAAGTTGAATAATGAATTATTTTTAGGTCAATTGGGCCTAAATTTCTTGTTTTATGATGAGTTTAAGGCTTAGGAAAAAGATCCAAATACCCTTAAATGGATTTAAAAGGTAAGCTTGAATACTGACTATTCCAATTTTTGGCCTTGGCATAATGCGCCACTATCACGCTATGCTACTGGAAATGTACAATTTAGACCTAGATAAGCATCATGACACAGAGCTATCACAATAAGCCTTTGGAATTCATATTTTTCCATCACCGCGATGCGCCAACATCGCTGAGGCCCACTTGAAATTTCCAAATGGAAAATTGGCCTGCTCCACGATGGTCCATGATCATGGAGTCATAATAGAAATTAACTATTATCATTTGGAATTCCTCCGGGATTCTCTAATGGTTAAAATGATAGGGTCTAACGATTGGAACTTAAAATCGCCATAAATTCTTACCCAATTATCGGATTTTAAGGAATTTTATATCGCTTGAAAGGTAAATGAATTTCCTACACAATGGAAGGTTCTAAATTGAAAAATAATGTGTGTTTCAAAAATATTATATATGAATACTCATGTATTAGGACATAGATTATGCTGGGGAAATATGGGGTATTACTATATCTCGCCGTTGGGATCATTCATCCTCGAAAGAAACTAGTTAAGCTGAGGAAAACTGTTGGACTAAGCTTACACACATAATATGCATATCAGATACATGGGTTACATGACTGAACTGATTTGTAAAGGTACGAATGACATGAATATGATGTGCAACTGAAATTGAGTATGATAGAGAGAAATCTTAAGAAGATTAGTACCTTATACTGAATCTCGATTCGCGGAGAAAAGATGATGGTACTTGGTCCGTATATCTGCCTCTTCTTCCCAAGTAGCTCCCTCAAAGGACTGATTATGCCAAAGAATTTGGCTATTGGAACTTCTTTGTTCCTAAGTCTACGAACTTGATGATCAATAATTTTGACTGGAACTTTCTACAAGGAAAGGATATTCTGAATATCTACACTCTTTAAGGGAACAACTACAGTTGGATCAGCAATACACTTTTTCAACAATGTGACATGGAAAACTGGGTGTACTGAGGCTAGATCTTAAAGCAACTCAAGCTCATAAGCTACCTTTTTGGAATGACTCATAACTTTTAAGAGACCTACATATCGGGGACTGATTTTCTATTTTTTTTTCAAATATGTTCACTTTCTTCCTATGAGAGATTTTCAAGGACACAAAATCACCCACCTCAAACTCAAGATCCTTTCTCCTTACATCTGCATACAATTTTTGTCGGCTCTATGTAGTCCTAAGACTTTCTCTAACCAAATGGATCTTCTTTAATGCATCAAACACCAAGTTAGGCCTTACTACTGTGGCCTCACCTACTTCAAATAAACCAATTGGAGATTTACATCTCCTACCATTGAGATCCTCAAATAGAGCCATACAAATACTGGAATGATAACATTATTATATGCAAACTCAATCAAAGGAAAGTAGTCATCCTAACTACATTTAAAATCAACTGCGTATGCTCTCAACATATCCTCAAGAGTTTGAATGGTCCTTTATGCTTGACCGTCTATTTGAGGGTGGAAGGTTGTACTGAGATAGACTTGGGTACCAAGACCCTTTTGGAATGCTTTCCAGAAATAATAGGTAAACTAGGTATATTTATCTGATATGATAGATAAGGGAACACTGTGCAACCTAACCAACTCTCTGAAATAGAGTTTGTCATAGTCCTCAGCTAAATAAGAGGTAATGACTGGCAAGGAATGAGTTGATTTGGCCATTCTATCTATGATAACCCAAATAGAATCATGCTGATAATGGGTACGAGGAGAACCTATCACAAAATCTATGTTCACTTCCTCCTACTTCTAAGTGGAAATACTGAACTCCTGCATGGACCCACTAGGTTTTTGGTGCTCAATCTTAATTTGCTGACATTTAGAGCACCTAGCCACAAACTTAAAAATATCTCTCTTTATCCCACTCCACTAATAGATCTCCCATAAATCCTGGTACATCTTAGTGGCCCCTGGATGTATAGAGTAATGCACACCATGCGCTTCCCAAAGCATTTATTGCCTTAAGTCATCTACACCAGGTACACACAATCTACCCTGACAACGCAACACACCATCTCCCACTTGGGAGTAAACCTCTACTTTCTGATCTCTAACTGATTCTTTCAACTAAACTAGACTAGGATCTCTATCTTGCTTTTCCTTTACCTCGGAAACTCGAGATGATTCTGAGCTACTCTGAACCCATACACTACTCTCTGCGAAGTAGAATAACTAAACACCTAGTTAGGCAAGATGATGGACTTCCTGAGCAAGATGCTTCTTTCCATCCTCAACATGAGCTGCACTACCTATGTATAATATACTGAGAGCCTTAGCTACTACATTAACCTTGCCCAGATAATATAGAACACTTATGTCATAATCTTTTAATAATTCTAACCACCTTCTCTGACGTACATTCAAATATTTCTAAGAGAACACATACTGAAGGCTTTTGTTATTTGTGAACATATCCACATGCACCCCATACAAGTAATGCCTCCAAATCTTTAAGGAAAATACTATAGCTGCTAACTAAAGATAATGAGTAGGGTAATTCTTCTCATGGGGTTTAATTTATCTGGAGGCATAGGCAACGACCTTACATCTTTGTATAAGGACACAACCCAAACCTACTCTAGATGCATCACAGTACATAACAAAACCATCTAAATTATGTAGTAGAATCAAGGCTAGGGCTGAGGTGAGTCGGGTCTTCAACTCCTAAAAAATCTTTTCACATGAATCTGACCACTGAAACTTAATTTTCTTCTACGAGAAACTGGACATCTAGATGCAATAAAAGAA
This sequence comes from Capsicum baccatum var. pendulum, assembly GCA_030864225.1. Taxonomy (NCBI): domain Eukaryota; kingdom Viridiplantae; phylum Streptophyta; class Magnoliopsida; order Solanales; family Solanaceae; genus Capsicum; species Capsicum baccatum. Next base: position 167,267,177 of record CM061556.1, on the reverse strand, counting down.
AACTCTTTAACAAATCAATGGTAATAGCCAGCTAAACCCAAGAAAATCCTGATATCTGATGGAGAGATGGGTCTGGGCCAGTTTCTTACTACCTTAGTATTTATAAGATTAACTCTATTACAATTACCAGAAATAATATGGCTAAGGAAAGCTGCTGATCTTAGCCAGAATTCACACTTACTAAATTTAGTAAACAACTGGTGAGCTCTAAGAGTCTGAAGCACTACTCTGACGTTGTCTACATGATCATTCTCTCTACCAGAGTAAGCAAGAATGTCATTAATGAAGACTATGATGAACCAGTCCAAGTACTATTTGAACACTAGATTCATCAAGTCTATAAAGGCAGTTGGGGCATTGGTAAGACCATAGGACTTGACTACAAATTCAAAGTGAACATACCGAGTTCTAAAAGCTTATTTTAGAATGTCACATTCCCTGACCCTGAGTTGATAATAGTTTGATCTGAGGTCTATCTTTGAAAAATAGTTGGCACCCTAAAGTTGATCATACAATTCATCAATTCTAAGAAGCCGATATTTATTATTGACTATGACTTTTTTTAACTGATGGTAGTCAATTTATATTATGAGAGAACTGTGTTTCTTACGTATGAATAGAATATATGCACCACATGGGGAGACGTTGTGTCTGATGATTACCTTATCTAAGAGATCCTTCAACTTTATTTTCAATTCATTATGTTCATCTGGAGCCATTCTATATAGCCAAATAGATATAGGATGAGTATCTGAATGAAGGTTTATTCTGAAGTCGATTTTCTTTTCAGGAGAAACTCCGAGGAGATCTTCAGAAAACACATCTGGAAATTCCCTAACCACTAAAACTGACTCAAAGGTTGATGTTTCTGAGTTAGAGTCTTTGACTCGCACAAGATAGTAAATACACCCCTATGATATAATATTTTTGGATATAAGGTACGAGATCAACTAATCCCAAAGAGTTATAGTACTACCCCTCTATTCAAGAACTAGTTTATTTGGGAACTAAAAATGAACTATTTTATTTCTATAATCAACTATGGCATAGTATGAGTGGAGACAACCATGCCGAGAATGACATCAAAATCCATCATCTCTGACCCCATGAGATCAACTGAGGTAACTTTTTGAGATATTGTGACCAGACAGTTCCTGTATACCTGTCTGGCTACAATGGAAACATCTACTAGGGTAGACATTGAAAAGGTCTCTACTAGAGTATCCCGATTCACTCCATAATTGATGACTATATATGTAGTCACAAAAGAAAGAGAAGCTCCATCACGTAGTAAAGCATAAAATATAAGTGAAAGACCTGAAAAGTACTAGTAACTACGTCAAGAGAATTTTCCTAATCTTGGCGTGACTGAAGAGCATATAATCTGTTTGGACGTTGACCCACTGGTAGCACCAGAAGTGGCACCCTATTGTATTGGGCAACCGAATGGAACTGACGACTGATAGAAGTAGATCTGATGGTATGCATCCCTACCTTTTTGAGCAACTACCTGACACTAATAAATTCAATGGCCTAGATTTCCACACATGAAGCACATATCACTACCCGTTCTACACTAACCCTAATGGTGTTTACAATATTTTTAACATAGGGGATTTTTACAAGCACTTCCAACACTGACCTGGGACTTAGATCCTAGTGCTCTATCCCTTTTGTAATTTCTTAATTTTTGTATTGGAGCACTGGTCGTAGATGGCTCTAGGACTGGAGACCTATGGTGAAATTAAGGATGGTTACCACCTTCTAACTTTGGCTGACTAAAATTAAAACTACTCGTCCTAGCTCTTTTGTTTTCTCTCTTCATCTTCTTAATCTTCTGCTCCCTTATCTATTGAGAACTGACCATTAGCCTAGACAAATCTATCTCATTAAACAGTATTACAGTCCTACACTCCTTGACTATAATAAAAGACACTGCAAACATAAATATGCTTATCTTGAACCTATTATCAGCTACCACATGAGGAGCATTTCAATCTAATCATTAAACTTAAGGGAATACTCCCTCATTCTATTGATGAAATCTAACACTTTGGCCTCCCTCAACTACAATGGGAAGAATTTATCTAAGAAAGTTATGGTAAACTCTTCCTATTCTACAAGCCCTGGATCTACACCCCTATCAACCTTTCACTACTTAAACAAAGTATAAGAAACATCATGTAACTGCTATGCATCCAACTTAGCACTCTAACTAGATGTCACCCCCATAGCATTCCTGACCTTATGAACCATATCTAAGATTTCTTATGGAACTTCTTCACACTTAGATCCCATGAAAGAAATAGTATTCATTCAGGAGAAATCTTAAATTCTGGTTACAGTAGTATCGTCCACTGGGTTGGCTGGCCATTTATTTTGTGCTACTACGGAGTTTTCTAGAGTATTGAATGCAACTCTGAATTTTGCATGAGAGATATGATCATATAAAGGATCTACCTAGATGGCCTGAGGGGCCGGCTGGTTTTCTATTCTTCCTCCATTCTACTTGGGAGGTATGTTATGTTAATAGAAGGAAGAAATGGATTAGACATGGAGTTTCACTTGAGCTCATGCTCACTCGCACAACATAAATACTGAAAAAAAGGGAAATTTTTTCCTAAACACCTTATAGCTTCTCATCCATAATTGTGGTGCGCTACAAACCCATGTACAAGTTTCTACTTGATGAGACTTTCATAATTTCTAGGAAACTTTAAAACCTTAGGCTTTGACAGAAAGTTTGTAATGCCCTGAGAGTACACCCTCGGTATCAGATAGTGCTTACAGTCTTGAGGGACCACATGCTAACTGATACACCCAAATTATAACTCTCATTATAAAATGTAAGCGCTCGCTGTCAAATATAGAACCCAACTAGGTTAGGAGTTGAATCCCATAGGTAATACTGTGCTCACTATGTATTATGATTTTCATTAGACTATTGATCATGGGTTCCAGAATGAAGTGGGGGTTTTGATTAACCAACTGTATTCAAATGTTTGTCATACAAAGTAATCCAAATATCGATTTTATTGAAAATAGTAATTCAGTATTAGTAGTCAAACTAGAGTTTTGGTTACCAAGATGCTTAAGAAGCTAGGGTTGTGACCTATTTCAAATTCCCCATGAACCATTCCAATTACAAGAGTAATTGAATTCTAGGGTTTACCCATTAGTTTCTCAACCTAAATTAGTAGCTTAACCCTTAATTCTTTCAAACTTAAGGTATGTATTATTTATTCAACTATATTCTCACATGGGTTGATGTGGTTAAGGTATCTACCTTCTTTCCAAAAATTAAAGCCTCTAGATATAGGTAACCCTTTCGCTTGCCAACAAACACTTTTTTATTAGAACAAGTGTTGTTCTTGGGTTTGTTTTTCAAGTTTGGAACCAATAAAAGTCATTAAAGTCAAGAACGGTCTATGCAATATTAATTAATTATGTGATTCTACTAGATTCACAACTGTCAATAAACTATTCACATCAAGGAACCCATAACCATAGTTATGGGAGCTTCGACACACATCTCCATCACAGAAAGAGAAGAAGTAGTTGTGTTATTCATAAATTAATTCAAAATTTACATAAAAAAGTCACAATTATTGTTCTTCAATTTTCAATCGAGAAAATGATAATGGAATCTCAATCCACAATTCTAGAATGAATCTCAAAGAAAAACTACATACAATATGTTTCAAGTATGGAAAACTCTCATAAAAGAAAAAACATACCTAATAAAACCTAAAAATGGGTATTTATATGCTCCCTCATAAAAAGGATTTAAAATTCAAATTTAAAAAGAACACATCCAAATTGACAGCCAAAGTCGTGGTCCATCGTAATGCTGAAGATCTATCATATGAGCCGTCGCTGATGATCCTGAAAAGTCATGTTCTGTATAGCACTGACGACCAAAGTGAAGGTCCATTAAAAGAGTGGTGGTCCACCACATATACTGTCACTGCTGATCCTTGAGATTCAAGTTCTATTTAGCACTGATGGCCAGAGTGGTAGTCCGTTGCAAGACAAATGGTCCACCATATGGGCCGTTTCTAATTATCCTGGAGAGTCAAGTTCTTTTTAGCACTGACAGCCAAAGTGGTGGTCCATCACAAGTCTAGTGGTCCACCACATGGGATGTCGCTGAGTGTTCTGAAACCCTAGATTTTTTTTGGGCCTGACGGTTAAGCTAGTCGTCTGTTGCAAGACTGGTGTCCATCATTTCGACCATCAGTAGTGTTTTTCTGCAACTTTTTTGAGTCTTTTACATTAGCTAGCTCCTTATGTTGAAACACTAAAATCCATCAGTAAATGCAACCTTGGTTGCTTGAAAACATACAATTTTCTCAAGAAACAGATGCAAAATATTTCGTCAAAAGCCGAAACAACACAAACCGATGAGCTGGTACATGTTGTGAGCACTGAATAATAATATCATAATGCGAAAAACATCTGATTTTGCCCTAATGTTTTATCATTGAATCAATACTGAAATATAAATCTGTAGAAAAACTGGCTGAATCTAATTAAAATACTGATAAACTGACATGTTAATTGAATATCTGAATCCTAAATAACTAACTCTAATGTCTGAAAAGCCTCTAATACTTACTGACTGAATATGAGTTGAGGGGACAGGCCCCCAACAAACTCTGCTAACTACTAAAATAGATATATGAAGTAAAATAATCTATCATCGAATGATGAGGACTCACCATTGCTACTATACTGCTGATATCCAGGGGATTTGAGGCCTACGCTCGGTCTGGGAACTGAGCATTAGTACCTATGATACAATACATCATAGTGCAAAAGAAAGGTATGGGATTAGTATTTTGAATGTACTGGTAGGCCAAATGAAGTCGGCTGATATGCATCTTTTCACAAACAAAACTAATAATTAGCTGATTATACATGTTAAACATAGAGTACTGAGTAGAGAACATGGAATCTATACAAACTGAAAATATGGAACATCTATAAATACTATAGATACGTGAAACTCTGTAGACACTGGGAATGCATGAACAAGCATATAACATAGACTTAGTAAAATATTTAAACTGTAATAAACACAAAGACTGCATACCTAAACTGAAACTGTAACAGAGACTATGGGAGGTATTATCTAACCGACATTCCTATGTTTTAGCTAATCGGGGTCCAACCTGTAACCGGAGTTTGAAAGGTACTAATACTATGTCACGGTTACTAAAGATGGTTGTGTGGATATACTAAACTAATATAATGTCTAAAGGACTAAGGGTGGCAAGCCTAAACTGATGGGTGACTCTTGTGAGATAGTTAAGTCCCTTCTGACGGGTGACTTCTCATACCCTATACTGGCTACGTAGTTCTATATTATAGGGACTTCTACTAACGACTCCTCCTATCTAACAGGGAATCCTCCATCCCTAAAATCTCTCGGTGCTAAATCCTACTCCCAACTATAAAACATTGAAATATTAGACTGTTCTAAGGTAAACTGACAAATATCTCACTATTTTGTTAATGCTAATAGTATGTTCTGAAGACTATTCTGTCATACTTTTACGGAGGCTAGACTAAATAAGCAACTATGGTTTTGGAGTATTCCATACCCCCAAGATTCAAAAACACTAACAGTAAAGTGTACTAAAACTTGGAGATCAAAACATGAATGCTTTTATTAAATAAATCGTTCTTGTAGGCATTTTATCAAATACTTGTAGTTCATGGTTTAAAACAACAATAGGAACATCATGGAACCTGTAGGAATAGAATGAATTCATCATAATAGTATTAATTCATGGTTTAATTTAATAAGTAATAATGTTAAAACATATAGGATTGAATATAACATAAATTTCATGGTAGCATGGTATAAAATCAATAGTACGTGGAGATTCATGGAGGAAATCATAATTTAAAACATAATAACTTGTAAAGTTTATAACATGGTAATTAAAATAGGATATTTGTACTCCATGGATAAAAGGAATCCATGAATGAACATCTAACATGCCTGGGATAAAGAATTTCTTAAATTTCTGGGTGAGTTCCTAAGGATTGGTCTTGAAATTTAGAGCTAGGTTTTCTTATTCTTGGAAAAGGGGATCTTTAATTTGAGAGGAAGTTGAATAATTAATGAATATTTATGTCAATTTGGGATTAATTTTGTGTTTTAGGATGATTTTAGGTCTTAGGAAAAAGACCCAAATACCCTTAAATTGATTTAAAACGTAAGCTCAAAACTTACCATCCCGATTTTTTGCCTTGGCTTGATGTGCCATTATAAAGCCAAGCCAGAATAAATGGAAAATTGCCACAAAAATTGATGTTCTAGTTCTTTCTATTATGCAATGCCCTAATGATTCAAATGACGGGGTCTAACGACTGAATCTTAAAAATTTCCATAACATCTTATCCGGTTATCGAATTTGGATGAATTTTGTATAGTTCGAAAGCTAATTAGATTTCCTACGTAATGGTAATCTCTAAACTAAAACATAATGTGTTTCATAAATTTTATATGCAAATACTCATATATTGGGACTTATATTAAGATAGGGAAATATGGGGTGTTACACATAATTGGAAATGCACATGGTTGATCCTAATTTTAACGAAAAGACTCAAACCCTATCCTCAAGGGTAACATTGCATCTTTACTAATTTTTATGTTTTGGCTCTAGACTATATAGCCTCCATTTTTGGAGAAGAAAATATTGCGTAAATTTTGGGTGAAGAATACATTGGTGACTTTCAAAGGGGAAGATTCACTCACTTCCATTGTTGTTATTGTGGGAGCGCCAAGTTTGAAGTAACATTCACTTAGATCTTCAACAAGTTAATTCAATGGATATTACTGGTATTTCTGTGCTTATTTATCTTATGTGTAGATAAATCTCCCTCTTGGGGTTATGTGCGAATAGAGGATAAAGTATGTATAGGTTGTTATTGTTAGCATCTATTTGGTAATTCACGTGTATGGGTCTTAACATTGTTATGCTATTTTTATTAGGATTTAATGGGTGAAAGCCCCAAATACGCACATGGGTTTGATGAGTGAAATCCCCAAGATCTTGAAAGTTCAAAGCCATCTTTGGAAGAAATATTTTGGGTGAACTTTAGGAATCCATATCATCCTCGAATGAGAGATATAGAGACCAAAGAAATGATTGACAATTATGTGTGTAGTTTTCTAAATTTTCACTATTTTAGACATAAGGGTGATGGTGAAGGTTTTTTATACCATGGATATCATCCAAGAAATAGGAATGCCTAGATTAGCGTCGTGGTTACTAATTGTTGAGCACACCTATTAGGTATTTGAAATAATCAACGGGTGAAAGTTTGTGTTTTTCGAAAGACTAGCATCAAAATCTATAACCATGCCTACCCATATTTGACTTACTAAATTGATGTTGATTACTAAGTCATGCATGTCACTCTCTTTGTAGTGCATAATACCAAGCTCCATGGCTAATCGTTAAAATTATAATATTTGTAGCCCAGAATTTATACTCGAAGTAACCAAAACAAAACATTATTGAAGGAACCTATATCCCCCATTTTATATTTTTGTTCCATTTGTTTGAATTTAACCTGTGTCTATCATTTTGAAATAATTTGATCACCACTCATATTATTCCTTGTGGCTTTGACCCCGACTCTAAATTTGGGTAAATATATTAACGACGACCACCTTGCACTCAATTTGACGTGTAAGTTGAGCATTATCAAAAATGGTGTCGTTGCCGGGGATCGATTTGTCGTATTATGTTCATTTGAAATTTTAGTTACTTGCTTCAATTCAAGATTGTAAATATTGGTTTGAGATTTTCTTTGTTATGGGTAGATTTTCTTATATTTCTACTTTTTGCTTTGGCATTTTTCGACAAATACAAATTTGGTGGTTGGAACACCTATATTGACGACCTATATCTATATTATGATAGACCACACTTCACGTGAGATTATACCGATGATTCCTAGAAAGTGACGAGATTACCATCTCGATCTTATAGGGAGTATGGTTGTAAATCATGTGGAAGACAAGATGGACAGAGTAATGATTGCCCAAATGCCCTCTCCCCCTTTTATACTAAGTGAATTGCTAGTTTTTCTAATGAGATTGATAGCTCTTATGATAAAAAGGAAGAGCAACAAATCAAATCTATTGGTTTTGGAGAAATTATTCAAACTATTTTGATCGTGTGACTCTAAACAAGGAGAATGGACAATACCTACATAAAGCTTACAGGGTATTTGACTGAGAAATTGCCGGGGCAATGGAATTGGGCGAGAACATCATTTTATAAAATAGCACAACCTGTCCCATTTCCTAATAAAAGGCTCATAAAGAAGAGAAACCTGGATATAATGATGAACTTGGTAGAATTCACTCAACGATGGCTTCTAAATCATCCAACTGATATAAGAACGAAGAGGCCTAAATAAAAAATATAATACTAGGGTGAAACAAAGAATCACTGCATACCTCTTATAATAACTCTAGTTCATTTTAGGGTTAAGATACCTGGTAGGAAAAAATTCTACTATTAGGGGTTGTACCTCATTAAACTGACTTTTAAACATAGCACATCAAGGATATGATGTGAATCCATTCACCGAGTCAAATGATGGATAGTGAAGAGACGAAGTATGATTCCTATGTTTTGATATTGACATTCCAAAGAAGTTGATAGAACCCAATCATCAAAGGCTAAGTATTTTAATTTTTGAAGTATAAGGAATGGCTTATTTCTGTTTGTACTTCTACCCAAGCTGCAAATTTGAAAGTTAGATGTGAAGTTGGGTAAGAGGTTCAAGTCTTCAAAATGGTAAGATCGAAGCTCACTTTCCATTTTATCACCTCTTCCATGTTTCATCTTTAAGTATTTTAATTATTTGTCCCTCTGCCGCTTATTGCATGTTGAATGAAAGCTGGGACAGAGATTCAAGTTTTCTAAGTGGAAACATAAAAGGAAGAAGTGAAGGTATCATGCTACAACATCAAACTAAGACCTCGATGGGAGGCAACCCATAATGCCACGAAGAGTGGCACATATCCTTTTATTTATACATGTTAGCGTAATTTTTATTTTTGTTTTTAAGCATGCATAATCCCTAAAATGTGAAACTATGTGGCATTTTGATCAAAGTTATGAAGAAAGGCGTGAAATTGGAATGTTTGGACTGAGCAGGAAATGCAGAAAACTTACTTGTTTGGTCTCAGTTATCACGACCACGATTTGTGCCACTGCGATTGCTGAAGCCACATGAATGCAATTGCAGAACTAGGACGCTATCGCGGTGAATTTAATTTAAAATACCAACCAACTTCCCATTTCCCCCTATAATCATCTCTTAATTTCATTCACAATCCTATCCGATTTTTTGTATTTCGATGCATCCCCAACATCAATTCACCTACTTGAATCACCTAAATTGGTAAGTGGTTGAACTTTCTCTAGTTTTGATATGAATTGCATTTTTAGAATTTGTAGTGTAGAAAATATCCCAAAATAATAATTAGATTACTAATTACATGTTTGGTTGTAATTTTTGTTGTGCTTGGCTATTATAGGTTGTGCACATGCTGAGGGGGAAGTCTTCCATACCCATGTTTGAGCTTTAAAAGGTTAAAGTAATTGTGTACTCCATGTGTTTGATTGAATTTCCCAATGCATATAGTTTGATTTCTTTAAAATTTGGGGTCTACAATCGCACACTATAGGCTCAATTTATTGATTATAATGCTACCATGCCTAGTTTAAATGAGGGATAGGGTTAAAATTATATTCTAAACACTGTGCAAAAACTATCACACCTTGTCTCAGGTAGCGTCATTGTGGTCCTGATGACCGCAGTCGCGGTCAACACTCCACGATCACCATACTTATGCACATATTTTTGCTGATGTAATAATTAATACACACTGTTAACAGCCCCCAAAACCGTGCATAACACTACCATATGAGTTTATCTAATTGGTCTCGCATGTTGTTGATGTGATAACTCTAATATTGCCTTGAATTAACATTGATTAGAGGTTCTAAGCTTCATAATGGGATTGATGGACGACATTATTACAGGTTAAGCATCGTGTTTCGGTTTTCAGGTACAGGTGCAGGGGAATTCTAAGTACCTATGGCATTTTATTTTGTAAAATTTGGGGTCACTTTGTACACCATTGGTAAATTCTGAGTTAACACATTTTGAAACAAGAGCGGAGACTAAGGCTTTGGTTGTAGCCATAGTTTAGCAAATTGTGTGTACTTCTATCCCAAAAAAAAAAAGAAATCCCCTACATCTTGAAAATCAAAAGCACGGACGTGAGCAATATTGCAACAAATCTTTTTCTCTTTTAGTGGCTACACAAATTGTTGACCTGTAAATAGTGTAAAATATTCCACTTTTGTCTCTTCAGGGGGGACATTTTAACTCTCTTGACAAATTTTTAATGCCACATGTGCTGAGATTTTGGTATTCATGTCTTGTACACTTGGGTTATCTAGAACTTGCCCCGTTAGTCTTTCTAAGCTAACGTTGATTGTATTTGGTTGGAGAAACGATGTTATTCTACCTTTGTGATTTTGGAATCCCACTTTAGCCTAAAAATCAAACTAAAGCATGAATATAATCCCTTGTTACCCAAATTGATCATTTGGACCTTTCTTTGGCAAACACATTTCAAGCCGTGAATTATTTTTTTTATTCCACTTTTGAACCATACCCTCCTTGAACTTGAAAATATAATGTTAGGCTAAAAGCCTAAGTTGGAGTTGAAAGGATTGATTGAAGTAAGTTTGGTGTCACAAAGATATAGTTACATGCCTAGTGTGCCTAGACTTTGAAAAGAACTGAATAGAAGAAGAAAAATTCAATAAAAGGAATGAATTGCACGAATGTGCAGGAGAAGGAGTTGAAAGAATATGTGTAAATAAGTAAATAAAAGGTAGACATGATAAAAGAGAGAAAGTAAAGAAGAGTGGCCCATAGTAAAAAAGGAGGATTGAAAAAGTGTTATGTAGATGTTGAAGGATGGGTGTATCTATGTTAATCCCCAATGATATCCTAACCTAAACCAAACCTATGTTACAAGCTTAGAAATCCATTTGAGATCTTCAACCTTTTACTTTTTTTTGTGGTGGCGATTGTAAAAAGGGGCAATCCTATGGTATGACACTTGTTGCATGGATATTTCTTTTGTGTGAGAGAGATTTCGTGCACTTGAAAATCCTTGTTCCATTTCTGGTAGCTTGGTGTGTGGAATTTTTCTTTCTAATGAGGATTGGCATGCAAAACAAGTTGGGGGGGTGATTTTGTCACCTTCCGAAGCATGAGTCAAATAGATCAATGCTAAGTTACGGTCAAGAGGATTCCACTTCTAGAGTATTGGTTTTTGTCGCTTAGTTAGTCTCTGAAGTTCTATGTATCCTTGAATGTCACATCTTATTCTAAGGGGTACGGTGAAATTATATTACCCCATATGAAATATGCTACTTGTGGTAGTGACTATGGTTAATACCATTTAAGGTATAAAGTTTAGGAATATATATTTCTTGTCTTATGGTAAAAGGTAGAGTTGCTTGAGGACAAGAAAATGCTTTAAGTTGTATGTATTGTGGAGTGGTGATTTTACCACTCATTCTCATGAAACATTTGGGCACATTACCTTTTTGTGAATGTTTGAGTGAAACATATTTGTGATAAAATGCACTAATCTCCAGTCTTTTTAGGTATATAGTTGAGGATATAAAAAATGTTTATGGGAGCCTAAAATAGTTAAAACGGAGCAAGAAAATGTAGATGAAGACTTGGAGAAGCAAAGCCTTAGGTACTGGCATCGCGGAAGTACGCGGGCGCGTAACCGCGATCGCGGCTTAGCAGAGGAGTTTAGCACAAAGGAAAAATTAGAAATGCACATGGCTGATCCCAATTTTGACAAAAAGACACAAACTCTATCCTCAATGGGAACATTGCATCTTCCCTAATTTTTATGTTTTAGCACTATACTTCATAGCTTCCATTTTTGGAAACTAAAATATTGGATAAATTTTGGGTGAAAAAGTCATTGGTGACTTTATAAGTGGATGATTTGCTCATTTCCATTGTTTATATTATGGGAGAGACAAGTTTGAAGTAACATTTTCTTAAATATTCAACAAGTTAATTCAATGGAGATTATGGGTATATCTATGCTTTTTTATCTTATATGTAGATAAATCTCTCTCTTGGGGTTATGTGTGAATAGGGGTTTAAGTGTGTGTGGGTTGTTATTGTTAGCATTAATTTGGTTATTCATGATTATGGGTTTTATCACTACTATGCTATTTTGGTTGGAATTTTATGAGTTAAAGCCCTTAATACCCACATGGGTTTAATGAGTCAAAGCTCCAAGCTATAGAAAGTTCAAAGCCATCTTTGAAATAAATGTTTTGGGTTCATTTTAGGAATCCATATCATCCTCGAAAGCGGGATGTGGAAACCAAAGCAATGATAGACAATTATGTGTGTAGTTTGCTAAATTTTCACTATCATTGGCATATGGGTGAATGTGAGGTTGACTATACCATGAGTATAATCTTATAAATTAGGACGCCTAGATTGAGGTTGTGGTTACAAATTGTAGAACACACCTATTAGGTATTCGAAAGAATCAACGGGTGAAAGTTTGGTGTTTTGTCGAAAGACTAGCATTAAAATCTATAACCGAGCCTACCCATATTTGACTTACTAAATTTATGTTGATTACTAACTCCCACATGACACTCCTTAGTAGTTCATAATCCTAAGATCCATGCCTAATTAATAAAACTATAATTATTTGTATCCCCAAATTTATACTAGAAAAACCCAAAAGGAAACATTAGTGTAGGATCCTATCTCCCTTATTTATATTTTTCGTACCTTTTGTTTGAATTTAATCGGTATCTATCTTTTTGAATTAATTTTATCTCCACTCACAATATTTCTTGTGGATTCAATCCTGACTCCAAAGTTGTGTAAATATATTGATGACGACCTCCTTGCACACAATTTAACGTTTACGTTTAGTGTTATCACTCTCATAAGCTTTTAGTCTGAACTACTACATCACATGGAGTTGTGTCACCCGTGCCTTAGATGCTTCTCCCCAATTCGTATTCGACCTCTTCAAAGCCTACAAGGCCTTACCTTCAATCTTTATAGGTAAATAGCTTGCAATTCTAAACACTAATTAGTAGGGATACATTCCAATTGGGGTTTTGTAGGCCATTCTATAGGCCTAAAATGCTTCATCAAGTTGCCTTTACCAATTTACGCGGCCCACATTCCCTATTTTTTGGAGTATGGCCTTGATTTTTGATTTGAAACCTCAACCTGACCACTCGTTTGGGGGTGGTATGGTGTGGAAACTTTGTGGTTAACCCCATACTTTTCCAGATAAGCACGAAACACACGATTGGAAAAATTTGAGTTGCCATCACTAATGATGGCCCGAGGGGTGTTAAACCTTGTGAAATATGTTTTCTTAGGAATGAGGTAAAGCATTTTCTCTCTTTAGTCGAGAGAGTGATGGCTTCCACTCAATTGGAGACATAATCAACTACCTCCAAAATATATTTATTCTCAAAGGAACTCACAAAAAGACACATGAAATCAACTCCCCATACATCAAAGAGCTCCACCTCAAGGATAGACTTGAGGGAAATATCATGCCTTCTTTAAATACAATAATGCATTTGACATTTGAGCAAAGATTTAACCCATTCAATGGCGTCCCAATGAATGGAAGACCAATAAAATCCATATTGGAGAATTTTGGTGGTAGTTAAAATTCCTCCATGTTGACCTTCGTGAGGCGAAGAGTCATAAGATTCCAGGATATTATTTATTTCAATATCCATGATGAACCACCTAATACCTCCATCAGCACATTCCCAAAACAAGATTAGCTCATCCCAAAAATATTGCTTTGTATAACAAAAACCTTTTCTTTTGATGGTAACTCAGTCCCTTGGGAAGTACACCACTTGATACCATGGTGTATTATTCCCCTCGATGGAAATGATCAATTCACCAGGGAAAGCATCATCAATTTATATTTCTGAATGCTCTTCATTGTTTCCATTAAGTAATGAGAGACGATTGGCTACTTGATTTTTATACCCTTTACGATCATGCTTCTCATAGTTGAACGTTTGTAATAGAAAAATACACCTAATTAGGCGCGAATTTCTTTCTTTCTTAACCATGAGATAATAAAGGGCAGAATGATCTGTGTGCACCAGTACTGTCGTGCCTATCAAATAGGCATGGAACTTTTACTAGACATACACAACCGCTAACAATTCTTACTTGCTAATGGTGTACTTGTTTTAGGCGTCATTAAAAGTTTTTCTTGCATAATATATAGGGTGAAAGAGAATGTCCTTGCATTACCCTGGCATCACACCTAAACAACACCAGTTACATCACACATTATCTCAAATGGGGATGACTAATTTGGAGCTACAATAATATCGGATGAAATGAGAAATTGCTTAAGATGTTCAAAAGTTTTCAAATATGCCTCATCAAAGTTCAATTTACATTCTTTCTCAAGCTAATTAAACGTAGGGTTAGCTATCATGGAAAAATCCTTAATGAAACGTCGATAGAACGCGGCATTTGCAAGGAAACACCAAACACCTTTTATAGAAATGGGAGGTGATAAATTGGATATTACATCAAACTTGGCTTGATAGATTTATATTCCCTTTACCGATATATTAAAGCCAAAGACAATCCCTTCTTTTACCATGATGTGGTAGTTTTCCCAATTCAAGACAAGTTTTGTTTCCAAGCACATTTTAAGCACCTTGTTCAAATGTTTGAGGGATGACTCAAATGATTTCCCCACTACCGAGAAGTCGTCCATAAACACTTCCATAGATTCTTCAACCATATCAACAAATATTGACTACATGCGATGTTGAAAGGTTGCCAGGGCATTACATAACCCAAAGGGCACTCGCTTGAATGCAAATATACCATATGGGCAAGTAAAAGTTGTATTTTCTTGGTTCTCTAGGAGATACAAATTTGATTTTCCACTGAATAGACATCAAAAAAATAATACCATCCCCTCCCGCTGAGCCTCTCAACCATCTGATCCTTGAAAGGCATTGGAAAATGGTCTTTCTCGGTCCATGAGTTCAATTTTTGGTAGTCCGTACATACTCCCCATTCATTGACTGGTCGGACGAGGATGAGATGATTCTTTTCTTTTTCAACTATAGTGATGCCACTCTTTTTCGGAACACATTGTACTAGCCTTAGCTAAGTGCAATTGGATATATAATATATCACACCCACGTCGAGTCATTTATAATTTCTTTCATTACTACCTCTTGCATGGATTTATTTAATTTTCTTTGGTGTTTCACACTTGGTATATGATTTTGCAAAAGTTTAATTTTGTTCTAAAAAAATACTGGGAGCTATTTCGATGATATTCATAATCGTCCAACCAATGGCCCGAATGGATTTTTTTACTACCAACTTCAATGCTTCGACTTAAAAATAATCGAGGTAACTAACAATGATGATTAGTAGAGTGCCACCCTCCCTCTAGAATATGTATTCAAGATGGGTGGTTTTGCGGAAGGACTTTTGTAGTTTCTTTGATTGAGATCCAACTTATTTGGGTTCTTGGTGTGGCACCTAAGCCTAGTTAAAGAGGATACCACCTCATCATACTCTTTCACTTCATCTCTTTCACAATGCCACAGCACCCCAACCAAAGGATCATTCAACAATCTCACATCAACATGGTGTAAAACTTCTCATCAATAACATCAATCACCAAGATGACTTGTATGTCCATTAGTTGTTTTATCAACTAGCATACTTTGAAGGATACCTCCCTATTATTCAATCTAAACTTTTTCTCGCCAGACTCCACATCTACCAAAGACTTTCAGGTAGCAAAAAATGGGCTCGCAAGAATAATAAGAATTTTGACCTCTATTGCAAAATCCAAATTAACAAAGTTGGGTGGGAGGATGAATTAGACCACTTTTACTAAAACATCATGGAGAACTCCCATAGGCTTTTTGATGTATCTATCAGCCATGAGCAACTTTATTTTGATGAGCTTTGGCTTCCCAAATCAAAGCTCATGAAATATGGAATAAGGCATGTGGTTTATACATGCTCCAAGATCACACATTTCTTTTGCAAATGTGAATGCACGAATAGTGCACGAGATTATAAAAGCACTGGGGTCCTTCTACTTTTCCACATATGTGCTTGTCATAGTGGCACTGCAATGATGTGTCACCTCTATTATTTCGTCCTCCAAAAGTTTCCTTGTAGTTATCAAATCCTTCATGAATTTAGCATAGCCCGGCATGTATTGAAGCACCTCAATAACAGGGATATTAATAGAACGGGTACTAAATTTATGGAAAAACTTATTGAGATTATCATACACTTCCTTTCTCGAGAACTTTTTGGGAAAGGTGGATGAATGGGGTTTGATGGCATTGAGATGATTTGTCAATCATTAACTATTGGCCTTCCCATCCATATCTCCCTTAACTTTGGTTCTTCATCATTGGACCTTGTTTACTTTGCCTTTGTCTCCTCCCCATTTTTTATTTCATCACCTTTCTTCTCCATGAGATACTTTGTTATTTTGTTTACTTTTGGCTCTAGTTATTGGATGGTGGTATAGTTGGATGTGACAAATTAGTTGATCGTGGAAAGTTTTCTTTGCATGTCATTAACCATTTCACCGGTCCTCTCAACACCACTCAAGATTTGGGCAAAATATCTCTATAGATTTCCTCTTTCCTTTCACAATGTGTCATTCTTTAACTTTCCTAATTCGTTGATTCCTATCTTGTCATTATGGGGTAAATGGAAACCTTTCAATATCTTAGGTACCACACCTAACTTTTCATGAATCACTTCCTCCTCCGCGTATTCACATAGTTCAACTTCTTTTGCACTTATCACACTTATATATTCCATTTTATCACCTAACATATGGTTGTGTAGGAGTTGGAGGTATGAAATCAACTTCACCATATTCATGAAAATATCTTCCTCATCATTTTTTATATCGTGGCACACAAAGGAAGAGAAGGGAGCCCTTATGTCTACCTCAGCAAACTCTATGTCCTAACCATTGGACCAAGTTGCCAGTTGGTCTAAGACTTTTTAAATAATACCATATAACGAGTTGATAAATGATCCATCGGAGTCATTGTCCATTATCGCCTTATTTTTTTGGACCAATGCCCTATAGATAATTTGGGGAAAAATATTCTCTGTCATCTCATTGGTAGGGTATTTTAAAAGTTTTTCGTTGAAAGTTTCACCTTCGGCATCCAATTTTAAAAGTGTTTTATTTGCAGAAATAAACAATCTCATCTCAGAATTTCAAAATCATAGAAGGTTGGAAGTATTGACTTATGAAGGCATCCATGGGACTTTTCAATGTAGTAATAGATTCGGTGGGCAAAGATCTTCTCCATATCACTACCTTTCCCGTGAGATAAAATGGGAAAAGGCATAACTAAATAGACAATTGGGATATATGTGCAACATTGAATGAAGCACAAGCTTCCAAAAGCCCCTTTAAGTGCGCATTCGATTCTTCATGTATTTCACCCCCCGTAAATTCCCTTTATGTGGAGCATTACATCATTAACCTTATAACATAAAATGCACTATGCTCCTCAGTGGGGGAAGTATGAATGGCACTTTCATGATCTCCAATCCCAAAATAACTCGAGTCTTCGTGACTCATGATGATTTGGGAATAATAATGTTTACCTAATCAAAGATAAAAAAACAACAAGGAATTTAAATTAAATTCACCAGGGGTGCACCAAAGTAAAAATCACACTTCAAAAGTGAAATCTATATTTTACTCCTACCAACGATGCCATTTTTATAACACTCAAATCAATCCCGTGTTTAAGAATTGAGGGAGTTGTTGTCAATAACCCAATTTTTCATGGGTTATATTAATAAGGAGTGAAGTATAGGTTTCAAATTTTATGGGTGATCTATTAATAAAAAAGGTTATCTGTAATGACAACAAACACAACATGTAAAATAAAATTGGGTGAATTAGTTTTGAAATTATTTTTAACAATCTTTGGTTAACAACACACTAAATAGTACTTTTGATGTAAACTCAAGTTTAGGAGAAATCTTGCGATTATGTCTACCAAAAAGTAAGCGCATATGGGTTGACAATGGTTAAGAATAAGCTTTATTTGTTGACTAAGGAATAGGCTAGGTTGAAGATTAAGGTAGTTACTCTTTCAATAAAACCACAAAATTTCACCCATTGTCCCCTTCAAGTACCTAACAAGTGTGCAATTCATAATCATCAAAAATTTCAATAAAGTATCGCTATTTCTAGGATTATGATATTGATATGATTTACACTCTTATTTTACTTATCTGTAAGATTGAAAATGGTAGTAGACCATAATCTTAATTGTCCACTATTTCCATGTCCCCCTACAACCCTCTTTTAAGGATATTTTGGGTTACCCTATGATCACCTTCATCCCTTTTTTAAGGATGATGAAGGGTTTTAAGATTTTGGGGTTTTCAACTATCAAACCCATTTGGTGATTTTGGGTTTTCACCTACAAGTTCCAACTAACAAGCTCATTCATTTGTGGAATCCATTATCAACAACAAAAATTCATGCAAACACATCAACTCCTATGCACAAATACACTTTAGTTTAACATAATCCCAAGACTAAAGAAATTAGCTACTCCTGAGATAAGGGAAAAGAATTTTACCAAGTAATCCTTCCATGCTATCCATAATAATAGAAAGTAAATAATCTTCACTTCAATACTTCAATTTCACTAATTCCTTTCTTGCAATAATAATTATAATAACTATGAACAATAAATTTTTTCACCCAAATTCTAGGGTTCTTTGTTTCTTTCTATCCAACTTTCCCCTAATTTCTCAAAAACCGACTTTAAATGTTGTGTGGATCTTCTATAGAAATATTGAATCAGCTGTTTGAATTGACCACAATGCCCTCGATCATATATCTCGCTAGGCTGCTATCACGGAGATATAACTGCGATTATGATATGTTGACCTTATTAATAAAATACGATCATATTCATTAGACCACAATTTCCTTACTCGAGGCTATATATGTTCGTTACTTAGATAATAGTTATTGCGACGCTCAGAGCCAGACTATGGTGATTGAGGCCATTTTTTCTCTAAGTTACAAATAGCACTTTCTTGCTCTCTTTTGATCCTTTTAAGATCCGATCCACATCTTTCATTTCTATTAACTTTATGTTGGTAAAATATTAATATCCGTGCATTCAATTATAATTATGTCTCCTTTACTCTTTCAAAATAAGGTAATATGCATGAATAATTAGTGAAAATGAGTGGTAGAATTACCACTCATTAATCTCAAGGAAATCTATTAGTGGAATGGTAGGAAGAGAGATATGGATGATTTTGTGGCCAGGTGCATGGTGTGTCAAAAGGTTAACATTGAGCACGTAAGGCTAGGAGGGTTGTATCAAGAAATTTATATTTTCAAATAGAATTGGGAGGTGATAAATATGGACTTCATTATCCGTCTTCCTCAGTCTCAAAATCTATATGATTAAATTTTGGTCATTGTGGTTAGGATGACTAAGTTTTTGCACTTTTTTCCAGTGTGGACTACCTTCTCGATAGAGGATTATGTGAAATTATATCTTGCAGAGATTGTGAAGCTACATGGGGTGCTTATTTTGATTATTTCCTATCGTGGTATGCAATTTATGTCTTACTTTTGGTAGCCTTATTAGAGAGGGTTAGGGACTAAGGTAAGTCTGAGTACTGCTTTCTATCTGCAAATGAATGGGTAAGCAAAGAGAACTCTTCAGACATTAGAGGATATTCTTTAGGCCTGTGTGATTGATTATGGTTGAAATTGGGTTGAGCATCTACCTTTGGTGGAATTTTCTAACACCTGTAGCTATCATTCTAATATTGGAATAGCCCCTTTTGAGTCATTATATGAGAGGAGGTATAGATCTCATATTGGTTGGTTTGAGATTGGTAAGGCTAACATATTTGGTTTACCAAGCTATGAAGAAGGTAAACGTGATTTGGTTCAGTCTTAAGGCTGCCCAATGTTGCCAAAAGTCCTATGAAGTTATTAGGCATAGAGACATGGAATTTGAAGTTGGGGATACAGTTTTCCTTGAGGTATCTCCCATAATGGGACGTGTGCAGTTTTGCTAGAAGTGGGAGCTCAGTCCTAGTATGTGCGTCCTTATCAGGTTTTGCAGAGAATTGGTAGTGCTACTTATGAGCTGGAGTTACCTTCTAGATTGGGCTTGGTTCATCCAGTCATTCATGTTTCTATGTTTAGGAAGTGCACTGGTGATCCTTTTTTTGTTGTTCCTTTAGAAGGATTGGGTATCACAGATTCTTTGTCCTATTAAGAAGTCCCAGTTGATATCTTAGATAGGTAGGTTCACTGGTTGTGGACCAAGGATGTGTCTTCGGTTAAGGTTCTTTGATGGATCCATAAGGTGGAAGAAGAAAGATGGGAAGCAAACAAGGATATAAAGTCTAAATATTCATATTTATTTTCTGCTTCTAGGATTTGGTCCGAAGGTATGTATCATCAACAAATCTTTATTTTTAGAGTTTACTAAAAGAAAGAATAATATCTTTGCCTCATTATTTTAGAACATTGTTAAAGATTGTGAATATGTTTGATAACATAATGCCAATGACACTAGCGTGTGGTTACCCCTCATTTGTTCGTCATTAAAGGAAGAATGTTCTTAGTTGGGGAGATTGAAACACTATGATTTCTGGACCTTAGAAAATTTCTAGGAATTCTGATCTATGGACGTAATACGACTCAGGAGTATGAGCCATATGTTAGGGTACAGATGGTATGGTTCAGTGGTATACTAGCTAGTATTGGTTGGTGGGATTTATTTTTGTTCTTGGAATGGATAAAACATAGGGGTATGAGTCATATTAGTTATTACAGATCATTTGGTTTGTTAACTTAATCTTAGACTTGGTTACGTATATTGGATCTGAGTACAAGTGGCTCACCATTAACCGTAAGCCAGGGTACGAGTCTTACCCAGGACTCGTATGGGGAATAGTGTCTAAATATTCCTTAGGTTTAAATCTGCCTGGGGTATGGAGGAAGGGTAGGGATCATATGCGATCTACACGACTTGTTTGGATGAGATGTATGCTGGACAGTGTGGGGTACAAGGTTTGAGGACAGGCTACGAGTAGAGGATGCCAATTATATCAGTAGGTGTGACTCTTGTGAGTTAGTCATATCCCTATGGTGGAATTTTGGTGCAACTTAAGTGAGGGTATTCGGGACATTTACCCACTTATCCTAATATGATTCATCCACTTCTAACCTACTTGGGAGGTTATTTACCCAATTATTCCTTTCATCAACACTTAGAAACTTTTCTAAAATACTCCATAATTCTCACAAGAGGTTTTAGGCAAGGAGAACAAGGGTTTCAACTAAAGGATCAATTTGGGGATTTTTTTGGTGATTTCTTTTCGTCATCATCTATGTTTGTGGCATGTTCTCTTCCATCATTTTTAATTCGACCTAACAGAATGGGTTTTATGAATGTTGTCATGATTTCATTGATTGTATGATTTTGGTTTTCTAATATGAATTGGGGTTTTTGATGTTAAATGGTTGGTTATAGTTTTCCATGGTTTTAATTATGCTTTATATGCCTTACTGGTGGTTTTGGATAATTGGATTGCATAGGAATTTTTTAATGTTAATTGGAATTCGTTTGGTCATATTGTTCCCTAATGTGTTTGACAAAATGCTTATAAAAATATGTTCATTGCATTGACTACTTTTAATGGAATTCTTTCATGTTATAAAACTTGGCAAAAAATTATGCATTGTTTAAATGGCTAATGGTAATGCTTAAGGGGCACATGGAATTCCCCAAGTAGTTTAATATGGTAAACGGAAGGGCATTGGCAAGTCCCCTGAACTTATAAATGGTTGGCTACGGATGATACTTGCAGGTAAGGCTTTGTATCACGATAACAATATCAATGTACTTGGTTATTATATGGATAATGGTATAGTTATTTCGAAATTGTTTTTAATTGAGTAATAATGGCGGGATATGTAGCTAAGCTTTGAACGGTGGAAGTCCCAAGGGCACCAAAATTTGAAACTGATATTTTTCGATATGATGTTGGTAATAGTGACACTGTGCGTGATGCCATACTATATTTTGGGGATGTACTAGTATCCATAGGGATAATTCCCTGGTCATGTGGCTACACACACTTGGGCGCTTTCAGCAGGAGGAGCTAAACCCATATAACTCGTGGGTATTTTAAGATGGTAAAGCTACACAGCCTAGTCTAAGGTTTTAAAGGCATGCTAAACCGAGTCCCTTTTCTCGACATGATTATATATACATCTGTATGGTTTTACTTTATTTTATTAATGGCATTATTTTATCCTTACCCTAAGATCATGCTAGCGGTTACTCACTAACCCCCTCTACTAGCAGTTGTATACCCTCTCTATACAGGAACTGGCCGTTCTACTATTCGTACATAGTGAATAACTTGGAGACAACATTTCGATCAAAGTGGAGAGCTTCCATCCTTTCATAAGGCTCTATTTCATGTTATGGATATTTCTAGACATATTGTATTATTTTGGACATAAGTGTTAGCTATGGTTGGGGGCATGCCCAAACCGAATTTCAATACTTTTTTGGTTAGAGGCTTTGTGGTACATATTTAGGATAGAATAGGTGGGATTGGTATAAGTGTCAGCGTTTGCATTGGAATAAGATAGAAGACTGGCATCATTGGACGTAATTTTTAATTGTTCCATCATGTTTCATTTTAGGATTAATTATTGTCTTATGTTTGGAACGTCTTTGGTCATGGCCTGGTTTATGGCCCTTGTTTTGGTGTGGTATGGTTGGACTTGGTTTGGTTAGTTATGGTTGTGATCTTATCCCATGGTCTTGGTGTGTGCTTTTAAACTATTTTGGTACATGCTTGAAATTCCGACGACTCAGGGTAGGCGACAAGAGGTTGGGTTGGGTAATGGTGGTGGTTTCAAGTCCTTTAAGGACTTGGGATGCCCATTACAACAAGGATCCATGGCTTGTCGTGTCATACAACCTCCGTGATATGCCCAAATCGTGGAGTCATTCTTCCTTTGTTGTTTAAAAAAACCCAAAACCCCTTCCGAATATTCTGAAACTCTCCCTGATGATCATTTTAACAATCCCAAACACATTTCAGTTCAAAATTTAATGCTTCGAACTTTAGAAGACAAAACATAAAATGTTTGAAATTTTGTAGTCTTAAGATTGCTATGTCTCTTATACTTAGTGTTAAATATTTACTTTTGGCTCTTAAACCGCAACTAGTTGCTGGAAACTTATTTAGGATACTGTGGGGTATTACAATATCTCCCTCTTAGGATCAATAGTCTCTGAATAAAACAACTTTGAGCTTAGATACTAGGAAATCTTAGATCATACACTGAATACTTATGTGTTGAATCATATTAAGTAATTGAATTTGAAACATAGCTCATAGACTGAGCTTAATTTATGGATGCATGCACTAGCCCGAGGATGGTTATATAGCTGAGATAGAAAATGGGAGAATCACTGGAGGAAATATAGTACCTCATATATGAAATATGGGGATACTTTACTCGTATCTCTTCTTCTTCTTCCTAAGTAGCTTCCTCAGTAACCTAATTTCTCCTTAGATCATTATCCAATGGAACATCTTTATTCCTTAGCATACGAATCTGATGATCAAGGATCCCAACTCGGACTTCTTTATTGGAGAGACTATAATTCATATACACACTCTCTAAAAGAATAATAGATGATGGGTCACCAATATATTTCTTTAACAAAGAGATATGAAACACCGGATAGACTGTTGAAAAATCTGTAGGCAACTCTAACTCATAAGATACCTTCCAAAAATAGCTCAAAATCCTGTATGGGCCAATATAGCTGGAATAGATCTCCCCATTCTTACAGATCTCTTTAGCCGTTTCATAGGAAAAAATTTAAAATTAACCAAGTCACCAACATCAAACTCAAATCATTCCTCCTCATATTTGCATAAAATTTCTAACAACTTCAGGCTATCTTTAGCTTTTCTCTGATCAACTGATCTTTTTGTATTGCCACACATACTAAATTTGTCCCTATTTAAGAAGCATCACCTACTTTAAAATATCTAATAGAAGATCTGCTCCTCCTTTCACAGAGATTCCTAAATAGAGCTATTTGAATATTGAAGTGATAGCTGTTGTTGTAGAAAAAATCAATCAAAGGTAAGAGGTCTTCCCAATTACCCTTAAAGTAAATAACATAATCCCTCAATATGTCTTATAAGGTCTCAATGGTCTATTTTACCTAACTGTCTATTTGAGGATGAAAAGTTGTACTAAGTTGAACTTGGTACACTTTTGAAAAGCTTATCAAAAGTGATAGGCAAATGGGGTACCTCTATATGAAATGATGGTTAATATAACCCCACACAACATTACCAACTCTCTCAAATAGAGTTTATCATAGTGAAGTACAAAGTAAGAACTAGTGAGAAATGTGATAACTTCTTCATTCTATCTATAATGGCTCAAATCGAATAATGTTGATGATGTGCATGAGGTAAACCTATAACAAAATCCATGTTAACCACCTCTAACTTCCAAGTGGGGATGTTGATCTCTTGAAGTGTAATACAAGGCCTTTGCTGCTCAACCTTAACATGCTAGCAATTGGAACACTTACCATGAATTTTCCAATATCTTTCTTCATACCACTCCACAAATAGATTTTAAACAAATCACGGTACATCTTACTGGCTCTTGGGTGAATAGAATTTTGCTCTCCATGAACTTCAGCTAATATTCGCTGTCTCATATGATCAATATATAGAACACATAACCTACCTTGATAATGAAACAAACCATCTCCCTCTTGAGAGAAAAACTCTACTTTTTGATCCCGAATAGCCTCCTTCAACTCTACCAAAATAGTATCTATGTCTTGCTTTTCTTTCACTTCGTCCACCAATGAACATTCTGAACCGTGTTGAACCTATAAACTACCTATGACTGAATCAACCAATAGAATACCTAACCTAGCAAGCTAATGAAACAAACATACTAACATCTTTTTATTATCCTCAACATGAGTTCCCATCGATAATATATAAAGGGCATTGGAGATACAAGTCAAAAGGACACCTTAGATTTTGATGGCATCTTATGAGGCCAACACCTAAATGCTATATACTTGGTCATCCCTAGAGCACAAAGAAATGAAAAGAAGGCCCATTCTGAGCATGAATTAAAGAAACCCCATCTGTGAAAGGTTGCTTGGATGTAATGAGGGTATTTTCGACATTACACATGGTGTATTTACACATAATGGCTACCCCTCTCACTAAGGGAAAAATGTTTTTTTTTGTCTTCTTTTGTAATACACTATAAATAGGTGATTTTAAGTCTTCTCTTTTAGTTTTTGAAACATTAAAAATCCTCCCTCTTGAGAATAGAACACTTAGTCTTCGTTAGGGCTTGAAGAAGCTAGTATTGATCTTTGCTTGGAAAAGGTGGATCTTGAGGTGATTTTATTCCCTTGGAGGTCACCGTAAGAGTGTGGTTTTATTTATTACATTCATTAAGGGTTTTTGAATTTAATACACTCTTTAGTTCTTAATATTGTAATAATCTTTGTCTCACTATCTATCCTTTACTTTTATTGATGCTATCATTTGTAGTGGACTATTTTAGGTCCTTTATTAAATCCAAAATTTGTGTTATTGTTATTGATCTTGTTCCTCACGTTTTGTAGCTTTTTTTCGTGTTATATACACCATTGTATCTTGTATTCTTCTTGTGGATAGCGAATCCGAGAGTGGTCTCCATCTTAGTCCTCAGATCCTTATGATTGTGGACTGATTTAGAGTTTGTTTTGTGCTTTCATTTTCATTCTTGTATCATTCGGTAACAGGTTCATCTTTGATTTTATTCTAACCAGATCAATCTTGGGCTTAAGAGAGGAAAAAAGAATTGAAAATTGAAAATTCCAGAAAAGAGAGCAATCTGTCCATTTTGTATTCATGGCAAAAAATTGAGTTTTTATTGTGTATTGGCCGATATTTTTACTTGTCTTTGTTGTCTCTAAGTGTTAGTTTTTTTCCTATCTAACACATTTAGTGTACATCTTTATTTGAGCTTGTATTTTGATGTTGTTATTGTGAACATAAGGTTGTCCAATTGTTGTTGAACATTGTTGTGGTAGACATTGTTGTTGAGAAACTTGACAGGCCATGTGTTAAGTTGTTGTTGTTGAAAGGAGTGTTGTTGTTTTTTATTCGTGGAAAATGTTGTTGTTGTTCTTGAAGTTCTACACAACCTTTATCTCATATTAAAACCGAAGACATAACACTAAAGAAACTTGGTCGTTTGTTGTTGTGGATTCGAGTTGGCCATCGGAATTGTTGTTGTTCTTGAAGATTTTTCTTATTGTCCTTGGTTTATTTGTTGTGGTTCTTTAATTTCTTCACCGTCCCTTGTCTATTGTTAAAACATAAAAAGAGTGATAGATCCTAAAAGGTGAAGGATAGAGGTGTAAGTGAAGGCGAATGATGCTGAAAGAAAGTTTCTTCCCAAGATTGTGGAGGACCTTTATACCATGGCAAAGAAAAATGTACTCAAGGACTTCAAGTTAAAATACCTAACTCATACAATTTTGTGCATGTGAATGGTAATTGTGTTGATCAACTTATGTGTGAAAATTTCCCACCACTTGAGAATGTGAATGATGTCATTAATGAACCTCAAGTGTGTGATGATGTTGAAAATATTGATCACAGGAATAGGAGTAAACCCATGAGCTTGCCCTTTGATTCTAATATTTTCTTATATTATAGGGATAATCATGTGCTTAAGGCAGCTTTAAAACTTGATATTGAACTTCTTGAGAGTGAACTTACTTGTTCCAAATTTGCCTATAGGATAAATCATGCTCTCTTTGGGTATAATGTCTTGTTTGAAGATGATATAAACACTGCTAATGAACCTAGTGATGAAAATGATGGTATAGCTTGCCTTGGAAGCTATAGCCGATATGCTAACCCACTATGGTGTGACAACATTCCTCTTAAGGATGGAAATCTCTTTTTGAAATATGAGTGTACTCTTAAGGGTAAGGAATGTGTGGTTTTTCTTGAAAACCCGAGGACAAAGTTGTCAATGACTCCTTGGGGTAATGTTTCTAAATATGCATCCTTGCTTGACATAGTTGTGCTTAAATTGCATGAATACTGACTTAAGGATGCCAAGTTGCATATTTTTTTTGAGGAAAGAATGGGTATGTGCTTAAATGCCTTGTCTCCAGTCGTGTATACGTTTGCATTTGGTTTTTTCTTATACTATCTCTTTGCCTATAATGACATCCATGCTAGTTTTCGATTTATAATATGTGCGGGTAAGAAACATTTTGGTTGGTCCACTTGTTCTAATGACTATGCTATGTGTGTTGTGGCAGCACTTTCAATGAGGTCACTTGAATAGGTAATGGAACAATTGTACTTTATGGTACCTAAGTTACAGAAAGCATTACCTCTGGGACTTCGGGATACCATTGAGCCCTTTGTAGTTTCGTTATCTTTTGATACTTTTCATAAACATGCCCTTTGTAATGTTTTTGCTAAGATTTTCATGACTAACACAACGGATTAATGGCT
The DNA here is from genome assembly GCA_030864225.1 of Capsicum baccatum var. pendulum. Taxonomy (NCBI): domain Eukaryota; kingdom Viridiplantae; phylum Streptophyta; class Magnoliopsida; order Solanales; family Solanaceae; genus Capsicum; species Capsicum baccatum. Next base: position 167,239,373 of record CM061556.1, on the reverse strand, counting down.
ATATTTCAAGTATGTCCCACCTTGGCATTAGGATGTTTATTATTGGGCTAACTCTAACCCTCATGCCATGAGGAAGTTGTGCTTGTTACTCCTTTCTCTTATTTTGCAAGGTATAGATTCGAGGTCGAATACTTTTCAAAGAGGGGAGGATGATACTAGTTAAATGGACACCTTGACTTTTGATGGCATATTTGGAGGCCAACACCTAAAGTCTAAAGACTTGGTCACCCCGAGAGCACAAGGATTTTCAAGGAAGGCCTGTTTTGAGAATGATTTAAAGCAATCCTATGCGTGGAAGGTTTCTTCGATATAATAAGGGTACTTTGGACATTACACATGGTGTATTTACACACCATGGCTGCCCCTATCATTAAGGGCAGATTGGACTTTTTTGGTCTTCTTTTGTAATACACTATAAATAGGTGATTTTAAGTCTTCTTTTTTAGTGTATGAAAGATGAAAGATTTAAACATTAAAAATCCTCTCTCTTGAGAGTAGAACACTTAGTCCTAGTTAGTGCTTGGAAAAGATAGTATTGATCTTTGCTTGGAAACGGTGGATCTTGAGGTGAGTTGATTCCCTTAGCGGTCACCGTAAGAGTGTGGTTTTGATTATTACATTCATTAGGGGTTTTTAAGTTTAATACACTCTTTAGTTCTTAATATTGTAATAATCTTCCTCTCATTATCTATCCTTTACTTTTGTTGTTCCCATCTTGGGTAGTGGACTGTCTTGGGTCCTTTGTTGAATCCGAAACATGTGTTATTGTTATTCATCTTGTTCCTCATGTTTTGTAGCTGTTTTTTTTGTGTTATATACACCATTGTATCTTTTATTCTTCTTGTTGATAGCGAATCCGAGAGTGGTCTCTATCTTGGTCCTCGGATCCTTAAGATTGTGGACTAATTTGGAGTGTGTTTCGTGCATCCATTGTATTCTTCTATCAATTGGCCACTATAATAACCTTACCTGGGTGATGCATCACATTCATATCATAGTCTTTTAACAATTGCAGCCACATTATCTAATGAAAATGAAAGGCTTTCTACATGAACAAATACTGTAAACTCTCATTATATATAAATACATCAACATGATCTCTATATAGTTAACACCTCCAAATTTTTAAGGCAAAGACAAAGGCTGCTAACTTAAGATAATAGGTCGGGGAATTCTTCTCATAGGGTTGAAGTTGTTTAAGGGTATAGGCTATGACCTTGTGTCGCTGCATTAAAAAATAACCAAGACTAACTCTAAAAGCATCATAATAGACTACAAACCCATCTGGTAAAGTCAAGACTGAAGCAGAAGTGACTTGAGTATTCAACTCCTGAAAACTCTTCAGCACTCTGTGATCACCATACTTGTGCGCAGATTCTAGCTGATATAATAATTTCAACACACTCTTAGCAGTCCCCGAAACCTCCCATAATACTACCACATGTGTTTATCTAATTGGTCTAGCATGTTATTGATGTGATAACTCTAATATTGGCTTTAGTTGACATTGATTAGAGGTTCTAAGCTTCATAATGGGATTGATTGACGGCATTCTTAAGGGTTAAGCATCGTGTTTGGATTTTGAGATACAGGTGCAGGGGAATTCTAAGTACCTAGGTCATTTTATTTTGTAAATGTTGGGGTCACTTTGTATACCATTGCTGAAGTCTGAGTAGCCATATAGGTAGTTAACCCATTTTGAACAAAGTTCTGAACTAAGGCTTTGGTTGTAGCCATAGTTTAGCAAATTGTGCGCAGTTCTACTGTAAAACAAGAAACCCCCTCTATCTTGAATATCAAGGGCACAAAGTGAGCAATGTTGCAACAAAACTTTTTCTCTTTTTGTGGCTATGCAAATTGTTTTATTGTAAATAGTGAAAAAGATTCCACTTTTTTCTCTTCAAGGGGTGACATTTTAACTCCCTTGGCAAATTTTTCATGCCACGTGTGGTGATATATTGGTATTCTTTTCTTGTACACTTGTGTTATCTAGAACTTGCCCCGTTAGTCTTTTTAAGCGAACGTTGATTGTATTTGGTTGGTGAAATGATGTTAGGCTACCTTTGTTATTTTGAAATCCCACTCTAGCCTAAAAATCCAACGCAAGCATGAATAAAATCCCTTGTTACCCACTTTGAGCATTTGGACCTTTCTTTGGCAAACACATTACAAGTGGTGAGCTATTTTTTTATTCAACTTTTAACCATACCCTCCTTGAACTTGAAAATGTAATATGAGGCTGAAATCCTAAGTTAGAGTGGAATGGATTGATTTAAGTAAGTTTGGTGTCACGAAGATATAGTTACATGCCAAGTGTGACTACACTTTGAAAAGAACCGTATAGAAGAAGAAAGAGTTGATCAAAGGACAGAATTGCACAAAAGTACAGTAGAAAGAGATGAAAGAAGATGTGTAAACAAGGAAATAAAAGGTAGGCATGATAAAAGAGATAAAACAAAGAAGAGTGGCCCATAGACAAAAAGGAGGATTGAAAAAGTGTTATATAGATGTTAAAGGATGGGTGCGTCTATGTTATTCCCCAATGACATCCTAAACTAAAGATTATTCAATTCTTTACATTACAAAATATCGATAGTAGGGAAATTCGTTATGGTTCAAAAATACTTCACACTTGGGAAAACACCTCTCACCCTTTTATGTCCAGAGTAACACTTTATTGAACAAGCACAAAGGCTCACCATACCCAAAGCACATATCACTGCCGGCTGTACACACGCCTAGGTGGCTCATACCATACTCTACACAAAGCGGATTGGTACGAACACCACTAGCGCTACTCAGGGATTTGGATCCTGGTGCCCCATCAAAATAGATATCCCCAAACTTTTGTATGGGTATACTAGCTAAGGATGGAGCTGGGACTGAAATTCTCTGACTATACTGAGAATGAATAGCACCCTGGGACCCTTCCTTAGAGAAATAATAACTACCTATCCTCGCTCTCTTACTCACTGTCTATCTTTCTATTGTCTTATCTACCTCAATCTGTTGTGCATACATAATTATTCTAGCAAGGTCGATATATCTATTGAGCATTGCATCACTGCACTCTTTCAACCCTAACCCGAATACACCATTCACAAATGTATTCATACTCTCTCTAGGGTCAGCTATCAAGTCAGGAGCATACTTAGATAACTGGTTAAACTTAAGATAATACTCTTTCACTATCATGGAGCCTTGCCTTAAGTTCATGAACTCTTCTACCTTATCCTCTCTCATCTCTCGCAGGAAAAACTAATCTCAGAATGCACCCTAAAAATCTTGCCAAATCACAGGAGTTGTATCCTCCCTTCTACCCTTCTTCCACATCACTACCCAATCATGAGTAATATCTTTCAGCCTATATGACGCTAATTCTATAGTATCCTCTTTAGAAACATTCAAAGTCGAGTTGATCTTCTTCATCTCCTCAAGATAAAGTTGTGGGTTCTCACCTACTACTGACCCATAGAACTATAGCGGGTTTATTCTAATGAAATAGCTAATTCTAACTGTGGCTGAACCCCCCTCTTACTAAGGTGGGGCCACAGCCTAATAATTACCCTAAACACTAGTCACAAGTTGGGCTAGTGCTTGATAATCTAACCAAAACTATGCATGTGACATATTCTCATTCCCAGGATCTACTAGCTGAGGAGGTTGGTCATCAACCCTACGAACATAATCTCTGCAAGGAGGCATACTCTATAAATGGAAGAAAAAGGCGGATTAGAATGAGGATCAACATGAGCTCATGCTTACTCACACGACATGAATACTGAAAGAAGAGAAACCTCTCCTAAAACAACTTATATCCTCTGGTACATAAATGTGGCGCGCAACACACCAATGCATAAGACACTAATAGATGTGGCTTTTCAGACTCTTCAGGACACAATTGCACCTTAGGCTCTAATACCAAGTTAGTAATAACTTGATTTTCTGGAACTAGGTCGTCACATTGTGCTCATAATCCCGAAGGACCATAAGCCATCCCTCTATGGATATCTTTACCTGAACACTGTATAATATAGATAATAAATGGGAAACTAGCCATAAGGTTCAAAACTTCTAATAATACTCAAAATTGAAAACTGAATACTAATACATCTGTCTGAAAAGCCTCCAAATTGTTTGAACTATGGAGTTGATGGGACATGTCCCCAAATAACTTCGTCCACTAAAATTAAACAAAATCTGATATAATAATGATAAAAATAAGGATTATTCTTGACTGAAGAGGACTCACTGCTATGTCTACTGCTGCTGACTGAGACTGAGATACTAGGGTACTCTGGATCTCGTGCCTTTGAACCTATGGTGTCAAATAAAACACCATAGTGCAAATGCGTCAGTATAGGAATATATTGAGTATTAAGATAATGTAAGGCTAAATGCAAGGGCTTCTGCAAAAATAATTACTTAATTCAATAATCATGAGAGTACTGAATGAGAACACATGCATGAATGCAGGCACTATAACAAAAATCATCGTGAGTCAAAATACTGAAATTGGTTAACTAAACCTACACATATCGATAACTGTATTCAGAGCTTTCTACTCACGACTAACTGCATCAGAGATCAAACCTCTCTAACGTATGATTTGGAAATGAACTATCAGTGATAAGAAATGATAATGTCTAAATCTGACAACAAGAATACTAAACTAATTATGAGACCTAGATCATGCCTATCTGACGGGTTATCTCAGGATCAGATAATGACATTACTCAACTGAATCTGAGACTGAGTCAAGCCTATCTTATGGGTAATCTCGGGATATGATCATGAGATTACTTAACTAAATATGAGATTGAGATCAAGCCTATCTAACGGGTGATCTCGGGACCAGATAATGAGATAACTCAACTGAACCTCAGAGTGAGATCCAGCCTATTTGACTAGTTAATGTGAGATCTAATAATGAGACTACTCAGCTGAATTTGAGACTAAGATCAAGCATATCTGATGGGTGATCTCGGAATTTGATAATGAGATTACTCAACTTAAAATGAGACTGAGATCAAGCCTATCTGATGGGTGATCCCAGGATCTGATAATGAGATTACTCAATAGAATTTGAGACTGAGATCAAGCATATTTGATGGGTAATCTCTATATTTGATTATAAGATTATTTAACTGAATCTAAGAAAGATATCAAGCCTATCTGACAGGTGATCTCGAGATCTGATACTGAATAACTTTATATGGGACCAATCTTATCTTACAGGTTTCCCATGAATCAATAGAACTATCTGAGTTCCTCACTTCGCTAGATGACTGTATCTGACAATACTAATTTTTAAAGATTGATACTAGAACTGCAACTGTGGGAAGTAGTCACTTAACCGAAATACCCCGAATCTCAACTGTTGGGGTCCAACTTGTAACCCTAGGTGGAAGGGGGTCAATATCGTGCCACGGGTAAAGACATCTCTAGTGAAGCCTATCTGACGGGAGACCAGCCTTTCCTAATTGATGACTCTTGCATAATTCGCTGGCTACGCAGTTGTAGAGTTCAGGGATTTCTCCTAACGACTCTGTCTCACTAAAGGGAAGTCGCCTTCCCTGCCCTCGCTCAGAGCTAGCTCCTACTCCTAGTTGAAAGACTCTAAACTAATTCTTAACTGAACACAAACTAAGTTGAATCTTATACTGATCATGTTTCTCGAATGATCTGACTAAGTTATGATGAATTCACTTGGTTCTGTATCTGATGGAATACTATTGAATCTTGTTTTCTGACTGAACAACCTTGACCTTTGAATAACGTACTCGATTACTACGGAGGTTAGAACTTAACACTTGAATAATACTAGATCTGAGCTGTGTACAGACTTGAGGCTAGATTACTAGAGATACTGAGATTACAGTGATTACAGAGATTACTTATATTTCTTAAGTTCTGTATCTTTTTTGGAATATAGAGTTCAATAACTCGCTGAGTTCTTAGAATCATGGCTAAACTAGAATTATCATGAAAACTGACACGGGTTCTAGACTGGAGCTAAATTTTTAGGTATAAATACCCCAGGACTCGATAACATAAAAGTAAAGCACAACCATTCTTGAATTGTAAAGACCATGTACATTCATTCACCATCAAAATCACTATAACATTTTGGAATCTTAAACATGTTATAACATAGGGAAACATGATATTGGCTCATACTCCGTTCAACAAGGTATTTCATCAAACACTTAGCATGTATTAAAGTCTTAGAATGTATAAATGCACACATAATTGGGGAATTTCATGATATCATGTCACAATTAACTCACTAAGTCTTTTCAACAAACACTTGGCATACATAAGTTTGCACACATTTGGGTATTTCTAGTCAACATGCTATAATGGCTCTATTTTCTTCACATAAGCATTTTGTGAAACTTATGGGGAGCATGCTTTACTTATTTAACAATTTATACATTTAATTTATATGAACAAATCACTTAACCAGCAACTTGAAAAGGGTTTATCATGAATATCACATACTAGGGTCAAAGCTTGAAAACCTTGTAAACAAACATGAATCATAACTCAATAATATCATGAACATCAATTTCACCTCACATGAATCATGAAAACTCATAAACATAAAATCTTTGAAATTTAGAAAAGGGTTCTTGAGCTTCTTGGATGAAAGGGACCCAAGAATCAAAATTTGCATACCTTAGAGAAATGCTTTCTTGAAAACTCTTGGAGAGATTCTTGATTTCTCTTAAAGAAAAAGGAAGGGTTTTGATTTCGTAGATACCCTAGCTCTTGTTCTGGAACAACTTTGAGAGAAAACTAGTATTTCTAGGTAAAAATGAGGCCTAATCCCATGTTAAGGTTTATATATAGGGTTAGCAAAATGACCCTTTTTCGGCTATGGAATTAAATTAAAAAATCCCTATTTTACAAACTGGCGCAATGCACCATAATTATGCCAGCGCAGTAAAAATTGGATAATTGGGAAACTGCTTGTTGGCATGACGCGGTTGAAATCACGTTGCCACCTTGGTTGCAAACTGAAAAGTCACCGCGATGCGGTGAAATCGTCTTGGTGCACTGGAAATTGACAATTCTTAAATTAAGCATTGGCTCAACGCGCCATAATCATGGAGGCTCACTAGATTTTAATGATTGCCACTTTGGCTAGCTCCTCGTTGCACTAAAGTTCCAGGTGGCACATTGTCTATGTAAAATAGCCCTAACTCTTTCCCCATCTTAGATTTGGGCGAATTTGGTATCAATAGAAAGCTTATTTAATTCTATAAATGACAAAATATCAATTCTAGGGAAATTCAATACAGTTAAAAAATACTTCTCACTTGGGAAGACACCTCTCCCCTTTTTAGGACTGGATTAACACTTTACTGAACACACTCTAAGGTCAGACTATAAGAGAATTTTATGGGGTCTTATAATATCTCCCTCTTGGAAACTTTTATCCTCGAATATCACATGATAGATACGAATACTGATTGACCAAACTTACTCAAGGTCAGGAACATCTGAAAGATGACTGTGCAATTGGAACCACTAATACTCTGAGTTCTCATACTAGACATGCATACCATACGCATGGCATACTCTGCTGAAGCTACTGATAAGCTGAATTCTCATAATGAAAATACATATTTGATGTATGGATGCGTAACTGGGCTGAAATCATGAATGCATGACTAAAAAAATGGAAAACCTACACTCTTTCTACTAAACGTGCATATATAATGCATGAATGTCTGATTGAACTGACTCTCGAAAGCATGACTAGCTATGCAATGATCACTGATGTTAACTTCATAAGGAGAGTTTGAACATGCAAATGAACCAGTCTAAGAACATGAGAGCATTGAAATATCATGGGTTATTCCCCCATTGGGACTCTATGTCCTTCTACAAACACGTTGCTAAAATAGTGGGGTGGTGCATGGGGCACGTACGAATTGGGTTATGATTAACCGATTTAGATTTAAAACACATGCATGAGTCATGCTAACAGATAATCACAAAAAGGAAGAAAAAGATATAGCAATTCATATCACAAAGTTTAAGGACTCATACCAAAGACGATTCTATATTAGGGAAACTTTCCTGATCATGGTGGATCTGAAGCCTATAAAGTCTTTTCTGACGCTAACCGCTACTAGCACCAAAAGGGGCACCCTACTAATAAAACTCTCTACCCCTCTGAGCTAGCGCTCTATATTCTCATATTCTATGGCCTGGCTAACCACACTCAAAGAACACATCACTGTCGGTTGTACACATGCCAAGGTGGCTCTTGCGACACTCTCCACAAAGCGGATTGGTACGAACACCACTAGTACTACTCAGGGCTTTAGAGATTGGTGCCCCATCATAACTGAAATCCCCAAACTTTTGTGTGGATACACTAGTTAATGATGGATCTAGGAATGAAAAATTCTAACTATACTGAGAATGACTACCACCCTGGGACCCTACCTGAGAGAAACTATGACTACCTGTCCTGGCTCTCTTACTCACTCTCTCTTTCTTTTGCCTTATCTGCCTCAATCTATTGTGCATGCATCATCAATGTAGCAAGGTCCATATCTCTATCGAGCAAAGTAGACCTACACTCTTTCAACACTAACCCGAATACACCAGTCATAAACTTATTCATACTCTCTCTAGGGTCAGCTATCAAGTCAGGAGCATACTTAGCTAACTGGTTGAACAAAAGACAAAACTATTTCACTGTCATGGAGACTTTACTTAGGTATATGAAGTCCTCTACCTTAGCCTCTCTCATATCTAGAGGGAAAAACTTATCTCAGAAGGCACCCTAAAATTTTTGCCAAATAACGGGAGCTTCATCTTCCCCTCTACCGTTCTTCCATATCACTACCCATAGAACTCTACTGGATTTATTCTACTGAAATCTCTTATTCCATCTATGGCTGATTTCCCATCTTACTGAGGTAGGGCCACACCCTGACGGTTACCCTGAATATTAGTTATTGCTAAGGCTAGTTCCTAAAAGGCTGCCCAAAATTCTGAATATGACACATTCTTATTCTCAGGATCTTCTGGCTGAGGGGGCTAGTCGCCAACCCTATGAACATAATCTCTACAGGGAGGCATACTCTATAAATGAAAAAAAGAGGTGGATTAGACTGAGGATCAACTTGAGCTCATACTCGCTCGCACGACATGAATACTCAAAGAAAGGAAGCCTCTCCTAAAACATCTTAGGGCCTCTTGTATATAAATGTGGAGTGCAACATAACCATGCATAAGACTCTACTATATGTTGCTCTTCAGACTCCTTAGGACACTATTGCACCATAGGCTCAGATACTAAGTTTGTAACGACCATATTTTCTGGGACTGGGATGTCACATGGTGATCATAATCCTGAAGGACCATAAGCCAACCCTTTACTGATATTTGTATGTAAACGCTGCCTAATATAGATAATAAAGGCAAAAACTGGCCATAAGGTATAAAACTTCTAAAAATACTCTAAATTAAAAATTGAACACTGATACATCTGTCAGATAAGCCTCCAAACTATTTGAACTGTGCAGTTGATGGGAAATATCCCCAACTAACTCTGACTACTAAAATTAAACCAAATCTTATATTATAATGATTAAAATAAGGATCATCCTCAACTAAAAAGGACTCACTGCTATGTCTACTGCTACTGACAGGGACTCAGCTGCAAAGGGTATTTTGGATCTCGTGCCTCTGAACCTATGGTGTCAAATAAAATACCATCGCGCAAATGAATTAGTACGGGAATGTACCAAGTATTACGATGAGGTAAGGCTAAATGCAAGGTCTTCTGCATAAACAATTACTAAACTGAATAATCATGAGAGTATAGAATGAGAACACATGCATTAATGCACGCACCATAACAGAAATCATCGTGACTCAAAATACTAAAATTAGTTGACTAAATCTACTCATATCAATGACAATATTCTGAGATTTTTACTCTCGAATATAAATGATAAGAGATGATCATATCTGAATCAGACAACATGAATACTTAATTGAATCTGAGATTGAGATCATGCCTATCTAACGGGTTATCTCGGGATCTAATAATGAGATTATTCAACTAAATCTGAGACTGAGATCAAGCCTATCTGATAGGTAATCTCGGGATATGATAATGAGATTACTCAACTACATATGAGATTGAGATCAAGCCTATATGATGGGTGATCTCGGGACTAGATAATGAGATAACTCAACTAAACTTGAGACTGAGATCAACCCTATCTGACCGGTGATATCGGGATTTGATAATGAGATTACTCAACTGTATTTGTGACTAATATCAAGCCTATCTGATGGGTGATCTAGGGATATGATAATGAGATTGCTCAACTGAATATGAGACTGAGATCTAGCCTATCTGATAAGTGATCTAAGGATTTGACAATAAGATTACTCAGCTGAATTTGAGACTGGGATCAAACCTATCTGATGGGTGATCTCAATATCTGATAATGAGATTACACAACTTAATCAGAGACTGAGATCAAGCCTAACTGATGGGTTATATCGGGATCTGATATTGAATAACTTTATATGGGACCATGCCTATCGGTTGGGTTGCCCTTGAATCAGTGGAACTATCTAAGTTCCTTATTAAGATAGATAACTGTATCTGACAATCTTGATTTCTAAAGATTGATATTGAAACTACAACTATGGGAAGAAGTCATTTACCGATATAACCCAGATCTTAACTGGTGGGGTCCAACCTATAACCTCACCTAGAAGGGTGTCATTACCATGCCACGGGTAAAGACCTATATGGTCAATACTATTTGACAGGTAACTCTCACAAAAAGTTAAACCAAAGGCAATATAATATTCAAGCCTATCTGACGGGTGACTATTCTTTCTCGATGGGTGACTCCTGCATCCTGCACTGGCTACGCAGCTTTGGTGTTCAGGGATTGCTCCTAATGACTCTGCCAATCTGATAGGGAGCCGCCATCCCTACCCTTGCTTGGGGCTAGCTCATCTTCCTAACTGAAAGAGTCTAAACTGATTCTTAACTGAATAAAAACTATGCTGAATCTGATACTGATCATGCTTCTTGACTGATCATACTATGTTAAGATGAATTCACTTAGTTCTGTAGCTGATGGTATACTACTGAATCTCATTACCTGATTGAACAACACTAATCTTTGAATAGTATACTTGATTACTATAGAGGTAAGAAGTAAACACGTGAATACTACTATATCTAAACTTGGTATAGAACTGAAACTAAATTATAATTTATACTGAGATTACGATGATAACAGAGATTACTGAGATTTCTTAAGTTCTATTTCTATCTAGGAATACGGAGTTCTATAACTTGCTGAGTTCTGAGAATCATAGCTTGACTGAAATTATTATGAAAACTGACACGGGCTCTAGACTGCAGCAGAATTATTGGGTATAAATACCCTACGACTCGATAACATACAAGTAAAGAACAATTATTCTTTAATTATCAAGGCCATGGACATTCATTTACCATCACAATCACTACAACATCTCTTAAAGCATTTGGGAATCATAAACATGTGATAACATAGGGAAATATGCTATTCGCTCATACTACATTCAACAAGGTCTTGCATGAAACACTTAGCATATATTAAAGTCTTAGAATTTATCAAAGAGCACATAATTTGCTAATTTCATGATATCATGTCACAATTCATTCACTAAGTCTTTTCAACAACCATTTGCAATACATGGACTTGCACACAATTGGGGATTTCTAGTCAACATGCTATAATGGCTCAAATTTCTTTGCATAAACATTTTATTAAACATATAGAGAGCATTATTTTCTTATTCAAAAATTTCTACACTTAATTGACATGAAAACATCACTTAATAAGCAACTTGAAGAGGGTTTATCATAAACATCACATGAATATCACATACTAGGGTCAAATCTTGAAAACCTTGTAAACAAATACGAATCACAACTCAATAGTAGGATGAACTTCAATTTCAACTCACATGAATCATGAAAACTCATAAACATAAATGCTTTGAAATTTAGAAATTGGTTCTTGAGATTCTTGGATGAAAGGGACCCAAGAATTAAAAGTTGCATACCTTAGAGAAACTCTTTCTTGAAAGCTCTTGGAGAGATTCTTGATTTCTTGATTTCTCTTAAAGAAGAAGGAAGGGTTTTGATTTTGTAGAAACCCTGGCTCTTGTTCTTGAACAACTTTTAGGAAAACTAGTATTTCTAGGTTAAAATTAGGCCAAATGCCGTGTTAAGGATTATATATAGGGGTAGAAACTGGACCCTTTTTCCCTCTAGAATTAAACTGAAAAATCCTGATTTTACATGCTGGTGCAACGCGCCATAATCACTCTAACTCACTGGAAATTGGATAATTAGGAAACTGCTAGATGGAGCGACGTGGTAGAAATCGCGTTGCTACCTTTGTTTCAAACTGAAATGCACCACGATGTGATGGAATTGCATTGGTACATTAGAAATTCATAATTATAAAATTAAGCCTTGGCGCGACGTGCCATAATCATTCAAGCTCACTCGATTTTGACGATTACCATTTTGGTTGGGTCCGCGATGCACTAAAGTGCAAGGTGGCACACTGTCTCACTAAAATGACTCTATCTCTTTGCCCGAGTGTCGGATTTGGGTGAATTTGGTATGGACAATAAGCTTCTTCAATTCTTTACGGTTCAAAAAACTTCTAAATTAGGAAGACACATCTACCCCATTTAGGGATGGATTAACACGTTACTAAGCACGCTCTAAGGCTCAGACTACGAGATAATTTTGTCGGGTCTTACAATAGTATAAGAATACTGATCGACTTAACTTACTCAAGGAAAGGGAACATCTGAAACATGACTATGCAATTGGAACCCCTGATACTCTGAGTTCTAATTCTGGACATCCATACCTTACACATGGAATACTCCACTGAAGCTACTCATAAGTTGAATTCTTATAATAGACATGCATATCTAGTGAATGGATTCATAACTGGGGGGATCTCATGAATGCATGACTAAATACACTGAAAAGATGAACTCTTATTCCTAAATGTGCATATCTAATGCATTAATATCTGACTGAATTGACTCTTGAAAGCATGACTAGCTATCTAATGATCACTAATGTTATTTCATAAGGAGAGTCTGAACATGAAAATGAATGAGTATAAGAACATGAGAGCATCGTAATATCATGTGGTGTCTCCCCCTTGTGACTCTATGTCCTTCTACAAACACCTTGCTATAATATTGGGGTGATGCATGGTGTACCTACAAACTACGCCATGATTGATTGACCTAGATCTAAAACTCATGCATGACTCATGCTGACATAGAAGCTAAAAATGGAAGCAAAAGATCTTGCAAAGCATATCACAAAGATGAAGGACTCATAACATACCCGAATCTATATCAGGGAAGCTTTCCTGATCATGGTGGGTCTGAAGTGCATGATGTCTGGTCTAACGCTGACCACTACTGGCATCGGAATGGCTTCCTGCTAATGAAACTCTCGACCCCTCTGAGCTAGCGCTCTACATTGTCGCATCCTATGGCCTGGCTCACTATACCCAAAGCACATATCACTACCGGCTCTACACACGCCTAGGTGGCTCTTGCCACACACTCTACAAAGCGGATTTGTATGAACACCACTAGCACTACTCAAGGCTTTGGATCCTAGCACCCCATCATAACTAACATCCCAAAACTTCGATGCAGGTACACTTGCTGAGGATGGAGCTGGGACTGAAAATCTTTTTCTATGATGAGAACGACTGCCACCCTGGGACCCTGCCTAAGAGAAACCATGACTACTAGTCCTAGCTCTGTTACTCACTCCCTCTCTTTCTTTTACCTTATCTACCTTAATCTGTTTTGCATACATCATCAATCAAGGATGGTCCATATCTCTATTCAGCATAGCAGCCCTACACTCTTTCAACAGTAATCCAAATACACCAATAACAAACTTATTCATACTCGCTCTAGGGTCAGCTATCAAGTCAGGAGCATACATAACTAACTGGTTAAACTTAAGATACTACTCTCTCACATTCATGGAGCCTTGCCTTAGGTACATGAATTCCTCTACCTTAGTTTCTCTTATCTCTAGCAGGAAAAACATAGCTAAGAAGGCACCCTGAAACTCTTCCGAAGTCACGGGAGTTGCATCCTCCCCTTTGCCCTTCTTCCATATTTCTACCTAATCATGAGCAATATCCTTAAACCTATAGGACACTAACTCTACATTCTCCTCTTCAAAATCATAGTTAACCAGGGTGATCCTCTTCACCTCCTCTAGATAAAGTTGTGTGTCCTCACCTTCTACTAACCCATAGAACTCTAGCAAGTTCATTCTTATGAAATTTTTAATTCTGGCTATAGCTGTACCCCCATTTTGATGAGGTGGGGCCACAACCTAATGGTTACCCAAAACATTAGCCACACCTTGGGCTAGCACCTGAAAAGCTATCCGAAACTCTAAATGTGATAAATTCTCATTCTCAGGAACTACTGGATGAGTGGGATAGTCATCAACCCTACGGACATAATCTCTTCAAAGAGGCATACTCTATAAATAGAAGAAAGAGGTGGATTAGACTGCGGATCAACTTGAGGTCATGCTCAGTCGCATAACATGAATGCCAAAAGAAGGGAAACTGATCCTAAGACATCTTATATCCTTTTGTACATAAATGTGGCGTGCAATACACTCATGCTCAAGATTCTACTAGATGCAGCTTTTTAGAGTCCCTAGGACACTATTGAACCTTAGGCTCTGATACCAAGTTTGTAATGACCGAATTTTTCGTAACTAGAATGTCACATGGATCTCATGGTCCCGAAGGACATCAAGCCAACCCTCTACTGATATGTATACCTGAACACTGCATAATAAACATAATAAATGCGGAAACTAGCCATAGGTTTCAAAACATCTAAAAATACTAAAAATTGAAGACTTAATACTGATACATCTATTTTAAAAGCCTCTAAACTATCTGAACTTTGGAGTTGATGGGACAAGTCCCCAACTAGCTCTGTCTACTGAAATTAAATAAAATATAATATGATAATGATAAAAATAAATATCATCCCTAACTAAATGGGATTCACTGCTATGTCTAATACTGTTGACTGGGACTGAGCTGCTAAGGGTACTCTGGATCTCGTGCCTCTGCAACTATGGTGTCAAATAAAACACCATAGCACAAATGTATTAGTACGTGAATGGACCAGGTATGAAAATGAGGTATGTCTAAATGCAAGGGCTTCTACATGAACAAATACTTAACAGAATAATCATGAAAGTACTGAATGAGAACACATAGATGAATGCACATAGTATAATAGAAATCATCGTGACTCAAAATACTGATATCGATTAACTGAATCTATTCTTCAATGACTGAATTCTGAGTTTTCTACTCTCGACTGACTATATCAGAGATCAAACCTTTCTAGCAGATGATTCCAGAATCTACTATCAATGATAAAAAGTAATCATGTCCGAATTTGACTACAAGAATACCCAACTAAATTTGATCTAGAGATCGAGCCTATCTGATGGGTTATCTTGGGATCCAATAATGAGATTACTTAATTGAATCAAGTAGAGGGATCAAGCCTATCTAACATGCGATCTCAAGATCTCATAAAAAGATTACTCAATTGAATATGAGACTAAGATCAGGCCTATCTAATGGGTGATCTTGGGATTTGATATAGAGATTACTCAACTGAACCTGAGATTGAGATCAAGCCTATCTGACAGGTGGCCCATGAATCAATAAAAATATCTGAGTTCCTCACTGAGATAAATAACTGTATCTAACAGTCCTGATTTCTTAAGATTGATACTGAAATTGCAATTTTGGGAAGTAGTCATTTAATTGACATATCTCGAATCTCAACTGGTGGGTTCCAACCTATAACCATAGCTTGAAGGGTATCAATACCGTGCCACAAGTTAAGACCTCTCTGGTTAAGCTTATCTGATGGGTGACTCTCACAGGAAGTCAAGCCAAAGGAAATATAATAGTTAAGACAATCTGAAGGGTGATCAGCCTTTCTTGATAGGCGACTCCTGCAACCTGTGCTGGCTATATTGTTCTCAAGTTCAAGGATTAGTCCTAATGACTATGCCTCTCTGACCAGGAGCTACCATCCCTGCCCTCGCTCGATGCAAGCTCATACTCCCATCTGAAAGACTCTGAACTAATTCTTAACTATGCACAAACTAAGTTGAATCTAATATTGATCATGTTTCTCAAATGATTTGACTCAGTTAAGATGAATTCCCTTGGTTCTATATCTGACAGAATACTACTGAATCTCGTATCTGACTGAACAACACTGAGCTTTGAATATAGTACTCGATTACTACAGATGTTAGAATTGAACACTTTAATACTACTAGATCTAAGTTTGGTACAGAATTGAGGCTAGATTACTAGAGATACTGAGATTACAACAATTACAGAGATTACTGAAATTTCTTGAGTTTTGTATGTGTTTGGGAATACAGATTTTTACAACTCACTGAGTTCTGAGAATCATGGCTCGACTGGAATTATTGTGAAAATAGACACGGGCTCTAGACCGTATCTAAATTGTCAAGTATAAATACCCAGGACTAAACAACATAAAAGTAAAGAACAATCATTCCTGAATTATCAAGACCATGGACATTCATTCACCATCACAATCAGTACAGTATCTCTTCAAGCATTTGGGAATCATAAACATGTGAGAACATAGGGAAACATGCTATTGGCTCAAAATCCTTTAAACAAGGTCTTGTATTAAACACTTAGCATGTATGAAAGTCTTAGCATGTATCAAAGAGTACATAATTAGGAAATTTCATGCTATCATGTTATAGTTCATTCATTAAGGCTTATCAACAAACACTAGGCATGCATGGGCTTGCACACAATTGGAGATTACTAGTCAACATGCTATAATGGATCTAATTTCTTGACATAAGCATTTTATCAAACCTATAGGCAGCATGCTTTGCATATTCAACAATTTTTACACTTAATTAACATGAACACATCACTTAACAAGCAACTTGAAGAGGGTTTATCATGAATATCTCATACTAGGGTCAAATCTTGAAAACCTTGTAAACAAACATGAATCACAACTAAATAATAGCATAAACATCAATTTCAACTCACATGAATGATGAAAACTCATAAATATAAAACCTTTGAAATTTAGAAAAGGGTTCTTGAGCTTCTTGGATCAAAAGGACCCAAGAATCAACATCTGCATACATTAGAGAAACTCTTTCTTGAAAGTTCCCAGAGAGATTCTTGATTTCTTAATTTCTCTTGAAGAAGAAGGAAGGGTTTTGAATTTGTAGAAACCTTAGCTCTTTTTCTTGAACAACTTTGAGAGAAAACTAGTGTTTATAGGTTAAAACGATCCCAAATCTCATGTTAAGGAGTATATATAGGTTTAGAAAAATGACCCTTTTCTCCTCCTGAATTAAACTGAATAATTCAAATTTAACATACTAACACGACGCGCCACCACACAAAAAATTGGACAGTTGGAAAATTACTTGATAGCGTGACATGGTGGAAATTGCGTTGCCACCTCGGTTGAAAATCGGAAAGGCACCACGATGAGATAGAATCACGTTGGTGCACCAGAAATTGAAAATTCTGTGATAAAGCCTTGGTGCGATGTGTGATAATCGCCGAGGGTCACTGAATTTTTACTATTGCAATTTTGGCTGGCTATGCGATGTGCTAAAGTGAAAAGTGGCACATTGTCTCGCCAAAAGTGCTCTAACTCTTCGACCGAGTGTCAGACTTAAGCGAATTTGGTATCGACTGAAAGCTCATTCAATTTTATACGGTTAAAAAATAATTCTCACTTGGGAAAACACCTCTCCCCCTTTTAGGGCTGGATTAACACTTTACTAAACACATTCTAAGGCTTTGACTTTGAGAGAATTTTGGTGGGTCTTACAATATCTCCACCATGGAAATATTCATCCTCGAATGTCGTTTGATAGTCTAAGAATGACTTAACTTAAACAAGTAATGGGAATCTTTGAAACCTGACTTTGCAATACCACTAATACTTTGAGTTCACATACTTGACATGCATACCTTACAAATGGAATACTCGACTGAAGCTACTAAAAAGTTGAATTCTCATAATGGACATGCATATCTGATGCATGGATGCATAACTGGGCTGATCTCATGATTGTATGACTAAACACACTAAAAAGCTAAACTCATTCTACTGAACGTGTATATCTAATGCATGAATGTCAGACTAAACTGACTCTCAAAAGGATGACTGGTTATGCAATGATCACTGATGTTAACTTCATTAGGAGAGTTTGTACATAGAAATGACTAAGTCTAAGAACTTAAGAGCATCACAATATCATGGGGTATCTTACCCTTGGGACACTACTTCCTTTTAAAAACACTTTGCAGAAATACTAGGGTGGTGAATGGGGTATCTACGAACTCGGTCATGATTGACCAACTTAGATCTGAAATTCATGCATGATTTATGCTGACATATAAGCTCAAAATAGAAGAAAAGGATCCTGAAATGCATATCACAAAGATGAAGTACCGATAATATACCCGAATCTATACCAGGGAACTTTTCCTGATCATAGTGGGCCTAAAGTGGATAAAGTTTGTTCTGACGCTGACCACTATTGGAACCGGAAGGGGTACCCTATTGATAAAACTCTCTATTCCTCTGAGCTTACTCTCTATATTATCACATCCTGTGTCCTGGCTCACCATACCCAAAGCACACATAACTGTCGATTCTACACATATCTAGGTAGCTCTTGCCACACTCTCCAAAAAGTGGATTGGTACGAACACCACTAGCACTACTCATGGATTTTGAGTCTAAGGCCCCATCATAAATGACATTACCAAAGTTTGGTGTGGGTAAACAAAATAAGGATAGAGCTGGGACTGAAAATCCCTGACTACCACACTGGGACCCTGCCTGAGAGAAACCATGACTACCTATCCTTGTTCTCCTACACACTCTGTCTATTTCTTTTGCCTTTTCTTCCTCAATTTGCTTTTCATGCATCATCAGTTTAGCACGGTCCATAGGTCTATTGAGCATAGAATCCTGACACTCTTTTAACACTAACCCAAATACACCAGCCACAAACTTATTCATACTCGCTCAAGGATCAGCTATCAAGTTAGGAGCATACTTAGCTAACTTGTTAAACTTAATATTTTTTCAATATCATGGATCATTGCCTTAGGTACATGAAAACCTTTAACTTATCCTCTCTTGTCTCTAGTGATAAAAAATTATCTAAGAAGGCACCCTGGAACTCTTTCCAAATTACGAGAGTTGCATGCTCTACTCTACCCTTCTTCCACATCACTACCCAATAATAAGCAATATCTTTCAGCCTATAGGACACTAACTCTATACTCTCCTCCTCAGAAACATGAATAACTGTGGAGATCTTTTTTACCTTCTTAAGATAATGTTATGGGTCCTCACCTGCTACTGACCCATAGAACTCTGGCGGATTTATTCATATAAAATGTAGAATTCTGGCGGTGGCTGAACCCCGATATTGCTGAGGTTGGGACACAGTGTAACGGCTACCCTAAATATTAGTCACAACTTTGGCTAGTACCTGAAAAACTGCTCAAAACTCTGTATGTGACATATTCTCATTCTAAGGATCTACTGGCTGAGGGGGCTGGTCCTCAACCCTGCGAACATAATCTCTGCAAAGAGGCATACTTTGTAAATGAAAGAAAGAGGTGGATTAGACTGAGGATCAACTTGAGCTCATGCTCACTCACACGACATGAATACTGAAATACGGGAAACTACTCCTAAAACATATTATATCCTATTGTACATAAATGTGGCATGCAATACGCCCATGCACAAGACTCTACTAGATGCGGATTTTTACACTGCCTAGGACATTATTGAACCTTCGGCTTAGAGACGAAGTTTATAACGAACAAATTTTATAGAACTGGAATATAACATGGTGCTCATGATCCCGAACGACCACAAGCCAACCCTCTATAGATATCTTTACCTGAACATTGCATAATATATAGAATAAATGCAGAAACTGGCCTTAAGGTTCAAAACATCTAAAAATACTCAAAATTTAAAACTGAATATTGATACATCTTTCCAAAGACCCTCTAAACTATCTGAACTATTGAGTTGATGGGAAATATCCCCAACTAACTTTATCTACTAAAATTACACCAAATCTTATACGACAATGATAAAAATAAGGATTATTCTTGAGTAAATAGGACTCACTACTACGTCTACTGCTGCTGACTGGGACTGAGCTGCTAAGGGTACTCTAGATCTTATGCCTCTGAACCTATGGTGTACAATAAAAAACCATAGCTTAAATGTGCCAGCACAAGTATATACCGAGTATGAAGATAAGGTAAAGCTAAATGCAAGACCTTATGCATGAATAATTATTTAACTGAATTATCAAGAGGGCACTGAATGAGAACACATGCATGAATGCACACACCATAACAGAAATCATCGTGACTCAAAATACTAGAACTAATTAACTGACTCTACTTATATCAATGACTTAATTCTAAGCTTTCTACTCCCGATTTACTACATCGGAGATCAAGCCACTCTAACAGAGGATTCCAAAATCTACTATCAATGATAAGAAATAATCATATCCAAATATGACAACATGAATACTCAAGTAAATCTGAGATTGAGATCAAGCCTATCTGATGGGATATCTCGGGATCTGATAATAAGATTACTCAACTGAATCTGAGATTGAGATCAAGCCAATCTGACAAGTGATCTCGGGACCTAATAATGCAATTACTCAACTGAATATGAGACTATGATCAAGCCTATCTGATGGGTGATCTCGGGATCTGATAATGTGATTACTTAACTAAATCTGAGACTGAGATCAATCCTATGTCAGGAATGATCTCGTGATCTGATAATGAGATTACTCAATGGAATCTGAGGTGGTTCCACAGCCTAACGGTTACCCTGAATATTAGTCACACCTTTGGCTAGTGCCTGAAAAACTGCTCAACACTGTGCATGTTATATATTCTCACTCTAAGGATCTACTGGCTGAGAGGGATGGTCATCAACCCTATGAACATAATCTCTACAAGGAGGCATACTTTGTAATTGAAAGAAAGAGATGGATTAGATTAAGGATCAACTTGAGCTCATGCTCACACGCATGACATAAAAACTGAAATACGGGAAACTACTCCTAAAACATCTTATAGCCTATTGTACATAAATGTGGCATGCAATATGCCTATGCAAAAGACTCTACTAGATGCGTATTTTTAGACTTCCTTGGACATTATTAAACCTTATAGTCAGATACGAAGTTTATAATGACCCAATTGTCTGAAACTGGAATGTCATATGATGCTCATGATCCCGAAGGACCACAAGCCAACCCTTTATAGATATCATTACCTGAATATTGCATAATACATATAATAAATGCAGAAACTGGCCATAAGGTTCAAAACTTCTAAAAATACTCAAAATTTAAAACTGAGTATTGATACATCTATTCGAAGAGCCTCTAAACTATCTGAACTGTGGAGCTGATGGGAAATATCCCCACCTTACTTTATCTACTGAAATTACACCAAATCTTATACGATAATGATACAAATAAGGACTATTTTCAAGTAAAGAGGACTCACTGCTACGTCTACTGCTGCTGACTGGGACGGAGCTGCTAAAGGTACTCTAAATCTCATGCTTCTGAACCTATATTGTAAAATAAAACACAATAGCACAAATGCGTTAGTACAAGAATGTACCGAGTATAAAGATGAGGTAAAGCTAAATACAAGGGCTTATGCATGAATAATATTTAACTAAATTATGAAGAGAGTACTGAATGAGAACACATTCATGAATGTTCACACCATAACAGAAATTGTTGTGACTCAAAATACTAAAACTGATTGACTGAATCTACTCATATCAATGACTAAATTCTGAGCTTTCTATTCTCAATTGACTACATCGGAGATCAAACAACACTAACGGAGGATTCTGGAATCTACTAGCAATGATAAGAAATGATCATATCTAAATATGACAATATGAATACTCAAGTGAATCTAAGATTGAGATCAAGCCTATCTGATGGGTTATCTGGGGATATAATAATGACATTACTCAACTAAATATGAGACTGATATCAATCCTATCAGATGGGTGATCTTGGGATTTGATAATGTGATTACTTAACTGAATATGAGACTAAGATCAAGCCTATCTGATGGGTGATCTTAGGATCTGATAATAAGATTACTCAACTGAACCTTAGACTGAGATAAATCCTATCTAACTGGTCTTCTCGGGATCTGAGAAAAAGATCACTCAACTAAATCTATGACTGAGATCAAGCCTACCTAATGGGTGATCTCGGGATTTGATAAAGAGATTACTCAACTGAATATGAGACACAGATCTAGACTATCTGATAGGTGATCTCAGAATCTAATAATGAGATTACTCAACTGAATCTAAGACTGAGATCAAGATATTGGATGTGTGATATTGGGATCTAATAATGAGATTACTCAACTAAATTTGAGAATG
This sequence comes from Capsicum baccatum var. pendulum, assembly GCA_030864225.1. NCBI lineage: Eukaryota > Viridiplantae > Streptophyta > Magnoliopsida > Solanales > Solanaceae > Capsicum > Capsicum baccatum. The sequence goes on along the minus strand of CM061556.1, from coordinate 167,216,690 downwards.
AGATCAAGTCTATCTATTGAGTCATCGTGAGATCTTATAATGAGATTACTCAACTAAATCTAAGACAGAGATCAAGACTATCTAACGGGTGATCTCGGGAACTGATACTGAATAACTATATATAGAACCAAGCCTATCTGATAGGTGGTCGATGAATCAATGAAACTATCTGAGTTTCTCAGTGAGATAGATGATTGTATCTAATAGTCCTGATTTCTGAAGATTGATACTAAAACTGCAACTGTAGTAACTATTCACTTAACTGACATACCCCAAATCTTAATTGATGGGGTCCAACCTGTAACCCCACCTGGAAGGTTTTCAATGATGTGCCATAGTTGCAGACCTCTCTAGTCAAGTCTATCTGACGAATAATCATCAAAGAAAGTCTGTCCTAAGGTAATATAATAGTGAAGCCTATCTGACAAGTGACCAGCCCTTCCTGATGGGTGACTACTACATCTTACCCTGGTTATGTAGTTTTGGAGTTCAGGGATTGCTCCTAATGACTTTGCCTCTTTGATGGGGTGTCGCCATCCCTGTCCTCGCTCAATGCTAGCTCCTAATCCCAAATAAAAGACTCTGAACTGAACATGAACTAATTTGAATCTTATACTGATCATGATCTGAATGAGTTAAGATTAATTCACTTAGCTTCGTATCTGATGAAATACTATTGAATCTCATTATTTGACTGAACAACACTGAGCTTTGAATAGTGTAGTCAATTACTACAGAGGTCAAAACTGAATGCTTGAATACTACTAGATTTTAGTTGGGTATAGAGCTAAGGCTAGATTACTAAAGATACTTAGATTACGGCAATTACATTTATTACTGAGATTTCTTAAGTTCTGTACTTGTCGAGGAATATATAGTTCTATAACTCTCTGAGTTCTGAGAATCATGGCTCAACAGGAATTATCATGAAAACTGACACGGGCTCTAGACTGCAGCTAAATTATCGAGTACAAATACTCCAACAATCGATTACGTAAAAGTAAACCACAACCATTCTTGAATTATCAAGACCATGGATATTCATTCACTATCACAATAACTATAACATCTCTTTAAGCATTTGGGAATCATAAACATGTAATAACATAGGGAAAGATGTTATTGGGTCATACTCTATTAAACAAGATTTTGCATGTATTAAAGTTTTATCATGTATAAAAGAGCATATAATTGTGGAATTTCATCCTATCATGTCACAATTCATTCACTAAGCCTTTTGAATATTCACTTAGCATGCATAGGCTTGCACACAATTGGGAATTTCTAGTCAACATGCTATAATGGCTCTAATTTCTTCACATAGGCATTTTATCAAACATATGGGGAACATGATTTGCTTATTCTACAATTTGTATACTCCATTGACATTAACACATCACTTAACAAGCAACTAGAAGAGGGTTTATCATGAATATCACATACTTGGGTCATAGTTTGAAACCCTTCTAAATAAACATGAATCACAACACAATAATAGAAAGAACATCAATTTTGACCAAATCAAATATGAAAAATCATAAAAATAAAAGCTTTGCAATCTAGAAAAGGGTTCTTCAGCTTCTTGGATGAAAAGGTCTTACGAATCAACATCTGCATACCTTACAGAAACACTTTCTTGAAATATCTTGGAGAGATTCTTGATTTCTCCTGAAGAAGAAAAAAGGGTTTTAATATTGTAGAAACCCTAGCTCTTGTTCTTGAACAACTTTCAGAGAAAACTAGTATTTCTAGGTTAAAATGAGGGTAAATCCAATGTTATAGAATATATATTGTGGTAGCAAAATGACCCTTTTTGCCATAGGAAATAAATTGAAAAATCTCAATGTTACATGCTGGTGCGACCTACCGTAATCATGCCAGCTCACTGGAAATTGGACAACTAGGAAACTGCTTGATGGCGCGACGCGGTGGAAATCATTTTGCCACCTTGGTTGCAAACTGAAAAGGCACCGCGACATGGTGGAATCACCTTGGTGCGCTAAAAATTGACAATTCGGAAATTAATCCTTAATGAAATACGCCAAAATGGAGAAGGCTCACTGGATTTTGATGATTGCTATTTTGGCTGGCTACGCCACGCGCTAAAGTGCCTGGTGGTACCTGTCTTACTAAAATGGTTCTAACTCTTCTCTCAAGTGTTGGATTAGGGTGTAATTTGTATCGACAGAAGGCTTATTCAATACTTTACCTTACATAATGTCGATATTAGATAAATTCTATATGGTTCAAAAATACTTCTTACTTGGGAAGGCACCTCTCCCCCTTTTAGGGCTAGATTAACACTTTACTAAACATGCTCTAAGGCTTAGAATATGAGATAATTTTGTGGGTCTTACAATATCTCTTCCTTGTAAACATTCATTCTCAAATATTTCTTGATAGGCTAAGAATACTGATCAACTGAACTTACTCATGGAACGGGAACATCTGAAACATGACTAAGCAATTGGAACCACTTATAATTTGAGTTCTCATATTGGACATGCATTCCTTACGCATGGAATACTCGACTGAAGCTACTCATAAGATTAATTCTCATAATACATATGCATGTCTAATAAATGGATGCATAAATGGGCTAATCTATTGAATGCATGACTAAAAACACTGAAAAGCTAAACTTTTTCTCCTGAACATGCATATCTAATGCATGAATGTTTAACTGAACTAACTATTGAAAGCATGACTGGCTATGCAATGATCACTGATGTTACTTCATAAGGAGAATCTGAACATGCAAATGAATGAGTCTAAGAACTTGAGAGAATCGCAATATCATGGGGTATCTCCCCCTTGGGACTCTATGTCCTTTTACAAACACCTTGCTAAAATACTGGGGCGGTGCTTGGGGCACCTACGAACTGGCCCATGATAGACCGACTTAGAACTAAAACTCATTCATGACTTATGCTGACATATAAGCTCAAAATGGAAAGAGGGGATCTAGCAATTCATATCACAAATATGATTGAATCATAATATGCCCGAATCTATATCAGGGAACATTTCCTGATCATGGCGGGTCTGAGGCGTATAAAGTATTTTTTTATGCTGACCACTACTGGAATTGGAAGGGGCACCCTACCGATAAAACTCTTAACGCCTCTGAGCTAGCGCACTACAGTCCCGTATCTTGTGGCCTACCTCACCACACCCAAAGAACACATCACTACCGGCTCTACACATACCTAGTTGGGTCTTGCCACACTCTCCATAAAGCAGATTGGTACGAACAGTAGTAGCACAACTCAGGGTTATTGAGTCTGGTGCCCAATTATAACTGACATCCCCAAACTTCAGTATGGGTACCTTAGCTGAGGATGGAGCTGGGACTGAAAATCTCTAACTATGCTGAGAACGACTACTACCCTAGGACCCTGGTTGAAAGAAACCATGACTAGATGTCCTGGCTCTCTTACTCATTCTATTTCTTTCTTTTGCCTTATGTACCTTAATCTAATGCACATGCAATATAAGTCTAGCAAGGTCCATATCTCTATCGAGTATAGAAGCCTTACACTCTTTCAACACTAACACATATACACCAATCACAAACCTATTCATAGTCGCCCTAGGGTTACCTATCAAGTTAGGATCATACATATCTAACTGGTTAAAACTAAAATAATACTCTTTCACTGTCATTGAGCCTTACCTTAGGTTCATGAAGTCATTTACCTTAGCCTCTCTCAAATCTAGTGGGAAAAACTGGAATGTGACATGGTGCTCATAATCCCAAAGGACCACAAGTCAACCCTCTATAGATATCGTTACCTGAACATTGCCTAATATATAAAATATATGCAAAAACTGGCCATAAGGTTCAAAACATCTAAAAATACTCAAAATTTAAAACTAAATATTGATACATCTTTCCAAAGACCCTCTAAACTGTCTAAACTCTAGGGTTGATGGGAAATATTCCCAACTAACTTTATCTACTGAAATTACACCAAATCTTATACGAAAATGATAAAAATAAGGATTATTCTCGAATGAATAGGACTCACTGCTACGTCTACTGCTGGTGACTGGCACTGAGCTGCTAAGGGTACTGTAGATCTTATGCCTCTGAACCTATGGTGTACAATAAAAAACCATAGCGCAAATGTGTCAGCACAAGAATGTACCGAGTATGAAGATAAGGTCAAGCTAAATGCAAGGGCTTATGCATGAATAATTATTTAACTGAATTATCAAGAGAGTACTGAATGAGAACACATGCATGAATGTATACACCATAACAGAAATCATCGTGACTTAAGAAACTAAAACTAATTAACTGACTCTACACATATCAATGACTTAATTCTAAGCTTTCTACTCCCGATTTACTACATCGGAGATTAAGACACTTTAACGGAGGATTCCAAAATCTACTATCAATGATAAGAAATGATCATATCTAAATATGACATCATGAATACTCAAGTAAATCTAAGATTGAGATCAAGCCTATCTGATGGGATATCTCGGGATTTGATAATAGGATTACTCAACTAAATCTGAGATTGAGATCAAGCCTATCTTATAAGTGATCTCGGGACCTGATGATGCAATTACTCAACTGAATATGAGACTATGATCAAGCCTATTTGATGGGTGATCTCGGGATCTGATAATGAGATTACTTAACTAAATTTGAGACTGAGATCAATCCTATCTCACGAATGATCTTGTGATCTGATAATGAGATTACTCAACGGAATCTGAGGTGGGGCCACAGCCTAATAGTTACCGTGAATATTAGTCACACCTTTGGCTAGTGCCTGAAAAACTGCTTAAAACTCTGCATGTGACATATTCTCATTCTAAGGATCTACTGGCTGAGAGGGCTGGTCATCAACCCTACGAACATAATCTCTACAAGGAGGCATACATTGTAACTGAAAGAAAGAGATGGATTAGATTGGGGTACAACTTGAGCTCATGCTCACACGCACGGCATAAATACTAAAATACGAGAAACTACTCCTAAAACATCTTATAGCCTATTGTACATAAATGTTGCATGCAATATGCCTACGCAAAAGACTCTACTAGATGCGGTATTTTAGACTTCTTCAGACATTATTGAACCTTAGGCTCAGATACAAAGTTTATAACGACCCAATTGTCTAAAACTGGAATGTCACATGATGCTCATGATCCCGAAAGACTACAAGCCAACCCTCTATAGATATCTTTACCTGAATATTGCATAATACATATAATAAATGCAGAAACTGTCCATAAGGTTCAAAACTTCTAAAAATACTCAAAATTTAAAACTGAATATTGATACATCTATCCAAAAAGCCACTAAAATGTATGAACTATAGAGTTAATGGGAAATATTCCCAACTAACTTTATCTACTGAAATTACACCAAATCTTATACGATAATGATATAAATAAGGATTATTTTCGAGTAAAGAGGACTCACTGCGACGTCTACTGCTGCTGACTGGGACTGAGCTGCTAAGGGTACTCTAGATCTGATGTGTATGAATATATGGTGTAAAATAAAACACCATAGCACAAATGCGTTAGTACAAGAATGTACCGAGTATAAAGATGAATAATTATTTAACTGAATTATGAAGAGAGTACTGAATGAGAACACATGCATGAATGCACACACCATAACATAAATCATCGTGACTCAAAATACTAAAACTAATTAACTGAATCTACTCATATCAATGACGGAATTCTAAGCTTTCTACTCTCGATTTACTGTATCAGAGATCAAACAACTCTAATGGAGGATTCCGGAATCTACTATCAATGATAAGAAATGATCGTATCCAAATATGAAAACATGAATACTCAAGTGAATTTGAGATTGAGATCAAGCCTATCTGATAGGATATCTAGGGATCTGATGATAAGATTACTCAACTGAATATGAGACTGAGATCAAGCTTATCTGATGGGTGATGACAAGATCTGATAATGAGATTACTCGACTAAATTTAAGACTGGGATCAGGCCTATTTGACAGGTGATATTGAGATCTGATAATAAGATTACTAAATTGAATTTGAGACTAACATCAAGCCTATCTAATGGGTGAACTTAGGATTCAATAATGAGATTACTAAAATGAATTTAAGACAGATATCGAACCTATCTGATGGGTGATCAGTATCTACTACTAAATAACTTTATATGGGAAAAATCCTATCTGATAGGTGGTCCATGAATTAATGGAACTATCTAAGTTCCTCTCTTAGATTGATAAATGTATCAACAGTCCTGATTTCTAAAGATTAATACTGAAACTGGAATTGTGGGAAGTAGTCACTGAACTGAGATACCTCGAATGTCAATTGGCGGGGTCTAACCTGTAACCCCACTTAGAAGTGTGTCAATATCGAGCCATAGTTAAAGACCTCTTTAGGCAAGTCTATCTGACGAGTAACCTTCAAAGAAATTCTGTCCTAAGGTAATATAATAGTCAAGCCTATCTGACGGGAGACCAGCCTTTCCTGATGGGTGACTACTGCATCCTACCCTGGCAACACAGTTTTGGTGTTTAGGGATTGCTCCTAACGACTCTGTCTCTTTGATGGGGTGTCGTCATCCCTGCCCTCGCTCGGTGCGAGCTCCTACTCCCAAATGAAAGACTCTGAAATGAATCTTAACTTAACATGAACTAAGTTGAATCTGATACTGATCATGTTTGTTTAATGATCTGACTAGGTTAAGCTAAATTCACATGGCTTCGTATCTGACGAAATACAATTGAATCTCATTATTTGACTGAACAACACTGAGCTTTGAATAGAGTAGTCGATTACTACAAAGGTCAGAATTGAATACTTGAGTACTACTAGATTTGAGTTAGGTATAGAGCTGAGGCTAGATTACTAGCGATACTTAGATTACGGAGATTACATAGATTAATGAGAATTCTTAGGTTCTATATCTGTTGAGGAATACAGAGTTCTATAACTCTCTGAGTTCTGAAAATCATGGCTCTACTGGAATTATCATAAAAACTGGCATGGGCTCTAGACTGTACGTAAATTATCGGTTATAAATACTTCAGGACTCGATAACATAAAAGTAAACCACAACAATTCTTGAATTATCAACACCATGGACATTCATTCACCATCACAATAACTACATCATCTCTTTAAGCATTTGGGAATGATAAACATGTGATAACATAGGGAAACATGCTATTGGCTCATACTCAATTCAACAATATTTTGCATGAAATGCTTAGCAACTATTAAAGTCAGCATGTATAAAACAGCACATAATTGTGGAATTTCATGCTATCAAGTCACAATTCGTTCACTAAGCCGTTTCAACAAACACTTGGCATGCATGGGCTTGCACACAATTGGGAATTTCTAGTCAACATGCTATAATAGCTCTAATTTTTTCACATAAGCATTTTATCAAGCATATTGGGAGCATGCTTTGCTTATTCAACAATTTCTAAACTCCATTTACATGAACAAATCATTAAACAAGCAACTTGAGGAGGGTTTATCATGAACATCAAATGAATATCACATACTTGGTTAAAAGCTTGAAAACCTTGTAAACAAACATGAATCACAACCCAATAATAGCATGAACATCAATTTCAACTAAGATGAAATATGAAAACCCATAAACATATAAGGTTTGAAATCTAGAAAAGGGTTTTTGAGCTTCATGGATGAAAAACACCCAAGACTCAACATCTGCATACCTCTTAGAAACTCTTTCTTGAAAGATCTTGGAGAGATTCTTCATTTCTTGATTTCTTTTGAAGAAAAAGGAAGGGTTTTCATATTGTAGAAACTCTAGCTCTTGTTCTTGAACAACTTTGAGAGAAAACTAGTATTTCTAGGTTAAAATAAGGCTAAATCAAATCTTAAGGAGTATATATAGAGGTAGCAAAATGACCCTTTTTGCTTCCGGAATTCAATTGAAAAATCCCAATTTTACATGCTAGTACGATGCGCCGTAATTGTGCCAGCTCACTGGGAATTGGACAATTCAGAAACTGCTTGATAGCGTGACGTGGTGGAAACCATTTTGCCACCTTTGTTACAAAATAGAAAGGCACCGCAATGCAGTGGAGTCACATTCGTGCCCTACAAATTAACAATTCGGATATTAATCCTTGGCGCAATGCACCATAATTGCAGAGGCTCACTGGATTTTGATGATTGCCATTTTGGCTGGATACGCGATGCGCTAAAGTGCCTGATGGCACACTGTCTTACTAAAATGGTTATAACTCTTCACCCGAGTGTTGGATTTAGGTGTAATTGGTGTTGACAGAAAGCTTATTCAATACTCTACATGACATAATATCGATATTAGAGAAATTCTATACGGTTCAAAAATACTTCTCACTTGGGAAGGCACCTCTCTCCCTTTTAGGGCCAGATTACCACTTTACTGAACACACTCTAAGGCTCAGACTATGAGATAATTTTGTGGGTTTTACAATATCTCTCCCTTGTAAACATTCATCCTTGAATGTTATTTGATAGGCTAAGAATACTGATCGGTTGAACTTACTCAAGGAATAGGAACATCTGAAACAGGACTACACAATTGGAACCACTTATAATTTGAGTTCTCATACTGGACATGCATTCCTTATGCATAGAATACTCGACTAAAGCTACTCATAAGCTTCTCATAATGGACATACACGTCTAATGCATGGATGCATAAATGGGATAACCGCATTAATGCATGACTAAACACACTGAAAAGATAAACTTTTTCTACTGAACATGCATATCTAATGCATGAATGTTCGACTAAACTAACTCTCAAAAGCATGACTGGCTATCCAATGATCACAGATGTTAACTTTATAAGGAGACTCTGAACATACAAATAAATATGTCTATGAATATGAGAGCATCATAATATCATGGGGTATCTCCCCCTTGGGACTCTATGTCCTTCTACAAATACCTTGCTAAAATACTGGGGCGGTGCTTGGGGCACCTACGAACTGGGCCATGATAGACCGACTTAGATCTGAAACTCATGCATGACTCATGCTGACATATAAGATCAATATGGAAAAAAGGATCTTGAAATGCATGTCACAAATATGAAGGACTCATAAAATACCAGTATCTATATCAGGGAACATTTCCTGATCATGGTGGGTCTGAGGTGCATAAAGTATTTTTTGATGCTGAGCTAGCACACTACATTCTCGCATCGTGTGGCCTGGCTCACCACACCCAAAGAACACATCACTGTCGGCACTACATATGCCTAGGTGGGTCTTGCCACACTCTCCACAAAGCAGATTGGTATGAACACCACTAGCACAACTCAGATATTTTGAGCCTGGTGCCCGATTATAACTGACATCCCCAAACTTTGGTGCGGGTACCTTAGCTGAGCATGGAGCTGGACTGAAAATCTCTGACTATGTTGAGAACGACTACCACCCTAGGACCCCTCTTGAAAGAAACCATGACTACATGTCCTGGATCTCTTACTCATTCTCTCTTTTTTTTTCCTTATCTACCTCAATCTTCTGCACATGCATTATCAGTCGAGCAAGGTCCATATCTCTATTGATCATAGAAGCCTTAGACTCTTCCAACACTAACCCAGACACACCAATCACAAACTTATTCTTAGTCACTCTAGGGTCATCTATAAAGTCAAGAGCATACATAGCTAACTAGTTAAAATTAAAATAATACTCTTTCACAGTCATAGAGCCTTACCTTAGGTACATGAACTCATATACCTTATCCTCTCTTAAATCTAGTAGGAAAAACATATCTAAGAAGGTACCCTAAAACTCTTCCCAAGTCACAAGAGTTGCATCCTCCCCTCTACCCTTCTTCCACATCACTACCCAATCATTAGTGATATCCTTCAGCCAAGAGAACACTAACTCTACACTCTCCTCCTCAGAAATATGCATAACCTAGGAGATCTTCTTTATATCCTTAAGATAAAGTTGTGGGTCCTCACCTGATACTGACCCATAGAACTCTGCTGGGTTTATTCTTATGAAATCTATAATTCTGGCTATGGCCGAACCCCCATCTTGCTAAAGTGGGGCCACAACCTATTGGTTACCCTGAACATTAGTCACAACAGGGGCTAGTGTCTGAAAAACTGCTCAAAACTCTGCATATGACATTCTCATTCTAAGTATCTACTGGTTGAGGAGGCTGGTCATCAACCCTACGAACATAATCTTTGCAAGGAAGCATACTTTGTAAATGAAAGAAAGAGGTTGATTAGATTGAGGATCAACTTGAGCTCATACTCACTCGTACGACATGAATACTGAAAGAAGGGAAATTGCTCCTAAAACCTCTTATAGCCTATTGTACATAAATGTAGTGTGCAATACACCTATGAACAAAACTCTACTAAATGCGGATTTTTAGACTCCCTAGGACATTACTGAACCTTAGGCTCTGATACCAAGTTTATAACGACCCAATTTTATGGAACTGGAATATCACATGGTGCTCATAATCTCGAAGGGCCACAAGCCAACCCTCTATAGATATCTATACCTGAACACTGCATAATATAGATAATAAATGGGGAAACTCGCCATAAGGTTCAAAACTTCTAAAAATACTCAAAATTCAAAACTGAATATTGATATATCTATCCGAAGAGCCTCTAAAATGTTTGAACTATAGAGTTGATGGGAAATATCCCCAACTAACTCTGTCTACTGAAATTACACCAAATCTAATATGATAATGATAAAAATAAGGATTATTCTCGAGTAAAGAGGACTCACTGCTATGTCTACTCCTACTAACTGGGACTGAACTACTAAGGGTACTCTAGATCTCATGCCTCTGAACCTATGTTGTCAAATAAAATACCATAGCATAGATGCTTCAGTATGAGAATATATCGATTATGAAGATAAGGTAAGGCTAAATGCAGGGGCTTATGCATAAATAATTACTTAACTGAATTATCATGAGAGTACTGAATGAGATCACATGCATGTATGCACACGCCATATCAGAAATCATTGTGAGTCAAAATACTAAAACTAATTAACTGAATCTACTCATATCAATGATTGAATTTTGAGCTTTCTACTCTCGATTGACTTCATCAGAGATTAAACTACACTAACGGAGGATTTTGGAATCTACTCTCAATGAAAAGAAATGATCATATCCAAATATGACAACATGAATACTCAAGTGAATCTGAGATTGAAATCAAGCCTATCTGATAGGTTATATCAGGATCTGATAATAAGATTACTCAACTAAATTTGAGACTTAGATCAAACCTATCCGATGGGTGATCTCGGGATCTGATTATACGATTACTTAACTAAATATGATACTAAGATCAAGCCTATTTGATAGGTGATCTCGGGTTCTGATAATGAGATAACTCAACTAAACCTGTGACTGAGATCAATCTTATCTAACAAGTGATCTCAGGATCTAATAAAGAGATTACTCAACTAAATTTTAGATTGAGATCAAGCCTATCTTATTGGTTTTCTCGGGAGTTAATAATGAGATTGCTCAACTAAATATGAGACTAAGATCAAGCCAATGTAATGGGTGATCTCTGGATCTGATAATGAGATTACTCAACCAAACTTGAGACTGAGGTCAAGCCTATTTGACGGGTGATATCGGGATCTGATAATGAGATTACTCAACTGAATTTGATTCTAAGATCAGTAATGGGTTATCGTGGGATCTGATAATAAGATTACTAAACTGAATGTAAGACAGAGATCATGCCTATCGAACAGGTGATCTCAGGATATAGTTCTCAATAATTTTATATGGGACCAATCCTATCTGACAAGTGGTCCATCAATTAATAGAAGTATCTGAGTTCCTCACTAAGATAGATTAATGTATCTGACAGTCTTGATTTCTAAAGATTGATACAGAAACTGCAACTTTGACAAATAATCACTTAACCGACATATCCCGAATCTCAATTGGTGGGGTCCGACCTGTAACCCCACCTGGAAGGGTGTCAATATCATACAACAGTTAAAGACCTCTCTGTTCAAGCCCATCTAACGTGTAACGTTTAAAGAATGTCAGTCTAAAGGTAATATAATAGTCAATCCTATCTGACAGGTGACCAGCCTTTCCTGACGGGTGACTACTACATCCTACCTTGGCTACGTAGTTTTGGAGTTTAGGGATTGCTCATCATGACTCTGCCTCTTTGATATGATGCCACCATCCCTGCCCTCGCTCGGTGCAAGCTCCTACTCCTAACTGAAATACTCTGAACTTATTCTTATCTGAACACAAACTAACCTGAATCTGATACTGATAATGTTTATTGAATGATCTGACTGAGTTAAGCTGAATTTACTTGATTCTGTATCTGACGAAATAGTACTGAATCTCATTAACTAACTGGACAATACTGAGCTTTTAATACAGTACTCAATTACTTCAGAGGTCAGAACTAAACATTTAAAAACGACTAGATCTGAGATGGGTACAGAACTGAGGATAGATAGCTAAAAATACTAAGATTATGGCTATTATAGATATTATTGAAATTTCATAAGTTCTGTATCTATCTAGGAATATAGAGTCCTATAACTCTATGAGTTTTGAGAATCATGGTTCCACTACAATTATCGTGATAACTGACATAGGCTCTAGACTGCAGTTAAATTTTTTGGTATAAATACCCCAAGACTCGATTACATAAAAGTAAAGCACAACCATTCTTTAATTACCAAGACCATGCTTATTCATTTACCATCACAATCACTACAGCATCTCTTCAAGCATTTGGGAATTAGAAACATGTGATAACATAGGTAAACATGCTATTGGCTAGTACTAAATTCAACAAGGTATTGCATGAAACACTTAGCATGTATTAAAGCCATAGCATGTATCAAATGACACATAATTGGGGAATTTCAAGCTATCATGTCACAATTTATCACTAAGGCTTTTTAACAAACACTTGGCATGCATGGGCTTACACACAATTGGGGATTTCTAGCCAACATGCTATAATGGCTCTAATTTCTTTACATAAGCATTTTATCAAACATATGGGGAGCATGCTTTATTTATTCAACAATTTCTATACTTAATTGACATGGACATTTTATTTAACAAGCAACGTGAAGAGGGTTTATCAAAAACCTCATATGAATATCACATACTAGGGTCAAAGCTTGAAATCCTTGTAAACAAACAGGAATCACAACTCAATAATAGCATGAACACCAATTTCAATTGACATAAATCATGAAAACTCATAAACATAAAATCTTTGAATTCTAGAAAAGGGTTCTTGAGCTTCTTGGATCAAAGGGACCCAAGAATCAACATTTGCATACCTTAGAGAAACTCTTTCTTGAAAGTTCGTGGAGAGATTCTTGATTTCTTGATTTCTCTTGAAGAAGAAGGAAGGGTTTTGATTTTGTAGAAACCCTAGCTCCTGTTCTTGAACAACTCTGAGAGCAAACTAGTATTTCTAGTTTATAATGGGGACAAATCCTATGTTAAGGAGTATATATAGGGGTAGTAAAATGACCCTTTTCTCCTTTCGAATTAAACTGAAAAATTCAGATTTTACATGCGGGTGCGATACGCCATTATCGCGCCAGCTCACTAGAATTTGGACAATCGGGAAACTGCTTGATGACGCCATGCGGTGGAAATCATCTTGCAATCTTGGTTGCGAATTGGAAAGGCACCGCAAAGTGGAGGAATTGCGTTGGTGCACTTGAAATTGACAATTCAGAAACTAATCCTTTGCGCGATGTGCCATAATCATGGAGGCTCTCTAGATTTAGATGATTTCCACTTTGGCTGGCTCCGTGATGAGGTAAAGTGTTACGTGGCACACTGTCTCACTAAAATAGAACTAACTCTTCGTCCGAGTGTTAGATTTGGGCAAATTGTGCATCGACAGAAAGCTTATTCAATTCTCTACATTAAAAATTATTCATATTAGGGAAATTCTATATGGTTCAAAAATAATTCTCACTTGGGAAGACACCTCTTCCACTTTTAGGGCCAGAATAACACTTTACCGAACACACTCTAAGGCTTAGACTATGAGTGAATTTTGCGAGGTCTTACAATATCCCTCCCTTGGAAACATTTATCCTCAAATGTTGCTTGATAGGCTAAGAATACTAATCGACTTAACTTAATCAAGGGACGGGAACTTCTGAAACATGACTATGTAATTGGAAAGACTGATACTCTTTGTTGTCATACTGGACATACATACCTTACCCATGGAATACTCGACTTAATCTACTCATAAGAAAACTTCTCAAATTGGACATACATATCTGATGCATGGATGCATAGTTGGAAGATCTCATGAATGCATAACTAAGCACACTAAAAAGTTGAACGCTTTATACTGAACGTGCATATCTAATGCATGAATGTCTGACTGAACTGACTCCCAAAAGCATGACTTGCTATGCAATGATCACTGATGTTAACTTAATAAGGAGAGTCTGAACATAAAAATAAACAAGTCTATCAACATAAGAGCATCGCCATATCATGGGGTATCTGCCCTTTGGGACTGTATGTCCTTCTGCAAACACCTTACTAAAATACTGAGGTGGTGAATGAGACACCTATGAACTGGGTCATGATTGACCGACTTTGATCTTAAACTCATGGATGAGTCATGTTGACATATAATCTCAAAATGTAAGCAAAGGATCTAGTAACGAATATCACATATATGAAGGAATCATAACATAACTGAATATATATTTGGGAACCTTTCCTTATCATGGTAGATCTGAAGCACATAAAGTTTGTTCTAACGCTGACCACTACAGGCACCGGAAGAGGCACCCTGCTGATCAAATTCTCTACCTCTCTAAGCTAGTGCTCTACATTCTCACATCCTGTGTCCTGGCTCACAATACCCAAAGCACACATCACAGCCGGCTCTACACACACCTAGGTAGCTTTTGCCACACTCTCCACAAATTGGATTGGTATGAACACCACTAGCACTACTTATGGCTTTAGAGCCTGGCACCCCATCATAACAGATATCCCCAAACTTTGGAGCGGGTACACTAGCTGAAGATGGAGCTGGGACTGAAAATCTCTGACTATGCTGAGAATAACTACCACCCTAGGACCCAGCCTGAGAGAAACCATGACTACCTATTCAAGCTTCCTTACTTATTCTCTCTCATTCATTCACCTTATCTTCCTCAATTTGTTACGCATGCATCATTAAGTTAGCAAGGTCCATATATATATTCAGCATAGCAGCCATAAAATCTTTCAACACTAACCCAGATACACCAATCACAAACTTATTCATACTCGCTCTAGGGTCAGCTATCAAGTCAGGAGCATACTTAGCTAACTGGTTAAACTTAAGACAATACTCTTTCACTGTTATGGAGCCTTGCCTTAGTTACATGAACTCCTCTACCTTAGCCCCTATCATCTCTAGTAGGAAGAACTTATCAAAGAAGGCACCATGAAACTCTTTCAAACTCACAGGAGCTGTATCATCCCCTATACCATTCTTTCAAATCACCACCCAATCATGAGCAATATCCTTCAACCACTAGGATGCTAAATCTACAATCTTTTCCTCAAAAACATGCATAACCTAGGTGAAATTCTTTACCTCCTATTGATAAATCTGTGGGTCCTCACCTGCTACTGACCTATAGACCTCTAACGTGTTTATTCTCAGGAAATCTCTAATTGTAGTAGTGACTAAACCCCCATCTTGCTGAAGTAGGGCCATAGCCTGACGCTTACCTTGAACATTAGTCACAGCTTGGGCTAGCGCCTGTAAAGCTTCCTAAAACTCTGCATGTGACAAATTCTTATTCTCAGGGTCTACAGGCTGATGGGGCTAGCCATCAACCCTACAGACATAATCTCTCCTAGGAGGCATACCCTATAAATAGAATAAAGAGGCGGATTAGACTGAGGATAAACTTCAACTCATGCTCACTCACACGATATTAATACTAAAAGAGGGAAACTTCTCCTAAAACATCTTATATCCTCTTGTACATAGACGTGGTGTGCAACACACCCATGCACAAAACTATACTATATAAGGCTTTTCAGACTCCCTAGTACATAATAAACCTTAGGCTCTGATACCAAGATTATAACGACTAAATTTTCTGGAATTAAAATGTCACATTGTGCTCATGATCCTGAAGGACCACAAGCAAACATTCTATAGATATATGTACCTAAACACTACATAATACAGATAATTAATGGGGAAACTATCCATAAGGTTTGAAACATCTAAAAATAATCAAAATTGAAAACTAAATACTTATACATCTGTCCGAAAAGCCTCTAAACTATTTGAACTGTGGAGTTGATTGAAAATATCCCCATCTAAATCTGTCTACTAAAATTACACCAAATCTAATACGATAATGATAAAAATAAGGATTATTCTCGATTAAAGAGTACACACTACTATGTCTACTCCTACTGACTGGGACTGAACTGCTAAGGGTACTCTAGATCTCATTCCTCTGAACCTATGGTGTCAAATAAAACACCATAGCATAGATGCTTTAGTATGAGAATATACCGATTATGAAGATAAGGTAAGGCTAAATGCAAGGGATTATGCATAAATAATTACTTAACTAAATTATCATGAGAGTACTGAATGAGAACACATGCATGAACGCACGAACCATAACATAAATCATTATGAGTCAAAATAATAAAATTGATTAACTGAATCTACTCATATCAATGACTAAATTCTGAGCTTTCTACTCTTGATTGACTGGATCAGAGATCAAACCACACTAATGGAGAATTCCAGAATCTACTATCAATGATAAGAAATAATCATATCCAAATATGATAACATGATTACTCAAGTGAATCTGAGATTGAGATCACGCCTATCTGATAGGTTATATCAAGATCTAATAATAAGATTACTCAACTGAATATGAACTAAGATCAAGCCTATCTTATGGGTGATCTCGGGATTTGATAATAAGATTACTCAACTGAACCTAAGACTTAGATCAAGCCTATCTAATAGGTGATCTCGGGATCTAAGAAAGAGATTACTCCACTGAATCTAACACTTAGATCAAGCCTATCTTATAGGTTATCTCGGGATATGATAATGAGATTGATCAGCTGAATATGAGACTGAGATCAAGCCTTTTTGATCGGTGATCTCAGGATCTAATAATGAGATTACTAACCTAAATCCGAGACTAAGATCAAGCCTATTTTATAGGCAATATTAGGATCTGATAATGAGATTACTTAACTGAATTTGAGACTGAGATCAAGCCTATCTGATAGATGATCTTAGGATCTGATAATAATATTAGTAAACTTAATCTGAGACAGAGATCAAGCCTATCTAACGGGTCATCTCAAGATCTAATACTGAATAACTTTATAGGGGAGCTAACCTATCTGATGGTTGGTCCATGAATCCATGGAACTATCTAAGTTCCTCACTGAGATAGATGAATGTATCTGACAGTCCTGTTTTTTAAAGATTGATAATGAAACTGCTACTGTGGGAAGTAGTCACTTAACCAATATACCTCGAATCTCTATTGGTGGGGTCCAGCCTGTAACCTCAAGTAGAAGGGTGTCAATACCGTGCCATAGGTAAAGACCTCTCTGGTCAAGCCTATCTGATGAGTAACTTTCAAAGGAAGTATGTACTAAGGTAATATAATAGTCAAGCTTATTTCACAGGTAACTCCTGCATCCTACCCTGGCTACACATTTTAGAGTTCAGGGATTGCTCCTAACGACTCTATCTCTCTGATGGGGTGCTGCCATCCCTACCCTCGCTTAGTTCTAGGTCCTACTCCTAACTATGAACATCTGAACTAATTCTAAACTAAACACAAACTAAGCTGAATCTGATACTGATCATGTTTCTTGAATGATCTGACTAAGTTAAGCTGAATTTACTTGGTTCCATATCTAACGGAATAGTATAGAATCTTATTATCTAATTTAACAACACTGACCTTTTAATAGAGTACTAGATTACTACAAAGGTCAGAACTAAACACTTGGATACTACAAGATCGTAGCTGGGTACAGAACTGAGGCTAGATAACTAGAAATACAAAGATTACGGCTATTACAGAGAGTCCACTGGAATACTCGTGAAAACTGACACGGGCTCTAGACTGCAGCTAAATTATCGGATATAAATTCTCGAGGACTTGATAACATAAAAGTAATGCACAACCGTTCTTTAATTATCAAGACCATGGACATTCATTCACCATCACAATCACTACAGCATCACTTCAAGCATTTGGGAATCATACACATGTGATAACATAGGAAAACATGCTATTGGCTCATACTCTAGTCAACAAGGTCTCGCATGAAATGCTTAGCATGTATTAAAGCCTTAGCTTGTATCAAATAGGACATAATTAGGGAATTTCATGCTATCATGTCATAATTTATCACTAAGGCTTTTTAACAAACACTTTGCATGTATAGGCTTGCACACAATTAGGGATTTCTAGTCAACATGCTATAATGGCTCTAACTTCTTCACATAAGCATTTTATCAAACATATGGGGAGCATGCTTTGCGTATTCAATAATTTCTATACTTAATTGACATGAACACATCATTTAATAAGAAACATGAAGAGGGTTTATCATGAACATCACATAAATATCACATACTAGGGTGAAAGCTTGAAATCCTTGTAAACAAACATGAATCAGAGCTCAATAATAGCATGAACACCAATTTCAACTGACATGAATCATGAAAACTCATAAACATAAAAGCTTTGAAATTTAGAAAAGGGTTTTTGAGCTTCTTGGATGGAAGGGACCCAATAATCAACATTTGCATAACTTAGTGAAACTCTTTCTTGAAAGTTCGTGAAGAGATTCTTGATTTCTTGATTTCTCTTGAAGAAGAAGGAAGGTTTTTGATTTTGTATAAATCCTAGCTCTTGTTATTGAATAAATTTGAGAGCAAACTCGTATTTCTAGGTTAAAATGAGGCAAAATCCGATGTTAAGTAGTATATATGGGGTAGCAAAATGACCCTTTTCTCCTCTGGAATTAAACTCAAAAATTCCAAATTTACATGCTGGCGCGATGCGCCATAATCGCACCAACTCATTGGAAATTAGACAATTGGGAAACTGCTTGATGGCGCGATACGGTGGAAATCGTGTTGCGATCATGGTTGCGAACTGGAAAGGCACCGCGATGTAGTGGAATCGCGTTGGTGCACTAAAAATTGACAATTCAAAAATTAATCCTTTGTGCGATGCACCATAATCGCGGAGGCTTTCTAGATTTAGATGATTACCATTTTGGCTGGCTCTGTGATGCGCTATAGTGTTACATGGCATACTGTCTCACTAAAATAGCACTAACTCTTCACCCGAGTGTCGAATTTGGGCAAATTTGGTGTCGACAGAAAGCTTATTCAATTCACCACATGAAAAATTATCGATATTAGGGAAATTCTATACTATTCAAAAATAATTCTAACTTGGGAAGACATCTCTCCCACATTTAGGGCCAGAATAACACTTTACCAAACATTCTCTAAGGATCAGACTATCAGAGAATTTTGTGGGGTCTTACAATATCCCCCCCTTAGAAATATTCATCTTCAAATGTCGCTTGATAGGCTAAGACTACTAATCAACTAAACTTACTCAAGGAATGGGATTACCTGAAACATGGCTATGCAATTAGAACGACTAATACTCTAAGTTCTCATACAAGATATGCATACCTTACGCATGGAATACTCGACTGAAGCTACTTATAAGAAAAATTCTCATAATGCATATACATATATAATAAATGGATGCATAACTCGTAGATCTCATGAATACATAACTAAACACACTAAAAAGCTAAACTTTTTCTACTTAACGTTCATATCTAATGCATGCATGTCTGACTGAACTAACTTTCGAAAGCATGACTGGCTATGCAATGATCACTGATGTTAACTTCATAAGGAGAGCCTGAACATACAAATAAATGAGTCTAAGAACATGAGAGCATCACGATAAAATGGGGTATCTCCTCTTTGGGACTATATATCCTTCTACAAACACCTTGCTAAAATACTGAAGTTGTGCACAGGAAACCTAAGAACTGGGTCATGATTGACCGACTTCCATCTGAAACTCATGGATGACTCATGCTGACATATAAGCTCAAAATGGAAGAAAACGATCTAGAAATGAATATCACAAAGATAAAGAACTCATAACATACCTGAATATATATCTAGGAACCTTTCGTGATCATGGTAGGTCTAAAGCGCCTAAAGTTTACTCTGACGCTGACCACTACTGGTACCAGAAGGGGTACCCTACTCATGAAGCTCTCTACACCTCTAAGCTAGAGCTATACATTCTCACATCCTGGGTCCTGGGTCACCATACAAAAATCACACATCACAGCCGTCTGTACATACACCTAGGTAGCTCTTTCCATAATCTCCACAAAGCGGATCAGTACTAACACCACTAGCACTACTTAGGGCTTTGGATCCTGGCACCCCATAATAATAGACATCCCCAAAATTTAGAGCGGGTACACTAGCTGAAGATGGAGCTGGGACTACAAATCTCTGACTATGCTGAGAATGACTACAATCCTAGGACACTGCCTCAGAGAAAGCATGACTACTTGTTCTGGCTCTCTTACTCATTCTCTCTCCTTTTTTCTCCTTATCTTCCTCAACCAGTCACAAACTTATTCATACTCGCTCTAGGGTTATCTATTAAGTCGTGATCATACTTAGCTAACTGGTTAAACTTAAGACAATACTCTTTCATAGTCAAAGTGCCTTGCCTTAGGTACATGAACTCCTCTACCTTAGCCCCTAGCATCTCTAGTGGGAAAAACTTATCAATGAACGCACCCTAAAACTCTTTCCAAGTCACGGGAGTTGCATCCTCCCCTATACCATTCTTCCGAATCAATATCCAATCATGAGAAATATACATCTACCTATAGGATGCGGGATGATCTTTTTTACCTCCTCAAGATAAAGTTGTGGCTTCTCACCTGCTACTGACCCATAGACCTCTAACGAGTTTATTCTTATGATATCTCTAATTTTGGCAGCTACGTAACCCCTATTTTGCTGAGGTGGGGCCACAACCTGAATATTACCCTGAACATTAGTCACAGCTTGGGCTAGCGCCTGAAAAGCTTCCTGAAACTTTGCATATGACACATTATCATTCGCAGGATCTACTGGCTAAGGGGGCTGGTTAAAAATCCTACGAACATAATCTCTGCTGGGAGGCATACTTTGTAAATAGAAGAAAAAGGTGGATTAGACTAAGGATCAACTTGAACTCATGCTCACTTGAATGATATTAATACGAAAAGAAGGGAAACTGCTCCTAAAACATCCTATTGCCTCTTGTACATAAATGTGGCGTGCAACACACCCATGCACAAAACTCTACTAGATACGGCTTTTCAGACTCCCTAGTACTCAATTGAACCTTATGCTCTGATACCAAGATTATAATGACCCAATATTCTAGAATTGGAATGTCACACAATACTCATGATCCCGGAGGACCACAAGCCAACCCTTTACTAATATCTGTACCTAAGAACAGCATAGTATAGATAATAAAAACAAAAACTGACCATAAGGTTCAAAACTTCTAAAAATACTCAAAATTAAAAATTGAATACTGATACATTGTCTGAAAAGCCTTTAAACTTTCTGAAATATGGAGTTGATGGGATATATCGCTAACTAACTCTGTCTACTAAAATTAAACCTAATCTGATATGATAATGATATAAATAATGATTATCCTCGACTGAAGATGACTACTTGCTATGTCTACTTCTACTAACAGGGACTGAGCTACTATGCGTACTCTGGATCTCATGCCTCTGAACCTGTGGTGTGAAATAAAACACCATAGTGCAAATGTGTCAGTACAAGAATGTACTAAGTTTTAAGATGAGGTGAAGCTAAATGCAAGGGGTTATGCATGAACAATTACTTAACTGAATAATCATGAGAGTACTAAATGGGAACACATGCATGAATTCACGTACCATAACAGAAAATATCATGGCTCAACATACTAAAACTGTTTAACTATGTACCTATATCACTGACTTAATTTTGAGCTTTCGATTATTGATTAACTACATAGGAGATTATACCTCTCTAACGAATAATTTTTGAATCTACTATCGATGATATAAAATGATCATGTCTAAATATGACAAGAAGAATACTTAACTAAATCTGAGACTCAGATCAAGCCTATCAGAAGGGTAATCTCGGGATCTAATAATGAAATTACTAAACTAAATTTGAGATTAAGATCAAGCCTGTCTTACTAGTGATATTGAGATTTGATAATGAGATTGCTTAACTGAATATGAGACTGATATCAAGCCTATCTAATGGGTGATCTCGGGATCTGATAATGAAATTACTCAACTAAACCTGAGACTTAGATCAAGCCTATCTGATGGGTGATATCGGGATCTGATAATGAGATTCGTAAATTGAATTTGAGACTGAGAGTAAGCCTATTTTATGGGTGATCTTGAGATCAGATAATTAGATTACTCAACTGAATATGAGACTGAGATCAACACTATATGACAGGTGATCTCGAGATCTGATAATGAGATTACTTGACTAAATCTGAGACTGATATCAAACCTATCTCACAGATAATCTCGTGATCTGATAATGAGATTACTCAACTGAATCTGAGACTGAGATCAAACTTATCTGATGGGTGATCTTAGGATCTGATGATGAGATTACTCAACTGAATTTGAGATAGATATCAAGCCTATCTGATGGATGATCTCAGGATATGATACTGAACAACTTTATATGGGACCAAGCCTATCTGATGGGCGATGTATGAATCAATGGAACTATATGAGTTCCTCACTAAGATAGATGAATGTATCTTCCAGTCCTGATTTTTAAAGATTGATATTGAAACTTCAACTTTGGGATGTAGTCACTTAACCAACATACCTCGAATCTCAGCTAGTGTGGTCCAACCTGTAACCTTAGCTAGAATGGTGTTATTTCTGTGGGATGGGTAAAGACCTCTGTATTCAATCAAATTTGATGGGTGACCCTTGTAGGAGGTCAAGCCTAAGGAAATATAATAGTCAAGCCTATCTGATGGGTGACCATCCTTTCCTAATAGGTTACTCCTACATCCTACGCTGGCTACACTGTTCTGGAGTTCAGGATTGGTCCTAATGACTCTACCTCTCTAATGGGGAGCCGTCATCCATGCCTTCGCTCGGTGCTAGCTCTTACTACCTATTGAATGACTCTTAACTAAATCTTGAATGAAAATAAACTAAGAAGAATCTGTTACTCATCATGTTTCTCGAATGATCTAGGGCCAGCTATCAAGTCAAGAGCATACTTAGCTAACTAGTTAAACTTAAGAAAATACTCTTACACCATTATGGATCCTTGCCATAGGAACATGAACTTCTCTACCTTAGCCTCTATCATCTTAAGTAGGAAAAAATTGTCAAAGAATTTACCCTGAAACACTTACCAAGTCATGGGAGATGTATCCTCCCCTGTAGCCTTCTTCCACATCATGAGCAATATCCTTCAGCCTATAGGATGCTAACTCTAGACTTTCCTACTCAGAACATGAATAACATAAGTGATCTTCTTCACCTCCTTAAGATAAAGTTGTGGGTCCTGACCTGCTTCTGACCCATAGAACTCTGGCAGGTTCATTCTCATGAAATATCTAATTCTAGTTGTGGCTGAACTCCTATCTTGCTGACATGGGGCCATAGCTTAATGGTTACACTAAACATTAGTAACAGCTTGGGCTAGTTACTGAAAAAATGCCCAAAACTCTGTATGTGACACTTTCTTATTCTCAGGATCTACTGGCTGAGGGGGCTAGTCATCAACCCTACGGACATAAAATCTGCAAGGAGGCATACTCTATAAATAGACTAAAGAGGTGGATTAGATTGAGGATCAACTAGAGCTCATGCTCACTCGCATGATATAAATACTGAAAGAAAGGAAACTGCTCCCAAAACATCTTATAACCTATTATACATAAGTGTGGCATGCAATACACCTATATATAAGACTCTACTAGATGCGGCTTTTCAGACTCCCTGGAATATTTTTGAACCTTAGGCTCTAATATCAAGTTTGTAATGACCCGATTTTATGTAACCGGAATGTCACACGGTTCTCATGATCCCGAAGGACCATAAGCCAACCCTCTACTGATATCTATATCTTAAAAATTCATAATATAGATAATAAATGCAAAAAACTAGCCATAAGGTTCAAAACATCTAAAAATACTCAAAATAAAAAACTGAATACTGATATATCTATCCGAAAAGCCTCAAAACTATCTGAACTGTGGAGTTGATGAGACATGTCCCCCAACTAACTCCGTCTACTAAAATTAAACCAAATATGATACAAAAATGATAGAAATATGGATTATCCTCGACTAAAAAAGGACTCACTGCTATGTCTATAATTGCTGACTGGGACTAAGCTGTAAAGGCTACTCTATATCTCGTGCCTCCAACCTATGGTGTCAAATAAAACACCATATCACAAATGCATCAATATGGGAATCTATCGAGTATGAAGATGAGGTAAGGCTAAATTCAAGGGCTTATACATATACAATTACTTAACTGAATACTCATGAGAGTACTAAATGAGAATACATACATGAATGCACACACCATAACAGAAATCATCGTTACACAAAATATTGAAACTGATTAACTAAATCTACTTATATCAATGACTAAATTCTAAGATTTATACTCTATACTGACTGTTTTGGAGATCAAATATCTCTATAGAATGATTTCAGAATCTACTCTCATTGAAAACAAATGATCATGTATGAATCTAACAACAAGAATACTCAACTTAATCTGAGACTGAGATTAAGACTATCTAACAGGTGATCTCGAGATCTGATAATAAAATTACTCAACCAAATCTAAGATGAAGATAAAGCCTATCTGACGGGTGATCTCGGGATCTGATAATGAGATTACTCACCTGAATAAGAGAATAAGATTAAGCCTATCTGACTGGTGATCTTGGGATATGATAATGAGATGAGTCAACTAAATCTGAAAATTAGATCAGGCCTATCTGATAGGTGATCTTGGGATCTGATAATAAGATTACTCAATTGAATCTTAGCCTGAGATCAAAACTATCTAATGAGTGATATCGAGATTTGATAATTAGATTATTCAATTGAATTTGAGACTGAGATAAAGACTATCTGATGGGTGATCTCAGGATCAAATAATTAGATTACTCAATGAAATCTGAGATTGAGATCAATCCTATCTGATAGGTGATCTCGGGATCTGATAGTGAGATTACTCAACTGAATCTGTGACTGAGATTACGCCTATCTAACAGGTGATCTCAGGATTTGATACTGAATAACTTTAGATGGGACCAAGCCTAACTGAGAGTGGTCCATGAATCAATGGAACTATCTGAGTTCCTCACTAAGATAGATGATTGTATCAGACAGTCCTGATATCAAAATATTGAGACTCAAACTGCAACTGTGGGAAGTAGTAACTTAATCGATATGCCCCAAATCTCAACAGGTGGGTTCCAACCTGTAACCCTAGCTGGAAGGGTGTCAATACCGTGCTACAGTTAAAGATCTCTCTAGTTAAAAATACCTCTCACTTGGGAAGACACCTCTCCCCAATTTAGGGCTACCGGGCTCTTACATTGGCATACCATAGTGTATTATTCGCCTCGATGGAAATGATCAATTCATCGGAGAAAGAATCATCAATTTTTATTTCCTCAGGTTCTTCATTGTTGCCTTCAAGTCATGGCAGATGATTGGCCATTTAATTTTCACACCCTTTCCAATCTTTCACCTCAAAGTTCAACTTTTGTAATAGAAAAATCCACCTAACTAGGTATGACTTTCCTACTTTCTTAACCATGATATAATTAAGAGCATAATAATCCATGTGCACCACTACTCTCATGCCTAAAAATAGGCACGGAACTTTTAAAAGACATATGCAACCTCCAATAATTCTTACTTTGTGATGGTGTAGTTGTGTTAGGCGTCATTCTAAGTTTTTCTTGAATAGAAAATAGGTATAAAGTGATTTTCCTTTCATTACCCTAGCATCGCACGCAATACAATACTACTTGCGTCACACATTATCTCAAACGGGGATCACCAATTTGGAGCCACAATAATAGGGGCTGAAATGAGAAATTCCTTGAGATGTTCAAAAGCTTTCAAATATGCCTCATCAAAGTTGAATTTTGATCTTTTTCTCAAGAAGATTTAACATAGGGTTAGCTATTATGGAAAAATCCTTGATGAATTGTTGATAGAACCCGGCCTTGCAAATGATACTCCGAACACCTTTTATATAAATGAAAATGGCTTAAAAAACCCCAGAACTATCTGAAATAGCTCAACAATGCCCCTCATTAGATTTTTATCTCAAAAATACCCCTCAATTAAATATCTGGCTCAAAAATATCCCTCGCATTAATGGAATTCAAAAAAGGATCAAAATACCCCTGAACTATCTGAAATGGCTCAAAACTACCCCTCTATTAAATATTTTGCTAAAAAATACACTTCCCTTTACGAAATTCCACCAAGCATGCCACTAAGATAAAAAAAAACTACGTGAGTATGCCACATTACCATCCACATGTAAAATGTTAGTATTTTTTAATTATATGACATTCCTTTCTTCATTACTTTTATTTTTATTTAAAAACGTCAGTGAAACGGACAAAACTTACACTTTTTTTTAATTTTTAATAAAAGTAGAAAAACGGTGGTTACATAATATTGTTTTTGAAAAAATTTATTAAATGTAGCATCGCTATTATCAAATTCCTTTGATCATCGAAAAAATAAGTTTTTTTCTGTTAATAGGTTTAAAAGTGTGAAACCCAACAAAAGAGTCTTATTAAACTGTTAAACCCATTAATTATTAGGCCAGTGTACAAAGTAATATTAAGATTTACTCGTAAAAGTAACAAATTTCAAACTAAACTTCAAATTAGTTACTGAAAAGATATGTTTGGCTTTGCTAGCTTTTGCTAAAAAAATTTATGTTAAAATGAATTAATAAATACCTCCTCTAATCTAAAATTAATGAATCTTTGAATGTGGCACACATCTTCAATAAGTTAATGAATGACATAATTAAAAATAATTTATCAATATTAAGTATCATTTTACTTCTTTTCAAACTTGTTCTAAAAATATTTACATTATTCATCAAAACAAAATTTAGAAAAATGAATTCATTTTGAATTATTAAACAAGTGTTAAAAGGAATTCATTTATTTTGAAAAAGAAATTTCATATAGTAAATTCAACTCAATTATTAGTACATCAACATTTGCTATCTTAAAAGTTAAAATTCTAGCTACTCCTCCGAGTCAACATCAGATCAAGATCAAGCTGTCCCTCATCCCAAACGACAATAACAACATGAAATTTAGAAATTTTAAAATACTAATAAAATGGTGAAATCTAAAATTTTTAAAGCACTAATGAAGTAATTAGCAAAAGATTGGCTTTTTCGTTTCACTATTTTGCAAAAAAATAAAAATAAAAATAAAATAAAGAAGAAAGGATGGTTATATAATTAAAAAATACTAACATTTTACCTGTGGATGGTAATGTATCATAGTCACGTGGTTTTTTTTTAATCTAGGTGACTTGCTTCGTGGAATTTTGTTAAAGAGAGGGGTATTTTTTAGCCAAATATTTAACAATGGGATAATTTTTAGCCGTTTTAAATTTTTAGCCAAATAGCCAATTCAGGAAAAGGTTTGTTTCCATGCACATTTCAAGCACCTTGTTCAAATGTTTGAGGCATGACTCGAATGATTTCCCCCTACCGAGAAGTCATCCATAAACACTTCCATAGAGTCTTCAATCATATCCGCAAATATTGATAACTTGCAATGTTGAAAGGTTGTCAAGGAATTGCACTACCCATAGGGCATTCACTTGAATGCAAATGTACCATATGGGCAAGTAAAAGTTGTATTTTCTTGGTTCTCTGGGTGATACCAATTTGAGTTTACCCAGAATAGATATCCAAAAAATAATACCATCCCCTCCCGCTAAGCCTATTAAGCATCTGATCCACGAAAGGCAATTGGAAAACGGTCTTTCTCAGTCCATGAGTACAATTTTTGGTACTCCATACA
Source organism: Capsicum baccatum var. pendulum (assembly GCA_030864225.1). Lineage (NCBI taxonomy): Eukaryota > Viridiplantae > Streptophyta > Magnoliopsida > Solanales > Solanaceae > Capsicum > Capsicum baccatum. Next base: position 167,188,421 of record CM061556.1, on the reverse strand, counting down.
CACTCTACATCTATTGACTGGTTGAACGGGGATGATATCATTCTTTTCATTTCAACTATCGTGATGCCATCATTTTTCGGATCACATTGTACTGGACTCACCCAAGTGCTATTGGATATATGATATATCACACCCGCATTGAGCTATTTTTTGATTTCTTTCTTTACAACCTTATGCATTGATTTATTTAATCTTATTGGGTTTTCCAAACTTAAAATATGATTTCAAAAAATTTTAATTTTATGCTAACAAATGTCGGGAGCTATTCCGATAATATTCACAATCATCCAACCAATGGCCCGAATGGATTTTTTTACTACCAACTTCAATGCTTCTACTTTAAAGGAATCTAGGTAACTAGCAATAATAATTGGTAGAGTGTCACCCTCCCCCTAGAACATGTATTCGTGATGGGGTGGTAAGGGCTTTAATTTGATCTTGGGAGGTTCAAGGATGGATGGTTTTACAGGAGGACTTTCGTGGTTTCTTAGATTGAGATCCAACTTAATTGGGTTCTTGGTGTGAAACCTAAGCCTTGGTAAAGATGATACCACCTCATCATACTCCTCCACTTCATATCTTTCACACTTCCAGAACACCCCAACCAATGAATCATTCAACAATCTAACATCAACATGGCTTGACACATCCCCATCAATCAGTGAAATGACTTGTATGTCCATTGGTTGTTTCATGGACTTGCATACTTTGAAAGATACCTCCTCATAATTCAATCTAAACTTTATCTCGCCAAACTCCGCATCTACCAAAGCCTTTCGTGTAGATAAAAATAGCCTTGCAAGGATAATAAAAATTTTGACATCCATTGAAAAATCCAATATAACAAAGTTGGGCGGGAAGATAAAAGATTTAGGGAAGCATATTTTCTGGCATCTCATAGGTGGGGAATTTTAAAAGTTTTTTGTTGAAAGTGTCACCTCTGGCATCCCAAGTTACATCCGGCATCTAATTTTAAAAGTGTTTTATTTGAAGAAATAAACAATGTCATCCCACAATTTCAAAATCATAGAAGGTGGGAATTATTGACTTAACAAGACATCCATGGGACTTGTCCATGAAGTAATAGATCCGGTGGGCATAAATCTTGGCCATAACACTGCCTTTCCCATAAGATAAAATGGGAAAAGGCATAACCAAATAGTCTCTTAGGATATATGTGCAACATTGAATGGAGCAAGAGCTTCCACAAAGCCCTTTAAGTGCACGTTCGGTTCATCATGGATTTTACCCGCAAAATTTCCCTTTAAGTGGAACAATTGCATCATTAACCTTATAATATAAAATGCACTATGCTCCTAGGTGGGAGGAATACGAATAGCCCTTTCGTGATCTCCATCCCAAAATAATTTGAGTCTTTGTGGCTAATGAAGATTTGGAAATAATAATTTTTACCTAATCATTGATCCAAAACAACAAGGATTAAATTAAATTCACCATAGGTGCACCAAAGTAAAAATCACACTACAAAAGCAAAATCTATATTTCACTCCTGGCAACGGTGCCATTTTGATAACATTCAAATCAATCCCGTGTTTTAGAAGTGAGGCAGTTGTAGTAAATAACTTAATTTTTGTTGGGTAGAATCCACAAGGAGTGAAGTATAGGTTTCAAATTTTATGGGTGTTCTAATTACTAAAAAGTTACCCGTAATGACGAAAAATACCATATGTAAAATTAAATTGTGTGAATTAGTTTTGAATTTTTTTTAACTATCTTTTCTTAACAACACACAAAATATTACTTTTTATGAAATCTCAAGTTTGGGAGAAATCATGGGATTATGTCTATATAAAAGTAAGGGCATATGGGTTGATAATGGTTTAAAATAAGCTTTCTTTGTCAACTAAGGAATAGGCTAGGTTGAAGATTAAGGTAGTTAATCTGTCAATAAAACCACAAATATTTCACCCATTGGCTCTTTCTAGAACCTAACAAGTGTGTAATTCATAATCACCGAAAATCTCAATAAAGCATCCCTATTTCTAGGATTATGATATTGATATGATTTACACACTTATTAGACTTATTTGTAAGATTACAAATGGTAGTAAACTATAAGCTTAATTGTCCACTATTGACTTATCCCCCTACAACCCTATTTTTAGGATACTATGGGTTACCCCAATGTTCACCTTCATACCTCTTTGAAGAATGATGAAGGGTTTTAAGAGTTTAGGGTTTTCACCCATCAAACCCATTTGGTGATTTGGGTTTTTTCACCCACAAGTTCCAACTAACAAGCTTATACATTTGTGGAATCCATAATCAATAACTAAAAATCATGCAAACACATCAACTCCTATACACAAATACACTTTATTTCAACAAAATCCCAAGAATAAAATAAATTAGTTACTCATGAGTTAAGGGAAAAGAATTTTACCAAGTAATCCTTCAATGGTATCCATAATAATAGAAAGTAAATAATCTTCACTTCAATACTTCAATTTCACTAATTTCTTTTTTGGAATAATCATTACAATAACTATGAACAATAAATTTTTTCACCCAAATTCTAGGGTTCCTTGTTATTTTATATCCAACCTCCCCCTAATTTCTCAACACACCGCTACAAAAGTTGTGTGGATCTTATATAAAAATCTTGTATCAGCTGTCCGAATTGACCATAATGCCTTTAGTCATTTATCTTGCTAGGCTTCTATCACGGAGATATGATTCCGATCGCGATATGTTGACCTTATTAATAAGCTGTGATCGCATTTATTAGACCATAATTTCATTACCCAAGCCTATATATGTTCGTCACTTAGTTGACAGTGATCACGACGCTCAGAGCGCGACCGTGGTAATTGAGGCCATTTCTGCTCTAATTCACAACTAGCACTTTCTTGCTCCCTTTTGATCCTTTTAAGCTCCAATCCATATCCTTTCTTTCTATTATCTTTGTTTCTAAAAAATATGGGTATTAATATATTTAATCACAACTATGTCTCTTTTACTCTTTCAAAATAACGTAATGTGCATGAATAATAAGGGAAAAAGAGTGGTAGAATCACCACTCATCAATATTAAGAAGATCTATTTGTGGAATGGTATGAAGAGGGATGTGGCTGATTTTATGGCTAAGTGCATGGTGTGTCAAAAGGTTAACACTAAGAACGTGAGACCAGAAGGGTTGTATCAAGAAATTTTTGTTTTCTTAAATAAAATTAGGAAGTGATAAATATGGATTCATTATCCATCTTCTTCGGTCTCAAAACCAATATGATTAAATTTGGGTCATTGTGGATAGGATGACTAAGTCTATGCGTTTTTTGCCAATGTGGACTACCTTCTCGATAGAGGATTAGATGAAGTTGTATCTTCAGGAGATTGTGAAGCTGCATGGGGTGCCTATTTTGATTTTTTCTTATCATGGTATGGAATTTATGTCTCATTTTTGGCAGTCTTATTAGAGAGGGTTGGGGACTAAGGTAAGTCTGAGTACTGCATTCTATCTGTACATAGATGGGCAAGTAGAGAGAGCTATTCAAACATTGGAGGATATTCTTCGGGCCTGTGTTATTAATTATGGTGGAAATTGGGTTGAGCATCTACCTTTGGTTGAGTTTTCTTACAATTATAGCTATCATTCTAGTATTAGAATGGCCCCTTTTGAGGCATTATATGGTAGGAGGTGTAGATCTCATATTGGTTTTTCGAGATTGGTAGGGGAGACATATTTGGTCCTAATTTGGTTTACCAGGATATGAAGAAGGTAAAGGTGATTTGGTTCAGTCATAAGGCTGCCAATGTTGCTAAAAGTCCTATGCAGATGTTAGGCATAGAGACTTGGAATTTGAAATTGGAGATACAATTTTCCTTAAGGTATCTCCCATGAAGAGACTAGTGCAGTTTTGATGGTAGTAGAAGCTAAGTCCTGGTATGTGGGTCGTTATCAGGTTTTATGGAGAATTGGTAGTGTTACTTATGAGATAGAGTTGCCTTCTAAATTAAGTTTGGTTCATCCAGTCATTCATGTTTCTATGTTTAGGATGTGCATTAATGAGACTTCTTCGGTTGTTCCATTGGAAGAATTGGGTGTCACAAATTCTTTATCTTATTAAGAAGTCCCAGTTGAGATCTTTGATCGGTAGGTTCATTGGTTGTGAACCAAGGATGTTTCTTTAGTTAAGGTTCTTTGGTGGAACCATAAGGTAGAAGATGAAAGATGGGAAGCAAAAAAGGATATGAATTCAAAATAATCATATTTATTTTTTTCTTCTGGGTTTCATGTGGAAGGTATGTGTCTTCAATAGATTTTTATTTTTAGAGTTTGTTAAAAGAAAGAATAATATGTTTGCATTATTATTTTTTATCTTTGTTAAAGATTGTGAATATGTTAGATAACATAATGCAAATAACTCTTGTGTGCGGTTACCCCTACCTTATTCATCATTCGAGGATGAATGTTATTAGTGGGTGAGACTGAAACACCATGATTTCTAGGAATTCTAATCTACGGACCCAATACAACTCAAGGGTATGAGACATATTTTGGGGTACGAATGGTATGGTTCAGTGGTATACTGACTAGTATTGATTAGAAGGATGTATTTTTGTTCTTGGAATAGCTACGACTTAGGGGTACGAGTTGTATTACTTATTATAGATCATTTTTTTCATTAACATAATCTTAGACTTGGTTACTTAGATTGGATCTAAGTACATGTGGTTCACCATTAATCGCAAGCCAGGGTACGAGTCGTACCCAGGTCTCGTATGCGGGAAAGTGTCTAAATATTCCTTAGGTTTAAATTTGTCAGGGGTATGGATGAAGGATGGGGATCATATACTGTCTATACGACTTATTTAGATGAGTTGTATGCTAGACAATGTGTGTTCCAAGGTTTGAGGCCAGGCTACGAGAATAGGATACGAATTATATCAGTGGGTACCACTCGTGTGGGTCGTTCATATCCTTATGATGGGATTTTGGTGCAACTTAAGTGAGGGTATTCAGAACATTTCCCCACTTATCCTAATAGCGTTCATCTACTTCAATCCTACTTAGGCGGTTATTTACCCTATTATTCCTTTCATTAACCCGTAGAAACTTTTCTAAAATACTCCAAAATTCAGACAAGTGCTTTTGGGCAAGGGGAACTAGGGTTTCAACTAAAGGATCAATTTGGGGCTTTTCTTGTTGAATTCTTTTCATCATCATCTATATTTAAGGCATGGTGTCTTCCCTCATTTTTAATTCTAACTAAAATGATGGTTTTTATGAATGTTGTCCTGATTTCATTGATTGTATGATTTTGGTTTTCAAATATGAATTAGGGGTTTTGATGTTAAATGGTTGGTTATGCTTTCCTATGATTTTAATTATTCTTTTATATGCGTTACTGGTGGTTTTGGTTAATTGGATTGCATAGGAATTTTTTAATGTTAATTGGAATTTGTTTGTCTCATATTATGCCCTAATGTGTTTGAGAAAATACTTATAAAGATATGCTCATTGCATTGACTACTTTTAATAGAACTCTTGCATGTTATAAAACTTTGCAAAAAATTATGCATGGTTTAAATGGCATGGAATGGTAAATGGCTAATGGTAATGCTAGAGGGGCACATGGAATTCCCTATGTAGTTTAATATACTAAATGGAAGGGCTCCGGTAAGTTTCCTAAACCTATTAATGGTTGGCTACGGATGTTGATTTCAAGTAAGGGTTTGTATGACGATATCAACATCAATGTAGTTGTTTATTATATGGATAAGGGTTTGGTTATTTGGAAATTGATATTAATTGAGCAATAATGGCGGGATGTATAGCTTAGCTTTGGAAGGTGGAGATCCCAGGGGGACCAAAATTTGAAACTAATATTTTTTTATATGAGGTTGGTCTTGGTGACATTGTACGTGATGCCACACTATATTTTGTAGATGTACTAGTCATCCCAAGTTATACTTCCTTGGTCGCGAAACTACACGCACTTAGGCACTTTCAGCAGGTGGAGCTAAGCCTATATAGCCCGTTGGTGGCTTAGGATGACAAAGCTACACAGCTCAGGTAAAGGTTTTAAATGCATGCTAAAACCAGTCCCTTTTCCCAGCATGGTTATATATACATATGTATGGTTGTATGCGTATAGATGATTTTCATTTGTTTTATAAATGGCATTATTTTGTCCTTACCCTGAGATCATGCTATCAGTTACTTACTAACCCCATCCACTAGTGGTGTATACCAACGCAATATAGGAATTGGCAATTCTACTATTCCTACATAGTGACTGACTTGGGGACAACATTTGGACCCAAATGGAGAGCTTCTATCCATTCGTAAGCCTCCATTTCATGTTATGGATATTTCTAGACAAATTTTTTATTTTGGACATAGGCTTTTGCTATGGTTGGGGGCATACCCTAACCGTATTTCATTACTTTTTTTGTTAGAGGCTTTGTGGTAATTCTATGGGTAGGAATAGGTGGGATCGTTATAAGTGTCAGCCTTGGCATTGGAATAATATGGATGGCTCGCATCATTGGACATAATTTTTAACTGTTCCATCATATTTCATTTTAGGATTAATTATTTTCTTATGTTTGGAACGTCCTTGGTTATGGCCTGGTTTATGGCCCTTGTTTTGGTATAGTATGGTTGAACTTTTTTTGGTTGGTCACGGTTGTGATCTTATCCCATATTCTTTGCGTGAGCTTGTACATTATTTTGGTACATGCTTAAAATTCAGCCAACTCAGGGTAGGCGACAGGAGGGTGGGCTAGGTGATGGTGGTGGTTTCAAGTCCTGGAAGGACTTGGGATGCCCATTACAACAAGGCCCAGGGTGGGTCGTGTCATCCAGCATCCGTGATATGACCAAATTATGGAGGCATTCTGCCTCCGTGGTTTATAAACACCTAGAACCCCTTCTGAATATTCTGAAACTCTCCTTGATGATCCTTTTAACATCCTAAAACACATTTCAATTTAAAATTCAAAGCTTCGAACTTTAGAAGGCCAAAAACAAAATTGTTAGAAATCTTGGAGTCTTAAAATTGCTAAGTCTCTATACTTAGTGTTAAATAATTACTATTGTCCTTTTAAACCGTTACTAGTTGCTGGAAACTTATCTAGGATCTTGTGGGGTATTACAATATCTCCCCCTTGTCATCAATCATCATCGAATAAAATAGCTTAGAGGTGAGATACTAGGAAATTTGAGATCATACACTGAACACTTATTTGCTGAATCATATTAAGTAACTGAGTTTGAAACATGGCTCATAGACTGAGCTTAATTTATGAATGCATGCAATGGTCTGAGGATGGTTATATAGATGAGATAGAAAATGGGAGAATCACTTAAGGAAAAATAGTACCTCGTAGAAGAAAGATGGGGATACCAGGCTCAAATATTTTATTCTGCTTCCTAAGTAGCTTCCCCAACAGACTAATTTCAACTTAGATTATTATCCAAGGGAACTTCTTAATTCCTTAGCCTATGAATCTGATGATCGAGGATCCCAAGTAGGACTTCTTTATTGGAGAGACTATATTTCATATCCACACTCTCTAAAACAAAAATAGATGATGGGTCACCAATACATTTCTTTAACTAAGACATGAAACACTGGATAGACAGTTGAAAAATCTATTGGCTACCCTAACTCATAAGATACCTTCCCAAAACGGCTAAAAATTTTGTATGGGCGAAAATAGTTGGGATAGATATTCCCCTTATTACAGATCTCTTCATCCCTTTCATGGGAAAAAATTTCAAATTAACCAACTAACATCATAGTCAAGATCATTCTTCATCATATCTGCATAAAATTTCTTACCACTTTTGGCTATCTCTAGCTTTTCTCGAATCAACTAAACTTTATCTATTGCCTCATATACTGAATTTGGCCCTATTAAAGCAATATCACCTACTTTAAAATAACCAGTAGGAGATATACACCTTTTTTCATAGAGATCTTCAAACATAGCCATTTCAATACTGTAGTGGTAGATGTTGTTGTAGGAAAAATCAATCAAAGGTAAGTGGTCTTCCCAAATACACTTAAAGTGAATAACATAATCCCTCAATATGTATTATAAAGTCTCAATGGTCCATTTTGCCTAACCCTCTATTTGAGGATGAAAAGTTGTACTAAGATGAACTTGGTACCCTTATGAAAAGCCTATCAAAAGTGAGAGGAAAACTAGGTACCTCTACTGAAATGATTGTTAATATAACCTTACACAACATTGCCAACTCTCTTAAATAGATTTTATCATGGTGTAGTACAAAGTAAGAGCAATTAATAAATGTGCTAAGTTCATTGTATCTATAATGACCCAAATCAAATCATGTTGATGACGCATATGAGGTAACCCTATAAAAAAACCCATATTAACCACCTCCCACTTCCATGTGGGGATGTTGATCTCTTAAAGCATAACACAAAGCCTTTGGTGCTTAACCTTAAACTGCTAACAATTGGAACACTAAACCATGAATTTCACAATATCTTTCTTCATACCACTCCATAAATAAATTTAAACAAATCACATTACATCTTAGTGGCTCTTGGGTGAATAGAATTTCGTGCACCATGCACTTACACTAATATTTACTATCTCAAACCATGAACATATAAAACACATAACCTGCATTGATAATGAAACAAAACATCTCCCTTTTGAGAGAAAACCTCTACCTTTTGATCCCAAACTGCTTTATTTGACTAGACCAAAGTAGGATCCATCTCTTTCTTTTCTTTTAATTCGGCCACCAATGAAGATTCTGAACCATTTTGAACCTATATACTACCTTTGGATGAATCAACCAATCGAATACCTAACCTAGCAAGTTGATGAAACTCATGGACTAACATTTTTTATCATCCTTAACATGAGTTCCCATAGAAAATTTATTAAGGGCATTGATGATACAAGTCAAATGGACACCATAGCTTTTGATGGCATCTTTGGAGGACAACACCTAAAGGCTCAAGACTTGGTCACCCTGAGAGCACAAAGATATGCAAACAAGGACCCTTTTTAGCGTGATTTAAAGCAATCCCGAGTGTGCAAGGTTGCTTGGATGTAATAAGGGTATTTTGGACTTTACACATGATGTATTTACATACCATAGCCGCCCCTCTCATTAAGGGCAAAGAGGTATTTTTTAGTTTTTTTTTTGTAATACACTATAAATAGGTAATTTTAAGTCATCTCTTTTAGTGTATGAAAGATGAAAGATTGAAACATTACAAATCCTCTCTTGAGAGTAGAACACTTAGTCTTAGTTAGGGCTTGGTAAAGCTAGTATTGATCTTTGATTGGAAACGGTGGATCTTAAGGTGAGTTGATTCCCTTAGCGGTCACCGTAAGAGTGTGGTTTTGATTATAACATTCATTAGGGGTTTTGAATTTAATACACTCTTTAGTTCTTAATCTTGTGATAATCTTGGTCTGACTATCTATCCTTTGCTTTTGTTGTTGCCATATAATGTAGTGGACTGTTTTGAGTCCTTTATTGAATACAAAACTTTTGTTATTGTTATACATCTTGTTCCTCATTTTTTAGGTGATTTTTTGGTTTTATATACACCATTTTATCTTGTATTCTTCTTGTTGATAGTGAATTCGAGAGTGGTCTCCATCTTGGTCCTTGGATCCTTAAGATTGTAAACTGATTTGGAGTATGTTTCGATCTTCTGTTTTCATTCTTTTATCATTTGGTAAATAGCCATCTTTTATTTTGTTCTAACAAGATCAAGCTTGGGCTTGAGAGTTGACAAAAAAAGTTGAAAACTGAAAATTCCAGAAAAGAGAGCAATCTGTCCATTTTCGGTTCTTGGCAGAAAATAGTATTGTTATTGTGTCTTGGCTGAGATTTTTCCTTGACTTTGTTTTCTCTAAGTGTTAGTTTTTTTAATCTAGAACACTTTGAGTCTACATGTTTATTTGAGCTTGTATTTTGATGATGTTGTTGTGAACATAAGGTTTGCCCATTGTTGTTGAACATTGTTGTGGTAGACATTGTTGTAAAGAAACATGACTAGCTGTGTGTTTGGTTGTTTTTGTTGAAAAGAGTGTTATTATTGTTGTTCTTGGTGAATGTTGTTGTTGTTCTTGAATTTCTTCACAACCTTCAACTCTTGTTAAAATCGAAGACATAACACTAAAGATACTTGGCTGTTTGTTGTTTTGGATTGGTGTTGGCCATTGGAATTGTTGTTGTTCTTGAAGATTTTTTTTAATGTTCTTGGTTTGGTTGGTGTTGTTCTTTAAGTTCTTCACCTTTCTTCTTATATTGTTAGAGTACAAAGTGAATGATAGATCCTAAAAGGTGAAGGATAGAGGTGTAAGTAATTGTTAGTCTTGAAAGACCCCCAACCATCAAAAGACTTTACATCACTTCTCAACTATTTTCCCATGAAACAAGGGTCCATGTTTTAAGAAAAAGTACTACAGAAGTCAAGTCTTGAAATTTGAAAATTTAAAAAGGTTACAAGACTTATTCTTCCCTCCCTAACAAATTCCACCAATCCAAATGAAAATTTGTCCAGACTTGGGCTTTGGAAAATAAAAATTGTAGAAACCACAAAAGATATGTGGCTGCCACGTCATGAAGTTACTGTTCATGCATCGAATATTGGCTCAAATTTTAGATTATTAGTTTCACTTTATTATTTCCTTAGTTTCCTGTCCTGATTCTAGAATTAATTAACAACTAGTAATCACGTACTTAATTGTAGATTAATTGTTGTATTCGTTTCTTTTGTGTCCTTGTTATTTGTGTGCTTTTTCTCTTTCTTAACTCATAGTAACTTCTTTGTTTTAAGTTCGTAAGTAAATTTTGTTTTTGTGTCTTGAGTCGATCAAACAAGAATATATTCCGTCCGCCAAGTAGAACTGACATCCTATTGACTTTCATAATAAAAGCAACTTTCAATATTCACCACTCCAATTGTAAGAATCACAAAGGAGAGGTATACGAGTGTTGGTGACGAGCTTTTACTACTAATCTATTTTTTCCATTGTGTAGGTACAAAGGTGATATAAGGGGAACATGTCTTTGATAGCTGGAGATTATTGTGACTACAAAATGGGAGACTATGATTGTATTGAGGGGTTTTATGGCTATGAAGCTTAGGGAGATGGTGGAGGGTATGAAAATAGCCATGATTGAAACTTGGGCAGATTTGAAAGTTACTGTTTTGAGGGAGAAGATGAGGTGAATGAAGTGCCTAGTGCTTATGGTAACTTTGTAGATGATGTAGGACATCATGATGGATCTTATGATTACGTTGGGGCATGTGAGAAGTCTTACACTTCTCATTCCAAACCTTGATTTGGTGTTAGGTGTAACCCTTTCATTTACAAATCTTATGAGAGATATGATGAGAGTACACATGAGGAGTGTGAAGATTCATATTCTCCACCTTTTAGTACTTCTTATCAAGGTCAATATAGTGTTAATGGTTATAGTAGCAATAGTGGAGGTTGTCTAATGATACGAAGACGGTATGCATCTCCAAAACCGAGGGATACTCGTGTGCTTTACAATGTTTATCCAAAAAAGGAGTGTACACTCCGAGAAGGTGATCGTTTGTGGGATACCAGGATGCCTCATTATGTTATATAATAGGTATTATAGAAACTACATCATGCCAACCATGGTTTACTACTTGGGGTTGACCTATGAGTCTTTAGTTGTTCTATACTTCTTAGATGGGTTCAATGTTAGCGAGAGGGTAAAAGTTGTATCCTCCCAAATAGGTGTGGTGCAATATTATTCCCTTGGCCTATGGTCATGTATACTTAGGTACCGATGGGTTTGTACGACATCAAGTTGCTAATGTACAAAATTGGCCTAATCTTGTAAGAAACCAATGTGAGAATCGCCTCATGACTTACTTGCTAGCCAACACACGAAGATAAATTCCTACATACTCGAATCTAAATTATTATGATAGAATAAATATTGAGAGGAGTAAGGGAGAGCAAGGTGGTAATCTGAGAGTGGAAAAAGAGAGTTTGTGTTGAGCAAAGTGAGGAAATTAGCACCAAACCGTGCTAACATTGGTTGTCCTTCTATTTCTAAGGACATTTGTGTAGGTACCAACATGGAAAGTGAAGGTGAACGATGCCAAAATAAAGTTATTGCACGCTTGTGGAGGACCTTCATACCATGACAAAGAAGAATCTACTCAATGACTTTAAGGTAAAATAGCTAACTCATACACTTTTGTGCATGTGAAAGATAATTATATGGCTAATAGCCCATTGAGTGTGTGTTGTAGATTTCCTATATGTTAGTATTTCATTGCCACTTGATCATGTACATGTTGTGAGTATGGATACACTAGTTGATCCTATTGATGACCAAATCGACTTTTCTTGAAAGATCGATATATCTGCACCTATTGTTGAAACCATTGTGTCGAATCAAAAGTACATTATCTTGTGAAATTTGTGTTGATCAACTTATGTTTGAAAATTTCCCACCACTTGAAGATTTTTATGATGTGATTAATGAACCTCAAGTGTGTTATTATGTTGAAAATGTTTATTAATGGAATAGGAGTGAACCCGTGAGATTTCCCTTTGATTCTTATATTTTTTTATATCATAGGGATAATCATGTGCTTAAGGCATCTTTAAAACTTGATAATGAACTTTTAGTGAGTGAACTTACTTGATCCAAATCTGCCTGCGGGATAGATCATTCTCTATTTAGGTATAATGTCATGTTTGAAGAGGATATAAACACTCTTAATGAACCTAGTGGTGAAAATGATGGTATAGCTTTTCTTGAGAGCTATAACCAAGATGCTAACCCACTATGGTGTGACAACATTCCTCCTAAAGATGGAAATCTCTTTTTGAAAGATTAGAGTACCCTTCGGGGTAAGGAATGTGTAGTCCTTCTTGAAAATTCGAGGGCAAAGGTGTCATTGACTCCTTGGGGTAATGTTTATAAATGTGCATCCTTGTTTGACACACTCGTGCTTACATTGCATGAATACCGACTTGTGGATGCCAAGTTACCTATTAGTTTTGAGGAAAGAATGGGTATGTGCTTAAATGTCTTGTCTCCACCAATGTACGCCTTTGTATTTGGTTCTTTCCTATACTACCTCTTTCCCTATGATGACATCCATTCTAGTTTTTGATTTATAATATGTAGGGGTAAGAAAATTGTTGGTTGGTCCGCTTGTTCTAATGATTATACTATGTATGTTGTGGCACCACTTTCAATGAGGTCACTTGAATACGTAATGAAACAATTGTGGTTTATGGACCCTAAGTTACGGGAAGCATTACCTTTGGGACTTGAAGATACCATTGAGTCCTTCGTAGTTTCTTTATCTTTTGATACCTGTTATAATCATGCCCTTTGTGATGTTTTTACTAAGCTTTCAATGACTAACACATTGGATTCATGGTTATATTTCAAGTATGTCCCGCCTTGGTATTATGATGTTTATTATTGGGCTAACTCTACCCTCATGCCATGAGGAAGTTTTGCTTGTTTGTCTTTTCTCTTATTTTGAAAGGTATGGATTCAAGGTAGAATCCTTTTCAAGGAGGGGAGGATGATACAAGTGAAATGTACACCTTAGCTTTTGATGGAATCTTTGGAGGCCAACACCCAAAGGCTCAAAACTTGGTCAACCCGAGAGCACAAGGATATGCAACGAAGACCCGTTTTGAGCATGATTTAAAGAAATACCATTTATGGATGGTTTTTTGGATGTAATAAGGTTATTTTGAACATTACACATGGTGTATTTACAAACCATGGCCGCCCCTCTCATGAAAGGAAAAATTGGTCCTTTTTTGTCTTCTTTTGTAATGCACTATAAATATGTGATTTTAAGTCTTCTCTTTTAGTTTATGAAAGATGAAATATTGAAACATTAAAAATCCTCTCTCTTGGGATTAGAAAACTTAGTCTTAGTTAGGGCTTGGAAAAGCTAGTACTGATCTTTGCTTGAAAACGTTAGATCTTGAGATGAGTTGATTCCCTTGCTGGTCACCATAAAAGTTTGGTTTTTATTATTACATTCATTTGGGGTACTTGAGTTTAATACACTCTTTAGTCCTTAATCTTTTAATAATCTTGGTCTCACTATCTATCCTTTATTTTTGTTATTGCCATGTTGTGTAGTGGACTGTTTTTGGTCGTTTATTGAATCCAAAACTTGTGTTATTGTTATTCATCTTGTTCCTCATGTTTTGTAGCCATTTTTTTGGTGTTATATACACCATTGTATCTTGTATTCTTCTTGTTTATAGTTAATCTAACAGTGGTCTCCATGTTGGTCCTTGGGTCCTTAAGATTGTGGGCTAATTTGGAGTATGTTTTCTGCTTCCGTTGTATTCTTGTATCAATTGGCCAATACATTAGCCTTACCCGGGTGATGCATCACATTCATATCATAGTCTTTTAATAATTCCATCCATCTTCTCTAATAAAAATCCACGTCTTTTTACATGAACAAATACTGTAAACTCTTATTATCGATAAACACATCAACATGATCTCTATCAAGGTAACACCTCCAAATTTTTAAGGCAAAGACAACTACTGCTAACTTAAGATCATAGGTTGGAGAATTCTTCTCATAAGTTTGAATTTGTCTTGGGGCATAGGCCATGCATCACTGCATTAACAAATAATCAAGACCAACTCTAAAAGAATCACAATAGACTAGAAACCCAAGTAAGTCGAGTATTCAACTCCTAAAAAATCTTCTCACAGGATTCTAGACCACTAAAATTTGACTTTCTTTTGGGCTAATTGATATATGGAAGAAGCAATTGCAAAAAAGCCTTCAACAAACCTTTTATGGTAACCAAAAAAACCTTAGAAATTCTTAATGTCTGATAGAGAGATGGGTCTAGTCTAGTTTCCTAATGCTTTTATATATTGAGGGTCAACTCAAATACCATCATAAAAAATAATGTGACCAAGGAAAAATATTGATCTTAACTAAAATTTGTATATACTGAACTTGTTGATTAACCGGTGATCCTTAAGGTTTGTAATACACTTGTCAAATAGTATCCATGGTCACATTCACTACAATAATAGATGAGTATTTCATCTTTAAAGACTATAATGAACATGTCCAAGTACTTCTTGAACACCCTATTCATAAAGTCCATAAAAGATGAAGAAGCATTATTAGTCCAAAATACATAACTAGGAATTTGAATTGACCATACCTAGTTTAGAAAGTTGTATTTGGGATGTCACATTCTCTAACTCTAAGTTGATAATAGCAAGATCTAAGGTCTATCCTATAAAAATATCTTGCACCCTGAAGTTTGTTGAACAAGTCATTAATTCTGGGGAGAAGATACTTATTCTTGATCATGACTTTGTTCATTTGATGGTAATCAATGAACATTCTGAGGGAACCATCTTTATTGCACACAAAAAGAACTGAAGCACCCCATAGAGAAATACTAGGCATGATGAAACCCTTATCTATGAGGTATTTAAATTTATCCTTCTATTCCTTAAGCTTTGTTGAAGCCATTTTGTAAGGTAAAATTGAGCTAGGCTGGGTATCTGGGAGGTGATCTATTCCAAAGTTAATTTCCCTCTGGGGAGAAACTCCTAGGATCTTTAGGGAAGATTTCTAGAAACTCATTCACTAGTGGAACTGACTCCAGACTCAAACTTTTAAAATTTAAGTCCTTCACTTGGACGAGATAGTATATATAATCTTTGGATATCATCTTTATTGCCTTATGATAGGAGATAAACTGACGCTTAGGCACTAAAGTAGTACCACTTCATTCAATAACATATGCATTAGGAAACTAGAATTTGATAATTCTGTTTCTAGAATAAACTAAGGCTTTACACGAGTGGATCCAATCCTTTTAGCGAATAAAATAAAAGTCAATGATCCTAACTCAACAAGGTCAACTGAAGTAACTTTCTGAGACACTATGATCGGGTAGTTTTTGAATACCCATCGGGCTATAATAAAAATACCCATTCTAGTAGACATTGTGAAAGGCCTTACTTATATGACGGGACTAATACTAAAATCTATAGTTATGTAAGTATTTACAAAGGGAAGTGTAGCTCCAGGGTCTAATAATTCATAAACATAAAGATGGAAGACTTGTAATGTACTCATAACCACATCAAGAGAACTCTCCTAATCATGCCGAGTTGGGATGGCACAAAGTCAATTTTGATGCTTCCCACTGGTGGCACTGGAGGTAGTGCTCTACTACGTTGGCGACCTATTGGAGCTAATGAAAAGTTAGACTAGCTATATGGAAGAAAATTCTTTCTCTTGGAGACAACCCATGGGTAATCCCTGATCAATGTGGCCTGGTTTGCTACACTAAAAACACACAAAACTGCCTACTATGTACTCAACCTTATGGTTCTTAACATATTTCCTACAAAGAAGATTGGTGGGAAAACTATTTACACTACCATAGGACATAGATCCTAGTGCATTATCTCGACTGTCCTACCTGAACATAGGCATTAAAGCACTAGGTTAAGATGGGGCTAGAGATGACAATTTATGGCAGAACAGAGAAGGATTCCAACCATCAGACCTTTTTTGTGAGAAGTTAAAGATACCAATTTTGTCCCTCTAATCTGCTGAGTATGAACTATCAGCCTAGAAAGGTCTATCTTCTTAATCAACATAGTTGTTCACTCTCCTTGACTACACCATTTGACACACCAGAAACAAACTTACTTATTTTCACCCTTGAATCAACCACCGTATTCAAAGCATACCTCTCCAATAGAGTTAAATTGTGTGAGTACTTCTTCACTCTCATATTACCTTACTCCAGATTTATAAACTCCTGCACCTTAGAATCCCTTAACTCTAATAGAAAGAAACCATCTAAGTAACCCAAGTCAAACTCCTCCCACTCTATAGGTCCTGCCTCAATACATTTGTCGTCTTTATACTGCTTGAACCATGTGTGAGCTTATCCATGTAACTATTAAGCAACTAAATTAGCACTCTTACTAGAAGTGAACCTATAATGTTTGTCATATTCTGCACACCATCCCGAAACACCTGCAGATCCTCCTCATACTTGATCTAGAAATCAATAAAGGATTCATCCAAGTAATGTTTTGGATTCTAGATGTATCTATATTTATTACTAGATTTTAATAGGAAAAGTGTGCTTATTTGTAATACCCTGATCATTTCCTGAGCCCAAATTCATCTTTTGAGTGGATATGTATGACTTCCAATATGATTGATTTTTAAAAAATGTTGTATTTCTCTAATTTCAACTTTTTTTCGTGTATATAATTGAATAAGCTTTCCAGCGATACAAATTTCATCAAAATCAAATATCGGATGAGTGAGTTATAGTCGTTTTACTAAATGCTATCGGATCACCCAGGTTTGACGGTCGACCTGGTGGACCATCAGGTTTCGAGTGGACTGTCAATAGCCCCGTCAATCTAAGGCAGACTTCTTTTTCAGTCCATCGTGCGACGTCCAAGTTGGTGGACCATCAAAAGTTGACGGACCATCAAGGGGTCCATCAGGTCAAGATAAAATGTCTCATTTCTTGCCCTCGAGTGACGGACGACTTGGTAGTCCATCATTTTCCTAATAGACCATCACTTCGAATGTCACGTCAAGGAATAATGATTAAGTTTTGGAACTTGAGTGACGGACGATCTGGTGGTCCGTCAAGAGACTTGACGGACAATCAGATCGACCGTCACAGGCCCTGACTAGCAAATTTCAACATTTTCAAAAAGGGCATTTTGTTCATTTCCTCCCCATGTGGTCTTATATATATATCAAGGTGGAGAAGATCTACTCATTTTTATTCTCCTTTCGGTTCGAATGTTCCAAGAATCTCCTAGAAACTAGGGTTTCTACAAGATCCAAAATCCAAATCCTCTTCCAAGAAATTCAAAGAAACCTCGATGACTTTCTCCAAGTTGTTCAAGAACTAAGTTTCCCAAGTAAAAGGAATGAATAATCTTGGTCTGAAAGTGTGAGAAAAGTTTAAGACAATTTTCTACATCTTCAAATCAAAATCCAAGGTATGTGGGGTTTGAACAAGAACACTCCTTTCGTTCTTGTGCCTAAAGATTTACTTTCTATTATTAATTTACATGATTTGGCAAGTGGGTTTACAACCAAATTTCTTTATTTATGATTTATGAGATTTGAGTTGAATATGTTTGATAGTTATGATTATTTCACCATAATGTTTCTTAAATTGAGAATTTATTCCATGAGTTGTATATTGTCATTGTGTATTGATGATTTTTAAGCGATTTAAGACAAGTGTCATGAGTTATGCCTTTCCATGAGAAATTTGACTATTGAATATATATTGATATTTGAGATTGAAAGTCAAGAATGAGTCCTATGATGTTTCCTTAAAGCTTTGGAATTTGAAATGATTTGATAAGCAAATTTACTTGATGTTGAGAAAGATTATGTTTAGTTGAGTCGAGTTAGGAATCCACAAGATGTTTATGATTTACAGATGAAATATATATATATATATATATGTTTTGGTCTTTGTAATAGGCCCATGAGTTGAGATAGATTAAGGTGGATTTCCTAACGCGTTTTGTGCTGAGTCTAAGAGGAGTATTTAGCACTGAGGGAGAAATTTGGTATTTCCCCTAAACTATGTGCCACCGTAGGGTTGATGTTGATAAATGTGGGTCAAAGGCTGACTGTGGGATTATGATTGTGAAATTGAGATTGTACTCCCTGGCAAGAGTACGATGCTTCCACCAATATGGGGTTCTCTCCTTAGGAGGGAAAAACGTTGGACTCTATGCGGCTCAAATGGTGTAGTTATGTCAGTTATAAGAAATTCCCACGTCCATAATAATATAAGTACTATGAGTTACCGAGTCACTATAAGTCATGATTTAAAGAGTTTGAGTTGAGTTAAATGATTTACAAGATTTATGAAGCATATAGTATTACTGATGACTTCTGGAAATAATGTTTCAGATTATGTTTCAGATAATTCAAGCGAAGAGAGTTGTTGTTGTCAGCATGCATGATTTTCTTATACATTTATGAGATTATTCGAAATGTTGCATCCACCCCCACATACTCAGTACATTCCCATGTACTGACTCCCATACTCTTTGTATTCTATATTTCCTCTGGATATAGGTTCAGTTTCTCAGTCTCAGTAGTGACAGTGATCTCTGAGTATCCGCATCTACATTCCTAAAGTTGGTGAGTCCTCATGGTTCAAGGACTTGTATCTCTCATTTTTTCTTGTTAATAGATGGATATTTCCTTTCAGTTTAGTACAAGTCAGTTGGGGATCTGTCCCAATGGCTCCTTAATTCTATGTAGTTGAGGCTTTGTCAGACCAGAGTGCCGGTTCATACAGAACTGCAGTATTTTAAGTGTACAGGAAAGTATTACTTTCTATCTCAGTATGTTTAGCACATGGTTATTCCTCTTTATCTTATCATAATTTGCGTTATAAAGAGTTCTGAAAGTGATAATAGGCTTAGAGGGTTAGGTTGAGGCCACGTGTGACCTTAAGCATTGTGTGACATCTTAGGATTGGTTCTCGTGGTGTTACGTAGTTATTTTGATAAGCCATAGTTTGGGACAAAATAGTAAAAGTGGTCCTAAATTCGGTGTGGCAAGCATATTTATTCAGGGGATCTTCCTAAATAAGTTATTGTGTAGGCTGATCCCCATTTTTTCTTTTGATGATTCTTCTAGAGGAATTTTTTGTAAAAGGATAAAGAACATGTTCGAAAGGGAAGTTAACAATGTTTATTCTCTTTATTAGGGCATGAATACTGAAAGAAGGGAAAAATTCTTAAAACATCTCATAGCCTCTGACCCATAAGTTGGGAGTGCATCATACCCATGCATAAGACTCTACTCAATAAGGATTTCAGACACCTTAGGATACTTTACAACCTTAGGTTTTGATACACGGTTTTTTCCTTATCCAAGGCTTCCCCTAGTCATAACATGTTGCTTAAGCCCACAAATCACCATAAGCTAACCTATGATCTGGAACCTACTATAAGCACAAAATAAAATTATAATACAAGCATCATATTATGAAGGTAAAATAATAAAAACAATGTAAAGGTGGAATACTAAAAGAATACCCAACCTGTCTCATCTACTAATACAACTAAAAACAAGTTTGACTCTCTATATATCTAAGTATCTAAAAGCCACTAAGTCATGAGAAGATGATGGGATAATCCACCAACTATCTTTGACTGGTTGAAATAAAGAAATTACTAAAAATAATCGCAAATACTTGTCCTCTATGGATGAGGACTCACCACAACTGTTGTTGAGTGGTATTGAGCTGACTAAGGGAGATTGAGGAACTATGTGTCCAAACCTATATTGTGAAATCAATATAGCACAAAAAAGAGTTTGCGGTTATTACTTTGAATACACTAGTACATGAGATAGGAACTTACTAATATGAATATGGATATTCAACATGTAAAATAAATGCAAGATGAAGTAAAACATGTACTAAAATAGTTCGTAATACCAATTGATAGAATAGCTGATAAACTGAACACTAGTTAATGCAAACCTGACTAGATAAATCTTAGATACTAAACTAAAATTGTGTGAGCTATCTTTTAACTAACATGCCCTAGTTTGAGCTAATTGGGGTCCAACCTGTAACCCAGTTGGCAAGGTGAAAATACCTTGCCATGGGTACTAACACAACTGTGTGAATTCACTTAAATGGTATCCAAAAATAAAGGTGTCACTCTGTACAGGCAGGTTCCAATAAGAATGCACCAAACCTCAACTTGTAAGAAAACCTCTCAAAACCTATGCTAGCTATGTAGGTCTTGAACATAGGTATTTCTACTAAAGGTCACAACCTCGATTGGATGGTGAAACCCCATCCCTAGGTTCACTCGGTGCTAAATTAAAATCCCAACTAAACTGACACTAGTATTGATTAAAGTCAACTAGACACTCAACTGATAATGCTCAACATGATCATCACCAACTGATTATGATAATAAAACCATAATCTGACTAACTTATTGCCTGAAATGGAAATATTTATAAACAGATAGGTATCAGGTGTTCATAACCTTCCATCTTTAAATATTACTTTAAATACAATGACTTCATTTAACAACACTACTAGGAAATTCATGAGTTAGAGACCCAAAACATAGAATGCATCCCTAACTAATAAAATCTATGATTTCAAGTATGGAATATGTTAAACATATAAGGACAACATGCTCACATAGGTTAATTCATAAATTAGTAAATTAACATGGTGTTAACTGAACATGATATGGGTGATTAAAGTTAAAGCATGTAATAACCTAGTTCACAAGGGTAAAAATATTTTCATGGCTAGAATTATATACTACTAGGAGAACAATAAGTAAATTCATACTTAATATGGGAATTTCATAAAAATAGGAAAAATAATTTATACTTAAAATACAAAGGATTATTGGGATGCAATGGGTTGAAGGAACCCATTAATGAATACACCACATACCCAAGTTGCTTTAATATTTGGGAAGGGTTATTTTCACGTTGTTAACTGAAAAGGAATGGGGTAAATAATTCCCCTACTGACATTAATTTGTGATTAGGATTATTAGGGAGAGGGATAAAAGACAAAAATGCCCCATTAGACTTTGAATAGTAATGCAGGAAAACCATCCCCCGTGGAACGGAGGCTATCGCAAAGACTAGCCTTTTGACATGGTATGTATCATAGAGACTAACCTTTGTGATACGACGTGTGTCATGTATATCCAACCTCTATGTCACACCCAATGGCAGAAGCATTCTACCTCTATAGTTAAAAAACACCCCGAACCCCTTCTAAAATTCCAAAACTCTCTTGGATGCTCGTTTTAACATCCCTAACCAAATTTGAACTCAAAACTCAATATTTTTAACTCGAGATGGAAAAAATAAAATGTTTGAAATTTTGGGGTCTTAATATGGCTAGTATCATATACTTAGTATGAATTCTTTGGGGTCACCCTTTTTCTGAGCCAAAGACCTCGTAGTGATTACACTACAGTGGTGAAAGCCATCAACATCCTCAACCATCTCTCTTTTATTCCTTGTGACTAGTTTCTTTATAAACATGGTATATCCAGGCATCTACTCCAATATCCTAAGAAAAATATTCAAGATCAACTCTTTAAGAATATTAATTAGTCTCTTGAATTTTCTTTCCTCCCTTTTCTTATTCAAACACTGAGAAAAGTGGGGCTATCTCAAAATTTCTCTTTTATCTTGCTTAACAACCAATCCCTTACCTCTTTTCTTAGAAACTGGATCATCATCACCTATTGTCTTTTCTAACTCCCGAATAGGTGTCTCATCAACAGCCACTTCCACTGTAGGTAGTGAAGGATCCATAGTAGTAATACCACTCCTCATGGTAATGGAAAAAACATTACTGTAGTTTTTCAAATTTTGCATAGTGTTTCTTAGAAAGGTACTTGGCTGCCTCTAATTTAGAGTTGTTTACATCTATAAAAAATGGTGCTACAAATATATGATAGCAGTGGCATGAGATTGGGTCAATCCTGAAATTTTGACCTTAATCTCATTAAGGTTGATCTCCTTATTTTCTTGACCTTTCACCTGCTTAGTGAGCATCTCTTCAATTCTTGATTTTATATCTCTTCTGCCAGGTGGAATGTACTGATCTCCCTTTTATCTCTAGTCATTCTCCTTCCTCCAATAACCATCTCAGTCTTTATTATTGCCTCTATATCTATCATAGTAGTACCAATCTTGGTTCCCTCACCCTTGGGCTTGAAAATATGCCAACTGACGATCCAGATAATTTGTTTCCTCCACTAATTCTAACTCATTTGCTTTAGATGTTGAACCTTATGCTTTTAATGTATCTACTTTCTCATAATTTTCTATTGCAAGGTGCTTTCCTGGTAAGCCTAGAATAGTTCTTAGCTGCATAATTTCTTGTGCTACTAAAACATAATCTACTTTCTGGTCGTAGGAGGCACCAATAGCATATGTGCTAGATCCCCTCTTAGCCTTTAAGTTTGCCAGCCTCGGTTAATGTGTGAGATTAGCATATTTGAAGTTTTCTCCTAGCATAGTCTTACAAAAGATACTCTAGAGATATTTTTTTCCATAGTTGTGGAACTGATGGCCAATGCTTGGTAGAATATCTCCCAAAATCTTATCCTTAGCATCCAATGGTTAAGCACCATTCTAAGGTTCTACTTGAACCTGAACCATGCCTCGTACATAGATTCTAACTGTAGTTTCCTAAAATTATAGATCTCATCCTTAAGCTACAACATCTAGGATGGAGGAAAAAATTGTTCAAGAATTACTTGCGCAACTCGTTCTATGAAGTAATAGAGCCTTTTCCCAGTTCCGCTAACCTTAAAGTTTCTTCTCTTATAAGTGGGAAAGGGAACAAACTCTATGGTATATAAACTACATATCACAATAAAATTAGCAAGGTTCATCCTTGCAATATCTGCAGGAAAACTCACAAATACACTCTTTAAATTTACAAGGTAAATCATTCCACTCGTGATATCAAAATTGATTCCATGGGGTAAAACAGAAGGAATAATGGCTCTAGTCTCTACTGGATCAACTTATCTCAAATATTTTTCATTAGTTATATATGACTGCACATATTGATATGATGGGATCACTTGAACATGGGAACCTCTCACTCTATTCTGATTTCTACCATGTGCTGCTCGGCAGTCTGCTTCTTGTCTTTACTTAGCTAGCTCTGCTAACCTAGCTACCCATTTAGATTCTTCTATTCCCCTCATCTCATTCTTAGCTTGATCTAAACTTTGACAAATTGTCAATGAACAATATCATGTATTTCCTTGGGAGAACGAGAGGTATAACACCACGAGCCGCTTCAAGATTATCATCTCTTTTGTATTCAAACATGTCACTAGGTATTTGTAGAATCCTCTTAAGATTTTGATTCACTTGGAGTAAGGGATTTACTCTACTTTGTGTTCTAGGCATACACCGGTGTATGCCCATCTATGAGCAAAAACTAAAACAAAACTTCAAAATTGTAAAAACTTCAATGTCATACTCCATGACAAAGGCTTAAAAATTTGGTGATGTCTAAGCTACACCTCCTCTAAAATATGATACAGTTGTTGCTAAATATTGCAACCCAGAAGATGTTGGGGTGGAATCCCAAAAGAATACATGGAATTGTGGCTCTCAGTTATTGTAATCAATAGACATAAATACAAACGTATATGGAGGATTTGAGTATCAAAGCCAAACTAGTAGCGAATATCAAATTATGTTGTAATCATTCATAAGTGGAAACTAGCATGGTTTTCCCCCTATATTTTCAACTCATTAGGATTATCGTGATTTCTTGAACAAACCTAATACCTTTCATGAAGAATCGATAAGTTATGTACCTTCTAAAGTCTTTTGTATGAGTATTAGTATTTCACTTTTTACCTTTTGAGTCTCAGGATGTTTCCTTACTAACCCTTATATAAATCCCAATTAAATATTACCTTTTTAGTCTCTAGTTATTCGATGAAACCTAACCATTTTATGTAGATAAAACCCTGAATCATGGATCGACAACTAAACATGAAATTAATGTTGTCTTTATCCTTTCCTAGTCGTGACTCCTCTTTTGGAGTAAGTAGCAACAATCTTGGATTGATCCCAATATGTTCACCCGAAAATAAAAATACTACATTAAAGATAAAGTAATACATACCTGGGTATAGGTTCAGAATAGTAATAGCACTTTCGCTACTTCTTCAATCTGGCAGGATTTCCAATAACCTAGCTATGGTTTTTAGCCGCTCAGGCTTGTTAAAAATTCTACAAAATTCATGATTGAAAATGTAGATGAAATCACAATAATAAAAAGTAAAAAACACACAGTCGTAACAAAATTAATCAACTGAAGTAAATTCAAAAGAATCCAAAGTTCATAACCTAATGTTGGAATTAAAATATGTTTGCAAATATCAAAAGTGTGTAAGTCCTTGTAAAATCACATAAAGGGTATATATAGTACATAAGGAACCCCTATAATCAAAGATCAAATAAAATAAGAGAAAATAGGGTTGGTGGCCACTTATGGTCCAAACTTGTGCCTTGACCCTAGGCGCAGGTAGAACTTGCGACCTGCAGGGTAGGCACAAGTAGTGACTGCAAGTTCAAGGACCAAAAATACTGTAGGTTAGCTCTCGAGATTTTGGACTTCTAGCTTTTGATTTTCTCACATGCGGTCCACATGTATTACATGTTATCCATATGTTGACTTAGCAAGTGTCGGGGGTCATATTTTCAGCTCTTCTTCAATTCTCAAACATGCTTTCATCCTGAACAAGTTGGAAAGTTTCTCGAACATCTGTAATTGCTCAAATAAGTAGCCAAAAATACCTTTTTCATATTTTTTATGAACATATCATCCAAAATATTTTTTCCTGCAAAATATACCCAAAATTCATCATATCTAACAAAACAGACTCATAAATTTAAATATTTCCCTCATTTTAAGCGTCAAAAGTGTAATATTTGTATAGTACATCACTAACTATTTGGTATGGGATATCATGCTTGAACACTTGATCTTTTATTAGAGAAAGAAATTTAAGCATGATGTATGTATGTTATTCTAGGATGATCCATATTCTTTTGACTTTACTGTGATAACTTGATAAGAAAATGTGTCATATACGTTAAGGTATTGAGCATACTAGAAACATGTCACTCATCTCTTTTATGGGGACATCATGGAGGTATATGCATGGATTATAAAGTAATGCAATATTGGTAATACTATCCGATAATCCACTAGCAAGCCCCTGATTTTCTAAAGGCATGTGACCAATGCTAATTGGAGAGGGACCTATTTCCCAAAGAAATACATTGCCCGTGACTTGAGGTTGAATTATTTAATATCTGGGGTATAGTATTATGGGCCCTTTCATGGATTTTTATTTTCAAAATTACATATTGGTGGTGGAAAATTATGTCTCAAAGTGGGAGGAGGTTGTGGCAATTCCAGGCAATGAGTTGAAGAGTATAACCATGTTCCTAAAAAGGAACATCTTCTCAAGTTTCAATACTCCAAGAGAAATAATTAGATATGGAGTTTACTTATACAATGACGTGTTTATCATTTTTCTAGCAAAGTACGGAGTTAAGTAACACAAATTGGATATTACTTATCATTAGCAAACTAGTGGTCTGGTTGTTGTGTTAATCTACGAAATAAGAACCATTGTTACAAAGATGGTGAATGCCAACCAAATTACTTTGGCTCGAATGTTGATGATACCATATTGGAATATAGAACTACATTGAACACATTAATTTAGATGTCATTATAAACCTAGTTTTCTGCAAGGCATCTCACTTAATAATAAAGCTAGAGAATCACAACTTATGGGAGCTCAATAAGATCTACTTGAGTTAGACTGACTACACAAATTTGAGGCATGATCAAATTAATAAAACGGAGGAGTTTTGGCTGGGAGCATATTAGAGGGCAACCCTTTATTTTAAAAAGCTACATTTTACCATGATTGGAGAATTAGAAATAGAAAATTTATTCCAAAGGACCTGATATTTTTGTTCAATTCAAAGCTCCGGCTATTTTAAGCAAACTCAAGTCCAAATGATACTATCCATTCACTATAACACATATGTTTTTTCTGGACTTGTGAAACATGAAAATAAAAAAAGGAAACATTTCAATGTGAATGAGCAGCATGTGACATAATACTTTGGTGTACTTAGGAGGTAAAATTTATGGTAATGATGTACCTTAAGGAAGCATAAGAAATCAAGGTACCTGAGTCGTGTTGTCACATTAAATTAGGTAATATTAAGAGGCAACCCATGATTATTGTTTGTGATCTTTATTTTGATTTATCATTTATAATTTGGTTTTAGTTGATGTATGTGTTAGAGTGTACAAGTATAGGCCAAGAAATGGATAAAGCAAACTAGATTAAAGATATGGCTGAAATAATAGTCCATCGGTCTGTTTATGGTTTACTGGTAATGGCCCGTTAACCTAAAAGTCACTTTTAATGATGAAAAAGTTTGGTTTATGGATAAGAGCAATGAGCAAATCCATGAACCATCAAATAACAAATGTCCTATCCATTCAACCATCACCAGTTGGTAAAAAAAATGTCCTTTTTGATATGGACAACAATTTTCATAATGAAACATTGAGTTTGTGATGGTTCGTCATCACAACCATCCCTGGTTAATCAATGAGCTGATATTCTAGTTAAGGATGATGACCCACATGAAGGATCATTGATCGCATGATAATCTATCTACTTAACTATGCTCATGTAAGGTTTTTAATTTTCTTTTATAAACAAACACATTCTTTAACCAATCAATCGTCAACCTTTCTCTACCTACCTATTAAAATTTTGATCAAACTAACCAATGCCCACCTAGATTTAATCACCTATCAACTCAATTCTATCCAACCCTAGGAAAATTTAAAGGGAATGATATCTAACATTTAACTTTTATTCTCCTATTTAATCTTCCATTATCCCATGATCAAAGAATTCCCCCCTCTTCCATAACTCTCATATTCTACTCTATCTGATTTCCTCAATTACTTTAATTCCCATAATCACTATTTTCTTTTATTATACTCTTTCTAAATTTAGTATTTGGTCAATGTTTTATTTTCCTATCCATAATTCTTCATCAAGATAATGCTTTCTCTTATGTATTACATAAATCATGTATTTTTTAACGTGTTTTTAGTTTGGCTATTAATAGTGAGTGAGTTCTCTTAATGATTCCGAGGGCAACATAATTTTAGAATTATTAAAACGAAATTAAGTAAACTTGAATTTTACACCAACTCAAATTAAAGTTATGGAAGATTCAGGTTATTGTTAACATTTATCACATGATAGGATATACTCCTCAAATGATATGGTAACCTTAACGGTCCAGTGAAAAGTTAAATAATTTTGATTTTTTTGCCATCCATAGACTTGGGATAAACTTTTTTGAAAGGATGGGTTGGATGAAAAACTACCGCTCACTTCACAAACTGCTATTCCACCCATCAAATTCTTATATAAATAAGTTTTTTACTAGATAGATTTAACTGCTCTGACTATGGGTTGTAAACTACCCAATGGACCATTACATCCAACAATTAACATGCACTTACATACTTGATAAGATAGATGACTTGGATGATGGACCATCAACTTCCCATAGGACCATTACCACCAACTAACAACCAGCTCTTACCCACTTTTTTTCAGCGCAACTGTTTAGGTAAAAGGATGTCACTCTCTTGATATACTATTTTGCCTAGCCATTGCATATACAAAATATAATTAAGTTTTGTATTTTGCTTTTTTGTTTGTACATATTATTTCTCGTACTGATAATTTGCCTCGACAGGTGATTATAGCTCCCAAGTTACATCCTACTAAAGGAGGGAGGATCCCTTATAGTCTAACTGCTAGATCTATCAATTCCCCAACAACTAATTCTACCAATACTACATCCGTTCTTGGTTAGAACTCACCCTATCTATTTAATCCCCAAAACATCACGAGATGGGTAAATAGAACCGAGAGGTTTGAGTATCAATTAAAATTATTTACAAGCTTCTAGGAATTCTTATCGGTTGAGTTAATATTGTTTCCATTGTACCAATAGCCTTCATGACTTAATTAATTACATGTAATATAGAATGAATAAGAAACTGAAGGCTTCGATCATGCACAATATGGAAATGTTACTTGCTGAATTAGTAAAGTACCAAATTGAAATCATTAATTACCAATTAGACCTACCTAGGTGTTCCTAAACAAAAAAGATGAAGATTCAAAGAAGGAAGAGCCTATCAATTACTTTTTAAGAAAACCTCTTTTATCCAAGGGAAAAAGGTCACGTGAAGAAGAAAAAGACTCAAAAATGCTTTAAAAAGGAAAAGAAGAAGGAAAAGAGAGGCCTAAAGAATACCTAAAAATTGTCAATGGTGAGAAATAAAATAGTGGTAGAGGTGAGGTCTCTAATATTAGGTGTATTTATGCACCTATATATCATTATCTCTAGGAATTTAGCCTTGTTTTGAGGAATTCTTATGCGTGTAATGACTTATTAATGATATAATTGAGAATATTTGTGTTAAAGTAATTTATTATAATGTTTAATGTGCGTTTACAGAAATTTAAGAATCAAATTGGTCCTATAGAGTTTAGACTAGAAAACTTGTGTTACTAGCTTCAGTTATGCGGTGCACTAGTGTATCTCGATAGACTCTATTGTGTTGTGTGCACCAATTAATCTATTTTCATGATATAGGAGTCCATGAATGATGTTAAAATCAATGTTGGAAAGCTAAGAAGGTCCAAAGTGAAGTGGTAAAGGCATCAATAAAGTGTGGAATTGAAAGGCAAATGGAAGGAGTTAACGACTATGTAAAATGATGTTTCTGATCACAAAGGCATGACATGCCATCAAAACTCTAAGACAAAGGTGAAAAATTATCTAAGACACAAATTAAATATTTCGAAATCAGTGTTCATCCATTTTAAGGGTGTGACACGCCCTTGGACTTCCACAATAAAGGTATGCCACGCCCAAGGGTGAAAAACAACAAACATTGAATATTTTAGCTTCTCTAGTGAGGGGAAATGTTGTCAATGCATATTTTTCGTGTTTGGATACCTATGAACAACCTAAAAACTTATAAAAGGAGCAGTTATTCACAAGTTCATACAATCTTTAGATCAATACACTAATTGGAGAGAAAGAAAGCCAGCAAGGACTTAAACTATGGTTCTTTGTTCTTAAACTTTACTGTCATGTAGTTTTAATTTATGAACACATCTATGGAAATTCATTATAAGAATATGATTGTCTAAGCACCCTCATACTATGATTTAGTCCAAGAACCTAAATACTTAGCTTTCAAGTGATTTGGTTTATTATTGATTATCATGTTTGGGTAGTCATATATCCTTGTTCTTACTATGCTATGGATTCGTGACCCATAGGATACACCTATATTTATATTGCGAGGATGGAAGAAGGAACAATACATTATATCATAGGGTATATAGAGTATGATATTATACATTCAAGGGATTGAAGTTAGGATTTTCATTTAGGATAGGATTATACCAAATTTTCTTTATATAGTTCATATACGAGATAAAATATAAATGTGTTTATCTTAGTTGTCGTGTCTCGACTAAAGAAAGTAGTTATGGGGATAAGTTAGAGAGACGATTAGAGGCTTGAAATACCTTAAGCATGTTATCAACCATGTGAATCAACAACCAAGATAATTTACCATACCAACAAGATTGTATAGCTTAATAGGGTCGTTCTTAGTGCCTTAACCCTGGATTTCTCCCCATTAATGTCTCCAACACTTTACATTATCATATTTTGTATTTGTTTCCTTTAAGTTGCAAACCTCAAACAATTTAGGTTAACATTATCACTTGTTTAATCTTTGTAGTAATTCTAGAACTAGATTGTTGATGAGTGAGATCGATACCTGGCTTTTAAAAGCCACTATACTACTTGGGTGGCCATGTAGACTTATATATGCGCTAGCATGCAACATGCTTTTGGCCTTATTGCCCGGGTCTTGAAAATTATAAGATGTTTTATTATATGTTTTAATATTTTGTTTTCTAAGTGCTAAAAAGTTGATGTTAGGTTTAAATTTGCACTTTAGATCTGAAACAAAAGTTATTTAGCAAGGGAAAGGGATTTGGTTTAACCATATCCTAAACCTAAGTGACGCTTACATAAATTAAGGAGTGAAGATTTACTTCTCTTTTGCATCCATAGGAAGAAGTTGATCTTACTTTCATGGATGAAGAAAAATCAACCTACATGATAGTACAAGTTATGGCAGTACAATACACAACTAATGTTACCTCTGCTATTCGCACACTAGAACTTAGAGGTAGATTCGAGATTAAAGCAAATTCAATGTATTTACTTCATAGCAACAGGAAATTCATAGGATTAGCACAAGAGGATCCTATATTTCACTTATAGAACTTCTTGTTGATCAATCATACCTTCATCCCCACATAAGTCTCCACCGTCTATCAAGGCTCACTCTCTTCCCCTTCTTAATTTTAGGGAAAGTAGAGAAATAGTTTAAGTCATGACCTTAAACACCATCACTACATGGGATTATTTGGTTAAGAAGATTCTTATTTGATTATTCTTCCCTAGAAAAACTATAAGGTTACATAATAAGATTATGAGTTTAAAGTCAAAGTCAGACGAGAACGTATATCATGGGTGGGAAAGGTTCAAATCTCTTCTCAGGGATTTCCAACACCATCAACAGATTAATGAGGTATTTTTGAATATTTTTACCATACCATAAAAAAATATTAGATTAAGATATAGTTGGACATCCTTTGGAGAAAAACTATGACGAGTTCTATACTTTGCTAAACAAAATTGTTCAAGGTAATCCATAAAGTAAAGGGATATGTCTATAAAAATATAAGGAAGAATACTGGGATGATTGAGGTGGACGTTATCACAGCTTGAATCTCTCAATTTCTAGGCTTTCAAAATTAGATGATGACACAGTTTAGTAAGTTGGGTCTGATAAAACCTCAAGCCCAAGTACATCAACTCCATCAGACCCCATCTTAGAATGAGATTTGTGGTATTAGTGGTCACTCTATAGACTCTTATGGAGCAAATCTAGAGTCAGTTAACTTTGTGGGCAATGAACAAATGGGAAATCTAAATTATTGGAATTCCTACAACCATAATTGTTAGGGTCAACCCAACTACTCATGAGGAAATAATTAGGATTAAACTTAGAGATTTCAGGAGCAACAGAGATCCTAGCCAATCAAGAAACAATGGCTATATAGATTAAAAGCCAGCAACTTGCTGAAAAGAATCTAGAGACAAAGTTAGGGCAGATAGCTCTAGCCACGAATGCAAGACCTCAAAGTTTTTTCCTAAGTGTAATACCCAATGGTTTGTGTGCAATTATTCTAATTTTATGGACCTTGATATATCCTTGTGATATAGGTTACGTACTAGATTTGTTACACAAGTATTGACCATGTAAATGGTTTCTACATATAGCCTGTATGTTTTAATGTGATGTGACCAAGTTAACCTCTAAACAACTATTTTGAGATGCTTGAATTCCTTAAGTATGTGTATCACCTACTTGGACCAATTTGGGGTAAAAAATGTAGCTAATGAGATAACAAGAATAGGGTGTTTATAAGGCCAAGGTGTTAGTCATTTTCTTCAATTCTATGTCACAAGAAAGGATCATATTTCAAAAATTCTCTCTACTTCTCTCTAGATCAACAAGGCACAACCCAAATTAACCTTGTAGGGTTCTTCAAGAAACCATCACCATTGACATATGACGAAACTACATAAATGAAAACAAAGGATAACCATAAAACTCAAAACCACAAGAACAAGAAATCAAGATAGAAAATAAAAATGATAGATTGATTGTCATAAGTCGATAACGAGAGGACAACCAAGGTTATACTAAATGCTAGACCTGTATTTCTATTACCAATAACACAAGCCTCTTATGAGGACATAACGAAAATGGATTTTTAAGCTTCCATGTTTCTTAAAAAACAAATAAACGCCCAACAAGTTTCCATAAAAATGCTCAAAACTGTATATTAATTAATCATTCATCAACTAACTAAAATTAAATGGGTCTTAGTTATTTATAGGCCAAAAGACCTTTATTATAAATTTGGCCCAAAAGTGACCCTCAATTCTACTTGGGTCCAAAAGTGATGCAAGAGCCCAAAAACAATGTATTTGGTGCATATGCACTCTCGAAGCCTAAGTGACCATCAAACACATCGTGGATCAATGCTTTCATGAATAAAATCATCAAATGTATCTTTACCCATGCTCCAAGCTATTATCTACACATAATATTTTTCTTGTGGGTGCTTTAAAAGGGTACTCCAAACATGTATTGGAATCCTCGAGGTATTCATGGCTTAGATTCCCTTATGTTGGCCTAGAATTATATGTTCAAAAGCATTAATTCCACTTTGGACTGTATCATCCTCCCCTTCTTGAAGAGGATTCAACCTTGAATCTAAATATTTTGATGACATTCCATCACATTTCTCATGTTTAGAATCCTTTGATATGAACTCCTTCTGACCTTCAAGAATATGTTGGTACGACACTCTCTTTATCTGCTACTTTGAAGGATATGTTTCATGATCCTGCATAAGAGGAGAAATAATACTATGTAAAATACTAGTTTATTGGTTAGTGAGTGACAAATGTTCAATGTTTAAATTATCTTTGTCACATGGATTAGGAGTGGGCTTTGGTGCTTGAAGTAGTGTGCCATTTGGTTTTGGGAAGCTTAGGGAATGTGATAACGCTCAAACTACAGCTCTTGTAAGAGTATAAGCGGTCGTCGTCAAATATAGAACCCAACTGGGTTAGGTGTCGAATCCCATAGGAAATACTTGGTCACTAAGTAAGCAACGATTAGTAGACTGTGGATCGAAAATTCTACGAAAAGGGATGAATTAATTGTAGCATGAATTAAAAGTATCAAAGTAACAAAGAAAGTCAGAATGTTTAGTAGGTTTCAATCAATGTGAATTTTAAGTTAGGGTTATGTCCACCTTATGAGTTCTACGTATCTATTGGCTATGAGGTATGCGGAATTGCGACATGCATGCGCTTATAGAGATTCGTATTCTATGGTAAATCCTAGCGTCTTTCGACCATCACAGATTATCTCACTTTAACTCTTTCGAGCTTAAAGCGTATCTAATGGTACAAATTCTCCAAGAGGTTAATCCAGTTACGGCACTAAATTTTAAACAGGGGTTGGTAGCCCTATTTCATTGTCATTCTCTCTTTTCCAAACATGTAACTTTTCTTTCGAACAACTTAATGCTATACCAGCGTATTCTATATGTTTCCAACCACAAGAATTCAATTAAGATGAAGAGAGTAATGATATAAGCATCATACGTATCAAGAATTCACAAACTCATAGCAATAGATAGTATATCATAAGGCTTCCATAACCCTAACGGAGAAGTTTATCTACTCATGAGTGCAACAGAAAACACAATAGACATTATCATCATACCAAAATAACAATCTCATGTGAAGTATGTTTTGGTGTCACTTGTGGCGTTATTTCCTTGCTAGTAGCGTTTCGCTTGTCGTGAAAATTAAAAGTCGAATAGATGAAGAATAATGTAAACAACAAATTAATGAAGAACGGAAAGAATAGAAAGGGGGATAAGAAGAGAATTGTTTTAATTGTAATAATGCTTGCTGAAAAGTTTAGCATCATAGGATTTTTATAACAACCATATCCTATTCCTACTAGGCTACTGCGTACTTATCCTAATCCTACTAGGATACTGCATCCTTATCCTAATCCTACTAAGTTACTGCTGATCCCTAAGTCTTTGGAAATGTTGTTTTTGCCCAGGACAAGTTTTCCACGCGTCACTTTCAGTCCATAGGTGTCGAAACGCTGTTTTCCTTCTTTTGTGAAGCTTCCTTTGGCGTCAAGTTATCCATAATATGGTAAAATCTTCTACATTAATCCCTGAAAACTTGCTAATCAAGTTTGGTAGCTCACTTACAGGAAAAAGGACTAAAAGTAAAGGAATTATATATTTTGTCGTCAAAACTTAGCTAAAATATGGGTAAATTAATGAACTTTAGGCATGTAAATACGCCTATCATCAACACCCCACACTTAAAGCTTTGTTCGTCCTCGAACAAAATATCATGTACATATAAACATCTACTTAGGGTTTCACAGTAACAACACAAAATATTCATCAAGACAGGCACGACAATTATTAACAAAGAGTAGTTTTCTGATCACTACTAGAAATAATTCAACCTCCAACCTAGACTCGTGATGATGGTTAATTTCTATCAAAAATTTAAGGCACAAAGAATCATACACAACTACCCAAAACTCATCAACCATGTGTGTCTCACAATATATCACCCATAATTACTCACAAGTATTTCATTTTTTCAAAACATGGGTATAGGATTTTCCTTGCTCTCACGCTCACAAAGAATTCATATATTGCAACTGATGACCATAGGCTTGCCCTTAGTGTAATGCTCTACTAATATCAGAATGCTAAGCTTAGGATCAAATAGTTCTTTACAGGTTGTAATGTAGGCTAAGGGACGGGTAGGACTATTTTGGCCAGAAATAGTGACTATGTTCCTAAGCGCTTTAATACATCACATTATGCCATTAACACTTTCTTTTAAACAACTTCTCTACTTTCCTTTTATCTACCACCCCTTCTCACCTCTTTTGTTATTCAATTTTGAATAGAATTAACTTTTTATTTTTCTTTTCATTTTTCTCTCTTCTTTTTTTTTATAACACACCTCTATGCTAGCCACTCTTTTCATAACAATATCAAGTACCAATACACCCTAAGGCATCACTCTCACCCAATTTCCTCTTATTTCGTCACATGACATTACAATTTAAAGCACTTAGGAATTTGGATCAAATTATGGTCTTGAAAAAAAATGGATTAGGCTACATATGAGGCTTGTCAAAGAAAATGGCTTAAAGGCTCAAAGGGGGTTAACTAGGATAATGTCCACGGGTAGGTAAAATGAAGGTAAACAAACACAGGTTGCCAAAGAAATGCCTAAATCATCTCCTAAACCCATACTCTTTATTTCGCTTTACACACACACCAGGAAAGTTCTAGCATCAGTCACCAACACAGAATATACTATTATCTCACACACACAAGGCACATGGTCAACTTTATTGGGAGCAGTATAGACTCTTGACCCAACAAAATTAGGAATTAAACCACACAATTATCACATAGTGAGTCACACATGGAGCCTAAACGTCTCAACAGTAAGATCTTAATAGAGTCATATTAGCTTCATCTCGGAAGATTCAATTTATAGACAAGCAATAATGGCACCACCCCACACTTAGTTTGTTGTCACAAACTAGTTAAGAGAATGTTGTCTATTACTCAAACTTCATCGATATATGTTTAGGTGGTACGTTCCAACAATATAATCAGTGCAGTCATACTTTTCTAGTCATCTTAGCTATCCGTTTCGATTCTATCTCAAGTAATCTTGACAATACTTTCATGTTTGGATTGATGTACCCTTTTGAACAAGACTACTACGTAGAGATTGTATCAAGTTATGGCATAGAAATAATCAACATCTCATGTTTGTAGTTAACCATGATTTTTCATCTCAATGAACAAGTTATTCGAACATGAAAGCCTTCAAGTTACAAGATTATGCAATTTTCTTGACCATGTTAAATCCACAAAAGTATGACAGTGTATCAAAATCAAATACAAGTTGGAAACAAGTCAAGACCATCCTTACGTATCTTTTCACTCACTCAGTTGTATCATAACAAATCAACCACATTCAAATCACCAACACTACTTCAAGATTTACAATTTATTGTAGGAGTAGTATTGTAGTACTTATGGAATATAAAAGAAGAGCAAAAAAGTACTTACTTGGTTGATGGCCTTTGGAAGTTGTTCTTGCAAAGTTAAAAGAGCAAAAGGAAAATTTTTGAGAGAATTTGGAGTGGTAGGCGGCGCTTAGGTATGGTTTGCAATGCAATTTTATTCTAAGACTAAGGTTCTATTTATAGGACAAGCTTGGGTCGGGTTTTGACCCATTTGGAATCGGGTTAGGAGACCAAAAAGTGAGCATAGCCGGCGCCTAATGCTTGGTATAGGGGGAGCCTTTTGAAAAGACTAGTTGGAAATAGCCTTTGGCATAGGCGGCACCTATGCTATGGCATTGTTGGGCATAGGCGGCGCCTATGCTATGGCATTGTAGATTCTGAGAGCTTAGGCCATAGCATAGGCCATGCCTTGTTCGTTGCCTAGATTTACATAGGCCTTGCCTTGTTTGTTGCCATGATTTTCATAGGCAATGCCTAACCCATAGCCTTTTCTTCTTCATTCCTAACTTACCACCTTCAACATGAACCGCTTCTAAATCAAAATTTGAAACCAATCTCCTCCTTTACACCTCTTGTACCTAAAGTTACTCAAAAACAACAAAAACTATTAGAACGATGGGTTGCCTCCCATCAAGCGCCTTAGTTTTGGTCGTGGCTCGACAAAATCCTAGGAAAACAAAAACAACAAAAACAATTAAAAACGAAGGGTTGCCTCCTATCAAGCGCTTGATTTATTATCGCGGCACGACATAGCTATCTCGATTACTTAGACTTCATCGAGATAGATGGTGGATCGTTTTCTGAATGGATTCAGACGACAATAAGGCTTAATTGTAGGCATGCAATCTTCTTCGAGATGACCCTTGTGCATACATATCCCAGGCGGAATACCAAATATATCATCAATAGTCTAACCCATAGCTCTCTTGTATCTCTTCAGAGAAGAGATGAGAGCCTCTACGTGCTGTTCACTTAAATCATCCGCTACACTCACCGGATGTGTATTTCCACTTCCCAAGAACCCATACCTTAGATAATTGGGGAGCTCTTTCAATTCTAGCACTGGTGTCTCATCAATGGAAGTCGTCGCTGTTGGTGACGGTTGATTCTTAAGATCAAGGTCCGGCTTCTTAGGGGCATGAGAATAGGACCTTATTCCTATTAGGGCACAAGCGGTTTCTTCATATTCTTCAACCTCCTCACGCTCACAATTCAATAGCACAGCAGATAATGGCTCATCAATAAGTTGCTTATCTACAGATAATTCTTTGTCATCCTTATAATTAACTTCAGCTACAGAGAACACATCCATATCTTTGGGCTGCTTCATTGCTTTGCATACATCAAAATAGACCAATTCGTCATTCAACCGAAATAAAAGCTCATTAGCTCTCATGTCAATAAGCACAAGATTATGGGAACTTCCAGTTGCGAGGAAAGGGCTTCCCAAGATTATGGGAACTTCAGAATCCACCTCGCAATCCAAAATAACAAAGTCTGCAGGAAATATGAAGGTGGAAACCTTCACCAACACATCATTTAAGATACCAACAGGTCGTTTTACCAACCTATCTACTATCACGAGCCGCATATTGGTTGGTGTAGGGTCGCCCAACCCCAACTTTTTGTAGACGGATAGTGGCATCAAATTGATGCTTGCTCCCAAATCGCACAATGCCTTAGCAAAATTCATAGATCCAACCATGCAAGGAATAGTGAAAGCACCAGGGTCTGCCTTCTTTTATACTAAGGACCTTGTGGCAATTGCATTGCAATGATGAATATTATTTGTCGGCTCATAGCTTACTGCCCGCTTCTTTGTTTAAAGGTCCTTCATGAATTTAGCGTACCCAGGTATCTGTTCCAGCGCCTCCACCAAAGGATCATTAATAGTCAGCTTCTTCAACATCGTCATGAGTTTACTGAACCATATATCATCCGCCTTCTTCTTTTGTCTCTGCGGAAAAGGTGGTGGTGGAAGGGGAATCGTTTTCTCCACCACTTCCTTTTTATATTGCTTCCGATTATCAGCCTTTTCAGGTGTGTCATCAGCCTTTTTCTTTAATCTCTGAGGAAAAGGTGGTGGTGGAAGAGGAATAGTTTTCTCATTAACACTCTCATTCTGATTTTCAGCTTCTACAGAATCATCACATTCTGCATCAATAACATTCTCCTCTATATCATCAACCACCTGCTTGCCTTTAGACGGATTGTCTAACATTTTACCACTTCGGGTAGTAATAGCCATACATGATCCATCATTCCTCAGATTTTGAACTGTGTCGCTAGGTAGCATTTCAGCTCTTCTTTGATTTAATGCCGCTGAAAGTTGAATCAATTGTTGCTCCAGCTGTTTTATTGCAGTGGAACACGTGTCAACCAATTGCTTCATTGAGGACAAATCATTTATTACCTCAATTACTCTCATGCTGGTTGCCTCCACTCCTTTCAACAGCTTAGCCATCATACCTTCCATGGACATATTTCAAGAACCAGATGCAGTGGCGTCACGTCTTCCAGGAGGAACATACAAACCACTCCTGTCAGTCTTGTTGTTCCAACTACCTTGATCACGGTCCTTATTTCCCGATTTATCATAATAGTTTCGACCTTGGTTTCCTTGGTTATTTCCTCGGAAACCCCTCTGATTAATTAAGTAGTTAGCTTCTTCTTCAGAATCGGATTCACCTCTTGCCTGTGACACAACATCTTTGACTTTTTCGGTCTTCCCTGATAATAAGTGCTTGGTAAGAAGATCCATCTGTGTTTTTATACGTGCCATATCTTGATCGCGTTCCTCCTCTCTTTGCCTTTGTTCTGCAGTCATGCCAATAGATACAGTGGGTCTTGTTACCTCGGAATCCCTGGTATGCCAAGCTCTACTTTGCTTTGTCATCCGGTCTAGCATATCGCTTGCCTGAACAAAGGTGAGGTCCATAAATGATCCTCCAGCCGCATTATCCACCACTGGTTTAGTTACTGAATTCAAGGATCTGTATAGTATCTCCATCAAGTGGACATTGGTCATATGATGGTTTGGGCACCTCATAAGCTTCTTGTTGAATCTCTCCCATGTTTCGTGGAGGGCTTCAGTTGGAAGCTGACGAAAGTTGCTAATTTTATCTCTTAATTGTGCTCTTTTGGATGGCGGAAAGAATCTTTCTAGGAAAGCGTCTTTTAATTGCCTCCAATTTGTAATAGAATCAGGAGTCAGCCCATTCAACCATAAATTTGCCTTCCCAGATAGAGACAATGGAAATAAGCGCAGCTGAATTGTATTCTGACCAACGCCTGGATTGTCGAATGACTTGCATGTAGAGATAAAGTTGACCAGATGCATATTGATCCTCATCATCAGGATCTGCTGCTCGCCCTGGGTTATCAATATTCTGTTGATGCACTTAAGCAACAGCCAATGCGGCTAATCTATCTTACTCCTGTTGAGAAGCCCTTCTTTCAATGTCACGTTGCGCCTCCATCCTGCCTATAAGTTGCGGTTCAGGGTTTATGGGTAATAATGGTTGAGTAGAAATTCGAGTATTGGGCATGCACTGAACAAAACCTAAATTAAACAAAAACAACAACTAAAAGTAAAATACAAGAATCTTTGACCAAAGGGTCTAGTAACTATCACAGACTTAGTTGATAACCGTATTCCCCGGCAACGGCACCAAAACTTGATAACGCTCAAACTACAACTCTCGTAAGAGTGTAAGCGGTCGTCGTCAAATATAGAACCCAACAGGTTTGGGTGTCGAATCCCACAAGGAATAGTTGGTCACTAAGTAAGCAATGATTAATAGGCTGTTGATAAAAAATTCTACGAAAAGGCGGGATTTAATTGTAGCGTGAATTAAAAGTATCAAAGTAACAAAGAAAATAAGAATGTTTAGTAGGTTTTAATCAATGATAATTTTAAGTTAGGGTTATGTCCACCTTATGAGTTCTACGTATCTATTGGCTATAAGTTATGCGGAATTCCGACATGCATGCACTTATAGAGATTTGTATTCTATGATAAATCCTAGCGTCTTTCGACCATCATAGATTATCTCACTTTAACTCTTTCGAGATTAAAGCGTATCTAATGGTACAAATTCTCCAAGAGGTTAATCCAGTTATGGCACTAACTTTTAAACAGGGGTTGGTAGCCCTATTTCCTTGTCATTCTCTCTTTTCTAGACATGTAACTTTTCTTTCGAACAAGTTAATGCTATACCGGCGTATTCTATATGTTTGCAACCACAAGAATTCAATTAAGATGAAGAGAGTAATGATATAAGCAGCATACGTATCAAGAATTCACAAACTCATAGCAATAGATAGTATATCATAAGGCTTCCATAACCCTAACGGAGAAGTTTAGCTACTCATGAGTGCAACGAAAAACACAATAGACATTATCATCATACCAAAATAACAATCTCACGTGAAGTATGTTTTGGTGTCACTTGTGGCGTGATTTCCTTGCTAGTAGTGTTTCTCTTGTCGTGAAAATTAAAAGTCAAATAGATGAAGAATAATGTCAACAACGAATTAATGAAGAAGGGAAAGAATACAAAGGAGGATAAGATGAGAATTGTTTTAATTGTAATAATGTTTGCTGAAAAGTTCAGCATCATAGGGTTTTTATAACACCCATATCCTATTCCTACTAGGCTACTGGGTACTTATCCTAATCCTACTAGGATACTGCATCCTTATCCTAATCCTACTAAGTAATTGTTGATCCCTAAGTCTTTGGAAATGCTATTTTTGCCCGGGATAAGTTTTCCACGCATTACTTTCAGTCCATAGGCGTCGAAACGCTGCTTTCCTTCTTTTGTGAAGCTTCCTTTGGCGTCAAGTTATCCATAAAATGCTGAAATCTTCATCATTTATACCTGAAAACTTGCTAATCATGTTTGTTAGCTCACTTACAGGAAAAAGGACTAAAAGTACAGGAATAATATATTTTGTCCTCAAAACTTAGCTAAAT
This sequence comes from Capsicum baccatum var. pendulum, assembly GCA_030864225.1. Taxonomy (NCBI): domain Eukaryota; kingdom Viridiplantae; phylum Streptophyta; class Magnoliopsida; order Solanales; family Solanaceae; genus Capsicum; species Capsicum baccatum. The sequence goes on along the minus strand of CM061556.1, from coordinate 167,146,924 downwards.
TATGGGTAAATTAAAGTACTTTAGGAGTGTAAATACGCCTATCATCAGAATAGTATGGGGTATTTGTTGGTGGAATTGTCGTGGTTCGGATACATGTGGTGCGGTTGGACGAGTATGATTTGAAGAATTATGGTTTTCTTTCACACTCACCATTCTTCCATCTGGACTCATCATTTTCCCTTCCACTTTGGAAAATTTCCCGTTCAAGCTTGTTATATCTTGCCAAAAAGCCATAAGGGTTTCCCTAAGAGTATCAAACTGGACCTAACTTAGAATAGGTTTAACCTCAACTCTCGAAGCCATTGTAATGGATAACTCAACAAAGAAATAGGAACTTGAATTCAAGAATAAAAATAAGAAAGTAACAAATCAAAATGACAAAATGTACAAAAAATTATAAAACGAGAGAGTTGAATCCAAGAGTTTAACTGAGAAACCTAATAAAACAAATAAAGAAAAGACACAAAAAATTAAGACACAAAAGAAGAACAAATAACAATGACATTTAAGAATGAAGAAAATAAAAATAGAATTCAAACCTTGAGAAACAAAGTTTTAAAGTACATTGAATTGGTGTTGTTAGGGCTACTATGGAAGAAAAAAATACAAGGATTTGGGGATGTTCAAGTAAGCTTTCAAGCTCAAGATGCTTTTGAATTTCTTGTGGTCCCCCTTTGTACTTCTATTTTTGTCTGTTCCTTGAGAATATTCCTTTTTGAATATTTTTTATCCCTTTTTATTTTGAAGACTTGGAATATTCCTTTGAAATAAACAAGGACCACAACTTCTCTAACTTCTCTTGTTAGATCAAACACACTAATTTTAAATTTTCTTCTTCAACAATGTATGAATATCATGAAAATGCAAGAATATTAAAAATTGACCCATAAGAAAAGACCTTAGAATTTGATAAAATTCAAACCCCAAGCTCACTACAACCTCCCAAACACAAATAATATGCTTTCAATCCCAAAATCTAAACAACAACATCCCAAAGTTGAGAACCCACCTTCAAGTTTCTTCAACTTAAGCTCAACAATGGTGGATTGCTCAAATCAACTCCAATTTAGATCACATTTAAACCCTACACTCCGATAGTATTAGAGAATAAAAATCTAACAAAAGAAACACAAGAAAAACACAAAATCAAAAAATTCAAATTTTGACCGAAGGTCAAAAATGGAACAACACTTTGTTGGATTTTTCAATTTTGACAGTTTTTTTTTTCTGATTTTAAGGATACCCAAGATTGACTTCGTAAGAATAAATAAAGCTTGGATCTGATGCTAAATGATTTTAGACAAACTAAAAAAATGGAAACAATAAGAAAATAAAGTAAAACACTAAAACTCAAAAGCACAAGAAACCGGAACAAAGATAGAAAATAAAAATAATAGATAGATTGACATAAGTCGCTAATGAGAGGACAACCAAGGGTAGAATAAACCCTAGTTTTCCTATCTATTATCAATAAAACCAAGACCCTAAATGCAACTTGGTCCCATAAGTGACCTAAGGTCCCAAAAATAATACAATTTTTGCATATGTGTTCTCGAAGCCTAAGAAATCATCTATACACGTCGTGGATCAATGCTTTCGTGGATGACATCATAAAATGTAGTTTCTCCTATGATCAAATATATCATCGACATATGATATTGTTCTCGTAGGGACTTAAAAAGGGTACTCTATACATGTCTTGGAACCCTTAAGGTGATCATGGCTTGTTCTCCCTTGTGTTGGCCTAGAATTATATTGTTAAAAGTATTGATCACAATTTGGATTGTATAAACTATTGTAAAACACAGTAAGTTGAAACACTTATCGTTTAGATTAATTCTCCATTAAAAGATAAGGAAAATTTGCTATTTATGCTTAAGTTAATGACAGGGCAGAATATTAGACAAGCTAAATGCTCACTTTTCTTTATTAATAAGAGACTGCTATTTTCTTTTTTGGTTTTAAGTCTGAAGGAAAGTTCAAATTCTGTAAGAGTTCAAGTTTAAAGTATAAGTTATAAAAATATAGGGAAGGTGACTTCCCTATTTTATCCTTCTTATGTATGAGTTTTTAGGTAAAGAATTATGCATGGGTTTTTATCAAGAACTTAAGGGATGATCAATACAATATTTTATTAGTATAATAAAGGAAATTTGGGGATATTTTGAGGGCTATTTTATATATACATGTTGGGACTGCCAGGTTGATATTGAGGAGAGGTATGAGAAATTTGTATTAAAATATAGAAGAAGGGGTGTAGTGGTTACCACCAAACTAAATGATGTAGACATTTAGTACATGTTCCACTTTGTACATTATTTTTAGAGTGTAACAAAGACGAAGTTCATTCAGGGGATATTATAAGAATATGTAAGGTATGTGGATGTAATTGGAAGAGAAAAGGGTTACAATACCACCCTTGATTTGACAAATTATGGGCTTACTGCCAAGATACTATTTTGGTAAAGCTAAGTAGCCTATATGTGTTTGGTAGTTACTAATACTAATTTTACCATATATTTTAATATAGTTAAGTAATCAAAGAGGTAGGACATTAATTTTGTTTTATATCAGAGTTGTATAGTAAGGTATATAAGGCATACACTCTTTCATATTCCTTTGCATGAAATCCAACACTTGTGTTATAAAGTAAGCTTCTAAAGATATCTTATAGCAAATGACATATAGAGGCAAAGCATGATCTACGATGAACTTACGGCCATGTATCCACTCTTTAATGTCTTAAATCTACTCAATACATGATTATTAGGTAGTCTGCATGTTTACTTTCACTAGCAAGTTTAAGGAGTTCTCTTTTAAATCAAGTAAGAACCACGTGTTATTTTTAGCTCCTAAATATTTCATTAGTGTACAAATTGCTCCCTACCTAATTCTAATTGCATTAAGTGTTTATCCACATATCTTTGACTAGTACATTATGGTTCCAAAGTACAAAAATAATATGACCACCTAGGTAAGAATCTCTAAGGTTAATTAAACAATGTAATACAAATTTGAGTAGAACAGGTGGAAACTTAGCGTCATAAGACTAGAATAGACCAACACAAATACCTTTATATGTTGGTGGAAGCTTAGGAGTGTAAACCTATCATAGGCATATCCTGATACTGAATATATGGGTGACAGCTCAGGGTAAAAGCCTAGCATAGGCTAATCCCAATATGTTTATACATGGGAGGTTGATCCTAATTTATGTAATTACTACTGATCTACTATTCATTTGTATCATATGGCTTAAAAATATTATAAAGTAAGAAGGGAAAAATATAGAAAAGAATGTAATATGCCTGGTCCTACAAGTATATGTAAAGGTGGTCGGCTAGCACTATTTATAGACTTGTATCTTATTTCAAATGAGCTTTTGTATTATCTTTAATTACTTTTAGCCTTATATTTTTATTTCAAATTTTTTTATTGATGTCCCTCATAGAGGACCTGTATTTCATGCTGCAGGAATAGGTGCTACAAATAATACACATCCCGAGTAAGAGTTTATGATATCCAACAGCTATTAGTGAGCTTTGAGTTGATTTGGGGCTTTTCGAGTCTAGTATATATGTTTTGTCATTGTACTATACTTAAGATTAAGGTGGGAGTTTGTCCTTAGCTTATCTAAGTTTAGGTATATTTTAGAGTCTTTGTCAACCACTGTGAAGTCAAGCATGATAGTGTCTTATCTTTTAAATTGTGTGACCCCAATGGCCAATTCTTATATACAAAGTTTTGGGTTTTTGTTTATTTTCATCGATGCATTATATCCATATATAGATCAATATTTTGTAATCCTAGTTACATGCACGATAAGTACAAGTCTATATGTTGGTGCTCTTAGTCCTTTACAACTATGGGTGCCTGTCCTCCCCAATATGATTTGAGGAATGAAAAAAGTGGTATCAAAGTCAGTACTCCTGAGAAGTCTACAATGTCATTTCTACATAGAGTATTGCTTATAGTATTGTTGTGCACCACACCTATAAACAAGAGACAATAGCACATTTAGAGGTTGTCTCTTTTTCTTAGTATTCTAGGTTTTTCTATAAAGCCAAAGTTAAAGATGGAATCATTTTTAATTATTTAATTTGTTTTTTTTTCTCATTATAATTAAGATGTTAGTAACAAGGAGTAAGAATATATCTAAGCCTGTAGATATGGCTACTAGAGAAGGTATAAGCAGGTCCCTACCAAGAAAAGCTAATGAAATCAAGCCTCAAGATGAATTTGTATCAAAAACTTTTTCTAATGCTATTCTCCAAAAGAACAAATGAGAGAGAAACACCCTCAGAATCATCTATTAATTTTACTGAGTAAGATTTAAGAAATGTTGTGCTATTGTTGAATTGTATTGTTGTAGGACAAGCACAGGGACATGCTATTCCAACTATAGGTTCTAGTGGTTTCGATAGGGTTGCTAATATATGGATGCAGGATTTTATTAAAGTGGATCATCCAATATTTATTGGATCAAATTTTAATCAAGACCTACAAGACTTTATTGATCAAATTCAAAGGGCTTTAGGTGTTATGTATATATCTGGTAAAGTTATAGTTCATCTACCATCATACACATTAAGGGGCGAGGCTATATTATGGTATGAAGGCTAGAAATAATCTAGGGGTATTGATGCACCTTAAACTACTTGTAAAGAGTTGAAAGAGGAATTTATTTCTCATTACCTCCAGTTTAATATTCGAGATACCTATGAAGATTATCACGTAAATCTCAGCCAAGAGAATATGAGAGCGAGGGAGTACAACCTCAGATTTAACTCTTTGGGTAGGTATACTCCTAATATAATAGCTACCAAGGATGATAGAGTTCATAAATATGCAAATAGATTGGATTCACATCTAGTTAGATATTGTACTATTACTGCTTGATCAAAGACATGGATATAGCAAGGATAAAATATTTTGTACAAAAATAGAGGATCAGAGGAAAAAAATAGGAACACAAAAATAATAAAGAGGGCATTTGAAGAGGGTTAGATCTATGGATAGTTTATGGTATCCAAATTAGATTTTATGCCTCATTTTTTTACTAAACTACCTAGGCTATCAACCTCTTATTATGAAGCTAGTGTTCTACTTCGGTACAAGGGAAATTAGTTTGTACAAGGAACTGAGAGACAATGTTCATGAACAGAAGTGTATCAAAAGCAAGAAAGTATAAGAAAATTAAGAACTCTTCACCAACCATGTAAATAATGTGGCAATCTTTATTTAAATATATGTTGGTTTGTGAAAAATGCTTGTTTTTGGTGTGGTATGTTCAGGGATTTGATAAGAGAATGCCTGTAAAAGGGCATGGGATGCCTTTACTATGTAGGATATCCAACCTATAGGTCATAGTAGAGTTGTTAAAGAAGAATCTAGTTTTAGTGGAGTTCAGATTCGTACAAATGTTGTAGCAGATCGACAAAATTTTAAGGCTTCTACTCATATGCTTATAGGTACATTGTCAATCTTTTATAGGCTATAGGTTATCTTATGTCATTATATTAGTTGCTGGAATGATAAAAAGAATATTGGAAATACTATTTAAGCCATATGAAGTATCTACGCAAGTTGGTGAATCTTTTATGGCTAGAAAAGTGTATCCAAATTGTATAATAATTGTTTGTGGTCATGATACAATGGCTGAACTTGTTGACCTAGACTTGGTGGATTTTTATGTTATAATGGGTATGGATTGGTTGGCTTCTTGTTATGATACAGTAGAATGCCAAACTAAGAAGGTGTATATCTATTTTCCACAAGAAGTAGTTCTTTAATTAAGGGGTCATATTGGTGTGCCAAAATGTAAATTTATTTCTTATCTTAAGGCAATAAGGATGATTTCTAAAAGGGTCATGACCCAAAATAGGGCTTGGCTGTGATGGGTATCTCATGTACCATATCGACCAGAGATCACTCCCTCACTTCACCTAACCAATATATCAACCACAAGTGATAGATGAATTTCATACATATAATATGATAGTGCAATATATGACTAAAAAAAACTCGCAAAATGTCTAAGCCTTTAAACACTACCACACACTAAACCATCACACCCAAGTCCACTGTAATCCACATAGCTTCTATAATTCAAAATAATAAATCATTGGGACATGCCCCTGACAGTAGCCAAAATCTAGGTATAACAAAATCTATGAAATATAGTAAAAAGTCCATGAAATGAATGTCTTTCAAACTATGGAGGATAACCACTTCAATGTCAACTTGCGAGCCACTCAAACACCTAATCACTGATCTGGAAAAAAAAGAAAAAGCATTGGTCCTTGTGTAGCATGGGGATATAGCACCAGGAGACGGTTAGCAATTGAAATACTAGCATGTAAATCAGGGATAGAGGAATAAATAATGACATCATTAAAGCCAAGTCGAACATATGTATATATATATATCATATTGGGATAGGGAAAAAAGTGAAGCATGTATTTTTGAAATCTTAGTCGAGGTTATGTAGTATTGTTGTCATGTTAATGATACCCATGGGCTATATGTTCTCCATCTCTCACCCCCTGGTCGGGCCCCATTCTGTGTTGCTATACAAACCATAGAATGGTCTTAAATATATGATTGGGATACTCGAACTTCACACTCATATACTAAAGTGACTTAAGAAACTAATCATATAGTGTGATATGAGGTAATCGAACCTCCCACATCATGTAGTATGGAGATTTAAAATTCTCGAACATAGTAAGCAAGAGGAATTGAACCTCAGGAAATTTTGATTATATGAATCTCCAAGTCATATTAAGCAAGAGGACTCAAACCTCATGTCGTTTTGACGCTCTTGCCGACAAATCCAGTTTTAAGTGTTTACCCATCTGGATATCCACCTTCATAACATGGTAACACAGCCCCCTTTAAAGCCCAAATCAAACCCTTTATCCCATGTATACAAGTATTTATATGGTTACTTGCCAAAGGCATCCCATTGGTATCATCATACCAATTCCACTTTCAAGCATAGAACATGCCATAACCATTATCATACAATATTTGGAACTCAAACCCATAGTCTATACAAAAACATCAATTCAATTAAACATTTAGGGACTAAAACCCATTTAGCCAATTAAACTACCACGATTACAATTCAAATGAACATATGGGAAACATTGCCTTTCATAAAACCATTTACTAACCAAATACATTTTTAAGCCATTGACTTAGTTCAAAATATATTTCAATTCAGTTTACAGTCATAAGGACCCTTACAGAATCATTCATTCTTCATTAGCATTCTTATACCAAGGATTAGTCCAATATACAATTCATCATGTGACAATATTATTCTCCTGCGTATTTTTAGAAACACATTTCGGGCATAACTTTACCAAGACAAAAAACAAAGTAAAAACTATCAAATTTAGTGTTAACCATGAACCAATTTCTAAACCATAATTACCAAGCACCCAAATGTGCAAAACTATCATTAAACATATATATTGATAATTTAAACAAAGAGTAAACAATATCCAACTAAACCCTCAACATTAGTTTTAAAAACAACCTTTAATGATTCATAGACAAAGCTTTAAGGAAATAATTTTCATGAACTAACAATGAGGTAATATTCATATACCTTATTCATAAGGCTTAATGGAAAGAAATTGACTCTAGAGCCTCGAGATGAACACCTTGTAGAAACCTTAGGTCAATCGTCAAAAGAGAGTTTAAAGAGGATTTTGAGAGTGTTTTAATCCTTCAAAGTATGTTATGAGTGGCTACAATGTGTTATAATACATAGGGTATGGTCGGTTTTAGGGTGGGAAATGCCCAGAATACCCTCAGTATAAAAGCTAAAAAATATGTGCAGAAGGGTATGGTTTGCCCCTTTCACTCATACCCACATCATACGAGTGGTACCCTCTACTTGTATATTGAATAAAATATTGGACACCATAGTTTGTTTAACATACGACTCCTTAGAATGAATCATACCCTACCATACGACTAGTACCCACTCATACCGTACCCTAGGTAAAATATCAAGGCTAAACACTGAACAACATATGATTTAGACCTTACTACTCGTACCTTAACATATGACTAGTATGATTCCTTCTCGTGCCAAGAATAGAACATGGCCAATGTGAAACTGACCAACATACGACTAGGGTCCTTGACCCTTATGCACATCATGTGAGTAGTATAATGAGTTGTATGATGCATAGAATACGCAAAACTTAGAAATTTTTAAAGGACCAATTTAGGGGGGTTTCAGAAGGTTACATATGTCATCTAGTTAGAGTGAAAGATATAGATGTGGAGACATAAATTCTTTAAACTATTCAAGTGGAAAATAAATTTCCTGATGTATTTCCTAAAAATCTTTTGGGTTTTTCTCCAAAATGAGAAGTAGAGTTCCATATTAATGTGTTTCCACGTACTCAACCAATCACAATTCGTACAGATAGAATCACCACAATAGAATTACAGGAGTTGAAAGAGCATTAAAAGACTTTCCAAAAAAAAGTTCACAAGCCCTAGTATGTCCTCTTGGGGTGCACTAGTGTTATTTGTGCCTAAGAAAAATGGCTCGTTGAGAATTTGTATCGACTATAGGAAACTGAATAAGGTTAATTTTAATAAAAAATATCCCTTTTGAAGAATTGATGGCTTATTTAAGTAGCTATAAGGTTCTAAGTTTTTCTAAAAGATTGACTTGAGGTTTGATTACCACCAAGTGAGGGTCAAAGAAAAGGATATGCCTAAGATAGCTTTTTAAATATAGTATGGTCATTATGGCTTTCTAGTCATGTCCTTTGGGCTAACTAATATACCAACAACTTTTATGGATTTGATGAATAAGGTGTTCAAGCAATTCATAGATGTTTTTGTGATAGTTTTTATAGATGGTACTATGGTACATTCAAGATAAAAAAAGTACCATGATAGTCCCATACAACAGGTGTGATAGATTCTTCATGATTGTAATGTATATACAAAGTTCTCCAAATGCAACTTTTGGTTGAAAATTATGGCATTCTTGGATCATATTGTATCTTATGAAGGAGTTATGGTTGATACTCAAAAGATAGAAGTCATGAAAAGCTAGAAAAGACCTACAATGCCTATGGATGTTTGTAGTTTCCATGGGATGGTAGGTTATTATAGAAGGTTTTTTAAAGGTCTTTCTTAAATTTATACGCCTTTAACAAAGCTAATACACAACGCATCCTAGTTTTAATGAAATTAAATGTGTGATAGGAGTTTTCAAGATCCATAGAATAAGTTGACATCTACACTTGCATTGGTACTTCCCGAAGGCACAAAATGGTATGTAGAGTATTTGGATGCTTTAAGAATTGGCTTAAGATGTTTACTGATGCAGCATTTTAAAGTAATAGATTATTCTTCAAGACAATTATGGACACATGAGAAAAATTATCCAATACATGATATTGAGTTATCCGGAGTTATAATTACTTTTAAGATATGATGTCACTACTTGTATGGGATTCATATTAAAATCTATACCCACCATAGGTGTTTATAATATATTTTAGCAAAAAGGACCTAAGTTTGAGATAGAGAAGGTGGTTTGAGCTATTAAAATACTATGAAGTTAATTTCTTGCATTATCCTTTAAAAGTAAATATGGTAGATGATGCTTTAAGTCGTAATACATTGGCAAGCATTTATGGACATTCTATGGAAAGGCAAGGAATAGCTAAGGATCTACACCAAGTAGTTAATTAGGGGGTTTGTCTTTTTTAAACTAAGAATGAGGGGGTTATGGTGCATAATGTAGTTGAATCTTTACTTGTAGCTAAATTGAAAAAGAAAAAATATACAGATCATATTCTATTACAGCTTAAGGACAACGTACAACGTGGCATGACAAAGGCATTTCATCTTACGCAAGAAGGAGTACTTCAGTGCCATATAGATTATGTTTACCTAATGTATATAGGATAAGAAAGGGGATTATAATAGAGGCATACTATTCAAGGTATTACATCCATCCTGAATCAACTAGATATGTCATGATTTGAAAGAAATGTATTCGTGGGTTACATGACAATGAAGATTGCAGAATTTGTATCCCAATGTCATAATTGTCAAAGAGTTAAAGTAGAGTATAAAAGGCCTGGGGGGTTATTTGAAACATATAGATCTTTCAATTTTTATGTGGGACATGATTATCATGGATTAATCACTAGTTTGCCTCGTACACCCTCAACTAAAAGGACAAGTAGAACATATTATTCAAATAATTAAAAATATGCTACGAGCTTGTGTATTGGACTGTAAATGTAGTTAAGATGATAATTCATCTCTTATCGAGTTTCCCTACAACAATATCTATCATTCAACTATCAAAATGGCACCATATGAAGCTCTCTAAAGAAGAAAGTGTAGATCACCAATTGGATGGTTTGAAATTAGTTAAAACTCCTTGTTTAGACCAAATTTTCTGAATCAAGCTATGGAAAAGGATAAAGTGATCCAACGACAGCTACAAATAGACCAAAGTTGACGTAAATCATATACAAATATTAATAGAAGAGGGCTAAAGTTAGTTTCTAGTAATTGGGCATTCTTAAAAGTGCCAATGAAAGAGGTAATGAGATTTGGTAAGAATGATAAAATAAGTCATGTTATATACATCTGTATAATATTATTCAAAGGTTTGTCCATGTCGCATTTGAGTTAGAGCTACCCCAAGACATCTCAATAGTTCATGCAGCTTTTTATGTCTTAATGTGTCATAAGTAAATAGGGGATCTATCTCATATTACTCGCACTGAAGATGTACAAGTTACGAGAGATCTTACCTATAAACAAGTTCATATTACTATTCGAGATCAACAAGTTAATAAGTTAAGTATTAAAGGTATAGATTCTATAAAAGTACTTTGGAACCCACAAGTAGAAGAGATCACATGGGCAGCTCGGAAGTAATGAAATCCGAGTACCCCAATTTATTTGAATTCAAAAAAAGAGTCAAAGATGATGAATTAGATCAATAACAAGTAAGTAGACTATATAAGTATTATGTGGTTATAGAAAGATTAAACTTAGGCTTGAACTTATTTGGGTTAGATAATTATGCTAACATTTGAGGACAAATATTCATAAGGGGGGAGGATGTAACACCCCATATTTTCTATGTACTTATGTTACTTATATGGACCTTGATATAGTCTCATGGTACAAGTAATGGACTAGACTTGTTATGGGAGTACTGATGGTGTAAATAGGTTTCTAGATACTGCCCATACATATTAATGTGATGTGACCAAGTAAATTTTGATACAAATATTTAACTTGGGATCATAAGCTAGTATTTGAATACAAAATTTAAAGTGACCGAATGTATACAAGTTGTAATGCCCCGAAAAATGGGTCCTAGAGCATCACACGGTGCTTGAGGCTACGAGTAGCCCCAAGCTAACCCTTTGATCCATTTTTAGGCAGTTCAACACAAATCAATGGGGTTTCCATAAATAACCCTCAAATATCAACAGAACAATCATCATCCAAGAATAAAATAATTTCAGAAAGATAACAAAATACGACTTATAAGTCAACTCCCAACATCAATACTAGTCTGACAAGCCTCTAAGAAAATCAATAAAACTAGCGAGCCATTGAGACATGCCTCAACTGACTCGTACTCAGTTATCAAATGTAAACAACTCCGTGAAACCAATATCAGACATCACGTCCTTCGAACATGAGGACTCACCACAAAATATGATGTAGAACAGCGTGCCCGAAGAATCACTATCTAACCTGGAACTGAGCACCTAAACCTACATTCTAAGAAAATCCAGCCCACATCCGAAGATGTGGGTCAGTACCATGGAAAAAACCGAGTATATAGGGGTGTATGTAGTTGTATAAACATTATCATCATAAATATTTATAAGAAATATGTAGGATGTATGAAAGACTCACATAGCCCAAAGAAAATCATCATAATCATGAGAGGATGAAATAAGTACAATAACACATGTGAGTCATCATATAATTTGTCAATCACTTTTAGTTCATCAAGAATATCAATTCTCATAATGTAAATATCATTTAAATCATTTGAAAGAATAAATTTCAAAATTCCACTTTCAAATCACTTCACCATTCACCATAGACACAAGGAAACACACACATACTGGGAGATACGATAACCGACATAAACCATGTGAGCTACATGGATTCAAACGTACAACCCACATTGGTGAGAGCTTTCCTATCCTTTCCATCAGAGTAGGACTATCGATATCAAATCCACACGAACTAGTGATCACTATATAAATCAGGCTCAGGCTCACTCTTTTGGGGGCACGTAGTTCTAGGAAAGTAAGGTCGCTTTATACCTCCCACTCGGTTCTAAATATTTCTCCCGAACTTAGCTCAGATCATTTCAAATACAATCCACAACAAAACAATTTCAGTAATATATAAATATACATCGAGAGCCATCATGCTTCCCATCTATCAAAATCAACCACGTTGTGGATTTCTTTCACATTGGAGTTCAAAACAACTCCATTAAGACTAAAAGGTCAAATCAGTCAAAATATCTCAAATATTCAATATCAACGTGCTTATACCACACACTTTCTGAAAAAATCACAATTTCCAATTGGGATTCCCGACCCAAATATCAAAATCATAATACATATCGTTCAAGATTCATGCTTTATATCTCCACGCATGTAAATCATCTTTCAAAATCATAAACATCAAGATTTCATAATAATCATCATATGATCTGGGTTCATACTTCAAATTCATAAAAATCAAATAAAAATCATGCCTTTATAAAGAAAATTACTTTTGGGCACAAGAACGAAAGAGAGTTCTTGTTGAAAAATCCCACATACCTTGAATGATGAACTTTAGATTGATACTCATTTTTCAGATGTTAATTGTGGCTTTTAATGATGGTTCTTGGAGTTCTTGAACTAGGAACTTGGAATCTTGAATAAATTTGCACAATTAATGGTTAACTTTGGAGGTCCTTGAAGTTGTATGTAGGAGCTTTGGCTTTTCTTTTTGAGGGAATTTGATGAAATATAACATAAAAAACTTTTATTAGGCTTTAATATAGAGTTTGGACGGATTCTGGGTGAGGGGGAATGACCAAAATTCCCCCAAAAATCAAATAATTCTCGAATCTATCCTTTGGTGGAATATTTTGATAGTCTGAAGCAGATCAATCATAACGTTTTACTCTAATTTCCTAATTGGATGAAACCAATTTCATTAGAAAGAGGACTCTCATATATTTTCGTTGGTATATAGTATCTTACCCCGATCATTGTGTAGGAGGAGTTATTATCGTTTGAAGTTGACCAAAAATTTGCTTTTGATAGAAAGAAGTAGATCGACATTGCTTTTTGCTCCAATTGAGAAATTGGATGAAACCAATTTCATTGGAAAGAGAACTCGTAGATCTTTCCATTGATATATGGTAGATCATGCAGATAATTATGTACAAGGAGTTATGATCGTTTAAACATGGAGAAAAAATACACCAGGCCTCAGTATTTTTCCTGCATGTTTACTGTTCACTACTATTCACGATTCGATTGAAATGTTCATAACTCGTCACTCGGGTGTCCGTTTTGGATGATACACATTTTGTTGGAAAGATTATTCGATACTGTAAGCAATGGTCGTTCATAATCTAATACATTCTGCATGAAAAAATTATAATTTATTCTATAAGATAGAACCCAACACGTTTACGCACAAAATTTCAACGAAAAATTTCCCGGTGTATTACATCATCCCCCCCTTGGAAACATTCATCCTCAAATGATGATAGACATTCCAAGATTAGATAGGGAATAGAGGATACAGCTGAAACCATTCGTTAGACTCATCACCACATTGTTTCTCACTCCGAATGCAACATAGAATGCACAAATTCAAGAAACTACAGCTGAACACATAATAAATTACAGCTGAACTACTGCAACTTTTATCAAAAGTGCATGATTTAGGAAATAACGGTACCTTTGGATTGATCGGAGTTCGCATATCTGCCTTAGCTTCCCAAGTTTGGTTTTGCCACAACACCTTGACCATGGGAACTTCTTTGTTCCTTAGTCTTCGGATACTGAAATCAAGAATCTCAACAGGAATTTCATCAAAAGAAACATTTTCTTGAATGTCAGCACTCACAAAGGAATCCACTACCACAGCATCGCTAATATGGTTTCTAAGCATGGAGACATAAAATATTGGATGAACAGAGGACAACTCAGATGGCAACTCGACCTCATAAGCTACCTTACCAACACAGCTATGAATTTTGTAAGGACCAACATAACGGGGACTAAGCTTCCCCTTCTTTCCAAATCTCTTCACCCACTCATGGGTGAAATTTTCAGATGCACTAGATCCCCAACTTCAAACTCAAGGTCTCTCTTTCTAACATCTGCATATGACTTCTTAAAACTCTGCGCAGTTTTCAACCTTTCCTTAATAAACTTAAATTTTTCCATAGCCTCAAATACTGAATCAGGACCACTCATAGCCTCTTCACCCACCTCGAACCAACCTATGGGTGATCTATAATTCCTCCCATATAAGGCTTCAAATGGAACCATGCCAATACTAGAGTGGAAACTAATACTGTAAGCAAACTTTATCAACGGTAACTGATCATCCCAATTTTCCTTAAAGTCAAGTGCACAAGCTCTCAATATATCGTCTAAGGTCTGGATGGTTCGCTCAGCCTGATCATCGGTCTGTAGATGAAAAGCAGAACTGAAAAGCACTTGGGTACCAAGACCGTTCTGAAAAAATTTCTAAAATTGCGAAGTGAATTGAGTACCCCTATCCGAAATGATAGACAAGGGAACTCCATGCAGTCTAACTAGCTCTTGGATATACAATCTAGTGTAATCCTCAGCAGTATATAAAGTATGAACAGGCAATAAATAAGCAGACTTAGTAACCTATCACCCACAACCCAAATGGAATCATAATGGCGTCGGGAAGGAGTTAAACCAATCACGAAGTCCATACTTATCTCTTCCCACTTCCAGGTAGGAATACTAAACTCTTGCATCATACCACCAGGTCATTGGTGTTCAACCTTAACCTGTTGGCATGTTGCACACTTAGCTACAAACGCTACTATATCTTTCTTCATGTCACTCTACCAATAGATTTCCCGCAAGTCTCAGTACATCTTGGTGGCACCAGGATTAATAGAATATCACGCCCCGTGTTCTTCAGCCGTAATCCTCTATCTCAGATCACAAACATTCGGGACACACAATCTACCCTGCAATCTGAACACACCATCTCCCCCTTGGGAGAAAACCTCTACTTTTTGGTCCTTGACTGACTTCTTCAGTCTGACCAGACTAGCATCTAAGTATTGTTTTTCCTTCACTTCCGAAACCAAAGAGAATTCAGAACTACTCTAAACCCTTATACTACATTCACCAGAGTCAAACAACCTAACCCCCAATCTAGCCAAACGATGTACATTACGAGCTAACATTCGGGACACACAATCTACCCTGCAATCTCAACACAACATCTCCCCCTTGGGAGAAAACCTCTACTTTTTGGTCCTTGACTGACTCCTTCAGTCTGACCAGACTAGCATCTAAGTATTGTTTTTCCTTCACTTCCGAAAGCAAAGAGAATTCAGAACTACTCTGAACCCTTATACTACCTTCAGCAGAGTCAAACAACCTAACCCCCAATCTAGCCAAACGATGTACATTACGAGCTAACTCTTTCTTACCTTCTACCATATACGACACACTACCCATGGACACTCTACTTAGGGCATCAATATTAGCCTTGTTCGAATTGTACATCACACTCATATCATAGTCCTTTAACAATTCTAACCATCGTCTCTGCCTAAGATTCAATTCTCTCTGGGTAAACACGTACTGCAGACTCATATGATCAGTGAAAACATCAACATGGACACCATACAAATAGTGTCTCCAGATTTTTAGAGCAAACACAACAGCAGCCAACTCAAGGTCATGGGTGGGGTAATTTTTTCTCATGGGGTTTCAACTATCTAATAGCATAAGTTATCACCTGACCCTTCTGAATCAATACGTAACCCGACCCAACTCTCAAAGCATCACAATACACCATAAAACTATCAATACCATCAGGAAAACTCAAAACATGGGCTGAAGTGAGTCGAGTCTTCAACTGCTGAAAACTCTTCACACAAGATTCAGACCATAAGAACTTTACTTTCTTTTGGGTCAACCGAGACACAGGAGATGCTATAGAGGAGAAACCCTCAATAAAAACGGCCGTAGTAGCCAGCTAAACCCAAGAAACTTTGGATATCAGTTGGAGAAATAGGTCTAGGCCAATTTCTAACAGTTTTGGTCTTTTGGGGACAACTCTAATACCCTCGAAAGAAATGATACGACCCAGAAAAGCAACTTACCTTAGCAAAAACTCACACTTAATGAACTTGGAAAACAACTTGTGTTCTCTAAGGGTTCCCAAGACAGTTCAGAGATGATCAGAATGTTCATCCTCACTACGGGAGTACACCAGTATATCATCGATGAACACTATGATAAACATATCCAAATATGGTCTGAAAACTCGATTCATGAGGTCCATGAAAGTTGTTGGGGCATTAGTTAACCCGAAAGACATAACACAAAACTCAAAATGGCCATAACAGGTTTAGAAAGCAGTTTTCAGGATGTCATACTCCCTATCTTTGAGTTGATGATAGCCACAACTAAGGTCTATCTTTGAAAAATAACTTGCACCTTGCAATTGGTCAAAGAAATCATCTATTCTCGGAAGGGGGTACTTATTTTTTATGGTAACTTTATTCAGTTGGCGATAATCAATGCACATACGGAAAGAGCCATCTTTCTTTCTCATAAACAACACAGGAGCACCCCAAGGAGAAACACTCAGCCTTATGAACCCTTATCTAGTAGATCTTTGAATTGCTCTTTCAACTCCTTAAGTTCTGCAGGGGCCATACAGTAAGGAGGAATAAAAATGGGCTGAGTATCGGGAAAAAGATCAATCCCAAACTCTATCTCTCTATTAGGAGGTATCCCTAGGAGATTATCTGGAAAGACATCAGAAAACTAATTGACGATGTTAACAGACTAGAGAGTTGGAGTCTCAGACTTAGTGTCTTTGACTCTAACCAAATGGTAAATACACTCCTTGGAAATAAGTTTTCTAGCTTTGAGGTAAGAGATAAAATAACTCTTGGGTGACACAGAATTCCCAGACCACTCAAACACGGATGCACCCAGAAACTGAAACTTGACCACTCGGGTCCGACAATCAATAAATGCATAAGAAGAATACAGTCATTCTATGCCTAGAATCACATCAAAATCTACCACGTCTAACTTAATTAGATCAGCCAATAAGACTCTATGAAGAATGGTAACAGGACACTATACACTTTCTGGGCAACAATCGAATCACCCACTAGGGTAGAAACTAGGATAGGCTCATGAATAATCTCAAGACTCATTTAAAAATTCACAACAATCAAAGGTGAAACATATGAGAAATTGGATCCAAGATCCAACAAAGCATACATATCAAACTGAAACATACAAAGCATACCAGTAACAACATCGGGAGAGTCCTCCTATTCCTGGTGGGAAGGTAAAGCATAGAATCTATTCTGGTGCTGCCCGCCAGCATTGCTAGAAGAGGCGCTCTGAGTTGGGGCTAGGCGAGTCGCTGGAACTGGAGCACTAACAGTCTGAGTTTGGGTCTAAGGGAGATAGTCACGACGCCATTGTCCATGCTATGGACAATCTCTAACTTTGTTACCCATGTCACCAGACCAGAAATAACCCCTCTTCTCACCCCAACACTCACCCGAATAAGCCCTACCATACTTAGGACACAAAGGATGATTAGGCTTACTACCAGCACTGTACTGGGACCTTGATGCATATGACCTGCTACCCTGCTCCTGCCTACCTCTAGGAACGAAAGCACTAGCAGATGACGGTGCTGGCATAGATGAATAATACCGATACTGTGGGTGACTCCCTCCCTGCAATTTAGTCTGACCCTGTCTGTGCTGCTCGGACCTAGCTCTCTTATTCCCTCTTATTCTATCTCTCTCCTTAATTTTGTCTACCTCAATCTATTAGGCATAAGTCATCAGGCTAGAAAGATTTATCTCACTATCCAGCATAGCAGACCTACACTCCTTAACCACATAACTAGACACTCCAGTCACATACTTACTCGTACTAGCCCTATTATCAGCGACTAAGTCAGGAGCATACTTGGCAAACTAATTGAACTTTAGAAAGTACTCCCTAACAGTCATAGAGCCCTATCGCAGGTTCATAAAATCTTCCACCTTCGCCTCCCTCATCTCTAAAGGGAAAAGCTTATCTAGGAATGCATCTTAGAACTCTTGCCAAGTTGTAGGGATAGCTCCCTCACCTCTACCGTTCCTCCAAGCAACAACCCATTCATAAGTAAGGTCTTTCAATCTATACACAGCTAAATCCACACTATGTTCCTCAGATATATTCATCACCTGAGTAATCTTCCACGCCTCCTTTAAAAACAAACGTGGATCATCATCAGACTTGGACCCATAGAATTCCGGCCGATTTATCTGCATGAAGTCATGGATCCTTGAATCAGCTAAATCACCTCCCTACTACAATGGAGCCGGGGCCAGGTTGGCCTCAATATTTGCAGTAACAGCTTGGGCCAGCACTTGAAAGGCTGCCCAAAATTCAGCATGAGACATATTTTCTTTCAATGGGTCAGCAGGTTAAAGTAGCTGACCATTATTATTTCTTCTCGCTCAACATAAAGGCATATTTCTGAAAAAGGAAAGCACGAATCAATAGCAGAGAAAGACACTTTAAGCACGATAGACTTCCGAAAGAAAGAATAACAAGTTTTCCTAAAACGTCTTGTAGCCTCTTGCTCATAGATGTGGCACGTAACACATTGATTATGAAGATTCTACTTAACGCGGTTTGTCAGACTCCCTAGGAAACCTTAAAACCTTAGGCTCTGATACCAAGTTTGTAACGCTCCGAAAAATGGGTCTCGGGGCGTCACACGATGCTTCAGGCTACGAGTAGGTCCAAGCTAACCCTTTGAGCCATTTTTATTCAAGTCAACACAAATCAATGGGGTTTCCGTAAATAACCCTCAAATATCAACAGAGTAATCATCATTGAAAAATAAGAGAATTTTACAAAGATAACAAAATACGACTTATTAGTCAACTCCCAACATCTATACTAGTCCGACAAGCCTTTAAGAAAATCAATAAAACTAGTGAGCCATTGAGAGATGCCCAAACTAATTCATACTCAGTTATCAAATGTAAATTATTCTATGAAACCAACATCGGACATCACATCCTTAGAATATGAGGACTCACCACAACAGAGGATGTAGAATAGCGTGCCCGAAGAATCACTGTCAAACCTGGAACTGAGCACCTGACCTACATTCCGAGAAAATGTATACCATATCTGAAGATGTGTGTCGGTACCATGGAAAAAAACTGAGTACATGGTGGTGTATGCAGTTTTATAAACATAATCATCATAAATATTTATAAGAAATATGCTTGATGTATGAAAGACTCACATAGCCTGAAAAAAATTATCATAATCATGGGAGGATGAAATAAGTACAATAACACATGTGAGTCATCATATAATTTGTCAATCACTTTCAGTTCATCAAGAATATCAATTCTCATAATGTAAATATCATTTAAATCTTTCGAAAGAATAACTTTCATATTTCTACTTTCAAATTACTTCACCATTCACCATAGACAAAGGGAAACACACACACACTGGGAGATCCTATAACCGACATAAACCATGTGAGCTACATGGATTCCAACTTACAACCCACGTTGGGGAGAGTCATTCTATCCTTACAATCGGAGTGGAACTCTCGATATAAAATCCACACAAACTAGTGATCACTATATAAATCAGCCTCAGGCTCACTCCTATGAGGGCACATAGTTCTAGGAAAGTAAGATTGCTTCATACCTCTCACTCGGTGATAAAGATTTCTCCCGAACATAGCTCAAATCATTTAAAAGATAATACACAACAAAACAAATTCAGTAATATATAAATATATATCGGGAGCTATCATGCTTCCCATCTATCAAAATCAATTATGTTGTGGATTTCATTCACACTCGAGTTCAAAACAACTCCATTAAGACCAAAAGGTCAAATCATTCAAAATATCTCAAATATTCAATATCAACGTGCTTAGAACACACACTTTCTCGTAAAAGCACAATTTCCAATGGGGATTCATGACCCAAATATCAAAATCATGATAAATATCATTCAAGATTCATGCTTTATATCTCCACACGTATAAATTCATCTTTTAAAATCTTAAACATCAAAATTTCATAATAATTATCATAATATATGGGCTCATGCTTCAAATTCGTAAAAATCAAATAAAAATCATGCCTTTATAAAGAAAATTACTTTGGGGCACAAGAACGAAAGAGAGTTCTTGTTGAAAAACCCCACATACCTTGAATGATGAACTTTAGATCGATACTGGTTTTTGAGATGTTAATCGTTCCTTTGAATGATTGTTCTTATAATACTTGAACTTGGAACTTGAAATCTTGAATAAATTTACAAAATTAATGGTGAACTTTGGAGGTTCTTGAAGTTGGATGTAGGAGCTTAGGGCTTTCTTTTTGAGGGAATTTGATGAAATATAACATATAATGCTTCTAATATGCTTTAATATATGGTTTGGATGGATATTGGGTGAGGGAGGAATGACCAAAACGCCCCTAAAAATAAAATAATTCTCTAATCTGTCCTTTGGTGGACTGTTTTGATAGTCTTAAGTAGATCAACCATAACGTTTTACTCCGATATCTAAATTGGGTGAAGCTAATTTTATTAGAAAGAGGACTCTCATATCTTTCCGTTGGTATATAGTATATCACCCAGATTATTGTGTAGGAGGAGTTATGATCATTTGAAGTTGACCAAAAAATTAACTTTTTATAGACTGAAGTAGATCGACCATAACTTTTTGCTTCGAGAAACAAATTGGATGAAACCAATTTCATTGGAAAGAGGACTCACAGATCTTTCCGTTTATATATAGTAGGTAACAAAGATCATTATGTACAAGGATTTATGATCATTTAAAGTTGGTTCAAAAATACACCTGGCCTCAGTACTTTTTCCTGCATATTTTACTATTCACTACTATTTATAGTTCGATTGGAATGTTCATAACTCGTAGCTCGGGTGTCCGTTTTGGATTATCCACATATCGTTGGAAAGCTTATTCGATAATCTATGAAATGGTGGGTCATTATCTAAGACATTTATCATGGAAAATTTATAATTCATTCAGTAGATAGAACCCAACACTCTTACGTACAAAATTTCAACGAAAAATTTCTCGGAATATTTTGTAAGTTCTATGTTTGAACTAAAAAAATATAGTAAAATTTTGAGGTGCTTTCTTGTCTTATTTAAGCCAGTTGGTGAGTCACCTACTGGATCTATATGAACCAAACTAATGTACCCAAGGCTATAAAATAAAATTTAGACCTATATTAATGTACTCATTAAGGCCCAAATTGAATAAAAGTGAAAAAATGGATAATAGGCCCAACAGTCAAATCTATCAAGGCCTAATTTAATAAAACCTAACAAAGAATTAAGCAAGTAGGTGAATCACCTAATTTCACCTCTTGAATAGGTTGAACTCCTTAAGTAGGTGCATTGCCAATTTGGACCAATTTGAGGTCCAAAATACAGATATAGAGATTTCCAAAATAGGTCCTTTATCTTATAAGGTCTTGTTTGTTTTCATAAATTCTAAGCCATAAAAAAGTATTATAATTCATATGTTATCTCTACTTCTCTCTAGAACAGCTAGGAGCAGCCCAAATTCTTCTTCTAGGGTTCTTAAAGATAACTTTACCTTTGCAAGCCAAGGTAAATGAAAACACTTATCGTTTAGCTTAATTCTCCTTTAGACGGTTAGGAAAATATGTTATTCATTCTTAAATATAAAGACAAGTTAGAATATATATATATATAACAAGCTAACAACCCACTATTCTTTGTTATTATGAGACTTCGCTTTTCTTCTTTTGTTTTAAGTATGAAGGAAAGTTCAAGTTCCTGAAGTGTTCAAGTTAAAAAAACAAGTTTTGGAAAATAGAGTTAAGGTGAATACCTTATTGTAACCTTATTACGTATGTGTTTTGGTAAAATATTATGGATACATTGTTATTATGAACTCAAGGGATGATTAGTTCACTATTTGATTACTATGATAAAGGATATTTGGGGCTATTTTGTGGAATGCTTTATTTTTATGAGTTGGGGACTACCAGGATAATGTTGGTATGAGTAGTTTGTAGTGAAATAGTGAAGAAGCTTTGCAACCAAAATAAATGTTGTAGATATTTGCTGCCTATTTCACTTTATTTATTGTTTTGAGAGTGTAACAAAGCCAAAGTGATTTTAAGGTATCTTATATGAATATGTATGGTATATGGATATAATTATATGAGTAAAAGTTTAAAATAATGCACTTGATTTGATAAATTATGAGTTTACTACCCGAATACTTTTTTGGTGAAGTTAAATAGGCCAAATGTATTTGTTAGTTACAAATACGAGTTTTACCTAAGTAATACAAAAGGGAAGAACAGTAATTTGGGTTAATGTCGAAGTTGTACGGCAAGGTATGGAAGGCATACTCTATTTCAAATTCTTTGGAATGAAATACAATGCTTATGTTATAAAGTAAGCTTCAAAAGTTCTCCTATAGCAAATGATAAATAGTGGAAACACATGATCTCCTATGTACTAAAGACCTTGTCCCCACTCTCTAATGTGTTAAAATATCTCAATACATGCTTATTATCAATTCTAAATTCTACTTTCACTAACAAGTTTCAAGAGTTCTCCTTTAAGTCAATTATGACCCATGTATTATGTTTAGCTTGCAAACATTTCATTAATGTGCAAACAGCTCCCTATCTCATTTTTATTGTAGTAGATTATGGTTCCTAAGTACAAGAATGTAACGACCACCAAGGTAATAATCTAAAAGGTTAAATAATCTAAGTAACACAAATTTGAGTTGAACAGGTTGCATCTTAGGGGAGTAAGCCTAGCATGGGATGCTCTCAATACCCTTACATATAGGTGACAGCTCAGGAATGAATGTCTAGGATGGGCCAATCATAATTTGTTTATACATGGATAGAAGTTCAAGGGTGTAAGCCTAGCATGGGCCGATCCCAATTTATATATTTACAATTGTTAAGAAATTCATTTGTATCATATGGCATACAAGGATTATAAAGTAAGAAGGGTAAATTCAACAAAAAACATAACGTAAATGATCCTACGAGTATATGTAAAGGTGGTTTACTAGAACTATTTATACACTTGTATCTAATTTAAATTTAGCTCTTATATTATATGTAGTTACTTTCAGCCTTACATATTCCGTACATATTTTGGTACTAACATACCTAATGGGAGACCTGGATTTCATGTTGTAGGCATAGGGGCTTCAGCTAATACACCTCCCTAGTAGGAGTATGGGATATCCAATGGCTATTGGTTTGCTCTAGATTAACTTAGGGCTTTCAAAGCCTATTATATATATTTTGTCATTGCACAATAGTTAAGAGTAAGGTGGGAGTTTATACCGACCTTAGCTAAGTTTATGTATATTCTAGAGGCTCTATGGTCAAATTTAAAGTCAAGCATGATAGTTTTTTATCTTTTAGATTTCGTGGCCCCAACGTCCAATTCTTGTATACATAGTTTTAGGATTTGTATTTATTTTCATCAATGCATTATATCCATATATGCAGAAACTTTGGTCATCATAGTTACATGAATAAGAAGTACAGGGTTATAAGTTGGTTCTCTCAGGCCTTTTCTACTATGGGTGCTTGATTTCCCCAATGGGAATTAAGGCATGATGGAATATGACATATAGAATCCAAAGTAGGTAAGGATAATCACGTTGAGAAATAGTAGAGATCTCATTAACTGACCTCCAATGAAAACTCAAGAGGTACAGGATGTGCTAGTCCAACAACAAGAAGAGGAGAAATAAGTTACAACACAAGATATTGAAATTTTAAGGAAGTCAAAGTACCTAAAAACAAAGGCAACTAAGTGTTTACAAGAGAGACCACCACCATTACCTTTAAGGCTTAAAAAGTCTAAAGAGGATTCCTGAAGTTCTTTTATACATTTAGAGAACTTCACATTAACATTTCTTCGCTAAATGTTTTGTAAGGTTGCCTAAGTATGCTAAGTAGTTGAAGGATGCAGTGACCAATAAGAAAAAGCTGTAATATTTGAGATAGTGGTACTTACTATGGAGTGAAGTGTGGTGGTGCTGAGAAAGATGCTAATAAATAAAGAGGACCCAGAAAGTTTTACCCTCCCCATAAAAATTAGTGAAATTGTTGTGGTTCACGCTTTGAGTGACTTAGGGGCAAGTATAAATTTGATGCCTTTATTTTTGTTCAATACTCTTGGTTTGGAGAAGTCGAGTCGATCTTTTTTGGTGCTTTAAATGGTGGATAAAACCAGAGTACTACCTAAAGGAATTATTTAGGACATCCTTATTAAAATTAGTAAGTTCATTATTCCTTGTGATTTTATTGCTCTTAATTATGATGCAGATAACATGGTACCAATCATTTCGGGAATCCATTCTTAGAAAGTAGAGTAGCACTGATTGATTTCAGAAAGAGAACTCTTACAATTACATTCAGTGATGAAAGGGTGGTATTCAAGGTATACAAAAGATTCAATCTACCCTTTCACTATAAGGATTTGTGCATTATTACAACCATAGAAGTAGATGAGTGTAGGATGGTGGAGAAAAAACCTTTATTAACCTCTTCAGACATTTTTATTGAGCCCCCAGACCACAAATTAAGGTTCGTATTAAAAACATAAAGAGATTCAGAATACTAGCGTTAAAAAAGATGTAGACCTTGATATAAAGCACTTAAGAGGACAAAAAAGAGTGAGAAAATAGCCTCTGATTAAGAGGAAAAGGTTGAAGGAATATGGTTGAATGTCTGATGTGAGTCGTGTTGAGACACAAAATGAAGTGTTTCTAGGGAGGCACCCAAGTTAAGGTAGGTATTTTATTTTATATGTTTTCTTTTTTATGATCATAGTTTTTATTTTTGTTGAGTCACAGATTGAAGGGAAGTTTGAGTACTGGAAACATAAGATAAGGAGTATGGCAAAGACTAGGTGTATGGTCCACTGGACCTCATTGATGATTAAGATACTATAAGTTAGGACTAGAGAACTTGAAGAGCACTTTTATCCTTGATTTTAATTTATACTCTAGGGACAAGGTATTATTTAAGTATGGGGTGGGGAGTTTTCTAATGGTTTAGGGTGATTTGCTACTATAGGATTTCAATTTTTTTTTGCACTTCTAGTTTTGATTGAGTTGGAGAAAAAAATAACAAAAAGATTTCCTCTTTGTTTGTTTTCAGCTTTGGTTATTGTTAGTATAGTAGGGGCACACTTCACCCACCCCTTGGTTTTTATTTTAGGTTCTTTTTCATAGGGGCTCTTTGAATCCAATATCCCTTTTTCATTTTTTGGACTAAATTTATAATTTTTTTTGTGTAGGAATAGGTGAGATGATCTTGATAAGTGCTATTTATTATTATATAATGCACACGGATTTGAATTTAAGTAGAATGTTTAATTGAATTGAATGAATATTTTAGAGACACCTAGACTCATTTATATGACTCTTGAATGATGTCAGCTTAATTTTAATTTGTGTTATTTCTTGGTTTAGACTCTATAGTGATCCTACATGATTTGAGCATATGCCATGTGTAAAGTGAGGTATCTTTTTTATTCCTTGTTGCATATTGATTTCTAGAGCTTTATGGTGTGTGTTAAAATAAAAATAACAAATGTGGGGTTTAGGAGATGATATAGGTATTTCTTTGATAGTCATGTTTCATACCATCTTCTATCTACCCCTATTACATGATCTTAGCCAGCCCCTTTGAGCCTTTAACCTATTATTTGGTAGCCTCATACGTAGCCTAGTCCCTTTATTTTATTGATAGTAATCTGATCAAGAGATCCTAAGTGTTGTAGTTGAAAAATAATAAGTTAAAGGAGTATAAAATTTAAGAAGGAAAAGGTGAACGTGAAGCCCCAAAATAGTAGCTACTGGTGTTGAAAAAGTTTATGTGTTGTGATTGTGATTAATTCAAGGAAAGGAGAAAAATTGTATAAAATTGAATCAAATGGATAAAGATAATACTCCATCCTTATTATGTGTGAATTAAATTAAATGCAATGGGGAAAAACAAAAGTGTGTGGGGGATAGGGGTGGGGA
This sequence comes from Capsicum baccatum var. pendulum, assembly GCA_030864225.1. Lineage (NCBI taxonomy): Eukaryota > Viridiplantae > Streptophyta > Magnoliopsida > Solanales > Solanaceae > Capsicum > Capsicum baccatum. The sequence goes on along the minus strand of CM061556.1, from coordinate 167,120,497 downwards.
GAATTTGGTTGATTAGATAGGAATTGAACGACAAGATGAACAACAATAACGAAATGAAGGTGTTTATCACACAAAAAAATCGACAACAACAATAATATGAAGACAAGATGAACAACAATAAAGTGGTAACAAGAACAACACCTAATAAGTTACATTAATAAATACAAGAAATAAAGATTACAACAAACAAGAGGATAGATAGTTAAACAAAATGAAGATGTAATCTTTAAAACCCAAGAGCCTATTCCACTCTTGGACCTTTAACAATACATCCAAAAAATACCTAACTCCTACATTATCACAAGAGTAACATCGATCTCCCAATCATCCAACCTTTCCAAGCTTGAATCCAACATGATTGATTCCACACTCGAGTTGATATCCTTATTTACAATTTTGGCAAAGGAGGGCCATTCTCTCAAGAGAGATGTTTCTAAGTGTTACACTTTCATATTCAACAAAAACTAAGACTGAAAAACTCTATGAGGTTCTATATATAGTGTATTATAAAATAGAATACAAAATGACCACAATACCCCTCAAGGGTGAGGTGCCCATCAAGTGTAACTTAGGGGCTATTTTTAGTGCATTTAGGCCCTCTTTTACACTTCACTTGTGCACTTCCTTGGACGGATTCTATATGAACTCGTTCTCATCCATCCTCATGGTCGCACTCGTATCATCCTCCACTTATCGAAAAGGATTTGACCTCAAATTCGTACCATGCAAATTAAGAGAAGACAAATAAGTACACAACCTTATAACATGAGGGGTTAGGGTTATTAAATGTAATACATCAACATGCCGTGCTGAGGCAGGAAAAATTTGAAGTATAGCCACAAGTCCTTTGTTTTAATCATGAAAAGATTAGTACAATTTCTACAAAGGAAGTGGCTTGGACAAGCATTAAGACAAAAGGAAAATAGGTCGAGAGTTATCCTTTCCCACACTACGTTGGTACCGAGATCAAACAAAATAATTATCCAAGGGCCTAAGCTGAGGCTAGCCCTCTCTTCCCCTAGAATGACACTCCCAAATTCACACACAAAAAAATTTCCATACACATGATCTTTATGAACAAAACTAATTGAAATTGTTTTAACACACAAGATGTTCAAAGAGTCATGCACATTATAAAGATCAATTTTATAGACACCATCGCTAACTTGATAATTTTTAAGCACTCTATTTACATGTTCAAGTAGTGAACTACATTTAAGAGTAGATTGATCATCATGCAAACCAAGAATACTACCACGTGTACTCATTTCCGAGACTACACATTCCTTTTCCATAAGAGTACTCTCATCTTCCAAGAAGAGATTTTCATCTTTAGGAGAAAGATTTTAACACCATAGTGGGTTAGCATATCATCTATAACCTTCAAGGAAAGCTATACAATCATTTTCATCAGTAGGTTCATTAGGAGTGTGTATTTTATCTTCAAACAAAAAACTAAACCTAAAAACAACATGATCTATCTCACAGACAAATTTGGAACTTGTAAGTTCTTTTCTCTCTATAAGTTTACTATCAAGTACCAAAGATATTACAATATCCACTTTAACTTGGTGTGAGTCTGGGTAGCCCACCTCTTCCTTTGGAAAGATCTCATCACGAGGTGTTTAGACAAGGGAATTTGGATTTTGTGGGATAAGATTAGGTAATAATTGGCGTAGCCTTTCTACGTGCCATTTCATTTCTTCAATATTGTTGGTGATGCGGTCAAATGTGGCATCGATATTGGTGGCATCCATGGTACCTTAAATAAAGGACAACAATGAACAACAAAACAAACAAACTTGTTCGCTCAAAAATTCCTCACCATACTCCTACTCTAAATTTTTACCTCACACTTGGTTTCACAAGTATTGAAAGCCGGCTTGTACTTCGTGAGTGATTGAGGGTCGAGTCTACTCTTGTCTGAAATGGATTTTTGTTTGAGTTGACTAAAAGACAATTTGTTTACGGACATGAACCAACAAGATACAATGAATTCACAAATGAAAAAAGCACACAAAAAATGTTTAAAATGAATGAATGAACACAAAGACTAACTAACAATCTAGTAGATGAGCACTAGTTTGCGAATTAGTATTGGAACCAACGAAATTAAACAAAGGAACAACAAACAGAAACTACGAAATCTGAAATTTGAGCAAAAATTTGATGCATGAACAGTAACTTAATGACATGGCAGCCACGTATTAGTTGCGGTTTCTACAAATTTTATTTTCCAATGCCAAAGTCTTGACCAAAAATTAATTTGGATTGGTGGAATTTATTTTAGGAGGGAAAATAGGTCTTGGAGCCTTTTTCAATTTTCAATTTTCAAGACTTGACATTTTCTTGTACTTTTCCTTAAATCATGAAAAAGTGGTTGAGAAGTGACGTAATGTCTTTTGGTGGTTGTGGGTCTTTCAAGACTAACAAGTACATACACCTTTTTCCTTGACCTTTTGGGATCTAGCATTCACTTTATGTTTTAAAAATATATGAAAGAAGGTGAAGAACTTCAAGAACAACAATAACCACTCCAATAACAATAACAACAATCTTCAAGAACAACAACAATTCCAATGGCCAACTCCAATCCACAACAAGAGACGACCAAGTCTCTTTAGTGTTGTGTCTTTAGTTTTAAAAAGAGACGAAGGTTGTGAAGAACTTCAAGAACAACAACAACATTAACCAAGAATAACAAAAACAAAAATCCTTTAACAACAACAACCAAATACACAACCAGTCAACTTTCTTAACAACACAGTCTACCACAACAATTTTCAACAACAATTTACCAAGCTTATGTTCACAACAAAATAAATATACAAGCACAAATAAAGGTGTAGACTCAATGTGTTAGTAAGGAACAAATCTAAAACTTAGAGACAACAAAGACAAGTAAAAATTTCAGCCAAGACACAACAAAAAAACAATTCTTGGCCAAGAACACATAATGGACAGATTGCTCTCTTTTCTAGAATTTTCAATTATCAACTTTTTTTTTTCAAATCTCAAGACCAAGATTGTTCTTGTTAGAACAAAATCAAAGATGGATCTGATACAAAATGATACACTAAAAACCACGAGAACTCTAAACTCACCCTAAATAGTCCAGTAATCAATAGGATTCTTGGACCAATTAAAGACCTTACTCGGATTTGAGAATGACAACAACAATAATAAAATGAAGAACGTATTATCACACAAAAACAACAATAACTAAAATAATATGAAGGCAAGATGAACAACAATAAAGTGGCAACAATAACAATACCTCAGGGGTTACATTAACAAAAACAAAAAACAACGATTACAACAAATAATATGATAGATAGTTAAACAAAATGAAGGTGTAATCTTAAAAACCCAATAGCCTATTCTAGTCTTGGACCTTTTAAAAATACACACAACAAATGCCTAACTCCTACATTGTCACAAGAGTTACCTCGATCTCTCAAGCATCCAACATTTCCAAGCTTGAATCCGACACAAGTGATTCCACACTCAAGTTGATTTCCCTAGTTACAATTTCAGGCAAGGAGGGCCATTCTCTAAAGAGAGATGTTTCTAAGTGTTACACTTTCATATTCAACAAAAACTAAGACTAAAAACCTCTAAGAGGTTGTATATAGAGTGTATTACAAAATAGAATAAAAATAACCATAATACCCCTCATGGGTGAGGTGCCCATCAAGTGTAACTTAGGGGCTATTTTTAGTGCATTTAGGCCCTCTTTTACACTTCATTTATGGACTTCCTTGGATGGATTGAATGTGCACTCGTTCTCATCCATCTTTGTTATCGTAATCGTTTCAACTTAGTAAATATTTCTTTCCATCCTTGGGTTAATTCATGAATTGGAGAGGAAGCTAGAAAGTAAGGAGGTCAAACTAGGGTTCTTTATAATTCAATCTATGGTGATAATTTTTAAGACTATGAGTGGATAAAAACCCTAATTCTTTGGTTTAGGCCAAAAACATGAATTATTTGATTTAATTATTTTGTTTGTTTTTTATTTTCATGTTTAGTTGTTCATATATCCTTGTTATTAAAATTCTAGGGATTGGTGGCCCATACGATAACCCTATATTTCAATTGTGAGACTGGAAGGAGGAACAATATATTAGATTATTAGGTACAAGGAGTGGGATCATATATGTTCAAGGGATTGAAGTTAAGATTTGAATTTAGTATAGGCATATACCTAATTTGCCCTACTTGGTTTATATATGGGATGATATAAATATGTTTAACTTAGTTATCACATCATTGCCCAACAATGAAGTTGTGGAGCTAATTTAGATAGATTATTAGAGGCTCATAATGTAATAATTATGTTACTAACCCAGTGAATGAACAACCAACATAATTAACTAAGCCAACGAGATACTATATCTTAGTAGGATTGCCTGTGGTTACTTGAGCCTAAATTTCTTCCATTATGGTCCCTAATACTCTAAATTATCATACTTTTTACAATTTTTTAAAGTCTCAAACATAAAATGCTTTTAGTTACTATTAGCACTTGTTCAATCTTTGTAGTAACACTATAATAAGATTTAAGTTGAGCACAATTTCCTATGAGATTTATACTGGGATTTTAAAGGCCACTTTACTACGTGTCTGACCATGTACACATGTATTTGTGTTAGGATGCAACAGGTTTGAGTTATTGCAGTCCTATCTAGCATAGAAGTTGAGGTTATCAGCTAGCCTAGTGATGTTTATAAGTATGTGCAGTCTTATACTCAACCAATTGTTAATCATGATGATACTCTATGTACTTTAGTTATCTTTTGACACCATTATTGATCATTCTTGTGCTATATCTACACCTCACACTATTTTCATAGATACATGCACCTAGACAACCATAGGTATGTCCCACCCCTAGCAATTTATTTTCATATTATCCATTGGGATAATGCATCCCATTTGTATAAAAGTTGGGGTACCTGTCAGTCTATCTCACTACCTAAGGCTTTTGTTCCATTTTTCACTATAGTTAGGTGTGTTATCTAGTAAATGCTTAGTATGTTTTTTGTATCTTATCTTTATATGTTGTAGTTCTTATAGTTGTGTTTGGTAAATAAAATTAAGAGAACTTTCCAATGTATGTGGTTATCTCCTATTTTGAAAAATAGAGATACCACTAAATTTTGTGTGGCATGCTTATCTATTATGATCTATTAACTGTTATGGATATTTGCATGAGACTAGGAATATGGATTGGACAATTGAGCATAACTTAAAGTGTAAACTTGATAGTTTGTAGTTAATAGTATTACTCTGTGCCAATTTTGTGTAAATTGTATACATATTGACTTACTCTATCAATCCAACCTAGAACTTAGTTTATCTGCTTAGGTTGTACAAAATTTGATAAGGAAAGGATCACATGTCCTTTTTTATTTCACTCCCACCAACATAAATATCAATCCAAAGAATATAAATATTCCCTTGATCCTGAATTTAGCCTAACTAATCCTTTTTATTCATTAGCCTATTCACGTTTATAATTTTTTTCTTGAACCTTTGGTTTGGTCCTGGTCCTTCTTTTGACATTGTTCACCATAACTTTGGTAAATTGCCTAAGTTGAGGGTGGGACACTATACAGATTTATGAAAGGAAGAATGGGATATAAAAAGAAAAGACTAGTAATAAAAAGAAGAAAAATAGGTATATTATCGCTAAGAAAAATACTAAAAGAGCAGTAAATAAAAACACAAAAAGAATTGAGTCTGACAAAAAACCACACACATAGTACAAGAAAGAAAATCAAATAAAAAAAGAATTGTGAGGAAAATAATTAGTTAGATGACAAAAGTATTTTAGTGTCAATGAGTACTTAGTTATTCTATACAAATATACCATACCCATCCCCAATCTACATTACAAGCCATGTAAAGTCCTATAGTGATCTTAGTCTAACTATCCAAAAATTGAGGCTTAAAAAATAAGGGAAAGGATAAGGTATTATTAATGCACCATGTGAACTTCATTGTAAGAGTTAGTGTACTTTTACTAGTCCCATTTTGAATCACTATTGTTTGTGTGGAACTTCTTCATAGTAAGATAACTATCATAGCCCTATTAATATCTAATTGGTTAGGTGAATGTCGATTGTGTATGAAAAATTCTTCATCTATATTCTAATATCATCCACAAAACCTCTTGTGTTAATCTTATCTATAGTTTTATACACACTGGTTTTGTAATTAAAAAGAAAATAGGGATTGAACTTGTTTGATGTATTGTCAAGAGCTTTATGAATGGTAAAGTTTTACAAAGTTTCTTTTACATAATCAAATAATAATGTTTTATTGTTTTTTTCTTTAGGATAAAAAAGTTCCTAATTTGTTTGTATTGATGTGTCGGCATTGGATTATATATTTGATGTTTGACTGTGAATAATTGAAAGTTCTTCACTTTTGTTTGATTTGATTGTTTTAATGTTCTATATGTAGGAAATGAGTTAAGCATAGAAAAATGTTGATAGTGATAAACAAAAGGGTATGGCAGTCTTATTAAAGGGCTATCAACCTTTCAACGGACCATCACTATAAACGTTGAAGTAAACCAGTGTACAATGCAAAGTGTAGAAGCATTGATGGGATACTTGAAAGATCATCACCATTCTAATGGATCATCTTGACCACCTTAACTTGTTAACAATAGTAAAATTTTACAACATCAAATCAATGATTAGCTCAATAAACCATAACCCTAATAACAAACCATTGACTTGATAATAGGACTTAAGAAGAATAAGTTCATCTTTACTCTATAGAGGCATGATGTAAGACCCCGCAAAGTCCTAGTCATTTAAATCCTATTTAGCATGCCAAAAGAGGTCCCAGACATAGAAAAGCTTAGCTAAGTGTTGACACTTAGTCAAATTTTTGGCCTCTATATTTTAATGGAATCATTTACAATGTTCTAATAATTTGATTGTCAATTTTTAAATTTATTCGTTATTAGGGATGTCAATAGGTCATATTGGGTGAGTTTTGGAATTTTTTCACTTCATTTGGGTTGTGTTTGGATGGACAAAATAGAAAGCCAACGTGATCGTAGCATTTCGCATTAGCTATAATGTTGTACCTATCGATGCAGTGTATCGGTGATCGCGGTGACCCTATCAACATAGAGTAGCGACTATCACATCATTGGGGAGTTTGTGTATTAAATTCTGACTTTCTTAGGGCATTTAGGTCCTTTTTCACTCACCCAATTTAGGTAAAACACAAAATTTTATATCCTAAAGGGAAAAATACACTTACTATCAAACAAACACTCTTAATAATAAGCCCTATTTTCTTCAGGTCCAAGTTCCAAGAAATTCTTCTACAATTTCCACGAAATAAACTAGCAAGATATGTTAGGTGTTTATCCTTTGGTTTTCTTCCACCCTTGGAGTTCAGGAACCCTTTTTAAAACTACAAGTAATCATATTTATTATTTACATGCACAAATTGGATTGTCTTCATGTTTATGTTGTTGTATGGGTTTTAATTCAAGATTTAATTATAGTTTCTATGAACATAAGATAACATGTATGTTGTTCGATATAATTGGCATGTTAAAACACTTGAGAGTTACAAGTTTAAGTTGTAGTCATGATGCTTATGTTGTTCATTAATTATGCTTCCCAAGTGTTTGATAGAATGTCCATGTCAATTAAATAGTTAAATAAAGGCATGTTATAATTTTTTCTCATTCATGTACAAGTTCATGACCTCCAAGTGTTTGATAAATTTTTCTAGTGAATGAATTGTGAACAATTGATTATTGCTATGCCTTTAAGATTTGTTATGTCTTATTATTGATACTATCAAGTCCTGGGGTATTTATTACCCCAAATCTAGTTGTTTACATAGTTGCAGTAGTTATAGAATCCTCCCAGTAATGGTCAAGAACTATAGTACACACTCAGTTAATAAAACTCAGTGAACTCAATCTAGTTTAGTTAGTTAACACTATCAGTGTTATTTCAGTCAAGCCTAGTATAGTCTAGTGATTAGTTTAGTATTGATTCAGTTATTAGTAGGATTCAGGTCGGAGAGACCCAGGGATAGGGGCATTGCTTCCAGTATAGGGTTTGACCCCTTGTAGTAGTCTCTGCATTACAGAATTAAGCATCCAGCGTAGGGTAAGTTGTCCTCCTGCCAGATTAAGGTTGGCACAATCATGTCTATATATATTTTATGAGTCTTCCTTCTAAATTAGGGTTGACACAACCATATTTGTATCCCTTGGCTAGGTGCAAAGACCCTTTAAACTTAGGTCATAGGTTTCACCCTAACTTAGTCTATAATAAGGGTATGTTGGTTAGATGATAATTCCCATAATTACAATTTCAGTCTCAATATTCAGTAAACAACTTGAATAGTTCTATAGAACCATGGCTACCAGTTATTAGTTACACAGCCATCAAAATTAAGTACTACAGTATTAGTCTAAACTTTCAGTTACCAGTATTCAGTTATCAAAACTTAGTACTTCAAATTCAGTCTAATTCAGATAGACGTTATATACTCAGTATTGCATATTAAACATGCTCAGTATTATGTCATATATATGAACTAATATATATCAGCCTTCCTCACTTAGTATTCCAGTATATTTCATTAACTGAAGCATCCTCTTTTTTTGCACTATGATGTCTCATATCAGTGGTTCAGATGCTTAGGTTCCTTACCATACTTAGCAGCTCAGGATATTAGTAGCAGTTATAGTAGTGAGTCCTCAACCATTAAGGATATTATTTTATTTTTGCATTTCAGCAAATCTAGAATGTTCAGTAGTTAGATTTAGTGGGGGACTTGTCCTATCAACTAAATATTTAGACAGTTAGAGGATTTTAGACTAGCACAATTAGTTATTTAGTTTTTACGATGTTATTATCAGTACACTCAGTTATTATTTTAGTCTTTTGAGAACCTTATGGAATTTCCAGTTATATTTTTGTTACTGCTTAAGTAGACTTGGTCGCTTAAGAGGTGGTTACTTTAGCAACCAATTAGCCTATTTAGTAACCAAGTTTTTTCATATGTGCTATCGCTTAAGCGATTTATTTACTTATAACATGGTTGTAGGACAGGCCCTTATTTATGTTAAGAGAACTAATGACACTTTAGTGGTAGTTGTTTTATTAGTAATTGTAGGGCAATTTATTTTAATTGATGCCCATTTTTCTCTAATTTTCTCCAAGTCCCAAAAGAGTATTAAATCCCTAGAAATCTTGGAGAATTAGGAGATTTACTCTTGGGTGATCATTGGTTATTGATGAGCTTGAAAAGTAATTTTCTCATCATAAACATTGTGAGTTTTAATTAAATTGTTTATTTAGTGCTCCTATTCAGTCATAAATCCCTAGTTCTTTGTTAGGTTGAATTGAGTATTATTTGAGCTTGAAATTTACTCATACTTGAGGGTAAAGGATCCTTGAGTGTAGAGAGACATGTTGACAATTTTAAAAGTGCAATTCCAAAAGATAGCCCCACAAAGGATTTTGACTCGATTTTGGACCCAAAGAATAGAAATGCAATATGTGTATCATTATTCTTGTATTAATGTGTTGATAAAAATTTTTATAGCATGGAATCATGCAAAGTCTTCTTGGAATGGGAAATCTCTAATTTAGAACGCTTTATCAGGAATTCTTTAGTATCTGGGTTGGTTAGGCTTACTCTCCTCATAGATTAAGCTTAATTATAGTATTAGTATTATAATATGCAGGTTTTGTGTTGATAATTTTGAATCTTTTGAATATTTAGCAAATTTAGATTATTTAGCTGGTTAGTAAATTGTAATTAGGTGTATTTGACTTAGTTTCCTGTTCCTTAGGTTGAATTGCTATCTTAGGACTCTATGAGGCCTATTTAGCACCTTGTAGTGGAATTTTGGAACCTTAGCCTTATTTAGGGTAGAAAGTTCCTTAGAATGGACTTTCAAATTTAAAGTTTGGACTATCTAGACCACTTTAATTCAAGATTATTATTAATTTATTATAGACTGAATAAGCCTTCGTACGTCATCCTATTTATATTACTGAACTTAAGGAGGATTTGGAAATATTCTTACTTGTTTGAGACTTGTTATTTGGAGATATTAAGACTTGTTCAAGTTTGAAAAATTATGGTCTTAAGGCCAATTCAAGTTTGGAAAATTATGATATTAAGACCGATTCAATTCAGGCAAATTATGATATTAATAATGGTTTAAGTCCAACATCTATAATGATATTACTTTAGGTTTTAGTCTAGTATTCATGATATTATTTCCAGTTTAAGTCCGACATGTGAGATACAATTTCTAGTTTGAGTTCGACATTGAGAGGTCACTTATGATTGTTAAGGAACCGGTTCGCGTCTAGTATATATGGTATGAGAGGATCCACTAGGCTTATGGGATCTTGCATGGATTATTTACTTTCTAGCATTTTTTGGGATTATAGGCCCAGATATTCTAAAGTTAGTTACACTACCTTTAATATTATATACTTGATTTCCTACTTCTAGTATTTAGAACTTTATTATAGGTTTTCCACGTTTTCCTTGACATAGTTTATAATCTCTCATCTTATTGTACTTATATTATGATTTAGCTCAGTCTGTCGATGATGCCTACTATGTACCCATTTTCTTGATACTCATACTACAGTTCTGCATCCTATTATGATGTACACCCAATGGTAGGTCCGAGTTCAGAGATAAGATAAGCTCTTAGAGATAGAGTTGATGTTCTATCCTTCTTTTATTTTTGAATGGTCTTTCTATTCAATACTATGTGTATTTTCTACTTATAGTGCTCTTTTTCTTTATCTAAATATGATATTTCTACTATTTTCCTTTAGTTATGCCTTTATCCTTATGCTTTATGACTTTAAACTAAATTTTTGCATGATTTTTGCATTTAAGCTATTTTCCACAAACGAGACCATTAATTGTCATTTTGTTTATATAATGGCTTACATACTAGTGGGATAAAGTAGGTCCTATCATGACTCATGAAATCAGTTTGTGAAAAATTGGTATCAATGACTATGTTTACTAGTATTGTTGTTATAAAAGAAAGTATCTAGTTGAGTCTTGTAGTTCAAAACAATAACATCCATTTATTATCATCGGGGGGTTATAGGACATCTTAGGAAATCTTTACTTCCTTTACTCAGTTCGAGATAAGAGTCTGTGTTGGCTTCTAAGGTTCAATTGGTTTCACTCTTTGTTAGATGGATTGGACGTGGGCTGCTTTTACTGTAGGAGCGAAACCTAATTCTATAATTTTAATTCCAATCAGAGGTTGGGGACGACCTAGATATCAAGGGAAAGTGAGAGTTATAGCCCCAAATAAACATACTAACAAGGAACCTTCACCAGACCTCATTTCTACTCATACAGCAAAGATTCCTCCACCCCAACTAATGGTAGGCATGCCAAAGCTCCACTAGGGTTTATTATATTATCATTGCTCAAAGATACATTAGTGAAGTTATTGGGTTAATTTTATGGTTCATGATCTATGGTTCTTAGTCTGCACATCACAATGGTGCCAAGGTAGGGGCACAACCAGTAGTTGTGGCCCTGAGCAAGTGCTGGTAGATTCTCATTCAGTAGTTGCCGAATCTTCTAAGTTTATTAAGGAGTTGAAAATGTTGGTCAGATTCTTGAGAATGACTCTGCCTAGGTTTTCTAAGGTAGCAAGTGAGAATTCTTTTGTGTTCTTGACTGCTTGTAAGGATAGGCTTCATAATTTTTTCCTAGTAGAGAATCGTGACATTTACTACACTAGTTTTCAATTGGACCTGGCAGCTAGACATTGGTGGAGAGGTTATCTTAGTCCAGTCCAACTAGATCTTCTCTATTGATATGACTTAGTTCTCTGAGGTTTTCTTGGAGAAGTTTATGCCTCATAACCTTAGAGGGCGTCTGAGAAATCAATTCTCAATATTAAACTAGGGCTCTATGATTGTCCTAGAGTTTGAGTCTCGATACCATAATTTAGTCAAGCATGCTACAACTATTTTGTCGATCGAGTATGAGTGGATTGGTGCTTTGTTTGGGAAATAAGACTTTTGTTTTGCATGGTTACAAAGAGTTTGGTTTTTACTTAAATATGTTTTATTCAGGATTCTAATTATGTTCAAAACATGGGGGAGATACATCATAAGGCCTAAGAAGGGATCAACAAGAGAATGCTCTACTAGGGTATTTTTAGTGGGAGCAAGAGTGGCTCATGGTTCTGAGGTAGAGCTTCTTATGGTAGGTACCCTCCAGACTACTCATATTAGTATCAGGGTCAATCTAGTAGGCCTGCTTATGCTGCACTTCATCTTATCCATAGGGGTCAGCCTAATTATGGAGATTATTCTTACAAGGCAATGGTAAGTCTTCGAGCGTAGAATGTTTTAGGTTTTTTTAGTTGAGGAGACTATTTGGGTTTGCGAAATATTTTTGTCATAATACAATGCCTAGAGTAATTTACGAGTGTAGGGCCTTCAATTATTTTTCTGGAGAGTGTCCTTGTGTGGGATAGTGATACCAACATAATAGATTTTTCTATTGATTATAGTAGTACCACCCCTAGATAGAGGTTGTGTGTAGGTTTATTAAGTAGTTCTCAGGTTTCTTGTGGATGTGTCCTCATAAAGTTAAGATAGGAGATCGGTTAGGCACTCACCCACCTAGGTAGCAATCAAGGTAATTTATATTATGTTCCTGATAGAACAAAGTTAGAGTCTTAGGATGCCATTATTATAGTTACAATCTTATAGTACCATGAACCAATATTTGCTTTATTGATCAAGTATTCACTTATTCTTTTACGTCAACCTATTATGCACTGCAGTTAGAGTTGTCTTGGGATTCTATATCTGTGCCATTATCTATATTTACTCTAATGGGTGAATCTTTAGTAGTAGATCAAGATTATAGATTATGTTTTGTGACTATTCAGGGGTTTGATACTAAGGATAATATATTAAATTAGATATGGTGGACTTTTATATGATTCTAAGCATAGACTAATTGTCCCCTTATCATGTGGTATTAGATTGTTTTGCTATAACTGTTACCTTAACAATTCCAGTTATACCTCCTATTGTATGATTGGGTTCTTTTAGCCACACGTCGATAGATATTATATCTTATATTTGGGCTTGGAGATTTATATCGAGGGTTTGTAAGTCCTATCTTCTTTATATTCAGGATGTTAGTGTGGAGAGTCCTTCACTTGTTTCCATTCCAATAGATCATAATTTTCTTGATGTTTTTAATATAGATCTACCTAGTCTTTCTACTGAGTGTGATATTGAGTTTATTAGTTATCTTGACCCAGGATCGGACCTATTTCTATGGCACCTTACCTTATAGCTCCAATTGAGTTTAAGGAGCTAAATTCTATGCTTTAGGATCTTTTGGGTAAGGGTTTCATTAGGCCGAGTGTGTCTCCTTAAGGTGATCCTATCTTTTTAAGAAGAAAAATTCTTTACATATGTGTATTGATTAAAGGTAGATAAATAAGGTGACAAGGAAAAATAAATATCATATGCCTCATATTAATGATTAGTTTGACTAACTTTAGGGAGTAACAATATTTTCTAAGATTGACTTAAGATGTAGTTTCCATTAATTGAAGTTTTGTGGCAAGGACTTCCCAAAGAAATCCATCAAGACTCGCTATGGCCATTACGAGTTCTTTATGATTTCTTTTAGGTTGACTAAAAGCGTAGTTGAATTCATGGATCTAATGAAATGCATAGTTAGAACTTATTTGGACTCCTTCTTAATTGTGTTCATTGATGAACAATCCTATGTATTCTAGGAGCAGGGAGGAGCATTTACAATATTTTAGAATCGGGCTCCAGACTTTGAGAGGTTATAAGACTTTTATTAATTACTCAAAGTGCGAGTTCTGGCTTGAGTCAGTTATATTTCTATGACATGTGTTGTCTAAGGATGGGATTATGGTGCATCCAACAAAGATTAAGGATATTTGACATTCATCCAGACCTACATGTCCATTTGAGTTTTGTAGATTTATTTATTTGGCAGGTTATAACATTCAGTTCATTGAGGTTTTTGACCCTGAAAGGGGTTCTTTTTTCAATGGTCTGTGGAGTATGCGTAAATCATTCAAATGCTCAAGGTTTTTCTCACTTTATATCCTATATTTTCTCTTTCTATTGAGGGTAAGGATTTACCATATATTGTGATTCCTTTGGTGTTAGTTTGGGTTGTGTGTTGATGTGGTAGAGTCGAGCTATTTCTTATGCATTAAGGAAGCCGAAGGTGCATGATCCCAACTACCTTACTCAAGATTTGGAGTTGGCAGTGGCATATTTTGCACTTAATATTTAGAGGCATTATTTGAATGGTGTTCATTGTAAGATCTACATTAACCATCATAGTATTCGACACCTTATGGAATTGAGATAGGTTAATTTAAGGTAGTGTGGGTGGATTAAGTTACTGAAGGATTATAACATCTCTATTCTTTACGATTCGATAAAGACAAATGTAGTAGCGGGCACTTTTATCCAGAAGTTGTGAGTATGGGTATGTTCGCATCTATTTAAGTTTTTTAGAGGCCTTTGGCATGGGACATCCAGTCCTTATCAAATTTGAGGATGTGACTTGATATTTTAGTCTCTAGCAGGATCTTTGCTAGTGTTAAGGTGAGGTTTACCTTATTTGATCAGATGTAGAATCGACTATTTGTATTATAAGGGTTAGTGACTTGATTCAATTAATATTTTGTGAGGCTCATAACTTTAGATATTCTATTCATCATGGGATAGATAAAATATATAGAGATTTTAGGTTGCACTACTAGTGGAGATGCACGAAGATAGATGTAGAAAAATTTGTAGCTTGTTGCCAATTTTGTTAGTAAGTGAAGGTTGAGAATCAAAGGCCTGCTGGCTTGATTCAGAGATTTCCTATTCTCGAGTCGCAGTGGGAGCGGATCACTATGTACTTTCATAGTGGGTTGCCTCACACCTCCTGTGGTTCCAATGATATTTGGGTCATTGTAGATGTCCTTAACTACCGAGAGGCTCGCCCATATCTACGTACATAAGATAGTTTGCCAGTGTGGAGTACCCATAGCTACTATTTTAGATAAGGGCTCAGTATTCACTTATATCTTCTAAAGTACATTTCATGATGAGTTGGGCTCAATCAGAGAGATGGCTTATGAGTTCTCCTAGACACCTAATTTTGCAATTGTTTATCTATTTTTCAATGTTTCTATGATGTGGAGTTACATCCCTAATGAGTAATACATGCTTCGGTGGGACTCGATTTAGTTTGATGACAGAGTAATCTTCATATTGGAGCTAGTTCTAATATTAACTAGGGATATCAGGTGGTTATGCTCTAGGGAGATTCTATTAGTTAAGGTTCAGTAGAGATAACACCCAATAGAGGAGGCTACTTGGGAGATCGAGAGCGAGATATGAGCCTAGTATCCACACCTATATGAGCCTTCGGGTACATCTCAACCCTTAACTTTGGCAAATAAAAGTCCTTCTAGTAGTAGATATTGTAATAACCCTCAACATTATTTTTGTCTTTTCCACACTATTTCACTATTTAGAGTTTTGCTATATCTACATTATGTCATTTGTGACTTACTAAAGCTAACAATTTAGTTACTGGTCAGTATATTTAATTTGTAGAGCCAATTCTCTATTTTGAAGTCTTTACTTCAAGGGATCAGCTATCAGGCATAAACTTTAGGTTAACAACCTTGTATGAAAATTCTGCCAGTAGTATCTACTCTGGACCATCAATTTTCGCCTAAGGGAACCTTTATCTAGTATCCCAAGGCTTCTGGACTCATTTTTGGCTATTGGATGGATTTTTGTATATACGACCCTTGAGTATGGGGCACACATTTCATCAAAACGACTATAGATGGAAATTTTTATGCTGTCGTTAAGATCAGAGTGTAAAATTTTATAGGATAGAATAGTGCATTTATGTTCATGAGATTTTTATTACTTTTTGAGGTATAGGTAGAAACCTGGAGAAAAATCCAAGTTCAATTACTTATTGGCCAATGGGTTTCTTTAGTGATGAAGGCTTGTCCCGCAAACTACAACTTTAGAGGATGAGATACTACTTTTGAGGACGTCACTTATGTGTCATGTTGTCAGCTAAAGTGGAGGTAGGCAAGAGGCAGATGTCGCTTAAGCGACCTGATGCCACTTTAGCGATGCTGCTTAAATAGTTAAATGACTACTTAAGTGATAATTGTAGGGGCATTTATTTTAGCCCCTACTAACATTTAACCATTTTCTCCAATTCCAAAGTGCATTAAAGTCTTAGAGATCTTGGAAAATTAAAAGATTTACTGTTCGATTATTGTCGACTATTGTGAGCTTGGGCAAGTTATTTTCTCATAGTAATCCTTTTGAGTTTCCGTCGAATTGTTGGTTTAATTATCCTATTAAGTCATAAATCCCGAGTTCTCTGATGTATTGAATTGACTGTCATTTGATCTCAGAATTTACTATTTCTTAATGGTTAATGATCCTTGAGCACAGAGGGACCTATTAAAGATTTAAAAAGTCGAATTCCGCAACCAGGCTACACATGGGACTTTGACTCAAATTTTTACACAAATAATAAAAATATAATATGGGTATGATTATTTTTGTATTAATGTGTATATAACTATATTTATAGTATTGCATCGTGCAGAGGCTTCTTAGAAGGGGAATTCTCTGATTTTTCAGGCTTTATGGTGCATTATCTGACCCTTGGTTTGATAGGATTTTTTTCTCTTAGATTGAGATTAATTATAGTATTAGTATTATATTATTCTAGTATTGGGTTGGGAATAACGAGTTGGTTGAACATTTTGTGAATTTAGATTATTCAGTCGATTAGTGTACCGTAATTAGGCATGTTTTAATTAACTACCTACTCCTTAGATTGAATTCCAATCTCAGGACTCTATAATTCTTATTTAGAGCCTTGTAGTAAGATTCTGGAACCTTACCCTAGTTTGATGTAGCGATTTCCTTAGAATGAACTTTCTAGGTTAGAAGTGGGCCTCTCCAGCTTACTTTTGGTTAATTACTATTAGTCCCTTATAGACACAATAAGCCTTCGTACATCATTGTATTTCTATTTCTGATCCCGAGGAGGATCTAGACATATTCCAACTTGTTCTAGACTTGAACTTGGGAGGTATTAAGACTGTTTCAAGTCTAGCAAATTATGATGCTAAGAGAAGTTCACATTTTGTAAATTATCATTTTAAGACCAGTTCAAGTTCGGTAAATTAATATATTATGATTGTTACAAGTCTAGCATCTCTGATGGTATTACTTTCAATTCAAGTTGGTATTCATGATATTATTTTCTATACCTATACTGCTTGTGATATAATATTTCTAGTGTGAGTCGTATATTGAGAGGTTACATATGATGATTATAGCACCAGTTCAAGTTTACTATATATGGTATGTGAGGATCCAAGGTTATGGTTTTAATATTTGAATGGTCGCAATATTTACTATCATTAAATCCTTTTTACTGCATCCATCGGGCTTATGGGGCTCGCATAGATTTGTTTGTGCCTTTTGGGCTTATTGGGGATCTGTTTTGTTGTAGTTAGATATGTTATCTTGGATATTATCTACACGATTATTTACTTTAATAGTTGGAGCATTATTCCAGGTTTGACCTATTTTCCCTGACGTAGATTATTATCTTGCATATTATTATACTTATATTATGATTTAGCTTAGTCGTCTGATGATGCTTACTGCGTAACTATTGTTTTTATCACGCCTCAAATCCTATTTGGATGGACAGGCACCCGTAGCCATAAAGGCCTAAGAGAACCAATCCATGATCTTGTACTCCTTATCCATGTAACTGTAATAGAAAAAGGTCTTACCATACGATACAATCATTGATGACAAATAAACGATATACCCAAAACTATATATATACAAGACTTGGCCATTGGGGCCATAACATCAAAAAGATAAGACATTATCATGCATAACTTTACATTGGTCTTCAAAGCCTCTATACATAAACATCTAGTTATGTTCGGGACAAACCCCCGCCTTACTCTTGACTACAGTGCAATACCTAAATATATAAAATAGACTCGAAAAACCCTAAATCAATTAAAAAATCACCAATAGTCACTGGATATCCAGGGCTCCTATTGAGAAGGTGTATTTGTTGAAGCACCTATGCGTGCAACATGAAATACAGGTCACCCATAAGAGGCGTCAGTTCAAAAGAATGTACTAAATATGTAAGGAAAAAAGTAACCACATATAATATTAGATCTCAACAAAAATAAGATCTAAGTGTACAAATAGTGCTAGTAGACCACCTTTATACATACTTGTAGGGTTTGGTACATTACATTTCTTTCTTCATTTTACCTTTCTTACTTCATAATCACGTAAATTATATGTTACAAATGATCAGTTGATCAGTGGTAAATAGACAAATTGGGATTGGCCCATACTAGGCTTACGCCCATGATCTACCACTCATAAATATATATTAGGATCGGCCTATGCTAGACTTACGCCCTTGAAATACCACCCACATATAATGTTTCGAGATCGACCCATGCTAGGCTTATGCCCATGAGTTGCCACCCATTTAATACGAATTTGTGTTACATAGTTTAGTTAACCTTTAAGATTGTTGCTTAGGTGGTCAACACATAATGGTACCTTAAAACAATAATCTACCAATAAGAGACATTTAAATGGGAACTTAGTGCAACAACAATAAGTTAGGGAGCTATTGGCACACAAATCAACTGTTTAGGAGCTGAAAATAACACATGGGTCTTATCAAATAACCAAAGAACTGAAATTTTCTAGAGAAAATGGACATGTAGGCTTAATAATAAGCATGTATTGAGGTGTTTGAACATGTTGGAGAGAGGGAACAATGTCATTGGCTACATGGGATATAATATGTTGCTATTATGTTTCACTTGTTATATGATAACTTTGGAAGCTTACTTGATGGAACAAATGTCTGATTTCATGCCAAAGAGTGCAAAATAGAGTATGCCTTACATATATGGCCGTACAACTCTGATGCTAACCCAACTTGATTTCATGCCTTTTGGATTACTTATCTGCAATAAAATATATGGCAAGCTAATATTAGCAACTAACCAACACATTGGGGCTATTTAACTTAACCAAAATAGTTACCAGGCAATAAACCCTTAATTTATCAATCAAGGATTTTATTTTAACCCTTTTACTCTCAAATTACATCCACATATTGTACATATTCTTATAATATATCCCAACAGAAATTTGGGTTCATTACACCCTCCAAATAATACACAAAATAGAATGGGTAGTAGAAATATACAACCATTAGTTCGGTGGTGTACCACAAGACCCTTCTTCTATATCTCAATACATACTAATTACACCTTTCCCAAATATCACCCTAGAATCCTGCAACATATATGTATAAAACAGTCCATAAAATAGACCCAAATCCATTTATTTGTAGCAATCAGTTATTGAAATCATCAGCTCTTGAGTTCTCAATAACAACACATCCATATTTCTTTTCCAAATTCATATATAAGGATAACAAAATAGGGAAATTACCACACCTTAATTCTGCAACTTATCCCTTAAATTTGAATTCCTCAAGAACTTCAACTTTTACTTTCCTTCACACTTTAAACGACAGAAGAAAATAGATCTCTTAATATCAAAGAAAAAGTGAGAAAGTAGCTTGTTCTATATTCTTCCATGAATAAATAATTATGCACTTATAGCATGTTTTCCTAATCTTTCAATAGATAATTAAGCTAAACCATATGTGTTTTCACTTACCTTGGCCTGCGAAGGCAGGGGGTTTCTTCAAGAACCCTAGAAGAAGAATAGCACTGCTCTTTGTTATTCTAGAGAAGTTAGAGAGAACTTTATGAAATATGGTCATTTTTGTGACTTAGAATATAAGGAAATGACAAGCAACTCATCCTTATAAAGCCCTTTTTTTGTACATCTATATAGCTGAATTTTTGACCTCAAAATGGGATAACTTGGTCCAAGTAAGTGATGCACCTACTTAAAGAGATCAAGCTTTTATAAAGGTCAAAGTAGGTGATGCACCTACTCAATTAAGTTCTTATTTGGGTTCAATTAACTTGGCCCGTTGGCAGATTTAAGTGTTGGGCCATTTCTTCATTTCCTTCTCTTTTACATAAGTTGGGCCCAAATGAGTACCTTAACATAGGATAAAATATGATCTATAACCTTGGGTCTATTATCTTGGTCCATATAACTCATGTAGGTGACTGACCAACTAGCTTAATGTAATACCCCATATTTCCTAGCTCAGTTTTTCTTATAGTATGCGGGAATTACTATATATTTTGTCAAATACTTAGAATTTTACACCTTAAGACCCATCATTGTTTAGGAAATTCAGTCATCATTCCAACGATATAGATTTTTCCCAAATCTGATATCCAGGTGAGAAGTTATGGAACATTTAGTAAAACAGTATGTAAAATTAAGAATCACCATGTCGTGGTGAAGTTCAGGTCCCAATCGTAATTTTCTATTGTGTCAACACAATAATTGTTCAATGCACCATAGTGCCATTTCCAAATTTTTACTTTTCAGTGAGGCACCACGATTGCACCGCATCTCGCTAAGATGACATTTCTGAATTGTCAATTTTGAATAGCCCGACGTGATTCCACTATGTCATGCCAAAAGGTAATTTCACAATTGTCCATTGTTAAATATTTTAATCCAACTTACAGTGGCTTACTGCGATGGTACGCATCGCGGTGAAGGCAAAAATTAGGCCTCCAGTGCTGAAAGCTTTAAATTTCTTTACGGACACTTTAGTCCTTTTCCATGAATTTAATCACTACAAAACATGTGATTTAACCCTTAATATCATAGTTACGTCATTATTCTATTAAATTTTCCCCAAAATCAAGAGCATTCTCTAAATTATCAAAACCCTTGCCTCCAAGAATAAAGGTCAAATCTCAAGAACATTACTAAGAACCTTTAAGAACTTAATTTCTTAGGTATGTTAGGTGTTCATCCATGGGACCTTACACACCATGGAGCCTAAGAATCCTTTTACAAAATACAAGATTGAGATTCCATAAATCAGTTATTTGAGTTGAATTGGTTTCATGTGTATATTGTTATATGGTCTTCAATCCATAATTAATCACAAGTTTAATGAAATTAAGATAGCATCTGTGATGGATTATGTTATTCTCATTTTAAATCTTTGAAATTACAAGTTGAATGTTGTAGCTATGATATATATAAATATATGTTTATTATTATATGAAATAATCATGCTCCCCAAGTGTTTGTTAGAATGCCTATGTAAAATTACTAGTGCAATCTGATAGAGTATTCTCTCAAGTTTATTCAGTTAGCCTGGTATGCTCCCCATTTAGTAGTAGACAATAGGTCCAGAATTAGTGTAATACCCCAATCATTTCTTTAGCATAAATCCATCTTTTGAGTGACAATGGACTACTTACAAAGTGATTGTTTTTATATCATGTTGTATTTCCCTAAATTCCACTTTCTATCATGTGAAGAATTGGATAATCTTTCCATCAACTTAAGACTTACCTAACTCGAACACCCGGTGAGGAAGTTAGAGCCATTTTGTAATTCCCTAAGACTCTAACCAATAGTTCAACCACGAATCAAGATCTTGAGAAATAAATTATGGTGCTTTGGTTTTTTTGAAATCAAGGATGGTTTGTATTAAGGCCTCAAAGATGTCCTAACGATGGGGCAAATCAAAATATTCCTTATCGATTGAATTTTTGGGAAGGATATTGTTATAGTCAACTTCAAAGAAGAATATCTCTCATTATACTTTGAATTTTTGAGCTCATGACCTATAAATAGATAGATAATTGAATTAGATTTCCAAAAATACAAATTTTTCCAAAATCGGATATTGGAGCAAAGATTTATACCTATTTTACTCCAGCATATTAATCTAGAAAGGTGTGACAACGTTTCTGACAAGCTGTCACATTTTTTATGATTTTTTTGATGGCCTTTCACATTTATGATGACATTTATGATGACATCGTCATCCTAAGGTAGAAACTCATAAAATACAACGTTTTTTTATGATATTTTGTGATGGCCAATCACAGGTTTGACGGCCTGTCACAAATGTCGTCAGCCAATTCGTTCCAGTAATTAAGGGATATTTTTAAAAGGTTATTTTGGTCTTTTCCACCCATTTTGACTCTATATATATATATATATCTATGCAGAGAATAGAAGTTAATTTTCTCTCAATTCTCTTCCAAGAATGTTCAAGAAGATAGGGTTTTCTCTAAACCCAAAAATCAAACCTTCTTCCAAGAAATTCAAGAATCCAACCATAGATTTCACAAATTGGTTAAAGATTCAAGGTACCCAAGTCAAAATCATCAAGAACCCTAACTCAAAAAATGGAAAAGGAGTCTATTACAAGTTTCTTCATTTAAATCCATAATCAAGATAGATGGGGTTTAGAACAAGAGCACTTATTTCATGCTTGTGCCCAAAGATTTAATTTCTTCTATTGAAATTCATGATTTTGCAAAGAGGATTTACACCCATATTTCTTTATTTATGATTTATGATATTTGAGCTATTCAAGATGGATACACATAACTATTTCATCATTTTATTTCTTAAATTGAGAACTTATGTCATGAGTTGAATATTGTTATTATGAGTTTATGATTTCTAAATGATTTGAGATAGGAGTTATGATTTAAGCTTTTCATTGAGAAGTTTGATTATTGAATATATATATTGATATTTGAGCTTGAGTGTCAAGAATGAGTTCTATGATGTTTTCTTAAAGTTTTTGATACATGATTATTTTACAATTTCCAAATTATGACTTGATATTTTATATTGTGAATTTCATGTTTCTACCATGAGTTGATATTTCAAGTGCTTTCAAGAGATGTGTCAAGCTTTAAGCTTTCTTCTGACAAATTGGATTATTGAGTATATTCATTCATGAGATTGAGTTGTTACAATGAGTTATGATAATTACTCAAAGTTAATTATGTTGCGATGATTTAATGAACAAATACATTTTGATATTGAGAAAGATTGATTTTATTTGAGTTGAGTTAGGAATCGACAAATTGATTATGATTTGATGAATAATAAAGAGATTTTATTTGGTATTCATGATAGACCCTTGTGATATTTGTGGTAAACTTCCTAACTCGTTCTGAGGTGAGTCTGGGAGGACTACTTACAACTGAGCGAGAAATGTGGTATTTCCCGAAGACTACGTGCCACCGTAGGATTGATGTTGATAATTTTGGGCCAGAGGCCGAGTATGAGATTGGGATAATGAAATTGAGGTTATAGTCCCTGGCAAGAGTATGACGCTCCCACTAATGTGGGGTTCTCTTCTTCGAAGGGCAAAATATTGTACTCTATATGACTCATATGGTTTAGTTTAGGTCGGTTATAAGAAACTCTCAAGTCCATTAGAGTTCAAGTTTGATGAGTTACTGAGTCACTCTAAGTCATGATTTAAAGAGTTTGAGTTAAGTATAATGATTTATGAGATATGTAAAGCTTGCATTACTATGGATGATTTACAAGGAATATATTTTAACTAATTCAAAATCATTTATGATATTATTTATAATGTTGCATTGCACCCCTACATACTCAGTACATTCCTTAAAGTACTGACCCTCATATATTTCCTTATGCTACAGTGTCTTAAAATATAGATGCAAGTTATAGCTCAGATACCACATTCAGTCAGTCCACCGTTCCCAGTTACCAGGTGATAAGTTCTTTTGGTTTGAGGGCTTAAGTTGGTTATACAGTTTGAGAAGTACTGTAGTTTCTAATTTTAGTCGTATTAAGCTTGGATAGTTAGAAGTCATGACCCGGCTATCTGAACTCAGTACAAGTAGAGGCTTTATAGATTGTCAGTAGAAGTTGATATATTAAGTTTCAGTTTTATTTGGTAAAAGTAGAGTTGTAATGTTGTAAACTTCATATTTATATTGATCAAGTTCAGAGAAGTTCTATATTTTCACTGATTTTACATAGATTTAAGCATTTTATCCAATTGCTTATGAGTTATGCCAGTAGGAGGGTTAGCTTGGGGTCACTCATTCCCCTAAGCATCGTGTGACATCTCGGGACCAAATTTTGGGACGTTACAAACTTTGTATCATAGCCTAGAGTTCAAGTATCCTAGGGTGTCTATGAAGTCGTGTCTAGTAGAGTCTTATGGAATGGTACAGAGACGTCTGTACTTTTCTTTGAGAGGCTACAGGACATTTAGAACAGGTCCCTATTATTTCAACTCTTAGATTATGCTATAGAAAGGTTCGTTGAGAAACCTATATAGATTCTTATCTTCCGCTATTCAGGGCATCTCTACCTTATATTTGAGGTATTAGAGACAGTCAAGCTCAACTCTTTGCAGATAGTACTTTCTTAAATAGTCTCCACAGATAGTTACAGAGTTTTAAATAAGCTAAAAAGTATCCTATTAGTATCTTATCATGCTTTTCTTATGAATCGTGCATTAAGCCCAAGTCAGTTGCGCTACCAGATTCCTTCTCAGAATACATAATAATAATCTATACTTCTTTATCTATGTACTATTCTTGAGGTGACATGATCTACAAGTTTCAATTTCTTTTCCTGACAATGCCCTTAGACTTACAAAAGAGAAATTTTAGAAGTCTCACAAAGCGGCCTGAGAAGAGCTTACCAATGTGTTAGAAGATTCCTAAGTTTAATGTTATGCCCTCTTCCTTATGATTCTTTTAGTTAAGATAGAGTAAGATGTGTATTCTTAGATTATCAAATATTGTATGGAGATATTCTACCTCTTGTAACCTTGTTATCATCATGATATTAGAACTGAAAGTCTAGTGAAGCCGTGTGGGGCTCTTTCGATTCACTAGCATAATTGCCTTGTTATCCATCTCAATTTTTTTCTTTCAAAATTCAAAATCAAAGACTAGTGAACACGGGTGAGGCCTATTTTGATTCACTAGTGACCTTTTGTGTATCTTGTTTCCTCATGCGGATTGGAACGGGGTTTAGAGGTGTATGGGCAAGAAAAGTGAAATATATGATTTATTGGAAGTATGTATAGCCGATCCTTTTGCATGTGATTGATTTAGTGGTAAAGTGACATTGTCCTTGTTTATTCACTTATGAGAGAAAGAGAAGGAGTATTAATGGACATAAATAATAGTTTGCTTAAGGTACAAAAAGAGTTGTTCACGGTGTGTTGCACATGATAACTATAGTTTATGGATTAGGATACTCAGTGGATGACTGTTGTTAACTTAGGTTCTCCTAATATTGTAAAGGAAAGTTAAGTTGAGGCTTAAAGAGTTACGAACTACGTTAAGTTGTGTGTGAAGGATAGATAGTAATGATGAGTAGAAAGAGGGCACGTTGATGGATTATAAATTAGAGAGACCAAATAATTATGACCAATTATTATTATTAGGGGGTTTAAGAGGACTAGTGTTTATTGATATTTTATTTTATAGTTTCAAAGTAAGAATTATGTGTGTGAGGTGGAGTTGTAAGTTATGCTGAGTGTTAGGCATTGAGCTTTGATTATTGGTGGCTATGAAGGTGGATCTGATGATTTTCTTATCAATGGTGCTAGTTATAGAGAAGTGATCTAATGGGCTTGGACAGTGTATACAATATCTTGATTTTGATCGACTTGTAATTAAGTTTGATATTGTGTTCTTGGTGACAAAGCTTCCCAAGGTACTATGGAGCAGCTTTATTTTTTTTCTAGGGTCATTCTTTCTGTTATAATTAGTAAGTGTTGTGGAGTTGCCTGGTGGAGGAAAACTAGTTAGGCAATGAGCAATGTTCCTAATAATTGAGATATGGAGTATGATAAAAGATGTTGAGCCTCTTAAGTAAGATTTTGATTTTTATGGTTTGGAAATATAAGTTTTCAAGCATAGTGTTTGTAGGCGATGACGGAAGTAGTGTGGCTGTCAGAGGTTAGGAAGTATTTAAGTTGAGCATAAAACCCTAAGATTGAAATTTTTTAATTTAAGCAGATAAAAATAAAAGTTGAGGCACTAGAGGGTGTGAAAGTATTATATGATGACTATTTGAGATAAATAAGTGTAGGGTGTAACTCATGTTATAGTGTAAGGAGGTGGTTGGAGACTTTTGGGTTAAGTTCTATTATTCTCGTGTATTATTATATCCTGGACCCTAAGGTGAGATTATTTTAGTTTAGACCAGAGTGTGCATAACAGTTCGTCAACATAGAGTGATGGCTTTAGTCTAAGGGGGATAAAGTAGAACGAGTAACCAGGTTAGGTTGTCAGGTTTTAGGGGTGTATGCCAATAAGTTGTGGAATAACTGTGAGAAGGTATACTGCTCGACCCATTCTTATTTTAGTATTTTCAGTCATTCCAGTATTCATTCATGCTTTGCGTTTTGATTCCATGATCATGATTCATGTCTAGGCATGCCATAAAGAATCTTGTCCTCACTTACTTACCGAAATGCAGAGTTTCAGACCTTTCACCGATTGGAATCATATTTCATAGTTACGAATTCTCAATTTAGGTTATACAATGCATGACTTATGTACTCAAGCTTTGCGATATGTTCAGTTCTAATGTTCAAGTGCTATTTTTAATGATCAGCGATTCAGATTTATATCGTGCATTTCCTCGGGCTGTATTTCTTTTTTATATTTATGATGTTAAATGCTCTATTCCTCAAGCTTCATTTGAGTGTCAAGTTATTCATAGCCTCTATTCATGTGTCAGATCCTCATGCTCTAATTTTTTAGTTATCTTTCCTTACTTAAGATAGTGGCAGTGAATAGTTGTTTAGATGGAAGAGGGGAGATGTTTCCTTATCAACGATAGAGGGTGGCATGCTTACTTTAGCTAGACGTTAAGGTGATACAAGACTGAGGCTAAGTCTTTGATACATGTTATAGTTAGTTGAAACTTAATGTGTTATGATTAGAAAGATTGTATTGTGTTCATTTTGTGTAATTCCATGAGTTGGAAGGTATATTGGAGTGAAGCGTTTGTGTAGGACTTAATTAGCTAGGAGTATGTCAGGTGTTCTTGAGGGAGTGCATGGAAATTTTTTTTCTTGATAAGAGGTGTGTAGGGTATGAAAAAGAGGCTTTATAGATATTTGATTAGGAATGCTCATGTGGTCATGAAGATAGGCTTTAATGTCGTGTTTGTGTACATGCAGGTGGGTGCCTTGCACATTAGTAAATGGCTAGTACTAGGTGGATTGGAGTTGTCAAAGTGGTAGTGAGAATTACTCTTAAAGTGAGAGGTTTTAAGAATGTAGATATGTGGGAGCTCATTATTCGGAATGGGGTTATGTGGTGAATCTTATGGTTCTAGGTTTGGCATCAAAACGATGAGGGGGGTTGGTTCAAAGGAATATGAGAAGATGAAAGTATCGATGTCATGTGAGGATTGTAAGTCGAATTGATTAAGTAAAGTATCAGGAGGGTATAGTATAGTCGAGATAGTGTTTGAGAAGTCTGGTTGAGTTGAGAGTAAGTAGTTTCTCATACCCAAAATCTAGGAATTCAGTTCAGTATGTGTATCAGGAATAAGTTTCAGATTCGGATATATAATTATGATTCAGTCGGTAAGCATTCATTGAACAATCTTTGTTTTCAAAGTATTCTAGTCCAAACAATGTAATACCCATTGTGTAGTCTTATCCTTGTTTCTCATGACCTATGCTTGCATAAATTATCTCTTCGCCGTCTATGAGTACGATTGCACCCTTATCACATAAAAGGGAATTCTAAACTCTCAGTATGACCCCGGTCTTTAATATAGGCAGAAGGAAAATCAGCTCAGATTCAGTTGAGAATTCTAGTTGTCCTCTATCTATTCTTTTCTAATCTTGGATCTAGCTATAAAGCAATTCTCATCATGAGTTTATACATTCAACGAAGTACTTCAAAGTTTAGAAAGATATAGATTTAGATTTGCAAGTTGTTTCAGCTGTGTGTCTTCAGTTTTCTCTGTATTCTTGGCCAACAGCAACATTCGAGGATGAATGTTTCCAAGGTTGAGATATTATAATACCATGATTGTTTCTTAAGCCTAAATCCTCTTTTGAGTGACTATGGATGACTTCCAAAGTTATTGTTGTTCATATCATTTTATATTTACCTAAATTCCACTTTCTATCATGTGGATAATTGGATAAGCTTTCCATCGACTAATGATTCACTTAAATCGGACACCCGGTGAGGAAGTTAGAGCCATTTTGTATTTCCCGGAGAATCTAACCAATAATATAACCATTAATCAAGCTCTTGAGAAATAAATTATGGTGCTTTAGTTGTTTTCTAATCAAGTATGGTGTGTATTAAGGCCTCAAAGATGTCCTAACGATTGGTCGAATCAAAACATTCCTTACCGATTGAATTCTTGGGAAGGATATTGGTATAGTCAATTTCAAACAAGCATATCTCTCATTATACTTAGAATTTTTAACCTCATGACCAATCAACAGATAGATAATTTAATTAGCTTTCCAACCATACTAATTTCTCCAAAGAAAAGAGTTATATCCATTTTACTCCAGCATATCAATCTGGAAAGGTGTGACGACGTTTTTGATGGGCTGTCACTTTTTTTACGATGTCTTTGACAGCCTGTCATATTTCTGATGACATCGTTAGCCTTAGGCAGAAACTCATAAAGACAAACTTTTTTTTGACGATAGTTTGTGACGGCCTGTCACAGGTTTGACGGCCTGTCACAAATATCGTCAGCCATTTTTTCGAAACAATTAAGGGACATTTTTAAAAGGGTATTTTGGTTTTTTACACCCATTTTGAACCTATATATATATATATATATAGGTAGAGAAAAGAATTTAATTTTCTCTCATTTCTCTTCCAAGAATATTCAAGAAGCTAGGTTTTCTCTCAACCCAAAAATCAAACTTTCTTCCATGAAATTCAAGAATCCAACCATAGATTTCACAAAATGGTCAAGATTCAAGGTACTCAAGTCAAAAGTGTCAAGAACCCTAACTCAAGAAGTGAAAAAGGAGTCCATAACAAGT
This sequence comes from Capsicum baccatum var. pendulum, assembly GCA_030864225.1. Classification (NCBI taxonomy): domain Eukaryota; kingdom Viridiplantae; phylum Streptophyta; class Magnoliopsida; order Solanales; family Solanaceae; genus Capsicum; species Capsicum baccatum. Next base: position 167,091,352 of record CM061556.1, on the reverse strand, counting down.
TTCTTCATTCAAATCCATGATCAAGGTATGGGAGGTTTTGAACAAGAGCACTGCTTTCGTTCTTGTGCCAAAAGATTTAATTTCTACTATTAAAATTCATTATTTTGTACTACGGGTTTACACCCAAATTTCTTTATTTGTGATTTATGATATTTGAGCTATTCAAGATTGATACACATGACTATTTCATCATTTTATTTCTTAACTTGATAGCTTATACCATGGGTTGAATATTGTTATTATGAGTTGATGATTTGTGAATGATTTGAGATAAGAGTCATGATTTAAGATTTTCAATGAGAAGTTTGATTATTGAAAATATATATATGTTGATATTTGATCTTGAGAGTCAACAATTAGTTCTATGATGTTTTCTAAAAGTTTTTGATACATCATTATTTTAATATTTCCAAATTATGACATGATATTTAATATTTTGAATTTTATGTTTCTACCATGAGTTGGTATTTCAAATGCTTTTAAGAAATGTGTCAAGTTTTAAGCTTTCTTATGACAAATTGGATTATTGAGTATATTGATTCATGAGATTGAGTTGTCAGAATGAGTCTTGATATTTCATCAAAGTTAATGATGTTTCCATGATTTAATGAATCAATACATTATGATATTGAGCAAGATTGATGTGATTTGAGTCGAGTTAGGAATCCACAAATTGATTATGGTTAGATAAATGAGAAAGAGATTTGATTTGGTCTTCATGATAGACCCTTGTGATGTTTGTGGTGGATTTCCTAATGCGTTCTGAGCTGGGTCTAGGAGTAGTATTTAGCACCGAGCAAGAAATGTGGTATTTCCCCGAAACTACGTGCCACCATAGGATTGATATTGAAAATTATGGGCCAGAGGCCGAGTATGGGATTGGGATAGTAAAATTGCAGTTGTGCTCCCTGGCAAGAGTACGACGCTCCAACCAATGTGGTGTTCTATCCTTAGGAGGTCAAAACGTTGGACTCCATGCGGCTCATATGGTTTAGTTTATGTCGGTTAAAAGAAACTCCCAAGTCCATAAGAGTTCAAGTTTCATGAGTTATCGAGTCACTCTAAGTCATGATTTAAAGAGTTTGAATTGAGTATAATGATTTAGACGATATATAATGCTTGCATTACTATTGATGATTTACAAGGAATATATTTCAATTAATTCAAGCAAAGAAAGTCATTATTGTCAGCAAGTATGATTTTCAAAATCATTTATAATATTATTTATAATGTTGCATTGCACCCCCACATACTCTGTACATTCCTAAGAGTACAAAACCTCATATATTTCCATATGCTACTGTGTCTTATAATGTAGGTGCAAGTTGTTGCGCAGATACTGTATTCAGTCAGTTCGTCGCTCGCAGTCAGCAGGTTTTGAGTCCTTTTGATTTGAGGGATTGAGTTGGTTATACAGTTCAAGAAATATTGTATTTTCTTATTTTAGTCATATTCAGTTTGGATAGTTGGGAGTCATGACCCAGCTATCTGAAGTCAGTACCAGTAGAGGTTTCATAGACGTTCAGTAGAAGTTGATGTATTCAGTTTCAGTTTCGTTTGGTAAAAGTAGAGTTGTAATCTTGTAAATTTTATATTTATATTGATCAATCTCATAGAAGTTCTATATTTTTGCTGATTTTATATAAATTTAAGCATTTTATCCAGTTGCTTATGAGTTATACCAGTTGGAGGATTAGTTTGGGGTCACATGTGCCCGTAAGCACCGTGTAATGTCTCGGAACAAAATTTTGGCGCGTTGTAATGAGCAAGTTTATACCAGGGGTATTAGAGAGTATGGTCAAGTAGTGCAGGACTGTAATATTACTTAAAAAAGATGGACATATCCAGGATAATGGTCCATGCTCAGCAGATAGAAGAGGCTAAGAATAAGGAGAGAAAAGGAAAATACGAGATCTAGAATAGGTAGCTTTAATTTCACTCAACCTAAGTTAGAGGGCGGTAACCATTCCCAATTTTGTCCAAAATCTGGAGTTCCAACCTATGTTTAGAAATAGTAACAAAGATAGGGCGCCAGGCTCTAAGTCTTAGGGTAGTGTTAGCAGTGCTCAAACAAATCCTCCATGCCAGAAGTATGGCAGAAACTGTCAGGGTATTTGTAGAGCTGGCAGCGATGTATGCTTCAAGTTTCGAAAGCTAGGCGATAGAATCAGAGATTGTCCTCAGTCAGGTTCACAGGGTCAGTACAACCGTTCCTCAGTATAGTCTAGTCGCTTGATTCGGCAGGGTACCACTTCTAGTGCCACTAGTGGGCAACGCCCAACAGGCATTAAACACTTCAGTCCAGACAAGATCAGGAAAGTTCTCCTGATGTGGTCACTGGTACGTTATATATTTTCTATTTACATGTTTATGCCTTATTAGATCGAGGAGCTTCTCTATCTTTTTTAACTCTTACATAGCAGTCAACTTTAAAGTCAGACTAGAGATCTTAATAGAACCTTTCTTAAACTCTACCCCAGTGGGTCATCCTATCATAGCTCGGTGGGTATACTTGAATTGTCTGGTTAAGATATCTTAGAAAGTCACTTCAACAAATTTAGTAAAGTTAGAGATAATTGATTTCAACATTATTCTTGGCATAGATTGGCTCCACTCATGCTATTCTTTAGTAGATTGAAGAAATAAAAAGTTCATTTCCAGTTTCCAAATGAACCAGTCCTTGAATGGAGGGGTAGTACTACAATGCTTAGGGGCCGATTTATTTTGTACCTTCGAGAGAGGAAAATGATATCCAAGGGGTGTATTTATCATCTTGTCCAAGTAAAGGACTCTAATTCTAAGACTCCAAATATTGAGTGAGTTTCTGTTGTAAGGGAATTTTTGATGTGTTCCATGAAGATCTTCTCGGATTTCCTCCCGAAAAGGAAATTGACTTCTAAATAGACCTGCTTAGAGATATATAACCTATTTCTATTCTTTCATAAAAATGGCTCCATCTGAACTCAAAGAGTAGAAAGAAAAGTTGAAAGATCTCCTAGATAAGGGATTCACAACACCTAGCATTTTCCTGTGCGGTGCACCAATTTTATTCGGACAAAAGAAAGACGGTTCTCTTAGAATGTGTATTGACTACCGTCATTTGTACAAAGTCATAATAAAAAACAAATATCCACTCCCCAGAAATAATGACTCATTCAACCAGCTCCAGGGTGCCAGTTATTTTCAAAGATAGACCTCAGATCTGACTATCATCGGCTCAGGGTTAGAGAATGTGACATTCTAAAAATAGCTTTCTGAACTTGGTATGGTCACTTCAAATTTCTAGTCTTACCAATACCCTAATATCTTACATGGACTTGTTGAACTGAGTGTTTAAGTATTACTTGGACATGTTCATTATAGTCTTCTTTAATGACATTCTTGTCTACTCTCGTACAAAAAATGATCATGCAGACCACCTTAGAATAGTAGTACAGACTCTTAGAGCCCATCAGTTTATAACTAAATTAAGTAAGTACGAAATTTGCCTAAGGTCAGTAGCTTTCCTTAGCCATATTTTTTCCAATGATGGTATTAGAGTTGATTCTCAAAAGATCGAAGTTTGTGAGAAACTAGCCTAGACTTATTTCTTCATCAGATATAAAGAATTTCTTGGGTTTGGGTAGCTATTACCAATTGTTTGTTGAAGGTTTTTTTCTATTCCATCCCCTATGTCCAGAATAACTACAAAAAAAGTCAAGTTTCAGTGGTCAGATTCCCATGAGAAAAGTTTTCAAGAGTTGAAGACTAGTCTCATCTCAGCCCTAGTTTTAACATTGCCAGATGGTTCATATCAGTTTATTGTATACTGTAATACTTCCAGAGTTGGTTTGGGTTGTATTTTAATGCAGAAAGGTAAGGTCATAGCCTACGCCTCTAGACAACTTAAGCCTTATGAAAAGAATTACCCTACCCATGATCTTGAGTTAGCAGCAGTAGTGTTTGCCTTAGAGATTTGGAGGCATTATTTATATGGGGTGCATGTTGCTGTTTTCATAGACCATAAGTGTTTGCAATATTTACTTTCGTAGAAGGACTTGAATCTACATCAGAGAAGGTGGTTAGGGTTTTTGAAAGACTATGACAAAAGCATTTTTTATCATTTAGGCAAGGACAATGTAGTGGCAGATGCCCTAAGTAGATTGTCTATGGGTAGTGCTGCTCACTTTGAGGATGATAAGAAAAAGTTATTTTAGAAAGTTCATCTGCTTATTTGATTAGGTATCATTTAGTTGACTCAGGTAATGGTAGTGTGGGTGAAAAATAGTTTGGAATCATCTTTGGTTTGCAAAGTGAAAGAAATAGAAGATAAAGATCCCAGTCTAGTCAAGCTGAAAATGTCAGTCAGAGATCACAAGGTAGAAGTTTTCATCTAATGGGGAGATGGTGTGTTGTATTTTCAGGGTAGATTATGTGTCCCATGTTTTGATGAGTTAAGATAGCAAATTCCTGCAGAAGCACATGGTGCACATTACTCTATTTATTCAGGGGCCAATAAGATGTATCACGACTTAAGGGAAATCTATTGTGGAGTTGGAAGAAGATAGATATTGCAGAGTTTGTAGCTAATTGCTCAATATATCAGCCAGTTATGATTAAGGATCAAAAGCCTAGTGGGTCTATGCAGGAGTTCAGTATTCCCACTTGGAAGTGGGGGGAAGTGAACGTAGACTTCGTGAATGGTTTGCCTCGTACTCATCTAAGTATGATTCTATTCGGGTTATTGTAGATAAAATGACCAAATCAACCAATTTCTTGCCAGTCCATACTACTTATTCAGTTGAGTACTCTGCCAAGCTCGATCTCTGAGAGTTTGTTAGGTTGCTTGGTGTTCTATTATCTATTATCTCAGATAGAGGTACTCAGTTTAGCTCTCACTTTTGGAAAGCTTTCCAAAATGGTCTTGGTACCCAACTCCACCTCAGTACAACTTTTAACCCTCAGACAGATAGTCAAGTAGAAAGGACCATTCAGACTTTAAAGGATATGTTAAGAACATGCGTTGTTGATTGTAAAGGTAGTTGGGATGAGCACTTGCCTTTTATTGAGCTATAATATAGTAACAACTATCATTCCAGTATTCAGATACCTCTGTTTGAGGCACTTTATGGGTGGAGATGTAGGTGTCCTATTGGTTGGTTTGAGGTAGTGTGTTGTGTGGGCCTGACTTAGTATTTGGTGCCTTAGAGAAGGTTTAGTTGGTTAGGGAGAGGCTTAAGGCAACACAGAGCTGACAAAAATCATATGCTGATGTGAGAAGAAAAGATCTAGAGTTTGAGATTAGTTATTTTGTGTGTTAGTTATTTTGTGTATCTAAAGATCTCTCCCATAAAGGGAGTGAAGAGGTTCATCAAGAAGGGAAAGCTCAGCCCCTGATATATCGGTCCTTTCAAAATTCTCAGCCATTTTGGAAAGGTAGCTTATGAGCTTGAGTTGCCTTCTGACTTAGCTTCAGTGAACTTAGTATTCCACATCTCCTTGCTAAAGAAATGCATTGGTGACCCAGTAGTTGTAGTCCCCTTAAAAAGTGTAAGCATTTTGAATGATCTTTCTTTCGAAGAAGTCCCAGTAGAAATCCTTGATCATCACATTCATAGACAGAGGAACAAAAAAGTTCCCTTGGTAAAAGATCTTTGGCGGAACTAGTCCGTTGAGGGAGATACTTACGAAGAAGAAGCAGATATGCTGACCAAGTATCCTCACCTTTTCTCTAAGAAATTAGACTCAGCTTAACATAAAAGTCTTCCTTAGATTTACTCAGTTCCATGTTTAGTTACAGTTACAAACTAGGTGTCAGTTACCATTACATGTAATTCTCATGACAATCATGCATTCATGAATCAGTTCATCTATGTAATCTTTTTTTACTGTGAAACTCAGTTTATTAGTAGTTTCAGTCATGTATTCATACTTCATTTTTGCATGCTTAGTATGTAAACTCAGTCTATCAGTATTGCTCAACATAATAAGTCTCACTGAAGGATGAATATTCCCAAGGGGGAGATATTGCAATGCCCCGTATTTTCTTAGCTCAATTAGGCTCTTAATATGTCATATTTCCTATATATACTATCGAAATACTAAGAATTTTCTAGATTAAAATGTATTATTATGTTGGAAATTAAGTCATCTTTCCAACGATATAAATTTTACCAAAATTCGATATTCGGGTGAGAAGTTATGAAACATTTAGTAAAACAATATATGAAATTAAGCATCACCGTGTCGCGGTGAAGTTCCAGGTCCTAATCGTCATTTTCAAGTGTCTCAATGGGATTATGGCACATCACACCATAGAGCCATTTCTCAAATGGCATTTTTTAGTTAGGCACCGCGATAGCATCAAGTCGCGCCAATGTGCTATTTCAGAATTGTAAATTTCCAGCAGCCAGATATGATTCCACCACGTCACGCCAAAAATTAATTTCTCAATTGTCCATTTTTAAATAGTTTTATCCAAATTCTAGTGGATCACAGTGATGCCACCGCATCTCGGTGAAGTCCAAAATTAGGCTTCCAGGGATGACAATATTAAATTTCTTCAAGGACAATTTATAGTTTTTCCATGAATTAAATCAGTCCAAAACACGTGATTTAAACCCTAATAACCTAGTTAATTCATTATTCTATTCAATTTTCCCCAAAATCAAAAGTATTCTCTCATTTACCAAAGCCTTAACCTCTAAGAATAAAGGTCAAATATAAAGAACACTACTAAGAATCTTTAAGAAGTTAATTTCTCAGGTATGTTAGATGTTCATCAATGGGTTCTTAAAACCCATGGAACCCAAGACTTCTTTTTCAAAATACAAGATTGGGGTTCTATAAATTACATGTTTGAGTTGAAATGTGTTCAGATAGGTATTGTTATATGGTCTTCAATCGATGATTAATTACATGTTTCATGAAATTAAGATAGCATGTATGATGCATTATGTGATTCTCATGATTAATTTTTGAAATTAAAAGTTGAATGTTGTATCCATGATGTACATACATATAGATATATGTTTATTATTATATCAAATAATCATGCTCCCCAAATGTTTGTTAGAATGCCTAAGTGAATTGAATTTTACAATCATGGCATATTAACATGTGTTCCTCATTCATTTAAAAGTTCATTCCCTGCAAGTGTTTTATAAAATGTATCGATGAATGAATCATGACTAAGTAATTAGCTAGGATGCTCTCAAGATTTTGCCATGTTTTACTATTGATGCTATCGAGACCTGGGCTTATCGAATACCCAAAAAAATTAAGTTGTTTACCTAAATCACAGTAGTTACAGAATAGTCTCAGTGAGGTCACAAACATAGTACACAGTCAGTTATAGAACTCACTAAAGGCTATTCCAATTCAGTTCAGTTTAATAATTAGTGTGATTTACTTGGGAGTAGGATTCAGCACCAAGCGAACCTAAGGATGGGGGCTCATTTGTCAATAGAGTGTGTCATCCTTAGTTGCAGTCGTTCCATTTCAAACTATGTAGCCAGCGTAGATTGAGATATCAAAAAGCCAATTGAGGGTTAATAAGGTGGTTGCCTTCCAGTAAAAGGTAACATCGTTCTCATCAGGGTACCTACCAGTAGAGGCTGACTCTTAGTCCTTTGGGATGAAATTTTAGTGGATCCATATAGCTAGTATCTGTACCCATGGCATAGTATTGACACCCTTCTAACTATAGATACAGGTTAGAACCTAATCAGTTCATGTAGGGGCATGTCGGTTAGATGATTACCTCCTACAGTTTTAGTTTCCATCTTCAGAATAGTACTCAGTTCAGTTCTATAAAATTAGGACAGTCAGTAACAGTAAACCAGTTATTAGTAATCTCATATATCAGTACTCTGTTATGAGAACTCAATACTCTATTTCAGTATAAATCTTACATATAATATATGTGCATATGGACAATATTGCATACTCAGTTTTTACAATATCTTCAGTTATCCATATGGACTCAAGGTGTTATATTTTATTAATTCAAGCAAAAACCTCAAAAAATACTTCATTTTAGTTATTAATCCCTTGGATCTAACTTAATATTATTTTATACTTGGTCACTCTAAACTTTAGATTCAATTACTAGCTTACGATCCCAAGTTTAAATCATTTTATCGACGTTAACTTGGTTGTATCACATTAAAACGTACAGGCAACATCTATAATTCCATCAACACGATTAATACTCGTAGAACAAATATCATACATTACCTATACCACAAGGCTAAACCAAGTTCCATATATTTAGAATAAGTACAAGTAAAATACAGGATATTACATCCTCCCCCTAGGAACATTTGTCCTCAAATGTTAACATAATTGTCAAATCAAAACAAATTCATGCCTAAGTTTAATACTCATGTTATCAGGTAGTACCTACATATTACACTTACTTGTTATTTCCCTAATTCATCGCCTTGTACTTTCTCTTCGTATTTGAACTAATGATGGTTCTTGGATTTTATTGCCTCTTTAGCTTCCCATGTTATCTCTTCTACTTGTTGGTTTCTACAAAGTACCTTTGCAGAAGCTATTTCTTCTTTACTTAACTACTTAACTTGTCAATCTATGATAGCTATAGGTATTTCTTCATAGGTGAGATTTTCCATAGCTTGTATATCTTTATTAGGAGTAATACGAAATGGATCTCCCATGCACTTTTGAAACATTGAGACGTGAAATACTTGTTGAACTATGGAGATCTTAAGGGGTTGCTCTAATTGATAATAAACTTTGACAAACCTCCTAGTAATCTTATATAGACCTATATAACGTGGACTTAGTTTTCCTTTCTTACCAAATCTCATAACTGTAATACCACATACTTCTACCTAGCGTAAATACATCCTAAAAATTTCAAAGACTTATTTTAAAGGTGAATCCAGTTTTATACATGTGGAATTAAATACCACGCTCAGAATCTACTTTCAAAGACTTGGCATACAATTTATGCTCGGAATTCTGTTATAAACTTTGTATTAAATACCATTGTATACTCAGTCATCCATTCACATACCAGTTCAATCATATAATCATGCATCATATATGCATTCTCATTTTGAGAAACTTAGTTCCTTACAATACTCAGTCATGCATTCATAAATCAGTTACAGATGCATCAAATATCTGTGTTCAGTATGATATATTCAGTTATCAGTTCTGAAAGTCATTAAATCATGTTTCAATTATTCATATTTAGTATGTATATCAATTTATCTTACTCTTCTCTAGCTCAGTCTCATTAAAGGATGAATATTCTTAAGGGGGAGATATTGTAATACCCCATATTTCTACAAAGATTAAATTCATCTTTAAAATATGAAAGACTTGTTTTAAAGATGAATCCACTTTTATACGTGTGGAATTTATATGATTTTTAATTTTTTTTAGTGGGAAATTAAATAAATGTTCCATTGATACACATTTCATAAAAATCTGGTATAAGGGTAGAAAGTTATGGCCGAAATATAGAGAGTAGTCAAAACTGCCTAGGTACGACGGTGAGAGCCGACGGACCATCGAGCTAACGATGGACCATCATCCAAGAAGTCGCAGCGAAGATAGTGAGACCACATTCTACTTAAGAGAGATGTCTCACACCGACAGACCGTTGAGCTAGTAATGGACCATTGCGCAAGCTCTCATATGAGAGGCAGTAAACCCCTATTCTGCCCAAGTGCGATGGTTAGGACCGACAGACTGTTGACCTAGCGATGGACCGTCGCCCCCACCATAGAATATTTTATTTAGTTATTTTAATTCATATTTAAAAATGTCTTTTTGGTCTTTTACCACCCTTTCTTACACCTAATAATATCACATCAAGGCTCATAAGATCATTATCAATCTAAAACATCAAATTAGGATTTTCTCTCAAAGATAATCCCAAGATTAAGATCCATATCCTTCTTCAAGAAACTAAGAGATACAAGTTCTTTAAGTCCAAGGACTTTAATAAAATCACAATCAAAGTATGTCATGCATTGATTCATGGGTCCCTTTCACCCATAAATCGCAAGAATCTCTCTTAAAGATCCAAGATTTGTGTATTTATGAAGGTTCATGATGTAAATTAAATTGAAATTCATGTTCATGATGTTGTAGGGTTTTGATTCAAGTTTTAAATTAAATATTCCTATGATTGACCCTATTATATGAAGATTCGCATAATAATCATGATAAGCCCTTTAAATTAGCAAATTTATTTAAGCAACCATGATAATTACATGCATTGATAATGGTATAACCAAATTATTCGGGGGGAACTTGTACTCAGAAAATATAGCTTTGTACCTAGAGCCAGTGTCATGTTTTCATGATATCCTCAGTCAAGTCATGATCCATAGAACTTAGTCAACCATATGACTTAGGAAAGTGCAGAAATCGAGTAATCTTAGAAATCTTAGGCAGTTATCAGACCTTAGTAGTATTCCATTAGTACACAGAAATTCAGTTAATACAGTCCAGTGAGATTAGTTAATCATGTTCAGTGTCTATTCTGATAGGAGTAGATATTAGCATTGAGCAAACCCAAGGATGGGAACCCAGCTGTTATATGAGGGTGTGGCTTAGAAATAATCTAAGAATTTTAGAACTACGTAGCCAGTGTAGGTTGAGACATCATAGGCTATAATATTAGGGTAGATTAGGTGGCTTAACCTCACATAGACCTTAGATTTAGCTATCATCAGCTGAGACTCCGACAATGTGATATTTTGAAAACATCCTTCTATACTCGGTATGGTCACTTCGAATTCTTGGTCATGTCCTTTGGTCTTACAAATGGCCCATTAGTTTTCATGGACTTGATGAACCGGGTGTTCAAGAAGTACTTAGACATATTCATCATTGTCTTCATAGATGATATTTCCATCTATTCTCGTAGTGAGCATGATCATGCAGACCATCAAACAATTGTACTTTGGACCCTTAGAGATCATCAGCTATTCGCAAAATTCAGTAAGTGCGATTTTTGGATAAGGTCAGTAGCGTTGCTTTGTCATATCATTTTTGGTGATGGCATTAGAATGGATCCTCAAAAGATCAAAGTAGTAAGAAACTGGCATTACCCTTTCTCTCCCTTAGAAATCAGGAATTTCCTAGGTTTGGCGAGCTATTATAGAAGGTTTGTTGAGAGATTTTCTTTTATTGCATCGCCTATGTCCAGATTGACTTAGTCAGTCATATGACTTAGGAAAGCTCAAAATTGAGTAATCTTAGAAATCTTATGTGGTTATCAGATCTTAGTAGTATTCCATCAGTCCACGAAAATTTAGTTAACTCAGTCCAGTTGGTTTAGTTAATCATGTTTAGTTTCTAGTCAGATGGGAGTAGAAATTAGCATCAGGCGAACCCAAGGATGGGAACCCACCATTATATGAAGGTGTGGCTTAGAAACAATCTAAGAATTCTAGAACTAGGTAGCCAGTGTAGGTTGAGACATCATAGGCTATAATATAAAGGTAGATTAGGTAGCTTAACCTTAAATAAACCTCAAATCTAGCTAGCATCAGCTCAGACTCAGAGAATGTGACATTTTAAAAACAACCTTCCGTACTCGGTATGGTCACTTCAAATTCTTAGTCATATCCTTTGGTCTTACCAATGGTCCAGTAGTTTTCATGGACTTGATAAACCGGGTGTTCAATCAGTACATGGACATGTTCGTCATTGTCTTCAAAGATGATATTCTTGTCTCTTCCTGTAGTGAGCATGATCATGCAGACCATCTTGTACTTTGGACCCTTAGATATCATTAGCTATTCGAAAAATTTAGTAAGTGCGACTTTTGGCTAAGGTCAGTAGCATTCCTTGGTCATATCATTTTCAGTGATGTCGTTAGAGTAGATCCTCAAATTATCGAAGTAGTAAGAAACTTGCATTACCCTATCTCTCCATTAAACATCAGGAGTTTTCAAGGTTTGGCTGGCTATTACAGAAGGTTTGTTGAGGGATTTTCTTCTATTGCATCCCCTATGTACAAATTGACTCATTCAGTCATATGACTTAGGAAAGCTTAGAAATTAAGTAATCTTAGAAATCTTATGCAGTTATCAGATCTTTGTAGTATTCCTTAAGTCCATGAAAATTCAGTTAACTCAGTCCATTTAGTTTAGTTAATCATGTTCAGTGTCTCTTCAGATGAGTGTAGAAATTAGCATTCAGTAAAACCAAGGATGGGAACCTATCTGTTATATAAGGGTGTGTCTTAGAAGCATTCTAAGAATTCTAGAACTACATAGCCAGTGTAGTTTGAGACATCATACGTTGTAATATGAGGGTAGATTAGGTGGCTAAACCTCAAATAGACCTCAGATCTGGCTATCATCAGCTAAAAGTTAGAGAATGTGACATTCTAAAAACAATCTTCCATATTCGGTATGGTCACTTTAAATTCTTGGTCATGTCCTTTAGTCTTATCAATGCCCCAGTAGCTTTCATGGACTTGATGAACTGGGTGTTCAAGCAGTACTTGAATATGTTCGTTATTGTCTTTATAATTGATACTATAGACTATTCTTGTAGTGAGCATGATCAAGCAGACCATATCAAAATTGTAGTTCAGACCCTTAGATATCATCAGCTATTTACAAAATTCTGTAAGTGCAAGTTTCGGCTACGTTCAATAGCATTCCTTGGCCATATCATTTTTGGTGATGGTATTAGAAAAGATTCTAAAAAGATCGAAGAAGTAATGAACAAGCATCGCCCTATCTCTCTATCAGAAATCAGGAGTTTTGTGGGTTTTGCTAGCTATTACAGATGTTTTGTTAAGGGATTTTCTTCTACTGCATCCCCTATGTCTAGATTGACTCAGAAGAAAGTCAAGTTTCAGTGGTTAGATCCTTGCGAGAAGATTTTTTAGGAGTTTAATACTGGGCTTACCTTAGCTCCTATCTTAGCTCTTCAATATGGTCCAGCTGGGGTTGTAATCTATTGTGAAGCATCTAGGGTAGGTTTGAGTTATGTCCTCATGCAATATGGTAAGGTCATAGCCTACGCCACCAGATAGCTTAAACCCCATCAGAAGAATTATTCGACTCGTGATCTGGAGTTAGCAGTCGTAGTTTTTTCCATGAAGAATTAGAGGCATTATCTATTCGGGATTCATTTAGATATTTTCACAGATCATAAGAGCCTTCAGTATGTCTTTTCTCAGAAAGATCTCAATCTTCGTCAGAGAAGGTGGTTAGAGCTCTCAAAAAATTATGACATGAGTGTCCTTTATCATCTAGGCATGGCAAATATTTTGGCTGACACTCTCAAGAAATTGTTTATGGGTAGGGTTTCTCATATTGAGGACAGTACGAAGAAGCTAGCTCAATAAGTACACCAGCTTTCCAGACTAGGCATTTTTTTATTCGATACAGAAGAAGGTAATATATGGGTTCAGAGTAGTTTATAATCTTCTCTAGTTTACGAGGTGAATGAAAATAAAGATAGAGATCCTAGTCTACTCAGGTTGAAAAAGTTAGTCAAGGATCAGAAATTAGTTTTTTTCTCCCAAAAGGGAGATGGTGTTCTACGTTGTCAGGGTCATCTGTGTGTTCCAGGTGGAGATGACTTAAGGCAGTAAATTCTTGTAGAAAAGCATAGTGCACACTACTCTTTTCATCCAGGGCCAACAAAGATGTATCGTGACTTGTGAGAGATTTATTGGTTTAGTGGGATGTAGAGAGATGTTGCAAAGTTTATGGCTAAGTGCTCTACATGTCAGCAGGTTATATAGAATACCAGAAGTCTAGTAGGTTCATGCAGGAGTTCAATACTACTACTTGTAAATCGGAAGAAATGAACATGGACTTTGTAACGGGGTTGCCTTGTACTCGTCACCAACATAATTTACTCTGGGTCATTGTGGACAGAATGACCAGGTCATCTAATTTTCTTCCTGTCAATACCTCTTATTCAGACTAGGATTATGCCAAAATCTACATTAGAGAGTTGGTCAGATTGTATAGTGTTCTATTATCTATTATCTCAGACAGAAGTACCTAGTTTACCTCTTATTTTTGGAAAGCATTCCAAAAGGGTCTTGGTAGAACAGTTCATCTCAATAAAGCCTTCCATCTTCAGACAAATTTTCAAAAAGAAAGGACCATTTAGACTTTAGAAGATATGCTAAGGGCATATGCAACTGATTTCAAGGGTAGTTGGGATGAGCACTAGCCTTCGATTGAGTTTGCATAGAATAATAGTTATTATTCTAGTGTTCAGATGGATCTATTCGGGGCCCTCTATGGAAGGATATGCAGATCTGCAATTGGTTGGTTTGATGTTAGTAAGGCTTCAATTATAGGGCATGACTTAGTATTCGATGCCTTTGAAAAATTCCAGTTGATCATAAAAAACTCTGGGCCGCCCAGAGCAGATAGAAGTCTTATGCAGATATGTGTAGAAAGGTTCTCGATTTTGGGATTGGTGACTATGTCTATTTCAAGATCTTTCCCACCAAGGGAGTGAAGATATTTGTCAAGAAGGAAAAGTTCAGTCCCTGATATGTCGCTCCCTTGAAAATTCTCAGTCGCTTCAGCAATGTAGCTTATGAACTCGAATTGCCTTCAGATCTAGCCACAGTCCAGAAAGTTTTCCGTGTCTCTTTGCTCAAGAAGTTCATAGGTGACCTAGTAGTTTTAGTCCCTATTCAGAGCTTATATGTTTTGATCGGCATCTCATAGGAAGATATTCCAGTAAAAATTCTTAACTATCAGACTCGTAGGCTGAGGAACAAAGAAGATCATCTAGTCAAAGTTCTTTGGTGGAATCATTCTATTGAGGGACATACTTGGGAAGTAGAAGCAGACATGTGAACCAAGTACCCTCACCTCTTCTCCTCTAACTCAGATCTAGCTCATGGTAACTGTCCTCCTTAATCTTTTCAGTTTCATGTTTAGTTTTCATTTAAAAACTAGGCATACAGTTCATGCTTAGAATTCCATAATAAACTATGTAATAAATACCATTGCATATTCAGTCATGCATTCACACACCAGTTCAGTCATATAATCATGCATCAGATATGCATTCTCATTTTGAGAAACTTAGTTCCTCTAAACACTCAGTCATGCATTCATAAATGAGTTACACATGCATCAGATATGTGTGTTTTATATAATATATTCAGTTATCAGTCATGAAGGTCATGAAATCATGTTCCAATAATTCATGTTCAGTATGTATGTTAGTTTATCTTTCTCCTTTCTTGTTCATTCTCATCTGAGAATGAATTTTCTCGAGGAAAAAATATTCTAATACCTTGTACTTCTACCTAGCTTAAATTCATCCCGATAATGTCAAAGACTTGTTTTAAAGATGACTTAATTTTTGTACATGCAGAATTTATAAGATTTTCAATATTTTAGAGGGAAATTGAATAATCTTTCTATCGATACCCATTTCATCAAAATCTGGTATCGAAGTAGAAAGATATTGCCAAAATATAGAAAGTAATCAAAACTACCCACGTGCAATAGTGAGAGCCGACGGAAGGTCGAGCTAGTGACAGACCATCACTCAAGCCATTGTAGCAGAGATAGTGCAACCATATTCTATGTATGAGCAATGGCTCAGTCCGACGGACAGTCGAGCTAGCAAAATACCATCGCAAATGCTGTCGTAGGAGAGCCAGTAAACCCCTATTCGTCGTTGGTGCGACGGTCAGGACCGAAAGACTGTTGACCCAACGATGAACCATCACAACCACCATCGCATATTTTATTAAGTTATTTCAAGTAGTTTTTAGAAAGGGATTTTTGGCATTTTACCATAATTTTTATACATAATAATATCAGATCCAGGCTCTTAGGTTCATTATCCATTTACAACATCAAATTAGGGTTTCCTCTCAAAGATAATCCCCAAGAACAAGAAACAAATTATTCTTTAAGAAACTATGAGATACAAGTTCTTCAAGTCCAAGGACTTTAGAAACATATAATCAAGGTATGTCATGTGTTGATTCATGGGTCCCTTTCACCCATGAAGCTCAAGAATCTCTCTTCAAAATCTAAGATTTGTGTATTTAAGAATATTCATGATATAAATTGAATTTGAATGCATGTTCATGATGTTGTGAGGTTTTGATTCATCTTTTAAAGTACATAATCCAATGATTGACCCTGGTATATGAAGTTTTGCATAATAATCATGATAAACCCTTAAAATTAGCAAATTTATTTATGCAATCATGAAAATTAATTAGATACATTGATGATGGTATAACAAAAGTATGCTCCCCATGTGTTTGATTAAATTCCTATGAGAATGAAAAGTGCCATACTGGTGTGATAATATGAAATCCCCATTCATGTTCAAGTTTATGTATGTCAAATGTTTGGTGAAATGTCTTAGTCAGTGAATTATTGATACATGTGTAGACCTTATGGTGCTGTAGAATATGTACTTAATGAAATCTACAACTTATTATATTATGGATTATTGATGTTTGTCATGTATTTAAGAAAGTCATACTTTGTTAGTTTCTTTCCATCAAATCTTGGGGGTACTTCAACCCAAAAAATATAGCTATGTGCCTAGAGCCAGGGTCATGTTTTAATGATATCCTCTGTCAAGCCTTGATCCATAGAACTCAGTTAGTCATGTGGCAAAGGAAAGCTTCGAAATCCTGTAATGTTAGAAATCTTAGACAGTTATCAGATCTTAGAGTATTCCGTCCGTCCATGAAAATTCAATCAACTCAGTCTTGTCAGTTCAGTTAATCGTATTCATTGTCTATTCAGATGGGAGTAGAAATTAGCACCGAGTGAAACCAAGAATGGCAACCCACCAATTATATGAGGGTGTGAATCTTAGAAGCTATCCTTGCATTCTAGAACTACATATCTAGCATAGGTTTAGACATTATAGCATATCATATGAGGGTAGATAAGGTGGGTTAACCTCAAATAGACCTCATATCTAGATATCATCAGCTCATAGTCAGAGAATGTGACATTTTGAAAACAACCTTCTGTATTCGGTATGGTCTCTTCAAATTCTTGGTCATGTCCTTTGGTCTTACCAATGCCTCATTAGCTTTCATGGACTTGATGAACTGGGTGTTCAAGCAGTAATTGGACATATTCTTCATAGTCTTCATAGATGATCTGGTTTATTGCCGGAGTGAGCATGATCATGTAGACCATCTCAGAATTCTACTTCGGGCCTTCAGAGATCATAGGTTGTTCGCCAAATTCAATAAGTGCGAGTTTTGTCTAAGGTCATTAACATTCCTTGGTCATATCATTTTCGGTGATGGCATTAGAGTAGATCCTCTAAACACAAAGCAGTAAGAAACTGTCCTCGCATTATCTCTCTGTTAGACATCAAGAGTTTCTTGGGTTTGGCTGGTTATTACAGATGGTTTGTTGAGGGATTTTCTTTTATTGTATCCCATATGTCCAGATTGACTCAGAAGAAAGTCAAGTTTTCATTGTCAGATCCTTGCGGAAAGAGTTTTAACGAGTTGAAGACTCGGCTCACCTTATCTTTAGTTTTAGCTATTCTAGAAGGTCCAGATAGACTCATAGTGTATTTTGATGCATCAAGATGAGGTTTGGGTTGTGTACTCATGCATTATAGTAAGGTTATAGCCTTCGCCTCCAGACAACTTAAACCCCATGAGAAGAATTATCCGACTCATGATCTTGAGTTAGCATCGTAGTTTTTGCCTTTAAGATTTGATGAAATTATCTATACGAGGTTCATGTATATTTGTTCACATATCATAAGAGCCTTCAGTATGTCTTTTCTAATAAAGATCTCAATCTTCGTCAGAGAATATAGTTAGAGCTTTTGAAAAAATATGATATGAGTATCCTTTATCATCTGGGCAAGGCCAACGTTGTGGCTGACGCTCTCAATAGAATGTCTATGGGTAGTGTTGCTCATGTTAAGGACATTAAGAAAAAATCTAGCTCAAGAATTTCATCAACTTTCAAGACTAGGCATTTGATTAGTCGATATAGAAGAGGGTTATATATGGGTTCAAAGTAGTTTAGAATCATCTCTAGTTTCTGAGGTGAAAGAAAAGTAAGATACCTATCCCAGTCTAGTCAAGTTGAAAGAGTCAGTCAAAGTTCTAAAAGTAGAAGTTTTCTCCCAAAGGGGAGATAGTGTTCTATCTTATCAGGTTCATCTGTGTGTTCAAGGTATATATGACTTAAGGCAACAAATTCTTGTAGAATTGCATGGTGCGCGCTAATCTATTCATCCAGGGGCCACAAAGTTGTACCATAACTTGCGAGAGATCTATTGGTGGAGTGGGATGAAGAGAGATATTGTACAGTTTTTGGCTAAGTGCTCTATATGTCAGCAGGTTAAGATAGAGCATCAGAAGCCTAGTGGGTTCATGTAGGAGTTCAATATTTGTACTTGGAAGTTGGAAGAAGTGAACATGGAATTTTTAACGAGGTTGCCTCGTACTCATCGCCAGCATGATTCAGCCTAGATCATTATAGATAGAATTACCAAGTCAGCTCATTTTATTCCAGTCCATACCTCTTATTCAGCTGTGGATTACGCCAAACTCTACTTTAGAGAGTTGATCAGATTGAGCATTATTTCGTTATCTATTATCTCAGATAGAGCTACCCAGTTTACCTCTCATTTTTGGAAAGTATTTCAAAAGGTTCTTGGTACCCAAGTTCATCTCAGTACAGTCTTCCATGCTCAAATAGATGGTCAAGTATTTAACCAACCTTGTTACAGCGCTAATTATAAAACAAAGTATTTTCGAGTCCCTGTTGATAATTCACTTCCTACTATATTTTATTTCTTTTTCAAGTAAATCAATGCAGGTTTGTTTATTGTTTGCAACCAACAGACATTAATTAAAACTTCAGAATCATCAAAAAATCCTACCACCTTTTAAATCTTGAACACTTAGCATCTTATAAAGACCTAACCCTAGATCCCATAACTCAGGTTAATGGAGTATATCCACTCATGACATAGTGAACAAAAAACATAATTTAATGCATGATTTGAAAGATAAACTTACCGAGAAATGAAAAGCAATAATTGTTTCTTTGATTCAATCACTAAATAACTCCGCAAAAGGCAATAGTAATCTCTCACAAGTTAATGGTGAAAGTGTATCCAAAACTAGAGAGAGAAATACTAAAGTTCATGAAGTTTAAGATGTCTCTGATTTCTCTCCACACTTCCTAAATGAAATCCTAAAAGCTTCTATTTATAGATGTAACTTAAAGAAAATTTGGAATTAAAATTTCTGAAATTCATCCCTTAGATGACTTAAACTCTTAAGGAAAACCTAGACTTGTCCTTAAATACTTAGGCTAATTATGGAAACAAAATCATAGGTTACAGGGTTTCCTAGGAATAGACGATGACATGTGTGATGCCTTATCAGGGTTCGGATGACTTATCTGGAATGTCATCACATCCTCTTCAATTTTGACATTCTCTCCTTTAGGCTGACGACGAAACCTGATGACTTATCACCAATGTTGTCATGAATTCTAGTTGAATTGCATTCTTTGTCAAATTCAGATGATGCTCTTGATATCCTATCAAATTTATGATGACATATCAGGGGATGTCGTCTCACTTCTAATCCAATTTCATCACACTACCTCAAGCTGACGATGGACCTGATAACTTATCACCAAGTTGATGATTTATTAGAAAAGTCAACAACTGCTCTTCTGAAATTTCATGGCTATTTGTTCCATACTAACCTGTTTTTGTCCATATTGTCTTAGGTTCTCTTGCATCTTGCCTTTCACTACAATATCAAAGAAGTATCATAAAAAACAACGATAGTTACTTAAGAACATACAATTATTCCGAGTTAAAAGTCTTAAATGTGCTAATAAAATTGTAGCACATCAACACCCTCAACTTAAAACAATTTCTTCTCCTCAAGCAACAAAAATATAACTAACAAAATACAAAGTACATTCAGCAATCAATTTTCTATATCATATCGACAGAACTTCACCATCTCCCAGGTCAATCAATTCAAACTCAACTGTGTATACTATTGAAAAGCAACAAAGCAACACACAGGAATCAAGATATAGCATAAATTCAGAAATAGAAACCATGCATATACCAAGATCACAATATCAAAACAAGTTAGCAACTAGCGACATAACCTGTGTACCCTCACCGCAAAGAAATCCCTTTTTCTCTTATATTAAAAATCACATATATACACATAGGGATAATCATGATATTCACTCTCAGAATGATGTTCCACTCAATGTATGTCAAATTCCATACGCTTGCCCTTATAGTTAGTACCAAGGTTTTCAGACAGGCCAGCTAGGATCACTATAGATATTTTTCTTGGCTTGTAATGTAGGCTAGGGGCTGGTATGATATTCAAGGGTATTTTAAGTGACTACGCCTCCTTGACACTATGCTAACCTCTTAGGGTTTCACTTCTTTACCTTCTTCTCTTCCTCTATTTTATTGTTCACACATGCCTAAGGTGGGTGCTGTCTTTTAAAAACCAAAATTGTTTTTTTCTAATCTTTTTTTCTTTTCTTATTCTTTTTGCAAAACCTGACTTTTTATTCTTTTCTCTTAGTATACCTCTCATCATAATCATTTTGCATCACACACGCCTATGAGAGCCACCCTCAACTTAGGCTATTTGCCTAAGTCAAGGTGCATAGTGTCCAAGAAAGACTAGGGCCAAAACAGGTTCATTGTGAAACAAATGGGAAGGTGATAGGTGTCATGAAAGAAATAGGATATTCAGGCACAAAATAGGGATCAAGTGATATTATGTATACAGGGAATGTCATTTAGGCTAAAAGTGGGCTAATATCAAAATGGCCTATGATCCTCTCCTAACCACTATCCGAGAACCAAGGCAAGACTAACCAGGCAAGTTCTGGATTCACACATAAAGGGAACTGAGTAAGACCTCACACACACATGGAACACAATTATATCGCATATCACCACTTATCTGATTCATGTATTTTTTTTGCACTGATTATCAAGTTGCCAGAACTAATGCCACCAAAAAATGCACTGTGGTCATAATTTGATGCAGTTCACATAGTATTACAAATAGACACTTGGAGAGGTGCTCATTACTTGTATTTCTCCTAGTTAACCACAACACATCAAAAAAAAACACAATACGCCTAAACATACCGGCTCTACTAGGAATAAAACTCTGGGGAAAAGAGGCACGACAACAAAAACCCATGGAGGATATCAATACCCATAAGTAGCCCCACACCCTCAACGTAAAACATGCAATGTCCCAATGCATTAAAGCAAAACAAGAGATTTAGAAACATACCTGTGGTACCACGAGTGCGAAGATCTAATGTCAATCACATTAAATAAATACAAACAACAAAATACCTTGGGTTGGCTCCCAAGAAGCACCTGATTTAGTGTCGCGGCACGACTCAATTATCTTGACTACTCAGACTTCATCAAGATACCTTGTTGATAATTATTTATGTCTCCACATGGAGGATTTGAAAGGGCAAATTTGAGGGCTTGATAAAGAATGTTGTATCACGCCACTTCGAAGACTTGAACTATTTGCCGAATTTTGCATCAAACTTTTCTGTGGGCTTCTTTGGCAATGGTGAGAATCTTAAAAACCCACTAAATAGACATCAATATTTAAGCTTCTTGGCCTTCAAGATTGGGGTTGTATTATATGCTTTTTGAACGAAAAACTCCAAAATGTAAGAATCTTCCTCCTTATTTTCAAAATTCATCATTTGCTTGGGTGATTTAACTTTCATCACATCCACTAAGCATAATGTTGAAAAGTGGTTTGAATGAGTAATAACTTTCAATTTTGGAGTAGCATCCCTATTAGTATTTTTACCCCGAAATGGACTAGAGTCTTCACAAGGATTGTGCTTGATTTCTTCTTTTTATTATAGTACAATCTCCTCGTCTTTGGCATCATTATTAATAAATGGTTTGGTTAGTTAGGAAATCACCGAGGGTTGCTCAACATCAAGCTCATCATCAACATCGAATTCTTGCTCCTCATCTTCACACTCGTCCATTATGTTAATTGATTCCATAGACAAGATATCATCTAATCATAATGTTGAAAAGTTCTTTGAATGCTTGACCTCTATATCTTATACTCTATCATTCTTATTTCCTGATTATTTTCTCTTATGTCTTCATGTATATCACGTATGATATCATTTGATGTGTCCATACACTCAAACATTAGTTGAAGCATAGCTTCAATGCCACTCTTTCTGATGCTTCATTCTTCCTGTTCTTGACCATAAAATGGATAAAAATCATAAGATGAGCTAGAATTTAGGTTAGCATACCAGGGAGAGGGGGTATTTGGGCAATCACTCCAACGTCCACCTTGGCCACCACATAACGAACAATCACACTACTGGTAGGATAGGATGGTAAACACATCTCTCTTTGATGAGCATATCTACAATCTTGCCAAAAGAGAGGTCCATCACAATATGGACATAGATCATCAAGATAAGACTTCCAACGACCAAGCTCATGTTAATACAACGATGCCATAGTAATAAGTAAACTAAAATAAAAATCTACCTGACATAACAAATAAAAGAAAAGTAAAAACAACTATTTACAAGTTTGAATTCAAGAAAGTAGGCTAAAATTTTGCCGAACTCTGGCTGAGGAAGAGTTGCAGGGCGTAAACCAAAAAAATTCCAAACAAACTTAATATGCCAAATTGTTCCCTGGAAAGGACGCATTATTTTTATAATCCTCAACGTACATGTCAATTTAGTGTATGGAAGTCTTCGTCAATATATTTACCTAATTTTTTAAGTTAGGGTCGAATCCAGTGGGAACAATATAAGTGGCGATTAATCTAATTTGAGACTATAGCTACAAGTTGAATTCAAATAGATGATACGAAAAGATAAAATGGGGGTTTTTAATGATCAACAAACAGTCGTTGGTCACTTTATTTTCAGGGTTTGTAAATCAAGAATGTATGAAATAACAAGAATTATGTTCACTAGGGCTTATGGTACATGACAGATGCTAAACGTGGTTTAAGATTCCCATGGTGGCAAGGATAAGAGGCTATCTTTATCGATGTTATGATTAAATGTCTCTCCACCAACTTAAGCGTTTAATTCGCTAATCCTCTCAGACATAGAGAATTTCTATTTACTACCCAAATTTTACCTCAGGTTAACTAACCTTGTTATAGTGCTGATTATTAAATAAAGTATTTTTGAGTCCCTGTTGGTAATTCACTTCCTACTATATTTAATTTCTTTCTTAAGAAAATCAAAGAAGGTGTGTCTACTGTTTTCAACCAACAGACGTTAATTAAATCTTCAGAATATCAAGAAATCCTACCACTTTTTGAATCTTGAACACTTATCACCTTATCAAGACCTAACCCTAGATCCCATAACTCAGGTTAATGGAGTTTAGCAACCTATGATGTAATGAATGAAACACTTAATTGAGTTAATAATTTAAAAGATAAATTTACAGAGTAATGAAAAGCAATAATTGTTTCTTCGATTCAATCACTAAATAACTCCGCAAAAAGCAATAGTAATCTCTCACAAGTTAATGGTGACAGTGTATCCAAAACTAGAGAGAGAAATACTAAAGTTCATGAAGTTTAAGCTGTCTCAGATTTCTCTCCACGCTTCCTGAATGAAACCCTAACAGCTGTTATTTATAGTTGTAGTTTAAAGGAAATTCAGAATTAAAATTTCTGAAATTTGTCCCTTCGATGACTCAAACTCTTAGGAAAAATCTAGACTTGTCCTTAAACACTTAGGCTAAGTATGGAAACATAATCACAAGTTATAGATTTTTCTCAAAATAGATGACGACATGCATAACGCCTTATCAGTGTTCTAACGACTTATCAGGAATATCATCTAATACTCTTTAATTTTGACATTCTCTGCTTTAGGTAGACGATGAACCTAGCCGGCTTATAAAAAAAGGTAATATCATTAAAAACAATGATAGTTACTTAAGAACTTACAAATGTTTTGAGTTAAAAGTCTTAAATATGATAACAAAATGCTAGAACATCAATCTTTATCCTCTCTTGTTCAGTCTTATTTGAGGACGAATGTTCTCAATGGGGAGATATTATAATACCCCGTACATCTACCTAGCTTAAATTTAACCCAAAATTATCAAATACTTGTTTTGAAGATGAATCCACTTTTATACACATGGAATTAATAATATTTTTACTTTTCTTCAGTGGGAAATTAAATAAGCTTTCCATTGATATCCATTTCGTCAAAATTCAATATTAGGGAAGAAAGTTATTGATGAAATATAGAAAGCAGCCAAAACTACCCAGGTGCGATGGTGAGAGCCTATGGACCGTCGAACTAGCAACGGACCGGTGCCCAAGCTATCACAGTGGAGACACGGAGACCACATTCTGCCTAAGAGCGGTGACTCTGGCCAATGGACCATTGAGCTACCAATGGACTATCGCACAAGCCATCATAGGAGAGGCAGTGAACCCTATTCTTCCTAGGTGCGATTGTCAGGACCAATAGACCGTTGACCTAGCAATGGACCAGGGCACCCATTATCGCATATTTTATTTAGTTATTTTAAGTCATTTTTAAAAAGGTATTTTTGATCTATTACCACCCTTGTAATACCTAATAATATAACTTCAACGCTCATAAGTTTATTATCCATCTGCAATATCAAATTAGGGTTTTCTCTCAAAGATAATCCCCATGAATAAGATCCAATTCCTTTTTTAAGAAACTAAGAGATATAAGTTCTTCATGTCCAAGGACTTCAAGAGACTTACAATCAAGGTATGTCATATGTTGATGCATGGGTCACTTTCAACCATGAAGCTCAACAATCTCTCTTTAAAATCAAAGATTTGTGTATTTATGAAAGTTCATGATGTAAATAGAATTGAAATTCATGTTTATTGTTTTGTGGAGTTTTGATTCATGTTTTAAATTACATATTCCAATGATTGACCCTAGTATATGATGATTTGCACATAATCATGATAAACCCTTCAAATTAGAAAATTTATTAATGCAACCATGACAATTAGATGCATTGATGATGGTATAACCAAAGTATGCTCCCCATGTGTTTGATTAAATTCCTATGTGAAGTAAAAGTGCTATACTTGTATGATAATATGAATTCGCCATTCATGTACAAGTTTATGCATCCCGAATATTTGATGAAATGCCTTAGTTAGTGAATTATGGATACATGTGTAACCCTCTACTTCATGAAATCTCCAACTTATCAAATTATGGATTATTGATGTTGGTCTTGTATTCAAGAAAGTCATGATTTTTTAATTTCTTTCTATCAAGTCCTGGGGTACTTTTACCTAAAAATATAGTTGTCTGCCAAGATCCAGTGTCATGTTTTCATGATTTCCTCAGTCAGAATGATCCATTGAACTCAGTAACTCATGTGACTCAGAAAGCTCAGAAATCTAGAAATCTTAGAAATGCCGGACAATTATCAGATCTAAGTATCAATCTGTCCATCCATGAAAATTTAGTTAACTTAGTATAATGAGTTCAGTTAATCATGTTTAGTTTTTATTTAAATGGGAGTAGAAATTAGCATCGACCGAACCCAAAGATGGGAACCCACCTGTTATATGAGGGTGTGAGTTTTAGAAGCAATCCTTGCATTCTAGATCTACATAGCCAGCATAGGTTGAGACATCATAGCATGTTTTATAAGGGTAGATGAGGTGGCTTAACATGTTATTTGATGGTTTCCACCATTCTTACTAAAGTTACCTATTATATGATGGTTACTCACAGATTATCCTTACCAATGGCGCGATATTGAAAACCTTTCAATTAGGATTATAGATTGAACCCCAACTAAGCTATATTGCGTTATTTAGGGCATATAATTTGGATGACTACTCCCCACAGTTTCAGTTACAGATCAAGACTATTAGATACAGTCATTAAATCTCAGTAATATAACTCAGATAGTTCTACAAAATTCATGACTGTCAGATACAGTTAACTCAGGATAGAATTAAACTCAGGTAGTTCCATCAGAACCTAGATAGTAAGATACAGTCACTCAGTATCAGTTATCAGTACTAATGTTAGCAGTATTAAGACTCAGTAGTCAGTATTAGTGGAAATTTAATTACAGTTATCTATTTATGCATGTATTCTCACATTTATGTTAGATAGTTAATTAGCATTGTTCATGTATTTGAACCCTTTGTATTCATCCTAGCTCACATGCATACCAGTACATTTAATCATACTGATGCATTTGTGCTATGGTTTTTTATACCATAGGTTCAGAAACACGAGCTCCAGAGTATTTATAGCATTCTAGTCTCGGTAGTCAGAGTTAGCAGTGAGTCTTTATCCTTCGAGGACATGACCATAACTTTATTATCTTAATAATTAATTAATTTCAGTAGTTAGCGTTAGTTGGGGACATGTCTTATCAACTCCTTATTCAAAAAGTTTAAAGGATTTAAGACTAGTATGTTTTGACAGTTATTTTAGTTATTTTGGTATAGATATACCATATCTTCTGATGTTATGTTTTATTAAATCTTTGAAACCTATAGCCTTTCAACCATTATTTTTGCATTTATACAGTATATTATGCAGTGTATATGTACAGATATTAGTCATGGGTAGCTTATGGTCCTTCAGGGTAATGAGCATCATGTGGCGTTCTGGGTACCAGACTTAGGGCAATAGAATAACCCCCTTCATTGGTGACACCTTCAACAATACCCAATCACCTGTAGCAAACTCTATTCCCCTTCTTCTAATATCTACATAGGACTTGTATTGACTTTGGGTAGTTTCTATCAACCGTTGGATTACTTTAACCTTTTCCATAGCTTGATGAACAATATCTGGCCCGAAAAAGGCAGTTTAACCCACTTCAAACCATCTAATTGGTGATCTAAACTTTCTTCCAAACAAAGATTCATATGGTTCAATTTTGATAATTGAATGATTGCTATTATTGTAAGTGAACTTGATGAGAGGTAAATGATCATCCTAAGTACCTTTAAATTCCAATAAAAAAGCTCATAGTATATCTTTAACTGTTTGAATGGTCTATTTGGCTTGTCCATATGTTTGAGGGTGGAAAATTACAATTAAATTAACTTGTGTTCCCAAATTTCTATGAAAACACATCCAAAAATTTGCAATAAATTGAGATCCCCTATAAGATATAATAGAGACTAGTACATCGTGTAATCAATCTATTTTTTTAATATTCAATTTTGCATACTCTTCGACTATGTAAGTGGTCCTATTCGGTAGGAAGTATGCTGATTTTATAAGCCTAACAACTATTACCCATATGGAATCAAACTTTGGAGATGTATGAGGCAAACCAGTGACAAACTTGTAATGCCCCGATCGTTCCTTAAGCCTAAATTCACCTTTTAAGTGAATATGGTTGAATTCCAAAGTGATTGATATTTATATCATGTTTTATTTATTTAATTTAGAATTTTTATTATGTAGAGCATTGAATAAGCTTTCCATCGATACCAAATTTTCCTAAATCCGACACTCGATTTAAGAGTTAGAGCCATTTTAGTAGGACAGTGTGTCACCTTGCACTATACTGCATCACGAAGCCAGCCAAAATGGCAATTATCATTTTCCAGTGATTCTCAACAATATTCACCACATCGCGCCAAGGTTCAATATCAGGATTGTAAAATTTCAGTGCACAGCGATTCCACCGCATCGCAGTGCCATTCTAGGTCACGACCAAGGTGGGAAATGCAACTTCACCACATCGTGCTACTAAGTTGTTTCCCAATTGTCAAAATCCAATGAAGGTCCACGATTGACAACACATCCAAAAATTTTCAATAAATTGAGATCCCCTATAAGATATAATAGAGACTGGTACTTTGTGAAATCAAACTATTTTTTTAATATTCAATTTTGCATACTCATCAACTGTGTAAGTGGTCCTAATCGGTAGGAAGTATGCTGATTTTGTAAGCCTAACAACTATTACCCATATGGAATCAAACTTTGGAGATGTATGAGGCAAACCAGTGACAAACTTGTAATGCCCCGATCATTCTTTAAGCCTAAATTCACCTTTTAAGTGAATATGGTTGACTTCCAAAGTGATTGATATTTATATCATGTTTTATTTATTTTATTTATAATTTTTATTATGTAGAGCATTGAATAAGCTT
The DNA here is from genome assembly GCA_030864225.1 of Capsicum baccatum var. pendulum. Taxonomy (NCBI): domain Eukaryota; kingdom Viridiplantae; phylum Streptophyta; class Magnoliopsida; order Solanales; family Solanaceae; genus Capsicum; species Capsicum baccatum. Next base: position 167,063,166 of record CM061556.1, on the reverse strand, counting down.
TCCATCGATACCAAATTTTCCCAAATCCGACACTCGATTTAAGAGTTAAAGCCATTTTAGTAGGACAGTGTGTCACCTTGCAGTTTACTGCATCGCGAAGCCAGCCAAAATGGCAATTCTCATTTTCTAGTGATTCTCCGCAATATTCACCACATCGCGCCAAGGTTCAATATCAGGATTGTCAAATTTCAGTGCACCGCGATTCCACCACATCGCAGTGCCTTTCTAGGTCACGACCAAGGTGGCAAATGCGACTTCACCACATCATGCCACTGAGTTGTTTCCCAATTGTCAAAATCCAGTGAAGGTCCACGATTGTGGTGCATCGCGCCAGGACCAAAAACCGGGATCCATTTTTAGAATTTGATCAAGGATATTTTGGTCTTTTCACCCATCCTTACCCCCTATATTTATACAAATAGAGGAGAAAATCCTTATTTTCCTCTTCCATTCCATCCAAAAGCTAGGGCTTCTCTCAAAAATCCACTCCAATTCTTGTCTAAATATCTCAAAATCAAGCCGTAGTTTTCGTAAATTAGTTCAAGAATCAAAACATTCAAGTCAAGAACATCAAGAACCCTAACTCAATAAGTGGGAAAGAAATTCTATAGCAAGTTTACTCATTCTAAATTATAATCAAGGTATGTGGGGCTTGAACAAGAATATCATTTCTTTCTTGAGCCCAAAGAATTTATTTTACTATTGGAATTTCATTTTTTTGCAAGTGAGTTTATACCCAAAGTACCATACCATTGATATATGAGAATTGAGCTATTTCAAGATTGATATACATGACTATTTGATTGTTTTATTTCTTAAATTGGGAATTTGTGCTATGAATTGTACATTGCTACTATGAATTGATGATTTATAACTGATAAATGATAAGAGTCATGATTTTAAGCTTTTCCATGAAAAGTTGATTATTGAATATACATATTGATATTGAGCTTGAGAATCAAGAATGAGTCATATGACATTTTCTCAAAGCTTTTGATACTTGGTATGATCTGATAAGCAAGTGTACTTGATGTTGAGAAAAACTATTTGAGTTTGAGTAGAGTTAGGAATCCACAAGTTGTTTAAGATTTATAGATGAGATATATTTATATTTTGGCCCTTATGATAGACTTTGAGTTGATTGAAGTGGATTTCCTAATGCGTTCTGATCTGAGTCTCGGAGGAGTATTTAGCACTGAGTGGGAAGTATGGGTTCAACACATCCTACTTACCTATAACTACATGCCACCGTAGGATTGAGATTTGAGGGCCAAAGTACCGAGTTTGTGATAAGAGAGATGAGTTTGAGGTTATACTCCCTGGCGAGAGTATAGCGCTCCCTCCAATGTGGGGTTCCTTCCATAGAAGGGCAAAACATTGGACTCCAAGCAGCTCACATAGTTTATGTAGATTAGAAGAAACTCCCAAGTCCATAATAGTCTAAGTTTCTTGTGTTACTGAGTCACTGTAAGTCATGAGTCAAAGAGTTTGAGTTTAGTTCAATGGTTTATGAGATTTATGAAGCATGTGTTATTATTGATGATTTATGGAAATTATGTTTCAGGATATTCAAGTGAAGAGAGTCATTATTGTCAGCATGCATGATTTTATTTTACATTTATGATATAATTTTAAAATGTTGCATACACCTCACATACTCAGTACATTCCCAAGTACTGATTCCCATACTCTTCTGTGTTTCATATTTCCTCGTGATGTAGGTTTGAGTTCTCAATCTTAGCAGTGACAGTGATCTTTGAGTACCTTGATCTACATTTCTACAGTTGGTTAGTCCTCATGGCTCAAGGACCTATGTCCCTGATTTTGCCTTGTTAGTTGATAGTTGTTTCTTTTTAATTTAGTACGAGTCAATTAGGGATCTATCCCAGTGGCTCCTCAGTCTTATGTAGTAGTGGCTTTTGTGAGACAATACTACCAATGTGTACTGAAATTTCAGTATTTTCACTGTACAGGCTAGTACTTCGTCATATTCTACTATGTTCATGACAAAATATTCTTCCTTGTTTTAGCTTGATTATTTTCATAGTGAGTTCTAAAAGTGATGACAGGTTGGGAGGCTTAGCTTGGGGCCACGTGTGGCCTTAAGCACCGTGTGACATCTCGGGATAGGTTCTTAAGGCGTTACAAAACTCTATGTTAATCATGTCCTAATTTAAGATTAGAAGATCTATACATTGGCTATAATCCCTAAGCTTTTGGTGCTCTAACTCTTTGACAGTTTGGACATTCAACTACAAATTATGTAATTTTCTTCTTTATGTCACCCCACCAAAACATTTCTTTCAAATCCTGATACATTTTTGTTTACCCTAGATAGATGCAATACCTTGAATGATGTGTCTCTATCATAATCCTCTTTCTTAGCCCATCTATATTAGGCACACATAATCTATTTTGGCACATAAGTACTCCATCTTGTGTAAGCTCAAATACCTTTGACATACCATATTGTAAATTCTCTTTAAGGCGTAATAGAATAGGATCTGCATGTTGCTTCTTTTTAACTTTGGCTACTAATGAATATCCTGTCACATTATGTACAATAACCCCTCATTTGGAGTTTCAAGAAGGTGAACCCCCAAATTAGGTAGTTGGTGTAGATCCTTTGCCATCCCTTACTGTCATGTAGGTTGCCCATAAGTTCCTACCATAACATTATGACTTAACACATCTGCTACAACATTTTCTTTTCCCTGATGATACAAGATATCAACATCAGAGTCTTTTAATAGCTCAAGCCACCTTCGCTGGATCAAATTTAGGTCCTTCTAATTAAAGATATATTGCAAACTCTTGTGGTCAGTATATCTGTAAGCATGAATTCCATACAAGTAGTGACTCCATATCTTTAAGGCAAATATAACGCTGCTAGCTCCAGATCATGCATTGGATAATTCTTCTCATGTGGCTGTAATTGTATTGAGGCATATTCTATGACTTTACCATGTTGTATCAACACACACCTTAAGCCAATTCTTGAAGAATCACAATACATAAAATACAATTTTGTGCCTTCTAGAAATACCAATACGGGGGTAGAAGTCAACCAATTCGTTAGATTTTGGAAACTTCTTTCACATGAATCATTCCATTGAAACTTTGATGCTTTATGTGTTAGCATTGTTAAAGGTGCAGAAATTTAAGAGAATCCTTCAACAAACCTTCTATAATAACCTGCTAACCCAAGAAAACTACGAATCTCTGTAGGTGTTGTAGGTTTTGGCCAGTTTTTCGCAGCTTCTATCTTTTGAATTTCAACCTTTATTCCTTCATTAGATACAATATGACCCAATAATGCCCAAATTTTTAACCAAAACTAGCATTTAGAGAACTTTGCATATAGCTTACGATCACGAAGAATTTGTAACACCTATAGTAAGTAACATGTATGGTCCTCCTTTGATCTCTAATAAATTAGAATATCATAGATAAAAACTATTATGAAAACATCTAAGAATGTCTTGAACATCTTATTCATCAAATCCTTAAAAGTTGTGGGTGCATTAGTTAGCCAAAAGGACATGACTAGAAACTCGTAATGACCCTAACTTGTTAAGAATGTTGTCTTTAGAATGTCCTTCTCTTTGACCCTCACTTGGTGGTAACAAGATGTTAAATCAATCTTTTAAAATCACTTGACGCCTTGCAACTAGTCGAATAAGTCATCAATTCTTTGAAGGGGATATTTATTCTTAATAGTCACCTTATTCAGTTATTGGTAGTCAATGCACATTATCAATGAGCCATCTTTCTTATGCAAAAATAACACTGGTGTGTCCCAGTGGGACACACTAGGCCTTATGGATCCTTTTTTTAGCAAGTCTTTCAATTGCTTTTTCAAATCTCATAATTCTATCAGGGTCATTCTATAAGGAGGAGATGAGATTGTTTGAGTACCTAGAATCACATCAATACAAAACTCAACTTCTCATTCTGGAGGAAAACTTAGAAGATCTTTAGGAAATACATAAGGAAATTCATTTACCACAGGAATACTTTGAATATTTAATGGCTCTACATATGTATCTTTCAATCTAACTAGATGATAAACGTAACCTTTAGTAAGCATCCTTGTTTCCTTAAAATGAAAAATAAATTTACCACTTGGCACACCAATATTAACCCTCCATTCAAGGACTGTCTCTCTTGGAAAATGGAAATACACCCTCTTAGTTTGGTAATCTAATGCGGCATAAAAAGAAGGCAACCAATCCATACCCATTATAACATAAAAATCTACCATTTCTAACTCAACAAAGTCATCCATTATATCATGACTACAAATAGTTGTTATATGATTTCGATATACTCTCCTAACTATAATAGATTCACCAACTGGCGTAGATACTTCAAATAGCTTAACTAGAAATTCTGGTATTCTTTTGAACTTTCCAACAACCAATGGAGTGACATATGATAATGTATAACCTGGATAAATTAATGCATATACATCATGTGAAAAGATGGACAATATTCTTATAACCAAATACAGAGAAGCCTCTAATTTTGTCGATCCGATAAAGTATATTTATGATTCTTAACTCCACTAGAGATAGCAAATCTTTTATCACCTCTACCATGACCCATAGGCTATACACCCCTACCTTAATAAGACCAACGGCTGATCCAGTAGGTCGTGTCAAACCAGCTATGCCACTTTGTGGGCATTCTCTCATTATATGCCCTAATGTACCATATTAAAAAAGCATTTTCCCCAAACCAAAACGCACCTAAATAAAGCTTTCCACATTATTTACATGGTTGCAGAGGAGGTCTTAATTGGATCATACACTATTGCTCTTGATACCCCACATTTTATGAATGTTGACTCTCACTTCTTTGCCCACACTGGTAAACTTTAGACCCTTAAAACTGTGCCGGAGCACTAACTGTAGAATAAGAAGATAATAGCCTAGGAGCTCTATTATAAAACCAAGGACTAAACTCTTTTTAGTGTGCCATAAACTCCCCTATAGATATGGCCTTCTTAGAATACCCTCTTTCCAATTTTTGTGTTCTTCGTCTTTACCTCTGATCCTTCATTTTTCTTCAAAAGCTTATATCCTTTCTATGTCCATGTCTTTGTTCAAAGAAGCAATAGTACAATCTCTAACCAGATATGGATTAAATCTATCCACATATCGATGAACTCTATATTCCATAGTAGCTACTACATTAGGAGCATACTTACATATAGAATTAAACCAGAGGCTTTACTTCCTCACACTCATATTCCACGGGTAAATATTTAGGAATTGCTCTGTATAAGCTTCTTGGATCTCAAATGTAAGGTAGAGATCAAAATATTTGTCTTTGAACTCTTTCTAAGTTGCTAAAGATGCATCGATAACCATAGATCATTTCCAGTATTCTTACCAAAATATAGCCTCCTCTTTGAATCTATATGTGGCTAACTCAACTATCTCTCTACCTAATACATGAATGATATCTAGAGCCCTTTCAATTTGATCAATAAAGTCCCATAGGTCTTCATTAATATATGATCCAGTGAATGTGGGAGGATATTTCTTAAGGAAACCCTATGTCTGTATGCTAGCTGCCTTATGTGCACCACTAGAGCTAGTGGTTGGAATAGTTTGTCCTTGAGTTTGTCCAGCAACTATACAAGCCAAAAATTGCACCATAATCCTTAAATATTGCTCAGTAGCATTATAGGTGGCTTTGAGGATATATTTCTTCTCCTTCTTAGCTCTTATAGTGATGGAGGAGTAGAAAAAGTTTGTGATACAAACTTAACTTGAGCCTCACTTTGAAATACTTGCCTAGGTGGTGACTTGCTGGTCCCTTCTTCGGTAGCCACATTTAATTACTTACCTATATTCTTACTCCTTCTTACCGGCATCTTTACTATAATGAGAGAAACAAATAGATTTAATGGTTAAATATGACTTCACCTACAATATAGGCTCTGTTGCATGATCTAAGATATGAAGAAAAAAAGACAAACCCTAAATGTCCTATACCCTCCTGTTTATAGATTTGGTACATAAATCACCTATAACTAAGACTCTACGTAGACACGGCTTTGTATACTCCCTAGGATAACCTACTTTGATACCACTTTTTCAAATCCAATTTGGGAAGATAGGAACCCATAGCCGTGAAGGCCCGAGAGAACCAATTCATGACCTTGTACTTCTCACACATGTAACTATAATAACAAAAGGTTTTTCCATACAATATAATGCATTGATCGAAAATAAATGACATGCCGAAAACTATATATATACCAGACTTGGTTGTTGGGGCCATAACATCTAAAAGATAAGACACTATCACACCTAACTTTACATTCGTCTACAAAGCCTCAAAAAGATACATAGATATCTATTTAAGGTTGGGACAAACCCCTACCTTAATCTTGACTACTGTACAATACTAAAATATATAAAACAGACTCCAAAAACCCTGAATCAATCTGGAGCTCACCAATAGCAGCTGGATATCCTAGGATCCAACTGAGAAGATCGATTAGCTGACGCACATATGCCTGCAGCATAAAATATGGGTCCCCCATAAGGGACGTTAGTATGAAAGTATGTACTGAATAATTAAGGCTAAAAGTAACCACACATGATATATGAGCTCAATGGAAATCCGATATAAGTGTACAAATTATGCTAGTAGAGCACCATTATATATACTTGTAGGGTCAGGTACATTACATTTCTTTATTCATTTTACATTTCTTACTTCATAATCTTTGTAATTCATAATATACAAATGACCAGTTGATTAGTGTTAAATAGACAAATCGGGATCGGCCCATGCAAGGCTTATGCCCCTGAGCTGTCACCCATAAATTCACATTAAGATTGGCCCAGGTTAGGGTTACACCCCTGATCTACCACGCATATATAAAGTATTGGTATCAACCCATCCTATGATTATGCCCCAGAGCTGCCATCCATTTCAAACAAATTTTTGTTAGTTTGTTCAACCTTTGATATTTTTACTTTGGTGGTCAAAACATTACGGTAACTTAAAACAATAATCTTCAAAATATGAAACATGTAAATGGGCACTTAATGCAACAAAAATAAGGTAGGGAACTGTTGGAACACAAATGAAGTGTTTAGGAGTTCCAAATAACACATGGGTCTTATTTGAGTAAATGAAAAACTCCTGAAATTTTCTAGTGAAAATAGACGTGCAGGCGTAATAAGAAGCTTGTATTGAGGTATTTTAATAATTTAAAGAGTGGTACTAATGGCATTGGATAAATGGGATATAATACACTACTATTATGTATCACTTGTAATGGGATAACCTTGGAAGCTTATTTGAAGAAACAAATGTCCAATTTCATGCCAAAGTGTGCAAAATAGAGTATGCCTTACATATATGGTCGTACAACTCTGACACTAACCCAACTTTATTTCCTTTCTTTTGAATTACTTATCAAAAATAAAATATGTGATAAATTAATATTATCAATGAACCGACACATTTAGGCTATTTAACTTCACCAAAATAGTGGCTGGATAATAAGCCTTTAATTTATCAATCATGGGTGTTATTTTAACCCTTTTATTCACTAATTACATCCACATAACATACATTTTTAATGAGATACCCTGACATAACTTTGGGTTCATTACACCCTCCAAATAATAAAATAAAATATAATAGAAAGTAGACGTATACAACCATTAGTTTGGTGGTGTACCACCACACTCTTTATCTATATTTCAATACATACCAATTACACCTTTCCCCAATATCAACCTATCATACCCCAACATATACACACAAAACATTTGATAAAACAGCCCCAAATGCCTTTTGTTGCAATAATCAATTATTAAATTCATCATCTTTTGAGTTCTTAATAACAACACATCTGTAATTCTTATATAAGGAGAACAAAATGGGTTGGTTATCTTACCTCAATTTTGCAACTTATCCTTTAAATTTGAACTCCTCAAGAACTTCAACTTTCACTTTCCTTCACACTTTAAACCAAATAAGAAAAGAGATCTCTTAATAACAAAGTAAAATTGAGCAAGTAGCTAGTACTATATTCTTCCATGAATTAATAATTAAGCACTTATAGCATGTTTTCCTAATATTCCATGAGAAAATTAAGCTAAACCATAAGTGTTTTCATATACCTTGGCCTAGAAAGGTTGGAGGTTTCTTCAAGTACTATAAAAGGAGAATAGGTATTCTTTTTTTTCTTCTAGAGAAAGTAGAGAGAACTTTATGAACTATGGTACTTTTGTGACTTATAATTTAAGGAAATGACCAACAACTTATCCTTATAAAGACGCTTTTTTGTCATCTATTTATCTATTTTTTTCACCTCAAAATGGGTCAAATAGGTCCAAGTAGGTAATTCACCTACTTAAAGAGATCAAGATACTCATATGGTCAAAGTAGGTGATGCACCTACTTGATTATGTCCTTATTAGGGCTTAATTAACTTAGACCATAGGTAGATTTAAGTGTTGGGCCATTTCTTCATTTCCTTTTCTTTTACATAAGTTGGTCCCAATTGAGTACCTTAACATAGGGTCAAATATAATCCATAACCTTCGGTATATTAACTTGGTCCATCTACCTCAAGTAGGTGACTCACCAACTAGCTTAATTAAGTCAAGTAAGTACCTCAATAAAATATTCTATTTTATGTTTTGAATCTATTGGATCTAACTTAAAACATGTATATACTTAGTCATTTTAAAATTTAAATTCAAATACTAGCTTATGATCTCAATTTTAAATAGTTGTATCGATGTTAACTTGGTCACATCACATTAAAATGTATGGGCAGCATCTATAATTCCATCTACACCATTAATACTCATATAAGAAATATCATTTGTTACCTATACAACAAGGCTATACCAAGTTTGACATAATTAGAAAAAGTACAAGTAAAATATGGGATGTTATAAGTTTGTTATTCGTACAATACTTTTACCTATTTTTGTGTAGTTTCATTGTTAGAGCTTTTCCATAGCTGACCCAAGTTATTTATGACTTTTGGGACTGATAGTATAATTTATTAAGTATTTTATTTTGTTCTTTGAACCAATTCCCAGTTTTAAAGTCTTTGATGGTTTCAAATGGCAACCAGGAAAAAATTTATTATACAACCTCGTACATAAATTTTTACTACACCAACAGCTTTAGAATGTCGATTTTAGGAAAGGTGGACCTCTAGTTTTTCTCTCAATAGATCCAATCTCAATTTGACATATTGGTCAAAAAGTTAAAAAATGAAATATGGTTGTCGCACCCTCATTTGGTCGACACAACCTCGGACGGAAATTTTGAGTGTGCGATCATATATGAAATTTTTAATTTTGTGCCTTCACCTAGTTCATCAGCATAACAGGATCCGAAAGAATTCTCAAGCACTTGGTTAAATTCCATTCAGGACTTTGGAAAAATCTAGTGCACCAGGCTTCTGGTGCACTACGATAACGACTCTTTGGACTGCGATCGTGACTCACTCGTATAGGGGAGTTAAAATAATTATGATAGGGTATCGCGATTATGATCTGTGTGGTAGATAAAAGATGGTGCAACTATCAACCTCGGGGTTGCTATAACCACTCCCAAGTACCTGGACTGGGTATAAAAGGACCCCTTTTCCATGATTTTTGCTATTTATCTTCACTTCATTGAGAGCAAAAAATCTTAAATAGTGTGATATTTTAAAATGGAGACTTTAGGGATACTTGTGAGCATTATTAATATCTATTTTTGCAATTACCTTCCAATTTGAGGTAAGAATTTACTCTTTTCTTAGTGGATTTTAATGATATATTGTACAAAACCAAAAAATACCGAGGGCTTTACTTTAGCCCTAATTTTTATTGATTTTCACCCATTTTTTAGAGTAATGAATTATCGAGCATATACGAATTTTGGGTTGATTTCGGAAAAACCATTTCTATAAGTAGGACACACAATGTATTTTTGTGTGATTTTTGGACTCAAAGAACAAGGGTGCAATATAGGTATCTTTATTATCTTATTGATGAGTGCAATGTTTTCATGGTATCTTGGCACCCTAATGAGGATTCACGGAAGGGAAAAGCAGTGGTTTTGTAGCTTTTTAAGCTTTCTTTGGCATCAAGGTAGGCTAGGTTTATCCCTTATTAGATTGAGCTATTTCATTGTATTATTTTGATATTGTGTTAGATTTTGTATGTTTTCTAGGTTTTTGATTAATGATATACAATACTTGGGTTAGTTGCAGCGTTTAGGATATTTTTAAACTGTAGAGATAAAAGACTTGAGTTGTTTCATTTAGCCTTAGGTAAATTAGATATCATGTTTACCATGAGAATGCCTTAGATCACTCAGGTTAGAGAAGAAGCTTTAGACAACCATGATTAGGGTAAGATTATCTATAGTTTCTTTTATTAAAAGAGGTTGCCTTAGTTACAATTTTGGCTGTGATATTATGATTGGGAAAAAGCTTTAACTTAGGACTAATTGTGGCATTCTATAGATCTTAGAGTGGATTTAGATACCTTAGCCTAGTTCGGGGTAGAATTTGACTTAAATGTACTTTAGGGATTTAAAAGTAGTTCCTTTGACCTACCTAAATCCAAGATCGATGATTAGTTCTCTTAAAAACCTTATATGCTTGTAAAATGCATAGAGATTACCCTCGTAAGGAAATATTGAGGAACCTTGGTACTTGATGGTTATGGTGATGATGTCATTAGAAGTAATGTTCATAGACTGTCACTTATGCTATGTTGAGATATGGATCATGTTGCAACAAGCTATTGGTGATTCCATGTATAAGCTACCTATTATGCTAATGGTAAGCCTTTGACCGTTCTATTGATAAGTTACTACTTATGTTATTACTTATAATTATGATCATTCTAAACATTTATGCTAGTAATCATACTCGAAAACATTCTTATTGATGATGTTAGCAATCGTGTTATTAATTTATGCTACAAGTTATGCTTAATGATTTTATGGGAATTATGCTATAATTCATGACACTTAACTATATTAGCATGTATGCTATTGATTATGTCACCGACTATGATAATGTAGCTATCGGTTTAAGTCTGGATATTTATTATATATATACTAGGCTTACTTCTAGAAGATGATGTTGATATTATATATACCCGATTCGATTCTAAGGGATCATTATGATGATACATTGATACCTAGTAATGGCAGAGGATAATTATAAAGATACATTGATACCCATTAAGGTCGAAGGATGAATATTATGATGCATTAATATTCGGCAAGTTCAGAGCATGATTATGATAATATATTGACACCCGAAAAGGTTGAAGGATGATCATAATAATGCACTAATATCAGGAAAGTCCAAAGGATGATTATGATGATATATTGATAACCATAAAAGCTAGAGAATGATTATGATGATACATTGATACCTGGAAAGGCCAGAGGATGATTATGTCAATGTACCTATGTGTACATCTACCAGTTCAAGTACGTCTATCTATTATATACATGTTGGGTATGTTGTTTAAATTAAGGATTCTAGTTATAGTCGAAATATGGTAAATGACTATAATGTGGTATAGTTGATGATTAGTGGTGGATATTATTTAAGTGACTAATCATTAATAGTTGATAAATGGGGATTAGTTGGTAATGAATGATTATTTAATAAATGATGTTAGTTGAGAAATGTTAGTTATCTAATAAATAGTGAATAGCAAATATACAGTGAATAGTTGTTAAATAATGACTAGAGGTTATCTGCTGACTAGTAATCAAATGGATTAGTTAATAAAAGATGTTAAGCTAATAATTGTGACTAGTTATTATCTATAATAAGTTTGTTAAATAATGGTAATATTATGGAATTTGGGTAAATTTTCAAATTTTGGTAAATGACCAACTAATGATAAATGATCAAATGAAGGTTAAATAACCATTTGGTTTCTTATAAGGGATGAATGTTTGCTTATTTCTATCTTTGAGTGTAATCTCCTCTCAAAGTGTATGGAGTTTAATGTGTTATTTACTTCCTACACAGACTGGAATATGGGAACCAATTTTTTTGTTTGTTTATTCCTTGTGCAATACCTTGTGATGTATTATTAGTTTGATTTATTTACTTATATTGCACGACGATGTTAGCATATGTTGATGTCTTAGGTTTTATTATTATTCAAGTAAAATTACTTATTATGTACAAAAATATTAGAGATGATTCAAGTTTGTTTCTATACCTTGACTTAGTAATGTTATCTTGTATTTTATCATACTTATATCATGATTTAGCTCAATCGGCCATTGATTCGTACTCAATACCCAATGTTTTCATACTTGATATTGGGTGTATTTATGCATTCTAGTGTAATTATTCTAGTCATTTTAGCCTTATTTTGAGGATCTTTCTACGATATATGGTTTGATAATGATAAAAATATGTATAAAAGTGTTAAATCATGTGTTTACAATGGTTACAATTGTTTTCTAACAAGTTTGCAATTCAAAGAGTTAATTAGAGTTCAATCGAAGAAACTAGTGTTACTAGCTTGAGCTAGTTGCTTGTCTAGTCTCACTTGTTGGATTCAATGGTGATTGCAGTTTACAAACAACAAACTTTAATTAGGTTACTCTTGCATAAATTGAATCTAAATTGTGAGCTAAAATAAAATCTTTGCTGAGTCAAGTCTCTATGGGATCAATATTCAGCTTTCTTCAAGGCCACTTTACTGCTTGATAAGTCCACGTACACTTGCGTGTATGCTTTAGGAATTTTTTATTTTAGCTTTACTTTTAGATTTATTTGGTGTTTTTTGCTTGATCTTGGTTTTGTTATTACAGGAAACAGGTTTTTAGATTAATAAGCTTGCAAGGAATCAGGAGTTGGTAGAACCATGACCTGAACCCAAGCAAGACTTTCACCAATGCAGGAGGGAAGCAATCCTTCTCTCAAAGATTTCTTGAATCCAAGAAGACCAACAAAATACTGCTCTAATGTCTAAAGAACAAGTAGCCCGAATGAAAGTTAGGGAAGTGACAGTCCCACTTTCGATGAACTTGACTTCACCAATTCAAAAAATAGCAGCTGGTGTGAATTGAGAGTAAAAACACAATATGGTGCAACTTCTTATTAGTAGTGGACAGTTTACATGGCTTTCACATGAGGATCCACAAGTCCACTTGCAGACCTTCATTGAGCTTATGGATACATTCATTTCAATTGGGGTAATTACATATTATATGAGGCTGACACTATTTCCCCAATCACTTTTGGGAGAAGCTAAAAGGTGGTTGAATGTGGAGCTAGCCAATTTAATTACATCATGGGACGTCTTAGCTAGAAAGTTCCTCATTAGTTTTTTCCATTAGGTAAGACTGTGATCCTTCATAGTAAGTGATCTTCAAATAGAAGCCTGATAAAAACTCCATCATTCTTGTGAATGCTTTAAATCTCTTCTTCAAGATTGTCCACCTCACCAATAGTCTAATGAGGTACTTGCTCACACTTTTGTAGAAGCTCTTGATCATAATACAAAGATTTTTCTAGATTCAGCCACAAGTTTTCAAGCACTTGAATTGAATTATAATGAGCTATACACATTGGTTAACCATATAGCATAAGGAAATCTCAAGTTGAATTAAACTTAGAAGTGCCACAAAAAGAATTATAGGTGTACTAGAGGTGGACCAATTCAGAGCCTTCTCAGCATAGGTTTTAGAATTATAGAATTTGATAAACACTCTATTTAGAAGCATAAAATTGGGAGCAGCACAACCTGTAGCCACAGTCAATGACATCAAATAAGTTGTAGGTTGGTGCAAAGTATGTGGAAATAATGGCCTTTCAGCAGCCATGTATGCTTCATATTCAAAATCTGTGATGTATGTAGGTAATGTCTAAATGCCAAATTATGGTAATGTCTATAATTAGAAGTGGCAGACTCAGATACTAAATCATCCATGAAAGGGCTCACAACCACAGGCCCAATCAAATTAGTCAATCAGTAACATGGAAGAGATGCTAAAATAGCTCTTAGCTGGTCAAGCACAAATGGCTGCGGATAAGTTAACAGATAAAATTATAGAATAAGAAAATGTCTTAGAGAATCTTAGAGTTACAAATTGGGAAGTTATAGAAATCATTAAATACTAGGCCATAAGGTGGTTTGCCAGCGATACAGAAAATCCAAAGCAGGTTTTGACAATCACCTTGAGAAGTGGTAAAGAGCTTTAAGGGGAACCTTCCAAGGAAACAAAGGAGGAAAATGATGATGTAGTGACCCAACAGTTTAGTAATAAAGTTGTTGAAAATTCAAGAAAGTATGAGTACTTGAACAAAAAAGTTGATCCAAACAAATTGAAGAAGATGTTGCCACTACCCTTCCCTTAGAGGCAGATAAAATCAAAGAAAAATGCAATGTTAAAAAAGTTCTTTGACATATTTAGGGAGCTTCATATTAATTTACCTCTTTTAGATATTTTTTAGAGTATTCCCAAGTATGTGAAGTACTAGAGGGATGTTATGGATAATAAGGTATAATTTCAGGATGTGGGAGCTATAACACTCACTGAAGAGTATAGTGCTGTGATGACATAAAAAATCCCCAAGAAATTGGGATATCAGGGAAGGTTTGCTATACCAATTCAAATTGGTAGAAAAGTAGTCCATTCATTGAGTGACTTAGGGGAAAGCAAAATTTGATGCCTCTATCGTTGTTAAAAAAATTGGGCTTTGGAAAGCCAAAACCATCCACAGTGGTGTTACAATTGGTAGACGAGTCATTTACATATCTAGATGTAATAATAAGGATGTCCTCATAAAGTTAGGTAAATTCATTATACCTGCTGACTTCATTATTCTTGATTTTGAGGCAGATGCACAGGTACCAATCATCTTGGGGCGTCTATTCGTAGCAACTAGATGAGCCTTGATTGAAGTTAGAGAAGTCATGCTCAAAATAAGGGTAGATGATAAAGAGGTGGTATTTGATGTTTACAAAACACCCATCATAAATTCCCAAATTAAAGATTTTTATGTAATTAAAGTTATTGAAGGGGAAAAGTGTATGGTGCCTAATCCACCAAAGACCTTTTTGAATTAACTGATTGAGCAGCCTAAAATAAAATAACTGTTTTCCAACATGATAAAGGATGAAGTGAAGAGAGATGTTTACCTTGAGAGTGTAAACATAAGAGGTAAGAAAAAAATAAAAAAATAGCTCCCAAAAGAGAGTAAAAGGGTGAAGGAATATGGTTGAGTTTAGTTGGGTCGTTCCATGACACTAAATCAGGTGTTTCTTAGGAGGCAACCCAAGGTAATTAGTTATGTTTTATTTTTATCTTTTAGTTTTATTTCATGTAGTTTTTTTTTGGTCGAGTCACAGATTAATGGAAAGTTTGAGTATTGAAAACCTAAACTTGAAGCATGGAAGAGACTGAGTGTGGGGTCCTAAAACCTCCTTTATGAATAAAGATGCTACTAGCTAGGCCTAGAGATCTCATGGAGTATTTCTATCTCTTAATTTTAAGTTCACTTTAGGGAAAAAGAAGATCTTTAAGTGTGGGGTGGGGAAATTCCAAAATTTTGGCTCTATTTAAAAATTTCTAGTGTAAGATATTAGAGTTGGAGCTATTTTTTATTGCATGTGTTTTGTTTGGTAAAAGCATGTTGATTGGTGTGAATTTCTGCTTTTTAAACACTTAGGCCCAGGTTTGTGACTCTTGTTCTTGTTGGCTTAATTTTGAAGTTATGCTACTGTTTTGGTTGGGAGTATATGATGATCCTATTAAGTTGAGTCGGTGCCATGTGCGTGTGAGGTTTTAATATATTCCTTGTTACATGTGATATCTAGAACTTGCCCAGTGTGTGTGTAAAGCAAAAAATAAAGAGTGTTGGCTTAGGAGATGATTTAGGCATTTCCTTGATAACCTTGTTTTATACCTTATATTTGTCCTACCCTTTGTGTATTACCCAAGCTAATCCCCATTGAGCCTTTAGCTTTTTGTTTGATAGCCTTAGGTGTAGCCTAATCCCTTTTTTGATAGACCATAATTTGATCGAAAAAGCTCCTAGGTACTTTAATAAAAAATTGATATACTAAGGAGTTTGAGAAATTAAAGAACAAAAAGGTAAAATTGATAAACCAAAGTAATAGTTATTGGTGTTGGTAATTGATGGGTGTGATATGATTCATGCTACAAATATTTTCATGGTTGTGAAAAAAAGAAAAAATTGATTCATGTGGTAGTAAACTATGTGTCCACCATGTGCTTGTGAAAATGCTTAAAAGAAATGAGGAAAAAACAAAAACTATGGGTGGAAGAAAAAGTGTAATTTGGTTGTTGGAGATTGGTTCTAAATGTATTATGTAGTGTATTAAAGAACTTATAGAGGTTAGTCACTATTCCCCAAATAGTTCCTACCTGTCCCCTCGCCTACATTACAACCCAAAAAAGTCCTAATTGATCCTAAGATTTACATTCTGGTATTAGTGAACAATTACACTAATGTCAAGCCTTTGGTTCATTGTGTGTAACTTGTAGATTCTTTTTGAGAGGGAGTGTAATTTGATTTTTGTACACATTATATTATCACTTGCTTAATTGTGAGTGATTATGGGTAACTCTCTTGTTGTGATGGCCATATGTTTGATGAATTTGGGTGACTCGTGTGACATTTTTGATTGAATTATAAGCATGACTTTTCCATCTAGGTGAGTCAATTCTTGAGGATAGGATATTTTGGAGTAGTTTTTATGAGCTTTTGATTGTGTAAATAACATGCTTAGAGTAGTAACTTGCATTCTGTGTAGTCATTGTAGTGCTTTCTTGAGTGTTTTGCATATTGTAGAAGTGTAGTGTCTCTATAGTTGATGATGATTATAGTTAATAGTACTCATACTACACTTTTGTACCTTTTTGGTATAGATTTGAGTACTAGCTGTGATCATTGATCATTAATCGTGTTGTGTTGGTTTTTTGAAGATAGGGTAAGCTCTTAGAGTTGGAGTCACCTATTTCCTTCTATCTTTAGTTATTTAGTTTTTTATTATCGAGATAGATGTTGTTGACTGTTCTAAGTTGATAATGTAATACTATTACATTCTCTTATACTGGATCTACCAGATTGTGGTATGGTTTTTATATTGACTAATTTATCTATTTAGAACTCTATATTTATTTTTAAGTGTGTTGTTTATATTTGTCTGCGATTTGGAATTTTTTACCAAGTTAACTGTAATGCCCCGAGTCTGGTACCTGGAATGCTACACGGTGCCCGTGACCCCGAAGGACCACAAACTAACCCATGATTGATATCTATAACTTAGAACTACGTGATGTACTTTATAAATGCAGAATATAAGTTGTAAGGTCGTAAGGTTCAAAACTATAACATGTCTGATAAAATAATATCTGAACAGGGTATAGAAATACCCAAAACTTAAATAAACTGTCTGAACGTACTATAGTATGAAAGCCTCTAAACTGTAAAAAATTTGTAGAGTTAATGGGACATGTCCCCAACTAACTCTGAACTACTGAAATAAACTAAGTACTGAAGCAATAAAATAATTAAATAATTACATCCTCGAATAATGAGGAATCCCTACTGACTCTCACTACTGATACTAGAATGCTACTGATGCTCTAAGCATGCATATTTGATACATGAGTAACAAATTCATGAATGCATGACTGGGATCATTGATAAGTTGAGTATACTGAACATACATATCTGATGCATAAATGCATGGCTGAACTTACGCATGAATACATGGTCGGGAGTACTGATAAGATGATCACGCATATCAGATGCATGAATACATTAATGAATTAACTCATGAATATGCGATTGAACATGTAATGGTAAAGATACCACATTTGAAATAAAAATTGAGAATTAAACTAAATACCAAGTTTGTAACTAAAATTTGAACATGAGACTGAATAAGCTTAAGGAAAGTTGTTACCTTGGGCTGAGTCTGAATTAGGGGAGAAGAGGTGAGGAAACTTGGTTCGCATATCTGCTTCTTCTTCCCAAGTATCTCCCTCAATGAACTGATTTCGCCAAAGAACTTTGACTAGAGGGACCTTTTGTTCGTTAGTCTTCGAGTCGGCTAGTCAAGGATTTCGACTAGAATCTCTTCAAAATAGAGGTTGTTCTGAATGTCTATGTCCTCTATAGGGACTACAACTGTTGGGTCACCTATACACTTTCTTAAGCAAGGAGACATGGAAAACTACATGAATTGAGGCAAGATCTGAAGGCAATTCAAGCCCATAAGCTACTTTGCTAAAATGACTGAAAATTTTGAAGGGACCAACACATTATGGACTAAGCTTTCCCTTCTTTCAGAATCTCTTCACTCCCTTCATAGGAGAGATCTTTAAATAAACTTGATCACCAATCTCAAACTCGAGATCCTTTCTAAACATATATGACCAGAAATATGAGAACGTGATTGAGTCTGTAACATGCGTCATGGACACGGCATCATTAGCTGAATCGAGCCATTGAGTGTATGGCTTATGACCGAGATTGAAGCTAGAGGGTCAACCTATGGGTACCCACTACTCTGTACTACATTCATTACATTAAGAGGAAAATAGAGTGTCTATGTCATGGAAGTTTGAGAGTTATAGTTTACCTCTCCCTTGGGACACTATGTCCCTCGAAGAATGCTCACTTGATTGAGATGTTGAGGAAAACTGAGGTGATGCACAAGGCACCTACGAACTAAATCACGATTTTATATCTTGGATGTAATACTATAATCAGTTTTACGTTCAGATTTCAGTTGCATAGATGGTATCAGTTACCATTGTATGTTTAGTTATACGTTAATAAGCAAGTTCAGCCATGTATCCATGCATTAGATATGCATGTTTAGTACATAAATTCATTGTATCAGTAGTCTCAGTCATGAACTCATGAATTATGTTCAGCTATATCCATAGATCAGATATGCATGTTCTATATGATTATTCAAAATACCAGTAATATAAGTCATATAGTCATGTTCCAGATGTTCATGTCCAGTAAGAAAGTCAGCCTCTCAGTATTCTTAGTCTCAGTAGTCTTATTTGAGGAAGAATGTTCCTAAAGAGGAGATAATCTAAAACCTCGTAAAATCCTATGCTGAATCAGTCCTTTAGGCTTGTCAAGCGGTCCCAGACTTAGAATATTTTAGATAAGTACTCAGACTTAGTGTCATTTTAACCTACAAAGGTTGGAAATCTTATTTTCCAACCTTTACATCCATTAAATATTGATGTTTAGGTTGATTCATGATCAGGAATATATGTAGATGTTCCCAGAAAAGTTTTTTATTTTTTGAACTTTGTTTGAAGCTCCTTTGGAATCCTAAAATAGTGAATCATTACAATCTTTTTGGGCCGCATTGACTATCGCATTGATTACAATTTTCTGCCGCTACCAGCGTCTAATTCCAATGAATCAATGCAAAAATGGCATGAAATGTTGGCTATTGCATCGATACTATCAACGCGCCGTGTCAACCTGCACATCGGCAACCTAATTTTCAGTAATTAAATGACTGCATTCTTGGGGGTATTTAGGTCTTTTTCCCTCGACTCTCATTCCCCAAAACACAAAATTAAACCCCCTATAGAGTAAATATAGTCATTCTTTCTCAAATTTGCTCAAGAACAAAACCCTAGAAGATCAAAGTTCAAGTCAAGAACTCAAGATCAACCATAATCTTTCAAAAATTCTTCAACAAAGGTATATGAGGGTGTTCATCCAAGGGTTCCTTCTACCCTTGGAGTCCAAAAATCTCTTTTGAACATTAAGTAATTAATTTTATAATTTCTATGGTTGGAATTAAAGTGTATCGATGATTGCTATTTGGATTAAGTTTCTAATTCATGATTATATATATATATATATATATATATCATGTGAAATTGATCATTATGTTTCTATATTCATGTGAGTCCATGATAAACCCTTGACTTGTGACATTAGAGATAAATTATGATCCTCACTTGTTGTTCAATACTATGTGCATATACTAGGCTCTCCAAGTATTTGATAAATTATCCATGTGAACTATTAAGAGAATGAAATCATGCCAAGTAAGCTTATGTGCAAGTTATATCATGCAAGTGTTTTTCAAAATGCTCCAATGAATGAATGATTATCAAGTTCATAGTTTACATATTTTATGTTATGCCATGTATCTTAATTTATATGATCGAGTCCTCGGGGTACTTTTACATGACAATTTAGCTGATTACCTAGAGCCATTTTCAGTCATAGAACAGTATCAGTCATGACATAATCAATAGTACTCTTAGTCAGTTATAGAACTCTTGAAAACTCAGTAGAATCCATATTAGTCCAGTCTAATTTAGTATCCAATTCATACTTCAGTAAACTTAGTTAGCTAATAGAATTCAATAGTATTTCATCAGTTAAAGAAACTCAGTAAACTCAGTTCAGTTCAGCTAAACAGCAATCTTAGTAACCATTCAGTCCAGCCTAGTATGGACTAGATATCAATTTAGTGTCTATTCAGTTAGAAGTAGGATTTAGCATTGAGTTAACCCAGGTATGGGGGAATTCATGTAAGTAGAGGGTTTGACCCTTAGTAGCAATCCCTGTATTAAAAAACTACGTAGCCAGCATAGGTTGAGGTATCTTCCTACCAGACATTATGAGGGTTGATATTTCTGATCTGAGTTATCCTGCCATCAAGGATTGACAAAAAAGCTTCCTGTAAGAGAGGGTTAACTTATAGTTTTTCCTTACCCGTGGAATGATATTAACACCATTCCAACAAGGGTTATAGGTTATACCCCAAATCAGTTAAAGAAGGGGCATATCGGTTAAATGATTACCTCTCACTGTCTCAATTCTTGTCTTAGTCTCATAATAGAACTTAGTTTGGTTCTACAGATCCACGAGTATTAGATGTAGTCAGTCAACTCAATACAAAACTAAGTATAGTTCCACAGTATTCAACATTGACAGTCATTTAGATAATCAATAATACAGTATTCATAGACTAAAACATCGGCTATCAGTGTTCCAGTTCAATACTATGTACCAGCATGATCTCAGTTATAGTCTATGTATTCATTAATTTACTCTTACTCAGTTATACTCATGTTATTCAGTTATTATTTTACATCCATATGAACTCATGCATATCATCCTACCTTACTGAGAATACCTGTACATTAAAAGTACTAACATATTCTTTTCTTTGCGCTATGATGTCTTATATTATAGGTTCAGATGCAGAGGCCAGAGTACCCTTAGATGTTCAGATTCTTAGCTTTTAGAGTAGTGGTGAGTTTTATAGTTTGAGGACATGCTTATTATTTACAGTAATTTAGTTTTATCTTAGTAGATGGATTTAGTTGGAGGCTTGTCCCATCAACTCCACAGTTCAGACAATTAGGGTCTTTTTTAGAGTAGAGTATTTTTAGATAATTGTTTAGTTTTTCAATACTTATATTCAGTTTTTATATTTTGATACCACATTCAAATTTATTTATAGATTTGAACCTTATGGCATTTGTTTATGCCTATTTTTGCATAATTACAATATTTATTATGTAGTTATTGCAGCAGGTACCAGTCATGGGTTAGCAGGTACCACTTATCCATCTATATTTTTGTTGAAAAGTTTGAGGTAAAATTTAGGGCACTGGATTTATTGATAAGTTTGAGAGATGTCTGGTGATCCAAGGGATAAGGCTGGATTTTACTTTAATTATTCGAGCCAAATATTTCATTACACTATCCTTGTAATAATGAACCTTTTTTCTATCTCTCTATCTATACTACATTGCACCATTCATTTGCATATTATTATTTTATCCCTTTAATGTTTTCTACTAATATGCAAGCTTTAAGGATTTGGTTTTATTTTCTTGTTTTTGTATTATATATTATACTCTTATCTCACTCATCCTATGATGCTAATAAAGTACGCCATATTTTGGTACTCACACAATAATTCTGTATCTTTTTCAAATCTAAAGCCTTGTACGAGTCACTTTCACTATTGCCAATTCATCGAGAGGTTTTCTTGATTGAATTAGTGGTGAGATTTAGTCATGGAGAGGCTTATATTTATAATTTTTTAATCAAATTAGTATTACCTACTTTTATCTATAGTATTATCTTTACAACTCATATACCCATTGTTATATTTGTATATTTTAGCTTTGTATTATTATAGTGTCACTCTTATTCTCTAGTGGCTCATGTTCCATTGACACCACATAAGAGGATGGATGTTATTATATATTTGGTCTTCTCCTATTTCCCAAAGAGACAATTTTGTATACATAGTAGCCTATTATTCTCATTTACATTATCATTACTATTTATTAATTACTTAAAGTACATGGCTATTGGTTTTGGCATACCATCTGTGTTATAGTAGGTGGAATCATAACCTAATTTTGGGTCATGGAAATGTTATATTATAGTATTGAGTTCACTTATCTCACAAATATAATAGAAAACATCTACTACAGTATCGTGGTTTTGTACAATGATGTTTGTGTCCTATCTTCCTGAGACTATAACGCCTTCCTAAGAAAATTCTACTTTTTTGATTCCTTATCATGCCTTCTAAATCCTATAAACTTTTAAACACTATTTATTTTAGTCTTTCCTATATAGTTAGGGTGAGGTCAGTAATGAGAGAGTATAGGGCCTTTACTATTGTAGTGAGGGTTGCAGCTAGGTGTCATGGCTAGGCATGAGGAATGGAACTAGCTCGAGGTCAGGATAGATTACCTTGAACTAATCCAAAAAAAGAGAGAGGATATGTAAATTTAGACATAGGATTGGCACCACTCCATATTCCTACGAGATTTCTTGTCACACTTGTGCTTTAGGGCACAGTGGCCATTATTTTGATCTTTCTAGAGGGTATTTCATTAGTAGGGGTATTTCTAAGTATTTTCAACGATCCATAAGCTAGAGATGAGACACTACTATACTATTCATAGTGTAACACAATTTCCAAGCTTTAGTAGCTCAGCCTATAACTTTGGCTTGTCATATATACAAGTACTGCTCGTGTTTATTATTACTCAGCCTACTATCATGAGACCAATAATGACTAATTAAGAGTAGAATATGCTTTGTTTGTTTATTTACATAGGGCATTTTAGCTTTTTTCAAGTGCTCTAAGCGAGAATGCTTATGAGTTTTGTGTGAGTTATTAGGAAAGCTGTAAAACCTTAGTTTATAGGAGTCACATGTGCATGAATACACCATTTATGAAATGAAAGTAATAGATAAGCAGCACTGGAAACTTTATAATAAGTGCAGACTAGCTAAGTCAACTCTAACAAAAGAATAGTTTGAGTTTTATTTGGAGAAGTATGTGCCATGCGATATTAGAGAGTTGGATAGATCTTCAGCTAATTCCATAATTATATAAGAATATAAGATGAGATTCCATGATTTTTCTAAACACACTGAGATAATTTTGTTGAGTGATCATGAATAGGTTCAAATATTTACTAGGGTTTGAATTTACTACTATATTTAGTGATAGATTATTTAGTGCAATATGGATAAACTTTCCCTTAGGTTGTTAATAACACACAAACTATTAATGGAATAAATCTTGAGGCATATAGAGGTACTGATAAGATGCCTAAATATTATGGTAGTTACGGAAGTTCTCCATCTTATTTAAGGGATTTTCTTTGTTTGGATCATAATCAACACTTCCATACAATTAGAACTATTCAAGAGGCACAACTGATTACCTATGGTGATTATATTTGTTATAGAAGAGAGAGTGGTTAGAGCTCGAGTTAGACTTAATGGGATACACATTTTATGTATTTTGGTCTTAAAGGTCATACTAGTTTAGTAGGGTCTCACATCAAGGTACTTGTAGTAAAGGATATTGTAAGTGTGGTATGTTGCTGAACTTTTCATGAAATTGTCCCATGGTTATACATGGAATACAATAGGGGTAGTATGATTATGCCCCAAGAGGTGGTTTACAAAGTATTAACAATTCTCCCAGGGTGCTAGGGATAAATCTATTCTTTGTTCGGTTGGTGGTCATGTTTGTACTCAGTCCTTAGATAGATACATTTATTTGCATAGTTTTCTTCATAGTTAAGATAATGAGTGTTCATCTACCATATCACAGATATAGTTTTTTCTATTATTAGCTACCTTTTATATTATTTGATTTGGGGTCTACATATTTTTATGTGTCAAGCTACTTTGGTACATGTTTGGATTTGTCTTTGAATCCTTGTATGTGCATATGGATGTAGATACTCTTGCAAATAATTCATTAGAGGTGGATCGATTATATTGGTTATTTATGGTGACTCTCTAGGGATATGTTACTTTGATAGGTTGCATTACGCTAGATTTGGGTTGATTTTGATGTGATAATGGGCATTGATTAGTTGTCTACCTATTATACGAGCAGTGCATTATGAATACTCTTACCTTGGTTGTGCCTGGTATGTATTGAATTATCTATTAGGGTTTTGATTATCATATGATGAGAGGGATCTTATCAATCATTCAAGTGAGGTGGGAGAAGAAAAGGGGTGTTTGACTTATCTTTCTTATGTTCATGCTAACACTCCTTTACTTGGGTTAGTTTATATGGTTAGTGAAATTGCTTATGTATTTTCTATAGAATAAATGGTCATTTTCCTGATCATGATAATGACTTTTACATTGTGGTTGAGCTAGACACACAGTCCATTTTTATTTCACCATATCAGATGGCAACAAATGACTATTAAGAATAAGTATACAATGTCATGCATTGGTGATTTGTCCTTATAGCTTTATTGTACACAAATGTTTTCTATGATAGATTTGAGGTCAGGTAAACTATAGGTTTAGGGTATCAGACATTCATAAGACTACCTTTAGGACTCATTACAACCAGTATGAACACTTGGTTGTCTTTTGGTTTGACCAATAATCCATCAATATTTATGGATTTGATGAGTCATTAGTCCAAGCCTTATTTAGACTTATTTGGATTGTTTTAATTGATGACATTATAATCTACTCATGGAGTAGGGAGGAGCATAAAAAGCATTTGAGGATTGTGATCCCGACTTTGTAGGATCAATGGTTATTTGATAAGTTTTCTAAGTATGACTTCTTTCATTACACTGTATCATTCTTAGGTAATGTACTCTCCATGATTTAGATTAAGCTACATTCGGTAAAGATTAAGGTAGTTCATAATAGGGCTGCCCCATTTCTCCTACTGAGTTCATAGCTTAACTGGGTTATCATGTTATTATAGATAGTTTATGGAGTTGTTTTCTTCAATTAGAGTATTATTTACTAGATTGACACACAAGAATGTCCCATTTCAGTTGATTGATAAATGTGAGCTTTCTTTCTAAAGCTCAAGGTCTTTCTAAATTCAACCCAAATTCTAACACTTTTTACTAAAAGCCAAGGGTTTATTATATATATGATACTCATAGAGTTGGGTAGGACTATATATAACGGCAGAAGGGAAGAGTTAATGTTTTTTATCCATGCGGCCAAAGATTCATGAAGAATAACCCACTCATGACTTTGATTTATCGATAATAATCTTTGAATTAAAAAGGTTAAGGCATTATCCATATGAGATTCATTACGAGATCTTCACCAACCATCATAGTATATAGTACATCTTGAGTTGGCAAGACATTAATTGGATATAATGTATATTGTTGGAGTTTCTTAAAGACTACGATGTTACGATCTTTTATAATCCGGGGAAGAAAAATATTGTAGAAAATGCCTTTAGCAAGAAAATGGGGATTATAACGTGTTTGATTTTCTAGTGGTTGAGGAGCGACCTTTGGCTTCATACATCTACACCTTAACCAAAAACTTGGTCTAACTTGATATTTCTCAGCCATAAGGTTCTTTATTGTTTGAAGGTTAGGTCTATGTTGTTAGAGCATATTTAGTCACAACACTTTGGGGATGAGAAATTCAGTGTGATTTGGGATTTGGTGATATGGGGCAAGGCTAGGAAGGTAACCTAGATTCGTAGGTTGTTTTAAGGATTGAGAGTCATCTTTACGTTAAAGTTGGTAATTTGATAATGTTGATTATGAAGGAGGCCCACCATACCAGATAATCTATCTATATGGTGGTAGCGAAGATGGACTAGGACTTTAGACAACATTATTATTTGTGTGGGATAAAGAGATATATTATCGACTTTGTTTATCAATGATTGAACTATCAGCAATTGAATTTTGATCACTTGTGGTACACCTCAAATCCCATTGGAGCCGACATGCATCCATAGTCATAAAGTTCCGAGAGCACCAACCCATAATTTAATTCTCATGCATGTAACTATGATAGTAAATATTCTTCCAAGGATGGATATGATGAATCAGAGACAATAAACCGGATAGGAAAGACCAAAACTATATGTGCAAGTCTTGGTCATTGCGCCATAAGTTATAAAAGATAAGACACTACCATTCTTTACTTTACATTGGTCTACAGAGCCTATAGAAGATAAATGGACTAAGTTAAGGTTGGGACACATCCTTCCTTACTCTTAACTACTATTCAATACCAAGACATATATAATAGAATAAAAATTCACTAATCAACTTTGACCTCAGGATGTCTTATGATCCTAGTGAGAGGTCTTTTAGCTGAAGCACCTATTCCTGTAACATTAAATACAGGTCCTCTATAATGAATGTCTATACAAGAATATGTACTGAATATATGTAAGGCTAAAGTAACAATACATAATACATGAACTCAATTTAAAGGAGCTACAAATGTATAGATAGTGTTAATAGACTACATTTACATATACTTGTGGGATCATGCACATTACATACTTTTTTTATTTTACCTTTCTTACGTTATAATATTTTTATGACATGTGATACGAATAACCAGTGGATCAGTGGTAAATACTCAAATTGGTTTTAGTCTATGCTAGGATTAAGCTCCTAAGATGCCAACCATATTTAAGATATATTGGGATCAGCCTATGATGGGGTTTCTCTATTGAGCTGCCACCAAAATATAAAGAGATCGAGATCATCCCATGCTAGGCCTTTTCCTTGAGCTTCCACCTATGCATAACTATATTTTTGTTACTTTGTTTATTTAATCTTTTATATTCTTACTTTGGTAGCCAAAACATTATTGAGATTTGGGACAATAGTCCACCATTAAGAGATATGAGACAAACACTTAATGTACTAAAATAAGGAAGGGGGCACTTCGCACCCAAGCAAAATGATTAAGAGCTGAAATAACACATGGACCTTATTTGAGTTAAAGGAGAACTCCTAAAATGTGCTATTGAATGTAGGTATGAAAACCTGGTAATAAACATATATTTAGATTGTGGGAAAAAGATCGAATGCTACATGGGATATCAAATGTTGCCACTATGTATCATTTATTATTGGAGAACATCAGAAGCTTACTTTATAAGACAAGTGTTGGATTTCATACCAAAGTGTATGAAACAGAGTATCCTTTCATGCCTTTTTAATAACTCTGATATTACCACAAATCAGCCTTCTTCCTTTCAGATTACTTATCTATAGTAAAGGGAGCAGTAAAACTAGTATTAGAAGCTACCAACATCTTTAGGTTACTTAACTTCACCAAAATAGTAGCGGGGAAATTACCCTATAATTTATCACATCGAGGGTGTTCTTTTAAACTCCTCCTCTAATAAACTTTGTACAACACACAAATTCATATAAGATACCAAGAGACTCTTTTTGTATGATAATATGTACAAAACATTTCACAAGGTGTTCTAGGCAAAATAACTTACACAACATCTAATTAAGTGGTATATCATTGTACCTTCCTTTCATATATAAATTCTAACTACTCACATCCCTTGTTTAGATCAACCAAGTTGTCCCCTACATATACACATGAACCAACACCTAAATTAACCCTAAAATACTTCCATCACGAAAAAGAATTACTTACTCAAGGACTAATCACCAGTCCATGATTTCTTCACAAAGCACACATAGAATTCTACATTAAATCTTATATATAAGGATGGGGAAAAATAGGCAATATCCTTAACATAATTTTAGGAATTTATCCTCCAAATTTGTGCTTTATTAAAGATTTTGATATCCTTTAAATTTAACCAATAAGAGAATAAGTCATCTTAATAAGCAAGGGGCATGGGGAAGATAATATGAAGGAAAGATAATCCTATAGTTTTAAAAACAACCAGTATGATTTTGTAGTTTCCAAAAGAAGAATCAAGCAAAATACATAAATATTTTCACTTACCTTAGCTTGCAAAGATTATGACTGCTTCATGAATCCTAGGATAAAATTTAAGGTGGTTGTGGCATGTCTTAAGACAAAAGGGACAAGTTGAGAGAGAAAAGGGGATTTTTGTCTAAGTTAAAATGGGTTCATTGAGCTTGTTCAATCCCTTTAAAGTGATCGTCTCTAGGATGAATTTCTTTCCCATTTTTGGACTTATAATTCAAGTAGGTGATGCACCTACTTGCCCATTTAACTTGGGCCTTGATAGGCTCAAACTTGTTGGGATTTGGCTGCCCATTATTATCCTATTCCTTCACTTATTTTGTGTAAAAATTAAGTCAAGTGGGTGCTTATGTCCCTGGCACAATAGCTGGTTTAAGGAGTCTTAGTAGGTTATGCACCTACTTGGATCTAGGTTGGTCAATATATCAAAGTAGGTAATGCACCGCTTGTCACCTACTAGCTTAATTTAACTAAAGCAAGTAGCTCACTTATTTTATTCCATATTTTAAGTCTTAATCCCTTATGTTAACGTAATAGTTAAATACACTTGAACCCTTTAATCCGTGACGAAGAATACTAGCTTACTATGTCGTGTTTAAATACATCAGTTAGGGTTAACATTATGTAGACATGCTAATGTGTTTGAGTAGTTATAATATCCTTTAAATTGTCTTTGATCCATTCCTAATTACTTAAGAAACTTGATCCATTACCTATACAATAAGGTTACCTTATGTTCCATATCAATAGAACTTGTATACTAAAAAATGGGGTGTTATATCCTCCCCTCATAGGAATATTCATACTTGAATGTTAGCATAATTAGGCATGTTAAACAAGTTCAAGAATAATTTTAATCTCTCTATTACAACATAGTACTATATATATACCTACTTGTTAATGCTCCAATCCAGTATATTGGACTTTCTCTTCTGATTTGAATAAATGTGGGTACTTCAATTTCATCATTCCCACAGCTTCCCATGTAATCTCTTTTACTTGCTAGAATCTCAAAAGTATTTTTATGAAAGATACTTATTTATTTCATAACCTATTAACTTGTCAATCTAGAAAAGCAATCGGTACTTCATCATATGTGAGATCTTCCACAACTTGTACATCTTCAACAGGAGTAATACAAGATGGATGTCATATGCACTTTTGTAGCATTGAGACGTGAAACACCGGATGAACTGTTAAGAGATCTTGGCATAGCTTTAATTCATGTGCGACTTGGCCAAATCTTTTAATAATATCATATTACTTAACATAACATAGATAGTTTTATTTAATACCAAATCTCATTACACCTTTCATTGGTAACACCTTCCGGAACACCCAATCACCTATAACAAACTCTAACCCCCTTCTTTTAACATTCATATCTGATTTATGTCAACTTTAAGCTTTTTATAGGTGTGATTTGACAACTTAAACCATTTTCATATCTTGATGAACAAGATTTAGTCAAAATAAGTTAGTTTATCCACTTCAGAATATCTAATTAGTGATATACATTTTTTCTATATAGGGCTTCATAGGGTGCCATTTTGATACTCTAATGATATCCTATTATTGTTGGCATACTCAATAAGAGGTGGATGATTATACCAAATCAAATTAAAGTCCAATATGCAAGCTTTAACATATCTTTAAGTATTTGGATTATACATTGATGTGTGAGCTAATGCTAACACATTTGAGCTTTTTAACTAAGAATAATTGTGAAGTCCTAAGCAACTTTTGTCGTTTTTAATTGTTTTATGTTTGATTTGGCAGAATAATATAATATGTTAGAGAACCAACAAGAATGAAAGCGAATGAGCTGAAATATGAAGTAAATAGAGGAAAAGTGTGGCTGACGACATTTGTCATAGGTCATCATCCCTATGATATGCTATTAGCTTTATCGTTAGCCATAGACAGAGAATTGGCCTAAGTTGAAAAGTAAAGACATTTTATGATAGGTCGTCAAGGAGCTGATAAGCCTACAAGAATGCCGTCAAACTAAGGCAGCACATGAGAACTAAAGTAGAGACTTGATGATAGTTGTGATAAGTCGTCAAGGAGCTGATAGGGTGTCACCATTTGTCGTCAGTGTTCGGCAGCAAATGTCCAAAGCAAAGAGGAATCTGATGACATTTGTGATAAGTGGTTAGCCTCCTGATAGGCTATCACAAATGGCATCACCTAATCCGAAGAATTTCAAAAATTTATTATTTTGTTTCCATAATTAGGGTGAACAATTTAAATCCTTGTTTAGGGTTTTATTAAGAGTACCGAACCTTGAGTTTTGAGACACGATACTTTAATATTTTCTCTCTCTAACTTCTTGGCTTGAAAAAAAAATTGCTTTAAAGAGAATTTAATCAGTTTTTTGGGATTTCTGTTGTGATCTAATCTGAGATTCACTAGCTATTATTCATCTTGTGGTAAGTTTATCATGAAAATTATGAATTCATCTAGTTGCTTTGATTATTATATCATGCATGGCTAAATTCCTTTAACCAGAATTATGGGATCTAGGGTTAGGTCTTGATATGGTGCTGAGTGTTCAGGATTCCAAAGGTGGTAGGATTTATTGTTAATTCTGACATTTTAATTATTGTCTGTTGGTTGCAAATGATAGATAACACCTGCTTTGATTTGATAGAGAAAGAAGTCAAATATAGTGTGAAGTGAATCACCAATAGGTACTAGGAAACACTAAACTTCCGTTTAATAATCAGCGGTGTAATAAGGTTGGTCCCTGAGGTAAAATCTGGGCAGTGAATATAAATTACCTAAGGCCAAGAGGATTAGGTATTTAAATGCTTAAGTAGGTTGAGAGACATTTAAGCATAACTTCGATAAACATAACTTGTTGTCTTACCAACCGTGAGAATCTTGAACCATTAGTAGCATCTGTTAAGTACCAAAATCCCTAGTGAACATAATTCTTGTTTTTCATAAACTCTTGATTACAAACATTGATTAAAGTGGTTAACAATTAATTGTTCAACTAAAAACCCCATTCCAGGAAACATCAACTATTAGTTAATTAAATCGCAAACGACTTAAGTCACACCATATCCCTGTGAGATTCGACCCCAACCTAGTTGGGTTTTGCTTTGACAACGATCACGTACATTCTCGATTGAGAGGTGTAGTTTGAGGTAATCATACATTCTTCTTGTACAATATTTATACATTGTATATAACCCCAGGATTTTGGTGCTCTACTATAACTTTTCGATGATTTGGACGTTGGGCTATAAATTCTTCTATGTTTTTATTCATACCATCCAACCAATACACTCTTTTCAAATAATTATACATCATACTTGACCCCGGATGGATGTAATACCTTGAATGAAGTGGCTCTATCATAATCCTCTTTATTATCCCATCTATATTACATAAACACAATTCATTTTTGTATCGAATTAATCCTCCTTCGTAAGCTCAATTGCCTTTGTCATAGCTGGTAGTACATTCTCCTAAAGCTATAATAAAATAGTATGTACACACTACTTCTTTTTGACTTTGGCTACTAATGAAGATTCTGTCATATTATCCACAATAACACTCTCATTCGATGTTTCAAGAACCAACAACCAAACCAAGCTGATATAATAACCAAGTTTCTACCCATAACATAACATAAAAGGATGGAATAATGATAAATTAAATCAAACGATAACAACCCAGTACCAATGCCAATACTAAGGCTGATACCAATATCGACACCACCCATTCCAACGTATAGTAGTTACACAAAACCTCTAACCTAAAGTAACACAATATCTGATTGGGACATGCCCACAACCATATACAAAATCAATGTCTATAAAATGACCAAAGTATGTAAAATCATCCATGATGAAATAGACCTTTATGGAATATGAAATCTCACCACTTTAATCAAATTGAGCTGATCCTGAATTTGAGCACAAAGAAGGAGCAGTAAAATGGTTAGTTTCTTCAATACGTGGGGTTAAAGCCTCCCGAAGGTGGGTTAGTTGGTGAACTCTAGTAAGCACTTATGATAGGATTAGTTAATACCAACCTTTAAAACTAGGTAATCAACTATATGCATACATAACCATACATACACATCTGTAACCATATTGCGAAATGGAACCTGGTTTAGCATACCTTTAAAACCATAAACCTAGGTATATGAAGCTTAACTATACTAGAACAACCTATGGGCTATATCGGTGCAGTTTAACCCATTGAATGGGCCTTGATACGTGTAGTTGCATGAACAAGAGATATCATAGGAATAGGGGATTCTTGAGTACCCTTCGGTTTCCATGTATAAATGTACTTAGGGGATTCCCATGGACCCCATAAGTATTATATATGGTCGCCATAACAAATCCTCATGACGGAAAACATCAGTTTCTAGTATCCATCCATTGGTCTCACACCTTCACAGTTAGCTATCACATCCCACCATAACAAATCCTCATGATGAAAAACATCAGTTTCTAGTATCCATCCATTGGTCTCACACCTTCATAGTTAGCTATCACACCCCGCCACTATTTACTAATTAAAACTATTACAACAAAGCCAAACCACTATTCCATTTATTAATAAACAAGGCTATATGTAGGGGTATCATCATACCGGCTCTAACTTGCAAGCAATGCCTTTAGCCATCCCTTTTAAGAAGAAGGGATTCCCATGTACCCATATAGATTGCATTATCAAATTGACTTAGGAGAACCCATGTACCCCATAAGTGATCATTTTTATGTTCGTTTGGGGGATTCCCTTGTACCCTACCCTACAAGACTTTCAATTAGACCAACCATAACCACTAAGGCCTTACCATATAGCCATTTCAAACCACTTAAACCGTTTACACCATTTGGGGTTCCATTACCAAGTTAGACCATGCAATAGCTTAATGAAAGTCCAACAATATAGTAAAAGCATTCTCATAGGCATTTTTTCAAATACATTAAGGGCATAACATTTCCAAAGCTAAAACCACATTCCACTTAATCATTCCCATGTAACCAAATGTCCAAACCACCATTAAAACATGTAAATCCATATTTAAACATGGGAATACTATAACCAAACATTTATAACTAAAACCCCCAATATATATTTGAAAACAAAACGATACAACATTTATGCCTTGGACAAAATTCATAAAACAGGCCTTTAGTTGGAACTAATAATGACGGAGGAGCAACATGCCTTGGATTGAACAAAAAATGAAAACAAATCACACATATTAGACTCGATTAACCACATTGAAGAAAACCCTAACTTTTGCTTAACCTTAAAGACTTAAGATATTTTAAGAGAGTTTATAGGTGTTGAATATTAGAATATTACGGTAAATGTTGTCCAAAAATTGATATAAGTTGTTGGGAGTTAAGAAGTTAAGAGGAGAAATGTCCAGATTGCCCTTAATTTAAGTTGTACTAATCTCCCGTAGGAGGGTATGACCTCACCATATCACGCGTACCCTATCATACGAGTAGTACCCACCAATTGTACCATGGGCATCCCATGGACCCCAACACTGTCCACTATACAACCACCAAGCCCCAATCTTACCTATGCATACAACTAGTAGCATAAAGTCATATCCTAGGCTAAATTAAGCGGGGTTGACACAGTCCAACATACGAGTTGGACTACACTACTTATACCCTATCTCACAACTTATGGTGAGACACTCGTACTCAGATCCAAGTTAAGTTACTAAGTTTTAGATTAAGAGAAGGAAAAACCCAACCATAGCATTCATCACCCACCATACGACTCGTGCCTACCCAAGTTGTACCTATTCAAAAATTCAACCACCCTACACCATCAAACACTTCAAATATACGACTGGGTCACTTGACCCATACCCTATCATATGATTAGTACACCAACTCATATGATGTCTAGAAGCCAAAATCCCAAGAAATTTCTACAGACCAAAGCCCAGGGTCTTTCAATCTCCCCTACTAGGATCATTCATCCCTGAATAATGGAAAAGGTTGTACAAGTATGAATTAAACCCCAACATAACCATTCCAACCTTTAACTAAGTTAGAAAACAAAGATTCAAAGAAATACACCTTTTTTTAACCAATTTTGAAAATAAAGATGTGAACAATAACACATACATTCAGCATGAATATTCAAAGAAGAAAACAAATGTGGATACTTGAACTTCATGTCCTCTTCCACATCGCAAGTGGCTTCTTCCACCTTGTGGTTCCACCATAAAACCTTACCAAAGCTGCATCCTTGGTCCGCAACTGATGAACCTACCGATCTAAGATCTCAATCGGGATCTATTCATAAGACAGAGAATCTAAGATACCCAATCCTTTCATAGGAATAATCGATGAACGATAACCTATACACTTTCTAAACAAGAAGACATGGAGCTTACATTAAAAGGCAACTCTAATTCATATGCAACATAACCAACCTTTCACAAAACCACATATAGAATAATATACCAGGGACTAATCTTCCCTTTTCTACCAAACCGCATAACTCCTTTCATAGGAAACACCTTTAGGAACACCCTATCGTTAACCTCAAACTCCAAGCCCTTACGTCTTACATCCACATAGGATTTTTGGTGACTCTGGGAAGCCTTAAGCATATCCTGAATTGCTTTTACCTTCTTAATAGACTGATAAACCAAATTTAGGCCAAACATAGCTGCCTCACCAAGCTCGAACCACTCAATAAGAGATGTACACCTCCTACTATATAATGCCTCAAAAGGGGCCATACCAATGCTAGAATGATAACTATTATTGTAAGAAAACTCTACAAGAGGTAGATTCTCAACCTAATTACGACCATAATAAATAACACGTGAATAAAGCATATCTTTCAATGATTTAATAGTCGTTTTGGCTTGCCAATCCATTTAAATGTAAAAAGCAGTCCTCTGACAAACCATAGTACTCAACCCTTTCTTAAACGACAGCCAAAAGTGAGATGAAAACTATGTACCACGATCAGAGATAATTGAAATAGGTATCCCATACAACTTTACAATCGCAGGAAGATACAACCTCAATAATCCTTAGCTAAAAAGTTAGTCCTTACTGGCATAAAGTGAGACGACTTTGTCATCCTATCCACGATGACCCAAACTGAATCAAATTAGTTTTGAGACTGAGGAAGACCGGTAAATAAATCCATATTGATCACCTCCTATTTCTATTCTGGTAATTCAGCCTCCTAATACAAGCCTCTGGGCCTCATGTGCTCAACTTTAACTTGTTGACACACTAAACACTTGGCCACAAAATTAGACACATCATTCTTTATGCCATTCTACTAATACAGCTCCTTGAAATTATAATACATCTTTGTCAAACTATGATGAACAAAATAGAATGATTAATGTGCCTCAACTAATACCCTTTCTCGCAAACCATTGATGTCCAAAACACATAACCTCCCTTTGTACCATAAGGTACCATCACCACTTATCTCAAATACCATTACCTTTTGCCGACCTACATCACTCTTGATTCTTATTAAGATAGGATATAGCATTTGCTTCTCCTTGTTCTCTGCACCAAGAGATGACCGAACCACTTCCTATACCAACACATCACCATTCTTAGAGTCCAAAAAGAGATATCCAAGATTTGACAAGTAGTGAATATCCTTTTTGAACTCCCTTCTCTCCTTATCCACAAGAGCTAAACTCCCTATGGATAACCTGCTAAGAGAATCAGCAATATCATTAGCCTTATCGGGATGATAGTGAAGACTCATGTCATAGTCCTTGAGAAGCCAAGGCCATCTCCTTTGTCCAAGGTTAAGATCTTTTTGAGTGAACACATACTGTAGACACTAATGATCAGAAAAGATATCCACATGCACTATATACAAATTGTCTCGCCAAATCTTTAATGCAAATACCAGCGCTAAAAGATTAAATCATAAGTAGGATAATTCCTCACATGAACTTTCAACTGCCTAAAAGCATAGGCAATCACCTTACAATGTTGCATCAAAACACAACCAAATCCTACTCGGGATGCATAATAGTAAACCACAAACCTATTATTGCCTTCAAAAAAAGTCAAAATCAAAGTTGAAGTTAGCTTATCCTTCAGTTTCTCAAAACTACCCTTACAAGCATCCGACTAAGAGAACTTCACCTTCATCTAAGTCAACTTATTCAATAAGGCAGCTATCTTTAGAAAAAATTACACAAACCTCCTATAATACCCAACAAAACCCAAGACGATCCAAATGTAGATTGGAGTAGTAGGTTTAGGATACTTTTTAACCACCACCTTTTTTTGATCTACCATGAGCCTCTCACTAGAAATAATAGGATCTAGAGAAGTGACAACATTCAACCAAAATTCATGTTTAGAGAATTTGGCATACAACTGCTGAATTTTCAATGTCTACAACACCAAATAGGGGAGATTAACATAATCCACCTCAATCTTAGAATATACTAGGATGTCATCAATGAACACAA
This sequence comes from Capsicum baccatum var. pendulum, assembly GCA_030864225.1. Classification (NCBI taxonomy): domain Eukaryota; kingdom Viridiplantae; phylum Streptophyta; class Magnoliopsida; order Solanales; family Solanaceae; genus Capsicum; species Capsicum baccatum. Next base: position 167,026,402 of record CM061556.1, on the reverse strand, counting down.
TGTCAAAAAGATCTAAAAACTAATACATGACCCTATTCATTAGTTCCATGAATGTAGTCGAGGCAATGGTAAACCAAATGATATAAACAAGAACTCAAAGTGCTCATACCGCATATGGAAAGCCCTCTTAGGGATATCCACCTCTGTAATCTAAAGTTGATGATACCTAGACTGATGATCTGTCTTAGAAAAGAATTTGGCACCTAGTAACTGATCAAACAAGTCATCTATCTTTGAAAGAGGATACTTGTTTTTGACTATCCCTTATTTAACTATGGATAATCAATGCACATCTGAAGAGAACCACCATTCTTACGCATGAATAAAAATGGTGCACCCCATAGGGAAATACTAGGACAGATGAAATCCTATTTCAAAAGATCCTTAAGTTGCTACTTAATTTCTTCAACTCAGTTCGAGCAATTCTATTAGGAGAATAGATATTGGACAAGTCTTTAAAACCAAATCGATGCCAAAATCAATCTATTTATTAGAAGAAACACCAAGGAGATCATTCGGAAAGACCTCAAGAAACTCATTCACCATTGAAATCGTATATAAAGAAGGACCTTTCGAGTTTGAGTTTTTAACCTGGTCCAAATGATAAAGACACCCTTTAGAGATTAGCATTTGAGCAATAAGATATTATATAAACCTCCCCTTAGAAGCTAGGGAACCCCCCTCATACTCAATAGCTGGTTCACCATAGATCTTGAAGAAAACCTTACAGGTATGACAATCTAAGGATGTGTAGCATGAGTGTAGCCAATCCATCCATAGAATGACATCAAAATCTACCATATCTAATTTGAACAAATACACCAAAGTCTCTTTACTACCAATAGATACCACACAACCCTTATGGACTCTTTTAGGAACAACAGTCACCTACTGGGGAAAATTAAAAACACAAGGATTTAACGTGGAAACCTCCTTGTTTATAGGAGGAATACCATGGCTTGCCCTCACAAGAACCTGAATAATTTACTATAAAACTTCTTGATTACAGATTTGATTTAAACCTAACTCTGTACTCCACCTGCTGTTAATAACCCTACTACAAGCTTACTTTGACAATTCTTCCAAGAACAGGCCTAACTCTATGCTTCTCCTACTTTTAATAACTCTACTACAAGCCTACCCTAATAACTCTGCCAAGAATATTTTTCAATACTAATTAACTGTAACTACTATTGAGCTTAGGTAACTATACCTAAGCACACTCAGGAACACACAATGAAATTACTACTATAACACGAGTAATTCAAATACAAACCAAGACTAGACTCAACAACTCACACTCTCTTTTAGAACATAAGAAAACCAAGAACTTTAGCACTATTGCAAAGTTGAGTCTTTGTAAATTTTTTCTTAAATAATCAGATTGCAAAAACAAATTAATTAACAAGCATTATTTTTTTTTTATTGTTGATTAATAATTAGGTTAAAAATCTGATTGGGCCAAGTATCTAGGAATAGTACACATCTCACTTGCATAGTTTGTTACAATAGACAAATAAATTATGTAGGCCATGTGACAACTAGATATTTCCATAAAGACCCAAGGACCTAGTCCCTTGATATCAGTTACTTATCATTAAAACAAGATACAACAATTTTCCCTTTTTTGACAATGAAAAAACAAATAATATGAGTACAGATCTTTAGATCAACAAACTTATTCACCTTATATATTTGGAGTGATTTGCGCTGCTGTCAGTGAATGTTCCCCCTATCATCATGCATTAAGCTTTCCCTCAACATAGGGACCCAGTCCTTTGTTGTCAATTAATGTTGACACATTGACATCAAATCACAATCATTGTATTCCCTCTATAAATATGACATACTTACTTAGTACATATCACTTATCACTTATCACCTACTTTGTACCTCATCCTAAAACATAATACCTTGCACACACCTTAGTCCCTACTATTTTAATTAAGTATTCCCTCTTTTGGCATCATTAAAAGTGCTAACAGTAAACCAAGAGTAAAATAAGGACAAGTTAGTTAACTCATGTCCACTGAGGCAACACTAACAGGAAGAACAACCTTAAAACTAAGGAAGAGATATATGAAATACTCAAACAGAGATTCATTCATATTCAAAAGTTATGTAACATTATAATGCATTATTTAACTATTCAACAAAAAAAGCCACAAGAATCAAGAAAGATTAATTAGTATTGTTTTTGGGAAGAGGGTTTGGAAAAGTAAAGCCATGTTATTGTTCTCTATAGCATGAAAGAGCAACTATTTCTTGGTTAGATGCCCTATCTCTGCATTCAAGCTATGGACTTATCAGTTAAGGTTGATACTCTCATTTTTAGTTCAGGACTCTTAGTTCTAAGCACATCAGAGACACATAGGTTCCTTTTGGAAATATATTGAACTGTCTCTTGGAGTTTGCTAATTTCTTCATCCTTGGTAGTTGAGTTGAACTTCAATTTTTCTATTTCTTTGCTGAGCTCCCCTTGAGAAATGTTACCTCATTTTTTATTCACATACTTAGTTTTCACCAATGTCTTCATATCAAACGTTTGTGACATAGTTCCATGAGTTCCATTCTCATACACAATGCTAAAACCATCAAACACTTTGTTCATCCAGTAGCCATAAGGCATGCTATGTTTTCCATTTTTTAAGAATAACTTTATAAATGTGTTCCATCATTAATGAAGGTAGACAAATAAACTCGAAATTTCTAAGGATCTCTATCATATACAAATTAGTATCTAAAGAAATGTTCCTTTTTTAAGATCTGGGTAGAATTACTTTGTTAACATAGTCATGACTAATTGCAACCCACTCTTTAGTGATTTCCTAATCACTACAGCTACATATTGTCCTTTAACTTTTAATGCAATTAATAAGATCACTATTAAGGGTTGTTTCTTGGAGACATTACTCACACCACTTATAAGAACACCCAAAATTCTTCAAAGTAATGCAACATCAACATTCAGCTTCTTCCCTTAAACTTCAGAAGTCATGCTCAATTTTTCTTCAGAAAAGTCTAATGTGGAATATAATTCCATGACTACCTCATCAAAGACTATGGGAATAGGTCCTTTCATAAGATTGAGTCATCTTTTATGTTTAACAAGTTTCAACAATTCCATCATAATTGATTCTGTTAATAAACTTGAATAAAAATTCTTTATAGTTAGCACTTTTTGATTTCTAAAGAACCTATTTCTAACTTCCTTTGGTACAACCTTACTTCTTTTCCCTTTTATCCTTATAGTATAAGTAATCATAGATTCCCTTTCACCCATTTCCTCTTTTTAGGAGTAGAGACCTCTAGATTCTGATGCTTTTCAGTAAAACTTCTAGAATTTTCATAAAATTTTCTTGGTATTTTACCAACATTTTGTTTCTTAGGACTAAATATGATCTTTCTTAGGCTATTAGATAGCAAGATGATAATTTTAGCAACCCAGACATCATTCATTAATATATTATTAGAAAAAATTTAAGGTTTCAGGGATGATTCTTCATGAATAATTTGAGTAAAGGAGGGGCTTGGATTTTAAAGAGTAGGGGACTAAGGGTGTATTTCAAGAAATTTGAGAGAGAAATTTTATTAATGTTAAGCTTAGTTTTCTTTGAAAGAAAGAAAAATGGGGAATTTGTAGCCATTTGTAGATCCTTTCCGTAGGAGTACTGTTTGTGACTAGACTTTTGTTATTGACAAGAGAATTAATGGGTATGGATAGATTTAAAGGAAATAGTAAGCATAGGAATGGTTTTTGAATGAATAAGATAGGATAAATTTTAAGTTACGTGTGTCTCATCCTATGTTTTATAATAAGATGATTATTTACATTGGAAGAGAGAGGACACAGTTTTATCTGTTAAAGCAAAAAATTACACATACATAATACTAACTTGAAAGATGGGACCAAGTCCATTTCTTTCTTGAATGAATCCTCACTTTGTGTATGTCATATTTTTCCTCTTCCAAAGTTATTCTCATAGGTGTATACCTTCAAAGGTATGATACTAAGTTAGACCAATAAGTAAATATTCTGTCAAGGATACCTATCTCCTAATCATAGCCATTTTTAGCAAGAACAACTAGTTCATCTGATATGTCAGGTGATTTTAATAAGTCATAGTCTCATCATGTTCTTAAAAAATTATTCCTTGTGAAGTTATTGATCCTCAGTCTTGTTGCACTTCATGCAAATAGCTCTTTTTTTAATATTCTCTCTCAAAAAGTGATGTCTCCAATCAATGTGCTTGGTCCTTTTATGATACAATAGATTCTTGGCCATGTTGAGAGAACTTGTGCTATCAAACATAAGAGGGATATTTTTTGAGACAATCCTAAAGTCCTTCTATTATTGTTTGATAGATAACAAATAAGCAAAAAAAAGAAGTTGAAGTCACATACTTAGCTTCAACAACAAATAAAGCAGTTGAATTCAACTTCTTAGAACACCAGGAGATTAAGGAAGAACCTATAAAATGATCCATTGCTGAGGTACTTTTTCTATCTACTAGATATCGATCATAAGCCATATCTACATATCCTACAAGAAAAAAACTATCTCCAGAAGGATAATATAGGACCAGGCCCCCTGTACATTTCAAGTATCTTAGAATTCTTTTTACAGTTTTCAAATGAGACTAGTTAGGAGGGTCATATAATCTTACATCCATTACCACACTAAACACAATGTATGCATTGAGATATAGTAAGGTTCCAATAATCTCTCTAACCATGGTCTCATTAACAAAGGGACAAAGTTTATCCTTATCCATCTTGGAGTTGGTTCCAATTGTAGTTTTACTTTTCTTGGTATCTTCCAAGTTATAATTCTTAAGTTGTTCCTTAATCTACTTCTCTTGACAAGTCATTGCCCCTTTAGAAGTTTTCTTGACCTTCAACCTAAGAAGAAACTTAGTTCTCCCATGATGCACATTTCAAGGTCACTCCTCATTAGCTTTGAAAACTTTTCACACATAGATTAAGAAGTAACTTCAAATATAATATCATCAACATAAATCTAAACAATCACTAAGATTCTACCTATGGACTTTAGCAAGATAATATTATAAATTTTACCTTTTTTAAAGCCATTTTATAGAAGAAATTTTGAAAGTCTCTCATACCAAGCCCTAGGATCTTGCTTTAAATAATGGAGATCTTTGTCTAATTGGAGTACAAGATGCAGAAAATTTGTATCTTCAAAACTTAGAGATTGTTTTTCATATACTTCTTCTATCAATTTTCCATTGAGAAATGAACTTTTGACATATATTTGGAAGAGTTTGAATCCAATATTGGCAGTAAAAGCAATAAGAAGCCTGGTAGCCTCTATCCTTGCTACAATGGAAAATGTATCATCATAAGCAATTCCTTCTTCTTGGTAATACCATTGAACAACCAGCCGTGCTTTATTTCTATTGATAGACCCTCATTCATCCATCTTCTTTTCGTATGTCCATTTAGTCGATATAATTATTCTTTTAACAGGTCTGGTACTAGGTTTTGGACTTTACTTTTTTGAACTTACTGAAACTCCTCCTTTAATACATTGATCCAGTCAGCATCTTTTAGAGCTTTTTTCAAATTTTTAGGTTTATTTGAGACAATAATGCTAGAATTCCATGGAATTTTTGGGTTGAGCTCTTGTTTGAACTCTAGATTCAAAAGGTGTAGTTAGATTCCCATGTCGATGAGAAGATTTGTAGCTCATGTTTGATCTTCTGATAGTAGATCTACTAGGACCAGGTCCCTAGAAGTTTGACTGGATCCTCCTTGATGATTTTAAACTAGAGCTGGGTTTTGGGACTAAGAACTAGGATCACCATCACTCCCATCATTCTCATCTACCTCATTTACCTCTTGAACATTATCTTCAGTAATATCATCTCTTTGAATAGGAATAAGTTCTTCAATTTCAGATTATTCACCATAATCTGGATTTAGTAGCTTTTTTGACTCATCAAAGACCACATGCACACTTTCTTCAACACACAAAGTTTTTTGGTTGAGAACTCTATATGCTTTATTTGTTAAGGAATAGCCTACAAATACTGTTTCATCACTTTTGGAGTAAAACTTTCCTACTATATATTTTCCATTGTTTAAGACAAAGCTTTTGCTCCCAAAAGGTCTAATGTATTCAAGCATAGGATATTTGTAGATCACAAGCTCATACGGTGTGTTGTTTAGGAGTGTAATCAAGCACCTTTTTGTCACATAGAAAGCAGTTTTTACAAATTAAACACAGAAGTTCTTTAAAAATCTAGTATCAATCAATATGGTCGAGCAAGTCTTTATGAGGGTTTTGTTTTTTCTTTCAACTACTCTATTTTTCTGAGTGGTTCAAGAAGATACATAATGGCTAATTCCACTTTTAGTACAAAATCTTTCTACTTGGGACTTTTCAAATTCTATTCTATGATTAGATCTATATTGATTAAGCTTACATTTTAGATTCATTTGATTTTTCTTGGAAAAGGTAACCAGACCCTCATAGGTTTCATCTTTGGTTTTCAAAAACATTATCCAGGTGAACCTTGAGTAGTCATCTATAATCACAAACACATACTTCTTCCTCTTCTACGTTGGACTTTAACAGGTCTACGTAGATCTATATGTAACATCTCTAGAGGTCTAGAAGTACTCTCCTGCTTCTTTAACTTAAAGAAAGACTGGGTATGCTTACCTTAACACAAGTATTACACACTTTGTTGGCTGTGAATTTCAGATTTGTTATTCCATGGACCAAGTCCCTTGAAATCAACTTTTTTACCAAAGAGGAACTTACATGTCTCAGCCTTCTGCATCATAATTCATCATATTCATTTGAAACACTTAAGAAAGTTAATTCCCCATCAACCATACACATTAAATCAGCCATGTACATATATTTGATTCTCTTTTCTTTGAGAATAACTTTCCAAGAGTTAAAGCTTGACACACTACATCCTTCATCTAAAATTTTGACCTTATTGCCTTTATCACTAATTTGATAAACACTTAGAAGACTATACTTGTGTCCATTCACATAGTACACATTTTCTATTGCTTGATCTGATGATGTTCCAATTTTCCCACACCATAAATATAGCCTTTTTTCTATTTCCATAAGAGACACCTCCACCTTGAAGTGCCTTGAGAGAAAGAAAGCAGTCAGTCCTTCCTACCATATGCATTGAAATCCACTATCCTTGAACCATTTTTGACTATATTCCTTTTCTCTTACTTCATTTTCTTTTTCATCTTTAGCATTTCCCATGAAAAACATACAAGGAATTATATATAAATTTCCATTACTCCACACCAATCATAGACACATATTCATCTTTCTTAGCTCCATCAGATTCACTGCCCTCCCCGCACTTCTAGAATCTACCTAACTACATAGTTAGCTAAAGTTTTTATTCTTGATTTAATAGGGACCTGGTCTGGGTTCTTTCATTTGTCACCTCCTATCTTGAGATATTGTTGATAATCCCTTTTTAGTAATGGACATTCTTCAATGAAATGCTTAGGACAATAAAATATGTGACAGACTTCTACATTGCCACCCTTTTTGCTGCTTTTTCCTTTTCAAAGATACTGACCACTTTTGTTGATATCTTTAATAATTCTAATTCCTTTTGCTATATAGGAAACATTAAAGTCTTCTTCACTAGAATCATATCTTGAAGCCTTTAAATTCAGATATTTTTCACTTTTGCTTCATTCGTCTCTTGTATAATGATAGATTGCCCATCTTCCAAACTAGGTGAAATAGCCATGATAACCAACTTACTCTAGGTTTGAACATTTTAGAGTGTTTTGGCTCTTATACCACTTGTTGAACCATAGGTTTTGCACAACACTATAAAGGGTTTAGGTCCCTTATAGTCAGTCATATGCAATAACACAGAAAAGAATAAGAAGGCTAAAGCTTTACAGGAAATTAAAAATGCAAGGATTTAATATGTAAGACTCTTTATTCAAAGGAGGAACAATCATGGCGTTCCCTCACAAGAAATTTAATAACTCACTATATTCAACCTCTTGATTACAGATTTGATTTGAACATAACTCTAGGCTCCACCTTTATGTAATAACTCTGCTACAAGCTTACCTTGATAACTCTTCCAAGAAAATACCTAACTCTAGGTGTATCCTTGTTTTAATAACTCTACTACAAGCATACCTTGACAACTCTACCATCAACGCTTCTCTGCTGATTAACTCTAACCAATATTAATCTTAGGCAACTCTACCTAATCACACTCAAGAATATAAGATGACATTATGTTTATAACATGAGTAATTCAATTACCAACAAAGACTTGACTCAAGAACTCAAGCAGTCTTTCAATGTATAAGAAAATCAAGAACTTGAGCATTGTTGCAAAGTTGAGTTTTTGATAATTTTCACTTGAATAATTAGATTGAAAAAATCCCTTAATTGAGAAGAATTCCTTTTTTTAAAGTGGAACTTGAGCATTGCTTTCAAGCAGTCTTAGTTGTATAGTTTGTTACACTAGATGACAAAGTTGTACAAGGCATGTGACAGCTATATATTTCTATAAAGACCCAGGTACCTGGTCCCTTGTTATCAGTTTCTCATTATTAAAACAAGATATAGCAATTTCAATACTTTCAAGCATGTATCTCTTCCCTACAAACTTGTGTTTCATTCATAGCCTACAATGTTGATATTCATGCATTTTTAAATATTGATTTTAGAACTTGGTTCGTGGGTTTTGGATGATTGTTCATTTATTGGTAGTCCCTTGATTTTATATGTATTATTTATTCTCTATTGATATTTTTTGAACTGGTAGGGTGCATGGGCATAGTATTATGGGATGGGGTTCATGACATTCACAAAAATTATGATTTTTGGTATTGGAATTCTTTTCAAAATTGTGTAACCCAAGCAACTTAAATCATTAGCTTTGAAACATAGTTAATCAAATGGTTTGGCTTATTATCCCAAACTATTTTATTGTATAAAAGGCTAAATGAAATATAAATGATTTTTTGGAAGACTTTGATGGCCATGTGTTAACTTACTTAAAACTTTGGGGGTCGAGTCATTCCACCATATTGATATTTATAAACTATGGAGGTTGAGGCATTTCCCTAAAAATGTGACTTGATAAATCATAGGGGTCGAGGAATTCCTACAAGGTGATGAATAATGAGAAAGGCATAATGTTATTAGCTTACAAGTGAAATTGGTATGATGATACCAATAGTATATTCCGTAATGGATGATTCTTGGTTAATAAATGGGAATTTGTATACTTTTTTAATTGGGATTAATGGGTTTTCTTGACGCTTACTGTGATGGTGTAAGTCCCAACGGAGACATACACTGGAAACTATATTTGTTGGTGTGGGGGTCTTGACGGTTGTGTGCATTATTAACATATGTGTATTTATGTATTATAGAAAGGAGAGGGGTTGGGGCATTCTTTGGTCATCTATGTATATCTCTGGTTCATGTGGCTAACATGCACTGGCCTTTTCAGGAGGGGCAGCGCTCACCCTACTAACCGTTCTAAGATATTGTATCACCATGTGATGTAGGATATTAAGACACTTCTACTTTTCCTGTGCAGTGATAGGTGATTTCTAGAGTGTCTGCTAGTCAGCATTAAAGTGGTGAGTATTCATTCTTTGGAAGGCCCACATTTCATCGTCTTGACTTTATTTATGACTTAGACTATTTCGGTAGGTATTATGCTATAATTGGGGGCATGTCCCAACTTTAGTTGATGTTTTGTTTCATAGAGGCTTTTGTGGACCAAGTGTGGGTGGATTGCGTTGTGGAGTCTTATATCATTCTTGATATTTTTATTTTTCAATATTATTATATGTTTGAAACTCAACTCTATCTTGTTTTTTGTTTGAAATTCATCCACTGCTAGTTATTGTGTTCTATTGGCTAGGATAATGGGTGTGGTCTCCGGTCCTTGATGGACTAGAGATACCAACATGAGTAGGCCCTGGTTTGGGTCATGACTTACTTTTACGTAGTTTAGATCCTCTCAAAATAAAAGAATGTAAAGAGCTCAAATGCCAATACAATAGCCTAAATCAATACCAAAAAAATAATAAAAACTAATTTGTTATGCTCCCAAATCTTTTGTGTTAGGGCATATGACTCAACTTCTGGATATGCACTTTCTATTTCTTTAGTGTTAATCCTCTAATGTGTAGGTGGATTGCTATCTCTGTTATTACTCTATCCATTTAGAATTGTCAACCTTGGAATCACATGAAATTTATTTCCCTTCAAATTACTCTCACAACCATTGCAAACAATCCACATGGGGTACCTCATTTCCATGAACTGTTCTTGTCCCAGCTAGTTATATGTGTAATTTTCTTTTGCCAACAGCCTAGTGATCTAATTTTATGGCATAGTTAAGTATTCTAATCCATAAATATTTTATTGATGGACAGTCAAAGAAGAAATATTGAATGGTTACTATAAGGGATTTATAAAATACATATATTTTAGAAGCATTAATACCAATCTTCTGTACCCTTTTTATAGCAGGCAATCTTTGACGGAGTGTAACCCATAAGAAAATATTATGTAGTGGATGAATTGCAAGGTGACTGGTAAGGCACATCCATTGAACTTTAGAAATCTGTGGTCTTGAGGTTGTATATATTTTCTTGATGTTGTATTCATTTTTGTAAACCATAAACATTAATTATCATTTAAACTACCAAATATAGAGTTAAGTGTCATGATATACCTCCTTGCCTCCATGATTTTCCTAATTAACCATGTTGCATTACCTGGGATTTTATAAGTACTAAAATCCACCTTCTACATATAATAAATTTGCACCCATCTCACTAAAAGCAAGCTTTCTTGGTGTCTAGACCCCATAATTATTTTAGAATTGTTGTCCTATTCCAATTACATAAGTGCATGATATTAAGACCTCTTGCACCCATTTTTTTCATACGAATACCAAAGATTATTAAAAGTTTGTTGTTATAAGGTTCTATACATCTGTTATCTCTCAATGCATTTCTTTAGAAAATGATTTGATTTTCCCTCTTTTTGAATGTTAAATCTTTCTTAAGCATGAAGTGTGAATCAAACCCATGTTTGAATTGAAATTAAGATACTGACGCAATGAAGTCTATCCACAAAAAGAATCTGTAGGCTTAGGCTATCAACTTCATGATCTTTTAAGGGATGTTGAAACCCTTTGCGGTTGCTCCGCATAATAAGGGACCAGGTCCCTCTGAATCAATCACAGGCAAATAAACTATAGAGTTTAAGAAAATAAAAGACAGTGTAGAAAGAGTAAGAGGCACAAGGATTATTACATGGATACCTAGGATGGGAAAAACAAAGGCTTTCCCTCATAGGCACCAATGAAATACATAATAATGAACCTCTTGATTACATTCTAGATTTCAGGTTAAATCTAGGCTCCTTGAGCTAGCAGCAACTCTACTACCAGCTCATCTTAGTAACTCTACCAAGGACTCTATCTATGCTGATTAGATCTAATTAGTCTCAAGCTTAGGAAACTCTACCTAAGCACCACTCTCAATGAAAAACAAGACCTTACTCTTATAGATATGAGTAATTCTATTACAAATCAACACTCAAAGACACTCACTCATTCTTTAATAAAAGTACAAAGTTATGAAGATGAGCAATGCTTTAGTAGTCTTGAAATGGAGTTTTGCTTCATGACTTCAATTTATTTATAATTGACATGAACACATAGTTGAAGAGGCATCTCTTTCCTTTTATAGTTGGGTGATGATTAGGGATTGAATATCATTGCACTAGTTGTCCAAGTTGGTAAAAAATAGTACCTATAAGTTTGTTACACAAGATGACAAAATTGTGCATATATCGTGTGCCAGTAGTACAGTACTTTGCATGTCCAGGGACCTAGTCCCTTGAAATTTAGTTTCCTATCATCAATGTTACATAAATCAATTTTCCCCTTTTTTATAATTACAAACCAAACCATACAATTTGAGTATCAGTACACATTCATCACATTTAATCAAAGTGATTGCCACCTAACGATAAATGTTACCCCATCATCTTGCTTCCTCTATCATGCAACACATGAACCTGGTCCCTTGTTGTCATCTTGCAACAAAAACTTCCTCTTATCAATATGCACATTTAAGATTTTCATCATAATTTACCAAGTTTCTGGTCCCTACGACATAAACTCAGTATTCCCCCTATTGGCATCATTTACAAGAATTAACCATAAACCAAGAGTAAAGATAAGTGTAAATTAGTTAACTTATGGCAACTAAGTCAACACAGACGTGTCAAACAGTTTTTGAAATGAGAGATAAGGTAAGAACAGGGAAGAATTCATTCATTTTTACATAGTTAATTACCAATACCATAAGACAAAAATCAATAATTAAATTTCTTTTAAAGGCCACAAGAGAATCCAAGACCAGAAACTGACACACTAGGACTCTATTAGAGGGAGGCTTAAAGGAGAATGATTTTATCAACATATCATTTTTAGATGCCTTATTAACAAGAGAATCTTCTAATTAATTTTAGGATAAAAATCCCTTCTTATCCTAAATCTCTAGGTTCTAAAGTTTCTAATCTTTGTTTCTCTAGACATTTCTGTCTTTTCTTCCTGTTTTTTTGGTTTGTCTCTTCTTTCTCATTAGTTTTCACCTCATAGGATCAGGTCCCTAAGATACTTGCTTAATTTTCACATATATGAGCAAGTTCTTGCTTACACACTAGGACTACCAGATTACCTGGTCCTTTCAGCATTATTCACTTTCAGTCTTTTCTTTATAGAGTAGTATCAGAATCAATTTCTTCCTTTTATAGTAATTATCTATAATAAAATATATGGTAAACTAATATTAGCAAGTAACCGACATATTTGGACTACTTAACTTCACAAAAATAGTAGTCGGGAAGTAAGCCCTTAATTTATTAATCAAGAGCAATATTTTAACCCTTTTTTCCTCCAATTACATCCATATACCATACATATTCATATAAGATTCTCTAAAACAACATTGGATTAATTACACCCTCTAAACGATGTACAAAACAAAATGGGCAATAAATGTATACAATAATTAATTTGGTGGTGTACCACCACAACTTTCTTCTATATTTAAATTAAAACTAATCACACCTTTACCAACATCAACCTGGAAGCCCCCAACATATACACACAAAACATTCACAAAACATCAAAAATTAAGCTTTGTCGCTACAACCAAATATTGAAATCATCATCCGTTGAGTTCTCAATAACAATGCATACATAATTCTTTCCCAAATTTATATATAAGGAGGACTAAATGGAGTAGTCACCTTAACGTAATCTTCTGCAACTTGTCCTTTTAATTTGAACTCATGAAGAACTTCAACTTTCTTTCACACTTTAATTAAAAGAAGAAAAGAGATGTCTCTTAATAACAAAAAAAAAAGTAAGTAGGTAGCTTTTGTTATATTCTTCCATATATTTACCATTAGGTATGTATAGCATGTTTTCCTAATCTTCCACGAATGAATTAAGCTAATCCATAAGTCATTTTATTTACTTTCTCTTGCAAAGGATGGGGTTTCTCCAAGAAACCTAGAAAGAAAAATAGGGTTGCTCCTTATTTTTTTCAGAAAGAGTCGAGAAAATTGTGAAATCTAATCCTTTTTGTGACTTAGAAATAAAGGACAATGACTAGCAACCTGGCCTTATAAAGGCCCTATTTTGTCCACATTCTTAGCTATATTTTGGACCTTAAAATTGGTCAAATTGGCCCAACTAGATGATGCACCAACTTAATGGTTCAATATACTAAAAATTTCAATGTAGGTGATGCACCTACTTACGTAATTCTTAGTTGGGATCAATTAAATTGGTCGTTGGCATATTTTAGTATTGGGCCTTTTCTTTATCTTCTTCCTTTTTACTTAATTTGGGCCCAAATGAGTACATTAATATAGGCTCGAATTTGATCCATAGTCTTGATCCCATTAACTTGGTCCAAATAACTCAAGTAGGTGATCCACCTACTAGCTTAATCTAGCCAAAGAAGTACCTCAATAAAATACTTAATTTTTAGTTCTTAATCCCTTTAATATAACTTAAAAATTGTATATACTTGGTCACTTTAGACTTTAGATTAAAATACTAGCTCAAAATTTAGATTTTAATAGTTGTACCAATGTTAACTTGGCCACATCACCTTAAAACGTACGACAACATCTAGAATATCATCTACACTATTAATACTCACATAAGAAATATCATTGGTTACTGATATCACAAGGCTATACCAAGTTACACATAAATAGAACAAGTACATGTAAATTATGGGATGTTAAGTATGGGGTGTTACATCCTCCCCTCCTTTGGAACATTCGTCCTCAAATGTTAGCATAATTGTGAAAAAAAAATAAGTTCAACCCTAAGTTTAATACTCATGTTATCATGTAGTACCTATATATTACACTTGTTATTGCCCAAATTTAGCATCTTGAAGTTTATCTTCGTATATGAACAAATGGGGGTACTTAGATTTCATCGCTTATTCAGCTTCACATGTTATCTCATCTACTTGATGGTTTCTCCAAAGCACTTTTACAGAATCTATCTCTTTATTCCTTAACATCTTAACTTTTTGATCTAAAATTGAAATAGGTATTTTTTTATATGTGAGATCTTCCATAACTTTTACATTTTTAGTAGGAGAGTATGAGATGGATCTCTGATGCACATTCGAAACATTGACACGTGAAATACTGGATGAACTGTTGAGATCTCTTGGGGTAGCTCTAATTCATAGACTACTTTCCTAAACCTCTAAGTAATCTTATATGGTCCTATATAACATGTACTTAGTTTTCCTTACTTACCAAATCTCATAACCCCCTTTATTGGTGACACCTTAAAGAATACCTAATAACCTATACCCAAATCTAGCCCACTTCTTCTAACATTAGCATATGACTTGTGTTGACTTTAGGTTGTTTCTATCCATCGTTGGATTACTTCAACCTTTTCCATATCTTGATGAACAATATCTGTCCCAAAGAAGGTAGTTTCACCCTCTTCAAAGAATCCAATTGGTGATCTATACTTTCTTCCACACAAAGCTTCATATGGTGCCATTTTAATACTTGAATAATAGCTATTATTGTAGGCGAACTCAATGAGACATAAATGATCATCCTAAATACCATTAAAATTCAATATACAAGCACGTAGCATATCTTCAAGCATTTGGATGGTACGTTCTGCTTGTCCATCTATTTGAGGGTGAAAGTAGTAATTAGATTCACTTGAGTTCCCAAATTTCTCTAAGAAGACTTCTACAAATTTATAGTAAATTTAACTGCTCGATCTGATATGAGATAGATTGGAACTCCGTGTATATGAACTCTCTCTTTAATATACAATTTCATTTACTCTTCAACTGTGTAAGTGGGCTAAACTGACAAGATGTGTTTTGATTTGTTAAGCCTATAAACAATTACCTATAAGGAATCAAACATCCATTATTTTTGAGCCAAACCAGTAATGAAATCCATATTGATCATGTCCCACTTCCATATTTAAAGATCTATGCATTGCATATAACCCTCTGGCCTTTGGTGCTCTACTTTAACTCCTTGACGATTTGGACATTCAGCTACAAATTATGTAATGTTCTGCTTCATGTCACCCCACCAATATATTTCTTTCAAATCATGATATATTTTAGTTGATCCAGAATTTATGGAATACCTTGAATGATGTGCCTCTATCTGTTTTGGAACCAAAGTACTTCCTCTTGTGTAAGGTTAAATGCCTTTATCACACCACATTGTACATTACCTTAAGCTATAATAGTATGGGATCTATTTATTGCTTCTCTTGCAGTTCATCTACTAAAGAAGATTTTTCCGCATTAGGCACAATAAGACCCTCATCTGGAGTTTCATGAAAGCGAACCCCCAAATAGGCTAGTTGGTACAGATCTTTATTCATCTCTTGTCTTTCTATAGATAGCGTAATAGCCTTACAACTTAGCACATCTGCTACTGCATTTTCTTTCCCTGGATGATACAAGATATCAACATCATAGTCTTTTAATAGTTCAAGCCACCTTCGCTGCCTCAAATATAGCTCCTTTTGGCTAAAGATATTTGTAAACTCTTATGGTCAGTATCTATTTCAACATGAATCCCATAAAAGTAGTGGCACCATATCATTAAAGAAAATAAAATTGCTGCTAGCTTTATATCATGTGTAGGATTATTTTACTTATGTGGATATGCTATTAGTATACCATATTGTATCAACACACATCCTAAACTAATTCTTGAAGAATCCTAATACACGACAGACCCTTTTGTGCCTTCTGGAAGTACCAATACTGGTGTAGAAGTCAACTTATTCTTCAGGTCTTGGAAAATCTTTTCAGATGCATCATTCCATTGGAACATGAATACTTTGTGTGTTAGATTTGGTAAAGGTGCCGAAGTTGAATAAAATCGTTCAACAAACCTTCAATAATAACCTGCTAACCCAAGGATACTACAAATCTTTATAGGTGTTCTAGGTCTTGCCAATTCTTCAGATCTTCTATCCTTTGAATATCAACCTTTATTCCTTCATTAGATACAATATGATCCAAGAATGCCACAGATTTAAACCAAAACTCACAAAAAAAAAATTTGCATATAACTTATAATCATAAAGAATCTATAACACCTCTCATAAATGACTGGCATGATCCTCTTTTGATCTTGAATAAATTAGGATATCATCGATAAAAACTATCATTAACACGTCTATAAATGGCTTGAACACCGGATACATCTAATCCATAAAAGCTACATGTGCATTAATTAACCCAAAGGACATAACTAGAAACTTTCAATGACCGTACCATGTTTGAAATGATATCTTCGGTATGTCCTTCTCTTTCACGCTCACTTGGTGGTAACTAGACCTCTAGTCAATCTTTAAAAAACACTTGGAGCTTTGTAACTTATCAAATAAATCATTAATTCTCAAAAGGTGATATTTGTTCATAATAGTCACCTTATTCAGTTGCCGGTAGTCAATAAACATTCTTAATGAACAATCTTTATTTCACATAAATAACATTGGTGTGCCCCAAGGGGATATACTAGGACTAATGAATTCTTTTCCTATAAAGTCTTTTAATTGCCCTTTCAACTCCCGTAATTCTATATGGGCCATTCTATATAGAGGAATAGAGATTGGTTGAGTAGGAGGAATTACATTAATACCAAACTTTATTTCTCATTCTAGAGGAAAACCATGAAGATCTTTAGGAAATACATTGAGAAATTCATTCAACAATGGAATAGTTAGAAGAGTTGGTGGCTCCACATTTGTATCCTTCACTCTAAATAGATGGTATATGTAAACCATAGAAATCATCCATTCTGCCTTAAAATAAGAAATAAATTTACCTCTTGGTACACCTTTTAAAAATGGACATACACTCTCTTAGTTCGGCTATCTACAGTGGAATAAGAAGAACCCAACAAATCCATACTCATTATAGCATAAAAATCTACAATTTCTAACTCAACAAGGTCAACCATTATATCACAACAACAAATAGTTATTATACAATTTCAATACACACTCTAAGCTATAATAGATTCAGCAACCGACATAGACACATCAAATGGTTGAACTAGAAATTCTGATGTTCTTTTGAACTACCATCAACTAATGGAGTGACATATGATTATGTAGAACCTGGATCAATTAATGCTTATACATTATGTGAAAGGATTTACAATGTACCTGTAACCCCATCCAAAGAAACCTCTAAATTTTGTCAATCCACTAAAGCATATGTACAATTCTAAACACCACTAGAGCTAGTTACTCTTTTAACACCTCTACCACAAACCATAGGTTGTACACCCATACCTGAATAAGGCACTGATGATGATGATGCAATGGTTGATCCAGTACGTCATCCCGTACAACCTATTCCCTTTAGTGGGCATTCTCTCATCATATGCCCCAACATACTACACCAAAAGCAAGCATTTATCCCAAATTAACATATACAAAAATTAAGCTTTCCAACTTATTAACATGGCTACCAAGGAGGTATTAATTGTATCATACCCCCTTGCTCTTTATAAACAACTTTCTGTGAAATTTGACTCTCATCTCTTTGCCCAAATTGACTGCCGTTGGACCCTTGAAACTGTGGTAGAGCACTACCTACTGAATCAAAATATAATGGCCTAGGTAGTCTATTAGAAAACCAAGGCCTAAACTCTTTTTGGGATGCCATAAACTTCCCCATTGATCTGGCCCTCTTGTAATACCCTTTTTCAAATTCTTGTATTCTTCTTCTTTGCCTCCTATCCTCTATTTTTTGTGCAAAATCTTTTATCCTTGCTATGTCCATGTCATTGTTCAAAACAACAATAGTATAATATATATCCATTTATGGATTCAATCTATCCACATATCGATGAACTCTATCATCCATAGTAGTTACTACATTAGGATCATACCTAGACAAAAAGTTAAATCGGAGGTTGTACTCTCTCACTCTTATATTCCGTTGGTGAAGATTCAGGAATTGATCCACACGGGCCTCTTGTATGACAAATGAAAGGTAATGATAAGTAACTGAAGGTGCATCGATACCCCTAGATCATTTTAATTCTTCATATAAAAATATAGCCTTCCTTTTGAATCTATATGAGGCTAGCTCAACTATCCCTTTACTCGATACATGCATGACATCTAGAGCCCTTTAGATTTGATCAATAAAGTACCTTGGTTCTCCATTAAAATCTGATTTGGTGAATGTGGGAGGATCTAATTTATGAAAATCCTGAGTCCATATGCTAGCTGCCCTATCTGTACCACTAGAACCTATGGTTCCAAAACATGTCCTTGAGCTTGTCCAACAACTATACGAGCCAACAATTGTATCATATTACATAGATCATGGTTAGTATGATTAATAGGTTGTTCTGAGGATGTTGTTCTTCTCCTTATTAGCTCTTCTGGAGATGGAGAAGTATAAAAAGTTTGTGATACAAACTCATCTTGAGCCTCACTTTGATTAACTTGCGAAATTGGTGACTTGTTGGTCCCTTCACCAGTAGCCACATCTATTCTCTTACATGTATTCTCACTCCTTCTTGTAATAGACATCTTTACTATAATAAGAGAAAAAAATTTATTCAGTTGTTAAATTTGACTTCACCAACAACATGGGCTCTATTCCATGATCTATGATATGAAGAAAAAGAGACAACCCCAAAATATCCCATAGCCACCTGTTTATAAATGTGGTGTACAACACACTCATAAGGAAGACTCTAAGTAGAAAAATCTTTGTAGACTCCCTAGGTTGACCTTCTCTGATACCGCTTTTGTCATGCCTCAAATCCTATAGGGGCGATAGGCATCTGTTGCCGTGAAGGCCCGAGATAACTAATCTATAACCTTGACATTTCATTCATGTAACTATAATAACTAAAGGTTTTTCCATACATAGATATAATGTGATGATGAGAAATAAATGACAAGCCCAAAACTACATATACTAGGCTGGGCCGTTTGGGCTATAATATCAAAAAGATAAGATGTTATCCTCCTTAACCTTAAATTGGTTTACAGAGCCTATAAAAGAGACATCGACACTTAATTAAGGTTGAGAAAAACCCCTGCCTTTTTCTTAACGATTGTATAGTACCAATATATAAAACTAACTTGGCAAGCCCCAAAGCAAAATGAAGCTCACCAATAGTAACTAGATTTTCCTCCTCCAACTGGGGAGGAGTATGAGATGAAGTAACTATCCTTGCAGCATAAAATACAGGTCCCCCCTAAGAGACATTAGTACGAAAATATGTATTGAATATGTAAGGCTGAAGGTACTACACATGATACAAAAGCTCAATTGAAATCTGGTACAAGCGCATAAATAGTGCTTATAGAACACCTTTATATATACTTGTAGGGTTAGGTAAATTACATTAGTTTATTCATTTTACCTTTATTGCTTCAATATCTTTTTAAGCCATATGATACAAATGACCAGCTAATTAGTGTTAAATAGACAAATTGGGATCTGCTTACGCTAGTCTTGTCTCTGACCTGCCACCCATAAATAAACCTTGGGATTGGCCTATGCTAGGCTTATGCCCCTGAGCTGCCACCCATAAATAAACATTGGGATCATCCCATGCTAGGCTTATTCTCCTAAGCTCCCATCCATTTTACAGATTTTGCGTTACTTAGTTTATTTAGCCTTTGAGATTGTTACTTTGGTGGTCATAGCATTATGATACCTTGAAACAATAATATACTAACAAGGGACATATGAATAAATACCTAATGCAATGTCAAAGAGGTATCAGGAAGATTGTACATGAATGAAATATTTAGGAGTTGAAAATAGTATACGGGCCTTATTTGACTTAAAGGAGAACTCTTGAGACATGCTAGTGAATATGAAAATGCTGACTTGATAATAAGCATATGGTGAGGTATTTTAACACATTAGAGAGTGGCAAAAATATGGTTATCTACTTGGGAGATCATGTGCTTCCATTATGTGTGAATCTACAATGGGAGGGATTTAAAAGCTTATTTCGTACCACAAATGTTGGATTTCATGCAAAAGAATATGACATAGAGTAGCCTTAAATACCTGATCCTAAAACTCCAATACTAATCAAACTTGACATCTCACCTTCCAGATTACTTAACTACAATAAAATATATGGTAAACTAATATTAGAAAGCTACCGATATATTTTTCCTACTTAACTTCACCCAAATAGTAGCCGGGCAATATGCCCTTAATTTATTAGTCAAGAGTTTTATTATAACCCTTTTCTCTTCCAATTACATCCATATACCATAAATATTCTGTAAAGATTCTCCGAAACAACTTTGGCTTTATTACACCTTCCAAACGATGCACAAAATAAAATGGGAAATAAATATATTCTATAATTAATTCGGTGGTGTACCACCACACCTTTCTTCTACATTTTAGGACAACCTAATCACACCTTTCCACAATATCAACCTAACAGTCCCCAATGTATACACACAAAATAGTCCACAAAACATCCCCAAATTAACCTTTGTCGCAACAACCAAACATAAAAATCATTATCTGTTGATTTCTCAATAACAACACACCCATAATTCTTAAGAAATTCATATATAAGGAGGAAAAAATGGAGCAGTCACCTTACCTTAATCTTCTGTATCTTGTCCTTTTAATTTGAACTCTTTAAGAACTTCAACTTTCCTTCACACTTTAAACCAAAGAAGAATAGAAATGTCTCTTAATAACGAAAAAAGTGAGCAAGTTGCTTTTTTATATTCTACCATATATTTACAATTAGGAATATATATCATGTTTTCTGAATCTTCCATGAAAGATCTAAGCTAAACCTTGAGTGTTTTCACTTACCTTAGCTTGCAAAGGTTAGGGTTTATTCAAGAACTCTAGAAAGAAAAATAGGGTTGCTCCTTGTTATTTTAGGGAAAGTGGAGAGAATTGTGAAATATAATATTTTTTTATGAATTAGAAATGAAGGAAAATGACTAGTAACTTGGCCTTTTAAAGTCCCTATTTTGTCCACCTCGTTAGCTTTATTTTTTACCTTAACAAAGGTCAAATTGGTCCATGTAGGTGATTCGCCTACTTAAGGGTTCAAGATACTTAAAATTTAAAAGTAGGTGATGCACATACCTACTTAATTCTTAGTTGTTCTCAATTAAATTAGGCCTTGGCATATTTGAGTATTGGGCCTTTTCTCCTTCTTTTTGCTTTTTACATAATTTGGGCCCAATTGAGTACTTTAATATAGGCCTAATTCTGATCCATAGCCTTGAGACCATTAACTTGGTCCAAATAGCTCAAGTAGGTGATCCACCTACTAGCTTAATTAAGTCAAGCAAGAACCTCAACAAAATACTCCATTTTCAGTTCTTAATCTCTTTAATCTAACTTAAAACTTGTATATACTTGGTAACTTCAAAATTTAGATTCAAATACTAGCTTACAATTCTGAATTAAATTGTATTGATATTAACTTGGCCGCATCACCTTAAGACATACAAGTAGCATCTAGAATTCCATCAACGTTATTAATACTCACATAAAAAATCTCATGTGTTACCTATACCACAAGGCTATACCAAGTTACATAGAAATAGAACAACTACATGGAAAGTGTGGAGTGTTACATTTCAGTACCTTTCAATTTCTTAGAAGGAACATGGATTTTAGGATTATTAGTGGATTCTATTTTTTGAGGAAAAATGTATGACTAGTGTATTTTTTGTTCAAATTGTGAGACAAATTCCTGATTTACGTTAATATGCAAGGATAACTTAGATAAAAAATAATTACTGAAGTCTAGAGAATCAACTGGAATTGTTTTACTAATGATCTTGGGAATTTTAAAAGAAGGACTGATGGGTGAGATATTTTGTGGCTCTTCATATTTGTTGTGGATTGAAAACTTTTGCTCAGGTCAGAGAGAAAATGTGACCTTTTCAAATAGAGATTTTATAACTTTTTTAAGGAATATTATTTTTGTATTATCCTGAGAGATAAGACCAGGTCCCTATCCTTTTTGAGTGAATTCTCAACTTGTGATTGCTTTAGTTGTTTTGTCCAAAAGATGTCCCCATAGATATACTGAATAACATGATAGGTCTGGCTTGTTCGAAAAAACCATTTTTGCCTTTTGCCTCTGCACACCCTTCTTATTCCTTAGTCTGTTATTTAATATATGTTTGAGGATAATGTCGCAGATTTGACTTTATATGGGTTGCTGAAGCTTCATCTTCTATAATGAATATCCTAGGGACTGGGTCCCTAATAATCAGGACCTATCTATATTTTATATCCTCTTATCATTATTTTTAGCACCATCAAGGATCAAATTTACCTAAGTAATCAAAAATGACATTCATTCCTCAAATCAACCCACATAAATCCTATTCAGTTCATTCTCTAGAGCATTTTCAATCATCAAATTTGAAGGTCATTTTAAAGCGTCCTTTAGAACATAAGATATACACCCTCTCTTGTTGAGTATAAGCTTACATAACCCAAGTAAAAAGTCCTTGAAATAAACTTTTCATAATAAGACACATTCATTCAAAGTGTCTTGGGAGAGAGAACACAGTCAGACCTTTTATCATGAAGCTTATCTTGACTGCGATCCCCTTCTCATGTCTAGAATCATGATCACTTGTTATATTTTGTAACCCGCTTGAGTCTGAATTCCTATTAGTACGACAATGGAGTGATCAAATTTATCTTAGTCCATCTAGGTAGTGATAACTTCCTCTTCATCCTTTTTAGTGACTCATTGATGTGTGAGCTAATGCTAACAAATTTGAGTCTTTTAACTAAGAATAATTGTGAAGTCTTAAGCAACTTTTATCATTTTTTGATTGCTTTAGGGTTGATTTTGCAGTAAAAGTTACGATGCAAGAGAACCAACAAGAATGGAAGAAAATGAGCTGAAATCTATAGTAAATAAAGGCGAAGTATGGCTGATAACCTTTGTGATAAGTCATTAACCCTGTGATAAGCTATCATCTTCATTGTCAGTAGTAGAAAGAGAATTAGACTAAGTTGAAAGCTGTGACGACATTTTGTGATAGGACATCAAGCAGATATTAAGTCATCACCGTTTGTTGTCAGTGTTAGGTAGCGAGTACCAAAAGCATAAAGGAAGCTGATGACATTTGTGATAAGTCGTCAGCCTCCTAATAGGCTATCACAAATGGTGTCACCTAAACTGAGGAATTTCTAAATTTTATTATTTTGTTTCCATAATTAGGGTGAACTATTTAAAGCCTTGTTTAGGGTTTTATTTAGAGTTCTGAACCTTGAGTTTTGAGACATGATACTTTGATATTTTTCTCCCATTTCTTTTCTCTTGAGAAAGCAATTACTTTAAAGAGACTACCATCATTATTATTATATTTTCTTTGGTGATTTAATTTGAGAATCTCTGGTTTCTATTCATCTTTTGTTAAGTTCATCTTTCAAAGAATGAATTCAACTAGTTGCACCAATTATTATGTCATGAGCAACTAATTTACTTTAACCTAAATTATGGGATCTAGGGGTAGGTCTTGATAAGGTGCTAAGTGTTCAAGATTCAAAAGGTGGTAGGACTCCTTGATAATTCTGATGTTTTAATTATTATATGTCGATTGCAAACGATAGATAACACCTGTTTTATTTTCTTGGTAAAGAAATCAAATATAGTGTGAAATGAATTATCAATAGGGACTTGGAAACACCAAACTTCCATTTAATAATCAGCATTGTAACAAGGTTGGTTAACCTGAGGTAAAATCTGGGCAGTTAATATAAATTCCCTAAGTCCGAGAGGATTAGGTAATTAAATGCTTAAGTAGGTCGAGAGGCATTTATGAATAAATTCACTAAAGATAACTTGTTGTCCTACCTACCATGAAAATCTTGAACGACTAGTAGCATCTGTTAAGTACCAAAACCCATAGTGAACATAAATCTTGTTTTTCATAAACTCTTGATTACAAAAATTTAAACTAAACTGACCAATAATTACTTGTTAACTAAAATCCCTCTTTTTCTGGAAACATCCAACTAACAGTTTATTAAATTGCAAATGACCTACGTTCAAACCATATTTCCTATGGGATTCGACCCCATCCTAGTCAGATTTTATATTCACAAAGATCGCTTGCATTCTTGTTGAGAGGTATAGTTTGAGCGTTATCAAGAATGGCACCGTTGTCGGGGAATACGGTTGTAAACTGACGTATGTGTGCGCAAATTGACTGTTAGTTAAGTTTCCTATTTTTACATTTATTTGTTGTTTTTGTTTATTTGCGGGATCTTTATAGTGTATGCCAAGAATCAAAAGTTTCGGAGAACCATTATTACCACTTAATCCAGAACCACAACGAATTGAAAAAATGGCAGAATAGCAAAAAACTGACAGATTAGCAGCCTTAGATCGAGCTTCGGTGAATGTGAAAAATGTTGGGCAACAGGAACAACATCCAAACCTTGAGGAGGAAGATTTGGGAGATGAGGAGTTGCTGAATCCTAGTAACCCAAGGCGTGCAGAGCAAATAGTTGCACCAGTACGGCATAATGTTAAGAGGAACCATCCATTCCAAGGAACGCAAAAGTACCAGCCATTCCAATATAATCTCAATGATGATGATGATGGAATGCACGGAGAGGGTGCAACGGGTAAAATTATTACTCCACCGTTAGCACCTGGGATAAAATTCAACATTTCAAGTTCTATGATTTAACTCCTAAATCTGAAGGAGTTGTTTGGTGGCCTTCCTGGGGATGACCCGAACCTGCATCTGGTGAATTTGTCACCATCTAAAAATATTTTGACAACCCAGGAGTAGGTGAAAATGCTATATGTTAAGAGATTTTTTCTGTTGTCTCTGTTTGGGGAGGCAACATTATGGCTAAATGAGCTGACACCAAATTCTATAACCAACTAGAGGAAGTTGAAAGGAACTTTCCTTGAAAAGTTCTTTCCGCCTTCTAGAAGGGTACAATTGAGGGACGAGATCAAAAACTTGAGATAGCTCTCGACTGAATCCTTGTATAAAACTTGGGAAAGATTCAACAAGAAGCTGATGAAGTGTCCGAACCACAACATGACGGGTATACATTTGATTAAGACTTTGTATAGGGATCTTAACTCTATTACAAAGCCAATTGTTGAAAATACTGCTAGTGGTTCATTTTTTGATCTTACATTCCCAGAGGCTTCAGAGATACTGGACAAAATGACCAAATAGAGTCAGGCATGGCATACCAGAGACTCTGTGGTGGCTAGCCTCTCTGCTTATGTAGGTTTTACTAGGGAACAATGCAAAAAATAAGAGGATCATGAACAAGACATGGCTCACCTTAAAACATATATGGACTTACTAACCAAGCACTTGCTATTAAGCATGATTGAAAAGGTGAAAGCTGTGGGATCTCAACACAGAAGCAATGCTAATGTAGATTAAGAGGCTAACTATACTAATAATCAGGGGTGTTTTTGAGAAAATAGCCAAGGGAATCAAGGTTGTACTTACTATGATAAGCCTGGTTATAAAGAA
This sequence comes from Capsicum baccatum var. pendulum, assembly GCA_030864225.1. Taxonomy (NCBI): domain Eukaryota; kingdom Viridiplantae; phylum Streptophyta; class Magnoliopsida; order Solanales; family Solanaceae; genus Capsicum; species Capsicum baccatum. Next base: position 167,000,261 of record CM061556.1, on the reverse strand, counting down.
AGGGAGCAAGGAAATTAGAGAAATAATAATTACAGGAGCGGGCGATATGTTTCTCCTGAAAATCGTGAGACTGCTTTAACAAGTTCTGAAAAGATGTCCATAGAGGACATGATGGCTAAGTTATTGAAGGGAGTGGAAGCTACCAACTGTTGTGTGAACACCATAAAGACTGATCTGACATCCATCAGTCAGTTGGTGCACTCACACTCCACCGCAATCAAAAAGTTGGAGCAACAGATGAGCCAACTCTCTAAAGCATTCAACAAGAGGAAGAGCAGAACGTTACAGAGTTATACGGTCAAACAATCCTTGGAATAATGTCTCATATATGGCTATTACCACTAGAAGTGGTACGATATTACCTGGCCTTCTTTGGGCAAACCTGTAGTTGTAGAGGTAGTTGATGTTGAACCAAAAAAAGTGGTCCAGTGGAGTCTGAGAATCTGGATAATTCTGATGATGCTCCGAATAAAGACAAAGAGAAGGAGAAGGGGGTAGTACTAAAAATTATCCCAAGACCACCACCTCCATTTCCTCAGTGGTTGAAGAAAAAGGTTGATGATGCAAAATTCAGCAAAATCATGGCAATGCACAAGCAATTAATAATAAATGTGCCTTTAAATGAGTCATATGAGAAAATGCCAGGATACGCGAAGTTTATAAAGACCTTGTGACTAAGAAATAGAAGGTTAGCCATAAGCTGAAGAATAATTTCTTTCCTTGTGGTGCTATCTGTACAGGGTCTTTAGTGTAGTAAAAGCCAGATCTAGGAGTATTTACCATCCCGTGTACTATTGGGTCGTAAATTTCATAAAAGAACTATGAAATTTTGTAGCCAGTGTAAACCTAATGCTACTCATTGTGTACAAGAAACTAGGTTTGGGGGATCCTACCCCAACGAACATGCGATTGGTCATGGTAGATAGGTTTGTAAAGCGGACAGTGGGTATATTACATGATGTATTGGTAAAGGTGGCCGACTTCATTTTGCCTATTGATTTTTAGTCTTGGACTATGAGGTGGAATTTAAAGTGCCCATCATTTTGGGTAGACCAATCCTTTGAATTGGAAAGGTGATAGAGGATATAAAACTGAATGAACTGAAGTTCGGTTCAATGACAAAGAAGCAAGCTTCAAGATACACTCATCCATAACACCGGAAAAAGAGATGTGTGTTTTCTTAATCGTGGATGTATTGTATGAAGATAGTAAAGGTCTATCAATAAGTTTTCTTGGAGAAGTATGAGTAGTCAAGATAACCAAGTCGTGCCGCAACCGGAAATTAGGCACTATTGGGAGGCAACCCAAAATTTTTATATTCCAGCAAATTATTTATTTTTGTAGTATGGTTCTAGTTCAAACAAGTTCAAATAGATATATCCAGCCAAGTGCTTCTGACGACATTTTTGATGGGCTACCACAAATATGATAAGCAGTCAGCTTGGTCGTCAGAAACAGTAGCTCTAAGGCATTTTCCGTTAAGGCTGATGATATTTATGATAACATGTCAAAATTGTGATGGCTTATTAGAAGTTTCATCACAAAACCCCATCATTAGCTTAAACTGTGGGCTAAATTAAAAAGACTTGACCCAAACTGCAGCTTGGCCTTTCCACCTTCCATCTTTGTTTTTATTTCCTTTAACTTATTCTCTCTCCATCTTTGGTTTATTTTCTTCCCTTTTAAAAGTCTCTCCAACTAAAAAAAAAGTTTCCTTGTATGTGTTGGTTTGCAATCAAAATCAAGAACCTCTAATTATTTCCTTTTTCTCGTGTACCACATTGAAGGCTCCCATCTGGTATGCTCGAGACCTAGCCTTTATTTTAAAGTAGAAAGTGATAAATTTATGAAAACCCAAGTTCCTATGAAGCTTGAACCAAGTTCATCTTGCAAAAATGGCTAAAAAGTGGAACTAGGGTTTGATGTGCAATCTTAAGGTTTAAAAGTTCACCTAAAAAATGTAAATCAAGTGGATTTTAAGAAAAACATGGGACAAAAAATTGAGTTAAAATCAAGTTGGGGTTCCATTTATAGTTGACAAAATTCTTGATAAGCTATCACAACTATGATGGCTTGTCTGAAATGTCGTCAGAAGTCGATAAGAAATTATGGGTTCTGTTTATGGCTGATGACATTCATGATAAGCTATCACAACTGTGATGGCTTAACAAAAATGTCATCATACCTAGGACCTGAAGTACTACTAAAACCTTTCAACGGGTGTGTAATTTTAATGATCGATGTGTTTGTGTTTAAACTCTTGAGGGTCAACTAATGGTTTTTCTCTAGCTACAGGTCTAGAAATGGCACCTAAAGGAAAGAACTCAAAATCCACAACGAAAGTGACTAAGGGAAGTGTACCTCGGAGACTCTTAGAGTCTGATTATGAAGAGGAAAAGCCTCTGCTCAGGAAGCGAAAGAAAAAGCAAAGCCCTAAAAAGAATCCACTACCCCTACCAGTTGAGGTGGAAGAGAGTGAAGAAAGTAACACTAAGCCAACAATATCTGAGCTTACAACTTTTGAGCAGACGGTCTTTGAGCAATAAGAGTATGAACATGTTGAATCTGAAGAGCATGATTCATATCATCCTTATTCCGAGAGACATGAATCTGAGGGACCATCAACTGAGTCCCATTTTGATGAGCCACAAGATGATAAAGACTCTCCAATTTGTGGAACTATGGTCAAATGCAAGAATCCTGAAGTTTGAGATGGCACTAGAAGGCAGATTCCCAAAGCTTAGAAAATCTTATTCTATGGGCTTTGCAATATCAATAGAAGAGCTATCAAGAAGCCAAACTTTGAGGAGAAGAGAATAATCACAAAGGTTTGAGCAGGTACCCGGAGGTGGATCAAAAATTTCATGGATATGATTTGGGATAGACTACACGAGGAGGAAATTCATTTTTCCCTACACTAGTTAGGGATTTCTTGGCAAACTACTAAGCTCGCTTGGAAAACATGTGTAGAGAAGGATAGAAAGAAGCTGAGCAACCTTTGTAGGATAAAGTTCTGGTATGGGATGTATTGATGGATGTTTTTGAAGCAACAATCAATAGGTTCCTTCATGGACCGAACTTCACTCCTTAGGCCACTTCACCTACTTTCTATGCGCGGTTGAAGCATCTGGAAAATTAGCAAAATTGGTTAGCCATACTCATAGCCAATGGAGAATTGGAGTGGTTAACAAATCTGACTGAAAGGATCTTCAAGGCCTCCCTGTCTTCAGAGGCAAGATTTTGGTGGAGTATTTTATGTATGTGGTTGATGCCCACAGATGGTGATAATATACTCAGGGATGACAGAGTAATATGTCATAAGTTTTACGGCTAACCTTAAATTAAATTTTGGAGAGATTATCATCGAAGAGATAAAAATTAGGATCTCAAGGTATAATATAACATATCCTTTCCCTTGTTTAATTACAAAGTTGTGTAGGGCAGCAAATGTGCCAAAGATTATAGGGTTAGATAATGAACTCCTTGCCATAAATACCCATAATCTGATATGAAATGAGGAAAATTAGCTAAGGCTAATTCTTGGAAGGGGTGCAGAGATTCCAATTGATCCACTAATTATAGGTACTAGGTCATTACCTAATGCAGAGGTGCCTGATTTTGAAGTTAAACCTTCAACATTTATAACAATGGAAGAATCATCAGTGCCCCGAACTACGACAATTCCTCCAGTTGCAGTGCCTACAATAGAATTTGACTTCAGGCCTATGAATTTTAGGAGAGTTTCAAAGCAGTCTAAGTGGTGTGAGGCTCATCTTAACCTCTTTGCTAAGCAATTCACAGTTGCAGTTGACAAAAGAGTTAAGGCTATACTTAAGCCTTAAAAGGCTCTGCCAGGCTGGATTGATGAATTGGAGAGCTATTTTAATGCATATTTGAGAGAGAGGTCAGCTCTTGAGATGGCATTATTCAGATCAGACCTAGACAAAGTAAAGGTAGAGGTTGGATAGCTACATCAGCACCACTTTATGGTATCATTAGATCCAGTAGCTATGGTATTTGAGGGAGAAATCTTGATGCTTGATCTCACAAAGGAGCCAGAGAAGAAAAAGAAAAAGAAAGGTGAGAACAAAGGAAAAGAAAAGAGAGAGGCTCGACAGTGATGAAGAAAGAAAAGCAGAAAAGAGAGCAAGAAATAAGTCTAAAAAAAGAGGAGATGAAAAAGGCTAGAATTAAGTCCTTAGTGGACCATGAGAGATGGGAGGTACCTATCCGAGTGAGAGCCACAGGTGCCTCTACTTGTAGGCCTTTCGAGACTGATAGGCCAACTACACCCCCAAGATTGATCTATTCCAGGTATACTCTAACCCTTAGATTAGATTTTCTTTGATTTTAAGTTGAGGGTATCGGGTAAATTTGTTGTTGAAAAACTTGGTACTCAACTAGGAGAAATTCCTGTACTTGAGGAAGTTGAATTGTTTTTATGATTTTTGTACACCTCTTCAAGTGGTCTACTACTTTAAATTGAGTGATTTGCATTTATGTCTGACCACCGTGCATCTTTGTATGGCATTAGTTCTAGTAATAATAATCAAATCTAAACAGCTGCACGAACTGAGTGAGTAGTCGAGTGCGATATACCCGTGCACCAAGTATGTGTGTGAGATGTTATTCATTTTCCTCGTAGGCTAAAGCCAGAACTTTATCGGTTTGTCATACCTAGGTGAAGGATAGGGGTTAGGAAAGGATTACAGGCCATTTTAATATTAGTTCACTTTAGCCTACATGACCTTTCCTAGGTGTATCGAATCCCATGATCCCTATTTTGAGCATAATTAGCCTATTTCTTTGTATAACACTTGTCACCTTCTTATTTAGATCATAATGAACCTATTTCGGCCCTAGTCCTTCTTAGACACTATGTACCTTAACTTAGGCAAATGGCCTAAGTTAAGGGTGGCTATCATAGGGGTACGTGTTATAGAATGAGTATGAAGAAATGTAGCATACAAGAAAAGAATAAAATGTTGTGTGTAGAGAAAAAGAGAAAGAAAAAAAATTGTGAAAAAGAATAAGTGTGAAAAGACTGCACCCATCTTAAATAATTGTGATCAAGAAAAGAGAAGAGCGCAAAAGGCTAAAGAGTGAAACCGCAAATAAGCTAGTGTAGTATCAAGTAGTCTTAGTCACATTAAATACCATAGAGTATCATACTATTCTCTATCTTAAGATAAGTTCTATAGTGATCCTAGCTAACCTATCCGAAGATCTGGGTAATGAAAATAAGGGAAAGACTATGGTACTTGGCATACACTAATTGGAACTTCCTTCTGATAGAGATTTTTTTAATTGTCCCCATGGTTACATATATAATTCCTTATATGGGATGATGGGGATTTCTTTGTTGTGAGGGCACACTGATTACATTACTAGTTACTAACTTGTTCGGGTAGTGCAATATTGGTCTATGCATGGTTGTTATAGCTGAATTGATGCCATATCTTGATTCGTGTGTGTTGCATTAGTGTTATTCAATGTACTTGAATTGACTGACTTTGGAGATGGTGAAAGTGTATTATGATGATATGGATGAATGACAGCCAAATGTGCTTTGTATTCTCTTAGTTGTGTAGAGTTGCTTGAGGACAAAAACTTATTTTAAGTTGAGGGAGTTGATGTGTGAGATAATGCTAACACATTTGAGGCTTTTAACTAAGAATAATTGTGAAGTCCTAAGCAACTTTTATCGTTTCTGATTGCTTTATGTTTGATTTAGCAGTAGAAGCTAAGATGCTAAAGAACCAACAAGAATGGAAGAAAATGAGCTGAAATCTGAAGTAAATAAAGGTGAAGTGTGGCTAACGACATTTGTGATAAGTCGTCAGCCATGTGATAATCTATCAGCTTCATCGTTAGCAGTTGATAGAGAATTGGCCTAAGTTTAAAGCTGTGATGACATTTTGTGGTAGGCAGTCAAGGAGCAGATAAGTAGTCAAGATTGTTGTCAACCTAAGGTAGAACATAAGAGCTGAGAAAAAGCCTTGATGAAATTTGTGATAGGTATTCAAGGAGCTGATAGGGCATCACAAGATTAGGTGATGATATTTGTGATAAGTCGTTAGCTTCTTGATAGGCTATCACAAATGGAGTCACCTAATCCGAGGATTTTCAAAATTTTATTATTTTGTTTCCATAATTAGGGTGAACTATTTAAAGCCTTGTCTAGGGTTTTCTTAAGAGTTCTGAACCTTGAGTTTTGAGACACGATACTGTGATATTTTTCTCGTTCTTCTTTTGTCTTGAGAAAGCAATTACTTTAAAGAGAATATCATCATTATTTTGGGATTTTCTATGGTGATTTAATCTGAGAATCTGTAGTTTATATTCATCTTTTGGTTAGTTCATCTTTCAAAGCATGAATTCATCTAGTTGCTTCGATTATTATGTCATGAGCAGCTAAATTTCTTTAACCTGAATTATGGGATCTAGGGATAGATCTTGATAAGGTGTTGAGTGTTCAATATTTGGAAGGTGAATTGTCTGTTGGTTTAAAATGATAGATAACACCTGCTTTGATTTTCTTGAGAAATAAATCAAATATAGTAGGAAGTGAATTATTAACCGAGACTTGGAAACACTAAGCTTCTGTTTAATAATCAGTGTTGTAACAAGGTTGGTTTACCTGAGGTAAAATCTAGGCAGTGAATATAAATTCCCTAAGTCCGAGAGGATTAGGTAATTAAATTCTTAAGTAGGTTGAGAGTCATTTAAGCATAACTTCGCTAAAGATAACTTGTTGTCCTACCTACCGTAAGAATCTTGAACCACTAGTAGCATCTGTCAAGTACCAAAACCTCTAGTGAACATAATTCTGGTTTTTCATAAACTCTTGATTACAAACATTTAAACTAAAGTGACCAACAATTACTTGTTAACTAAAACCCCTCTTTTTCTGGAAACATCCAACTATCAGTTGAATAAATTGCAAACGACTTACGTTCACACCATATTCCCTGTGGGATTTGGCCCCAACCTAGTTGGGTTTTATATTGAAACGATCGCTTACATTTTTCGTTGAGAGGTGTAGTTTGAGCATTATCACTCATAGCCCCTAGGATGAGAACTATCAAATAGAATGTACTCAATATACCTTAATTTTCCTTAATCCAGCACTGACAACCTTTCTTCAAATGTCTATATCTTCAACAGTGAGTGTACGAGAGTTTGTGACCTTTCCTTCTATCGTTATGAGTAGCCTTTCCTTTAGACTCACTAGGTTAGGATTTCCTTGATAGCCCAGACCTCTACTATTATTAACACTTTTACTTGTTAAGTGAGAAAGGATTAGTGAGTAAGTAGTTCACTTAAGATACTTGTTCAACTCTTCTTTCAGGAAGACCCGTCCCCCTCTAATTCTTCAATCCTATGTAGTACTGCCATAAGATGATTTTTTGAAGCTTTCAATTTCTCCTCAATATTAATCTGAAGAATTGAGGGTTCCTTCTTATTTTTATCATATACACTATTTGGTTTCTTCAAATTGTTCAACAAACTCATATTATCAAATTTAATCATAGTGAATAGATTTTCAATTTTAGAAATAAGGAGAGTGAAAGTAATAACTAATCCTCTTCATTCTCCTCTTTTTCTTCCAAGGAAATCCTTTCAGCTGTTAGTTCACATGCAGAGTCTAATAGGATATTTACAAGAATTTTTATCTTCTTACCAGTGTAATTATTTTGTTTTTTCTTAATATTAGGAAGAGTTACCTCCTTCTATTCTTCATATTCTGAGTTTGCGATAAAGGCAAAAATGGAATCATAGATAATATAATTATGTTAATCAACTAGCATAGATACATATCTAGACTTCTCATCTTTATCAGATTCACTGGAAAAATCTCCTTATGCCGCCAGAGCTGTCTTTACATCATAATAAGAAGTTCTCTTCCTACATGAATTTTCAGGGACCTAGTCGTATTTCTTACCTTTGTCGCCTCCAGTATTAAGGTACCCTTGATAATCCACTTTGCTTAATAGAAAGATCTTAATGAAATGCTTAGGACTTCCACAATTGTTACACACCTCTGTATTGCTTCCTCTTTTGTTGCTTCTTGTTTTTCCTTTGAACTGACCACTTATCTTCATGTCTTTAACAATCCTACTAGTCAAGTAGGCATCTATATATTCTTCACGTGAATCACAATTTTAGGTCTTCAAATCTAGTGGTTTTTCTATTTTTACTTCCTTCATATCCATCGCATGTTGTTTATTAAGCTCATGGGTCATTAGATTACCAATAAGTTCATCCATGGTGAGTATTTTGAGGTTTCCTTTCTCATTTATAGCATCCACCTATATTTCCTACAAATTTTAAAGAACCCTAAGAATTTTCCTTACTTGCTTGTACATTGGAATCACTTCTTTTAAACAATGAAGCTCATTTGTTATAAAGGTGAATCTGGATGCATTTCTGGATGGTTTCTCCTTATTTAATGATGAAGGTTTCATACTAGTTGGTTAACATACCTACCTTAGAATACTTCACATCAGTAGTTCCCTCATCATCAATACTCAATCAATCCTAAATTTCTTTAGCATTTCACATGTAGAAATTTAGTTATATTCTTCAGGACCTGTGCCACATACTAATAGGTTATTGGCCTTATAATTCATTTCAATCTTTTTCCCATGTTCATCATTGAACTACCTCCTACTTTTGACAACTATTTTTTTACATATACTTATTTGACTTATAAGTATATGAAGACTATCAAGAATAATGTCCTTCAGTTCACTATCCTCAGACATGATAAAGTCAAACATCCTAGTTTTCCACCAACTATAATATTCTCTGTCGAATCTTGGTGATCAAGTTGTAGATTGCTCATCTTATAGATTGGGTAGAGTATCCATGATAACCATGAAAAACGAGGTGTGAAACTTTTAGAATAATCAGGCTCTGATACCAATTATTTTAACCCTATGGGATGCTCCACATAGTAAGGGACTAGGTCCCTCAGAATCAATCATAGAAAATCGAACAATAGAGTGCAACAAAACTAATTACAGTTCAAAAAGAGAAAAATACACAAGGATTTTTATGTGGAAAACCCAGGATGGAAAAAATACAACTTTCCCTCACAAGAACCAATGAAATCGTCTATAATCTACCTTCTAATTATAGTTTATATTTCAGCCTCACTCTAGGCTTCTTGCGCAAGGAACAACTCTACTACCAGCTCATATTGGTAAATCTACCAAGGATCTCTCTACAATGATTAACTCTAATCATCCTCAAGCTTAGGAATCTTAACCTAAGTAGCACACTCAACAAATAACAAGACATTACTCATATAGCTTTGAGTAATTCTTTTACTAATTAACACTCAAAATCACTCACTCATTTTTTAAGCAAAGTTTAGTGTTAAGAAGATGACCAATGCTTGAGCAGTGTTAAAAGTGAGTGTTTACTACCTCACTTTTTTCTATTTATAATTTTCAAAAACTAATTGTTGTATGATGTTGGGTGTATTTATACACTTTAGTGCTGTTATTCTAGCCTATTTTGCCTTATTTTGAGGATGATTTGTGTGCTATACGTGTTAATGACGCTATAAATATGAATCCAAGTTTTTAAGTATGTAATTACAATGTTTAAATGTGTTTTCAAAATGTTTCGATGAAAATTGATCATATAGAGACGAAACGAGAAAACTAGTTTAACTAGCTTGAGTTACGTGTTGTTCTAGTATATCGTTGTGGTTTATAATATGTTGAATGAGTTACTAATGGTTTGAGTGTTTATTTAAGTTTGGAAAAACTTTTTTATAATGTTTAAAGTTCAATTGAAATAATCCAAGAGTCAAAACATCAGTTAAGGATCAATGTGGGCAATCCTAGTCTTTGCTTCAGTTTTTAGTCCATCGTTGAGAATGTTGTGTTGTTTGGAGACCTAATATTTGGTGTCTGATCATGTAGGATTCTTTTTGAATTGATGATGGTTATATATTAATAAAATACAATCTGTAAATTAATGTTAAACAACACCAAATGGCTCGGGATGAAGAAGAATGCCACAAGACAAGGTTGAACATGAAAATGCAAATTCCAGAGAGCCTATGCGATGTAGGGGCAACGCGGACCATTATAAAATAGAATAAACAAAGCCCCATGCTGATCTATCCACTTTAATAATCAAAGCATCAGGTGTCTTAGTCCATGTGCAGCCATCAGTGCATCGCGTTGGTTAGTCCCTACATTGTCAAATTGCCTTCTACTATAAATAGGACCTGTCATGTTTTGTAAATTACTTTTGTACATCTTAGGACTGGAGAGGAGGCTTCTATACAATTTTTTTAGGTTTAAAATTAGTTAACTTTATCTTTTTAATAGATTGTCTCATCTATAGAAGTATTTGGATTTTTGTTATGTCAATTAGTGGCTAAACGCCCCCTTTCCTAGATTAAACCAAAGAACATGACTACGATTGCGATAAATTGATTTGGTTTTATTTATTTATCATATTTTGTTATTTTTTAACCTTTTTAGTAATTATTTTAAGGATTCTCGACCCTGAGAATACATACATTATCGACCTTGTGATCTTGTGAGGGAGGAATACAAAGATAGAATGTGGGGGTAAATGAAGTAGGGTTTCTATTCCTTTATAAGATAGGGAATTTGAATTAGCATCTAGGATAGGGATGCACCTAGAAGCTTCACACAATTTATTATGAGATGAAATATAAATGCGTTTAGCTTAGTTCTCAAATGAAAAATTAGTTAGGAAACTTTGGGGAATTACAATATCTCCCCCTTGGGAATATTCGTCCTTAAATGAGACCAACTGAGAGGGGAGAAATGATAAGATGAAGTACATACTAAACATGAACAACTGAATCATGACTAACATGTCTGATATTTATATTGAGTATGTATTTCTAATGCATTATTTCATGACATAACTAACTCATGAACACAGGATTGAAATTTCTGATAACTAAGTTTCTCACAAGGAGAATGCATGTTTAAAGCATGAACACATGACTAATCTGATGCATGAACATATTACTGAATATGAAATGGTACTAAGTACCAAGTTCAAAAATAAAATCCTGTGCATGAGGCTGGTGTCAAGTTGTAACTTAAATTTGGACATAAAACTAAAAAGCTTTAGGAAAACTATTACCTTGAGTTAGATCTGAGTTAGCGGAGAAGAGGTGAGGATACTTTGTAAGCATGTCTGCTTCTGCTTCCGAAGTAGCTCCCTCAACGGAATGATTCCGCAAAAGAACTTTAACTTGAGGGAATTCTTTGTTCCTCACTCTACGAGTCTGATAGTCTAAAATTTTGACTGGAATCTCTTCATAAGAGAGGCTGTTCTGAATATCTATGCTCTGAATAGGGACTACAACTGTTGGGTCAGCTATGCTCTTATTGACCAAAGAGACATTGAAGACTGGATGAACTGACGCTATATCTAAAGAAAATTCAAGCTCATAAGATACCTTGCCGAACAAACTAAGAATTTTGAAGGCACCGACATATCGGGGAATAAGCTTTCCCTTCTAGCTGAACTCTTTACTCCATTCATGGGAGAGATATTTAGATAGATATAGTCACAAATCTTGAACTTGAGATCCTTTCTACGCATATCTGCATAATACTTCTGTCATCTCTGAGCCTCCTAGAGTCTTGCTCTGATTAATTATACTTTCTCTAAGGCATAGAATACTAAATCAGGACCTATAACTAAGGCCTCACTAACTTCGAACCAACTAATTGGAGATCTACAACTCCTACTATAGAGATCATCGAATGAAACCATCCAAATACTGGAATGATAGCTATTGTTGTATGCAAACTATATCAAGGGCAATTGGTCCTCCCAACTACCCTTGAAATTAATTGCACACGCCCTTGGCATATTTTCTAGGGTCTGACTGGTCCTTTCAGCTTGACCATCTATCTGAGGATGAAAGGTTATACAGAGATGAACTTGGGTACCAAGACCCTTTTGGAATGCTTTCCAAAAATGAGAGGTTAATTGGGTACCTCTATCTGAGATAATAGATAATGGAAGACCATGTAATCTGATAAACTCCTTGATATAGAGTTCGGCATAATCCTCAGCTTAATAAGAGGTATGAACTAGAAAAAAATGAGCTGATTTGGTCATTCTATCTTCAATGACCCAAAGTGAATCATGCTGATGACGAGTTTAAGGAAAACTCATCACGAAGTCCATGTTCACTTCCTCCCACTTCTAAGTAGGAATACTGAACTCCTACATGGACCCGCTAGGATTTTGATGCTTAATCTTAACCTGCCAACATATAGAGCACTTATCCACAAACTCTGCAATATCTCTCTTCATACCACTCCACTAATAGATCTCTCGTAAGTCACAGTACATCTTTATGGCCCCTTGATGAATAGTGTTGCGCGTACCATGCGCTTCTACAAGAATTCTCTGTCGTAAGTCATCTACATCTGAAACATAGAGATGACCCTGACAATGTAATACACCATCTCCCCCATGGGATAAAACCTCTACTTTCTGATCCTTGACTGACTTTTTCAACTTGACTAGAGTTGGATCTCTATCTTGCTTTTCTTTTAACTCAGAAACTAGAGATGATTCTGAACTACTGTGAACCTATATGTCACCCTCCTCTATATCGACTAAGAGAACTCCTAGTCTTGCAAGCTAATGGACTTCCTAAGCTAACTTCTTTTTACTGTCCTCAACATGAGCAACACTACCCATAGATAGTCTACAGAGAGCGTTGGGCACTACATTGGCCTTGATCAGATGATAAAGTACACTTATGTCATAATTTTCAAGATCTCTAACCATCTTCTCTGACGAAGATTGAGATCTTTCTGAAAAAAAGACATTCTGAAGGCTCTTATGATCTGTTAACACATCTACATGAACTCTGTATAGATAATGCCTCAAAATTTTTAAGGTAAATACTACGGATGCTAACTCAAGATCATGAGTAGGATAATTCTTATTATGGGGTTTAAGCTATCTGGAGGCGTAGGCTATGACCTTACCATGTTGTATGATAACAGAACCCAAACCTACTCTGGATGCATCATAATACACTACGAAACCATCTAAACCATCTGGAAGAGCTAGGAATAGAGCTGAGGTGAGTCACGTTTTCAATTCCTGAAAACTCTTCTCGCAAGGATCTGACCACTGAAACTTGGATTTTTTCTGATTCAATCTAGACATAGGTGATGCAATAGACAAAAATCCTTCAACAACCCATCTATAATAGCCAGCCAAACACAAGACACTCCTGATATCTGATGGAGACACAGGTCTGGGCCAGTTTGTTACTACTTTGGTCTTGTGAAGATCTACTCTAATTCCATCACTGGAAATGATATGACCAAGAAATGCTACTGACCTTAGCCAAAATTTTCACTTACTAAATTTGGTGAACAACTGATGAATTCTGAGAGTATGAAGTACAACCCTGAGATGGTCTGCATGATCACGCTCACTACAGGAATAGACCTGAATATCATCTATGAAGACTATCACAAATATGTCCAAGTACTGCTTTAAAACACGATTCATCAAGTCCATGAACGCTGCTAGGGCATTGCTGAGACCAAAGGACATAACTAGGAATTCGAAGTAACCATACTGAGTTTGGAAAGTTGTTTTTAAAATGTCATATTCTCTAACTCTGAGCTGATGATAGCCTGATCTAAGGTCTATCTTGGAGAAATAGCTGGCACCTTGAAGTTGGTGAAAGAAGTCATCAATTCTGGGAAGTGGATACTTGTTTTTGATCATGACATTATTGAGTCTATGGTAGTCTATTCATATTCTGAGAGAACTGTCTTTCTTTTGCAGGAATAAGACTGGCGTACCCCACGGGGAAACACTGGGTCTAATGAACCCTTTATCTATGAAATCCTTCAACTGTTCTTTCAATTTTATAAGTTCGGCTGGTGCTATTCTGTTTGGCAGAATAGATATAGGCTGAGTATCTAGAAGAAGATCGATGTCGAAGTCTATTTCCCTTTTCGGAGGAATCCTTTGAAGATCTTCTGGAAAGTTATCTTATTATTCATTCACGACTGGGAATGAATCAAGACTGGGAGTTTCAGAACTAGTGTCCTTAACTCTAACAAAATGATAGACACATCATTTACATATCATTTTTTGTGCCCGAAGGTAGAAAATAAGTTGACCTCTGAAAGCAGATATACTACCCTTCCACTCTAGGACGGGTTCATTTAGAAATTCGAATTGGACTATTTTATGTCTGCAGATGACTATAGCATAGAAGGAATGAAGCCAATACAAGCCAATAATGACATCAATATTCGTCATCTCTAATTCAACTAAGTCTGCTGAAGTGACTTACTGAAATATCCTAAATGGGCAGTTTCTATATACCCGCTGGGCTATGATGGTTTTACCCATTGGGGTAGAGACTGAAAAGGGCTCTACTAGAATTTTGGGACTAACTTCAAAATCAACTACTTTATATGAAGTAACAAAAGATAAAGAAGCTCTTGGATCTAGAAAAGTGTAAGCATGTACATGAAAGATCTATAACATACCAGTGACTACATTGGGAGAATTTTTCTGATCATGCCAGGACTAGAGAGCATAAAGTCTATTTGGGCATTGCCCACTAGTAGCACTTGAACTGGCACCCTACTGATCTGGGTGAATGGATTGAGATGAGGAGCAGAGATGACTCTGATAACCTGATTGGGGGCAGTCTTTGACTCTGTGGTCTGGCTTACCACATCCAAAACAAACATCTCTACCAGCTCTACAAGCACCCTTATGGTTGTTACCACAAGTCTAATAAAGGGTATTTGTTTGGGCATTACTAACACTGCCCTGAGACTTAGAGCCTAGCACCTTATCTCTATTTCTATCCTTGAAATTAGGAGCTAGAGCACTAGCTGAAGAAGGAGATGGAACTGATGACTTAGGACAAAACTGAGAACGGTTTTCTTCTTCTGATTTGGGATGAGCAAAGTTAAAACTACCTATCTTTGCTCTCTTATTTTGCTTCTCCCTCATCTTAATCTTTTGATCTTCTATATGTTGAGAATGAATCATAAGCCTGGCAAAAGTCATATCACTATTCAACATCGCAGACCTACACTCATTGACCACACTAGCATTCACCCCCAAAATAAACTTTCTCATCTTAACCCTGTTGTCTGCAACCACATGAGGGGCATATATGTCTAATTGAGTAAACTTAAAAGAATACTTTCTCACTGTTATGTTTCCCTACTTGAGGTTGATAAATTCTACTACCTTAGCTTCTCTCAGCTCTAAGGAAAAGAACCGTTCTAAGAATTTAGTGACAAACTCCTCCCACACTATAGGCCCTGCATCATCTGGCCTTACTAACTTCTGCTGCTTGTACCAAGTGTGAGCAACATATTGGAACTAAACTGCAGTTATCTCAGCATTCTCACTAGGAGTGACCCCCATGATGTCTATAACCTTCTGAACCAAATTGATTAATTCCTAAGGGTGCTTATCTGACTTAGACCCGAGAAAGGATAGAGGATTTAATTGGGTGAAGTCCCAAATCCTGGCTGTTGTTGAATAGGCGACTGGGTTGGCCGAAATTAAAGCTGGTCATTCTTTCTAAGTGGCAACTGACTGAGCAAGAGTAGTTAATGCAACTCTAAACTCTGTATGAGAAATATATTCGCCCAAAGGTTCTTTGGGTTAAGGGGCTGACTAATTTCCGTTTCTTCTTTTATGAGGCATGTTATATTGAAGAAAGTGAGAAAGGGATTAGACTGAGAGATTGACTTGAGATTATGCTCATTGGAATGACATGAATACTGAAAGATGGAAAACTGTTCCTAAAACATCTTATAGCCTCCTGTACATAAATGTGGCGCGCAACACACCTATGCATAAGACTCTACCAGATGTGGCTTTCAGACTTCCTTGGACACTATTGAATCTTAGCCTTTGATACCAATATTGTACACCTCGAATCTGGTACTCGAAATGCTACACGATTCTTATGATCACGACGGACCATAAGCTAACACATGATTAATATCTGTACCTGTATACTGCATGATATACTTTATAAATACGACATATGAACTAAAAGGCCATAAGGTTCAAAATAGTAACATAACATCTGGGATAGGGTATAAATACCCAAAACAAAACTATCTAAACATGACAGTCTGAACATGATAATCTAGAAATCCTCTAACTGGATGAACTGTATGAATAAAGAGTTGATGGGACATGTCCTAAACTATATCCGACTATTAAAATCACTAAGTATTGAGATAATGAAATAACAAATCATATCATCCTCAAAGGATAAGGACTCACTACTGACTAACTGCTGATATCTGGAATCTACTAATGTTATGGAGCTCGTATCTTTGAACCTATGGTATAAGACAACATAGCATAAATGGATCAATACTTTAAATATAATTTTATGCATATGAGGTAGTCTGAATACATGGGGTTCATATGCATGAACAATACTGACTAATTGACAAACATAAATGTGAGAATAAATGCATGAATACATAGTAACTATATCTGAGATCATGATAAAATGAAATTGTTGATAACTAGTAATGACTGATAACTGAGTTCTGATGATTGATATAACTGATAACATGAGTGACTATATCTAACAGTCCTAAATTTGATGGAACTAGCTGTGTTCCAAACTGTTCAAAGTTAACTGGATCTGATTGTCCTAAATTCTGTAGAACTATATGAGTTCTGTTACTGGAAATGACTGACAATATTTGAAAGTCCTAAATTCTAAAACTAAAACTATGGGAAGTATTTGTCTAATCGAAATTCCCCAAATAACGCATTATAGTTGAGTTGGGGTCCAATCTGTAACCCCAATTAGAAGGGTGTCAATACTGCATCACTGGTAAGGACAGGTTGTGGGTGATTCTCATCTGATAGTGTCCCCTAAAAGAAAATGGTGGACCCTCATCGAATAATGTTTATCCACCTCATAAACCCTTATCTGGCAGTATTGATGTCTCAACCTATGATCGCTACTTAGTTCTTGAATGCAAGGTTGACATTTAAGAATCACACCCTAATCTAACAATATGCGTTCCCATCCATGGGTTCACTCGGTTCTAATTCATATCCCTTCTGAATAGACACTGAACATGGATTACTGAACTAAACCGAAGTAACTGAATTAACTAAAATAGCTAAATTCCATTGATTGACAGAATATTACTGAGATCTGATAACTAACTCAAATTACTGAGTTTTTACTAAGTCATGAGACTGATTGAATTCTACTGAACCTGGCTTGACTGAGAGTATATTGAAACATGACCCTAATTTTAGGCATACAACTATATTTTTCGGGTACAAGTACCCCCAGGACTAATATCAACAATCCATAATACAATAATTAAAGACATTTCATGGGAATTTGATTATCATAGCTTGATACGTGAATAAGAAAACATGTATACATAACATAATTTATAAGGCTAACTCATGAGCAATCCAACAACAATTTCAATACATAAGAATAACATGGAAGTCATTTTGGATCATAATTTAGCTATAGTACAAATTTCTATCCTCCTAGAAATTTTAACAAACACCTTATAGGCACAACTTAAGGCATAGGCAAAACATCAAATTTCACAAATCATAAACCACCAAATTCATAGATTTCAATTTATATGCAAACGTAGTTTTCATAATTTCACATAAGGATCCCAACATAGGATTCCAACAACTACCATCACATATCTTGAGCAACCCACATCATAATAAACATGATTCATAATTTCAAAATAGGGTTGTTGAGCTTTACAAATGAAAAGAATCCATAAATCAACACAACACATACCTTAGTTCTTGATTTAGCGAAGATTGATGGAGAGATTTTCTTGAAATTGAATCACCAATTGCAACTCTAGCTTGTTCTTGAGAGAAAATTGAGAAAAACTAGTATATTTTGGGTAAATAATAGCTAAATCACGTGTTATTGGGTTTAAATAGGGGTGGAAAATTGACCCTTTTATCCATGGATGCGTCTTTTAAATTAAGTAAAATTTTCCAGAATTGGACCCCTGGTGCGACGCGGCGCTGTCACGTCGTGTCACTGGAATTTGACAACTGGGAAATTGAGCGATGGCGCAATGCAATGCCATCGTATTGCTACTCTATTTGTGACCAGGAAGTTTAGTGTGATGCGCCACTATTATGGACCCCTACTGGAATTTGACAATTTCTATTTTCTTCTGTGACGCGGCGTGCCACTGACTAAAATGGTGTTGGTTTACGATAGAAACTTGAAATAGTACACCTAACTGACTCCTGATATCTGGAATCTATTGATACTCTGGATCTCGTATCTCTGAACCTATGGTATAAGACACCATAGCGCAAATGTGTCAGTACTTTAAATGTACTGGTATGTATGTGAGGTAGGCTGAATCTATGGGGTTCATATGTATGAACAATACTGACTAACTGACTAATATAAATGTGAGAATACAAGCATGAATACATAGTAACTATGTCTGAGATCGTGATAACATGAAATTATTGATTACTAATCATGACTAATAACTGAGTTCTGATGACTAATATAACTGATAACATGAGTGGCTGTATCTGACAGTCCTGAATCTAATGGAACTAGATGAGTGATGAATTGTTCTGAGTTGACTGTATCTAGCAGACCAAAAATCTATAGAAGTATATGAGTTCTATTAGTTAGACTGATTAACTGTATCTGATAGTCCTAAATTCTATAATCAACACTGTGGAAGGTACTTATCTAACCAACATGCCTCAAATAATGCATTATAGCTGAGTTGAAGTCCAATCTGTAACCCTGGTTGGAAGGGTTTCAATACCACGCCACTGGTAAGGACAATCTGTGGGTAACCCTTATCTGATAATGTCCCTTAAAAGGGAATGGTGAGACCCTCATCTGATAGTGTTGACGTCTCAACCTATGCTGAGTAGATAGTTCTAAAATGCAAGGATAACTTCTATGAATCACACCTTTATCTGACAGTGTGTGTTCCCATCCCTGGGTTCACTCGGTGCTAATTCCTACCCCCATCTGAATAGACACTGAACATGGATAGCTGAATGTAATGCCCCAAAAAATAACTCCCGAAGCATTACACGGTGCTTGAGGGTACGAGTATCCCCAATCTAACCCTTTGAGCCATTTTTATTCAGTTAAACACAAATCAACGTTGTTTCCATAAATAAACCTCAAATATCAATAGAGTAGTCATCAACCAAGAATAAAAGAATTTCTGATAGTTAACAAAATACGACTTATTAGTCAACTCCCAACATCTATAACAGTGTGACAAGACTCTAAGAAAATCAATAGAACCAGCAAGCCATTGAGACATGCCCCAACTGACTCATACTCAATTATCAAATGTAAACAATTCCATGAAACCAACATCATACATCACATCGTTGGAACATGAGGACTCACCACAACAGAGGATGTAGAACAGCATGCCCGAAGAATCATTGTCAAACCTAAAACTGAGCACCTGAACCTACATTCCAAGAAAATACAGCCCACATCCAAAGATGTGGGTCAGTACCATGGAAAGGAATTGAGTATATGGGTGTGTATGTAGTTGTATAAACATCATCATCATAAATATTTATAAGAAATATGCAGGATGTATGAAAGACTCACATAGCCCAAAGAAAACAATCATAATCATGAGAAGATGAAATAAGTACAATAACACATGTGAGTCATCATATAATATGTCAATCACTTTCAGTTCATCAAGAATATCAATTCTCATAATGTAAATATCATTTAAATCTTTCAAAAGAACAACCTTTCACAATTCCACTTTCAAATCACATCACCATTCACCATAAACACAAGGAAAGACACACACACTGGAGATCCTATAACCGACATAAACCATGTGAGCTACATAGAGTCCAACGTGCAACCCACATTGGGGAGAGCCATCCTATCCTTGTCATTGGAGTAGGACTATAGATATCAAATCCACACAAACTAGTGATCACTATATAAATCAACCTCAGGCTCACTCCTATGGGGGCATGTAGTTCTAGGGAAGTAAAGTTGCTTTATACCTCCCACTCGGTGCTAAAGATTTCTCCCAGACTTAGCTAAGATCATTTCAAAGACAATCCATAACAAAACAATTTCAGTAATATATAAATATACATTGGGAGCCATCATGCTTCCCATATATCAAAATCAACCACGTTGTGGATTTCTTTCACACTCGAGTTCAAAACAACTCCTTTAAGACCAACAGGTCAAATCATTCAAAATTTCTCAAATTTTCAACATCAACACACACTTTCTAAAAAAAACACAATTTCCAATAGGGATTCACGACCCAAATATCAAAATCATGATGAATATCGTTCAAGATTCATGCTTTATATCACAACACATGTAAATTCATCTCTCAAAATCATAAACATCAACATTTCATAATAATCATCATAAGATATGGGTTCATTCTTCAAATTCATAAAAATCAAATAAAAATCATGCCTGTGTAAAGAAAATTACTTTTGAGCACAAGAACGAAAGAGAGTTATTGTTGAAAAACCCCACATACCTTTAATGATGAACTTTATATCAATAATCATTGTTGAGATGTTAATCGTTCCTTTGAATGATGGTTCTTGGAGTTCTTGAACTAGGAACTTGGAATCTTGAATAAATTTGCAGAATAAATGGTGAACTTTGGATATTCTTGAAGTTGGATGTAGGAGATTAGGGTTTTCTTTTGTAGGTAATTTGATGAAATAAAACATATAATGTTTCTAATAGGCTTTAATATAGTGTTTGCACGGATATTGGGTGAGGGGGGATGACCAAAACTCCACTAAAAATCACATAATTCTCGAATCTGTCCTTTGGTGGACTGTTTTGATAGTCTGAAGTACATCAACCATAATGTTTTACCCTGATATCTAAACCCAGATCATTGTGTACGAGGAGTTATGATCTTTTGAAGTTGACCCAAAAATTCACTTTTGATAGACTGAAGTAGATTGACCATAACCTTTTGCTCCGATAGACAAATTGGATGAAACAAATTTCATTAGAAACAGGACTCGCAGAGCTTTTCGTTGACATATAGTAGGTCACCAGGATCATTATGTACAAGGAGTTATGATCATTTAAAGTTGGAGTAAAAATACGCCAAGCCTCAGTACTTTTTCCTGCATGTTTTACTGTTCACTACTATTCACGGTTCGATCGGAATGTTCTTAACTCATCGTTCGGGTGTCCATTTTGGATGATCCACATATTGTTGGACAGCTTATTCAATACTCAACGCAAAGGTGGGTCATAATCTAAGACATTTCACACGGAAAATTTATAATCCATTCTAGAAGATAGAACCCAACACATTTACGCACAAAATTTCAACAAAACATTTCCCAGGGTATTACATCATCCCCTCTTGGAAACATTCATCCTCGAATGATGATAGACATGCCAAGATTAGATAGGGAATAGAGAATACAACTAAAACCATTCGTTAGACTCATTACCACATCGTTTCCAACTCCGAATGCAACATAGAATGCATAAATTCAAGAAACTACAGCTGAACACATAATAAATAACAGCTGAACTACTGCAATTTTTATCAAAAGTGCATGATTTAAGAAAGAATGGTACCTTCGTCTTGATCGGAGTTCGTAGAAAATAGGTGCGGGTACTTGGATCACATATTTGCCTCAGCTTCCCAAGTTGCACTCTTAACAGATTGGGTTCGCCACAACACCTTAACCAAAGGAACTTCTTTGTTCCTTAGTCTTCAGACACTGAAATCATGGATCTCAACAGGAATCTCATCAAAAGAAAGATTTTCTTGAGTGTCAGCACTCATAGAGGAATCCACTACCACAGCATCACTAATATGCTTTCTAAGCATGGAGACATTGAAGATTGGATGAACAGAGGACAACTCAGAAGGCAACTCGACCTCATAAGCTACCTTACTAACACGGCTAAGAATTTTGTAAGGACCAACATTACGGGGACTAAGCTTTCCCTTCTTTCCTAATCTCTCCTCCCCCATCATGGGCAAAATTTTCAGATAGACTAGGTCACCAACTTCAAACTCAAGGTCTCTCCTTCTAATATCCGCATATGACTTCTGGCGACTCCGCACAGTTTTCAACCTTTCCCTAATCAACTTATCTTTTTCCATAGCCTCAAATACAGAATCAGGAGCACTCATAGCCACTTCACCCACCTCAAACCAACCTATGGGTGATCTATACTTCCTCCCTTTTAAGGCTTGAAATGGAGCCATGCCAATACTAGAGAGGAAACTGTTATTGTAAGTAAACTCTATCAACGGTAAGTGATCATCCCAACTTCCCTTAAAGACAAGTGCACAAGCTCTCAATATATCCTCTAAGGTCTGGATGGTCCGCTCAACCTGACCATCAGTCTGCGGATGAAAAGCAGAACTCAAAAGAACTTGGGTGCCAAGACCCTTCTAAAAAGCTTTCCAAAATTGCGAAGTGAACTGGGTACCCCTATCTGAAATAATAGGCAAGGGAACTCCATGCAGTCTGATTAGCTCTCGGATATACAATCTAGCATAATCCACAACAGTATATGAAGTATGAACAGGCAAGAAATAAGCAGACTTAGTCAAACTATCAACCACAACCCAAATGGAATCATGATGGCGTCACGAAGGAGGTAAATGAATCACGAAGTCCATATTTATCACTTCCCACTTCCAGGTAGGAATACTAAACTCTTGCATCATACCATCAGGTCTTTGGTGTTCAACCTTAACCTGTTGGCATGTTGCACACTTAGCTACAAATGCTACTATATCTTTCTTCATGCCACTCCACTAATAGATTTCCAGCAAGTCTCGGTACATCTTGGTGGCACCAGGATGAATAGAATATCATTCCTCGTGCGCTTCAGTCATAATCCTCTGTCTCAGATCATCAACATTCGGGACACACAATCTACCCTCCACTCTCAACACACCATCTCCCCCTTGGGAGAAAACCTCTACTTTTTGGTCCTTGACTGACTCCTTCAGTCTGACCAAACTAGCATCTAAGTATTGCTTTTCCTTCCCTTCTGAAACCAAAAAGGATTCGGAACTACTCTGAACCCTTATACTACCATCAGCATAGTCAAACAACCTAACCCCCAATCTAGCCAAATGATGTACATCACAAGACAACTCTTTCTTACCTTCTACCACATGCAAAACACTACCCATGGACACTCTACTTAGGGCATCCGCCACAATATTGGCCTTGCCCAGATGGTACAATACACTTATATCATAGGCCTTTAACCATTCTAACCATCGTCTCTACCTAAAATTCAATTCTATCTAGGTAAACACAAACTACAGACTCTTATGATCAGTGAAAACATCAACATGGACACCATACAAATAGTGTCTCCAGATTTTCAAAGCAAACACAACAGTAGCCAACTTAAGGTCATGGGTGGGGTAATTTTTCTCATGGGGTTTCAAATATCTGGAAGAATAAGCTATCACCTTACCCTTCTGCATCAATACGCAACCCAACCCAACTCTCGAAGCATAACAGTATACCACAAAACCATCAGCACCATCAGGCAAAGTCAGAATAGGGGCTGAAGTGAGTTGAGTCTTCAACTCCTGAAAACTCTTCTCACAAGATTCAGACCATAAGAACTTCACTTTTTTTTGGGTAAACCGAGTCATAGGAGACGCTATAGAGGAGAAACACTGAACAAAACGGCAGTAATAGCCAGCTAAACCCAAGAAACTTTGGATATCAGTCAGAGAAATAAGTCTAGGCCAATTTCTAAATGCTTCAGTCTTTTTGGGACCAACTTTAATACCCTTGGAAAAAATGATATGACCTAGAAAAGCAACTAACCTTAGCCAAAACTCACACTTACTGAACTTGGAAAATAACTTGTGATCTCTAAGGGTTCGCAAGACAGTTCAGAGATGATCAGAATGTTCATCTTCACTATGAGAGTACAACAGTATATCATCGAAGAACACTATGACAAACATATCCAGATATGGTCTGAACACTCTATTCATGAGGTCCATGAAAGCTACTGGAGCATTAGTTAACCCGAAAGACATAACAAGAAACTCAAAAAGGCCATAACGAGTTCAGAAAGTGGTTTTCGAGATGTCACACTCCCTAACTTTGAGTTGATGATAGCCAGAACGAAGGTCTATCTTTGATAAATAACTTGCACCTTGCAATTGGACAAAAAAATCATCTATTCTCGGAAGGGGGCACTTACTTTTGAGGTGACTTTATTCAGTTGGTGGTAATCAATGCATATACGTAAAAAGCCATCTTTCTTTCTCACAAACAACACAGGAGCCACCTAAGGAGAAACACTAGGCCTTATGAAACCTTTATCTAGTAGATCTTTGAGTTGCTCTTTCAAATCCTTAAGTTCTTCAGGGTCCATATAGTAAGAAGGATTAGAAATGGGTTGCGTATCAGGAAGAAGATCAATCCTGAACTCTATCTCTCTATCAGGAGGTATCCTTGGGAGATCATCCGAAAAGACGTCAAAAAATTCATTGACGACGTTAACGAACTTGAGAGTTAGAGTCTTAAACTTAGTGTCTTTAACTATAACCAAATGGTAAATACACCCCTTGTAAATAATCTTTTTAGCTTTGAGGTAAGAGATAAAATGACTCTTGGGTGACACAAAATTCCCAGACCACTCAAACACGGATGCACCCGTAAACTAAAACATGATCACTCGGGTCCGACAATCAATAAAGGCATAAGAAGAATAGAGCCAGTCCATACCTAGAATCACATCAAAATCTACCATGTGTAAATCAATCAGATCATCCAACAAGACTCTATGAAGAAAGGTAATAGGACACTTTTTATACACTTTTTGGGCAACAATTGAATCACCCACCAGGGTAGAAACTAGGATAGGCTCATAAATAATCTCAGACTCATTTCAAAATTCACAGAAATCTAAGGTGTAACATATGTGAAACTGGATCCAAGATCTAACAAAGCATACATATCAAACAAAATATATAAAGCATACCAGTAACAACATTGACAGAGTCCTCCTATTCCTGGCAGGATGGTAAAGCATAGAATCTATTCTGGCACTGCCTGCCAGCATTGGTAGAAGAGGCGCCCTAAGATGGGGCTGGGCGAGTTGCTGGAACTAGAGCACTAACAGTCTGAGTCTGGGTCTAAGGGCTATAGTCACGATGCCCTTGTCCATCCTGTGGACAATCTCTAACTCTGTGACCTATGTCACCACAACAAAAATAACCCCTCTTCTCACCCCAACACTCACCCGAATGATCCCTACCACACTTAGGATACAAAAGATGATTTAGCTTACTAGCAGAACTATACTAGGACCTGGATGCATATGATCTGCTACCTTACTCCTACCTACCTCTAGGCATGGGAGCACTAGCAAATTACAATGTTGGTATAGACGAACGATCTTGATACTGAGGGAGACTACCTTTCTGTGATCTAGTTTGACCCTATCCGTACTGCTTGGACCTACCTCTCTTATTCCCTCTCATTCTATCTCTCTCCTTAATCTGATCTGCCTTAATTTGTTGGGCATGAGTAATCATCCTAGAAAGATTAATATCACTATTTAGTATATCATACCTACACTCCTTAACCACATAACTAAACTCTCCAGTCACAAACTTACTCATACTAGCCAAATTTTCAGCCACTAAGTCAGGAGCATACTTGGCCAACTGATTGAACTTTATACAGTACTCCCTAACAGTCATAGAGTCCTATTGCACGATCATAAACTCTTCCACCTTTGCCTCCCTCATCTCCAAAGGGAAAAACTTATCCAGGAATGCATCCTGGAACTCTTGCCAAGTTGTAAAGACAGCTCCCTTACCTCTACCTTTCCTCTAAGCAATAACCCAGTCATAAGAAAGGTCTTTCAACCTATACATAGCCAATTCCATACTATGTTCCTCATATACATGAATCACCTGAGTAATCTTCCGCACGTCCTCTAAAAATAACCGTGAATCCTCATCAGACTTGGACCCATAGAATTCCAGCAGATTCATCCACATGATGTAACGGATCCTGGCAGTAGCTGAATCACCTCCCTACTAGTGTGGAGCCGGGTCCAGGTTGGCCCGAACATTTGCAGTAACAGCTTGGGCCTATGCCTGAAAGGTTTCCGAAAATTCAGCTTGAGACACATTTTCATTCAATGGGTCAGCAGGTTGAAGTTGCTGACCATTATTATTTCTTCTCGCTTGACGTGGAGTCATATTTTTGAAAGAGGAGAGCACGAATCAATAGAAGAGAGATATACTTTGAGCATGATAGACTTCTGAAAGAAAAATTCAAACTTTTTCCTAAATTGTCTTGTAGCCTCTTGCTCATAGATTTGGTGCGATACACACCGATGATCAAGACTCTACTTAACACAGCTTGCCAGAATCCGTAGGATAGCTTAAAACCTTAGGCTCTGATACCAAGTTTGTAACGCCCTGAAAAATGGGTTTCGAAGCATCACATGGTGCTTGAGGCAACGAGTAGCCCCAAGCTAACCCTTTGAGCAATTTTTATTCAGTTCAACACAAATTAACGGGGTTTTCATAAATAACCCTCAAATATCACACGAGTAATCAGCATCCAAGAATACAAGAATTTTAGAAAGATAACATAATACGACTAATTAGTCAACTCCCAACATCTATACTAGTCTGACAAAACTCTAAGAAAATCAATAAAACAAGCAAGCCATTGAGACATGCCCCAACTGACTCATACTCAGTTATCAAATGTAAACAATTCCGTGAAACCAACATCAGACATCACATCCTCAAAACATGAGGACTCACAAAAACAGAGGATGTAGAACAGCATGCCTAAAGAATCACTGTCAAACCTGGAACTGAGCACCTGAACCTATATTCTTAGAAAATACAGCCCACATCCAAAGATGTGGGTCAGTATCATAGAAAGGAACTGAGTATATGGGGGGGTGTAGTTGTATAAACATCATCATTATAAATATTTATAAGAAATATGCAGGATGTATAAAAGACTCACATAGCCCGAAGAAAATCATCTTAATCATCAGAGGATGAAATAAGTACAATAACACATGTGAGTCATCATATAATTTTTTCTATCACTTTCAGTTCATCAAGAATATCAATTCTCATAATGTAAATATCATTTAAATCTTTCGAAAGAATAACTTTCACAATTCCACTTTCAAATCACTTTACCATTCACCATAAACACAAGGAAACACACACACACTAGGAGATCCTATAACTGACATAAACCATGTGAGCTACATAGAGTCCAATGTGCAACCCACGTTAGGGAGAGCCATCATATCCTTGCCATCAGAGTAGGACTATCGATATCAAATCCACACAAACTAGTGATCAGTATATAAATCAGCCTCAGGCTCACTCCTATGGGGGCACTTAGTTCTAGGGAAGTAAGGTCGCTTTATACCTCCTACTCGGTGCTAAAGATTTCTCTCGGACTTAGATCAGATCATTTCAAAGACAATCCACAACAAAACAATTTCAGTAATACATAAATATACATCAGGAGACATCATGCCTCCCATCTATCAAAATCAACCACGTTGTGGATTTCCTTCACACTCGAGTTCAAAATAACTCCATTACAACCGAAAGGTCAAATCATTCAAAATTTCTCAAATATTCAACATCAACGTGTTTATAACACACACTTTCTAAAAAAAACACAATTTCTAATGGGGATTCACGACCCAAATATCAAAATCATGATTAATATCGTTCAAGATTCATGCTTTATATCACAACACATGTAAATTCATCTTTCAAAATCATAAACATCAAAATTTCATAATAATCATCATAAGATATGGGTTCATTCTTCAAATTCATAAAAAACAAATAAAAATCATGCCTTTGTAAAGAAAATTACTTTTGGGTACAAGAACAAAAGAGAGTTCTTGTTGAAAAACCCCACATACCTTGAATTATGAACTTTAGATTGATACTCATTTTTGAGATGTTAATCATGCCTTTGAATGATGGTTATTGGAGTTTTTGAACTAGGAACTTGGAATCTTGAATAAATTTGTAGAATTAATGGTGAACTTTGGAGATTCTTGAAGTTGGATGTAGGAGCTTAGGATTTTCTTTTTGAGGTAATTTGATGAAATATAACATATAATGTTTCTAATAGGCTTTAATATAGGGTTTAGATGGATTTTGGGTTAGGGGAAATGACAAAAACGCCCCAAAAAATCAAATAATTCTCGAATCTGTCCTTTGGTGGATTGTGTTGATAGTCTAAAGTAGATCAACCATAACCTTTTACTTTGATATCCAAATTGGATGAAACCAATTTCATTAGAAAGAGGACTCTCATATCTTTCCATTAATATATAGTATTCTACCCAGATCATTGTGTATGAGGAGTTATGATCATTTGAAGTTGACCCAAAAATTCCCTTTTAATATGCTGAAGTAGATCAACCATAACTTTTTGTTCCGATAGACAAATTGGATTAAACCAATTTAATTGGAAAGAGAACTCACAGAGATTTTCATTAACATGTAGTATATAACCTAGATCATTTTGTACAAGGATTTATGATTATTTAAAGTTGGAGAAAAAATGTGTCAGGCCTCAGTACTTTTTCTTGCACGTCTTACTGTTCACTACTATTCATGGTTCGATTGAAATGTTCATGACTTATCGCTCGGGTGTCCATTTTGGATGATCCACATATCGTTGGAAAGCTTATTTGATAATCTACTCAATGATGGGTCATAACCTAAGGCATTATGCATGGAAAATTTATAATTTATTCTAGAAGATAGAACCCAACACTTTTATGCATAAAACTTCAATGAAAAATTTACTGGGGTATTACACTGAACTGAACTGAAGTAATTGAATTAACTGAAGTAGCTGAATTCCATTGAATTTTGAAATATTATTGAGATCTGATAACTGAATGAGATTATTGAGATTACTATGATTTTCCTGAGTCATGAGACTGATTGAATTATACTGAACCTAGGTTGACTGAGAGTATCTTGAAACATGACATTGATTCAAGGAACAAAGCTATATTTTTCAGGTACAAGTAGTTATTATTGTATGCAAACTCAATCCAAGACAAGTGGTCATCCCAACTATCCTTAAAATTACTTGCACACGCCCTTAGTATATCTTTTAGGGTCTAAATGGTCTTTTCTACTTGACCATCTATCTGGCGATGAAAGTTTTTACTATGATGAACTTGGATACCTAGACCCGTTTGGAACGCTTTCCAGAAATAAGAGGTGAATTGGGTACCACTGTCTAAGATAATAGGTATTGGATTACTATATAATCAGACCAACTCTATCTTCAGTGACTCTTTAAACTTGACTAGATCGGGATCTCTATCTTGCTTTTCTCTTACCCCAAAAACTAGAAATGATTCTAAACTACTATGAACCCATATGTCACCCTTCTCTGTATCGACTAAGAGAACGCCTAGTCTGGAAAACTAATGGACTTCCTGAGCTAACTTCTTCTTACTGTACTTAACATGAGCAACACTACCCATAGATAGTCTGCTGAGAGCATCGGCCACTACATTGGCCTTGCTCGGATAATAAAGGATACTTATGTCATAATTTTTCAGGAGCTCTAACCACCTTCTATGACAAAGATTGAGATCTTTCTGAAAAAAGACATATTGAAAGATCATATGATTTGTGAACACATCTACAAAAACTCCATATAGATAATGTCACCAAATCTATAAGGGAAATACTACGGCTGCTAACTCAAGATCATGAGTAGGATAATTCTTCTCATGGGGTTTAAGCTGTCTGGAGGTGAAGGATATGACCTTACCATGCGGCACGAGGAAATAACCAAAACCTACTCTAGATGGATCACAATACACTACGAAACCATCTGAACCATCTAGAAGAGCTACGACTAGAGCAGAGGTGAGTCAAGTCTTCAACTCCTGAAAACTCTTCTCGTAAGGATTTGACAACTGAAACTTGACTTTCTTCTGAATTAATTTGGACATAGGGGATACAATAGACAAAAATCCTTTAACAAACCGTCTCTAATATCCAGCCAAAACCAAGAAACTCCTGATATATGATGGAGAGATAGATTTGGGCCAGTTTCTTGCTGCTTCGGTCTTTTGAGGATCTACTCAAATTCCATCACTGAAAATGATATAACCAAGAAATGCGACTGACCTTAGCTAATATTCAGACTTACTAAATTTTATAAATAACTGTTTATTTCTAAGAGGCTGAAGTAGAATTCTGAGATGGTCTGCATGATCACGCTCACTATAGGAATAGACCAAAATATCATCTATGAAGACTATGACGAACATTTCCATGTACTGCTTGTAAACACAGTTTATCAAGTCTATACACGCTGTTGGGGCATTGGTGAGACCAAAGGACGTGACTAGGAATTTGAAGTGACCATACCGAGTTTAGAAAGTTGTTTTGGGAATGTCACATTCTTTGACTCTTAGCTGATGATTGCATGATCAGAGGCCTATCTTAGAGAAATAGCTGGCACCCTAAAGTTGGTCAAACAAGTCATCAATTCTTGAAAGTGGATACTTGTTGGTCATTGAGTTGACAATAGTCTATGCACATTCTGAGAGAACCATCTTTATTTCGGATGAATAAGACTGGTGTACCCCATGGGGAAATACTGGGTCTGATGAACCCCTTCTCTATGAGATCCTTCAACTAATCTTTCAATTCTCTAAGTTCTATTAGTGTCATTCTGTATGGTGGAATAGGTATAGGCTGAGTATCTAGAAAAAGATTGATGCCGAAGTCTATTTCCCTTTTGGTAGAAATCCCTAGAAGATCTTTAGGACAGACATTTGAATATTCATTAACGATTGGGATTGAATCAAGATAAGGAATTTCAAAACTAGTTTCCTTAACTCTAACAAGATGATAGACACATCCTTTAGATATTATTTTCCATGCTCAAATGTAGAAAATAAGCTGACCTCTAAAAGCGGATACACTACCCTTCCACTCTAGAAATGAATCCAATCCATGTCGAGAATGACATCAAAATCCATCATTGCTAATTCAACTAAGTCTGTTGTAGTGCCTTTCCAAAATATCATAATCGGGCAGTTCCTGTATACCCATAGGGCTATGATAGTTTTACCAACTAGGGTAGAGACTGAAAAGAGCTCTTCTATAATTTTGGGACTGACTCCAGAATCAACTACTATATAAGGAGTAACAAAATACAAAGAAGCTCCTGTATCTAGCAAAGCATAAACATGTACATGAAAGATCTGTAACATACTAGTAACTATATTAGGAGAATTTTCCTGATTATGTTAGGATTGGAGAGCATAGAGTCTATTTGGGCATTGCCTACTAGTAGCACTGGAACTAGCACCCTGCTAATTTTGGTGTTCAAACTGAGCTGAGAAGCGAAGATGACTCTAATAATCTGACTGGGGGTAGTCTCTGACTCTGTGGCTTGTCTTTCCACATTTAAAAAATACATCGCTACCATCTCTGTAAGCACCCTTGTAGTTCTTACCACAAGTCTGACAAAGGGGATTTGTTCAAGCATTGTGGATACTGTCCTAAGAAGTTGAGCCAGGCACCCTATCTTTATTTCCATCCTAAACTTAGGAAATGGTGCATTATCTGAAGGAGTTGTAAATAATAACTTAGGATTAAACTGAGAATGGTTTCCTCCTTCTGATTTGGGCTGGGAAAGTTGAAACTACTTATCTTTGCTCTCTTATTCTGCTTATCCCTTATCTTAATATTTTCATCTTTTTTCTTTTGAGAATAAGTCATAAGCCTACCTAAAGTTATGTCACTATTTAACATCACAGACCTAGACTCATTGACCACACTATCATTTACCTTAAAAACAAACTTACTCATCTTAGCCTTGTTGTCTTCAACCACATGAGGGGCATATCTGGCTAATTAAGTAAACATAAAAAAATACTCTTTCACCGTCATATTTCCCTTTCTAAGGTTGATAAATTTTAATATCATAGCTTGTCCCAGATCTAAGGAAAAGAACCTCTCTAAGAATGCGGTGACAAACTCCTCCCACTCTATAGGCCCTGCATCATCTGGCCTTTCAGTCTTCTAGTGCTTGTACCAAATGTGAGAAACATCCTAAAACTGGTATGCAGCTAGCTCACCACTCTCACTAGGAGTAACCCCCATGATTTCTATAACCTTCTTAACCTAATCAATGAATTCTTGAGGGTCCTCATCTAACTTATAACCAAGAAGAATGGAGAATTTATTCGAGTGAACTCCTAAATCCTTGCTGTAGCTGAATTGGCCACTGGGTTGGCCAAAACTACAGATGATGGTTTATTTTGAACGGCAATTGACTGAGCAAGAGTAGTTAATAAAGCTATAAACTCTAGGGAGAAAAAACTATACTCACTAGAATGACATAAATACTGAAAGATGGGAAACCGTTCCTAAACCATCTTTTAGCCTCTTGTACACAAATGTGGCATGCAACACGCCCATGCAAAAGACTCTACTAGATGCAGCTTTCAGAATTCCTAGGACTCTATTAAACCTTAGGCTTTGATACCAAGTTTGAAATACCCCGAATCTGGTATCCAGAATATTACATGGTGCTCATGACCCCAAAGGACCACAAGTTAACCCATGACTAATATCTGTACCTGTATACTGCATAATGTACTGTATAAATATGGAAACATAAAATGAAAGGCCCTAAGGTTTAAAACTGTAACATAAAATCTGGTATGGGGTATAAATACCTAAAACAAAACTATCTAAACATGATAGTCCAAACATGATAGTCAGTAAATCCTCTAACTGACTGAACTGTCTGAATAAGGAGTTGATGGGACATGTCCATAACTAACTCCAACTACTAAACTAACTAAGTACTGAGATGAAATAACAAATTATATCATTGTCGGATGATGAGGACTCACTGCTGACAGATTGTTGATATCTGGAATCTACTGATGCTTTGGAGCTCGTATCTCTAAACCTATGGTATAAGACACCATAACGCAAATACGTTAGTACTTTGAATATACTGGTATGCATGTTAGGTAGGCTAAAAGCATTGGGTTCATATGCATGAAAAATACTTACTAACTGACTAACATGAATGTGAGAATACATGCATGAATACATAGTAACTATATCTGAGATCGTGATAACACAAAATTACTGATAACTAATTATGACTGATAACTATATTCTTTTTACTGATATAATTGATAACATGAGTGACTGTATCTGACAGTCCTGAATCTGATGGAACTAGCTGAGTTCTTAAATGTTCTAAGTTGATTGTATCTAACAGTCCTGCATTCTATATAACTATCTGAGTTCTATTACTGAGATTGAATGACTGTATCTAACAGTCCTAAATTCTATAAACAAAACTGTGGGAAGTAGTGATCTAACATACATGCCCCAAATAATGCATTATAGCTGAGTTGAAGTCCAAGCTATAAAACTAATTGGAAGGGTGTCAATACCGTACAACTTGTAAGGACAAGCTGTGGGTAACCTTTATCTGATAATGTCCCCTAAAAGGGAATAGTGGGACCCTCATTTGATAGTGTTTATCCACCTTATCAAACCTCATCTGATAGTGTTGATGACTCAACCTATGTTGACTACATAGTTTTAGAATGGAAGGATGACTTCTAAGAATCACACCTTTATCTGACAGTGTGTGTTCCCTTCCCTAGGTTAACTTGGTGCTAATTCCTACTCCGATCTGAATGGACACTGAACATGGATTGTTGAATTGAACTGAAGTAACTGAATTAACTTAATTACATTGACTAATGAAATATTACTGAGATCTGATAACTAACTGAGATTACTGAGATTACTGAGTTTTTCATGAGTCATGAGACTGATTGAATTCTACTGAACCTAGCTTGACTGAGAGTATCTTGAAACATGACATTAATTCTAGGCACATAGCTATATTTTTTGGGTACAACTACCCTCACGACTCGATGGAAGGAAACTGACAAGGAATGTCATTCTTGAATATACGACTAATATCAACAATCCATAATACAATAATTAAAGACATTTCAAGGGAATCTGATTATCAGAGCTTGATACGTGAATAAGATTGCATGTATATATAGCATAATTTCTTAAGTCTAACTCATGATCATTCCAACAATAATTTCAAAAATAAGAGTAACATGGAACTCATTTTGGATCACATTTTAGCTATAGTTCATAATTTCTATCCTCCTAGGCCTTATATCAAACACCCTACATGCAAAACTTAAGGCATAGGTAAAATCATCAAATTTTACAAATCGTAAACCACCAAATTCATGATTTTCAATTTATATGCTAACGTAGATTTCATAATTTCACATAAGGATCCCAACATGTGAATCCAACAACTACAATCACATAACTTAAGCAACCCACAACATAATAATCATCATTCATAATTTAAAAATAGGGTTCTAGATCTTTATGGATGAAAGGAATCCATAAATCAACACAACGCATACCTTAGTTCTTGATTAGTGAAAATTGATGGAGAGATTTTCTTGAAATTGAATCCCCAATTGCAACTCTATCTTGTTCTTGAGTGAAAATTAAGAGAAACTAGTATATTTTGGGTGAAGAATGGCTAAATCATGTGTTATTGGGTTTAAATTGGGGTGGCAAATTGACCCTTTTAACCCTGGATGCGTGTTTTAAATTAAGTAAAATATTCCCGAATTGGACCCCTAGCGCGACGCGGCGCTATCGCACCATGTTACAGGAATTTGAAAACTGGGAAATTGAGAGACGGCGCAATACAGAACCATCGCGCTGCTACTTTATTTGTGACCTGGAAGTTTGGTGCAACGCTCTACTATTATGGACCCCTACTGGAATTTGACAATAACCATTTTCTCCTACGGCGCGGTGCGCCACTTACTAATGTGGCATTATTTTACGACAGAAAGTTGAAATAGTCATAACTTTTTACCCGATTATCGAATTTAGGTGAATCTTATATCAATGGAAAACTTATTGAATTTCCCACATGACAAAAAGTGATAATCGTATAAAGTCCTCATGGAATAAACACCATTCAATTTAGAAGCTATTACTTGAAATTTTTGGGCCGAAATTAGTTAGGAAAGTTTGGGGTATTATAGGTTTTCACCCATAGATTATATCAAGTTGTTACTTTTGCGCACTATTTACTTTATATGTAGTTATAAATTTCAAAACTATATTGGTTATGTTCGCACTCATTTAATACTAATAGTTAAACTAAAAGTTGATAGTTTCATAACACTTGTCTCTGAGGTATCGATTTTGGCTTGAAAAGAGGATACTATATTATTTGGTGAGACAACATACACTTGTGTGTATGCTTGGGGTCAACAATTTTTTGGTGCCGTTGTCGGGGACTTGTAATTTGGCAACTATTTTGTTTTTAGTTTCTCTCTTTAGATTTCTTTGGTGCTTTATGGTTGTTCTTTGGTATTGAATTTGCAGGAAATAGGTTGACAAATTTGTAAGTCGGCATGGGATAGGGTATTGGTCATACCAAACCGCAAACCCAATAAATTGTATCATAAATTTAGGAGAAAAGTAGAACTTCTCCCCTCAATTCTACAAATTCATGAGGAACAAGACAATACAACTCTCATTGATGGAGGAGAATTATCCCATATGACAGTTTCTGAAGTGACAATCCCACTTCCATCAAATTTGACCTCTTTTTTTCAGAAACCAAAATATAGAGGTAATTTTGAGCTGAAAAAGAACATGGTGCAGCTGTTGATTAGCAGTGGATAGTTTATTGGGCTTTCATATGAAATTCCACAAGTCCATCTATGAAACTTTTTAGAGCTCAGTGACACATTCATCCCAGTGGGTGTGTCATCTAATTATATAAGGCTGATACTATTTCTTTTTTCACTATTAGGGGAAGTTAAAAAGTGGTGGAACGCTAAGTCGGCAAATTCAATCACTACATGGGATAACTTAGCCCATAAATTTATCGTTTGATTCTTTCTATATGGAAAGACTGCAAGACTTTATAGTGAGATTGTGTGCTTTAAACAGAAGCCAAATGTGAATTTATATCATGCTTGGGAGCGGTTTAAAGAACTTCTTCAGGACTGTCCATACCATCAACAGTCTAATAAGGTATTAGCTCACACTTTTGTTGAAGCACTTGACCATAACACAAAATTTTTTCTAGAATCAACTGTAGGTGCTCAAGATTTGAAGTTGACATATGATGAGCTTTATGCCTTATTGAATCAGCTTGCACAGAGGAATCCTGAGTGGTGTTTAGATTTAAGAAATGCCAGAAAGGAGGTTGCAGGTGTATTGGAGATGGATCAATTAAATTTTATATCCACCCAAATTTCTATGTTACCAAATCAATTAAGCAATATATAGTTGGAGGTTGCACATCCTGCAGCCACAGTTAATGCAATCCAATAGACTATAGGTTGGTGTGATGTTTATGGTAATAGTGGGTATTAGCGGTTATGTGTGCTGCAAATCCTGAGTCTGTGATGTTTGTGGGCCATGTTCAAAGGACGAATTATGGGAACAAAAATACTAAAAAGTGGTAGACTCAGCTATAAATACTTTATGGAATTATTCAGTAGCAGCGAGTTCAAATTAATAGGGACACAACCCATAATAGCAATGTGGAAGACATAATGAAGCAAAGTATGGCTACTTAAGCAAAATTGATAGCAGATACAATGATCCAGCAAGCAGCTACAATAATCTTAGAGTTTTAAATTGATCGGTTAGCGAAGGCACAAAATACTAGGCCTCTAGGTGTTTTGCCAAGTGATACAGAAAATCCTAAACAATTAATGATAATCTATTTGAGGAATGGTAAGAATATAAATGAAGAACCTCCAAAGAAAAATTTGTTAAAAATTCTAGAAAGTCTAAGTACTCAATAAATAAATTTGCTAAACAGCTACAGAAGATGCCACCACTACCTTTCCTATAAAAACATATAAATTCAATGGAGGATTCATGCTTCAAGACCTTATTTGACACATTCAGAGAGATTAAAATGAAGTTACCTCTTTTATTTTTTTCACGTGTAATGCCCAAGTACGCTAAGTACTTGAAGGATATGGTCACTAACAATGTTAACTTCTAGGATGTCGAGACGGTAGCACTAACTGAGGTGTGTATCTCTTTGGTGATGTAGAATATGCCTAAGAAGCTCAAGGACCCTAGGAGGTTCACTCTTCATACTCAAATTGGCAATAGTGAGGTGGTCTACTGTAATTCTCTGTATTTTAGGGCTAGTCTTTGTACCGTCCTCCCTACATATACAAGCTATGATCTTAATGAATCCTCTTTAAATATGAGTTTCATAATCTTTATTCTCATGTTTGGTTTGCTTTTTAGGTGAAAAATTTTCATAAGAATCAATTAGAAAAAAGCTGAGCTTAGAGCCTTTGATTCGTCCAAAGTTTGGTATTCGATTCTACAAGGGTCAAATTTAAATGTGTATAAATTTTTATATACGTAGAATTTTACAGCTTAAGATCCACTAAATTATCGATAATTGAATTGTATTTCCAATGATACCAATTTCCCCTAAATCTAATATCCGAACGAAAAGTTATGGCTTTTTTCGTGTGAGGCAGTAAGCCAACACAATAGAGATGCGACGCATCGGCCTGTGTGTTACATAACTGTTTCACATACTAATTCAGTTTTTAAGGAATCTAGGGTAACTTTGGTCACTTCACCTAACCCATATCAACCCATAACACTTAATTTTAGCCCCCAAAAGATATGTACACTCAATTATTCATCTTTTCTCTCAATGAAAAACCCTAGCTTCCTCAGGAACACCAAGAACTTTATTAATCTTTCTTCAAGAAAATCAAGAACTAAAGTTTTCTAATTCAAGAATTATTTGAAAATTGTATTTCTCCATCAAGATTAAATCTTTAAGGTATGTGGGAGTTCATCAATGGATCCTCGTACACCTATAGAGCCCAAAAACTCTTATCTTTTAATGAAAGAATGAATCTTCCATTACTATGGTATTGTGTATGTACAAGAAAGATTGAATTTCATATTTTCATGATGTTTTTAATTCATTTCAGCCCATGTATGATTCCATGAAATATTTTAAATTCCTCATGCTATGAATTTGAATTTTCTATGATTTACTCAAGTAAATTCCATGATAGATCCTAAATTCAAGATGTTTAGTAATATTCTCATGTTTTATATTCATGCCTTCTACATGTTTGATGAAATTCCCATATCATGTTAAGTCAATTTCAAGATGAATCACCAAGCTATGAACTTTGCCATGTAACTCTGTTGTTCCCTCATATTTAAGACATTCCTACATTTAATCTATGGACTTTACATGTTGTGTTGAAACACTCATGTCTTATTTCAAGAAAATTACCTGTGAATTTCCCAATTCATGATCTTAGTAACATAATCATGTTATGCTCCCATGTTTAAGATATTCTCATGTCCAACTTCATGATCCCCATGTGTTTGGCGAATTGCCCCATATTAAAGTATTAATCTCCATGTGCTTCATAGAATTCCCATGTGAATTGAATAGGGTAATCATGACACATTACCATGTGTTCTCATTCATATACAAGTCCATAACCTCCATTTGTTTAATAAAATGTCTCAGCGAATGAATTGTGAACAATGGACTATGGCTATGCTTTTCAAGATCATGCTATGCTTTACTTTTCATGCTATCAAGTCCTGGGGGTATTCAATACCTGAAAATCTAGTTGCTTACCTAGAGCTATGGTAGTTACAGAACAATGCCAGTAGTCTCACGAATAGTAGTACTCAGTAATCAGTTACCGTCTCAGTTCAGTATTCAATTCAAAACTCAGTCAGTTAACAGAACTCAGTGTATTTAGTCAGACATTAGAACTTAGTGAACTCAATCTAGTGCAGTTGGTTAACATGATCGGTAACAGTTTAGTGAATCCTAGTACAGTTTAGAAATCAATATAGTGTCTATTCAATTGGGAGTAGGAATCAGCACCAAGTGAACGCATAGATGGGGGCATTCCTACCAGTTTAAGGTTTGACCCTTAGCAGTAATCCCTGAGTTATAAAACTACGTAGCCAGTGTTAGTTGAGATATTTTTTTCTCTAACTAGGGTTGATACATCTCACATAAGTTTTCCTGCCAGCAAGGGTTGATGAAAGTGTTTCCTATCAAAGAGGGTTAAGTCATAACTTCTTTTTACCTATAGCACTGATTTACACATTTCTAATTGGATTTATAGTTTAGACCCCAATACATTCAAAGAGGTATATATCAGTTTGATGATTACTTTCTACAGTCTCAGTTTCAGACTCGGTATAGAACTCAGTTTAGTTCTACATAATCAGGACTGTAAGAAATAGTCACCCATTTATTAGTAATAACAACTATCAGTTACTCAGTTATCAAAACTTAGAATTCAATTCCAGTCTTAGTCTCACTTACAATCTTAGTTACAGTTTTAGTCATGGTCTTAGTCGCATGATCAGATCAATAACTCAGTTCAATTTTAGGTTTGCTTGACCATAGCATACAATTATCAATATTTTAGTATGTTAGTTTATAGACTATTTTTGAATCATGTTATATGCTTGGTCTTGTATTCTCAAATAATAGAGTTTTTATGAATTAATGCTTAGTTATCTCATGTTACTTAGTCAATCCTTACCTCATATGCATAATACTCTATAGTTTTTTTCTAGTTATTCAAACTCAGTACAGTTTAGTCTTACATGCCTAGTATTTAACTATTACACATTCAGTTTATCAAATAAGTTAGTATTTTTATGCATTCATGCTTAATGTGATTTTATATTTTGATCCTCATTTCATTTCAATCTTCATCATATAGTTTCAGACCTAGTATTCATACAATATCTATGTTTAATCATATTCCAGCTTTAGTTATAGTTATATCATTACAACAAGTTTACAAAAACTAAGTGTAGAGATTCACCATCTTATCAGAGAATGTTTGTCACTCATGTTTTAAGATATTTTAATTTTCAGTTTATTCCAGCCTATTGGTTAGTCTACTTATACTTAGCATGCAGATTTTACAATTATGTATGAAATCAGTTTTACTTATTGCATTTACCCCTACATACTCAGTACATTCAAGAAATACTGATCATGATATATGTCTATGTGCTACATTATCTCATAATGTAGGTATCAGTTATAGCCTACACATCATGATTAGACAGTTGCAGATTCCAGCTAGTAGGTGATTAGTTCTCCTACTTTGAGAACTCCAGACAGTTTTAGTTCATGTATAGTTCATTTATTTCTATGAATATTGATTAGTGGTAGTTTCAAGAATGGCCTAACTATCCATATGGAGTACAGTAGAGGCATCATAGATGTCAGTCAAAGTCAGGCATATTGTAATATTTTATCAGTATTGTATTTATTTGATTTTTAGTATGATCATATTTCTGCACAGTAGAATAGCTATTTATTATGATATAATTCAATCGTTTTACACTATGCTTGTTCATGGGTTAACTTGGGATCATTTGTAGTTCCAAGCACCGTGTGATGACTAGGTGGTAGTCTTGGATCATTACAAACTTGGTATCAGAGCATCGAGTTCAAGTGTCCTAGGGTGTCTACTAAGTTGTGTCTAGTAGAGTCTTACGCAGCGATAAGAAGACATCTGTACTTTTCTTTGAGAGGCTACAAAGCATTAAGGAAATATTTCCCTTCTTTTAAGTCTTAGATGGTGCAGTAGAAGTATTATCTAAAAAATTTATGCATATCCTCATATTTCTCTATTCATTCTAACTCTGCCTTAGTTTTGAGGCTACAAAAATAATGATTCTTAAGTCCTTACAGATAGTGATTCCTTTGCCAGTCCCTATAGATAGTTATAGGATTGTATGTTTCCTCAGAATATATCTCATCAGTGCCCTTATGTCCTAAAGTTTGAAATATTTCATTCATATTAATGTAAATCATGCATTAAGCAAAAGTCTGATTTACTCTCAGATTTCCTTCTCAGAATCCCTTATACAGTATATGATTTAGAGTTACAAGTATAAACCCAACAGTTTAGCATTAGTAGATTTGTGATAGCATTATCCATATTGAGCATATAATATATTCATGGGGCTTTTTGTACGAAAGATGAATCAGTAAGCTTGAACAGTGTATGCAAGAAATTAAGATTTTTGATTTCAAATTAAGTATGATGGTATGGATGAGTTTATCATTCATGTGTATTATTATACCCTATACTATAGAGTAAAGTGATTGAAGTTTAGTTTAGAGTTTAGTAAAATGGTCACAGACTTAAGATGATGGCCTAAAGCTAAAGGGGATATGACAGAACAAGCGACCAAGTCAGACTCTCAGATTCTAGTAGTAGTGCCAGTGTGTGTATAAAAGTAGTAAGGGAAGTTGATTTTTAACCTATTCTTATCTCAGTGCAAAGTTTTTCAGTCATCATGATATCTAGTTATACCTAACATGTCTGCTCCATTATCACAGTTCATACTTATACACTTTATAGAAAAACTATGTACACTTTCAGCTTATAGTATAAGGAGTTTTAGTTCACTCAGTAGTATAAATCATGTTCTATGAAATCATGAACTCTAAACTTAGGTCATCCATGTAATGACTCATGTACTCATTTTACACTCATAATGATCAAGGAAATTCAATTTATGCCATGTATGTCCTCAATTCAGACATCTTTGATGAATTCATATCATTGAAACTTTATTCCTCCGAACTAAGTTGTGTGTCAAAGTTATTCTTTCATGTATCAGGTCCTCATGTTCTAACCTTCAGTGACCTATCCTTATGCCATGATTAGTTGAAATTCTATGTGTGTTTTCTTGGGCTAGTGCATGAAAGTTTTAAGGATAGAGGTTTATAGAAAATGAGACAGACGTTTTTGTTGTGGCTTTCCTACAAGTTGAAGTGTGGTTATGAAGATAGTCTTGAATGTTATATTGGTGTACAAGTGGAATATATAGTTGAGTATAAGCTCTTAGTATAATTCAATTTGTATATCCAGCAATTTAGTCTAGCAGTCAGACATACAAGTTCCTAGGGTTTTCCATCTTTCCTATTCATGAGGTAATTCACGTTTATTTACAGTTCGAATTTAGATCATTTTATACATATGCATCAATTTCAGATCTCAGATATTCAATCATGATTTAGTCCATAAGTTTCTCATGCATCATCTCAGTCTTTCCTTAGTATTTCGGTCAAGTCAGTATCATTCAAGGGATGAAGTATCCCAAGAGGGAGATGTATTGTAATAACTCAAGTATTCATTTCCTAAACTTTTCATTTTTTCTTCACGAAATAGGATCCATCTTGAAGTAATAGTTACTCATCAATTAAATCTCTTGTTTTTATCCCAACCTTACAATCATTCTCATGTCATTCCATGCATTTAAGAAATCAGTTCAGTTTATGATAATCAATGCATGTATCATGTTTCTAAATCAGCTATGCAATCATGTTCCAATTCAGTCATTTTCAAAATATGATATCAGTTGCCTTCGTATAGTACTCTCAGTCTAACAAGTCTCATTCCAGGATTAATGTTTCCAAGGGGGAGATAATGTAATACCTCGCATTTTTTGGCTAGTCTTTGAACCATCATTTCTATGTGTATAAGCTATGATCTTAATGATTCTTATACAAATATGAGTTTCATGATCTTTATTCTCTTGTTTGGTTTGATTTTGAGGTGAAAAATATTCATAAGAATCAATTAGAACAAAGTTGAGCTTAGAACCTTTGATTCATCCAAA
Source organism: Capsicum baccatum var. pendulum (assembly GCA_030864225.1). Taxonomy (NCBI): domain Eukaryota; kingdom Viridiplantae; phylum Streptophyta; class Magnoliopsida; order Solanales; family Solanaceae; genus Capsicum; species Capsicum baccatum. Next base: position 166,957,359 of record CM061556.1, on the reverse strand, counting down.
GTTTGATATTCGATTCTACAAGGGTCTACTTTAAAAGTGTACAATTTCTTATATATGTAGAGTTTTATATCTCAAGACCCGCCTAACTGTAGATAATTGAATTTGCTTTCCAATGATACCAATTTTGCCTAAATCTAATACTCGATCAAAAACTTATGGCCATTTTCGTGTGAGGCAGTAAGCCGATGGGATAGCGACATGACGCGTTAGCTTGCGCGTTACAGAATAGTTTCATATGCTAATTCATTTTTAAAGGGTCTAGGGACACATTTTCACTTAGCCTCGCCCAAATCCGCCCATAACACTTAATTTTATCCCCCAAAAGCAATATACACTCAATTATTCGTCTTTTCTATCAAACAAAAATCCTAGCCTCCTCAAGAAGACCAAGAACTTCATCAATTTTTCTTTAAGAAAAGAAAGAAATCAAGTTTCCTAATTCAAGAATGCTTTCAAGATTGTGTTTCTCGTTCAATATTAAAGCTTTAAGATATGTGGGAGTTCATCCATGGGTTCTCTTTCACCCATGGAGCCCATCAACTCTTTTCTTTTAAGTAAAGAATGAATCTTCCATTACTATGGTATTTTATATGTTCAAGAAAGATTGAATTTGATGTTTTCATGATGTTTTTAATTCAATTCAGCCCGTGTATGATTGCATGAAAGATTTTAAATTCCTCATGCTATGAATTTGGATTTTCCATGCTTTATTCAAGTAAATTCCATGATAGATCCTAAATTCAAGATGTTTAGTAATATTCTCATGTTTTAAATTCGTGCCTTCTATACGTTTGATAAAATTCCCATATCATGATAAGTCAATTTCAAGATGAATCCCTAAGCTATGAACTTTACCATAGAACGATGTTGTTCCCTCATATTTAAGACATTCCTACATTTAAGCTATGGACTTTACATGTTGTGATGAAACACTTATGTCTTATTTCAAGCAAATTACCTATGAATTCCCTAATTTATGATCTTAGTAATATAATCGTACTATGCTCCCATGTTTAAGATATTTCGATGTCCAAGTTCATGATCCCCGTGCCCCATATTAAAGTATTAATCTCCACGTGCTTGATAAAATGCCCATGTGAATTGAATAGGGTAGTCATGACATGTTACTATGTGTTCTCATTCATGTACAAGTCCATAATCTCCAATTGTTTGATAAAATATCTCAGTGAATGAATTGTGAACAATTGACTATGGCTATGCTTTTCAAGATCATGCTATGCATTACTTTTCATGCTATCAAGTCCTGGGGGTATTCAATACCTAAAAATCTATTTGCTTAACTAGAGCTATGGTAGTTACAGAACAATCCTAGTAGTCTCACGAATAGTAGTACTCAGTAATCAGTCATAGTCTCATTTCAGTATTTAATTCAAAACTCAGTTAGTTAATAGAACACAGTGTATTTAGTCAGACATCAAAACTCAGTAAACTTAGTCTAGTTCAGTCAGTTAACATGATCAGTAATAGTTTAGTGAATCCTATTACAGTTTAGAAATCAATTCAGTGTCTATTCAATTGGGAGTAGGAATCAGCACCGAGTGAACCCATAGATAGGGGCATTCTTGCCAGCTTAAGGTTTGACCCTTAGTAGTAATCCCTTAGTTATAAAACTATGTAGCCTGTGTAGGTTGAGATATCTTATTCCCTTACTAGGGTTGATACATCTCACACAAGTTTTCCTGCCAGCAAGGGTTGATGAAAGTGCTTACTGTCATAGAGGGTTAATTCATAGCTTATTTTTACCTATGGCACTGTATTTACACATTTATAATTGGGTTTATTTTTTGGACCCCAATATATTTACAGAGAGATATGTCAGTTTAATGATTACTTCCTACAGTTTGAGTTTCAGACTCTGTATAGAACTCAGCTCAGTTCGACATAATCAAGACTGTCAGAAATAGTCACCCAGTTATTAGTAATAACAACTATCAGTTACTCAGTTATCAAAACTTAGTATTCAGTTCCAATATGAGTCTCAGTTACAATCTTAGTTTCAGTTTCAATCACGATCTTAGTCGCGTGATCAGATCAATAACTCAGTTCAATTTTAGGTTTGCTTGACCATAGCATACAGTTATCAATATTTTAGTATGTCAGTTTATAGACTATTTCTAAATCATGTTATACGCTTGGTATTGTATTCTTAAATAATATAGTTTTCATGAATTTATGCTTAGTTATCTCATGTTATTTAGTCAGTCCTTACCTCAAATGCATAATACTCTACAGTTTTTTTCAGTTATTCAAACTCAGTACAGTTTAGTCTTACATGCCTAGTATTTAACTATTACACATTCAGTTTATCAAATAAGCTAGTATGTTTATGCATTCATGCTCAATGTGATTTTATATTCTTATCCTCAATTTATTTCAGTCTTTATCATGTAGTTTCAGACCCAGTATTCATACAGTATCCATGTTTTATCATATTTTAGCTTCAGTTATACATACATCATTACAACAAGTTTACAGAAACTAAGTGTAGAGATTCACCATTTTATCAGAGAATATTTGTCACTCATGTTTTAATATATTTCAATTTACAGTTTATTCCAGCCTATTGGTTAGTCTACTTATACTTACCATGTAGATTTTACAATTATGTATGAAATCAGTTTTACCTATTGCATTTACCCCTACATAATTAGTACATTAAAGAAGTACTGATCCAGATATATTTCTATGTGCTATATTGTCTCATAATGTAGGTATCAGTTATAGCGTACACATCATGATCAAACAATTGCAGATTCTAGCTAGTAGGTGATTAGTTCTCCTTCTTTGAGAACTCCAGACAGTTTTAGTTCATGTATAGTTCATTTATTTTTATGTATATTGATTAGTGGTAGTTGCAGGCATGTCCTAACTATCCATATGCAATATAGTAGAAGCATCATAGATGTCAGTCCAAGTCAGTCAGAATATAATGCTTTATCAGTTTTTTATTTATTTTAGATTTTTAGTATGATCATATTTTTGCACAGCAGAATAGCTATTTATTATGTTATAATTAAATCTCTTAACAGTATGCTGGTTCATGGGATAGCTTGGGATCACTTGTAGTTCCACGCACCGTGTGATGACTACGGGGTAGTCTTGGGTCCTTACAAATATGGTATCAGAGCATAGAGTTCAAGTGTCCTGGGGTGTCTATGAAGTCGTGTCTAGTAGAGTCTTATGGAGCAGTAAGAAGACATCTGTACTTTTCTTTAAGAGGGCTACAAAGCATTAAGGAAATTTTCCCTTCTTCAAGTCTTAGATGGTGCAGTAGAAGTATTATCTAAAAAATTTATGCATATCCTCATATTTCTCTATTCATGCTAACTCTGCCTTAGTTTTGAGGCTACAAAAATAGTGAAGCTTAAGTCTTTACAGATTGTGTTTCCTCAGCCAGTCCCCACATATAGCTATAGGATTGTACATTACCTCAGAAAGTATCTCATCAGTGCCCTTATGTCCTAATGTTTGAATTATTTCATTCACGTTAATGAAAATCATGCATTAAGCCAAAGTCAGATGTACTTTCAGATTTGCTTCTCAGAATCCCTTAGACAGTATGTGATTTAGAGTTAGAAGTATGAACCCAGAAGTTTAGCATTATTAGAGTTAGGATAGGATTATCCATATTGAGCATATTATATATTCATGGGGCTATTTGTACGAAAGATGAATCAGTAGGCTTGAACAGTGTATGCAAGAAATTAAGATTTTTGATTACTAATTAATTATGATGGTATGGATGAGTTTATCATTCATGGTAATATTTTACCCTAAACTCTAGAGTAAAGTGATTGAAGTTTAGTTTATAAGTTAGTAAAGTGGTCACAACTAAAGATGATGGCTTAAATCTAAAAAGGAGATGATAGAACAAGCAACCAAGTCAGGCTCTCAGATTCTAGTAGTAGTGCCAGTATATGTAGAAAAGTAGTAAGGGAAGTTGATTCCTAACCTATTCTTATATCAGTGCAAAGTTTTTCAGTGATCATGATATCTACTTATGCCTACCATGTCAGCTCCATCATCACAGCTCATACTTATAACCCTTATAGAAAAACTGTGTACGTTTTAAGCTTATAGTATAAGGAGTTCTAGTTCACTCAGTCGTATAAATCATGTTTTATGAAATCATAAAATCCAAACTCAGGTCATGCATGTAATGACTCATGTACACATATTTTATAGTATTTTTAGATCCAGATACTTATTTTACACTCATAATGATCAAGGAAATTCAATTTATGCCATGTATGTCCTCAATTCAGACCTCTCTGATGAATTTATGTCATTGATACTTTATTTCTCATACCTCAATTGAGTGTCAAAGTTATTCTTTCATGTATCAAGTCCTTATGTTCTAACATTCAGTGACCTCTCCTTATGCTATGATTAGTTGAAATTCTATGTGTGTTTTCTTGGGCTAGTGCATGAAAGTTTTAAGGATAGAGGTTTAGAGAAAATGAGAAATATGCTTTTGTTGTGGCTTGCCTACAATCCCATGTGTGTTTATGAAGATAGTCTTGAATGTCATGTTGGTGTACAAGCGGAATATATAGTTGAGTATAAGCTCTTAGTATAATTCAATTTGCATATCCAGCAATCTAGTCTAGCACTCAGCCATACAAGTTCCTAGGGTTTTCCATCTTTCCTATTCATAAGGTAATTCACATTTTTGTAAAGTTCGAATTCAGATCATTATATGCATATGCATCAGTTTTATATCCCTGATATTTAGCCATGATTTAGTCCATAAGTTTCTCATGCATCATCTCAGTCTTTCGATAGTATTTCAGTCAAGTCTGTATTATTCAAGGGTTGAAGTATCCCTAGGGGGAGATGTATTGTAATAACTCTAGCATTAATTTCCTGAACTTCTCATTTTTTCTTTACGAAATAGGATCCATCTTGAAGTAATAGTTACTCATCAATTGAATCTTTTGTTTCTATCCTAACCTTACAATCATTCTCATGTCATTGCATGCATTCAAGAAATCAGTTCAGTTTATAATAGTAAGTTCATGTATCATGTTTCAATATCAGTTATGCAATCATGATCTAATTCTATTATTTTTAAAATATGATATTAGTTGACTTCGTACAATACTCTCAATCTAACAAGTCTCATTCGAGAACGAATGTTTCCAAGGGGGAGATAATGTAATACCTTGTATCTTTTGGCTAGTCTTTGAACCAACATTTCTACGTGTATAAGCTATGATCTTAATGATTCCTATACAAATTTGGGTTTCATGCTCTTTATTCTCATGTTTGGTTTGATTTTGAGGTGAAAAATATTCATCAGAATTAATTAGAACAAAGTTGAGCTTAGAACCTTTAATTCGTCCAAAGTTTGATATTCAATTCTACAAAGGTCTACTTTAAAAGTGTATAAATTCATATATACGTAGAGTTTTATAGCTCAAAACCCACCAAACAATAGATAATTGAATTAGCTTTCCAACGATCCTAATTTCACCTAAATCTAATACCCGAGAAAAAACTTATGGCCTTTTTTGTGTAAGGCAGTAAGCAGATGGAATAGCGACACGACATATTGGCCTGTGCGTTACGGAACTGTTTCACATGCTAATTCATTTTTAAAGGGTCAAGGGGCACTTTTTTCACTTACCCTCACCCAAATCCGCCCATAACACTTAATTTTATTCCCCAAAAGCAATATACACTCATTTATTCATATTTTCTCTCAAAAAAAAATCCTAGCCTCCTCAAGAACTCGAAGAACATCATCAAGTTTTCTTCCAGAAAAGAAAGAACTCAAGTTTCCTAATTCAAGAATTCTTTCAATATTGTGTTTCTCCTTTAAGATTAAAGCTTTAAGGTATGTGGGAGTTCATCCATGGGTCCTCTTTCACTCATGGAGCCCAAAAACTCTTTTTTTTTTAGTGAAGAATGAATTTTCCATTACAATGGTATTTTGTATTTTCAAGAAATATTGAATTTCATGTTTTCATGATTTTTTTAGTTCAATTCAAACGATGTATGATTCCATGAAATATTTTAAATTTCTCATGCTATGAATTTGAATTTCCCATGCTTTATTTAAGTAAATTCCATGACAGATCCTAAATTCATGATGTTTAGCAATATTCTCATGTTTTAAATTCTTTCCTTCGATATGTTTAATGATATTCCCAGATCCTTTTAAGTCAATTTCAATATGAATCCCCTAGATATGAACTTTTCTATGTAACTCTATTGTTCCCTCATGTTTAAGACATTTTTCAAGCTATGAACTTTACATGTTGTGATGAAACACTCATGTCCTATTTCAAGTGAATTACATATGAATTCCCCAATTCATGATCTTCGTTATATAATCATGCTATAATCCCCATGTTTCTGGCGAATTGCCTCATATTAAAGTACCAATTTCATCCAAATTCGGTATCGAAGTAAAAAGTTATGGACATTTTAAAGAAAACTATCAGAACTGCCCAGAAGTAATGGTTAGGCTGATGGACCATCGAGCCATTGATGGGCCACTGCCCAAGCCATCTCGACTAAGGCAGTGACCCCGAATTTTTCTCAAGTGCAACGGTTAGGACCGACGGACCGTCCAGCTAGCAAAGGACCATCGCTCAAGCCGTCGCTACTAAGTTAGTGAGTCCCTATTTTGGCCCAGGTACGATGGTTAGAATGATAGACCGTCTAGCCAATGACGAACCATTGCACGAGCCATCGCAGATCCTGTTAAGAGAATTCTAAACTATTTTTAAAAGGGTATTTAGGTCTTTTCCACCCATTTGAACCCCTAATTATTTTTCTCTCAAGAATAATCCCCAAGAACAAAATCTAAATCCTTCTTTAAGAAACCAAGAGATTCCAAGTTCTTCAAGTCCAAGAACTTCAAGAAACTTACAACACAGGTATGTCATGTGTTGATTCATGGGTCCTTTTCACCCATGAAGCTCAGGAATCTCTTTTCAAAATCTAAGATTTGTATCTTTATGAATGTTCATGATTTAAATTGAATTGAAATTCATGTTCATGATTTTGTGGGGTTTTGATTCATGCTTGAAATTACATATTCCAATGATCCCTTAGGACGTGGTGATTTACAAAATAATTATGATAAACCCTTAAATTTACACGTTCATTGATGTACCCATGATGATTAGATATATTCATGATTGTATAACCAAAGCATGCTCCCCATGTGTTCGATTGAACGCCTATGTAAAGGAAAGCTGTCATACTAGTATGATAATATGAAATCCCATTTATGTACAAGTTTATGCATGTCCAGTGTTTGATAAAATGTCTTAGTCAATGAATTATGGATATATGTGTAGAGATTGTGGTGCTTTAGAACTTGTACATCATGAAATCTCCAACTTATTGTATTATGGATTGTGATGTTGGTCGTGTATCAAAGAATGTCATGCTTTGTCAACTTCCTTCTATCAAGTCCTAGGGGTACTTGTACCCAAAAATTTAGTTGTGTGCCCAGAATTAGTATTATGTTTTCAAGATACTCCCATTCTTGCCATGATCCATAGAGTTCAGTCGGTCTCATGACTCAGGAAAAACTTAGTAATCTCAGTAGTATTCCGTCAGTCAACAGAACTCAGTTAACTCAGTCCAATTCAGTTCAGTAAATTATGTTCAGTGTCTATTCAGATGGGAGTAGAAAATTAGCATCAAGTAAACCCAAGGATGGAAATCCACCTATTATATGAGGGTGTGATTCTTAGAAGCAATCCTTGCATTCCATAACTACGTAGCCCGCATAGGTTGAGACATCATTGCCTGTTATATTAAGGCAGATGAGGTGGCTTAACCTGTTATATGAGGGTTCCCACCATTCTTACTAGAGTCACCTATTATACAAGGGTTAGTCATAGATTGTCCTTACCAGTGATGCAGCATTGACACCCTTTCAATTACAGTTATAGATTGGACCCCAACTCAGCTAAATTGCATTATTTGGGGCATGCTAGTTAGATGAATAATTCCCACTATTTTAGCTAGATAATTAGGACTATCAGATACAGTTATTCAGTCTCAGTATTATAACTCAGATAGTTTTACAGAATTTAGGATTGTCAAATACAGTCAACTCAGAATAACATAGAAGTCACCTAGTTCTATAAGAACCTAGACTGCTAGATACAGTCACTCCATATTAGTTATTTCAACTATACAGTTATCAGTATCTCATGTTATCAGTACTCAGGCTCAGTAATCATGTTATCATCAAACTCAGTTACAGTTATTATGTATTGATGCATGCATTCTCATGTTCATGTTAGACTTTATTAGGTGGATCTCCATTGTGGACTTATCCCATAGTCATCATATGGATAAACAAGCTATTTTGTTATATGTCCAAACTTTAGCCATCTCAAGGTATGTGTTTGGTTGATGGGTTGGTAATAGGGGGTGGTCCCCGATTCTAGTTGGACTAGGGATGCCCATTATGTCTCGGCCGTAGTTTGGGTTGTGACAATTTTGTAGCATAGCTATATTTTTCAAATTCATGGGGTGTCCACAAAGCCATATTGAGTAGAGTCTTGCTTATAGGTGTGTCGTGCACCACACTTATAAACAGGAGGCAATGAGGCATTTAGGAATATTTTACTTTTTTTGTTATTCTACTTTTATGCTATAGAGTCTAAGGTCTTGAACTCTTATCTAAATCTTCCTTGCTTCACTCTTGGGGACGTGTCCTTTCAAAGATCTAAAATTTCTTGGAGGCTCACCTTTCCCACTTAATGATATCATAGATAGATCTAATCCAACTCATGAGGCATAGTCCTGGTCAAGGCTAGCAGCTTCTGGTTTTTCTTATAGAGTCCAACTAGTCTCCACTAACCCTATCTTGGGAGGAGGAACCTATTATTCCTTTTCCCAAAAAGAGGTTATGAATATTGAGTTTCAAAATTCTATTAATCTATAGACCCAGATAGTGGTAGATTAATAGAATTTTGATATTGGTAGGGATGATGCCGACATTGGTGTGTTAAAACTCTTTTCTTTGTATTGTTTATGGGTTATTTGGTCCAATTCCTCTCTCTCTTTTGTGACCTCACATATGATTGTGAATTTTGGTTATAGTTCCAAAGTTGTCTTAGACTCTTTTCTTCTTCTGCTTCTACCCCGAAAGGTGACTCTATAATTTCCAAAAGAATCTATGGATATGTGTGGTATCTACTGGTATTAAAGAGTTGTTAGTGGATTTGTTTGACTCGAATATAGTGGATTTAAATGTCATTCGGGGAAATAGATTGGTTCTACTCATGCTATTCATTAATAGATCTTTTTTGAATCCATAAGGATTGTGTTTAGGCTTTATGGTGATTTAGTTGGGGATTAAGAGGATGGTTTTGTTCCCTAGCTATTAAAGGAAAGGTTATATTCTATATTAAAACTCATAGGTCGCTCCCTAAAAATGGGAGTGTTAATTACTTTGCCCGGGTTAAAGATCCTAACTCTAAAGGTCCTTCATTGGTTTGGTTTTGATAATGAATTAATCTTTTAAGGTCTTCCTTGATGACTCTCGTGGTGTATTTTACTGGAGAGGGTGGTTTGGGACTGGTCTTATTTTTTATATTTGTCCAAATTTCTATTCCTTCTTAATGGAATGGTTTTGATTAATTTAAAGGAGACTAAGGAGTAGTTAAGGGATCTCTTCGGTAAAGGTTTCATCATTTTTGATACTTCTCTATGGAGTGCTTTTACTCTTACATGCATAAGGGGAATGGTTCCCTAGGAATAAATAGGTCATTATTGGGTGACTAAGGATTCAGCAGTGTCCTCTAGTGGGGTGGACCTTATATATGTATTCCATTCTGTAAGGGATACTTTGGAAGTTGTATATTTTTATTGGTAGATTATAGGCTTGAATCTAGATGCTTGATTTTTGTAAAGGGGGTATGTTAGCTCGGGGATAGCAATGCAGGAATTATGGAAGTAAATTTATAGGTTGGATGAGGTTGATGACTCGAGGAATACAATAGTGAAAAGGTTGTGACTTAAGTTGGGGATTCATGTTGGATGAGTGTATATGGATTTGGGGTCATGTCATTGGATAGGTTGGATCATGTAGCTTGCATGTATGTTTGTCCCTATTCATGTACTTCATGGGTTGCATGAAATTAATTATTAAATTCATGTCTTTGAAAATGGATTATGGTATAATTGAGGATTCTTACTTAATTTATCGATTTAATTGATTTTTTTGTGGAATATGATTCATTATTTATGCTTTATAAACATTTAGGAACATGGTGGGATGCATGGGGATGACAAATAAATTTTGGAGTACTATGGATTCCCCGATTACTTGGTTCTGGTCTTGAAAATTTTATGTTTTCAAATTTTTTTATGAAATTCCAAAGAATAAAATTTCATCATATGGTTTTACTATTCTTAAATCTTTGCATTGCATGAAGGGTTAAGGGAACACGAATTATTTTTGGTTAGTTTCAAATGATTTTAAAAAAAGGCCTTGGTGGCAATGGCTAGATTTTGAAAGATTTTGGTTAAATTGGAAACCATGGAGTCAATTTGGTCTAAATGGTTTTTGGATGTGTTTGATAGGGTCTAGGTGGCCTTTCGGTGGAAGAGATTTTTGTATAGGAAAACCAAGTGTCACTAGTGTACATCCTTGGTTATACCCATTAGGGTGGAGTGTTGTACTTATAGGTGTAATGAGGTAGATGTTGATGGTTAGTCTAAACCTTTTCTTCAAAGGTGGACTTCAAGGGAGGCCAGGTTGTATACTCTATGACTCTCATAAATTTTGTTTATGACTCTTTTCCTGGATATGAGTCTTAACTCTACATTGCATTACTCACGGTAAAGGTGGTTGTGTTTCATTTGGTGTCTATTTCAATGGACTCCTTTTTGTGGTATGTTTGGTCCGGATGTTTCTTCACTATGGTCTAGGTGGCTGTTATGAAGTACTTTGTTCCTTTGGTGTTGTGTCTTGGTTTGGGAAGTCTTTGACTTGATTTAGATTGCAGGGATAATTCTTATACCTCAGTTCCTTAATGACACTTCTTATGATTAGGAATGTAGTGGTTTGGAAAGTAATGTGGTGTTTCATAATGGGGAATGTAGAAGTCCCTAAGTGAGGGAGAGTCTCAAGTGACTACTAAAGTTAAGGTTTCCAAATAAGAAGTAAGGTTGTTTTCATGGGAAAAGGTTAGAAAAGGAGTAGGTGGTGAAAATCCTTCTGGAAATGATAGAGGGTGCTAGATCTTATGATAGATAGATCATAACATGAGTATACAAGCGGTAGGCTTTAATACTGAGATTGGTAGATATACAAATCATTGTGTTGGGTACATAAGAGGATTGGAAAGGCTTGGTGTTATAAATTATCTTCGTGGTATAGTAGTTGTATTGGTTTTGGTTGTTCAACTATAGGTTAGGGGTTTTGGTTGTGTTGATTGGACATGGTTTGTCCATGTCCCTTACTCATGGTTTCCATGTTATAATGGTGATAAAGGTGGAGTAGTGTTTCGAGATAGATATAAAGAGTAGACCTCGGTGGCTTATGTTAGCTTCTTTGTGCGTTAGGCATTCTGTCCCACTCCCAAGTTATCAAAGGACTTGCCCTCCAGTTAGTTATAGAATCAAGCCTCAGCTCAATAAGTCATAATGTTGCCTTCCAAGACAGAGACAATGAAAATAAATGCAGGTGGATGGCATTCTGTCCTACCCCGAGTTATCAAAGGACTTGCAAATAGTGACAAAGTTTACTAAATACATATTAGCATCATCCCCTGTGAGTCCACCAAACAACCCCTTCAGATGGAGGAGCTGAATCATTATACTGTTAATATTAAACTTTGCTCCAGGTGCTAAAGGTGGAGGAATAATAGCTCCAGTGGCACCATTTCTATCCATTCCATCATTATCGTCATTCTAGTCATACTGCAAAAGTTGGTGATACATTTTTACTCGTAACGAATGATTTCTATTCACATTTTGGTTCACCGGTGCGACTATATTCTCTGCGCGCCTTAGGTTGGTAGGATTCAGCAATTCTTCACCTCCCATGTCCTCTTTATCTGGATTTGGTACCCGACCTAGGCTATCTATATGTTGTTGATTTACTTGAGCCTTAGCCAAGGCGGCTAGTCTTTCTGCTTCTTATGGGTCCACCATTCTACCGATCAACTGAGGTTCCGGATGTACTAGTAATAACGGTTCACCTGAACTCCGTGTACTTAGCATACACACAAAATAACCTGTAGAGAATAAAACAACAAATAAACATAAAATTAGGAAACCTGACTAACAGACAATAAGCACACAAACTTAATTAACAACCATATTCCCCAACAACGACACCAAAATTTGATACACCCTAATTACACCTCTCTAATAAGAAAGTAAGCAGTCATTGTCAAATATATAATCCAACTAGGTTATAGTGGAATACCATAGGCAATACGGTGTTAAATTAAGTTAGTCGTGAGTCAACTAACTGATAGTTAGTAGTTTCCAGTAAATGGGGGTTTTTCGATATTAAAAAGGTAATTATTTCTCACTTCAAGTTTATCACTTGTTACCAATATTTTAGTGTTTCAAGTCAATATAATGGAAGAAACCAGAATTGTGTTCACTATGGGTGTTGGTGCTTGACAAACACTAGTGGAGATTCAAGATTCTTATTAAACATAACAATAATAGATTATCTGTATTGGAGCAATGGCTAAATGTCTCTCAACCTATTTAAGCATTCAATTACCTAATCCTTTCAAACTTAGGGAATTCATATTTAAGAACCAGATTTTATCAGGTTAATTAACCTTGTTACATAGTTAATTATTAAATGGAAGTTTAATTCTTCCAAGTCCCTGTAGATAATTCATTTCTCACTAGATTTGATTTCTTATTAAAGTAAATCACTAGTTAGGTACAATCTATCCTTTCAAACCAATAGATAATGTGTACAGCAAAGGAATTATCAAGAAATCCCTAAAACCAAATGAATCTGGACCCACTAGTGGCATTAAGAGACCGAACCTATAGATTCCACAATTTGGGTTAAGGAAATTAGCTACTCATGATGTGAAAAGAAACAGTACAAATTGTATTCATAATTCTATGGATGATAACTTAAAAAGTAATGATTAGCAATAGTTATTTCTCCTTCACAATCACAGTAGAAATCCCAAGAAAAATATAATAATAATCTCCTAAAAAGGAATTGCAATGTTATAATCAAAAACTTGAGATAAAACTCAATATAGTCGTGAAGTTCAAGATCCCTTGAAAACCCTACTCTCTACCTTAAATACTCAGCCTAATTTAGGAAGCAAATCACAGATCACAGCTTTTTTCCTCACACAGGTGACGACAATATGTGACGGCTTATCAGGATGTTGATGACTTATCAGACAAGTCGTCAACTCCTCTTCCTATTTCACGTATTGCTGCATTCGGATGATGACAATACCTAATGGCTTATCAGGATGTTGATGACATATTAGACAATGTCGTTAACTCTTTACTGCAACTCCTACACAGTGCCTTAGGATAATGGTATTCCTGACGGCTATTCACAAAGTTGATGACTTATAAGACAAGTCGTCAACTGTACACTTCATGGCTGCTTACTCAGAATCTATCTCGTTTGACTCAGTTGTCATTGGTTTTCATACATCTTTACTTACCTGCACTATTATAGAGAAAATAATTAAAAACCATAAAAATTGCTTAAGAATTTACAATTATTCTTAGCTAAAAGCCTTAAATGTGCTAGCATCAAGCTCACACATCAGGGGTCTTTGATGACCACATGCTAGTGTCATAATTTATATTAGAGGGATGTACTAGTCATCCCTTGGGATATTTCCTAGTCATACATCTTCACGCACTCAAACTCTTTTAGAAGGAGGAGTTGAACCCATACAACCCATGGGTGCAGTTAGGACGGCAATGCTACACAACCCAGGTAATGGTTTTAAAGTCATGCTAAACCCAATTCCCTTTCCCAATATGGATATATATATATGTCTAGTTTATGTGCATTTGTCGATTTACTTGGTTTTTCACTGGTTGGCATTATTTTATCCCTATCCTGAGTGCATACTAGTGTTCACCCACTAACCCATCTACTAGTGGTTATATACCCATGCCATGCAGGAACTGGCCTTTCTACTCCTCTTTCTTAGTGATTGGATTTAGGAACAGTCAATGTTGGATTAAAGTAGTGAGCTTCTAGAGTTTGGAAGGCATCTATTTCATGTCAGGTATACTTTTTTTATAAACTTTGGTTTTTTAGCTCTGGTCGGGGGCATGTCCCGAATAATTACTCTTTTTTTGGTGTAAAGGCTTTTTATGGACAACTATGGACTTTCGCAAGGTATGGACTATTTATGTCACATTTGTATATATACATACATTGGATCTTTATGATGGGTTTTGGTTCATGGTTTCCACATTGGTTTGGTTGGTTAGACTTGATTGGGTGGGTCTCGATTGTAGACTTATCCTAGAGTCACCACATGAATAAACACACTATCTTATTATATGTTCATACTTCAGTCGACTCAAGGTATGCATTTGGTGGATGGGTTAGGTAATAGGGTTGGTCCCCGATCTTGGTTGGACTTAGGATGCCCATTATGTCTAGGCCCTGGTTTGGGCTGTGACAATTAAGGTAGGTTTGATTTTGAGTATTTTATTTTTTGTTTCACTAGTTTTTTTTTGTTGAGTCACAGGTTGATAGAAAGTCTGAGTACCATAAGACCTGAGCTAAGAAGCATAGCAAAAACTAAGTGTGGTGTCCTCGAACCCCCTTGACATGTAAAGATGCTACTTTATAGGCCTAAAAGCCTCAAGGAGTATTTCTATCTCTAGTTTTAAGTATACTTTGGGGACAAAGTAGATTTTTAAGTGTGGGGTATGAAAATTCCCATTTTTTAGGTAATTTTAATTTTTTTTTATGTTTGGAATAGAAAAGATGTTCTTGTTTGTGCTATATTTAATTGCATAATGCAAGTGTTTTGATGGTAAAAAAAGTGTTGAGTGTGTGAAAGACTATGTTTTAGACTCTGAGGCTAATGTTTATGGCTCTTGTACTTGGTGGCTTAAAGTTGAATTCATGTAGTTGTTTGGTTAACATTCTATGAGGATCCTACCTGAGTTGAGCATGTGCCTTGTGTATATAAGGTTGTTGTATATTCCTTGTTGCATATGATGAATAGAACTTGCCCGGTGTGTATGCAAAGCAAAATAAGAAATGTGGGTTTAGGAGATTATATTAGAATTTCTTTGATAGCCTTCTATCAAACCTTCTTTTTTTCTCCCATTGCGCGTAATCCTAGTTAAACCCCCATTGATCCTTTAGCTTTTTCTTTGGAAGCCTCATATATAGCCTAATCCCCTACTTTGATTGACCTTAATTTTATTCAATTCTCCTAAGAGCTTTAGTTGAAATTCAATTGAGTAAGGAGTTTTATAATTTAAGTAGTGAAAAGGTGAATATGAAGCCCCAAAGTAGTAGTAATGTTGTGTAAAATTGATATGTTGTGGTTGGAAGTGGTGCAATAGAAAGAATAAAATTTGTTCAAATTGAATAAGTAGTGAATAGAGAGAACTCCTACCATAGTGTATGTAAGTAAGCTTAATAAGATGGGGGAAACAAAAGAATGGGGTAGAAAAAGGGTGTAAAGTGTCAATTAAAGATGAGCTAAGTGACATATGTGATGTACTAAAGTGCTTAGGGAAGATAGTCACCATTACTGGCCAAAATAGTTCCTACCCATCCCTTAGCCTACATTACAACCCTTGATGAACTATTTGATCCTAAGCCTCAAAATTCTGATCTTAGTGGAGTACTACACTAAGGGAAAGCCTATGGTTCATTATGTGTAACTTGTTAATTCTTTGTAAGAGAGAGCAAAATTTAACTTTTGTACCCATTCTGTTATAAATTGCATTTCTGTGTGTTATGGGTAACTCTCATGTTGTGAGGGCACATGTTTAATGATAGTTGGGTGAAATGTATGATTTCTTTGATTGAAAAATATGTATGAGTTATCTAACTGGTGAGTCAATTCTTTAGGCTAGGATATTTTGAAGTGGTGTTCTTGAACTGTCAATTATGTATGTAACATGCTTAGTGTAGAAGCTTGAATTCTATGTAGTCATTGTATTAATATCTTGAGTGTCTTTTTTATAGTATAAGTATAGAATGTCCTCAGCTATGATACTTGGGTTAAAGAGTTGTTCAAGGATGAACAAGGCTTTAAGTATGGGGTGGTGATATTGGAATTATTTATTCACTTTAGTGTTGTTAATCTCGAATATTTAGCCTTGTTTTGAGGATGATACTTGTTATTTACATGTTAATAATGATATAAATAATCTTATAAGTGTTTACGTATCTAATTACAAAGTTTAAAGGTGTTTTCAAACAAGTTTGGATGCAAATTGATCATTTAGAGATGAAACGAGAAAACTAGTTTAACCAGCTTGAGTTAGGTGTCTTTCTAGTCTATCGTGGTGGTTTCTAATGTGTTTAATGAGTTCCTAATGGTTTTTATATGTGTAAAAAATATTTTATAATGGGAAAAGTGCAATTGAAATAAGCCAACCGTCAAAACATGAGTTAAAGGTCAATGTCGGCAATCCTAGTCTTAGCTCGAGTGTTTAGTCTATCGATGTGAATGTTGTATTATTTGGAGCTCTAATATTTGGCGTTTGATAATGTAGGATTCTTGTTGAGTTTATTATGGTGATATATTTATAAAATACAAGCTGGAAAATAAAGGGAAATAACACCAAAAGGTTGGGGATGGAGGAGAATGGCACAAGGCAAGGTTGAATGTGAAAATTCAAATTCTAGGGTGTCTACCTGATATAGGGGTGATGCGGACCTTTGTCCACTGGAATAACCAATGCCCCATGGTTGTCTCTCCACTGGAATAATCAAGGGGCCGCATGGCTTAGTCCATGGACATCCATCAATGCGTCGCGTTAGTTAGTCCCTACACGGCCAAATTGCCTTCGACTATTAATATGACTTGTCATGTTTTCCAAATTACTTTTGGACTTCTTGGGACTGGATAGAGGCTGCTACACATTATTTCTTAGGTTTTATATTATTTAACTTTAGATTTTTAATAGATTTAATCATGTATTCAAGTATTTGGATTATGGTTATGTTGATTAGTGGCTAAACGCCCCCTTTTCAGGGTTAAAGCCAAGAACATGGCTACGATTGCGACAAATTAAATTGTTTTTTTTTATTTATCATATTTGGTTGTTTGTTTACCCTTGTTATCATTATTTTAAGGATTCACAACCCTTAGAATACTTATATTGTCGACTTTGTGATCTCGAGAGGGGGAATAAGAAGATAGAATGTCGGGGTAAATAGAGTCGGGTTTTGATTCCTTTATAAAATAGGGAATTTGAATTAGCATGTAAGACATGGATTTACCTAGAAGCCTTACTTGGTTCACTGCGGGATGAAATATAAATGCTCTTAGCTTAGTTCTCACATCCCCGCTGAACGATGTAGTTGTGGGTCAGAGTAAGATTGGTGGTTAGAGGTCGGAAGACCATGATCATAAAATCAACCCCGTGAATCAATAACCAAGATAAGTAACTTAACCGATAAATTTTGATGGCATTGTGTGATTGTTTATAGTGCTTTAGACTTGGGTTTTCACCAATTGATTATCTCAAGTCATTACTTTTGTGCATTGTTTACTTCACATTTAGTGATAACTTTCAAAACTCTATTGTTATGTTCTCACTCATTTAATTCTAATAGTTAAACTAAAAGTTTATAGTTTCTTAACACTTTTCTCTGGGGGATAGATATTCGTCTTGTAAAAGGGCCACTATATTAATGAGATCACATACACTTTCGTGTGTGCTTGTGAGCAATATTAAAGTAGCGTCTCTTTTCTTTTATAGTTGGGTGATGATTAGGGATGGAATATCATTGGACTAGCTATCCAAGTCGGAACAAAATAGCATCTGCAAGTTTGTTACACAATAGGATAAAATTGAGCAGATACAGTGTGCCAACTGTATAGTACTCTTCACGTCCAAGGACCTAGTCCCTTGCAGTTTAGATGCTCATCATCTAAACTACATACAGCAAGGGAGTATGAACATTTGACCCTAGTATGTTTTCAATCCAAACACCACTAACTTAACTAATTGCTACCTTCGTATATATGTTAGTATCTTTGAAGACCAACATTTCAAATTTCTCAGTAATTCTATTAATTACAGGCATCCATGGAGTGATACTGGGATTTTTGGATAAGAATAAAACACTCAAGTACTTGAATAGTAGATTACCTCCTTTGTAGTCTAACAGTCTGATTGTACCCTATTTTACAATATCTGTCACCCCTAATAAAAATATAAAGCTTTAGGCATAATTATCCTAAAGGCTTGAGGCTCTAAAGAACTTGTTAAAATCTTTCTGAATCATCTAATAAGTTCACCTTGGCATTACAAAACAATAGCAAGTCATCCGCAAAATAGATATAGTTCAGGTTAAGCTTTCAACATCTTGGATGAAAGTGAAATTTTTTGTCCTTGTGACTATAAACAACTCTCTTTGCAAATACTCCATGGCAATGAAAAATGATTGGGTGACATTGGATCACCATGTATAATTCCCGTTTTACCTTGAAAAGGTTCAGTGATACTGCTATTTATGACTAAAAAATAGGACACAAAGACTTTACACACCATCACCCATTTAGGGAATTTAAAAGAAAGCCCCTGACCTGTGGGTATATCCCTGATAAAAGACAACTCTATTAAGTTATAACCCTTCTGGAGATTAATATTCATTACACATCTTAGGGACATGCCCTTCATACTATACTTTTAGTTCCTCATTACTCCATTTAACTTTATCCATGATACTTCTTCCCTTTGTAGATACAGATTGTGTATTAGTAATGGGTCTATAATCTTTCACCATAGTTGATTTTTGAATTTCTGGCTGTTAAAAGATTAAAGAATCTTACTAGGCCTAAAGAAATCCATCACATCTTGAAATGTTGCTTCCTAAACTTTGGTCCATTTCTTAGTTAAAACTCAATAGGGTAGCCATCTACACCATGTGTTTTCTTTGTTGGTAAGCCTTTGGTTGCTATAGTATTTCCTCCTCAGTTATATTTATGATCGAGAAATTTTTTTTATCATGGATTAGATGAGTACCCTATTGTATTACTGCCACATTAGGGAAAGGAATTAAGTCTGCAATAGAATACATAAGGCTCCTGCATACAGAGATAAACTCTTGGTCTATATCTCCTTTGTGTTTGTAAGTATGACACCTTCTTCAGTGCAAAAGGAATATATGTAGTTCTTCCTTGATGTGATTTTAACTGGGCATGGAAGTTCTTTGTATTTGAGTCACTACTGGCTATCCATTTGGCCATATACTTTTGCCTGATTAATTTTTACTCAATAGATACCCATTTGGTAATCTCAAAAAGTATCTCTTTCAACCTAAATTACATACCGATCATGTGGTTAATTACTTAACAAAGAATGCACAATTTCCAATTTTTCCCTAGCATACTAGAGCCTCTGTGTATAAGAGGCAAGGTATGTATTTAAGTCCTTTAATATATGTTTTAATTCATTCAATCTAGCCCAGAGTTGGAACGCATATGTACCACTAAGTCATTTTGACCATACTTATTGTATAATCCATAGAAGTTAGGATGATTTATATCCGGGGAGTACAATTAAGAATGTTTTGGTTTCTTATCGGCAACATTGTTATACACTATAATGATTATAAATCCAAGGGTTCAAGAAATTTTCCTCTATATGCCAATAATTTTGCAGCCAATGAATGTTAACAAAGGACTACCCAATTGTGGAGTAACCTTTAGAGTTTAGGTCCTACTTATTACAGAATGTGTAATTCCATCCTTTTGAATTAAGTGGGATCAACTACAATTCATCTACCCAGTCTTGGAAATCCTATATCTCAATTTGTGTTACACATGAGCTTATTCTATAATAAAAATTCAGCACTACATTAAAGTTTACACATAAGATCCAAGTTCCTGGATAGTTTTGTGAAGATGAATTAGTTTTCTCTATAATGGTTTCTTCTAAGGAACATTATTTTTTGCATAAACTTTAGTAAATAGATAGGATAATGCATTTATTTCCACCTTACAATGTATAAATTTCTCATTATTCTATAACATGTGCAGTCAAACATTAGGCTTGCTCATAAATCAAATCCTACCATTTGTAGACACTTGGTTATTATATGTTGAGTCCTATCCTTGTGCCACCTTACTAAGTATTGCAATTGATTTATTCTCCTTTGCCATGGTTTCAAGAAAATCAAATACATCTTCTTTATATATTTGCAAAAAAGGTCATATCTCTTTTTGCTTTAGGGGTTGATTCAATCCTCTTATGTTACATGAGGATATTATCATAGATGGTTGAAGATACCTCCTAGGTTAGTACATACGTTAGAGCCTCTACCATTGACATACTCACTTATATATTCAAATTTGTTAGCACTTACCCCTATAGTATGACTTATGTAGAGGATTGGATATAACGGACTCACCATTTGTATTCTTGCTTTGAATTGTTGAGATCAAGTATAGTAACTTCTTTCTCCTTGGTTTGCTTAGTAATGTCTAATAGCCTCTGGATGCCATGTGCTCCTACTAAGGAGGATTATTAGCTGGAGCACCTGTGACTGCGGCATGAAATGCAGGTCCCCCTTGAGAGATATCAGTACAAAAATATAGGAGACATGAAATGCAGGTCCCCTATTATTTGACTAAAAGAACTTCTACAATATGACTGTGGCATGAAATGCAGGTTCGCCATGAAATACATCTAGCGGCATCTATTAAGGTATTTTAACATATTAGGATACAGGGTCATTAGATACATGGAAAACCATATGCTACCACTATGTATCATTTGGTATAGGAGAACTTAGGATGCTTACTTTCTAACACAAGTATTGTATTTCATGCTAAAGTGTACAGAATTGAGTATCCTTACATACCTCTTTGTACAACATCGGTATTACCACAAATTAACCTTCTACCTTTCAGATTACCTATCTACAATAAAGTGAGTAGTATAACTTGTATTAGTGGCTAATAAACAAATTTTAGCTACTTAACTTCACTAAAATATTAAAGGGAAGCAACTTCATTTATCAAATCAAGGGTGTTCAATTAAACCTTTCTCCTCAACTAATATTTGTACAAAATACAAATTTATATAAGATCAAGCAAGACTCTTTTGGCTTGATAATATGTACAAAATTCATAAGGCATTATTGGAAGAAAATCTTCCATGACATCTATTTAAGTTGTATGTTACTACTCTACATATAAATACCCACTACTCACATCCCTTTTTAAGATCAACCAAGTTTTCCACAGCATATACATATAAAATAACCCCTAAATCAGTCCTAAAATCCTTTCATCACACCAGAAAATTATTTAATCAAGGATTCTAATAACTAATATAGTATTTCTACACTAAATGCACATACAATTATCCATTCTAACTTGTATATAAGGATGAGGAAAAATGGTCAATAGCCTTACCCTAATTTATGAAATTTATACTCAAAATTTTCACTTCTTTCAAGAGCTTGTATTATTCTTCAAAGTTATCCTATGTGAGAATAAATCCTATTAATAAACAAGAGACATAGGGTAGCTGACATGGAGCAGCTAACATGGAGGAAAGACAGTCCTATACTTTTAATCATAATAACATGATTTCCTAGTTTCCAAAAGAAGAATCAAGCTATGATCATAGGTATTTTCACTTTCCTTAGCTTGCAAAGATTATTGTTCCTTTATGAACACTAGGATAAAATTTTGAGGGTTGTCCCAAGCCTTGAGAGAAAGAGGGAGAAGTTGAGAAGAAAACTTGATTTTTGGCTAAAGTTAAAATGGGTCAAATGAGCCGTTATAAAGTAGGAGGTATAGGTCTATAGTTTTTTGGTTTAATGCTTTTGAAGTTATACCATGGGGAAAAACATATTGTGTAATTCCTTGCAAAGAGTTAATGTGATTCAGGAGAAATTCTGTATATCTCAGATCAGCGAGATGAGTTATGTCGATAAGAGAGTTCAAGGCTTCGAGTTCTTAATTAGGGATAGCGTGTCTTGGGTGTTACACCTCATTTAATATTTATCACTTTGGGTGGCCAAATATTAAACCTACTCTTATAATTCATTTACCTCAAGTCTAATAAATCCTATAATTCTCTCTTCATCATATTTCTTCTTAAAAATAACTACAAAAACTTGTTTGTTTAGCTGGAACTCAAGATGAAATAACTAAAAAATTTATAATGTATAAGATTTGTGTATTCAACATGTATATACCCTTATACATAGTAGAGAAAGTTTTTTGAAGAAGTTGACGCAGTGGTTGATAGTCGATTTGAACTATTCAAGTTATGATTGGACTGTTTATATGCTAAAAAGTGAAGTTTTGTTTCAAAAACTAAAACTCTTACTATTTTCTCCAGCTGAAGTATTTCAAAATTTCCTTGAAACTTTTATTTACTTCTCATTAATTCATATCATCGGATTGGTATTTCATAATTTTTGCAACATATTTCTTAACTGGCCCACTTGCATAGATTGCTTGATCATTTGACATTATTGTTGGGGCTTTGTTCTTCTTGTGGTTGTGACTTTTTCACTATATTTTGATGGCTCTAGATTCACAATTTTTGCCATCACGACTTTGAATTTGTGGTTCATCTTAATTTTATAAATTGTCCATACAAAGTATGAAGTAGTAAGTGAGTTTTACCATGGTTCTTGATTATCTTGATTATTAAGTTTCATTCCTAATTGAAATAGTGCTTTGGTCCATCTCAATATTTGATTATGCTCGGTGTGATGACACTGATATATATTCAGTGAAACATCTTATATGACTCCTTGTGAAAGAGTTCTATGAGGTTTCGGGACACTTTAGTCTTTAAATAGTGAATTTGATACTTTTGATAGATTTGTTTGTTTGATTTATTTATATTTGTTCAATAGAGCTTCCACAAATATTTATGGTTACTAATATTTTTTAATTGTATGGAGTGTTCTAGAGGATATCTAAAGATAGCCATTGGAATTAGGCTTTCTGGAAGACTGGAACTATAAAATATTGCATTTACCTATACACATCTGCATTTTGTAGAATTTTTTGTGACGTGTATATGACCCACGTGTTACACATAAATATGTAATTATTAATGTTTTCTTGATCTAACACTGTGCATTATAACATAAATTTATCAACTTGTTTGTCTAGTTTGGGATGTGTAAGGACAAGTCTTTTAATGTACTAAATTTACATTATGGTTGAAATTATGTATAAAGGATGAATCATTTTTCTTTTGGTAGTCGATAGTTTCCTAATAATTTATAACATGATCATGTAGCCATGTAGAATGATAAATGAATCTTTTTAAGGTACTTAGTTGATTATTTCTAAAGGGGTCAACCACTGTAGACTGAAACATTTATGTCATTGCAATGCGGGATTATATGAAAGAGTAATTGACAAAATTTTGAACCTTTAACTCTTTTCTAAAGATCCTAATTCCTATATTAAATTATAATGAATATGTCTTTAGCTAAAATATTTTAAAATTCACGAGTATTTTATTGGAAAAATGAACAAAATTACAATCAAGAACATGCATCTATTACATAGGATATTTCACCAGCTTAAGGGTGCTAATTTATGCTCAAAAATTTATTTGAGGTCTAGGAATTACCAACTGGGGGTAACAAATCAAGATAACCCAACGACTGCCATTAGAACTCGAAATGGTCACTATGAATTTTTACTGATGCCATTCTACCTGGAAAATACTCATGGAGTGTTCATCGATTTGATAAATTGAGTATTTAAGTCTTATCTTAATATATATGTTGTTGTCATTATAGATGAAACTTTAATATATTACAAGAGTAGAAAAGATCAAGATAATTATCTATGGATTATTTTGAAAATTTTGAAGGAGAAAGAGCTTTATGCTAAGATTTTCAAATGTAAATTTTAGCTTAGTGGAGTGGACTTTATAGTAATGTTGTGTCAGCCAAAGGTGGATCTTAGCATGATTCATAAATGGAAATCACCCAAAATTTTGATAGGAGTAAGAAGTTTATTGGACATAGTAGGACACTATAAAAGGTTTATTAAAGGATTCAACATTTAACCATATCCGTTGACTAATCTTGAGGAGAAGGAATTAATATTTGCATGGGATGAGAAATACAACGAAGTTTGAAACTCTCAAATCATTGTTAACATAAGTTTTTATACTTTGCCAATTGAAGAGAAAGAATATACAAAATATTGTGGTGTTTCTCATCATAGTTTGGGATGTGTTTTGATGCAAGAAGGAAAAGTTATTTCATATGCATCTCAAAAATTTAATCCACATGAATGAAATTATCCTACACATGATTTTGAATTTGTTGTTACGGTGTATGCAATGAAAATATGGAGGCCTTTTTTGTGTGATAATAAATATCATATATGCATAGATTACAAGAGATTAAAGTAATTAAGTACACAGAATGAGTTAAACTTGAGACAACATAGTTGGTGTGAACTCATCAAAGATTATGAGTACATGATTGACTATCATCTAGGCAAAGACAATGTAGTTGCAGATGCCTAAAGTTGCAAAATTATATTTAGACCTTTCCCCTTGCTTCTTGAGTTGCAAGTCAAGCTTGTGTATTACTTGTACAAGTTAAAGAAGCACAAAGTTAGACAAGAAACTTTCAAAAATTAATCAAAAAAGTTCAAAATAGAGAAAAACTTGATTTTACATTAAGGGATAATGGTGTCATATTTAATAAAAATTGGTTTGCCTTTGTAATGAGGATAATTTAATCAGAGAAATTTTAAATGAAGCACAAACTTTGCCATATGCAGTGCATCCTTGAGATACTAAAATGTATCAAACAATCAAAAAACACTACTAGTGGAATGGTATGAATAAAGAAACTATGTAATATATTTCAAAAAGCTTGGTTTTTATCCAATAAAGGAAGAGCATCAAATCCTAGTTAGTTTGATACAACCCTTGTCGATTCCAGAAGGAAAATGGGTGAGAATAATATGCACTTTATTTCTGAAATTCCTTATACTAAAGGAAATCATTATATAATTTATCATATAGTGGATAGGCTATCAAGGAGTGCTCACTTCTTATCAATTAGGATAGATTACTCACTTGAATGTTTAGAAAAATTTATTACATCCATTGAATATCAGTATCATTAAAAGGTAGAAATGAAAATTGTTTGTTCTAAGATTTTTTATATCAAAATTTCAAACAAAAGAATTTCAAGCTAAGCTTAATGGATGCAATTAGCAATTAAAAGTGTCTTGTGATGGATGGAGAGCTCCAATCTAATCAAGATATTTTATCCAAATCATACACCTATGTGGAGGCCAAAATTGAAGCCCAATATGAGGTGCAGTGAAGGCCAAAACTACCCACAATATGAAGATGGTAAAATAATTCAAAATTTTTCTTTAATTAATCTTTAGAACCTATATTTAACAGTTGTTTTTTTATTCTCAATTCAGTTCCTAGGTCTTTGTGTTGGGTAGCCTTCTCTTCCATTTAATATTTATTTTATTCTATGGTTACTTTATCGCAGATGTTTGGATAGTCTCCTAGGACTTGAAAAATATCATTTTTATTTAATATTATTTTGACAAACCCCTTCTTTACTACTGTATAAAGGGTTGATTTATTCTATTGTAAAGCATATTTTTATGATTAATATTTTAAGAGTTCATTGTACCTTTGAGGTAGATTACCTTGAGATTTATCTTTCAATCTTACTAGTCGAAACTTTAAGATAGTAAGATAATTTATTTCTTCAGTATCTTTGATTTTTCCTTGTTATTATTAGAAGGTGATTAGTACTCATACTAATTATTATCTGATGTTACTCATGAAACAGTCGAGACTATTTTCCAAACCTGATTGGTTTCTCGTGTAATAACATTTGGTTATCCAATATTAATTCATTGATACTTGAATCTTTTCATTTCCTAAAAATATACATTTTTGAAAGTTATTAGAAATATTCCCATTAATTTTTATTATCATTTAATTCTTGTTTAGTGTGTATGTTCGTTTTCTACTTTTACATGAACATTTTTTTTTGGCTAAAACTCTAGTTTTGGGATTTCCAATCTTTATGTTATCAAGTGGTATCAAAACAGTTCTATCAAGATTTTGTTCTTGATAATCTTTGGAGTTTCTTGAACAAATGAGCAACAAAAAACTAAAAAAAAAAAATCAAAAAGAAAAATAAAAGGTATTGTATTGTAACAGTAACTTTCCAAAAATAAAGAAAAAATTTATTTTATTTCTGCTCTTTAAGAAATCTGCATCATCAATCTATTTCTTAAGGGATAATGATTGATAAAAACATAAGGGGATACTAGATATTTAAGGATAAAAAATCATTTTTCTATTTCTTTGAGTTTGTTCTAAAATATTTTTCGTTTTGTTTGAGTCTTGTTTTAACTAAATCATTTTCTTTCTAGGTTTAGTTCTTCACCTCTTTTTCTGTACTTCAAAATTTACTAGTAAGGGCTTCATACAAGTAGGGCTTTAATTATAAATGGATAAATTATTTTTCCAATGGTTTTTGTGAGGCAAAAGGCAAGAATGGGTGAAAATAAAAGTGTAAATAGTCAGAGTTTGAGTTTTACATCATAATAATTTTTATTTTAAAATAATTATGTCTTTCACAAGAATATATAATAGGAAGGATTGACGAAGTTGGGGAAATAGACATGTGATACTACAAAAATTGTGCATGTGTGTTGGTAAAGAAATATATTATTGCATCATACCACACGTAACTGTATGTGGTTGTGCAATTAATAAAGTTGCCCTTTCAAGCCGAATATCAATCTCATGAAGACTTGGTGTTTAGAACACAATCCAATTCTAGTGTTACTATTAAATTAAAAAATGTGTGATTCATAAATCAAGTGACTTTAATTTTTGAGGATTTAAAAGTAACAGTAAACAAGAATTATAAAGTAAATTGTTTGACACAATGATGAGAAGAAAGATAGTGTCCATCCGATTTGAACAATCTTTCAAAGCTATACAATCTTGTTGGTTAAGTTAACTATCTTGGTTGTTTATTCAAGCGATTTATAACATGATTATAGTCTCTTGAGCCTCTAATCGTCTACCTTAATTAGCTTCACAACTACATCATTTAGCAGGGACGCAAGCACTAATTTAGGTTTATTTGTATGTTATCTGTATTTGAAACAAATGAGGTGAATCAGGTATATTCATATCCTAACCCCTAATCTTATCATTAATTCCTTAAAATACAAGAACTCACTCCACATACTACTCCATCTTCTAATCTAGTGTTCGTTCTTTCGAGGTCACAGGAGAAATATAAATGTATTCTAAGGGTTGCGAGTTAATAAAATAGTAATTACAAAAATATATGAACAACCAAATATGAAAATCAACTTTAAACTAAATTGAATACAAAGTAATCATATTTGTTGCCTTAACCTTAGAAAGAGGGTACTTAGCCACTTGTAATCTACTTTATTATCACTAAACTATTGAAGTTTATACAAGAATTAAGTAACAAAAAGAGAAGAATGAAAACCCGATTTGGAGCGTCCCTTGTGCATTTTTCTCACCCAAGTCATCCAAGAATGTTTAGAATAGAATCTAAGGATCCTATTTATAGTTTAGGACAAGTTGGACCCAATATCATGGAACTTTAATATCATGGAATCTTGCCAACGTGTCGTGCCCTTATCATGCAATCCTATTATATCCTAAAATACACTTTTGGGCCAGCTCGGCGCCATGTAAATTGAATAGAGCTAGCTTCCGTGGAATGGAGGCATGTTTCAGCCTCCAATTTCCCATTATCTGTCATGATCCGATCAGGTCCTAGCCGTGATGGGTATCTCAAGTCCACCGTGGATCGAAGACCATCCCTTTTTGCCTAGCAAATGGAAACATATTACTCTTAATAATGACTAAATTCCAAAATTATAACAAGATAAAATAGATAAAAGTCAAAATCTATGAAATGTCAGCCAACTATACCCAACCACAACAATATCCATAAAGCCGCTAACCCAATCAAACACCAAATCTAAGTCGGCACATGCCCCTGAACCTGACAATGACAATGACAATAATAATGATAATAATAATGTAACCTCTTCAACTCTAGTGTATGAAAGGGAAACTGATGAAATAACCAAGTCTTTTGGAGAATGAAAGCTCATCTCTTCATCACCAATGATCGATGAACCAAGACGATCCATGTAACTCTGCACAGGATAAGTAGAAGTATCTCTGGTACATGCATCGTATTAGGATACAGCGTTCAGAGACAGTTAGTTGGTTTAGAACTAGCATTTAACTTAGGGATAAGGGATAAAATATTTCCATGAGTAATTATTTAAAACTAGTCAATCTAATAAACCTCATCAAATGAAAATACATGCATATATATATAACAAGCCGAGATAGGGAACAAGGCTTAGCATGAACTTTTAAAAATCTTAAACTGGATTGTGTAGCATAACCGTCATAGTCTAGGAACCCAGGGGCTATATAGGCTCAACTCTCCACCAGCTGAAGGGCCCAGTGTAAGTAGCCACACGAACCAGAGGATAATCATATGTCATATGCCTGATGGGGGAGTCGAACCTCATGGCATAAATAAAAGTTAACTTAACCATAAATTTATATAACATGGGGGACTCAAACCTCCCAACCATATAATAATTAATAAAGGGGACTCGAACCTTCCATTCATTTAGACCCTTCCACCAGCTAGCGTGATTTTCGATGTTGTTCCCTCGGGATATCCACTTTCATGGCACAACTACATAGCCCTTTTTTAATCCCCATTAAAATATTTATCACATATTCCTATTCATTGAACCATAATACACAGTAGGCATACACTGTTGGTATCATCACACTAACTGTACTTGTAATGTATTATCAATATACCTAACCAATTATCATCACTTAGGGGAATTAACAAACCCCCTTGGTTTTAATTATATATTAGCTTGGGGAATTACACAACCCCATAAGGTTCAATTCATAATTAATATGCTTTATTAGTTTTTCACATTATGTAATATTTGAAGAGTTGCACAATTGCATATTTTTCATATTGAAAGCTAATTCACAATATGGGGTTAAGGTCATTATCACTTCAATGGTCGATATTCACAAATTAGAGGATATCACTATCCCTAGTTTATTCACCATACTATGCACCCCATAAGTTTAAAACCCTTAGTAAAGTATGAACAATCATATGTTAATCATAGAAAGACATTATTCAAAAATAATCATTTAAAACCATCTACCCATGTTACAAAACCAGCATCAAAACGTATGAATAACTATTTAAAATAGATGCTTTTAAAAAATAATAGATGAGAACGAGTAACATGCTTGAAGGATTCTCTATTGTGGAGAAAAACCCTTGAATTGACCCCTAAATGCTCAACCTTGAGAAAACCCCAACTTATTATGCTTGAAGGAATTTGAGAGAGTAAATTGTTAGAATAATGCCCTAAACTTGTTATATGGATGTGGAGTCTAAGTGGGACAAAAGGAAATTGTCCGATGTGCCCTTAACTTACAAGCTAAAAAATTGTCGTCAGTAGTTACGAGTCTCATAACGACTTGTTGAGATGCCCTAAAGGTATTATATGGATGTGGAGTCTAAGTGGGACAAAAGGAAATTGTCCGATGTGCCCTCAACTTACAAGCTAAAAAATTGTCGTCAGTAGTTACGAGTCTCATAACGACTTGTTGAGACACCTTACGACTCGTGGTAACAAGTCATAGTCAAAATAGTGTCAAAGGGACACGTACTATTAACCCTATGAATCGTACCATACAATTTGTATTGTGACCCTACGACTGGTATGGTCCAAGTCATATCTAAGATAGAACCTTTCGTGCCTCAGACTGGTCACCTTATGATTTGTACTATGCGGTTTGTTTAAAATCCTTACGACTCTTTGGGAGCCACTCATAATCAAAACAGGAAACTCGGCCACACACACTGTTTAGGCTATGATTAGGTTTCTAAAACTGGTTAAGACTCCCTATGACTTGTAAGGAGGAGTCATTGCCTAGGTAGTGAGGATAAACTTTTAGAAATTTTCAAAGACTAATAAACTGAGGTATTACATACTCCCCCCCCCCCCCTTAGGATCATTCATACTCAAATGATAGGGAAAGTCATTTCTTATTATGATTTTACTCCAAACACAACCACACTTACCTTTAACAAAGATAGAAAACAAAGATGTTACGGAATACACATACCTCATCCCCAATTATTCAAAGCGGGAAACAAGAATGAATATTTCGACTTCATGTTCTCCTCAGATTTCCAAGTAGCTTCTTCAAGCTTTTGGTTCCTCCGTAGAACCTTTACCAAAGCCACGTCCTTTGATCATAATTGGCAATCTTACTAATTCAAAATCTTAATTTGGACATCCTCATAAGACAAAGAATCTGAGACAACCATACTCTCCAAAGGAACTTCCAAAGAAAGATCACCTATGCACTTCTTGAACATCGAAACATAAAAGATCAGATGAATAGAACCCAAACTTGACCTCAAGTCCAACTAATAATACAGATTGCCTATTCACCTCAAAATACAATATCGACCAACATAAGGAGGACTAAGCTTCTCCTTCTCTGAAAACAGCATTACTCCCTTCATGAGAGATACCTTCAAGAACACCAAGTTATTCACATCAAACTCCAAGTCCCTTCGTCATACATCCTCATAGAACTTTTGGTGACTTTAGGTTGCCTTAATCCTATCCCGAATAACCTTTACCTTATCCATATCTCAGTGAACAAAGCTAGTACCATACCAATTATTCTCACAAACCTTAAAACACCCAATAGGAAACCTACATCTCCTACTATACCAAGCCTCTAATGGAGCCATACAAATACTCGAGTAATAGATATTATTGTACACAAACTCAATGAAAGGAAAATTTTCAACACAACTGCCACTAAAATCAATCACACTAGACCTTAGCATATCTTCTAAAGTCTGAATTATCCTTTTATCTTGTCCATTCTTCTATGAGTGGAAAGTGATGCAAAGGTTCACCTTAGTCCCCAAACCTCATTGAAAGAAATTCCAAAAGTGAGATAAGAACTGGGAACCTTAATTAGATATGATAGAAACTTGAGCACCATGTAACTTGACGATCTCCTCAATAAAAAGCGTAGCGTAATTTTCTACCAAATAATTCATCTTCACTGAAAAAAGTAAGCAGACTTAGTCATTCTATCCATGATGACCCAACTTGAATCAAACTGGTGGAGGGACTGTAGAAGACCCAAAATGAAATTCATATTAATCACTTCACATTTCCACATGAGCATTTAGATCTCATGAAACAAACCACCAGTTCTTAAGTGCTCAATCTTCACTTGTTATCACAAGATGCATTTAGCTATAAAATTGGCCACATCCTTCTTCATGTTATTTAACCAATAAATTTCTCTTAAGTCATGATACATCTTTGTGGAACCAGGATGAACGGTGTATCTCGACTCATGAGATTCATCCAAGATCCTCACTCACAACCCATGAACACCTGGAACATATAAACTACCTTGGTACCTCAAGGTACCATCACTACCAATCTTAAAAGTCATTACCTTCTTGTCCACATCATCTTTGATATGCATCAAGATAAGGTCTAAGATTTGTTTGTCCTTCACCTCAGCACCAAAAGATGACTTCTCCACACTTTGTACAACTACACAACTATCCTCAGAGTCCAATAGGAGAACACCTAGATTTTCCAAATAGTGAATATCTTTCTCCAATTCTTGTTTTTTCTCATCCACATAAGATAAGATTCCTATAGATAACTTGCTAAGAGCCTTAGATATCATAATAGCTTTACCTAGATAACAATGAAGACTCATGTCATAGTCCTTGAGCAACTCAAGCCATCTCCTTTACCTAAGATTTAACTCCTTCTGGGTGAACAGATGTTCCAAACTCTTATGGTCCGAGAAGATGTCAACATGCACTCCATACAACTAGTGACACCAAATCCTAAAAGAAAAGACCAAAAATAGTAATTCTAGATCATGTGTTAGATAGTTCTTCTCATAGACCTTCAACTGCCTATAAGCATATGCAACCACCTTACTATGTTACATCAACACACAACCCAGTCCCACTCAAAACACATCCAAATAAAGAACAAAACCTTCATTATCCTCGGGTATGGTCGAAACTAGAACCAAAGTTAAACCAAAGTTAACTTATATTTCAACTTCTAAAAACTATCCTTATAAGCATCGGACCATATAAACTTTACCTTTTTTCTAAGTCAACTTAGTCAATGTGGCAGCAAAGAAGAGAAAATTTCCCAAACCTTCTATAATAACCAACTAGACCCTAAAAGCTCCGAATATCAGTTGGATTCATGGGCCTAGGCCGCTTCTTAACTACTACAACTTTTTGTGGACCCACCATGATCCCTTCGCTAGAAACAATATGATCCAGATAGGTCATAGCATTCAACCAAAACTCATATTTAGATAATTTTAAATACAACCGCTAAACTTTTAAGGTTTGAAACATAAGGTTGAGGTAATTAAAATTATCCACCTTACTCTTGGAATACACAAAAATATAATCAATCAATACAATTATAAACAAATCCAAGAACTAACAGAATACCTAATTCATAAGGTCCATAAATGTCACTGGGGCATTGGCTAAATCAAAAGACATTACTAAGAACTCAAAATGACCACACTATGTTTGGAAGGCAATCTTAAGTATACCTATCTCCCTAATCTTCAACTAATGATAGCCCAATCAAAGATAAAACTTGAAAATGTACTTAGCCCCCTAAAGCTAATCAAAGAGATCATCAATCCTAGAATAAGGGTACTTTTTCTTTACAGTCACCTTATTCAACTAGTTATAATCTATAAATATTTGATGGTACCCATCCTTCTTATAAACGAAGATAACAAAATAACCTCATGGATAAACACTAAGGTAGATAAAACCCTTATCGAAAAGATCTTTCAACTATTTCTTAAGTTTTTTTCACTCAGCCAGAGCCATTCTATAGTAAGGTATAGAGATAGGATGAGTATCGGGAAAATAATCAATACCAAAATTAATTTTTCTATTAGGAGGAACACTAGGAAGATCATCAGAAAATACCTCAAGAAACTAACAGATCACCATAATAGATTATAATAAGGGACCTTAGGATCTAGTATTCTTAACATAGACTAAATGGTATAGAAAACACTTTGCATTCAATTTCCAGGCTTTAAGATAAGAAATGAATCTCCCCTTAGTCAACAGGGAACTACCTTCCCATTCAATGACCAGCTCATTAGGGAAATGAAAACTGATCCTTCGGGTCTACCAATCAAGAAATGCATAACACTAAACCAACAAATCTATCACCAAAATCACATCAAAATCTAGCATGAGTAACTCTATCAGGTTCGCTAACATTTCTCTACCACACAACCCCTATAGATTCTCCTAGCCATAATAGAGTCACTAACTATGTAGACCCAGAAAAAAGATTCAAAATACACTAAGGATCAAAACCAAAATGAATAGACACATATGGGGGTCTCATAATAAAGAGTAGACCTAGGATCAAATAGAAAATATACATCATCACAAAAAAATTTGAGTGTAGTAGTAACAACATTGGGACATGCCGCAAAATCCTGATTGGTGGCAAAAGCATAAAGGCAATTTCGACCAATGTCGGAACCAAAAATGGCACCCTTTGGTATAGGGTATAAAAAAGTAGAAACACGAACCTTATTTTCCAAAATCAACCTTAGAAGGACAATCCTGGTGCATGTGACCAATATGACCACAACTAAAACATCGATTGCTTTCCTGGTCACAAACCCCATGATATACCTGACCATAAAAATTACAAGGGGGATAGGATGTGATACAAGAGTGAATATCACAAAGAGTAGATGAGAAAAGCATGAAGAGTACAAGGTCTTGTATAAGGTTCAAGTTTCAGATTTATCAAGTGATTGAAGGTCTTTTTGAAGCCTTGTCTAAGTAAAGAAAGGAATAGGGTTCCCAAACTCAAGAGGCACCTCTCATTAAGGTGACTAAGGACTTTTTACACTACAAAATAACACTTAAGATGATCCTTGATTGAAACCCTCGTTAAGGGAATTTTAGTAATTGTGTTGTAATAAGTATAAATATATATTTCAGCTTCTCTTTTCATTAGTTTTTGAAGAATTGATTGAGTAAAACTCAAATTGTATTTTATTTCCTTAGTGTAGGGCTTGGAAAAGCCATTATAGTGTAGGTCTTTGAAAAGACATTGAAACTAAAGTTAGCTTGAGTGTGTGTTCACTTGATTTGACATTTTGGCAAGAAACATAGGTGCTTGAGTAGTTGATACCTTTGTGTCCACCTAAGAGTTTGGTTTTATCCTCCATTGGTGTTGTGTGTCTTGGTGTTTGATAAATACCTTAGTTCTATCCATGATGCTAAATTTTCATCGTTACCCCTAGACGTATTCCACTCTTCATACCACTAATACGCTATATCCTTTAACTCATATATAATGAATTCCATACCCACAAAGTCAGAAACATGCATCACACAGAGAATCTTCTCCCTCATCTATAGACGCTTGAGGATATTTCTCAATGTTAAAGCCAGTAAAGGTTGGAGGGTTTAACCTCATAAACTAGCCAAATCTAGAGGCCTCAGAATAACTTGAGCGGTAGTAATAATATGTGATTGTTGTGACTGAGATGTCACCAACTAGGTTAGTAGATGAATGGAATGGTGTAATATGGGTATGACCACGAAGATAGAGATGTATGAGTGTGTAAAGAGTCCACCCAATCTAAGGCATTGTTGAAGTGATAAAGGAGTACCTAAGACACCAAAATCAGCCCTAAGTCTACACTTGATGGGTGCCTATTTGTTCACCTTTACTAAGGGATCTTTTTGGACATTTCACATCTTATTTTGTAATAGCTATAAATAGAACACTTCAGGGCTAGTTCATTAGTTGTTCAATGCTATTGTAAGTATTATAACATTTTGAAACACAAGTCCTCTCTCTCTTTAGGATGCAAAACAAGAACTAGGTCAACCAAGTGTGGATTCACTTATGCTTTTTGTTCAAGGCTTAGAAATGTTGGGTGCTTGGGAGATTGACGTTCCTCTTATGTCCATATAAGAGTGTTATTGTTATTATTACTTGTATTAAGGATTTTTGTGTTTGATACACACCTTAGTTCTTAGTATTTGTAATAATTTGTGTCACACTATCTATCTTTACATCTTATTATTTTCATCTTGTTGTTGTTGTGTTGGGACTATATTGTTCCTTTGTTGAATTCAAATCTTTTGTTCATTGTGTTCATCTTATTCATCATGATATTTTTGTGTTTTTGGCTGATTTAGTGTGAAATATACCTTGTTATCTAGTTTTTCTTATTGTAGTACTCTCGGGTTGCGCTTGTCTTCCACTCTTCTCAGTTTTGTATGTTGTTGATCTAGTTTGGTTTTCTATTTTGGTGCATTCCAAGTTTAGGTTTTATCATTCGATATCAAAGTATGGCTTAATTTTGTTCCCATAAGATCAATCTTGGGCATGATTGCTTGAAAATTTTTAAAAAAAGGTGTTAGAAAACAGAAAACCCAAAAAAGAATACAATCTATCCATTTTTATGTCTTGGTCAAAATTGTTGTCTTGTTGTGTCTTGGCTGAGATTTTTACTTGTCTAGATTATTTCTAGTGTTAGACGAGTGTTGGCTGATATTTTTACTTGTCTTGGCCATGTGTTGTTGAACATTGTTTTGGTGGAGTATTTTGGTTGTGTGGTTTCTCCTTGTTGTTCTAAGCTTGTCCATGTGATATCGTTGTGAACTGTTATCCTAAGAACATTTTGTTGAAATTGTTGAAGTCTTGGCTATGTGGTTAACCTTGTTGTTGCGTATTTGGAGCTGGACGTTGGAAGTTGTTGTTGTTCTTAGTGATTGTTTGTGTTGTTCTTGGTGATTGTTGTTGTTTTTCTTGATGTTCTTCACCTCCTTCATATATAGTTAAAGGTAAAGTAGACTTTATATCTAAAAGGGTGAAGGAAAAAAGGTGTAAGACTTATTAGTCTTGAAAGACTCTGCAACCACACAAAGACTTATCAACCATTTCTCAACCATGTTCCATGATTTAAGGACCCATGTTTTGAGGAAAAAGTACACATCAAGTCATGACTTTTTGTGTTTGAATTTCAAAAGGGATCCAAGACTTGTCTTTCTCTCCCTTAACCAATTCCCACTATTCCAAATTGAAAAATTGTCCAAGACTTCCCAAAATTGAAAGAAAAAACTTGTAAAAAATTACGACCAATAATAGGTTCCCACATCATTATTTTACTATTCACACACCATTTTTAAGCTTAAATTTTGACTTCTTAGTTTCATTTTCTCACTCCATAGTTTCATTTATTTGTTCTAATACTAATTGACAAGTAGTATTCGCCTACCAGATTTTAAGTTAGTTTTTGAGACCGTTTTGTTTATTTTAGCGTTTGTTGTGTACTTTTGTCATTTTAAATCATTTTTAGTTCTTGGATCAAGTCCTACGAGATTTGTTTGAGTTTCAAACAAAAATCTATTCCAGACTAGAGTAGACTCAACCCCCAACTCCTCATGGTTTCCTTAGCCGGCTTACAATACTCATGGAATCTAAGTGTGAGGTAATCAAAGTGTGTGAGCGTGGTGAGAATACTTTGAGATAACTTGTTTCTTTTTATTTGTTAGGGTGTTTTCCTAGGTACAATGGACAATAATACTCTCTTGGGCTGTCTTGAAGTTATCCTCCATGACTGTGAAAAACGAGAAAGAGAATGGGTACCTTACAAAGGAATTAGTAACCAAATGCCCCAATCTATGCAAAAACCAATTCCTCATTGTGATGAGAGCTTCCCAAAGGAAGAAGTGGGCTGCCATGACCTACTCCAAGGTGAAAGTTGTATCTCATGTGAGCTATAAAGTAAAAATACTATTCCCTACACTCCTATAAATGTAGAATGTTGTGATGTGGCTAATTCTAGCTAAATGGATGTAGTTCCTATTTTGCCTAGTGTAGAAGTGCATGAATATTAATTTTGTGATACTCTTAGTGATGTTAGGTTGCATGAGAACCAAACTCTTGTTGTAAGTAGACAAGTACTAGTTGATCCTTTAGATGACAAAATTGATTCTTCTTATAAGAATGATTTGTGTCTATCTAATTCTAGCACTTATAACTTGAATAAGGTCCTATTGTCAAGTGATAAGAGTAGTCACACGCTAGTAGACCCTTGTGAAAAACAAGGTGAGTCTATGTTGGCATGTGAGTCTACAACAACTAATGAGGGTGTGCAAAATGATCAATTGGGTGAAAATGGCCGTGGGAAACCCGAATTGTGATTTTACTTGTGAAAATGGTTTTGGTTGTGATTCCTTTGATGCCCATGGTGATTTAAATCTATGTGGGGATTACTCTCTTGAAGGATAAAGTGGTGCATGCTTAGAAATTCCATGTACTTTTTCTTTGTATGATTCCTATGTTAATCAAACTAATGGTAATGAACTTGAAACTACTGAGTACGTGCATAAGGACACCATAGTTAGAGTTGACTTGTGTGACACCTTTACCTATCCTCTTGTTATTCATAATATTACTAATGGTATTATAAAGGGTGTGTCTAATTTTAGGGATGGCACCATAAGGAAAATTTGGAATAGCTGAGACCAATGTCCTTGGATACTTCACCCATTTTACCCTGATAGCCTCTTAGGATATGGAGATTTGTAAATCCGATTTGATGCTTGGTCAAGACAACAAGCGATATTTGATTGTAAGTGTTGGAAATTCTTTTTTGTGGACTTAGAACCCACTTGGTAGTCCCAAGTTTTGCATGGTGGGAATTTTCAATAAGGTTAAGTATTCACTAAAGAAGATGAGTAGTAAAAGGAACTAGGAGATTTCACCCTTAAGTGTTTCCATTCTTGACCAAGGTATCACTACTTGTAGGTGAAGATGAGAGTTATCTCTTTCAAATACTTTAGATGAATTACATTTATGTGAAACCCTTCTTTGTGGCTTGCTTGTGATGAAATGCCCCTTTCTCAAAGGCAGCTTCATGATTGAAAAACCAAGGGTAATTGTGTTATTGCCTCTTGTGAGTGGATAATTCCAAGCATTTTTATGGATTCTTGTCACCTTCATAGGTTTTGACACTGTGAAGTGTCTTATGGGACTCTTGGGAGCATGCTTAACTATATCTGTAAAGTAGAACTGTTTGTGTTGGATTGGTTTGTTGCATTGTAGTTTCTCTATTCTCCCTAATGGCATGACTCCATTAATGAAATACCTTTCTTTGGGAAGTTCTTTAAAAATAAGAGGTCTTATTTGCTTACCATATCTCTTTCTCTCTTTGTATGTTCCTACTTTCGAATACATCCTAGATGAGAATAGTGTACTTAACACTTTTACTTATTACCTTAATGCATATTATGATATTAATTAACTCATTGAATCTACATCATATGTTGGAATAAAATATCTAAAGGGAAGAGTCTTGGTGTGCCTAGAAGATTTAACTCCATTCTTGAATGCATTGTGTGCCAGAACTTGTGTGGACAACGACATCCATTTTGATAATAGCACTTTGGAGGAGACTTCCATGTTTAATTCTTTTCTATAATACCTCTTAGCTTTTGATGACTTCCATGATAGTTATAGATTAGCCATATGTGGAGGTGGGATATTTAATTGTTGGTCCACTTGTTTGATTGGCATTGCTATATGTTGTATGTAGACTTTACTTTCAATTAGGTTACCACCCTTGATGTCGTCTCTAAAAGAGGTGATGAAGCCAGTGTGTCTCATGGATCCTAAGGTAAAGCTAATCTTACCTTTTGAATCAAGTGATGCCATTAAGACCATTGTGGTTTCTATACCTATTGGTGATTTCCTTAACCAATTTCTTTGTGCATTCTTCAATAGATTCCTAATGTTTAATACAAAGGATCCTTAGTTATATTTTAAGTGTGTACCACCTTGGAATGATGAGGTTATTTGTTGTAATAACTCTAATTCTAATGCCATGAGGATGTTGTGCTTGAGTGTCTTCTTTTTCATTTTGCAAGGTATGGATTTGAGGTCAAATCCTTCTTCAAAAAAGGGAGGATGATGTGGGTACGACCATAAAGATGGAGGTGTATGAGTATGTCAAGAGTCCACCAGAGCTAAGGAATTGTTGAAGTGAGAAAGGAGGACCTAAGAAATCAAAATTGTCTGTAAGTATACACTTGATGGGTGCGTATTTGTTCACCTTCACTAAGGGGTCTTTTTGGACATTTCACATCTTATTTTGTAATAGATATAAATAGAACATTTAAGGGTTAGTTCATTAGTTGTTAAATGATATTTGAAGTCTTATAATATTTTGAAACATAAGCCCTCTCTCTCTCTCTCTCTCTTTTTAGGAGGCATAAATGAAACTAGGCCAACCAAGTGTAGATTCACTTATGTTGTTTGTTTAAGGATTAGAAATGTTGGGTTCTTGGGTGATTAACATAACTCTTATGTCTACATAAGAGTGTTGATATTATTATTACTTCTATTTAGGATTTTGGTGTTTGATACACTGATGATAGGCGAATTTACGGGCCTATATCAATATATTTTGCCCATATTTGTGCCATGTTTTGGGAACAAATTATATATTTCATGCACTTTTAGTCTCTTTTCCTGTAAGTGAGCTAACAAACATGATTAGCAAAGTTTCAGGTATAAATGATGCAGAAATCAGCATTTTATGGCTTACTTGACGCCAAAGAAAGCTCACGAAGGAAGGAACGTAAGATTGGACGCCTAAAGGACCAAAAGTGATGCATGGGAAATCTGTCCCGGGCTAAAACAACATTTCTAAAGACTTTGGGGACTTGCAGTAACTTATTTGGATTAGGATAATAATACATTAACCTAGTACAATTGGGTTAAGTATTTCATTAGTTTATTTGGATTTGGATAATGTTACATTAACCTAGTACAATTGGGTTAAGTATTTCATTAGCTTAGTAGGATTAGGATATGGGTATTATAAATACCCTATCATGCTAGAGATTTTAAGACAATCCTCCCTGAGTGGAGAGATACATTCTACTTCTCAATTACAACTCTTCTAATCTTCCCATTAATTCTATTTTTCTTCTTCTATTCATCTATTCAATTCTTAATTTCTGCAACAAGAGAAACGTTACTTTGCTAAGGAATTCACGCCTCACGCCTACCACTTGTGCTACACGAAAATCATCAATCTTGTGGTATAGTAACAACAATGCAAATGGTGATTTCCTTCGCATTCATGGGTAACTAAACTTCTCTGTTGGGGTTATGGAAGCCGTATGAGATACTATCTATTGATGTGAGTTTATGAGTTCGTCACATGTATGCTGCTTATATCATTATTCTCTTCATCTTAATGCAAATTCTTGTGGCTGCAGACGCATAGAATAACGCCAGTATAATATTTAACTTGTTCGAAAGAAAGGTTATCTGTCTGGAAAAGAGATAATGTCAAGGTAGTAGGACACCCTTTCCTATTAAAAAGCTAGTGTCGTAACTGGACTAACCTCTTGGATAATTCGTACCGTTAGACACTCTTTAAGATCGAAAGAGTTAAAGAGAAATAGTCCTCGAATAGGTCGAAAGACGCCTGGATTTACCATCAAATACAATTCTCTATAAGCACATGCATTTCACAATTCTACACACTCATAGCCAATAGAGAAGTATAACTCAGAAGGTGGACATAACCCCAACACTTCAATTCTCATTTTTTACAACTCACGTAACATTCTTTCTTTTTATTTTCAGCTTTTATTTTGACACTTTATTTAAATTACTTGCACGACAAGAATCCCCCTTCTTACGAGACTTGCACCAAAAGTTTAGTAATTTTGCTTACTTGTTGGCCAAGCTATTCCCTGTGGGATTGATACCCAACCCAGGTTGGGGTCTATATTTGCTAACGACCGCTTTACACTCCTACGAGAGCTGTAGATTGAGCGTTATCAAAAATTGGCGTTGTTGCCGGGGAATACGAGTGTCAATCAAGTTTGTAATAATTACTAGACCCTTTGGTCAAATATTCTCGTACTTTACTTTCAGTTTTTGTTTTTGTTTACTGCAGGTTTTTATTCAGTGCATGCCCCATACTAGAAGTTCTGGTCAACCGTTATTACCTATCAATCCTGAACCACAATGCATTGGAAGAATGAAAGCACAAGCAGAAATCGAAAGGATGGCTTCTCAACAGGAACAAGCAAGATTGGCTGCCCTTGCCACTGCCCAAGTACACCAACAAAACATTGATAACCCTGGGCGAGCAACAAATCCTAACGATGAGGATTTAGGAGATGATGAGTTACTAAACCTTAGGCGTGATGCTGAAATTATAACACATGCCAACCGAAGAGGTTGACAATCTCGATTTAGGTATGATCGCCAACCTATGCAGCCAGCTTTCGACGATGATGATGATGATCTTGATGGTGCCGGAGCCATTGGAGCCATAATTCCACCACAATTAGCGCCCGGAGCCAAGTTCAACATCACAAGCACCATGATTCAGTTATTGCAACTCAAGGGATTATTTGGTGTACTAGCAGGCGATGATCCGAATATGCATCTCATCAACTTTATTTCTACATGCAAGTCGTTTGACAATCCTGGTGTTGGTCAGAATGCAATTCGATTACGTCTATTTCCATTGTCTCTGTCTGGGGAGGCAACACTATGGTTGAATGGGCTGACTCCTGATTCTATTACAAATTGGAGGCAATTAAGAGATGCTTTCCTAGAAAGATTCTTTTCGCCATCCAAAAGAGCACAGTTGAGAGATGAGATCACAAATTTTCGGCAACTTCCAACTGAAGCCCTCCACGAAACATGGGAGAGGTTCAAGACGAAGCTTATGCGGTGCCCAAATCACCATATGACTAATGTCCACTTGATGGAGATATTATACAGAGCTTTGAAATCGGTGACTAAGCCAATGGTTGATAATGCAGCTGGAGGATCATTCATGGACCTCACCTTTGTGCAGGCAAGCAATATTCTAGATCGGATGACAAAGCAAAGTAGAGCTTGGTATACCTGGGATTCTAAGGTAGCAAGCTCTACTGTATATTTTGGCATGACCGCAGAGCAGAGGCAAAGACAGGAGGATCATGACCAAGACCTGACTCACATGAAAACACAAATGGATCATCTTACAAAGCATTTATTATCAGGGAAGACCAAAAAAGTTAAAGCTGTTGCATCAAAAGAAAGAGAGGAATCCGATTCCGAGGAAGAAGCCCACTACTTGAACAATCAGGGGGGTTTTCGAGGCAATGCCCAAGGAAACCAAGGTCGGAACTATTATGATAATTCTAGAAACAAGGACCAAGGTAGTTGGACGAACAAGAATGAAAAGAGTGGTTTGTACGTTCCCCCTGGTAGAGGTGACACCACCACATCTAATTCTGGAAGTATGGAAGACATGATGGCTAAATTATTGAAAGGAGTGGAAGCAACGAGCGCGGGAGTAACAGAGGTAATCAATGATTTGTCCTCCATGAAACAATTAGTTGATTCACATTCCACTTCTATCAAGCAAATAGAGCAGCAATTGAGCCAACTTTCAGCAGCATTCAATCAAAGAAAGGCCGACACTTTACCTAGCGATACTGTGCCAAACCCAAGGAATGACGGGTCATGCATGGCCATCACTACCAGAAGTGGTAAGGTGCTGGAAACTTCAGCAAAAGGCAAGCAAGTGGTTGACGAAGTTGCGGACATGGATGACAACACAAAAGGAGAAGATGCCGCAACACCCACTCCTGACGTCAAGGACGCCACATCCAGCACTGTGCAACCTGAAAAAGTGGAAAAACGGAAGCAAGAGGAGAAGAAAACTGTGGAAAGAACACTTCCATACCCACCACCACCTTTTCCCCAAAGATTAAAGAAGGTGGCGGATGATACAAAGTTCAGCAAATTCATGAATATGTTAAAGCAGCTGGCCATTAATGTTCCATTGGTGGAGGCACTTGAACAAATGCCTGGATATGCAAAATTTATGAAGGGCCTGTTGACAAAGAAGCGGGCATCAAGTTATGAGTTAGCGGATAATGTTCATCTTTGTACTGCAGTTACTACCCGATCGATAGTTCAGATGAAGGCCGACCCCGGAGCTTTCACTATTCCTTGCACCATAGGATCTTTGAATTTTGCCAAAGCATTGTGCGATCTAGGTGCTAGCGTAAATTTGATGCCACTATCCATCTACAAGAAGTTGGGGCTAGGCGACCCGACACCAACCAATATGAGGCTCGTGATGGCTGATAGGTCAGTAAAAAGACCTGTGGGTATCTTGAATGATGTGTTGGTGAAGGTTTCTTCATTCATCTTTCCTGCAGACTTCGTTATTCTGGATTGTAAGGAGGATTCTGAAGTTCCCATAATCCTAGGACGTCCTTTCCTTGCAACCGGAAGTGTGCTTATTGACATGAAAGATAATGAGCTTTTGTTTCGAATTAATGATGAAGTAGTACGGTTTGATACATGCAAAGCCATGAAGCAGCCCAGTGATATGAATGAGTTATCTATAGCTGATGTTCATCAAGAGGATATGAAAGCATTATCTATAGAGAAACAGCATACTGTTGAGCCATTGTCTGTTGCGCCACTAAATGTTGAGCATGAGGATAATGAAGATTATGAAGAACTTATGGGTGATCTAATAGAAATAGAGTCTTATACTCCTAAGCAACCGGACTGTGATCTCAAAAATCAACCAACAGCGAAGACTCCCATTGATGAGCCACCAATGCTAGAATCTCAAGAGCTCCCCGATTATCTAAGGTATTTGTTCTTGGGATATGGAAATACACTTCCGGAGAGTGTTGCGGATGATTTAAGTAAACAGCACATAGAGGATTTCATCTCTGCTCTGATGAGGTACAAAAGAGCTATGGGTAGGAAGATTGATGATATAATTGGTGACCCTCCGGGGAGATGTATGAGTCATTTTGAAGAAGATCGCATGCCCATAGGTAAGCCTCATTGCCATCTAAATCCTTTCAGAAAATGATCCACCATTTACCTCGACGAAGTCTGAGTACTTGAGGTAAATATGTCGTGCCACGACAATGAATAAGGCGCTAGATGGGAGGCAACCCATCGTTTATCATTTTTCATTTGTTTTTTATCGTTTTGTCTTTCTTTCGTTCTAGTACTTGTTTTGTTTTTGATAAATGAAAATCCAAAAATAAGAGTCGTGCCACGACCAAAACTAAGGCGCTTGGTGGGAGGCAACCCATCATACTAATTGTTTTCATTGGTTTTGAGCAAATATAGGTGCGAGAAGTATTCAACGAGGAGATTGGTTTCACATGACGATTTGGACGTATTGTATGGAAAAGGTGGTAATTTAGGTATAAGGATGCATAAGGTTATGGATTGAGCATTGCTCATGCCAAAATAGGCATCGAGGAAGGCTAGGCCTAGGT
Organism: Capsicum baccatum var. pendulum; assembly: GCA_030864225.1. Classification (NCBI taxonomy): domain Eukaryota; kingdom Viridiplantae; phylum Streptophyta; class Magnoliopsida; order Solanales; family Solanaceae; genus Capsicum; species Capsicum baccatum. The sequence goes on along the minus strand of CM061556.1, from coordinate 166,912,637 downwards.
AAAACTAGGCCACGAACAATTCAAAACCTATCCTATATCCTAAGGTCTCGGAATCTAGTGTGCTATACACTATGCGCCGCCCATTCTTAAGTGTGCTTTCGACTATGCGCCGCCTATGCTATGGCATTAGGTCTCAGGATCTCATATGCCATAGACTATGCGGCGCATATGTCTCAAAAGGCCATAGACTATGCGGCGCATATGTCATTACTATGCCGAGCATTATGCGCCGCATATAGGGCATCTTTGTCTCCAAAACCGTTTGGAAATGGGTCAAAACCCAACCCATTATCTTCCTATATAAAGGGGACTTAGTCTTGAAACATAACCACATTATAAATTGACCCAAAGGCGCCGCACATCCATCCAAATCATCTCAAAATTTCTCTTTTTGCTCCTCCAATTCACAAGAACATCTCCAAAGGCTTCAATCACGTAAGTACTCTTTTGTTCTTCATCCATTTTTCATAAGTACTACGTTGCTATGCCTATTATGAATTGCTATATCATGAAGAAGCATTGGTGATATTCATGTGTTTGAATTGTTGATACACAACTAAGTGAGTGAACATATACGTTAGGATGCTCTTAACTTGTTTCCAACTTGAATTTGATTTTGATATATTGTCATACTCTTGCGGAATTGCTATAGTCATTAACATTGCATAATCTTGTCACTTGAATACTTATATGTTGGAATGAATTGTTCATCGGAATAAGACTTATAGTGGCCTACCGACATAGGCGGTTGTGATTATTGATAGATACTATACCTTGATGTAATCCCTATGTAGTAGTCTTGATATAATCTTACATGCAAGTATTTCCAAGAGTACAAGAAGTATGACTCACTGATTTTATTGTTGGAATAGAGCACCTAAAACGTATGTCGATGAAGTCTGAGTAATCGACCACTTTCATTTCACTAGTTGGTGCCAACAACCTAAGTGTGGGGTGGTACCTCCAATGCTTGTTCATACATTGTATCCATTGAGATGATGCTAACATGACTCTATTGAGATCTCAGGTACAATGGCACCAAAAGGCAAGGCAAAGATAAGGCTACCAATTCACAAAAAGAGCAAGGAGAACCCTCCTCGATGCAAACACTTCGACTCACTCTTGGAATTAAGTGGGATACTTATGAGGAACTTCTAATGATGACGACTCTGATGATGATTCCGATGCAAAGGGGTATGACCCCAGACATAGAGAATGCGTCCGACTAACCAGGTTCTTCTTATTTATTTTCCACTGAGGGCAGTGTCCCGTTTAAGTGTGGGGTGGCGGTATTGCATGCTATAATTCTCTATTTACATCTATGTTTGTTTACTTTGGTATTGCATACTATAATTCTCTATTTGCATCTATGTTTGTTTACTCTGGTATTGTATGCTATAATTCTCTATTTGCATCTATGTTTGTTTCCTTTGTTTTTGTTTGTGTTTTGTTTTTAAGTTTTTTTAGTAGTAAAATTTTTTTTAGCTTCGCATGAAATAATTCTAATAGGCAGCATGAGATTATAACAAGAGTATGTGCTACAATTATGACTATTGAGACGTTTAGGCTCTAGTGGTGACTCATTATGTGATATTGTGTGGTTCAATTCCTTCACTTGTTGGGTCGAGAGTCTATATTACTTCCAATCAAGTCGACCATGTGCCTTGTGTGTGTGAGATAATAGTATATTCTATGTTTGTGGCTGATGCTAGAACTTGCCTGGTATGTATGCAAAGCAAAAATAAGGAGTGTAAGTTTAGGAGATGATTTAGGCATTTCTTTTGCAACCTATACATGTTTACCTTCGTTTTACCTACCCTTGGACATCATCCTAGTTAAACCCTTTTGAGCTTTTAGCCTATTTTCTTTTACAAACCTCATATGTAAGCCTAATCCATTTTCTTCAAGACCATAATTTGATCCAAAATCCTAAGTGCTTTAAAGTGAAAAAGTCATGTGACGAAATAAGAGGAAATTGGGTGAGTATGATGCTCTAAATTGTAGTGCTGCTTGAATGAGTAAGGAAAAAGAAAGCTAAAAAGTGAGTTATTGAAAAACAAAAGAGGAGAACAAGAGTGGTAGAATAAAAGAAAGAAGAAAGGTTGAAAGAAAAAAATGTCAATGATGCAATGAGATGTATTAAAGTGCTTAGGAACTTAGTCACTATTTCTGGACAAAATTGTCCTACCCGTCCCTTAGCCTACATTACAACCATCAAAAGACCTATTTGATCCTAATCTTAGCATTCTCACATTTAGTGGAGTATTACACTAAGGGCAAGCCTATGGTCATCAGTTGCTGCATATGAATTCTTTGTGAGAGCGAGAGCAAGGATATTTTGATACTCATGTGTGAAAAATATGCTATACTTGTGAGTGACTATGGGGAATATATTGTCAGACACACATGGTTGATGAGTTTTGGATAGCTGTATATGATTCTTTGTGCCTTAACTGTTGAATACGAGTTGACCACCATCACGAGTCTATGTTGGAGGTTAAACTGTTTCTATTAATGATCGGAAAACTACTCTTTGTTGATAATTTTTGTGCTTGTCTTGATGAATGTTTTGTGTTGTTGCTGTGAAACCCTAAGTTGATGTTTAGAGGGACATGATATTTTGTTCGAGGACGAAAAAAGCTTCAAGTGTGGGGTGTTGATGATAGGCGAATTTACGCGCCTATATCAATATATTTTTCCCATATTTGTGCCATATTTTGGGAACAAATTATATATTCCATGCACTTTTAGTCTTTTTTCCTATAAGTGAGCTAACAAACATGATTAGCAAAGTTTCAGGTATAAATGATGCAGAAATCAGAATTTTATGGCTTACTTGACGCCAAAGAAAGCTCACGAAGGAAGGAACGTAAGATTGGACGCCTAAAGGACCAAAAGTGATGCATAGGAAATCTGTCCTGGGCTAAAATAGCATTTCTGAACACTTTGGGGACATGCAGTAACTTATTTGGATTAGGATAATAATACATTAACCTAGTACAATTGGGTTAAGTATTTCATTAGTTTATTTGGATTTGGATAATGTTACATTAACCTAGTACAATTGGGTTAAGTATTTCATTAGCTTAGTAGGATTTGGTTAAGTATTTCATTAGCTTAGTAGGATTAGGATATGGGTATTATAAATACCCTATCATGCTAGAGATTTTAAGACAATCCTCCCTGAGTGGAGAGATACATTCTACTTCTCAATTACAACTCTTCTAATCTTCCCATTAATTCTATTTTTCTTCTTCTATTTATCTATTCAATTCTTAATTTCCGCAACAAGAGAAACATTACTTTGCTAAGGAATTCACTCCTCATGCCTACCACTTGTGCTACACGAAAATCATCAATCTTGTGGTATAATAAGAACAATGCAAATGGTGATTTCCTTCGCATTCATGGGTAACTAAACTTCTCTGTTGGGGTTATGGAAGCCGTATGAGATACTATCTATTGCTGTGAGTTTATGAGTTCATCACATGTATGCTGCTTATATCATTATTCTCTTCGTCTTAATGCAAATTCTTGTGGCTGCAGACGCATAGAATAACGCCAGTATAACATTTAACTTGTTCGAAAGAAAGGTTATCTGTCTGGAAAAGAGATAATGTCAAGGTAGTAGGACACCCTTTCCTATTAAAAAGCTAGTGTCGTAACTGGACTAATCTCTTGGAGAATTCGTACCGTTAGACACTCTTTAAGATCGAAAGAGTTAAAGAGAAATAATCCTTGAATAGATCGAAAGACGCCTGGATTTACCATCGAATACAATTCTCAATAAGCACATGCATGTCACAATTCTACACACTCATAGCCAATAGAGACGTATAACTCAGAAGGTGGACATAACCCCAACGCTTCAATTCTCATTGTTTACAACTCACGTAACATTCTTTCTTTTTATTTTCAGCTTTTATTTTGACACTTTATTTAAATTACTAGCACGACAAGAATCCCCCCTTCTTACGAGACTTGCACCAAAAGTTTAGTAATTTTGCTTACTTGTTGGCCAAGCTATTCCCTGTGGGATCGATACCCAACCCAGGTTGGGTTCTATATTTGCTAACGACCGCTTTACACTCCTACGAGAGCTGTAGATTGAGCGTTATCATATACACCTTAGTTTTTAGTGTTTCTAATAATCTATGTCACACTATCTATCTTTACATCTTATTATTGTTGTGTTGTGGATTGTTTTGTGTCCTTTCTTGTATCCAAATCTTTTGTTATTTGTGTTAATCTATATTATCACGATGTTGTTATGTTGTTGGCTGATTTGGTGAGAAATATACCTTGTTATCTTGTTCTTCTTGTTGCAGTACTCTCGGGTTGAACTTGTTTTTCACTCTTCTCGGTTTTGTGATTTGTTGATCTAGGTTGGTTGGATGTTTTGGTGCATTCCAAGTTTAGTGGGTAATATCGTCTGTTGATGTCAAAGAAGGAGTATTACCATTGGTAGAAAGATTAGTGGGTATCGATGGAACTCTATCGAGGCAATTTGAAGCAGTGACCCTAGATCGAGTTTGAACTCCAGGAAAAGGATTAACCCCATCCCCATTTCTCTCAAGTGGGATAGAGGAATTTCGACGAGCATCAGATCTCCTAGTAGGCATGATCGAAAAAGTGAACAAATAGGAATTAAAAGATATTTCGACACCCTAAACTCTCCAGCTTGAATGTAGATAACAAGAAAAGAGAAAGATTATAAAATGCCTCATAGCCTCTCTCTTATAACTATGGTATGCAACGCACCCATAAAAGACACTCTACTTGACATTGCTTTATGGATACCCAAATATACCAAACCTAGTCTCTCATTAAGTTTGTTTTTGTTAATTAACCTTTGGTCAAGTTTCCCAAATTTTACTTTTGTTTGTTGTTTATATTCTGTGCAGGGTAGTTATTGTGTATGCCAAGTACACAGAGATCAAGTGCACCAATATTACCAACTCATCTAAAACTACAGTTAATTGGTAGAATGGCAGATCCCCAAGATGCTGAATGACTAGCCGCTTTGGCTATAGCTCAACGTGATCAGTAGAATGATGGCCAGTCGGTGCATCATCCTAATCCCGATGATGATGATTTGGGGGATGATGATTTGTTAGATATTTTTAACCCAAGGCATAAAGAGAATGTGGTTTCACTAGTGAATTAGAATGTAAATAGGAATTGTCCCTTTAGGGCGAGGCAGGATCGATAACTGATACAGTTTGATATGAATGATGACAAAAATGGAACGGATTGAGTAGGTGCAACTAGAGATATTATTCTTCCACCTCTAGCACATATAGATAAATTCAATATTACCAGTATGATAATTCAACTACTTCATCTTAAGGGGTTGTTCGATGGTCTTAAAGCAGATGATCCTAACATGCATTTGGTGAATTTTATCACTATTTGCAAATCTTTTGATAACCCGAGAGTGGGACAGAATGCTATCCAAAAATGCTTATTTCTGTTGTCTCTATCTTAAGAGGCAACACTATGGCTCTTTGGACTAACTCCCGACTCTATAACCAACTAGAGGCAGTTGAAAGAGTCTTTCTTAGAAAGTTTCTTTCTACCCTTCAAGAGAGTACAATTGAGGGATGAGATTAGTAACTTCCAACAGTTTCCCATTGAAGCGCTTCATGAGACCTAGGAGAGGTTTAAAAAATATTATTGTAGTGCCAAAATCATAATACAATGGATATTAATTTGATAGAGACTCTTTATAGGGTTCTAAACTCTATTACAAAGCCAGTTGTGGATAATACTGCAAGAGGGTTATTTGTTGATCTTACTTTTTTGGAGGCTTTAGAGATGCTTGATCGGATGACCAAACAAAGTAGAGCTTGGCACACCAGGGATTCTGTGGTAGGAAGACCTACTGTGTCTAGTGGAATAACTATAGAGCAGTGCAAGAAGAAGGAAGAACGTGACCAGGACATGGCATACTTGAAATAGATGGATTTGCTGACTAAGCATTTATTGTTTGAAAAAATAGAGAAGGTAAAAGCTGTTGCATATCAAGGTAGTTCTGACTCTAATTCGGAAGAAGAGGCGAACTATCTAAATAATTAGGGGGTTTTCGAGGCAATAGCCAAGGAAATCAACGTCGGAACTATTATGAAAAGGTTGGTTACAACGATAGGGATCAAGGAAACTGGAAGATCAAGAATGATAGGAATGGACTATATGTACCTCCTAGAAGCAAAGATAATACTACAACTTGCTTTGGCAAGATGTCTATAGAGGATATGATAGAGAAATTATTAAAGAGAGTTGAGGCCACCAACTCAAGGGTGACTACTATCAAGAGTGATTTTTCTTCCATGAGTCAGTTGGTAAACTCACAATCTACTTCTATGAAACAGTGGGAGCATCAAATTAGCCAACTCTCAACGACATTGAATTAGAGAAAGAGCAAAACTTTTCAAAGAGATACAATTCAGAATCCTCAAAATGATGGCTCTTGCATGGTAATTACCATACGGAGTGGTAAGGTCTTGCTAGGCCCTTCTGTGGGCAAAGTTGTAAATAAGGAGGTGATTGAAGAAGATATTGAGCTTGAAGAAGGTAATCCAATAGAATCTGAGTCGAAGGGTATTGATATTCCTTCTAATCATCAATAGGTTGATGATTTAGGAAAAGGAAAAGACAAGAAAAAGGAACTAGTGGTGACTACGCTCCCAAAACCACTGCCTCTCTTTCCTCACAAATTAAAGAAGAAGGCTGACGATACAAAGTTTAGTAAATTAATGGCAATGTTAAAAAAGTTGATAGTGAATATGCCTCTGGTAGAGGAACTCAAACAGACACCATGATATGCTAAATTTATTAAAGATCTTATGACAAAGAAGAGAGCAGTAAACTATGAACTGGTGGATAATCTCCATCATTATAGCGCTATTTCTACAAGGTCTTTAGTGTAGAAGAAGGAAGACCCAGGAGCATTCACCCTCCCTTGTACAATTGGGTCTCTAGATTTTGCTAAAGCCTTATATGATCTGGGAGAGAGCATAAATCTGATGCCACTATCTATTTATAAGTAGTTGGGGTTAGGAGATCCCATACCCACAAACATACGACTTGTGATGACGGATAGGTTGGTAAAGTGACCTGTTGGTATCCTGTATGATGTGCTAGTGAAGGTGGATAGCTTCATATTTCCAGTGGATTTTGTTATTCTTGATTGGGAGGTGGACTTCTAGGTGCCCATAATCTTGGGTCAACCTTTCCTCTCAACCGGAAGCATGCTTATTAATTTGTGAGCTAATGGGCTCTTATTTAGGCTGAATGATAAAGTGGTGCAATATGAGGTGTAACAAACTATGAAGCAGCATAAGAAGATAAGTGTGTTCTCTATTGTGGATGTTTATTGTGAGGATGATCACGAAGTACCAATAGAGGAGAAATTTGTTGTTGATCCCTTAGCTACAGTTCTAATGAATTTTGATAGTGGGGGCATTAAAAAGTATGAGGAGACTCTTTGTTCTTTGACGGGAATGGGACCATATTCTTATGATCCCAAGAAGCTTAATCCAGATCTTAAAATGGGCCAAAACCATAAGCTAAGTCATCTATTAAGGAGCCACCGGTGTTGGAGCTAAAAGAGTTGTTAGGTCATATTTGATATGTGTTTCTAGGTAATAGAAACACTTTACCTATCATCATTGCGGCTGATTTAGGTTAGTAGAAGGTGGTGGCACTTATTTCTGTGCTTTGGAGATAAAAAAGGGTGATAGGATGGACTATCGCGGATATTATTGGCATCCCTCCAGGTATTTGCACTCATAAAATTCAATTGGAAGAGGACTACACACCAACAATTAAGCATCAACGTTTTCTTAACCAGCTTATGAAAGACGTGGTTAAGTATGAAATCATTAAATGGCTTGATGCAGGAGTTGTATACCCCATTTTGGATGGAAAGTACGTGAGTACCGTACAATGTGTGGCTGAGAAAGGGGGCATGATTGTTGTAGAGAATGAGAAGAATGAGTTAATACCACTCAGACCTATCACTGGTGGAGAGTTTGCATGGATTACTAAAAACTCAACTCAAGAACATTGAAGGACCACTTCTTAATGCCTTTTATGGATCAGATGCTTGATCGGTTTGTGAAAAGAGGTTGGTATTGTTTCTTGTATGGTTATTCTAGTTATAATAAGATTTTTATAGCCCCGGGGTATCAGGAGAAAATGATATTCACCTACCCGTATGGTACTTTTGCATTCATGTGGATGCCATTTGGACTTTGTAATACACCCGCTACCTTTCAACGGTGCATGATGTCAATTTTTGCAGGTATGGTTAAAGACATCTTTGAGGTGTTTATAGATGATTTTTCTGTGATAGGAGATTCGTTTGAGCTATGTCAAGTGAATCTGAGTAGGGCCTTGCAGCGGTGTGAGAAGTTCAATTTTGTACTTAATTGGGAGAAATGCCACTTCATGGTGAAAGAGTGCATTGTTCTAGGACATAAAATTTTTCAAAAGGAATTGAGGTCGATCGAGCTAAAGTTGAGGTTATTGAAAAGTTTCCACCTCCCATTTCAGCAAAGCGGGTGCATAGCTTTCTGGGTCACGCAGGTTTTTATCGAAGGTTTTTAAAAGACTTCTCAAAAATTGTAGATCCACTTTACAAACTTTTGGAGAAGGAGTTTAAGTTCAACTTTGATGATGATTGCTTGAAGGCATTTGAATGCCTCAAAGGGAAGCTAGTTAACACATCTATTATTATTGCACCAAATTGGTCATAGCTATTTGAGATTATGTGTGATTCAAATGGTGTTGTACATGGAGCTGTACTTAGGCAGAAGAGGGATGAGTTGTTTCATCCCATTTACTATGCAATCAAATTATTGAATGGGGTCCAAAACAACTACACTATCACGGAATAGAAACTTTTTGCAGTAGTTTATGCTTTTGAGATATTCCGGGATTATTTGCTAGGAACCAAAGTGGTGGTCCACACTGACCATGTAGCCTTGAGATATTTGATGGCCAAAAAGAATGCAAAACCAAAGTTGATTAGATGGTTGTTGCTGCTTCAATAATTTGACTTCGAAGTCAAAGATAGGAAGGGTTGTGATAACCAAGTTACAGACCATCTTTCTAGGTTGGAAGGGAAGCAAGCAGTTGGAGATGAATTTAAAATCAATGATGCATTTTCGGACAAGGAAATCTTGGCTGCTATTATGGACAAAATACCTTGGTATGCTAAATTCGCAAACTACGTGGTGAGTGAGGTAATTTTGGAGAATCTTTCTATTCATCAAATAAAGAAGTTTCTCCATGATGTTACACATTATATCTGGGATGAGCCATATTGGTTTTAATATTATGCTGAAAATATCATAAGGAGATGCGTTCCTGAACTAGATATGTTGAGTATCTTGGAAGCATGTCATGCTTCCCCAGTTGGAGGTCACCATGCTGGTGACTGTACTGCTAGAAAAGTGCTATAAATTAGTTACTATTGGCCGACTTTGTTCAACGATGCTTATGAGTTCATGAGAAGATGAGACCAATGTTAGAGGCAGTGGTCAATCTCCAAGCGCCATGAAATGCCTTTGCCAAAAAATGATAGAGGTAGAATTATTTGATGTCTGGGGCATCAACTTCATGGGATGTTTTGTGAGCTCATATGGGATGAAATATATTCTAGTTGTTGTTGACTATATCTCAAAATAGGTTGAAGTCGTTACTTTGTATGACAATGAAGGGAAGAGAGTAGTTGTGTTCCTTAAAAGTAACATTTTTTCTTGATTTGGGGTGTCACACACCATTATAAGCGACGGTGGATCTAACTTTTGCAATCGTATGTTTTGGGCTGCCTTAGAAAAGTATGGTGTTAAGAAACACAAAGTAGTGACTCCCTACCACCCACAAACTAGTGGGAAAGTGGAGATTTTGAATAGAGAGATCAAAGCCATACTTGCTAAAGCAGTGAATGCTAGTAGACAAGAATGGGCTAGGAAGCTTGATGATGCCTTATGGGCATATAGAACAGCTTTCAAGACTCCTATTGGCTTGTCACCGTACTAGTTGGTTTATGGAAAGGCATGCCATTTACCATTTGAATTAGAGCATAAGGCGATATGGGCACTTAGGAGGCTAAATTTGAAGTGGAATGAGCCAGCGTAATTGAGATAGGGGCACCTGAATGAGATGGATGAGTTCTATCTTGGGACATATGAAAGAGATAATCTTTACAAGGAGAAGATGAAGAAGTACCATGATCAGAGAATTAGAAAAGGAGATTTTTAGAAAGGTGATAGGGTGCTTCTCTAAAACCCCAAACTGAAGTTGTTCCCGGGTAAGTTTAAATCAAAATAGTTGGATCCATTCCGAGTTAATTAAGTTTACTCATCTAGAGTAGTTGAACTTTCAAACATAGACCGAAGTGTCTTCAAAGTGAATGGGCAGTGCCATAAGTTGTATATCGGTCCAATGGACTCGATTAAAGGCATAGCTTCTATCTATCTTGATGAAGTCTGAGTAATTGAGATAATTGCATCGTTCCATGACATAATATCAGGCGTTAGTAGGATGCAATCCACCAAGTGTTGTTGTAATCATAATCAAACTTTATTTGATATTTTTATGCAATCTGATGTGTTTGTGGAATGTGCAGAACTAATATTACTAAAAGAGAAGAGTTTTTATAGTTGATGGGTGATCGAAGGGATAACTTTCAGACCGTCAAGTACCGACAGGCCACCGCTATTACCATCAAAACCAAGGTAAAAAGTTGAACATTCTGGATAAGGCTTGACGGATGAATTGGTGGACCGTCAACAAACTAATGGACCATCGGAAGAACCATCAACTTGAAGCTGAAATTTAGAGTTTCTGGAATAGGTTGACGGACCACTTGACGGACCGTCACATCATTGTCGGACCATAGGACTAACCAGAGTGGCCTAGCTTCTGGCAATATTCAACGGCCAACCTGGTGGACCATCAAGAGTCTGACAGACCGTTACTTCAGCCGTCACATTAACCATAATTTTGGGTTAGGTTGGGTTAAGTTGGAAGCTTATTTAAAATTCTTGTATTCGACCCACATGCTTTCAAAATGCCACATATGTTGTAACCTCTTCAAAATCTACAACTATATAACTCCATCTGGATGCAAAGTATCTGAAGGTAGTTACTCCCTTTAGGACTCTCCATCTTGTTTCTTCTCCCCTATTTAAACAAGTCTCGTCCCATCTTTTCTCCTCATCACAACAAAAGAAGAAATCACAGGCTAGAGTAGTAAGTAGTTTTTCTTTCTAAAGTGGAAACAACTAGAGTGAAACTTTCACATAATCAAGGTACAATTTTAACCCATTTTCTTACTTCTCAACAGTCCAAAACATAATTGAAATAGTTATCGTATATAAAATTTCTTCTTATTTCCTTCTATGGTTTAAATTATTGATATTCTGAGTTCTGAACTTTGGAATACATTGTTTGAGTGAATTCTGGAGTAACCAACGTGTTTCGAGTAGAAAAATGTGTGTATAAGCATGAAATTATTGTTGTTACTTTGCTGAAGATCAAATAAGGTATACCAATTGTTCAATAAAATGCCAAAAGGAAGTCTGAAATTCAAAATGAGGTCTGACGGTAACCTTGGCGGACCGTCGAATCTATGACAGGCTATCAAGTTGACCATCGCAAATATTCAAAGGAAGTTTCTCACTAGATAATATGCGATAGACAACCTGGCAAACAGTCAGTAACTTGATGGACCGCCAGTCTAACCTTCGCAGGGTCCTGAAAGTTAGATCTTACTGGATAAGGCCAGATGGCCCAATCGATGGACTGTCACATCATCAATGGCTCATCATTTTGACCGTCAAGACAATTTTTATTACTGTCTTTGAATATTTTTATTTTGTAACTGATTTCTCACTGCTTTCACAGGCATCATAGCACGAAAACTCCCATTGACTAGAGGCGGTGGTCGGGAAAGAGGACGAGGCGAACCTTCTAGGAGCAAGGAGGCACCATCCTTCAATACTCACCAAACAGATCAAACATTTCCTACACTGTCCTAATCTAAAAAGGAGGCTGACAGCAGCAACAACAATACTAGCTAGAGCCCCGATGAGGTAAGGGTAGTCACATCTCGTCCTAACCCAATTGAGGCCGAAACTAAGGTTACCAATGTAGAGAAACAAACTGAAGCAGCTAGTGTGGAGAATGAAACTGAAGATTCCAACTTGATCAGGTGTAAGAATCCTCAAATCAGAGAGACTATCGGATTGCAACTAGATGGAGCAAGGGAAATATTTATGATGGGGTGGCACCAACAGCAAGTAGTCAAATCAAAAGGACATTTGTTGAGGAGTATCAGATTGTAACAATGGAGTTGCATGAATATCCTAAGTTAGATCATCATTTTAATGATTACGAATTGGCATGGCTGGGTATACCCCTTGGATCATATCATCCAAATCTAGTAAGGGAGTTCTTTGCTAACTATTTAGTGTTGGTAGTAAGGGATGTTCCAAAGGACTCGATGATTTTACATCTACCGAACAGGGAGTCAATCCTAGTCCGAGGAATTACCATTGACATATCAGCCCAAACCATCAACAAGATGCTATTTTGAACAGACTATGATGGCCCACCTAGTATTCTAGAACTCGAGAACTAATTGCGTATTACATCTACCCAAAGATCCTGGTTGGATGGAATGCTGACTGATAACGGTAATCTTTCCTGGGCAACAAACTCATGTGAGCGCATAGCAAAGTCTTTGCTTAGCCTCAAAGATAAATTTTTGTGGTATGTGGTTCAATTAAACTAATGCCAATTGGTGGTGATGCTTATCTGGATATTCACCGGGTTTTACTTATAACTAGTTTTCTTTCAGGATTAAAGATTATTTTGGTAAGATTATTATCGATGAGCTATTTTTGAGCGAACATAAGGTGGCCACCGCTACAATTTCATTGCTAAATCACAGTATTATACAGGCAGGCAGGTGTGCCTTTGATTCATGGGGTGTATAATAAGGTCCATGTGACAGATAGGTAGGACATTGAGGAGTCCAAAGATGACTTAAATTTCAAAATGAGAGTTACCAAACCTCCAGCCTATCAAACTCAGTCAGCACCAGCCCCAAACACTTTAGATATTCAAACTGGTATGCCGTTACCGATTACCATTAACTTACCACCTGATTATGTGCCATCAAGTTTTTCCGTAGAGTCAAAATCTGCACCACCAATGGGTGTGGCAGAATTCGCAGAATATAGGTTAATGCAGGAAAACTTCACCAAGTCTATGAAATTGTAAATGAAATTCAAGAAGTAGCTTAACACTTGGGCTACAAAATTCCATCCTTTTGTTGACAAAATTGTAGCTAAGGCAATCTATCCATTCCATGACATTCAGATGAGGATGGATCACATAGAGGAAAGAGTCAACAAAAGACTGGATTCACTGTCCATTCCATTCTTGGCAAGGTTCATGGTAGAATTTAAGAAAGCACAAGCTGACATCGAAGAGTTGAAGGCAGGTAGCCACAGTAGCCCACTTTTGATCCATCTTAGGTAATGAGTGATGAATGCAAGGGAATTCCTAACCTGATAGGAATACCAGTGAAAGACAAGGAAAAAACAATAGCTAGATGAACATGCTGAATGAAAAGCTAAAAAGAGAAGAAAGAGAGAGGCTATGACACCGGAGGAGTGAGATCATTATGATATGAAGAAAGTTGAAAAAAGGTCGAGAAAGATAAAGATACAAGAAAGAAGATAATAGAAGATGAAACGGCTGGATTATCTACCAATTCTGCCTTAGTTAGGGGGTAAACTTTAGACCCAGTCCAGGATGTGGTACCTCTGATTCTAGAGGGATACTTTTTGAGTACCCCTACCACCATAGGGGTCAACATTGTAGACGGTGAGAACACCAGTTCCTCACTACACTTCACAGATGCCTCAGATGAATAAGAGACAATATAAGTATACCCACTTCTTTGTACTTTTAGTTGACACTTTGAGGACAATAAATATATTTTTTGTATGGGGTGGTGTACTTCTACCATGGCGGTTGTGTTGCCGATATTCTTTCCCTCCTATGTACTATCTAGGAGAATTGGCATATCTAGAATTAACTTTAAGTTTGTATTTTTTCTTTTCTAGGATTAACTTTAGGTTTGCATCTTTTCTTTTCTTAACTCCTGTTCTGTTGTTAATGTTGGTATAATAAATAAAAGTACCATTATTTTAGCGCCTTGTTGTGAATATGGATGATGAATAATGTTGGCATCAACCAATGACTATGTCTGTATGACTGTTTACTTTAGTCTTCTAGTATATGCGATCAACTGTTAGTGAATCTATAGTTGGAAGTAGCTTGTAACATATGCATAACATGTGATGTAAATCTTAAGAATAGTAGAATGAGTTTGACTCAGTTTCCTATGTGTTCGAGTATTTATATGAGTTCTTACATAGTGTAGTACCTAGAACTTGCCTGGTTCAATTGATGTTGTGTTGTAGTTGATGAAATAAGAAGTGATAGCAGGATGCCTTGTATTTTTAGTCCACTTAGCCAAAATAATTAATGCCACAAAAAATAATTTTCCATTTTTTGAACCCTTCTTTGAGCCTATTTTAATTTTTTCTTCATCACCAATCATATTAGTTAACTCCTTTTAAGTTGTTAATACTTAGGTCTATCCATAACCCAATGTGGGCATTGTGAACCTGAACTTACGGAAAACACCTAAGTTGAGGGTAGCTATTGTCAAAGTTGTTAGCTGTCTAAGGGAAATTTGGTTTAGAGCATGGTTTAGAGCATCCGGCCCTGGTCTACTCAAAACATTCTGCACCTTCACAGATTGCATCATCATAAGTTGAGAGTGGTTGATGCTTTTGTGTATGTGTGTGTATATATATATATATAAAAGGGTTTGTTATGGTAAAGTGTAAATGAATGAGAAAAGGTGAGTAAGCTAGTTCAGAAATATCATTGGTAGGTAGAACTTGAGGGCAAAGAGAGTAAATCCTAGTGTTGAGTCACTTTTTCCCAAAATTCCTTCCTCACCTAGCCTCGAAGCTTCATTACAAGTCTGAGAAAGACCTGCTTGATCTTGGTGAATCAACTATAAGAGACCGTTAGATAATAAGAGCAAGCCTATAGGTATGTGTACTATGGTTGTAACTTCTTTGATGAGTGTGAGAGTTCTAATTTAATTCAGCTGATCTCTGTAGATTCTAGTGTCCATGTGATAACACCCAAACTACAGCTCTCGTAAGAGTGTAAGCGGTCGCTGTCAAATATGGAACCCAACTGGGTTGGGTGTCGAATCCCACAGGGAATACTTGGTCACAAAGTGTTGCAACTATTAGAAGACTGCTGGTCGAAAATTCCACGGAAAGGGGGGAGTTGATTATGGCGTGAACTAATAACAGTAAAGTAACGATGGAATGCTTTGTTTAGTAAGAGTTAATTACAGAGAATAATAAGTTAGGGTTATGTCCACCTAATGAGATACTATCTATTACTATGAGTTTGTGAATTCTTGATATGTATGCTACTTATATCATTAATCTCTTCATTTTAATTACATTCTTATGGTTGCAAACATAGAGAATATGCCAGTATAGAATTAACTTGATCGAGAGAAAAGTTACATGTCTGGAAAAAAGAGTATGACAAGGAAATAGGGCTACCAACCCCTATTTACACGTTAATGCCTTAACCGAATTAATTTCTTGGAGAGTTCGTACCACTAGTTATACACTTTAGGCTCGAGAGAGTTCAAATGAAATAATCCTTGATAGTTGAGAAACACTAGGATTTACCATTAGAATACGAATCTCTATAAGTGCATGCATGTCTAAATTCTGCTTTACTCATAGTGAATAGATACGTAGAACTCATAAGGTTGACATAACCCTAACTTATTATTCTCTGTGATTAACTCTTACTAAACAAAGCATTCCATCGTTACTTTACTATTATTAGTTCACGCCATAATCAACTCCCCCCTTTCTGTGGAATTTTTGACCAACAGTCTACTAATAGTTGCAACACTTAGTGACCAAGTATTCCCTACGAGATTCGACACCCAACCCAGTTGGATTCTATATTTTACAGCGACCGCTTACACTCTTACGAGAGATGTAGTTTGGGCGTTATCAAATTTTGGCACCGTTGCCGGGGAATACGGTTGTCAACTAAGTTTGTGATAGTTACTAGACCCTTTGGTCAAAGATTCTGGAATTTTACTTTTCATCTGTTGTTTTTGTTTTATTCAGGTTTTGTTCAGTGCATGCCAAATACTCAAAGTTTGGGTCAGCCATTATTACCCATAAATCCGAAACCACAACTTATTGGCAGAATGGATGCACAACGAGACATTGAAAGAAGGGTTGCTCAATAGGAGCAGGCTAGATTAGCTGCATTGGTAGCCGCTCAAGTGCATCAACAGAGCATTGATAACCCAAGGCGAGCAACAAATCTTGAGGATGAGGACTTGGGTGATGATTAGTTACTAAACCCGAGGCATGCTGATGAGGTGGCGGTACCTGTGAACAGAAAAGATCGTCAAGCTAGATTGAGACCTGAACGCTGAGCTGTGCAGATTCCTTTTGATGATGATGATGACGATTTGGATGGGGCTGGTGCCACAGGGGCTATTATTCCTCTGCCCTTAGCACCTGCAGCCAAGTTCAATATCACTAGCACCATGATTCAACTATTGCAGCTCAAGGGGTTATTTGGTGGACTTGCAGGCGATGATCCGAATATGCATCTGATCAATTTTATCTCTACATGCAAGTCATTTGACAATCCAAGCGCTGGACAGAATGCAATTCGACTGCACTTATTTCCATTATCTCTATCTCGGGAGGCAACTCTATGGTTGAACGAGCTAACTCCTGATTCTATTACTAATTGGAGGCAATTGAAAGACGTTTTCCTAGAAAGATTCTTTCTGCCATCTAAGAGAGCACAGTTGAGAGATAAGATCAGCAATTTTCAACAGCTTCCAACTGAAGCTCTCTATGAAACATGGGAGAGGTTTAAGAAGAAGCTTATGCGGTGCCCAAATCATCATATGACCAATGTCCACTTGATGAAGATATTATACAGCTCTTTGAATTCGGTGACTAAGCCAGTGTTTGATAATACTGCAGGAGGGTCATTAATGGACCTTACTTTTATTCAGGCAAGTGATATGCTAGATCGTATGACAAAGCAGAGTAGAGCTTGGCATACCAGGGATTATGAGGTAGCAAGCTCTATTGTATCTATTGGCATGACTGCAGAACAAAGGCGAAGAGAGGAGGAACGTGATCAAGATATGGAACACATGAAAACGCAGATGGATCTTCTTACCAAGCATTTATTATCAGGGAAGACCGAAAAAGTCAAAGCTGTTGTGTCACAGGGAAAAGATGAATCCGATTCTGATGAAGAAGCTAACTACTTGAATAATCAGGGGGGTTTCCGAGGAAATGCCCAAGGAAACTAAGGTCGGAACTATTATGATAAATCTAGAAACAAGGACTGTGATCAAGGTAGTTGGAAGAATAAGACTGACAGGAGTGGTTTGTATGTTCCTCCTGGAAATCCTGAGGCCGTGGTGTCTGGCTCTGGGAAGATGTCTATGGAAGATATGATGGCTAAGCTATTAAATGGAGTGGAGGCAACCAATACGGGAGTAAATAAGGTAAAGAATGATTTGTCATCAAAATCAATTGGTTGACTCGCATTCCACTTCAATAAAACAGCTGGAACAATAATGAGTCAACTTTCAGTAGCATTCAATCAAAGAAAGGTTGGCACTTTACCTAGTGACACTGTGCTAAATCCAAGGAACGATGGATCATGTATGGCTATTACTACCAGGAGTGGTAAGGTGTTGGAGAATCCATCCAAGGGTAAGCAGGTGGTTGATGATACAACAGATAATGTTATTGATGCAGAATATGAAGATGCCGAAGAAGATGAAGAGAGTGTTAAAGACGTCACCTCTAGATGTCTGCATCCTGAAAAGATTGATAATCAAAAGCAAGATAAAAAAGAAGCGGTGGAGAAAACTATTCCTCTTCCACCACCACCTTTTCCTCAGAGGCTGAAGAAGAAAGCTGATGATACCAGGTTCAGTAAATTTATGACTATGTTGAAGAAGCTGACTATTAATGTTCCTTTGGTAGAGGCGCTGGAACAGATTCCTGGGTACACGAAATTCATGAAGGACCTTTTGACAAAGAAGCGGGCAGCAAGTTATGAGTTGGCAGATAATGTTCATCATTGCAGTGCAATCGCTACAAGATCGTTAGTTCAGAAAAAGGCAGATCCTGGTGCTTTCACTATTCCTTACACTGTTTGATCCTTGGATTTTACCAAGGCATTATGCGATTTAGGGGCTAGCATCAATTTGATTCCGCTATCAGTTTATTGGAAATTGGGGTTGGGTGATCCTACACTAACTAATATGCGGCTCGTGATGGAAGATAGGTTGGTAAAACAACCTTTTGGTATCTTATATGATGTATTGGTGAAGGTTTCAACCTTCATTTTTCCTGCAGACTTTGTTATTTTGGATTGCGAGGTGGATTCTGAAGTTCCCATAATCTTGGGGCATCCTTTCCTTGTAACAGAAAGTGTGCTTATTGATTTAAGAGCCAATGAGCTTTTATTTCGAATGAATGATGAAGTGGTCCGTTTTGATGTATGCAAATCAATGAAGTAGACCAAAGATATGAATGTGTTCTCTGTAGCTGATGTGTACTATGAGGATGAGAAAGAATTATCTGTAGAGAAGCAGCTTATTGTTGAGCCATTGGCTGTTGTGCTAATGAATTTTGAGCATGAGGATGTTGAATATTATGAAGAAACTATTTGTGCTCTAATAGGAATCGGGTGGTATTCTCATGCTCTCAAGAAGCTGGACCTTGATCTCTAAAATTGACCTACACCACTAGCGAAACCATCCATTGAAGAGCCACCAATGTTAGAATTGAAGGAGCTACCCAGTCATATAAAGTATGTGTTCTTGGGAAGTGGAAACATACTTCTGGTTATTATTGCGGCTGATTTGGGTGAACAGCAAGTTGCAGCTCTCATCTCTGTTCTGAGGAGATGCAAGAGAGCCATCGGTTGGACTATCGTTGATATTATTGGTATCCCGCCTGGGATATGTATGCACAAGATTCAGCTTGAAGAAAATTGCATACCCACTATTGAGCATCAAAGACGTTTGAATCCACGTATGCAAGAGGTGGTAAAGAAAGAAATTATTAAGTGGTTAGATGCAGGGGTAGTGTATCCAATCTCCGACAGTAAATGGGTGAGTCCGGTATAGTGTGTGCTTGAAAGGGGGCATAACGGTAGTTGCAAATGAAAAGAATGAGCTAATTCCACTTAGACCAGTCACAGGGTGGAGAGTGTGCATAGACTACCGGAAGTTGAATTCGTGGACGCTTAAGGATCACTTCCCAATGCCATTCAGGGACCAAATGCTTGATTGATTGGCAGGGAAAGGATGGTTTTGTTTCTTAGATGGTTATTTCAACTATAATCAGATCTGTATTGCTCCCGAAGATCAAGATAAGACAACGTTTACATGCCCATATGGTACGTTTGCCTTCAAACGTATGCCATTTGGGCTATGTAATGCACCCGCCACTTTTAAGCGTTGTATGATGTCCATTTTTTCGGATATGATTAAAGACACCTTGGAGGTGTTCATGGATGATTTTTCAGTTGTGGGTGAGTCGTTTGAATCATGCTTAGCGAATTTAACTATGGCGTTGCAGAGATGTGTTGAATTCAACTTGGTGCTAAACTGGGAGAAGTGCAATTATATGGTTAAGGAAGGCATTGTTCTTGGGCATAAAGTCTCTAAAAGAGAAACTGAGGTTGATCGAGCCAAGATCGAAGTTATTGAGAAACTACCACCCCCAATTTCTATAATGGGAGTTCGTAGTTTCCTCGGTCATGCAGGTTTTTATCGAAGGTTTATTAAAGACTTCTCCAAGATTGCTAGTCCATTATGCAAACTCTTGGAGAAGGATGCAAAGTTCAACTTCGGTAAAGATTGTTTGAGGGCATTTGAATGCCTCAAAGGGAAGCTAGTTGAAGCTCCTATCATTGTAGCGCCTGATTGATCTCTACCGTTTGAAGTTATGTGTGCTGAAAGCGGGGTAGCTTTGGTTGCTGTACTTGGGCAGAGAAGAGAAAGGTTATTTCATCCAATTTACTATGCGAGCAAGGCCTTGAATGGAGCCTAGAAGAACTATACCATCACGAAACAAGAGCTTCTAGACGTTGTTTATGTTTGTAAAAAGTTCCGTGCTTACTTTTTGGGAACCAAAGTGGTGGTTCATATAGATCATGCTGCTCTGAGATATTTAATGGCAAAGAAGGATGATAAGCCAAGGCTAATTTGGTGGGTGTTATTGCTGCAAGAATTTGATTTCGAGGTAAAGGATAGAAAAGGTTGAGAAAACCAAGTAGCTGATCATCTATCTAGACTTGAGAATGAGCACATAGTGTAGCCCAATCTTGAGATTGATGATGCATTTCCCGACGAAGAGATCCTAGCCACGATGGTGGAAGAGTTACCGTGGTACACAGACTTTGCGAACTACGTGGTAAGTAATGTGATGCCTGAGAATCTCTCTTTTCATCAAAAGAGGAAGTTCATGCATGATGTGAAACACTACTTCTGGGATGAACCATATCTTTTTCGACGATGTGTGGATGGTGTTATTAGGCGATGCATATCTCATGTGGAGGTGCCTAGCATATTAGAAGCAAGTCATGCTTCCCAAGTTGGGGGTCACCATGCAGGTGATCGGATAGCCAGGAAGGTATTGCAAAACGGCTATTATTGGCCTTCATTATTCAAGGATGCCTATGATTTTGTGAGAAGATGTGATCAGTGTCAGAGGCAAGGCGCGATTTCGAAGCATCATGAGATGCCCATGTCTAAGGTTCTTGAAGTAGAGTTATTGGATGTATGGGGTATTGATTTCATGGGCCCATTTGTGATTTCGTTTGGGATGAAATATATCCTAGTAGTTGTGGAATATGTATCCAAATGGGTCGAAGTAGTAGTGATGGCTGATAATGAAGGTAAGCGTGTTGTAGCATTCTTGAAGAGAAATATCTTCTCTCATTTTGGGGTACCACGTACCATCATAAGCGATAGAGGATCACACTTTTGCAACAAGCTGTTCAGAGCCGTGTTGGTGAAATATTGGGTCAGGCAACATAAGGTAGCCACAGCTTACCACCCACAAACTAGTGGGCAGGTAGAGGTTTCTAACCGGGAGATCAAGCTGATCCTTGCTAAGACTATAAATGCTAGTAGGAAAGATTGGTCTCGGAAGCTGGACGATGCCTTATGGGCTTATAGAACTGTGCTTAAGACACCAATTGGCATGTCCCCATACCACCTAGTTTATGGGAAGGCCTGTCAATTGCCAATTGAGCTCGAACATAAAGTATTGTGGGCATTGAAGCGACTTAATTTGAATTGGCTTGATGCTATTAATCTGATATTGGAGCAGCTGAATGAGATGGATGAGTTCTGTCTACATGCGTATGAAAGATCAGACCTCTAGAAGGAACGGATGAAAAAGTATCATGATTGGCGGATTATCCAACGAAACTTTCAGAAGGGTGATATGGTACTTCTTTTCAACTCTAGACTTACGCCATTTCCAGGTAAGTTGAAGTCTAAATGGTCTGGTCCATTCAGAATTAGCCAAGTCTACTCGTCTGGAGTAGTAGAGTTAGAAGACAATAATGGTGGTGTCTTTAAGGTGAATGGCCAACGAGTGAAGCCATATATCGGTCCTCTTGACTCGATAAAATGCATGGCCACCATCTATCTCGACAAAGTCTAAGTAATCGAGATAACTATGTCGTGCCGCGACAATAAATCAACCGCTACATGGGAGGCAACCAATTGTTTTTAATCTTCCCAAATCTCTCAAAAATTTTATTTTTTCTCATCTAACCTTGCAAGATCATCTTTTGAGTTCATCACCAAGTAAGTTCTTCTTTTATATTACGTAAGTTGTTAAAATATTACGCTTATAATGGTATTTTAGATTTTCTAGTGGTGTTGGTGATTAGAATGTGGTTGATTTGTATGATACATCTAGTTGAGTGAAAGAATAAGTGTGGGTGTTCTTGACTTGGTTCCGACTTGTATTTGATTGTAATACACTGTTATCTTTTTGAGGAATCGAAATGGTAAAGTTAATTGCATAATCTTCAAAGTTGAAAGATTGAATGTTTGAATGACTCGTTCATCGAGATAAAGATCATGATTGAATACAAGCATGAGAAATTGTGATTCTTTCTATACCATAACTTGATACAATCTCTATGTAGTAGTCTTGTTCAAAAGGTGCATTAATCCAAACATGAAAGTATAGTCAAGATTACATGAAAGAGAGTTGGAAAGGATAGTTAAGATGACATGAAAGTATGACTGTAGTGAACATATTATTGGAACATATCACCTAAATGTATGTCGATAAAGTCTGAGTAATCTACATCAATCACTTAATTAGTTTGTGCCAACAAATTAAGTGTGGGGTGGTGCCACTATTGTTTCTTTGTCAATTAAATCTTCCGAGATGAGCTAACATGAGTCTATTTTAATCTCAGGAAGAATGGCACCAAAAGGATGACAAGGAAAAGAAAAAGTGTCCACCTCGCAGAAAGGTCAGAAAAGGGGAAGAAAAGATCAAGATGAGTCCTCCTCGCTACAAATACCTCGTCGCACTTTCGGGATTAAATGGGTCCTAGAGGAGGAAGGAAAGGAGTGGTACAAGAACAACAAAGTGAAAAAATATGTTCACGTGGAGTTGATACAAAAGGAGAGTCTAGCGAAGAGAGAACCTCGCATTTTGGCTAAAATCATGACGCTACATATTGATTTCATTTTCTGAGATATGGGAGAATGCAATTTGATCTAACACGAGAGTTCTATGACAATTGGTCCCTAAAGACTACCGGAAGTGAAGTGAAGATTCGGGGCCAAGTCTTGGAACTGAATGCGGAGTTTTTCAATGCTTTTCTGGGTTTTCCATCTGTAGATCCATCACCGCTCAAGGAGCTTTATCACAGACCTCCATACAGGTCAATCAGACACACACTATGTGGAACAAGGTCAATGGCACGGTGGATTAGTCACAAGGATACCGGTCGGCACAATACCTTCCCATATGCTTCCTTGAACAGGGAAGCGCGGGTATGGTTGAGGATAGTCAACTCTTGCCTGATTCCTAGGACACAGTACATAAAGATCACACGTGATAGAGTATGCTTGGTGTACGCTCTGATGACTAATATTCCCATCAACATTGGTGCGGTGATACGATCGTCAACGCGTAAGGCTAGGCTGCACAAGAGGTCCCATTTCAGCTTTGGCAATTTGTTGACTGCGATATTAAGGAAGGAGCAAATTGAAGAGGAACCAGAAGATCATAAGCTTCCACACAACCCGAAGAAGGTTGATCTTACGAAGGTTAAAGATTCAGAAACTAGGCATGGCATCAACCTGACCACTACAGAAAGACATGCTCGTGACGAAAGATTCTTTCGCCATTTATATGGCATGACGAGGTTTACAATAATGAGTGGGGGATGTGTTCCAACTGATGTCGAGCTCCAGTAGTTGGATTATGACTACCCGATGAATTAGCATGCGCGGGCTATGTGTGGAGTAGGTGTATATTTTGAGGAACCTCTCAATGATGACCTGTCGACTGACGATGACCGCTGACGACCAGACTCAGACATGGAAGACAACTCTGATGACGATGACTCTAATGATGATTCCGATGCAGGGGGTATGACCCCAGAGATAGAGGAGGAGTCCGACTAATCAGGTTTTCCTTATTTATTTTCCACTGAGGGCAGTGTGTCCCATCTAAGTGTGGGGTGCTGGTATTTCTATTTTGTATTGTACTTCTTTGCCTGCATTTATTCTAGTTTGTAGTTAAATTTTTAGATTTTTAGATTTTTTTTTAGATTTTGCATGAAATTGTTCTGATAGGCGGCATGGTATTATGACAAGAGTTTATGCTAAATCATTACTATTGAGACATTTAGTCTCTAAGTGTGACTCACTGTGTGATATTTGTGTGGTTTAATTCCTTTATCTATTGGGTCAAGAGTACATACTGCTCCCAATAAAGTTGACCATGTGCCTTGTGTGTGTGAGGTTATAGTATATTCTGTGTTGTGACTGATGCTAGAACTTTCCTGGTGTGTGTGTAAAGCGAAATAAAGAGTGTGAGAGTAGGAGATGATTTAGGCATTTCTTTGGCAGCCTGTGATTGTTTACCTTCTTTTTACCTACCCGTGTACATTATCCTAGTTAACCCCCTTTGAGCCTTTAGCTATTTTCTTTGACAGCCTCATATGTAGCCTAATCCATTTTTTTTCAAGACCATAATTTGATCCAAATTCCTAAGCGCTTTAAATTGTAAAGTCATGTGACAAAATAAGAGGAAATGGGGTGAGAGTGATGCCTCAGAGTGTATTAGTACTTGAAATTGTTATGAAATAGAGTGGCTATCATAGAGGTGTTTTATAATAATAATAATAATAATAATAATAATAATAATAAAAAGATAGTTGTGTTTATAATTGAATAAAAAAATAGGTGAAAAGGGGTGGTAGATGAAAGAAAAGTAGAGGGGTTGTTTAAAAGAGAGTGTTAATGACAAAACATAGTGTATTAAAGCGCTTAGGGAACATAGTCACTATTTCTGGCCAAAATAGTCCTACCTGTCCCTTAGCCTACATTACAACTTGTAAGGACCTATTTGATCCTAAGCTTAGCATTCTGATATTAGTAGAGCATTACACTAAGGGAAAGCCTATGGTCATCAGTTGCAACATAAGAATTCTTTGTGAGAGAGAGAGAAAGGAGAGTCTTATACCCATGTTTCAAAAAATACAGAACTTGTGAGTGATTATGGGTGATATATTATGTGAGACACACATTGTTGATGATTGTTGGGTAGTTTTGTATGATTCTTTGTGCCTTAACTTATGGACACGAATTAACCATCATCACGAGTTTATGTTGGAGGTTGAATTGTTTCTAGTAGTGATCAAGAAAACTACTCTTTGTTAATGATTTCCGTGCATGTCTTGTTGAACAATTTGTGCTGTTACTGTGAAATTCTAAGTAGATGTTTTCATGGACGTAATATTTTGTACGAGGACGAACAAAGCTTTAAGTGTGGGGTTTTAATGCTATACTGGCATATTCTCTATGTTTGCAACCATAAGAATGTAATTAAAACGAAGAGAGTAATGATATAAGTAGCATACATATCAAGAATTCACAAACTCATAGTAATAGATTGTATCTCATAAAACTTCCATAACCCTAACAGAGAAGGTTAGCTACTCATGATTACAACGGAGATCCCCATAGACATCATCATCATACCAAAGATAGAATAATCTCACGTTGGGGATGAGATTGGCGTAAAAAAGGATTGACAATTTTGCTCTCCTCGTTGCTCACGTGTCTGTCGTGTTTCCCTGTCTTAAAACTTACAGATTCTGTAAACTCAATACTCAAAAGTGTCGAATGAATAATAATTGAATGATTGCTGAAAAATTCAGCAAATAACGTTTTTATAACATCCTTGTCCTACTAAGTTACTGGTGCACCCTTAAGTATTTAAAAATACTGCTTTTGCCCGGTACAAATTTTCCATGCGTCACATTCAGTCCACAAGCTTCCAAAAGCTGCCTTCCCTCTTATGTAAAGTTTTCCTTTGCTGCCCAAAGGTCCACAAAGTGCTGAAATCTTCATCATTAATACCTGAAAACATGCTAACCACATAGGTTAGCTCACTTACAGGAAAATGGACTAAAAGTGCAGGAATTATATATTTTATCCTCCAAACTTAGCCTAAAATATGGGTAAATTATGGTTCTTAAGGGTATAAATACGCCCAACATCACCATGTTGGTGTATATGTACTGATTTTGAAATAATGTTGGTTACGGACCCTAAAATATTGAGCCATATAATTAAGATGACAAGTCAATGGTTATGTGAAAACTGGATTAGCAAGTTGAATGCCTATCATTTTAGTGTTCATATTTGTAATTGCATACTGAGTTTCTTGAGGACAAACAACTATCTTAATTTAAGGGTGTTGATGTTTAGACTTTTGATGTAATGTTTTGCATCTTTTTCTCGGAAAAATTGTGTGTTTTCAAAAAACTAAAATTATATTTAATGGTTGATTTGAGTGATTTCAGGTAAAGGAGTTACCTGAAGAAAAAAACTACGGAAAATAGAAAAAAAAGGTCACTGACGGTCCCAAATGGCAGACCGTCAGTCATGCGACAGACCATTAGGAGGACCGTCAGAGCTAAATAGAAGGTTCTAGGTAGAAGACCCCTTTGACGGTCCAAGTGGCGGACTGTCAAGCTTGTGGAAGATCGCTAACTTGACCGTAAGGTTTAAGTAGAATGCTGGACTTTAGACAACTTATCAATGGATGGTACAACAGACCATTGGTCCATTGACGGTCCGCCATGGTAGACGCCAAGATTAAATAGAACTTGACATCCTGGGGCTCTCAGCGATGGTTCGTGTGATGGACCATCGGACTCCCGACGGGTCATCAATTAGACCGTCAACTTATACACGGCATTTTCTAAATATAAATTTTAAATCTTCTAAACCTACAAGAATATAAATACCCAGTTAGGGTTTTATTGAGATATTCTGAATCTTGGATGTTGTTACCTTAGTTTTCCATCTTTGAAACTACCTATCACATAGAAATTTATGAATCAAGCTAAACTTGTGGATCTAATTATTCCATTGCTATTAAAGATTCAATGACCAACTCTTTTAACTTTTGTAAGAGAATTTGGAATTTATTTATGAATAATACAAGGATTCTTTCTCTTTCTTCTATGGAGATGAGTGGCTAAGCTCCCATAACTAGGGTTATGGGAGCCTTAATGTGAATAGTTGATATGGGTTGTGATTCCAATTGAGTTTCTGTAGGTAATCTCTATTGCATACAAATTTCTTCATTTTAATGACTTTGCTTGGTTGCAAACTTGAAAGGTGAGCCCAAGAATATCACTTGTACAAATAGAAAAGTGCTTGTTGGGAAAAGAAAGGGTTTACATGGAATCTAGAGGCCTAAACATTTACATTAATGGTAAAATGCCTTAGCAGGATTGACCTGCATTAGAAAATGGTTAAATAATCAATGCATTTTTTAAGTTTGAAAGAATTAAAGGATAAATGATCCATTACGGTTGAGAAACTAATAGGTAAACAATAGAATTCAGCTACTCTTGTAATTGAAGTTATTGATAGGAACTAAAGAGTGATTTACAACCCTAACTGTTTAAGCATCTTGGCAACCATGACTCTAGTTTGTTTAATAGCATTGAATTACGACTTGCAAAAAGAATTATTAGTTGGAAGAACTCTGTTACAATTATTTAGAATACAATTCATAAACTAAAACCCCTTTTATTCAGGAACCTTTAATCAATAGTCTGATAACAATTGCAATACTTAGTGAACATAGTATTACCTGTGGGATTCGACACCCAACCTAGTTGGGTTCTATACTTGATAGCAACCTCTTACTCTCTCATAAGAGAGGTGTAATCATCCCCCTTCATTGATGCCATATCCCCTTTAATTGATCCCACTTCCGACTCTAGCCTATTTATACCTGTTTGCATCGTCTTAATATCACGGTTACTGGACTCAAGTTGAGCCAAGATTGCACTAGCAACATCATTTCCCAAGTTTTGGGAGGTTTTATCCTTTATCACAATGTACCTAAAAGCAAGCCTACAAAACAAATAACAAGTTAGTTCAAAATAACCTCACTACTATCTCACTCTCACTACTTTTGCGTGGAATAGATTTTAATTTGAATTGACTCAAAGAAATCTTGTTTTTGGAGTTGAACCAACAAAACACAATGAATCAAAATGAAAAAAGCACACAAAGAATGAAAACACAAAGAAAAGGACTCTAAACTAATTCACATCCTAGTAGATAGTTACTAGTTTGCCATTTAGTGATAGAATCAATAAAATGCAACTAAGGAAAGAAGAATATAAACTTCAAAATCTAAATTTGAGCTTAAAATTTGGTTGTTCAACAATGGTGATGTGGCAGCTTGTGATTGGACGATAATTTGCAAATTTATTATTCTCCAATATTGAGCTTCGGTCAACTTTAATCAAGAGTGTAGTTTTGACTTTTGGAGGAGAAAATACAAGGTTTGGAACCTTTTTTGATCTGAAATGAATTTGAATTAGGAATGGTTCCCCCTTGAACTTTCAATTGTATTTGCACTTGTACTTGATTATTCCTTCCTTTTTGTTGTTTTCTTACTTTTGGATGACTAGGAAGGTGCTTGGAAATTTCCTTGAACAAGTACTACACTCTCTTCCCTCCCTTTTTAAGATCAAACACCCCTTTTTGAGTATTCCTCTCCAACAAGATATGAAGATGAAGAAGAACAACAAGAATATTCAAGAGTCGACCAATGTTTGACCACAAGGCGAATGACCTCCAAATTTAAATTTTCTTGAAGATCTAAGGTCCCTTTGCCAAGACAAGCACAAATATCACAAAATCACTTCACAAACATCACAACCACAATAACCCACTTCTGATCCACCCTCTAAAAGATTCAAACACAAATTTAACAATGGTGGAATTTGTAAAACAACTCGAATCTTTCTCAAATCTTAGATCTAGACTCTATAAGTGCTAGTAAGCAAGGATGTAGCACTAAAAACTACCAAACACACACAAAAACCTAGTAGATATAAGATCTAAAATTTGGATCTAAGACCAAAACTTGATACTACTATATTTTTTTGTGATTTTTTGACTGACTCTGTTTTGTGAAGAGTTTCTTCAAGGTAACAACAATCCAAGACTTAGAGTTACGAGAACAACTCCAAAATGCGGCTTTGATACCAAATGATACAGATCTAACCTATAAAACCAAAAATTAACCTAAAGAAAGGAGATTAAGATGAGACAACACACAAGAGACAACAATACACATGGATTCAAGAACAAAACACAAACTACTTGCATAAAATGAAAGGTAAATAGTGAGACATAAAATATTACAAGCAATAGAAACTAAGGTGTGTATCAAACATCAAAACCCACTAAAACTCACAATAGCAACACCACACTCTTACGTTGACACAAAAGGGACTCAAGCTTCCCCAAGCACCAATGATTCTAAACCAATTTGCAACCTGAGTGAATCCACACTCAAGGTTAGCCCTAGTTTTGGATTTCAACTCACAAGAGAGAAGAAAGTAGTTTCAAAAGTCTTCACTTAATATTCATCAATAAATAATGAGAAAAGAAGCCTAAAAATTCTACATATAGCTATTACATAAAAAGACCACAATGCCCTTAATGAAGGCCAAGGAATAGGCACCCTTGGAGTGTAAGACTTGGTGTGTTAAAGACCACAATTCGTTTAATGAAAGCCAAGAAATAGGTGCCCTTGGAGTGTAAGGCTACTTCTCCACTCTTAACTTGTGTAATTCTTTTGATTGGTTCAAAAGGCCTTCACACACTTTCTTTTTCTTGAGTATGCCTTAAAATTAGTTCCTTGAGAAAGGTCTTATACCCTTTACACTCGTAGGAATTGAGGATCGAAGACCACCCTTTTGCCTAACAAACAGAAATATAATACACTTAACAAAGGATTTCAAACATATAACAACATAAAATATATAAAGGTCAAAATCTATGAAATGTCAGCCAAAAATACCTAACTATAGAAATATCCACAAAACCTCTGACAAAATCAAAAACCAAATCTAAGTCGGGATATTCCCTCGACCCTGACAATGACAATGACAATGACAATGATAATGATAATGTCCAACTCTTCAGTTCTAGGCTATGAAAGGGAAACTAGTGAAATGACCAAATCTTTTAGAGAATAAAAGCTCACGACTTCATCACCAACGACCAAAAAATTGAGCCTATCCACCTAAATCTATGTAGGAAAAGTTGAAGTATATCTGATGTCTACATCACTTAGGGATAAAACATCTAGACACGGTTAGTGGGTTAAACACTAGCACTAAAATATTGCCATGAGTAATCATTTAAAACCAGTCAATTCAATGTACCTAATCAAATGGAAATATATTTATATATACACATATTATATATATATATATATATATATATATATATATATGTCACATGTTGGGATATGGAACAAGGCTTTGCATGAACATTTAAAATCTTAACCTGGATTATGTAGCATAACGTCATAATCAAGGCACCCATAGGCTATATGTGCCTAGCTCTTCCCTCGATGGAAGGGCCCTAATACATGTAGCTGTATGAACCAAAGGATAATCATACGACATATTCCTGATTAGTGACTTAAACCACCCAGCAGAATTCAAAGGTGACTTAAGCACCAATTCATATAACATGGGGGATCCAAACCTTCCAATAATTTAGACCCCTGTGCCAGCTAGCGCGATTTTTGGTGTTAGTACCTTGGAATCTACACTATCACGGCATACATACTATAATACCCCATACTTTCCCTAGATTAAATTCATCCCTAAAATATTAAGAATTCGCTTTAAAGATGACTACCATTTATTTCATGCAGTATTTTCCAGATTTTGATACAAAATTTGCCTAATTTCAACACTTGGTTGAGAAGTTAGAGAACTTTTAAGTTGACAGTATGCTACCTGGGCACTTAGTGCGTCGCAGAGAAGGAAAAATCCACAATTGTCCCATTCCAGTGAAACTTCGCGATGCTGGCATATCACTTCAAGGGCTAAAATGGCAATCCATGGGGCACCGTGATTGTGGTGCATCGCGGTTAGTGCCCAGTTCCCATTTTTTCTTTTCCAGTAAGCCACCGCGATAGTGGCGCGTCATGGTGGCCGTGTAAATAAGGATTTTTGGGTCATTTTTCCAGTTCTATTTAGGATTTTAAAATGGATATTTTGGTAAATTACCAAACCCCGAATCCATCCAAAACACATCATTAAGCTTATACAAAAGTAGTTTATGCTTATTTCATCACTTTTCTCTCAAAAGAAAATCCTAGATCATCAAAGTTCCTTCTCCAAGAAATCCAAATTCCTCTATTAATTCTCCAAAGAAATTCAAGATTAAGGATTTTCAATACAAAAACTCTATGAATTGATCTTCAAAGCACCAATAGAGATCAAATATTCAAGTTTAAGTATCTAAGATCATCAATTGAGGTATGTGGTGTTTGAACAAGTATAATTCTTTCATCTTTGTTCCCAAAACTTTATTTTAATTACAAATTAACTATAATTTAGGAGATTTCTGATAACGCTCAATCTACAGCTCTCATAGGAGTGTAAAACGACCGCTGTCAAATATAGAACCCAACTGGGTTGGGTATTGATCACTCAGGGAATAGCTTGGTCAACAAGTAAGCAAAGATTACTAGACTTTTAGTGCAAGTCTCGTAAAAAGGGGGGATTTTATCGTGCAAACTAATGTAAACAAAATAATAAAGTAAAAGCAAAAAATGGAAGAGTAAAAACGGTTTGCTTGGTTGGTTGTTGAACAATGAGAATTGAGAAGTTGGGGTTATGTCCACCTTATGAGTTGTACGTCTCTATTGGCTTTGAGTTATGCGGAATTCAGACATGCATGTGCTTATAGAGAATTGTATTCGATGGTAAATCTAGGCGTCCTTCGACCTATTCAAGGATTATTTCACTTTAACTCTTTCGAGCTTAAATCGTATCTAATGGTATAAATTCTCCAAGAGGTTAATCCAGTTACGACACTAACTTTTTAATAGGGGATGGGACCCTACTACCTTGACATTATCTTTTTTCCAGACATATAACTTTTCTTTCGAACAAGTTAATGCTATACTGGCGTATTCTATGTCTTTGCAACCACAAAGAATTTAGATTAACATGAAGTGAATAATGATATAAGCAGCATACGTGTCATGAATTCACAAACTCATAGCAACAGATAGTATCTCATATGGCTTCCATAACCCCAACAGAGATGTTTAGTTACCCATGAATGCGAAGAAAATTATAATAGACATTGTTATTATACCACAATAAAGATTTCATGTAGTAATAGTGTGGTAGGCGTTAGGCGTGAATTCCTAGAAAAGTAACGTTTCTCTTATTGCGGAAATTAAGAATTGAATAGATGAATAGAAGAAGAATTAGAAGTATAATGTATTGTAATTGATGGAAGAAGAATTGATTGTAGAATAGAAAGATGTTCTAAAACTAGAATGAGAATTATTGAGGAATGAATTAAAAATCTCTAGCAAAATAGGGTATTTATAATACCCATATCCTATTCCTACTAAGCTAATGAAATACTTAACCAAATCCTACTAGGTTAATGTATCATTATCCTAATCCTAATAAATTACTGCATTATTATCCTAATCCTAATAAATTACTGCATTATTATCCTAATCCTAATAAGTTACTTCTAGTCCCCAAAGTTTTCAGAATTGTTGTTTTTGCCCGGGACAAGTTCTCCATGCATCACTTTTAGTCCTTGGCGTCCAAGCTTTGCTCTCTTCCTTTCGTGCAGCTTTCTTTGGCATCAAGTTATCCATAAAATGCTGAATTCTGCATCATTTATACCTGAAAACTTGCTAATCATGTTTGTTAGCTCACTTACAGGAAAAAGGACTAAAAGTGCATGAAATATATAATTTGTTCTCAAAACTCGGCTAAAATATGGGCAAAATCTAGTGCTATAGGCGTGTAAATTCGCCTATCATCAATTTCCCATGAAATTTAAGTTAGGGTTTATACCCATTAGCATTATTTGCAAGATTATGAGAATCCCATGATTTACAAGTTGAATTACATGATTACATTTATATCTCTATGCATTGTGCAGTAATTTTTAGATTTTATGATGAATTATGAATGTTTTTATCATCAAGCATGAATTTTAAGATGTTCTAAACATGAGATTGATGCATGAGTTGTTAAGCCCCAATTTAAGATTGTTATTTTAAGTTTATTTGTGCTTTGAGCACCCTCAGATAAGATTATTCATAGATTTTGATAAAGATTTGACCTTTTCATCCTAAGCTAAGATAAAAAATCCACTTTTTTCAGATAACTTGAGATTTAAAGAAAGAAAGAGCATAATTGGTTTTCTTGTAAACCCTTATGCTATTTTTGAAGTGGATTTCTTAATATTTTGAGCATAAGATTGGGAGTAGTATTTAGCACTGAGATGGGTAGGTTACTACAGTTTCAGACCCTAGAACTATGTGCCAACATAGGATTCATATTTATTCCCACTTCTATGTGGCTGACTCAGATTGTGATCACTAAGATAGAAGTTTTATTTTGATGGCAAGGGTAGAACAACCCTATCTAACGGGGGTCAGACGTGGGACTCCATGGATGCTCACATGGTGTATGTCGGTTAGAAGAACCTCCCAAAAGATGTCCCCTACTTTTAAAATAGTATATTGGTTTAAAGCCTTAAGATAAGTATTTTTCCTTACAAAAAGCTTTTTAAAGTATTTTTCCCTGCTAGTTAAAGAAAAAGATTTACAAAAAAGCTTTTAGAAAAACAAAGTGTAATGGCTCACAAATTTTACTCAGATTATGCTTTATCGAAAGATATTAGCTTAAGATTTCATATTTAAGAGTAAGTCCTTTCTACACTTAGATAATATGATATAAAGAGAGAATACAAGTACAAATTTTAGAACTAAATTTTATGGCTCACGAGATTTACAAAGTGTGCTCTACTCCTTATTGCTATATATTTCAATATTTCAGATATTCCAGCTTATGAGAGTCATTTACATTTAAAATGTATTGTTTTACAAATTATGATAATAAGATGATATTTTACTTATGCATTCAACCCCATATATTCAGTACATCCTCAAAGTACTGATCCATATTTATGTCTATGTGCTATATTATCTCATAATGTTGGTATCAGTTCAGTTGTAGCACACATACCATATTCAGATAGATGGCAGCTTCTAATCAGTAGGTGATGAGTCCTCTTGATTAAAGGGCTTGAGTCAGTCATATAGTTTGAGTAGTATTTTATTTTATTTATTTAGTCGTATTGATTTGGGATAGTTAGTTGTTATGTTCCATCTATCTATAATTAGTATAGTAGAGGCTTTACAGATGTCAATTAGAGTCAGTTAGGTAATTTTGTCCCTCTTTCAAATTTTATCAGAATGTACTAGTGTGCCAGTATTGTATTTATTCTCAGATTCCATCATAGTTATTTTTCTGCACAGTAAACATGTCATTTTATACATGTTTAATCAGTTGCTTATCAGTATGCTAGCTCATGGGTTAGCTTGGGATCACTTATAGTCCTAAGCACTATGTGATATCTCGGGACCCATTTTTGGGGTGTTACAGATACACAACCCTCTTTTAAGCCACATTAAAACATACATCACAAGTTCTTATTCATTGAAACATAATACACATTTAGCCATACACTATTGGTATCGACATACAAACTAGACTTGCAAGGTTACATCAACATGCCAAACCAATTATCATCACTTGGGGGAATTCACAACCCCCTTTGATTCAATTATACATTAGCTTGGGGAATTACACAACCACATAAGGTTCAATTTAAATTATTATGATTCATTAGCTATTCACATTATGCAATAGTTCAAGAGTAGTTCTGTAATACCCCATAAAATCCTAAAGCTTAATTCCGTCCTTTAAGCTTGTCAAGGGGTCCCAGACTTAGAAAATTCTAGCTAGGTTCCCAAACTTAGCCTATTATTGGCCTGAGATTTAGTATTCCATAGTTTGTGTATTTGAAGGCCAATAATAGGCTAATTGACGATTATCCTATCTCAGTAGTATTCCGTCAGTTTGTGTAATAGACTTACTACGAAACCTTGAATTTTCTAGCCTATTATTATCCTTTGATACTACCGAGTAGGATAATTGACGGAATACTACTGAAAACACAGTAGTATTGGCCAACTTTCTAAGTCCAATAATAGTATTCCATCAGTCAACAGAATTTATTCTGTTATCCTATCTCACTTGTATTCCATCAGTCAATAGATTTTAGTGAACTTTGTTCAAATCAGCTAAAACATACTATCAGTAATAGTTCAGTTTAAATTAGTTCAGTTTCTCTTTAGCTGGGAGTAGGATTTAGCACCTAGTAAACCCAAGGATGGGGAATCACCTGTTAGTTAGTAGAGGGTGTGATCCTTAGAAGCAATCCTTGCATTCCAGAACTACGTAGCCAGCATAGGTTGAGATGTAGCCTACGATTTTAGGGATTAAACACCTTATTTGAGTTTTTCCTACTACAAGGGGTTTGCGAAAGAGCTCCCTGTCAGAGAGGGTTTACTCAAAGTTTGTCTTTACCCATGGCACGATACTGACACCCTTCTAACTGGCATTACAGGTTGGACCCCACCAGTTCAGTTTCAGGGCATGTCGATTAGATGATTACCTCTCATATTCTCAGTTTTAGATCCAATCTCAGTAATAGAACTCAGTTCAGTCTTACAGTTTTAGGACTGTCAGATACAGTCACTCAGCTCAGTATAGAACTAGCTAGTTCCATCAAAATCAGGACTGTCAGAAATAGTCACCCAATTAATACTATATTAATTATATGAAATTCATGTTACCAGTATTCAGATTTTAGAACTGTCAATCAAACAAATTTTTCATAATCAGAACTATCAGAAACAGTCATTCATTTATCAGTAATATGACATCAGTTCCTCAGTACTCAATAGACTTAGTCTTTTAGTTTCTCAGTATTAGGACCCAGATATTAGTCATGTTATCAGAATTCATGAGTTAGTATTAATAGGATCTCAGATAGAGTTACATATTCATGCATGTATTCTTACGTTCATTTTATTCAGTCAGTTAGTACTGTTCATGCATATGAATCATTGCATTTATCCTTCCTCACTTGTATACCAGTATATTCAATCGTACTAACATATTAATACTATGATGTTTTGTACCATCGGTTCAAAAGCATGCACTCCAGAGTATCAGTAGCATTGTAGTTTCAGCAGTCAGAGTTAGCAGTAAGTCCTCATCATTTGAGGATGTTATTATTTGATTATTTCATTCTTTTAATACTTAGTTTATTTTATTCAGACAGTTCAGTTTTAGAGGTTTGTAGATTACAGCATGTTCAGATTGTTATTTCAAATATTTAGGTATTGTTATACCATATTTTCAATTATGTATTAGTATTGAACCTTATGGCCTTTCAGTTCATGTTTCTGCATTTATGATATTATGATTATTATTCAGGGCTCAGTTACAGATATCAGTCATGGGTTAGCTTGTGGCCTTTGGGATTATGAGCACTGTGTAGCACTTTGGGTACTCAATTTGGAGCATTACAAGTTCAATGTGCATAATTTTCATATTCAAAGACGATTTAACAATATGAGGTTGAGGTCATTATCACATCAATGGTCAATATTCACAAATTAGGAGAAATCACAATCCCCTAATTTATTCACCATACCCATTCACCCCACATGTTCAAAACCAAGAATAAAGCATGAATATTTATTTTTAAACCATGGAAAGACATTGTTATAAAACACCCATTCAAAACTCTCAACCCATATTCAAAATCCAACATCAAAATCTCATGAACAACTATTTGAAATATATTCTTTTACAAAATAATTGATAGGAAAGAGTAACATGCCTGAAGGATTCTCTATTATGGATAAGAAACTTTGAATTGACCCTAGATGCTCAACCTTGAGGAAGCCCTAGCTTACTATACTTGAACAAATTTGAGTGAGTAAAGAGCATTTTTGATTTGTTGAAGTGTTAAAATAATTCTCTGAAGGTATTTAACAGATGTGGGGTCTAACTGGGTAAAGAGGGAAATGTCCAGAGTGCCCTCAACTTAAAAGCTAAAAAATTATCGCCTGTCATTACAGTCTCTTAATGACTCATTGAGACACCATCTAAGACTTTACCATAAGTTGTAGTCAAAATAATGTCATGGGGCACACATGCTATTGACTCTATGACTCATATCATGACCTACGACTGGTAGGGTCCAAGTTGTATCCAAGATAGAACCATTTGTGCCTCATATTGGTTACCTTATGATTTGTACTATATGATCTATAGAGTCTTTTAGATTCATTAGGAGCCACTCGTAATCAAGATAGGAAACTTAGCCACATACACTGGTCCGGCTATAATTAGAATCCTATGAATTGTTAAGACTCTGTACGACTCATAAGGAAGAGTCGTAGTTTGGGCAGTGAGGGTAACTTTCAGAAATTTTCAAGGCCCAAAAAATCATGATGTTGCACTATCATGCAATCCTTTCACTTTTCTTTGATTTCAATATCTTTTAGTTTTCTTTAAACAACCTTGTACGGTCATTATACTTCTCAATATTGCTACTAAGGCCTTCATTCATCCACAAGTATAGTTTTGACACCCAATCAAGATTAATCTTCACAAATGTCTAGTCCTAAACCACTAATCTTATTCATAAGTTCACAAACAAAAGCTAAGCATAATCAAATAAATATATATGCAATTTCACTGACCAAATATATGACATTATGGTAAATAATTATCCCTTGAATGTATAAATATTCCTAAAATCACTTACCTTTAATAAGAATATAACACAGATCAAATTCTTGCTTGTAATTATTTTTAGCAATAGAGAAATTAGAGTTTGCCACAAGTGCCTTAGCACACGAATTACAAAGGGTTGTGAATGATTATGTAACACCCATTGGGTTAAATGTAATCCATTATATTTGACTTTGATTGATTTTATAGAGGAATTAAGGTATATTTATTTTATAACACAGACTCAACAAAATGTGGACTCCAAAAGTAATCATTCTACTCTTTATAATAAGATTATAAAGTTTAGAATCTTCCAAGAGGAGGAGTAATTTTGTGAACAAGAGTGCCTCTTTTCCTTTTGATCAACTTATTCTATTGATGCTCCTACTCTATAAAAAGAAATAATGAGAGAGTAAAGAATTGAGTAGAAAAGAAAATAATATCAAAGAGAGATACAAAAAAGAGAGAAGTCTGGAAGAAAAATTAACAACTCAAGAGAGGAAAGACGAGATTTTCAGTTGATAAAAATAAGTATTTTTAAAAACATAATAGAGGAGAGAAAGACAACATTACGAAAGAAACTAAAGAATGAAAGGATTTGAGGAAAAAAAAAGACAAAAGAGTTTGATTAAGCTTAACACTAATGTTCCTTCTTCTTCTCCTTCTTCTATTGGTATTTTATTTTCATTAGTAGGTATTCTAAGGAATGATCAAATAGAAGAAGCCAATTATGATCTAAAACATAAGATCTTTGGTTTAGTTAGCTTTCATGTACTTTCCCAATATTTGTGAAATTCTTATGGGCAAAGTTACTTTTTTGTAGAGATAACCTTTGTTGATTCGAATGATGTTTGGTAGTACCTTAAAAGAACTCAATTTAATGAATTTTTCTGAGATACTTAGGTTAAGTTGATTCTAGAAAGATCTTATGTATTTTTTTATTTATAACACCCTCAGTGCATTCTTTGATTTCAAGATGGATCGAAGTATTTAGTCGGTGAAATTTGATATACGAGTTGTTTTCCCAAATAATATCTATGTTTTGAAATTTGGTAAATATTTCTCTTTTCCTTTCAAAGTGAGTAGTGAATGAATTAAGAGAGTGGTCTTTTTGAGATTATATTATTCTTGGCTATATGATAAGAGTGTGTTGTTTAGCTTTCAATGGCCTTCAACCAAAAGAATATCTAATATATTTTTATAAAGAGATGGGAAATTTGGAGTACCAAAAAGGATTGAAGTAAAAGATTACAATCTTGATCTTACTAATAAATATCAAGTTTGTACTACCTTTAATGGCTCTTATCTTTCTTTATTTGATGTAGCATGGAATTCCACGATGAATTCTCTTAAAGAAGAGGTAATATAGCATCCATGAAACATCAGTATCATTAAAGTAAATGAATGAAGCTTTAGAAACTTTATGATCTCCAATTTCAAGATTTGAAATAAGGAAATTTCAAGCCAAGCTCAATGGACTGCAATTAGCAATATAAAGTGTCATGTAATGAAAGAAGAGCTCCATATCAATCAAGATATTTTTTTCTAAAGCTTATATCTATTTGGAGGTCCAAATTAAAGTCCAATATGAGGTGCAATGAGGTTCAAAACTACCAATAGAATAAAGATAGTTCACCAACCCAAATTTTTACTTCTTTTAATTAATTTCTAGAACCTATATGTAATAGTTTGTTTATTTATATGGAATTCAAAGAAATTGATGGGTGGCAACCTTTAATTCTATTTAGTAGTTATGTTCTTCTAAGTTAACTTAATAGGTTAATGTGTGGGTAGAGTTCTAGACCTTCTGAAGTATTAGCTTTGTTTAATGTCATTTTGACCAGCTCCTTATTTTCTATACATATAGAGGTGTTTTATTTCATTGTTAAGTAGATTTTAAAGATTAAATTATTGAGAGTTCTTTTAATCTTTGATGTAGATTACCTTGGAATTATCCTTCAACCAAACTAGATCACAGTTTAAGGTAGTAAGTTAATTTTATTTCTTTGATGTCATTGATTTTTAATTTGTTTTCTTAGAATACGATTAGTACTCATACTGATTGTTGTCTAACATTACTCCCGAAGTGTCCATGATCCAATTTACAAACTTTATTAGTTTCTAAAGTAAAGGTGTTTGATTTATCCATTACAAATTCATTGTTACTTAGATCTTTTCAATTCCTATGAACTTATGTTCTTGGAAGTTCTTGGCACTATTTCTCTTAATTTCTTGTATCTTGTAATTCTTATTTTGTATATTTAGTTTGTTTTCTACTTTTTCTTTCACATTTATTTAAGATATTACTCAAACTTATGATTTTCAACCTTTATTCTCTCAACAATTATAGATTACTGAGATTGTGAGGCTACATGGAATCCTTGTATCAATTGTATCTGATCGAAACCTGAAGTTTACATTGAGATTTCTAGCCAGATTGCAGGAAGCTCTAGGAATTATGTTGAACTTTATTACTTCATTCCATCCTCCTATACATGGTCAGTCAAAGAATGTAACAAAAATTATGGAAGGCATGCTCCGAGACCATATTATGATGTTTGAGGGTGGTTGGTCCATATGTATGGTTTTTATAGAATATAGGTATTGTATTACCTACCAATCATGTATTGGAATGCCTCATTTAGAATATTTATATAGAAGGGAAATTTGTACTCTACTTTGTTGGAGTGAATTTGTTGCAGGTGATAGCCCAAAGGTAGGCTATACACAAAATTGGTTACTAAGATGCAAATTCTAGCAACCAAATAAAGAGAAAACAACACATAGAATGGAGATGAAGAAGAAGAATGCTTGAAATTAAAGGATAGATAGAAAGACCCTTACTCTTATTAAATGATTAACATTATAAGATGTTTCAAAATCTTCAACACACCTCACAAATAAGAGTTCAAACCTTTCTCTTAGGTGATCCAAAGGAAACACTCTTCCTCAAGTACACCTTTCTTGCCAAATTATCCATAACAAGTGAAACCCTAACTTCAAATGTTCTTGGACCAATTTTCAGATTCTAAGAGATAAAACTATAGAGTAAAAACTACAATATAAGAGTAATATCCAATTTCATCAAAGTCTAATGAAAATACAAGCTAAAGAGTCTATTTATACTTATTACAACCAATAACCAAAATACCCTTAATGAAGGGTTTTCCTTTGGAGTGTAAAAATAAGCCATTAAAAGACAAGAATGCACTTAATGAATAGGTGCCTGTGTGTTGTAGGAATCCCTCCTTCTCTCTTCATTTGAACAAGGCTTTGTAATGTCTCTAAAAGGGTCTTCTAGTACATGGAAATTCCGAAGCTTGTTCCTTTGAGAAGTCCTTGCAATCCTTATGCACTTTAGGCTTGTATCATCCTCTCCATCTTGAAAGGAATTTGTCCTCAAATTCGCACCTTGCAAAACCAAAGAGAGGGAAAACAAGCACACAATTCTCAAGGTAGGAGGGATAGCATTAGTACCACAATTATATCATCACTCCAAGGTGGTTCACACTTAACATACATCCTCTTATCCTTGGTATTTGACATGAAAAGCTTAGCACATAGGATACCAAAGACTTGAATGGCAGCAATACCGAAAGTAAGTGAGCACGACCAGCAACTATCACCTTCACATTTCAAGAGTATTGCGGGGTCTGATAACGCTCAATCTACAGCTCTCGTAGGAGTGTAAAGCGGTCGCTAGCAAATATAGAACCCAACCTGGGTTGGGTATCGATCCCACAGGGAATTGCTTGGCCAACAAGTAAGCAAAATTACTACACTTTTGGTGCAAGTCTCGAAAAAGGGGGGAGTCTTGTCGTACAAGTAATGTAAATAAAACAATGAAGTAAAAGCTGAAAAGAGCAAAGTAAAAAGAGAAGGATTGTTACGTAAGTTGTAAACAATGAGAATTGAAGCGTTGGGTTTATGTCCACCTCCTGAGTTATATGTCTCTATTGACTATGAGTGTGCAGAATTCCGACGTGGATGTGTTTATAGAGAATTGTATTCGATGGTAAATCCAGGCGTCTGTCGACCTATTCAAGGATTATTTCACTTTAACTCTTTCGAGCTTAAAGCTTGTCTAACGGTACGAATTCTCCAAGAGGTTAATCTAGTTACAGCACTAACTGTTTAATAGGGAATTTAGGATGTGACCCTACTACCTTGACACTATCTCTTTTCCAGACAGATAACCTTTCTTTCGAACAAGTTAAATGTTATACTGGCGTATTCTTGCGTTTGCAACCACAAAGAATTTAGATTAAGATGAAGAGAATAATGATATAAGCAGTATACGTGTCACGAACTCACAAGCTCATCGTAATAGATAGTACCTCATTCGGCTTCCATAACCCCAACAGAGAAGTTTAGTTACCCATGAATGCGAAGGAGATCACGAATGACATTGTTGTTATACCACAAGATTGATTAATTTCGTGTAGCACAAGTGGTAGGTGTTTAGGCGTGAATTCCTAGGCAAAGTAACGTTTCTCTTGTTGCGGAAATTAAGAATAGATGAATAGAAGAATAAAAATAGAATTAATGGAAAGATTAGAAGAGTTGTAGAATTGTTTGTATAATAGATGGATGGAAAGATGATTGAAAGAATCTGAATGTCTCTCTCCACTAAGGGAGGAATGCCTAAATATCTCTAGCATGATAGGGTATTTGTAATACCCATATCCTAGTCCTACTAAGCTAATGAAATATCTAACCAAATCCTACTAAACAAATGAAATACTTAACCCAATTGTACTAGGTTAATGTAATATTATTCAAATCCAAATAAACTAATGAAATACTTAACCCAATTGTACTAGGTTAATGTATTATTATCCTAATCCAAATAAGCTACTGCAAGTTCCCAAAGTCTTCAGAAATGCTATTTTAGCCCAGGACAGATTTTCCATGTATCAATTTTGGTCCTTTAGGCGTTCAAGCTCCCTTTCCTTCCTTCGTGAGCTTTCTTTGGCGTCAAGTAAGCCATAAAATGCTGATTTCTGCATCATTTATACCTGAAACTTTGCTAATCATGTTTGTTAGCTCACTTATAGGAAAAAGGACTAAAAGCGCATGAAATATATAATTTGTTCTCAAAACGTGGCACAAATATGGGCAAAATATATTGATATAGGCGCGTAATATCGCCTATCATCAACACCCCACACTTGAAGCTTTGTTCGTCCTCGAACAACATATCATGTTCATCTAAACATCAACTTAGGGTTTTACAGCAACAACACAAAACATTCTTCAAGACAAGCACAACAATTATCAAGAAAGAGTAGCTTTCTGATTATTAGTAGAAACAGTTTAGCCTCTAGCATAGACTCGTGATGGTGGTCAACTCGCATGCAAAAGTTAAGGTACAATGAATCATATACAACTACCCAAACTCATCAACCATATGTGTCTCACAATATAGTACCCATAATCACTCACAAGTATAGCATATTTTTCAAACATGGGTATCAAAATATCCTTGCTCTCACTCTCACAAAGAATTCATATGCAGCAACTGATGACCATAGGCTTCCCCTTAGTGTGATACTCCACTAAATGTCAGAATGCTAAGATTAGGATCAAGTAGGTCTTTTGATGGTTGTAATGTAGGCTAAGGGACGGGTAGGATCAGCTATTTTGCCCGAAAATAGTGACTAAGTTCCTAAGCACTTTAATACATCACATTGTATCATTGACATTTTTTTTCTTTAATCCTTTCTTCTTATTTTCTTCTACCACCCTTGTTCTCCTCTTTTGCTTTTCAATTTAAACATAACTCACTTTTCAGCTTTCTTTTCCCTTCTTCTTTTCATAACATACCTCTTATGATAGCACTTTCTTTTTCATAACACATTCAAGCACCATAACAATTTAAAGCATCATACTTACCCAATTCCTCTTATATTGTCACATGACTTTATACTTTAAAGCACTTAGGAATTTGGATCAAATCACGGTCTTGAAAAAATGGATTAGGCTTACATACAAGGTTGTCAAAGAAATAGGCTAAAGGCTCAAAAGGGTTTGACTAGGATGATGTCCAAAGGTAGGTAAAACGAAGGTAAACATATGTAGGTTTCCAAAGAAATGCCTAAATCATCTCCTAAACTTACACTCCTTATTTTCGCTTTGCATACATAGCAGGCAAGTTCTAGCATCAGCCACAAACATAGAATATACTATTAATCTCACACACACAAGGCACATGGTCGACTTTATTGGAAGTAATATAGACTCTTGACCCAACAAGTGAAGGAATTGAACCACACAATATCACATAATGAGTCACAATTAGAGCCTAACCATCTCAATAGTCATGATGTTAGCACAAACTCTTGTTATAATCGCATGCTGCCTATTAGAATAATTTCATGCGAAGCTAAGTAAAAAAAAAATACTACTAAAAATACTTAACTTAACTAAAAAATGAAACACACACAAAAAAACGAAACAAATAAAATAAAGTAAAAAAAGTAATCAAACATAGATGCGGTAGAGAAGTATAGCATACAATACCGCCACCCCACACTTAAACGGGACA
Source organism: Capsicum baccatum var. pendulum (assembly GCA_030864225.1). NCBI lineage: Eukaryota > Viridiplantae > Streptophyta > Magnoliopsida > Solanales > Solanaceae > Capsicum > Capsicum baccatum. Next base: position 166,868,416 of record CM061556.1, on the reverse strand, counting down.
CTGCCCTCAGTGGAAAGTAAATATGAAGAACCTGGTCAGTCAGACACTTCCTCAATGTCGGGGGTCATATCCCCTTCGTCGGAATCATCATAAGAGTCGTCGTCGTAGTATGGCAAGCGTCGATCGTCATCGGTCGGCACATCATCGTCTAGAGGTTCCTCAAAGTATACGCCCACTCCACACATCTCCCGTGCATGCATGTTCATTGGATAGTCGTGGTTCAGCTGTTGGAGCTCTGCAGCAGTTGGAACACGTCCACCACTCATCATAGTAAATCGTGTCATACCATAAAGATTATAGAAGAAACTCTCATCACGAGCATGTCTCTCTGCAGTAGTAAGGTTGACACCATGAGTTGTTTCAGCATCTTTGACCTTTGTGAGGTCAACCTTCTTCGGGTTATGTGGGAGTTTGTGATTAGCTAGTTTCTCTTCGATATCCTCCTTCCGCAAGATTGCTGTCAACAGATTACCAAAAGTGAAGTGGGACCTTTTGTGGAGACTGGCCTTTCGCATTGTAGAGAGAATGATTGCCCCAAAGTTGATAGGGACATTCGTTATCAAATCATAGACCAAACACACTCTATCTCTTGATATTTTGGTGTATTGAGTCCCAGGGATAAGGCATAAGTTGACGATGCGCAACCAGATTCTTGCTTCCCTATTCAATGGAGCATAGGGAAAGGTGTTGTGTCGTCCGGTGTCTCGGTGTCTGCCCCACCTTGCCATGGATCTACTTCCACAAAGTGTGTGTCGTATTTCTCTATAAGGAGGTCTATTGTACAGCTCTTGGAATGGTGCTGGATCGACCGAAGGTAAGCCAAGAAAGGAGTTGATCAAATCCGCGTTGAGCTGTAAAACTTGGCCCCGAATCTTGACTTCGCTGCCTGTGGTTTTCGGCAACCAGTTGGCGTAAAATTCTCTTGTCAAATCAGGATTACATTCTCCCATGTCGCGGAAGATGAAATCCAGATTCAATGCCATGATTTTTGCCAACATACGCGGCTCCTTCTTCTCTAGGGTGTCCTTATTGATCAAGTCGACGTGAACATATTTTCTTTCCTTGTTGTTCTTGTACCATTCTTTGGGTTCCTCCTCAAGAACCCATTTTATTCCAAACATTCGGCGGGGTAGTTGCATGGAGGATGATTCTCCTTGGTCGTTGCGACCTCTCTTCTTGCCCTTTTGGGATGTGGTAGCCTTATCTTGTCGCGCTTTAGGTGCCATTGTTCCTGAGATTTAAACAATATTCATGTTAGCATCAACTCAAAGGAAACAATCTATAAACAAGCCGTCGGGGTACCACCCCACACTTAGGTTCGTTAATAAAAAACAGTGAAGTGAATGTAGTCGATTACTTGAACTTCGTCGACATACGTTTTAGAAACTATATTCCGACAAGAAAATCAGCGATGAATCACTACTTGCAGCCATTGCACTACTTTCATGTTAGGTATAACAACACTACTACATAGGGGTTACATCATGGTATAGTGATTTTCAACAATCACAACCTCCTAAGTCGGTAGGCAACTATAAGTCTTATCCCGATAAACGAGATAGTCTAACATGTAAGTATCCAAGTATCAAGCTTAAGCAATTTTCATAACCATAGAAATTCCGCAAATAGTATAACAATGCTAGTAAAACCAAATTCAAGTCGGAAACAATTCAAGATTATCCTAACGTATATGATTAATCACATGATTTTGTATCAACAATCCAAACACATTAACATCACCAATAATCCTTCAAGATGTAGCAATTCATAATAGACATAGTAACGTAGTACTTACAAGAAATAGATGAAGAATAAAAGAGTACTTACGTGATTGAAGCCTTTGGAGATGGTCTTGTGATTTGGAAGAGCAAAAAAAGAAAATTTTTGAGATGATTTGGGTGGATGTGTGGCGCCTTTAGGTCAATTTCCAATGTGGTTATGTTTCAAGGCTAAGTCCCGTTTATATGGGAAAAGAATGGGTCGGGTTTTGACCCATTTACAAACGGTTTTGGAGACAAAAATGACCTCTATGTGGCGCATAGTGCTTTGCATAATCATAGTATAGGCGGCGCATAGTGTAGTGCATTTAGGGACATATGCGGCGCATAGTGTATAGCATTTAGGGACATATGTGCGGCATAGTGTATGGCATTTGAGATACTGAGACCTAATGCTATATCATAGGCGGCGCATAGTGTATATCACACTTAAGTATGGGCGGCGCCTATGTCTTTGCACACTAGATTCCAAGACCTTTGGCTATAGTATAGGTTTTGCATTGTTCGTGGCCTAGTTTTACCTAGGACTAGCCTTCCTCGATGCCTATTTTGGCTTGAGCAATGCCCAATCCATAGCCTTATGCATCATTATTCCTAACTTACCACCTTTACCATACAATACGTCCAAATCGTCATTAGAAACCAATCTCCTCGTTGAATACTTCTCGCACCTATATTTGCTCTAAACCAATGAAAACGATTAGTACGATGGGTTGCCTCCCACCAAGCGCCTTAGTTTTGGTCGTGGAACGACTCTTATTTTTGGATTTTCTCTTTATCAAAAGCAAAACAAGTAATAGAACAAAAGAAAGACAAAACGATAAACGAAAAATGATAAAACAATAAAACGATGGGTTGCCTCCCATCTAGCGCCTTATTTATTGTCGTGGCTCGATATAGTTTTCCTTGAGTACTTAGACTTCATCAAGGTATGTGATGGCCATATAATTCATTGAGTCAAGAGGACCGATATAAGGTTTAACACGTTGTCCATTCACTTTGAATACAACACCATTATTGCCTTCCAATTCGACTACTCCAGACGAGTAGACTTGGATAACTTTGTATGGACTAGACCACTTAGACTTTAACTTACCTGGGAAGAGCTTCAATCTGGAGTTGAAGAGAAGTACCATATCACCCCTTTGGAAGTTTCGTCGAACAATCCGCTAATCATGATACTTTTTCATCCGCTCCTTGTATAGGTCTGATCTTTCATATGCATGGAGACGGAACTCATCTAATTCGTTCAGCTGCTCCAACCTCAGATTCTTAGCATCATCCCAATTCAAATTCAATTTCTTCAATGCCCACAATGCCTTATGCTCGAGCTCGATGGGTAAGTGACAAGCCTTCCCATAAACTAGTTGATAAGGAGACATGCCAATGGGTGTTTTGAATGCAGTCTTGTACGCCCATAGTGCATCATCAAGCTTCCTAGACCAATCCTTCCTATTCGCATTAACCGTCTTCGCAAGGATTTGCTTGATCTCGCGATTGGAAACTTCTACTTGTCCACTAGTTTGGGGATGATAAGGGGTAGCTACCTTATGTTGCTTGACACCATACTTGGCCAAAACTGATTTGAATAGCTTGTTGCAAAAGTGAGATCCTCCATCACTTATGATAGTACGAGGTACTCCAAAGCGACAGAAGATATTCTTCTTTAAGAACAATACAACATACTTCCCTTCATTGTCGGCCAACGCTACAGCTTCCACCCATTTCGAAACATAATCTACAGCAACCAAGATGTACTTCATTCCAAACGAATTCACGAATGGACCCACGAAATCAATACCCCACACATCAAAAAGTTCCACCTCAAGAATTTTGGACATGGGCATCTCATGGTGTTTCGATATAGCACCTTGGCGCTGGCATTGGTCGCACCTTCTAACATAGTCGTAGGCATCTCTAAATATCGAAGGCCAATAATAACCACTTTGCAATACCTTTGTTGCTGTCCGATTACCTGCATGATGTCCTCCAACTTGGGAAGTGTGGCATGCTTCCAAAATATAAGGCACCTCTACATGGGATATACATCGTCGAATAATACCATCCGTGCATTGTTGAAACAAATATGGCTCATCCCAATAGTAGTGTTGTACGTCATGCATAAACTTCCTCCTTTTGTGGTAAGATAAATTGGCAGGTATCACATTACTCACCACGAAATTTGCAAAGTCGGCATACCATGGTAATTTTTCCATTGTTGTCGCTAATATCTCTTCGTCCGGGAATGCATCATCAATCTGAATTTCAGGTTGCGCCACATGCTCATTCTCAAGTCGAGATAGGTGGTCGGCCACTTGGTTCTCGCAACCTCTTCTATCTTTGACCTCGAAATCGAACTCTTACAGCAGCAACACCCATTGAATCAACCTTGGTTTCGCATCCTTCTTTGTCATGAGATACCTGAGAGCTGCATGGTCTGTATGAATGATAACCTTAGTTCCGAATAGATAGGCACAAAACTTCTCAAACGCATACACAACCGCTAGGAGCTCTTGTTCTGTCACAGTGTAGTTTCTTTGGGCTTCATTTAGGACCTTACTTGCATAGTAGATAGGATAAAATAATTTTTCCTTTCTCTGACCAAGAACAGCACCAACGGCTATACCACTAGCATCACACATGACTTCGAACGGGAGAGACCAATCTGGTGCTACCATGATAGGGGCTTCAATGAGTTTTGCTTTGAGGCATTCGAATGCCTTTAAGCAATCTTAATTAAAGTCAAACTTCACATCTTTCTCCAATAGTTTGCACAATGGACTAGCAATTTTGGAGAAGTCTTTAATGAACCGACGATAGAAACCTGCATGGCCGAGAAAACTACGAACTTGTTTCACCAAAATTGGAGGCGGTAGCTTCTCAATAACCTCTATTTTTGCTCGATCAACCTCTATTCCTCTTTTGGAGATTTTGTACCCAAGAACGATTCCTTCTTTTACCATGAAGTGGCACTTCTCCCAATTTAGCACAAGGTTGAATTCTACACATCTTTGCAACACCATGCTTAGGTTCGCCAAGCACGCCTCAAAAGACTCACCCACAACTGAAAAATCATCCATGAATACCTCCAAAGTGTCTTCAACCATCTCAAAAAAAATAGACATCATACAGCGTTGAAAGGTGGCTGGTGCGTTACATAACCCGAATGGCATACGTTTGAAGGCAAACGTACCATATGGGCATGTAAACGTTGTCTTCTCTTGGTCTTCGGGGGCAATACAAATCTGATTGTATCCTGAATAACCATCCAAGAAACAAAACCATCCTTTCCCCGCTAATCGATCTAGCATTTGGTCCATGAATGGCATTGGGAAGTAATCTTTAAGTGTCCAAGAATTCAGCTTTCGGTAGTCCATGCATACTCTCCATCCAGTGATGGGTCTGAGTGGAATAAGCTCATTCTTAGCATTCGCGACCACCGTCATGCCTCCTTTCTTGGGAACACATTTTACCGGGCTTACCCATGTACTATTAGAGATTGGATATACAACTCCTGCGTCTAACCACTTAATAATTTCTTTCTTCACCACTTCTTGCATAGGTGGGTTTAGATGTCTTTGATGCTCAATGGTGGGTGTGCAATTTTCTTGAAGCTGAATTTTATGTGTACAAATCCCTGGTGGAATACCAATAATATCCGCAATGGTCCATCCAATGGCTCGTATATACTTGTGTAGAATATAAATAATAGCTGCAACTTGTTGCTCACCCAAATCGGCTGCCACAATAACTGGAAGTGTGTTTCTGCTTCCTAAGAATGCGTACATTAAATGACTTGGCAGCTCTTTCAATTCTAACGTGGGTGGCTCTTCAATAGATGGCTTAGCTGGTGGTGTGGGTTGATTCTTGAGATCAAGGTCCAGATTATTGGGAGCATAGCGATATGTCCCTAATCTCGATAGAGCACAAATAGCTTCTTCACAATTTTCAGCATCCTCATTCTCTCCATTCATAAGCACAACCTCCAAAGGGTCATCAATAATTTGCTCTTCTTCAAGTAATTCTTTCTCATCATCAAAGAAACCATCATCCACCAAAAATACACTTAGATCTTTGGGCTGCTTCATTGATTTGCACACATCAAAGCGAACCACTTCGTCATTTATTCGAAATGAAAGCTCATTAGCTTTCAAATCAATAAGCACACTTCCTGTAGCAAGGAAAGGGCGCCCCAAGATTATGGGAACTTCTGAGTCTGCCTCACAATCCAAAATAACAAAGTCTGCCGGAAAGATGAATGAAGAAACCTTCACCAATACGTCAAATAGAATACCAACAGGTCGTTTTACCGACCTATCCGCCATGACGAGCCTCATATTGGTTGGAGTAGGATCACCCAACACCAACTTCTTGTAGATTGATAATGGCATAAAATTGATGTTGGCTCCTAAGTCACATAATGCTTTGGCAAAATTCAAAGATCCAATGGTGCAAGGAATAGTGAAAGCTCCGGGGTCAGCCTTCTTCTGAACTATCGATCGGGTAGCAATTTCACTACAATGATGCACATCTTCTTTCAACTCATAACTTGATGCCCGCTTCTTATTCAAAAGATCCTTCATAAATTTCGCATACCCAGGCATTTGTTCAAGTGCCTCCACCAATGGAACATTAATGGTCAGCTGCTTTAACATAGTCATGAATTTGCTGAACTTTGTGTCATCCGCCACCTTCTTCAATCTTTGGGGAAAAGGTGGCAGTGGGTATGGAAGTGTTCTCTCCATGGTTTTCTTCTCCTCTTGCTTCCATTTTTCAAATATTTTAGGTTGCACAGCACTGGGTGAGGCGTCCTTGACATCAGGAGTAGGTGCTGTGGCATCTTCTCCTTTTGCGTTGTCATCCATGCCCACAACTTCGTCAACCACTTGCTTGCCTTTTGCTGAAGTTTCCAGCACCTTACCACTTCTGGTAGTGATGGCCATGCATGACCCATCATTCCTTGGGTTTTGCACAATATCGCTAGGTAAGTTGCCAGTCTTTCTTTGATTGAGTGCTGCTGAAAGTTGGCTCAATTGCTGCTCTATTTGCTTGATTGAAGTGGAATGAGAATCAACTAATTGTTTCATGGAGGACAAATCATTAATTACCTCCATAACTCCCGCGCTCATTGCTTTCACTCCTTTCAATAATTTAGCTATCATGTCTTCCATACTTCCAGAATTAGATGTGGTGGTGTCACATCTACCAGGGGGAACGTACAAACCACTCTTTTCATTCTTGTTCTTCCAACTACCTTGGTCCTTGGATTTATCATAATAGTTCCGGCGTTGGTTTCCTTGGGCATTCCCGCGGAAACCCCCCTGATTGTTCAAGTAGTTGGCCTCCTCTTTCGAATCAGATTCGTCTCTTCCTTTTGACGCAATAGCTTTCACTTTTTCGGTATTCCCCGATAATAGATGCTTTGTAAGAAGATCCATTTGAGTTTTCATGTGCGTCATATCCTGATCACGTTCTTCTTCTCTTCTTCTTTGGTCTGCAGTCATGCCAATAGACAAAGTGGGGCTTGCTACCTCAGAATCCCTGGTATGCCAAGCTCTACTTTGTTTCATCATGCGATCCAGCATATTGCTTGCTTGACCATAGGTGAGGTCCATAAAAGATCCTCCAGCTGCGTTATCCACCACTGGTTTAGTTATTGAATTCAAGGCTCTATACAAGATCTCCATTAGATGGACATAGTTATGTGATGGTTTGGGCATCTCACTAGCTTTGTCTTGAACCTCTCCCATGTTTCATGAAGAGCTTCAGTGGGAAACTGACGAAAGTTGTTGATTTCATCTCTCAATTGTGCCCTTTGGATGGCGGAAAGAATCTTTCTAGGAAAACGTCTCTCAATTGCCTCCAATTTGTAATTGAATCAGGAGTCAGCCCATTCAACTATAGTGTTGCCTCCCCAGACAGAGACAATGTAAATAACCGTAATCGAATTGCATTCTGACCAACACCAGGATTGTCAAACGACTTGCATGTAGAAATAAAGTTGATGAGATGCATATTCGGATCATCGCCTGCTAGTCCACCAAATAATCCCTTGAGTTGCAATAACTGAATCATGGTGCTTGTGATGTTGAACTTGGCTCCGGGCGCTAATGGTAGAGGAATAATGGCTCCAGTGGCTCCGGCTCCATCAAGATCATCGTCATCATCATCAAAAGCTGGTTGCATGGGTTGGCGATCATACCTAAACCGAGCTTGACGACCTCTTCTGTTGGCAGGTGTTGTGATTTCAGCATCATGTCTTGGGTTTAGTAACTCGTCATCACCTAAACCCTCATCGTCGGGATTTGTTGCTCGCCCAAAATGATCAATGTTTTATTGGTGTACTTGGGCGGCGGCAAGAGCAGCTAATCTTGTTTGTTCCTGTTGAGCAGCCATTCTTTCGATTTCTGCTTGTGCTTTCTGTCTTCCTATGCGTTGTGGTTCAGGATTGATAGGTAATAATGGTTGACCAGAACTTCGAGTATGGGGCATGCACTAAATAAAAACTTGCAGTAAACAAAAACAAAAACTGAAAGTAAAAGTACGAGAATCTTTGACCAAAGGGTCTAGTAATTATCACAAACTTAATTGACACTCGTATTCCCCGGCAACGGCGCCAATTTTTGATAACGCTCAATCTACAGCTCTCGTAGGAGTGTAAAGCGGTCGCTAGCAAATATAGAACCCAACCTGGGTTGGGTATCGATCCCACAGGGAATTGCTTGGCCAACAAGTAAGCAAAATTACTAAACTTTTGGTGCAAGTCTCGAAAAAGGGGGGAGTCTTGTCGTACAAGTAATGTAAATAAAACAATGAAGTAAAAGCTGAAAAGAGCAAAGTAAAAAGAGAAGGATTGTTACGTAAGTTGTAAACAATGAGAATTGAAGCGTTGGGTTTATGTCCACCTCCTGAGTTATATGTCTCTATTGACTATGAGTGTGTAGAATTCCGACGTGGATGTGTTTATAGAGAATTGTATTCGATGGTAAATCCAGGCGTCTGTCGACCTATTCAAGGATTATTTCACTTTAACTCTTTCGAGCTTAAAGCTTGTCTAACGGTACGAATTCTCCAAGAGGTTAATCTAGTTACAGCACTAACTGTTTAATAGGGAATTTAGGATGTGACCCTACTACCTTGACACTATCTCTTTTCCAGACAGATAACCTTTCTTTCGAACAAGTTAAATGTTATACTGGCGTATTCTTGCGTTTGCAACCACAAAGAATTTAGATTAAGATGAAGAGAATAATGATATAAGCAGCATACGTGTCACGAACTCACAAGCTCATCGTAATAGATAGTACCTCATTCGGCTTCCATAACCCCAACAGAGAAGTTTAGTTACCCATGAATGCGAAGGAGATCACGAATGACATTGTTGTTATACCACAAGATTGATTAATTTCGTGTAGCACAAGTGGTAGGTGTTTAGGCGTGAATTCCTAGGCAAAGTAACGTTTCTCTTGTTGCGGAAATTAAGAATAGATGAATAGAAGAATAAAAATAGAATTAATGGAAAGATTAGAAGAGTTGTAGAATTGTTTGTATAATAGATGGATGGAAAGATGATTGAAAGAATCTGAATGTCTCTCTCCACTAAGGGAGGAATGCCTAAATATCTCTAGCATGATAGGGTATTTATAATACCCATATCCTAGTCCTACTAAGCTAATGAAATATCTAACCAAATCCTACTAAACAAATGAAATACTTAACCCAATTGTACTAGGTTAATGTAATATTATTCAAATCCAAATAAACTAATGAAATACTTAACCCAATTGTACTAGGTTAATGTATTATTATCCTAATCCAAATAAGCTACTGCAAGTTCCCAAAGTCTTCAGAAATGCTATTTTAGCCCAGGACAGATTTTCCATGTATCAATTTTGGTCCTTTAGGCGTTCAAGCTCCCTTTCCTTCCTTCGTGAGCTTTCTTTGGCGTCAAGTAAGCCATAAAATGCTGATTTCTGCATCATTTATACCTGAAACTTTGCTAATCATGTTCGTTAGCTCACTTACAGGAAAAAGGACTAAAAGCGCATGAAATATATAATTTATTCTCAAAACATGGCACAAATATGGGCAAAATATATTGATATAGGCGTGTAATATCGCCTATCATCAGGGTCAAATGGGAGCAGAAGATAAAAATATAAGCCGAGATTATTTGATCCTTTTATTAGAGAATCAAACTCACAATCATCTTCATTCAAGAAAAGAAAACAGACTCCAAGCTTACTACCTCTACTTAATATCAATTCAACATTAACATAGTTATCATCATAGGCGAAGAGGTAGTATAGGAAGGAATCAAGTGTTCAGACATCAACCAAGTTACTATCATATACAAGAGGGTCATGTAGTTTGTGAATACTCTTGTCACATGATAATGGAACCTTATTCAAGTTATAAGTGCTAGGACTAGATGGACAGAAATCATTCTTACGAAAAGAATTGATTTTGTCATCTAAAGGATCAACTAGTTCTTGCGTATTCACAACAAGAGTTTGGTCCTTATAAAACCTATCAACACCAAGAGTATCAAAAAAGGGATATTCCTACACTTCTTGACTAATCCAATCCAAAACTACACCACTTTGGCTACTACGAGCCACGTCACAATAATTCAAGTTTTTAGGAGTGTAGAACATAGCTTGGTTACCTTGTAGATTATGAGAAGTGTTTTCTTCACTTTGTTTCGCATCATGGCAGCCCTCATGCTCCACATTACAAGGGAATATGCCAAGGTTTCCCTTTGGATTTACTTCTTCCTCATTTGTCCCACAATGGGGACTTTCAGCCAAGGGCTTGAAAGAAACTTCCTTGGGCTTCTCCTCGGGACTTCTAGGGTCTTGAACCTGCACATGAGAAGATAAAATACTAGGAAAAATGCTAGTATTTGGGTTAGTGAATAAAAAGGGTACTTTGTCGATAAGATCCGCAATCAAGCATTTTTTTCCCTTCCAACTTCACTACCCATGGTTTTTTCTTCCTTTTCCCTTCTTTATTCACATTCTTCTTGTACCTCACTAATAATTTTCTCTCCATATTGAGGCTTGGCCTCACTCTCTTTGGTTTCAAACTCATGGAGAGGAGTCATTGGATTTTGTGAAGTATAGGATCTTTGGACTTGAGGTGTTTGGAATTATGGAGATTTTGGTGGACATAGTCTATTAACCCTCGCTCTAATTCTAATCATGTCCACCCTCATTGAATCCGTATCATTCCTTATAGCATCATTTACGCTCTTCATTTCTCAACTCAAGGCCTCTATTTGGGCCATCAAAGCTCCCATAACATCATTTTCCAAAGTTTGGGAAGTAGTACCTTTGGTTTCCATGAAAAATGTACCTATAAAGTACAAAAAACAGCAAGAAAAATAAACTACAAAATGAGCAAACGAGTTAGTTCAAAAGCCTCTCTTCACTCACACTCAACCTCACCTTACACTTGACTTCACAAGTGTTGGAGAACCGGCAATACTTGGCAAGTTACTTGAGAGGTGAGAAGCTTTGAATCAGAATGGATCTTCGTTTGAAACGACTCAAAATAAGTGATGCACGAACTTGAACCAACAAAAATACTATGACTTGAAAACGAGAAAAGCACACAAAAATCGAAGATGTGAAACTACAGACTCTAATCTAATTACCAAACTAGTAGGTAATTACTAGCTTTCTAATTAGTAATAGAATCAACACAAAAGCAACTAGAAACAACAAATAGAAACTAGGAAATCTAATTTTAGAACTCAATTTGGTTGTTTGTATAAGTGATGATTTGGCAGCTTGTGATTGGATATCACTTTTCAAAATTTTCAAATCTCAATACACTTGTTTTGGCCAAACACACTTAAGAGAAGAAGAAATTTCGTGTGGGATGAAAAAATTGAAGGTTTTTGGATCCCTTTCGGAGATTCAATTGAATTCAAAATAGATTGGGACCCCCCTTGTACTTTCAATTGTACTTGATTATTCCCTTTGTCTCTTCTTTCTTTTGAATGACTATGAATATACCAAGGAATATTCCTTCACAAACACCAAGTACTCCCTCTTTATTCTCCTTTTTTTTGGATCAAACACACTATTTGAATATTCTTCCTTAGCAAGACTTGATGAATATGGAAGAACAAGATGAATAATTAAGAGTTCACCAAAGTTTGACCACCTAGCAAATGAACACCAAATCTGATTTTTTTTTGAAGATCTAGGTTCCTTATGCCAAAAATACCTCAACCAACTAAAAATCAGCCACAAATCAAGTCACCAACACAAGCCAAAAAACGTCACCCTCTCCAAAAGCTTCAAACAAGCCACAACAATTGTGGATCTAGCTCAAAAACAACCAAACTTCACTCTAAAAGTAGATCTAGATTCCCTATGTGCTAGAGAGAAAGGATCTAGCAATATAAACCTTCAAAACCAAAAAAAAACTTGTAGATATAACTTGTAAAATTTGGATCTACAACAAACACACAAGACAACACATAATTATTTTGGTATTTTTTGATTTTCGACTCTTTTTTATGAGGTTTTCTATATAAGAACACTAAAGCCAAGATTTAGGGATGTTGGAACAACCCTAACCAAGGTTTTGATACCAAATAATAGCCCAAAGGTAGGCTATACACGAAATTGGTTACTAAGATACAAATTCCAGCAACCAAATAAAGAGAAAACAACAGAGAGAATGGAGATGAAGAAGAAGAATGCTTGAAATTAAAGGATAGATAGAAAGACCCTTTCTCTTATTTAATGATTAGCACTAGAAGATGTTTCAAAATCTTTAACACACCTCACAAATAAGATTTCACACCTTCCTCTTAGGTGACCCAAAGGAAACACTCTTCCTCAAGTACACCTTTCTTGCCAAATTATGCAAAACAAGTGAAACCCTAACTTTAAATATTATTGGACCAATTTTCAAATTCTAAGAGCTAAAACTAGAGACTAAAAACTAAAATATAAGATTAGTATCCAATTTCATCAAAATCAAATGAAAATACAAGATAAAGGGTCTATTTATACTTATTACAACCAATGACCAAAATACCCTTAATGAAGGGTGCTTTTTTGGAGTGTAAAAACAAGTTATTAAAAGACAAGAATGCCCTTAATGAATAGTCACCTATGTGTTGTAGGAATCCCTCGTTCTCTCTTCATTTGAACAAGGTTAATGTCTCCAAAAGGGTCTTCTAGTAATTGTAAATTCCAAAGCTTGTTCCTTTGAGAAGTCCTTGCAATCCTTATGCACTTTAGGCTTGTATCACAAGGTAATTTATTTGTACTAAAATTTAAAATAAATAGAAGACCAGATGAAAATAATCAAGGATCATCCAAAATTTGCTTAAGATACACAAAAGTCTTATGCTAATCTTATGTGGCATAAATTGAGCATCTAGATGGCAATTAGGTGTTTTTAATGGCATCTCCATGGAAAAAGATTAGTGGATTTAACCAAAAAGGTAAACTTAGTCGTCATTTTATTGGCCCTTATTAAATACCTTAAAGATTCATCCTATATGCATATATTAGCTTTGTTATCGTAGTTAGAAAAAATCCATAATGTATTGCATCTTTCTGTGCTTAGAGGATATTGCTCATACACAACTTATATCTCTTTGTTGATTCCTTCGAGGTTAAAACTCACTTGACATATGAAGAAGGACCTATCCAAATCCATATGGATGTATTAAAAAATGTAGAAACAAGAGAATTCTATTAGTAAGGTACTTCGAAGGAACCAGGATGGAAAAGAAGCAACCTAGAAGTGAGAAAAAAACATGCAAATAAAAAATCTACATTTATTTTAGAACTAGAGTCATTAAATTTATGAGATGATATTTTTTTAAGGTTAAAAGAATTATAATTCCCCAGTTTATTTGTACTAGCATGTGCAAGCCTACAGACCATCCTTTGATAATTGGAACAACTCCTATTTCATAAATCCTTACAGTAATTTTGCAACGCAAAAAAAAATCTTACATTAGTTGTGATGATTTAAGGAAAATATATTTATTTAAAATTCTATAAACATATCATCTTGAATATAATAGTAAAAAGAAATAAGAGTTGTATTCACTTATTTGGGTAGACAACTTTTCAACTGTGGGCAACCACCCTATTTTTATTTATCATGTGAGATAAATAATTTTTTGTGCCCAAATGTTATACATCCTCTCATAATTTGGTTTACCTCAAGTCTACAAAACCTTGAACTCACTCTTCATCATATTCCTCCTTAAAAGCAAGTAAAAAAACTTCTACTTTTAGCTAGTACTTAAGACAATCTCTCTTTGTTGGTTAGTTGACATGACCCAAACTAGGGCCTTGTCGTGATGGGCATTCCAAGTCCAACAAGGACAGGAGATCACCCCAGATACCCAATCCAACCTCCAATCACATACCCTGAGTCAGATGAATTTTGAACATATAACAAGATAGAGTAATTAAAAATTCAAAAACTTTGGGATAGGTCTATGACCATGGCCAACCCGAACAAATCCAACTATCCAAAGCCAACCAACAAGCATAACCAAAAGCAAAACAATAACTAAGTCTATGCCCATAACATAATTGGATAGAATAATCATAAATACAGTCAAACAGTATCAGCCATAATAAAATTACCAAGGCCAAGGACAACACTAATATCGACACCACCCATACCAACCTATAGTAGTTCCATAAGCCTCTATCCAAAAGTAAAATAATATTCGATCGGGGGTTAGGTCGTATGATGCTGTACATTCGCCTAGGGTAATTTTCTTAGGATATGAGATATAGAGTACTAATCGTATTTTAAGATACTGTTTAGGCCAATGTGGTTGTAAGTTTGTTCGTATAAGGGTCCAAGGTGAGGTCTTGGGTATGATTCAGGGGTACCAATCATACCATAGGGTACGTTTTAGGGGGTATGGTCATACCTATCTGTGAGTTAGTTTTCAGCTTTTAAGCTGAGGGTATTTTGGACATTTACCTCCCTAAAATCTCTAAGTCCCCACATCTTAAAAAATGTTGTGTGCTCTGATAACACACTATTGGAAGATTAAACACTCCAAAAACTCTCTCTAAACTCTCTCTTGAAGATTGGGGCTAGGGTTCTTCAAAGATGGTCATCTTAAGGCGTAAGAGTCAAAATTCATCGGTGAATATTCTTTAATATGGAATGTGACTCTTGTATCATTGATAGTTCATAACTATCATGTGTTTTAAAGTATGATTATGGTTCTTAAATGGTGATTTCGAAAACCAAAATTGAGAGGTTTGTTGTGTATGGTTTGGTATTGTTTACTCTTGGTTTAACTAGTGCTTATATGTGTTTTTATCATGGTTTGCACATGTGGGTGGTTGGTAATTGTGGTTTAACAACTGGTTCGTGGGTTACCCTAAACTTGATAGTTTTTACCTTGAATTTGGTCTTGAAAATAGCATTCCCCCAAAGTGTTTGTGAAAAATTCTAAGAGAATGAAATAGTTACATGACCATGGTGTTTCGAACTAAGGAACTACCCTCATGAATATGAATGGTTGATAAATGATTTTGCGAAGGAATCGTTGGCCATGTAATGATCAAAATGGTAACCTTGGTGGTTTAAATTGTTAAATGGGTTTGAGTCCTTAAACATTAACTTGATTTATGTCTTTGTTAGATAATGGGTTTGAGTCCAAAAGCATTAAATTTAACAAGAGTTTTGTTAGACAACAGATTCGAGTCCCTAACTTTGAATTAAACAAGTGTCTTTGTAAGATAATGGGTTCGAATCCTAAAGTCAAAGGAATAATTGGTCGATTGATAATGGTAATAGTAACAATTAGTGTTGGCATGATGTTACCAATAAAATGCTTTTGGTAAGTAATTGGCTTAATAGTTGTATATATAGAATGATGGTTTTAAATTGTGCTTAATGGCAGGATGTGTAGTCAATCCAAGAAAGTGGAGTCCGAAGGACTAACACTAGAAATATAACTAGCCAGTGTAGGTGTCTTATGACAGGGTAGTTTGAGTCCTCCGAATGAACATATAAAGGGAGGCTTGTGTCGCCCTTACTATATGTATTGGAGCTAAGTCACCTTTATTTTTTTTGGAGGTTTGAGTCCCCCATAAAGGCTTATATGATTATGGATATTCTCTAGTTTGTGTGGCTACATGTACTGTGATCCTTCCAGCTGGGGGAGAGCTGGGACCATATAGCCCGTAGGTGCCTTATTTTAGGATGGTCATGCTACACAACCCAGGTTAATGATTTCAAAGTTCATGCTAATCTTGTTCCCTGTCCCGGCATAGTATATATATTGCATTAATTATATGCATTAGTTGATTGTTTTTGAACTGTTTGTACTATTTTATCTTTATCTTTGAGTTACATTGTAATACCTTGTACTTCTACCTAGCTTGAAATCATCTTAAGAATTATAGAAACTTACTTTGAAAGATGAATCCACTTTTATACGTGTGATATTTTTAAGATTTTCACTTTTATTTGAGTGGGAAATTGGATAAGATTTCCATCGATACTCATTCCTTCAAAATACGACATCAGAAGAGAAAGTTATGGCTAAAATACAGGAAGTAGTTAAACTGCCCAAGTGCGATGGTCAGAACTGATGGATTGTCGAGCTAGCGATGAACCATCACCTAAGCCGTCGCAACAGAGATAGTGCAACCATATTCAGCCTAAGGGCGATGGCTCAGGCCGACGGACCATTGAGCTTGTGATGGACCGTCTCCCAAGCCATCATAGGAGAGGCGGTGAACCCCTATTCTACCTAGGTGGGATGGTCAAGACTGATGGAACAATGGATCATCGACCTAGAGACGGACCATCGCACTCCGTTTCATAACTCATTCAATTATTTTAAGTCATTTTTAAAAGGGGTTTTTAGTCTTTTACCACCCTTTATAATACCTAGTTATATTAGGCCAAGGCTCATAAGTTCATTATCCATCTACAATATCAAATTAGGGTTTTCTCTCAAAGATAATCCCCAAGAACAAGATCCAAATCCTTCTTTAAGAAACTAAGAGATTCAAGTCCTCCAAGTCCAAGGACTTCAAGAAACTCACAATCAAGGTATATCATGTGTTGATTCATGGGTTCCTTTCACCCTTGAACATCAAGAATCTCTTTTCAAAATCCAAGATTTGTGTATTTATGAATGTTCATGATTTAAACTAAATTGAAATTCATGTTCATGATGTTGTGGGGATTTGATTCATGTTTGAAACTACATATTCCAATGGTTGAACATAGGATGTGGCGATTTGTATAATAATCATGATAAACCATTAAATTTACATATTGATTGATGTATCTATGATTATTAGATTTGTTGATGATTGTATAACCAAAGCATGCTCCCCATGTGTTCGATTAAATGCCCATGTGAACAAAAAGTGTCATACTAGTATGATAATATAAAATCCCCAATCATGTACAAGTTTATGCATGTCAAATGTTTGATGAAATGTCTTAGTCAGTGAATTATGGAAACATGTGTAGCCCTTGTGGTGCTTTAGGACTTCAACTTCATGAAATCTCTAACTTATTGTATTATGGATTGTGATGTTGGTCATGTATTCAAGAAAATCATGCTTTCTTAGTTTCATTCTATCGAGTCCTGGGGGTACTTTTACCCGATAATTGGTTGTTTTCCTAGAAACAGTGTCATGTTTTCAAGATATGCTCAGTCGAGCCATGTTCATAGAAATTCAGTTAGACATGTGAGTCAGGAAAACTCAGTAATCTCAGAAATCACAGAAATTCAATAATCTCAGTAGTATTCCGTCAGTCAATGTTCAATTCAGTTTATCATGTTCAGTGTCTGTTCAGATGGGAGTAGGATTTAGCATCGAGTGAACCCAAGAATGGGAATACATATAGTTAGGTAAGAGTGTGATTCTTAGAAATAATCCTTGTATTCCAGAACTATGTAGCCAACATAGGTTGAGACATCAACACTATCAGATAAGGGTTGAAGTGGTGGATAAGCACTGTCAAATATGGCCCCACTGTTCTCTTTTGTGGACACTGTCAGATGAGGTTCACCCACAACTTTTCCTTACCAGTGGTACAGCATTGACACCCTTCCAACTGGGGTTACATATTGGACCCCAACTCAGCTATATTGCTTTATTTAGGACATGTTGGTTAGATGACTACTTCCCACAGTATTAATTATTGATCAGGACTATCAGATATAGTCAACATAGAATAGTATGGAAATCATCTAGTTCCATCAAAAACTAGACTGTCCGATATAGTCGCTCAGTATCAGTTCTTTCAGATGTACAGTTATCAGTATCTCATGATATCATTACTCAAACTCAGTAATCATGTTATCACGAACATAGTTACAGTTATTATGTATTCATGAATGTATTCTTATGCTCATGTTATTCAGTTAGTTAGTATAGTTCATGCATGTAAACCCTTTTGGATTCAAGCTACCTCACATGCATACCAGTACATTTAATCGTATTGACATATTTGCGCTATAGTGTTTTATACCATAGGTTCAGAAGCATGAGCTCCACAGCATCAGTAGCATTCCAGTCTCAGCACTTAGATTTAGCAGTGAGTCCTCATCCTTTGAAGAAGTGACCATTACTTTGTTATCTCATTAATTAATTTATTTCAGTAGTTGTA
Source organism: Capsicum baccatum var. pendulum (assembly GCA_030864225.1). NCBI lineage: Eukaryota > Viridiplantae > Streptophyta > Magnoliopsida > Solanales > Solanaceae > Capsicum > Capsicum baccatum. The sequence continues at coordinate 166,849,985 of CM061556.1, read as the reverse complement.
GTTAATTAGGGACATGTCCTTTCAACTCCTTATTCAGATAGTTTAGAGGCTTTTGGACTAGCATGTTCAGACATTTATTTTAGTTGTATTGGGTATTTCATAGCCCACCCAGATGTTATATTTTAACAGATATTATGACTCAATTTTGAACCTTATCGCCTTAAAGCCTTTATTTCCGCAATTATATAGTATATTATGCAGTGTATAGGTACATATATTAGTCATGGGTTAGCTTGTGGAACTTCAGGGTCATGAGGATTGTTTAGCATTTCGAGTGCCAGATTTGGGGCATACAAACTTGGTATCAGAGCCTAAGGTTCAATAGGGTCCTACGAAGTCTAAAAGATGCATCTATTAGAATCCTGTGCATAGGTGTGTTGTGTTCAATATTTATGTACAAGTGGTTGTAATATGTTTTAGGAACAGTTTTCCTACATTTAGTATTCATGTTGTGTTAGTGAGTATAATCTTTAATAAGTCTCTTAGTCAGGTCTAAATTATTTCACCCTTTCTTCTACAGAATAGCCTCCCAAAAGAAGAAATGGGAATCATCCAGCCCCTCAGCCCGAAGATCCTTTGGGCGAACATGTTTCTCATGTAGAGTTCAGAACTATATTCACTACTATTACTCAGTCAGTTGCTGCTCAGAATGAATGACCAGTTTTCGTTCCGCCCAACCCAGTGTCTAATTCAGCTACAGCCAGTATTTAGAACTTCACCAGAATGAATCCTCCATCCTTTCTTAGGTCTAAGTCAGATGAGGACCCTCAGGAATTCATCGATCAGGTTCAAAAGGTTACAAATATCATTGTGGTTATTTCTAGTGAGTGCACTGAGCTAGCTGCATATCAGTTGTAGGATATTTCTCATGCTTTGTTTAAATAGTGAAAGTCAAAAAGGCCAGATGATGCAGGGCCTATTGAGTGGGAGGAGTTTGTCACCGCATTCTTAGATAGGTTCTTTCCCCTAGAGCTAAGAGAAGCTAAGGTGTTAGAATTTATCAACCTCCAGCAGGGCAACATAACGGTGAAATAGTATTATCTTAAGTTTACTCAATTAGCCAGATATTCTCCTCATGTGGTTACAAATAGCAACGCCAAGATGAGTAAGTTTGTTTCTGGGGTGAATGATAGTGTGGTTAATGAGTGTAGGTCCATGATGTAGAATAGTGATATGAACATAACCAGGCTTATGACTCATGCTCAGTAGATAGAAAAGTAAAAGATTAAGATAAGGGAGAAGCAGAATAAGAGAGCAAGGATAGGTAGTTTCAACTTTTCTCAGCCTAAGTCAAGGGAGAAAACCGTTCTCAGTTTCATCCTAAGTCATTAGTTCTAGCTCCTTCTTCATCTAGTGCTCTAATTCTTTTTGTCAGACATATGGTAAGAACCATAAGGGTGCTTGCAGAGCTGGTAGCAATGTTTGTTTCGGATGTGGCAAGCCAGGCCACAAGGTAATAAATTGCCCCCATTAAGGTTATCAGGGTCCGCATAATCATTCCCCAACTCAGTCCGATCGTCCAAATCAGTAGAGTGCCACCTTTAGTTCTATTAGTGGGAAATGCCTAAATCGACTTTATGCTCTCCAGTCTCAGCAAGATCAGGAAAATTCTCCTAATGTGGTTATTTGTACATTACAGATCTTTCATGTGCATGTTTACTCTTTGCTAGATCCAGGAGCTTCTTTTTCTTTTTTACTCCCTATATAGCAATTGATTTTAGAGTCAGTCCAAAAATTCTACAGAGCCCTTTTCAGTATCTACCCCAATGGATAAAACTATCATAGCCCGACGGGTATATAGGATTTGTCCGATTATGATATTTCAGAAAGTCACCTTCTCAGATTTAGTCGAATTAGAGATGACTGATTTTGATATTATTCTCGGCATGGATTGGCTTTATACTGGCTATGCCACAGTTGACTGCAAAAATAGAATAGTCTAGTTTCAATTTTTGAATAAACCTGTCCTAGAGTAGAGGGGTAGCACTTCAGCTTTCAGAGGTCAACTTGTTTCCAACCTTTGGGCAAGGAAAATAATATCTAAAATATATGTTAATCTTCTTGTTTTAGTTAAGTACACTAGTTCTAAAACCCTTAGTCTTGAATCTGTCCCAGTTGTGAATGAATATTATATATCTATCCCAAAGATCTTACACGAATTCCTCCCAAAAGGGAAATAGACTTTGGCATTGATCTTCTTCTAGATACTCAGCCTATATCTATTCCTCCATACAGAATGGCACTAGCAGAACTCAAACAATTGAAGAAGCAATTGAAGGATCTCTTAGATAAAGGATTCATCAAGCCTAGTGTGTCCCCGTGGGGTGCACCAGTATTCTTCGTGCATAAGTAAGATGGTTCTCTCAGAATGTGTATAGACTATCGTCAGCTCAACAAAGTCACGATCAAGAACAAGTATCCACTTCCCAGAATTGATGACTTATTCGACCAACTTTAGGGTGTCTATTTTTTTTCTAAGATAGACCTCAGACAAGGCTATCATCATCTCAGAGTCAGAGGATGTGACATTCCAACAATAGCTATCCATACTCGGTATGGTCACTTTGAATTTCTAGTCATGTCCTTTGGTCTTACCAATGCCCTAGTAGATTTCATGGAGTTGATGAACCGTGTGTTCAAGTAGTACTTGGACATGTTCATCATAGTCTTCATAAATGATATTCTTTTCTATTCCCACAGTGAGCGTGATCATGCGGACCATCTCAGAGTTATGCTTCAGACTCTCAGAGAATATTATGCAGTGGGAAAATGTGTTGGCTCCACATCACGATGACCTTAAGAATCCCACTCATCAATATTTAGTGAGCCAAAATGATTGTAGTGAGTCACAGTAGCCCATAAAATTAGGCTCTCAGTTATATTTTTATTCCATCTCATTAAGGGTACATTAGGTATTTTCCACTCTATTATCAGCTTAAACATGGGATTTTAATCCCAAATGACCTCATTATTGATATTTTCATCAAAAACAGTCAAGAACACTCATTAAGATTTCGAACAATAAAACCCAAACAACTCAAGATTCAACCATGGGTTTTTGAAATTGATTAAAGATTTGGAATCCCCAAGCCATGGGCACCAAGAATCAACTTTTAATTTCCTAAATAAAGGTACATGGGTCTTATCCTAAAAATGCATGGGCTTTTTGAAACACTCAATTATGATTGAAAGATTATAAAGCATGAATTTGTAAAAGGGGTTAGAAATCCATGATTTTTATTATGCTTTATGCATGTTATTGATATTGTTGTTTTGGCCTTTAGGCCTCATCCCCTTAAATTGATTTATAAGTATATGTATATGTATATGTATATGTATTAAATTGAAATTTAAGATTTGTTTGAGAACCCAGATTATGCAGTCTCTCTCTTGTGATAAATTCTAGTTGATGACCTTATTGTGAATGATTTGAAATGCATGATTTATGATTTTAAAACTAGTTTTCTCAATACCTTAGTGTTTGAGCATGATTTAGAGATGATGAGAGGGAGATTCTTGATATAATTACACCTTTGTTTTAAATGAAAAAGAGTTGTATGTGATTGAGAAATTTAATATGACCACCTTATATTATTGAAATGCTTGACAAAGAGAGTGCCTTGCATGTGTTTATATGAGGTTTGAGAAAGAGTTTCTTTGAATTAATTTATTAATATGGTGGTCCCAAACTTATGTTTTGACAATAGAGATTATTAAATGCTATTAATAGCTCAGAGATATGACTTGTAAGTCAATGGTATGGAGATACCATAAATATGTATGCCAGAACAGAGTATGTTTTCAGAATATATTTTCAGAGAATGCATTCTTTAAAGAGTTAAAAATGGGCTGAAAGAGGGTTAGGTGGTTATACAAAGAGGGATGTAGTTCAAGTAACTCTTAGCCTAAAACCGTGATTTGCCAACCAAGGTAAATTATTTTATGCTGGCAACAGCCAGAGACTCCAACCCTTGTGGCATACTTAGGTTAGAGGCTTCCCCGCTGAGTCAATGATGGATTCCATATAGCCCGTGGAATTTTAGAGTTGTATGGTATATCACCTAGCGCAAAAGTAAAACAAACAGTGTCACAGAGTTCAAATGATTTTATAGAGTCTTTTAAAAATGCCCATGAGATTTCTTACTATCTGATATGTTTATGAGATATTTTAAATTTATCTCATATATGTTGAATATAAATTATTATTTTGGATTTTCTCTGTGTACCAGTACATATGTATTGACCCCTACTTCCTAGGTTCGGAGGCTCAGTCCAAGGGTGCAGCTAATCAGTAGAGTATTCCAGAGAGAAGTGATCTGTTAAGTGGTGAGACTTATTTGTTCCCAAAGGCATGTTATTTATGATTATGTTATTCTATTCGTATTGTCTAATAGGGGTCTTGTCCTAATTTTTAGATAGTTGTCAGATTATCATGTAGTAGAGATTTCGCAGACTGTTCTAGATGTTGTTTAGTGGATTTTGGATTTCATTCCTTATTGTTAAAAAAAAATCCAGAGTATGACCATGCTTTTGTATCAGATTATATTTCTGCAACTTTTTTAGTATATGAATGTTGTGCATAATTACGAGATAGAGTAGGAAGCTTGGCCTTCTTGGTTTGGGATGTCCGTCACTGCCAGGCCCTAGTTTGGGTTGTGATAAGAAGCCTAGTTGGTCCATACAGGATTTTAGTATTCCTAATTAGAAGTGGAAAGAAGTTAACATGGACTTTGTGATGGGTTTTCCCCGTACTCGTCATCATTATGATTCATTTTGGGTCATTATAGACAGAATGACCAGATCAACTCATTTTTCTCCAGTCCATACCTCTTATTCAATCGAGGATTATGCCAAACTCTATATCAGAGAGTTGGTTAGATTGCACGGTTTTTCATTATCCATTATCTCAGACAGAGGTTCCCAGTTTACCTCTAATTTGTGGAAAGCATTTCAAAAGGCTCTTTGTACCCATGTTCATCTCAGTATCGCCTTTCATTCTCAGACAGATGGTCAAGTAGAAAGGACCATTCAGACTTTAGAAATATTGTGAGCATATGCAGTTAATTTCAAGGGTAGTTGGTATGACCACTTGCCTTTGATTGAGTTTGCATACAACAACAACTATCATTCTATTATTAAGATACCTTCATTCAAAGCTCTTATTGTAGGAGATGCAGATCTCCAGTCGGTTGGTTCAAAGTTAGTGAGGCCTCTGTTATAGGGCCTGACTTAGTATTTGATGCCTTAGAAAAAGTCCACTTGACCAGAGAAAGACTCAAGAAGGTCCCTTCAAAATTATCAATCGTTTTGGCAAGGTAACCTATGAGCTCGAATTGCCTTCAGATCTTGCCTCAGTTTATCCATTCTTCCATGTCTCTTCCATGTCGAATTGCCTATCCAGAGCATAGATGTTCAGAACAACCTCTCTTCTGAAGTTATTCCAGTTGACATCCTAGACAATTAGACCCATAGACTGAGGAACAAAGAATTCCCTCTAATCAAAGTTCATTGGAGAAATCAGTCAGTTGAGGGAGCTACTTAGGAAGCAGAAGCAGGCATGCATACCAAGTATCCTCACCTTTTCTATGGTAACTCAGATCAAGCTCCAGGTAATCGTTTTCCTTAACCTTACTCAGTTTCATGTTCAGAATTCCATTATAAACTTAGTATTAAATACCTTTGCTTATTCAGTCATGCATTCTCACACCAGTTCAGTCATATAATTATGCATCAGATATGTATTATTATTGTGAGAAACTTAGTTCCTCAAAAAACTCAATCATGCATTCATGAATCAGTTACACATGCATCAGATATGCATGTTCAGTATGATATATTCAGTTATCAGTCATATCAGTCATGAGATCATGTTCCAGTTGTTAATGTTTAGTATGTATATTAGTTTATCTTATCCCCTCTGACTCAATCTCATTCGAGGATGAATTTTCTCAAGGGGGAGATATTGTAATACCCCGTACTTCTACCTAGCTTGAAATCCTCTCAAGAATGTTAGAAACTTACTTTGAAAGATGAATCCACTTTTATACATGTGATATTTTTAAGATTTTCACTTTTAGTTGAGTGGTAAATTGAATAAGCTTTCCATAAAAGTACAGGAAGCAGTCAAAACTGCCCAGGTGCAATAGTGAGAGTCAATGGACCCCATCACCCAATCCATCGCAGCGGAGACAGTGAGACCACATTCGCCCTAAGGGTGATGTCTTAGGTTAATGAACTATCGAGCTAGCGATGGACCATTACCCAAGCCATCAAAGTAGAGGTAGTGAACCCTGATTCTACCTAGGTTCGATGGTCAGGGTCGACAGATCGTTGACCCAGCGACGGACCATTGCACGCACCATCGTATATCTTGTTCAGTAATTTTAAGTCATTTTTAAAAGGGTTATTTTGGTCTTCTAATACCTAATTATATTAGGACAAGGCTCATAAGTTCATTATCCATCTACAACATCAAATTAGGGTTTTCTCTCAAAGATAATCCCCAAGAAGAAGAACCAAATCCTTCTTAAAGAAACTAAGAGGTTCAAGTCCTCCAAGTCCTAGGACTTCAAGAAACTCCGAATCAAGGTATGTGATGTGTTGATTCATGGGTCTCTTTCACCCATGAAGCTCAAGAATCTTATTTCAAAATCTAAGATTTATGTTTTTATGAATGTTCATGATTTAAATTGAATTGAAATTCATGTTCATGATGTTGTGGCGTTTTGATTCATGTTTGAAACTACATATTCCAATGATTGACCCGAGGATGTGGTGATTTTCATAATAATCATGATAAACCCTTAAATTTACATGTTGATTGGTGTATCGATAATTATTAGATGTGTTGATGATTGTATAACCAAAGCATGCTCCCCATATGTTCGATTAAATACATATGTGAAGGAAAAGTATCGTACTAGTATGATACAATAAAATCCCCAATCATGTACAAGTTAATGCATGTCAAATGTTTGATGAAATGTCTTAGTTAGTGAATTATGGATACATGTGTAGCCTTTGTGATTCTTTAGAACTTCTACTTCGTGAAATCTCTAACTTATTGTATTATGGATTGTGATGTTGGTCATGTATTCAAGAAAGTCATACTTTGTTAGTTTTATGCTATCGAGTCCTGGGGGTACTTATACCTGATAATCAGCTATGTTTCTATAGTCAGTATCATGTTTTCAAGATACTCTCAGTCGAGCCATGTTCATTGAAATTTAGTCAGTCGTGTGACTCAGGAAAACTCAGTAATCTCAGAAATCTTAGAAATTCAGTTATCTCAATTGTATTCCGTCAGTCAACAGAACTCAGTTAATTCAGTACAATTCAGTTTAGTTAATCATGTTCAGTGTCTATTAAGATGGGAGTAAAATTTAGCACTGAGTGACCCCAAGGATGGGAAACACACCATCAGGTAAGGGTGTGATTCTTAGAAATAATCCTTATATGAACTATATAGCCAGCATAGGTTTAGACAACAACACTATAAGATAAGGGTAGATGAGGTGGATAAGCACAGTCAGATGAGGGTCCCACCATTCTCTTTTGAGAACACTGTTAGGGGAGGGTCGGCCACAACTTGTCCTTACCAATGGCGCGGTATTGACAACCTTCTAATTGGGGTTACATATATGACCCCAACTCAGCTATATTTCCTTATTTGTGGCATGTCGGTTAGATGATGACTTCTCATAGTATCAGTTACAGATCAGGATTGTCAGATACAGTCAACTCAGAACAGTACGGAACTCAACTAGTTCCATCAGAAACTAAATTATCAGATACAGTCGCTCAGTATCATTTTTTCAGTTGTACACTTATCAGTATCTCATGTTATTAGTAATCAGGCTCAGTAATCATGTTATCACAAACTCAGTTACAGTTATTATGTATTCATGCATGTATCTCACCCTCATGTTATTCAGTCAGTTAGTATAGTTCATGCATGTGAACCTTTTTGCATTCAACCTACTTTACATGCATACTAGTATATTCAATCGTACTAACGCATTTGTGCTATGATGTTTTCTACAATTGGTTCAAAACCACAATCTCCAGAGCATCAGTAGCATTTCAGTCTTAGCAGTCAGAGTTAGCAGTGAGTCCTCATCCTTCGAGGACATGACTATTACTTTATTATCTCATTAATTAATTTATTTTAGTAGTTAGAGATAGTTAGGGACATGTCCTATCAACTCCTTTTTCAGACAGTGTAGAGGCATTTAGATAAGCATGTTCAGACAGTAATTTCAGTTATTTTGGGCATTTCATACCCCACCTAGATTTTATATTTTAACAGATATTATGTCTCAGTTTTGAACCTTACGTCCTTATAGCCTTTATTTACATATTTATAAAGTATATTATGTAGTTTACAGGTACATATATCAGTCATAGGTTAGCTTGTGGTCCTTCATAGTCATGAGCACCGTGTAGCATTTCGCATACCAGATTCGGGGCATTACAAACTTGGTATCAGAGCCTAAGGTTCAATAGAGTCATAGGAAGTCTGAAATCCATATCTAGTAGAGTCTTATGCATGGGTGTGTTGCACTCCACATTTATGTACAAGAGGCTATAAGTTGTTTTAGGAACAGTTTCCCTTCTTTCAGTATTCATGTCATGCCAGTGAGCATAATATCTCATAAATCTCTTAGTCTGGTATAATTTGTTTCGCCCTTTCTTCTACAGAACATGCCTCCCAAAAGAAGAAATGAGAATCAGCCAGCCCCTCAGCCTGAAGATCCTTTGGGCGAACATATTTCTCATACAGAGTTTAGAACTACATTCGCTACTCTTGTTCTTTCAGTTGCTGCTCAGAATGAATGACCAGCTGTCGTTCCGGCCAACCCAGTTTCCAATTCAGCTAAAGATAGGATTCAGGACTTCACCCGAATGAATCCTCCATCCTTTCTCAGGTTTAAGTCAGATAAGGACCCTCAGGAATTCAACAATCAAGTTTAGATTATTACAGACATCATTGGGGTTATTTCTAGCGAGAGCGCTGACCTAGTTGCACATTAGTTGCAGGATATTGCTTACACTTGGTTTAAAAAGTGGAAGTCAGAAAGGCCATATAATGCAAAGCCTATTGAGTGGGAGGAGTTTGTCACCACATTCTTAGATAGGTTCTTTCCCCTTGAGTTGAGAGAAGTAAAGCTGTTGGAATTTATCAACCTCAAGTAGGGCAATATGATGGTTAAAGATTATTCTCTTAAATTTACTCAATTATCCAGATATGCTCCTTATGTAGTTGTAGATAGCAGGGCCAAGATGAGTAAGTTTGTTTCTGGGGTGAATGCTAGGGTGGTCAATGAGAGTAGGTTTGTGATATTGAATGGTTACATAAACATATCCAGGATTATGACTCATGCTCAGTAGATAAAGAAGAAAAATATTAAGATGAGGGAGAAGTAGAATAAGAGAGCAAGGACAGGTAGTTTCAACTTTTCTTAGCCTAAGTCAGAGGGAGGAAACCGTTCTCCATTTAGTCCTAAGTCATCAGTTATAGCTCCTGTTTTAGCTAGTGCTCCAGCTCCTAAGTTCAGGGATAGTAATAGAGATAGAGTGCTAGGCTCTAAATCTTAGGGTAGTGTCAGCAATGCCTGAACTAATCCCCTTTTTTAGATGTGTGGTGAGAACCATAAGGGTGCTTGCAGAGCTGGTAATGATATCTATTTGGGTTGTGACAAGCCAAGCCACAAAGTTAGGGATTGTCCCCAGTCAGGTTATCAGGGTCAGCAAAACCGTTCCCCTACTCAGTTCAGTCGTCCAAATCAACAGGGTGCCACCACCAGTGCTACTAGTGGGCAACGCCCAATTCAAATTTATGCTCTCCAATCCCAGCAAGATCAATAAAATTCTCCTAATGTGGTTACTGTTACGTTATAGATCTTTCATATGCATATTTATTATTTCCTAGATGTAGGAGCTTCTTTGTGTTTTTTTACTCCCTACATAGCAGTTGATTTTGGAGTTAGTCCAAAAATTCTAGTAGAGCCCTTTTTAGTATCTACCCCAGTGGGTAAAACTATCATAGCCCAATAGATATACAGGAACTGTTTGATTATGATATTTCAGAAAGTCATCTCAGCAGATTTAGTTGAATTAAAGATGAGTGATTTTGATGTCATTCTCGAAATGGATTGGATTCATTACATCTATGCCACAGTCTACTTCAGAAATAGAATAGTCCAATTTCAGTTTCTGAATGAACCTGTCCTAGAGTTTAGGGGTAGCACTTCGGCTTTCAGAGGTCCGCTTGTTTCCTACCTTTGGGCAAGGAAACTGATATCTAAAGGATATATCTTTCATCTTGTTCGAGTTAAGGACACTTGTTCTAAAACTCCTAGTCTCAAATCAGTACCAGTCGTAAATGAATATTCTGATATCTTTCCCATAGATCTTCCAAGAATTCCTCCCAAAAAAGAAATAGACTTCAGCATCAATCTTCTTCCAGATACTCAGCCTATATCTATTTTTCCATATAGAATGGCACTAGTAACACTCAGAGAATTAAAGGATCAATTGAATGATCTCTTAGATAAGGGATTCATCAGTCCTAGTATGTCCTCGTAGGGCGCACTAGTCTTATTCGTGCACAAGAAAAATGATTCTCTCAGAATATGTATAGACAATCGTCAGCTCAACAAAGTAATGGTCAAGAATGAGTATCCACTTCCCAAAATCGATGACTTGTTTAACAAACTTTAGGGTGCCATTTATTTCTATAAGATAGAACTTAGATCAGACTATCATCAGCCCAGAGTCAGAGAATGTGACATTCCAAAAATAGCTTTCCATACTCGAATGGTCACTTTAAATTTCTAGTCATGTCCTTTAGTCTTACCAATTCCCCAGTAGCTTTCATGGACTTGATGAACTGTGTGTTCAAGTATTACTTGGACATGTTCACCATAGTCTTCATAGATGACATTCTTTTCTCTTCCCGTAGTGAGCGTGATTATGCATACCTTCTCAAAATCATGCTTCAGACTCTCAGAGATCATCATTTGTTCACAAAATTCAGTAAGTGTGAATTTTTGGCTAAGGTCAGTAACATTACTTGGTCATATCATTTTCGGTGTTGGCATTAGAGTTAATCCTCAAAAGACTGAAGCATTAAGAAACTAGCCTCACACTGTATCTCTATCAAATATCAAGAGTTTATTGAGTTTGGCTAGCTATTACAGATGGTTTGTTCAGGGATTTTCTTCTGTTACATCCCCTATGTCTATATTGAATCAGAAGAATGTCAAGTTTTAGTGGTCAGATCCTTACGAAAAGAGTTTTCCAGAGTTGAAGACTCGACTTACCTCAGCTCCAGTTTTGGCTCTTCCAAAGGGTTCGAATGGGTACGTAGTGTATTATGATGTATCTAGATTAGGCTTGGTTTGTGTCCTCATACAGCATGGTAAGGTCATAGACTATGCCTCTAGACATCTTAAACCCCAAGAAAATAATTATCCTACTCATGATCTTGTGTTAGCAGCCGTAGTATTTTCCTTGAAGATTTGGAGGCATTATCTATATTGGGTTCATATAGATGTGTTCATTGATCATAAGAGCCTTCAGTATATATTTTCTCAGAAAGATTTTAAACTTTGTCAGAGAAGGTTGGTATGACCATTTACCTTTGATTGAGTTTGCATACAACAACAATTATCTTTCCAGCATTAAGATGGATCCATTCAAAGATCCTTATTGTAGGAGAGGTAGATCTTCAGTTAGTTGGTTCAAAGTTAGTGAGGCCTCAATTATAGAGCCAGACTTAGTATTCAATGCCTTAGAAAAAGTGCAATTTCTCAGAGAAAGACTTTGGGCTGCTCAGAGATGACAAAAGTCACAAGTAGATGTGTGCAAAAAGGATCTTGAGTTTGAGATTGGTGATTATGTCTATCTAAAGATCTCTCTCGTGAAGGGAGTAAAGAGATTTGGCAAGAAGGGAAAGCTCAGTCGCCGATATGTCGGCACCTTCAAAATTCTTAGTTGTTTTGGTAAAGTAACCTATAAGCTCAAATTGCCTTCAGATCTAGCCTCAGTTCATCTAGTCTTCCATGTCTCTTTGCTCAAAAAGGTCATAGGTTACCCAGCAGTTGTAGTTCTTATTCAGAGCATAGATGTTTATAAAACTCTCTTATGATGAGATTCCAGTTGAAATACTAAACTATCAGACCCATAGAATGAGGAACAAAGAAGTCCCCCTAGTCAAAGTTCTTTGGTGAAATCAGTCAGTTGAAGAAGCTAATTGGGAAGCAGAAGTAGACATGCATACCAGGTATCCTCAACTTTTCTCCGCCAACTCAAATCAAGCTCAAGGTTACAGTTCTCCTTAAGCTTACTCAATTTCATGTTCAAAATTCCATTATAAACTTGGTATTAAATAACATTGCATATTTAGTCATGCATTCACGCACCATTTAAGTCATACAATTGTGCATCAACTATGCATTCTTATTGTGAGAAACTTAGTTCCTCAGAATACTCAGTCATGCATTCATGAGTCACTTACAAATGCATCAGATATGCATGTTCAGTATGATATATTCAGTTACCAGTCATGTCAATCATGAGATCATGTTCCAGTTGTTCATGTTCATTATGTATGTTAATTTATCTTATCCCCTCTCACTCAATCTCATTCGAAGATAAATATTCTTAAGGGTGAGATATTATAATACCATGTACTTCTGCCTAGCTTGAAATCCTCTCAAGAATGTTAGAAACTTACTTTTAAAGATGAATCTACTTTTATACGTGTGAAAATCATACATCAGAAGAGAAATTTATGGCCGAAATATTGGAAGCAGTCAAAACTGCCCAGGTACAACGGTGAGAACCGACTGACTGTTGAGCTAGCGACGGACCATCGCCCAAACCATCACTGTGGAGATAGTGAGATCACATTTTGCCTAACGGCAATGGCTTAGGCCAATGGACCATAAAGCTAGAAATAGACCATCACCCAAGCCGTCATAGGAGAGGCAGTAAAGCCTAATTCTACCCAGGTCTACGGTCAGGACCGATGGACCATGGACCTTGCGACGGATCGTCACACCCAGCATTGCATATCTTGTTTAGTTATTTTGTCTTTTTAAAAGGGGATTTTTGGTGTTTTACCACCCTTTATAATACCGTATTATATCAGGACAATGCTCATAAGTTCATTATTCATTTACAACATCAAATTAGGGTTTTCTCTTAAAGATAATCCCCAAGAAAAAATCCAAACCCTTCTTCCAAAAACTAAGAGATTCAAGTCCTCCAAGTCCAAGGACTCAAGAAACTCGTAATCAAGGTATGTCATATGCTGATCCATAGGTCACTTTCACTCATAAAGCTCAAGAATCTCTTTTTAAAATCCAATATTTGTGTATTTATGAATGTTTATGATTTAAATTGAATTGAAATTTATGTTCATAGTGTTGTAGGGTTTTGATTCATGTTTGAAGCTACATATTCCAATGATTGACCCGAGCATGTTGTGATTTGCATAATAATCATGATAACCCTTAAATTTACACGTTGATTGATGTATCCATGATTATTAGATATGTTGATGATTGCATAACCAAAGCATTCTCCCCATGTGTTTGATTTAATGCCTATGTGAAGGAAAAATGTCATACTAGTATGATAAAATAAATCCCTAATAATGTACAAGTTTACACATGTCAAATGTTTGATAAATTTCTTAGTTAGTTAATTATGGATACATTTGTAGCTCTTGTTGTGCTTTAGAACTTCTACTTCTTGAAATTTCCAACTTATTGTGTATGGATTGTTATGTTTGTCATGTATTTAAGAAAGTCATGCTTTATAAGTTTAATGCTATCGAGTCCTGGGTACTTGTACTCTACAATTAGTTGTGTGCCTAAAGCTAGTATTATGTTTTCAAGATACTCTTAGCCGAGCCATGTTCATAGAAATTCAGTCAGTTATGTGACTCAAGAAAACTCAGTATCTCAAAAATTTCAGAAAATCAATAATCTCAGTAGTATTCTATCACTCAATGAAAGTCAGTTAACTCAGTCTAGTTTAGTTCAATTAATCATGTTCAGTGTCTATTCATATAGGAATAGGAATTAGCACTATGAGAACCGAAGGATGGGAACACACACCGTCAGGTAAGGGTGTGATTCTTAGAAACAATCCTTGCATTCCAAAACTATGTAGCCAGCATAGGTTGAGACATCAACACTGTCAAATAAGGGTTGATGAGGTGGATAAGAACTATCAGATGAGGGTACCACCATTCTATTTTAGGGACAATGTCAGATGAAGGTCACCCACAACTTGTCCTTACCAGTGGTGCGGTATTGATACCTTTCAAATTGGTGTTATAGATTGAACCCCAATTCAGCTATATTGCTTTATTTGGGGCATGTCAGTTAGATGACTACTTCCCACTGTATCAGTTATAGATCAATACTATCAGATACAGTTAACTTAGAGCAGTACAGAACTCAACTGGTTTTATTAGAAACTAGACTGTCAAATATAGTCACTCAATATCAGTTCTTTCAATTGTACAGTTATCAGTATCTCATGTTATCCGTACTCAGACTCAGTTATTATATATTTGTGAGCTAAGTTACAGTTATTATGTATTCTTTCATGTATTCTCACTCTCATGTTATTCAGTCAGTTAGTATAGTTTATGCATGTAAAATCTTTTGCATTCTTCTTAACTCACATGCATACCAGTACAATCAATCATACTGATGCATTTACGCTATTGTGTTTTATACCATAGGTTCAAAAGAACAAGCTCTAAAGAATCAGTAGCATTCCAGTCTCAGCAATCAGAGTTAGCAGTGAGTCCTTATCCTTCGAGGACATGACCATTACTTTATTATCTCATTAATTAATTACTTTTAGTAGTTGGAGTTAGTTGGGAACATTCCCCATCAACTCCTTATTCAAACAGTTTAGAGGTTTTCAAACTAGCATGTTCTAACAGTTATTTCAATTAATTTGGGTATTTTATACCCCACCCAGATGTTATATTTTAACAGATATTATGTCTCAATTTTGAACCTTACGGCCTTATAGCCTTCAGTTCTATATTTATAAAGTATATTATGCAATGAACAGGTACAGATATCAGTTGTGGATTAGCTTGTGATTCTTTAGGGTAATGAGCACCGTGTAGCATTCCAGGTGCCAGTTTTGGGATGTTACATACATGCTAGTAGTCCAACCATTAATCATCTTCAACGTTGTATCCTTACGCGATGTAGGTGTTAGTCATACTACACCTCCTACTTAGTGATTGGACTTGGGATCTGCTTATGTTGACTTGAAGTAGTGAGTTTTTATACTTTATAAGGCTCCATTTCTTTTTTTAGTTTCTTATGTTTTCATTTGGTTTAGTCTTGGACACTAGTTTTTGCTATTGTCGAGGTTATGTCCCACAACAACTCGTACCTTAACATACTTCTAGTAATGTGCCTTGTTCTGCATTTATAAAGTTCTGCATTTATAAAGTATATTATGCAGTGAACAGGTACAGATATCAGTTGTGGATTAGCTTGTGATTCTTTACGGTAATGAACACCGTGTAGCATTTCGGGTGCCAGTTTTGGGACGTTACATACATGCTAGCAGTCCAACCATTATTCATCTTCGACGTTGTATCCTTACGTGATGTAGGTGTTAGTCATACTACACCTCCTACTTAGTGATTGGACTTGGGATCTGCTTATGTTGACTTGAAGTAGTGAGTTTTTATACTTTATAAGGCTCCATTTCTTTTTTTAGTTTCTTATGTTTTTATTTGGTTTAGTCTTGGACACTAGTTTATGCTATTGTCGGGGTTATGTCCCACAACAACTCGTACCTTAACATACTTCTAGTAATGTGCCTAGTTCTGCATTTATAAAGTTCAGCATTTATAAAGTATATTATGCAGTGAACAGGTACAGATATCAGTTGTGGATTAGCTTGTGATTCTTTAGGGTAATGAGCACCGTGTAGCATTCCGGGTGCCAGTTTTGGGACGTTACATACATGCTAGCAGTCCAACCATTAATCATCTTCAACATTGTATCCTTACGTGATGTAGGTGTTAGTCATACTACACCTCCTACTTAGTGATTGAACTTGGGATCTGCTTATGTTGACTTGAAGTAGTGAGTTTTTATACTTTATAAGGCTCCATTTCTTTTTTTAGTTTCTTATGTTTTCATTTGGTTTAGTCTTGGACACTAGTTTTTGCTATTGTCGGGGTTATGTCCCACAACAACTCGTACCTTAACATACTTCTAGTAATGTGCCTAGTGATATCTTGGAAAGGAACCTATCATAACTCATTAATTAACATACCACTAGGAAGACCCTAAACCATATCCAAGCATAGGACTAGTATGCTCTAATCGTAGGTTGTCCAGAGAACAAAAACTAAGGAATTTTCAAAGAGTCAAAAGCCAAGGTGTTTCATAAGTAACCAAAATCAATTTGTAATAGCATAGTTTTTAGTATTCAACCTATAGCTATAGAAATTTTATTTTCATTTCAAGATTAAAAAACAGACGTAGCACAGGACATTTTATGTGTAATTTTTTAATTTAAAAGCATCCTATGTACTACTTTTAGTAATTTAAATATATCTTACTATGAAAAACTTAGTTACCAGCGATTCTACACTTTTTTAAATCGCAATACAAGTGCCAACAACTTCATGAAGCTATAATGTTTGGTTTTTTCTTTTACCTATTCAAACTATGTTACACCGCAAGATAGTGGGGTTGCCTAGATTTACCCTATTAGGAATTTAGTGTTATTTACACATACTAGGCTAACTTTTGGTGCTAATCTTGTTTCATATCAACATGATGGAACTATTAGAAATTAAAATGGATTTTTACTTGTGTATTCAAGATGTGTGTTCCTTTATATAATCTAAAAGAAGTTGTATGAAAATGTTAACACAATTGTTGGTTATCCGTTTGAACTCTTCAAATTATGGTTAGGTTGTTTACGTGCTAAAAAGCTAAGGTTTGTGTAGACGCTAAAACTTGTATTATTTATTCCTTCTAAAGTATTTCAAGTAACTTCTTGGAACTTGTACTTACTTCTGATACAATCCAAATTGGTTCCACTTTATTGAGATCTATGCTTCAAGAATTGCACCTAAGGATCCAAGACTTGGTTGTTCTAGGGAAGAAAGTATGTGATTGGATTATAGCTTGGTATATGAGAGGAACTCTATCTATTGATGTAATCCAATGGGCCATCGAGCAACATTATATTTGGTTGATATCTTAGAGCATAGAAGGTGCCTTGCTAAAGGTGTTTAGGTCACTTTGCGCCTGTAGTCTAGTCTATTTGGCTTTTGGGTCACTTTTGGGGCCAATTGTAATAAATTTCCTTGTCCTATAAATTAATAGGACTCTATTCATTCTAAGGTTATATGATTTTGAGTGATGTAAACACTTGAGAGAGTTTTACTGAAGCTTGTTGGGAGCTTTATTGATTGTGAGAAAGGTTGGTTTTGAGTGATTTATTTTACTCTCAAACTTTGTAAGAGGGTTGGTACTTGTGATAGTTTGATAGGAAGTTATTCGGGTTTAACATACCTTTTGGTTGCCCACTCTTTATCATTTTGTGTCAATTTATCTATCCTTTACTTTAATTGTCTTTGTTTTCTTTATTTTTTTGTGTTGTTTCCATCTTCTTAGTTTTTGCTCGTATCATTTGATATCAGAGCTGAGCTTGATTGTATTCCTACAAAGTCAATCTTGGCTCTATTTGTCTTGAAAAATTGAAAATCTCAAAAATAATTACTATTCACGTTTTTTGTCTTAGATCAAAATTTGATTCTTTGATTTTGTTTTTTACTTGTGTTTTTAGTGTTAGATATTTGTTCCCCAACTCTATTAGAGTCCAAATCTCAAAGTTGAGCTTAATTAGAGCTAAATCAAAGGATCTATCATTATTGAGAAGCTAGAGTTTGAAGATTGGAAGTGGGTATTGAAATATGAAAATAGTGGTTAATAATTTGAGTATAATGATGTTTGGAATGTGATTAGAAGGTGGAAAAGAGATTGGATTTAAAATTTTATCGCATTCCGAGAAAGGGTTAGAGAATTGGAATTTTTTTTGTTCTTGGTTTTCTTGTAGAAATTCAAATCTTTAAGATGAGTTTTTCAGAAAAAATGGTTTTTTGATCCTCCAAAGAGAAGGAGAAAGTGTACAAAAGTGTTAGTTTAAAGCACCTTTTTAAGGTCCAACACAATATTCCAAAAAAAAGGCTAAAAGGGGGCCATTGGGTAGTACAAATGGCACATTTGCTAGCTATCTCAATTGACTTGCATCTGGTGTGAGCTAGGCCTTCCCTTGGCCTGTGTTTTACCTACTGTAGTAGCGCAAAATAGTGAGCTCAACATCAGCCTGCATCTAGCCTACTCCCAACCTACTCCCACATCTCAAAAGAGTTCGTTTTGGTCTTGCATTGCTCCTAGGGTGAGCTAAGGCTAACCCAACCCCAACTACAATGTATCTCAAGCACACCCCAATCTTTCATACCCCATTGTCTCAAGTTTAATCCACCAATTTCATTCCTTAATTGCTCCTTTGATTTCATTTATTCTTTACACTAATTAACAACTAAAATTTGATCTACTTAGTTGTTTAATTAGTTCTCATCAATTCTCATTTATCATTTGTTTACTAGGTTTAAATTTTTAATTCAAGTCCTTTACTTCTTAATTTGTTCTTGCGTCCAATTTTTTTTATTCCTTTCCTTGTGTATTTTATTGTTTTCTTCTTTGTCAACTTCATTGAGTGAAGTCCTTTTACTTTAAATAAGTCATCCATCTTTGCTCCAACCCTTTTCCTAATCGTGCTAAGAAATATGGGTGGGAGAATCCTTGATAACATATTAGAGACCCTCCTAGGACTTTAACAAGTTTTCAATAAAATGAGTGGAACCTTGTCATGCATTGAAGGAACTATGACACGTATAGAAGACAAGGTGGCAAACTTGGAGAACCAATTCCATAAAAAACAACCATCACTACAATGGGGTTCATCCATTAAAATTGTTCCCTAGGACCTCAAGAACATATTCCCTCAACACATACAAATACAAACTAAGATCCACAAGACATTGTTCAACCATTCCAAATCTAATTATGCAATAAACATTAGGCCCATTAACCGAGAAAACAATATTTTACCTAGTATCACTCCTTCATTTGTGTAGGTTCATAAACAAGAAATCTTAAAGGAAGATGCAAGGAGAATGCTCTATGAAAATGAGCTTGAACTCCTAATGGAGTTCTTACCAAAGGATTCCAAGCTTGGAAAGAATGACAACAAGTCGATAAAAGAGTTGGATTCGAGGACAAGTCCTTTCCAAGATAGGGATGACGATACAAACCAAATTTGTTCCACTCTTTTGAGATCTATGCTTCATGAATCACACCTATGTATTCAAGACTTGGTCATTCTAGGGAAGCAAGTATGTGATTGGAGAATAGATTGGTGTACGAGAGGAACTCTATCCATTGATCCAATCTAAGGGGCCATCAAGAAACATCATGTTTGGTTGATTGCTTGGAGAATAGGAGGTGCCTTTCTGAAGTTATTTGGGTAACTTTGGGCCCATAGCCGTGCATGATTGGCTTTTGGATCACTTTGGGTCCAAAAAGCATTTAGGGTCACTTTTGGGCACAATTATAATAAATGGCCTTGGCCTATAAATTGCTAGAACTCTCTTCATTTTATGATTAGATGATTTTGAATGAATGTACATACATGAGAGTTTTTTATTGAATCTTTCTGGGAGATTTATTGATTATGAGAAACATTGGTTGTGAGTTATTCATTTCACTCTCGGTCTTCGTAAGATATTGGTGTTTGTGATAATTTGATAGAAAGGTCTTCAGGTTTAACACACCTTTTGGTTTTCCTCTCTTTATCTATTTATGTTGATGTATCTATCTTTTATTTTCATTGTCTTTGTTTCCTTGTTTTGTGATTTTGTATTTAGTATTTTTCTTTGTTTTTTGGTGTTATTTCTATTTTCGTAGTTTCTCTAGTATCAACTTCTTATCACCTTGTAACATTGGATTAGTATATCATAGTTCTTGTATGATAATTGTTAACTAGCCTACTTATATTGATTTGTTGATCATTCAACATTCTTGTAGGTACTTCGTTCTTCTTGTGTTTGTGACTTTACCACTATATTAGCAGTACTCTTAATTCAAATCATTTGCCATCTTGACTTTTGATTTATGGTTTTCTTAATTATCGAAGTTGTTCATATTACTTGTGAACTAGAAGGGAATTTTTAACATGGATCTTGATTAACTAGATTATTGTATTTCAACACTACTTAACACAAGATTTTGGTCCATCCCAATATTTGAAAATTACTGGTATTATGATATGACATATATATTGGGTGAAACTTGTTATTTGCCCTCTTTTGAAGTAGTTCTATGAGCTTTCTTTACACTTGAGTCTTCAAATATCCAATGTAATACTTTCATATTTTCATTTGCTTGGTATATCTCTATATGTTCAATTAAGTTACAAATAACTTTGAAGGGAATTTGAGAATCTAATGGCTCTAAGGCCATATATTATGCATCACCAAGATTTACGGATAATGATAGTCATTTCTATTATTGGAAATATTCGAGGGTAGACTTTAGGATGGCCATTGGAATTAGGTTTTTAGAGATCTAATGAAGATCATATTTTCATATAGTTATGTACATTTTGTAGTAAATTTTTAACTCGTATATGATCAATTCATTACTCATATATATGTAATTTTATGTATTGACTCAATCATACGACCATGGGTTATAACATAAATTCATAATTTGTTTGGCTATTTTGGGGTTTATATGCCCAAGTCTTGTAATGTACTAAATATAAATTGTGTATAAAGGATAAAATTAGAGGAGAGTAGTTGTTACTTGACTCATAATCACTGGGAACTAGGTGAAAAAAGAAGTTGGGTTTCTATTATCATAACGACTCACACAACGAGTCATTGTCAAACTATATGACTCGTAATAAGAAGTCGTGATGATTGGGAAGGGTAAGACACTAAAGAAATAGTTCTGTTCAGACAACGAGTGTTGGTAACGAGCCATTGTCTAACATAATGACACATTATGAGGACTCGTTACCTTGCTAGTGACTTGCATATGCATAGTCTTACATCACGAGTCTCATAATAACGCGTTGTCAGTGGTAACAAGTCGCACCCTAACCCATTAGGTAACTAGTACCTACTACACTTATGTAAATTTTTCTTGTATTTCTTCCCTTTTCTTAGATGTACTAACATGTGTGTTTCTCCCAGGTACCAATGGCAATGAAGAATGAATCCTCAAAGAAGCAAGCTCCCATGAAGAAGGCTCCCACCTCGAATCATCATCTTAAACATGAACCCACTGATGATGAAAAATCGAGTGGGTCAGTGGAGGAGTACCATATTGTAGGGGTGGTTATGCCAAAGGAGAAATTACCCAGAGGTGCTAAAGCTTTTAAAGAATAAGTCACAGCACCCCTGGCTAGGCCAAGCAATAACCTACACATGATATTGTTCTCGTGGGAGCTTAACAAGGGTACTCCAAACATGTCTTGCAATCCTCGAGATAGTCATGGCTTAAAATTCCCTGTGTTGGCCTCAAATTATATGCCCAAAGGTGTTGATGCCAATTTTGATCATATCGTCCTCCCCCTCTTGAAGAGGGTTTGACCTCGAATCTAAATCTTTTGACGACATTCCATCATACTTCTCAAGTTTGGAATCCTTTTTAAGAGTTTCGTGTGACCTTCAAGCATATGTTCATGAGGAACTCTTCTTATCTTCTCCTTTGAAGGTGATGATTCATGATCCTTCACAAGAGGAGAAATGATATTAGGAAAAATTCTAGTATCATGGTTAGCGAGTAGCAAAGGGTCAATGTAGGCATTGTCTTGTTAAATTTGGAGTTGGAGTGGTTGTACAATAGTTTGTGGAACTTGTGTCATATTTGGCAGGTTCGCGAGAGTTTGTACATGGGGTTGAGGACTAGGATAAGGAGCCTTTGAATTCTCCCCAATGTTTTTTAACCTATCATCTATCCTCCCCAATCCACAATCAATGTTCAACAACTTCTCATTTATTCCCTTCATGTCTTGACTTATCCCTAAGATTACCTCCAATAGGGTATCAAGAGTTACTCCACCCATAGCTTCTTAACAAAATTGAGAAGAAATAAATTTACTATTGATGATGTATTTGACGGTCAAACAACTTGACTCAGTGAACAAGACACAATAAAAACACACAAAAGAAAATACAAAAATTAAATAGACTTAATAAATAATTAATAAACTAATGGTCAATTATTAGTAGAAAGAATGACTCGATCAAAATAAAGGACTCGAAAACAAAGAGACAAATCAAGAGCTAATAGAGGAAAGCACGCAAAGAAAAGGAAAAGAAAACATACTCAAAACTAATTCGCAACTAAGTAGGATGATTACTTGTTGTTAATTAGAGTTTAGAATCAAGGAAAAGACGTATAAGAATCAAGGAAAGAAATTAGGAATCAAAAATTGAGCTTACAATAATTGGCCGATTTGAATTGAGTTGTTGCCTCAAGTTGACGATTTGTTCAATTTGTTTGTCCCCTTAACAAGTTCCATCTCATGTCCAATCCTTTCCTTATGAATTCTTGTGTAAGGATTTACCAAAAACGTGGAGAATCACAAATATAATCACCTCAACAATCCAAATATTGGTTGGAAACTTGTCGTGTGAAGGAACAGTGTGTAGGATCGTCAAGGCGTTAAAGAATCACCAACAAACATTTCAATCTGCTTTTTCTCCAACATGAGATGTTTTTAGTTTTCTATGGATGAATAATACAAGGAGTTGAAACCTTTAAATTGATATTTCAAGATCAAGAAAGTTTGAATTTCTTGCGGTCCCCTCTTTTGTACTCTCCTTTGTCTCTTCCTTGAGAATATTCCTTTTTGATGCCTTTTGATTATTTCTTTCTTGGGAAGAATTGGAAACTCTTTGGAATAAACAAGTACCACACCACTTTCTTAGCTCTTTTTTTGATCAAACACACTAATTTTGAATGTTCTTCTTCAATAATATTTGAAAAATATGAAGAACACCAAGAACATTCAAAATTTGACCCTCAAGCAAATGACCTCAAAATTCAATGAAATTTGAACCCAAAGCTCACGTCAACATCTCAAACAAAATCCACATGATTTAAGCTTTAAATTCATAACAACGAATTGCCAATTTGAGAACCCATCTCAAAATTTCTTCAAACTCAAGCTCCAACCATGGTAGGTCACTCAAATCACCTCGGATTATGCTCAAATTTTTTATTTTGACTTAAATAGTGTTAGAGAACAAGAATCAAACACCAAAAATAGAAGAAAACACAAAAATCTAAAACTCAAAATTTTGACCTAGGCTCAAAACGGGAATAAATTATTTTTTTATTTTTTGATTTTTCAAGACAACAGAACCCGAGATTGACTTCGTAGGAACAAAATCAAGCTCCGCTCTGATACTAAATGATACAAGACAAGATATGAAAGATGAAAACATGAGAAAAGAAAGGAATAATAAAGTAAAAGATATATAGATTGACACAAATTGATAAACAGAGGACAACCTAAGGTTATATTCAACCCGAAGACCTTCCTATCAAAATATCACAAGAACCAACCCCCCACGAGGACCTCACAGGGATGGACCCGAGCAACCCATGTTTCTAGACAACCAAAGAAATTCCCAACAAGTTTCCTTAAAACACTCTCAAGTGTATTCAAAACATCAGCATTCATTAACTAAGTACAAATGAAGGAAACCCTAGTTATTTCTAGCCATGAAATACTTATTACAAGATGGGCCCAAAAGTGACCTTAAATGCTATTGGGTCCAAAAGTTACCCAAGATCCAAGAAGTTCACTGAGTCCCCATGCTCTCTCAAAGCCCACATTATCATCCATATATGATGTTACTTAATGATCCTTTGGAATACATCTTCAAGTATAGCTTCTCCGACTTTTAAAGTTGTCATCCACACATGATATTGTTCTTATGGGAGATTAACAAGGGTACTCCAAAAATGTCTTGGAATCCTCAAGATTGTCATGGCTTGGAATCCCTTTTGTTGGCCTTGAATTATATCAAAGGTGTTTGTGCCAATTTGTATCGTATCGAATAACAATGCCTTAACTTCTGTCTCCATAAAGTGTGATAAGGGGGCCTTCAACTCTATGACCAGTGTCTTGTCAATAGATAGTGTAGCTGGAGGAGTGGTTCTATTTTCAGATCAAAATCAAGATTCTTTGGAGCATAATTGTATGAACCTCTACCCTAGAATGTACTAACCATCTTTTCATATTCATCGATGCTATCTCTATAAAAATTCATGATGACTGTTGCTGATGCTTCAACCCCAAAACTCTCCTTACTAGGAAAAGTCACTTTGTAATCATCAATAGTGTCAATCATGTACACCACTCTTATATTCTTTGGATGAAACATAGATTGACAAACATTAAAACTGACTTGCTCATCATTTAGTCTTTACTTCATCTACCCCATCTCCATGTGAGGCAAGGCCCTTCCCGTAGCTAGGAAAGCCCTTTCAGAGATAATAGGGACTTTAAAGTCCACCTCATAATCCAAGATCACAAATTCATTAAACATTATAAAGGATTCAACCTTTACCAATACATTACCCAAAATACCAACTGGTTTCTTGATAGATTGATCAGCCATCAACAGTCTCATGGATGTAGGTTTGGGTACCCCAACCCCAAATACTGGTATACCACCAATGTCATGAGATGGATAATAATATAATTCTTGAGAGATATTGAAGGAACCAATAGTGCATGGAATGTTGAATGCTCTGGGGTCCTCTTTTTTCTCCCCTTAAAATAGGGTAGCCACAACACTACAAAGATACGCATTATCTATAGACTCAAAGCTCACTGTCTGCTTCAAAGTGATCAAGTCCTTCTTAAACATTGAATAGACATGCATCTGATCCAAAGCTTCTACAAGAGGAATGTTAATAGATAACTCCTTCAGCATAGACAAAAAAATTTGGTACTTTCCTTCCTTTTGCTTTTTCTCAAACGCTGATAAAAAGGTAGGGGAGGACTTAGAATAGTATTCAACACTAGATCATCTACCTTACTTTTATCTTTATCCTTAACAACTTCTTTCTCAACAAATGTTGATAGTTTTGATGACTTAGCATTAGTCACCAACTCCTCTGACTCTGCTTTAGGTGCCTCATTTACATTAATTCTATTATTCTTTGACTCATCAAACATGATCATGGGGTGTCAACAGTTGTCTTACTACTTCGAGTGGTGATGGAAAGGTAATGACCATCGTTCTTAGGGTTTTGTACTATATTTCTTGGAAGGGTACCCGACTGCCTCTAATTTCGATTGCTGATATTTTACCAAATAATTGCTTCAACTACTTTATTATAGTGGAATTAGATACTAATTGCTAGGTCAAAACGGAAATGTGTTCCTTAATCTCTTTAGCTGAGCAACCTCTTCGGCCAATGTGACATTGACAACTCTGTGCTCATTAGACACAACAATAGCATAAGTTCCAATGCCCCTCTCTACCTTCCAAGTATTCCACCCTTAGTTAGTCAGAGAGAAATGACCTAGCATATTTGATGCTACCTCCCAGCATAAGTGCATGAATGCTCCACTAGAAATATTGTATGACATGGCTCAAGAACTGGTGTTAAGGGCTCTATAGACTATTTCTACCAAATTTTGCTCTAAAATCTGGTGGTTAGGCACCATCATCAACTTCTTCTTACACCAAAACTATGCCTCATAAATTCACTCAGAATACAAATGCCCGGAGTTATATATCTTATCTTTCAATTGTAGCATCTTGGCTGGAGGAAAAATGGTCAAGAAATTATCTCTATTTCTCTGAAATTCGTTCCAAGTAGTAATAGACCCATGAGGAAGTTCCCCCAACCACAATGTATCTTTATCAGATAGACAGAAAGGGAACAATCTGAGTTTGAGAGCCTTCTAATCTACCCCTAGTATAGTGTATGAAGTGTAGATCCAGATAAAGTTTGTAAGGTGCATATTTGTGTCATTAGTTGGAAAGCTCGAAAACACACCCTTCAGGTTCTACAACTAGATTATAGCACTAATGATAACAAACTTCACATTCGATAGCAATGCAAGAGTAATGATAGCTCTTGTCTCGTCATGCTCAATATACCCCAATTCCTCTTCTAGATTTACATATTATCATAAGTACTCAATCTACCACCTCTTACTCTAACTATATTTGCATCAAGTGTTTCTCGATGATCTGTCTCTTATCTCTGCATTGCTAGCTCTACCTCTCAAACAACATACTAAGCATCTTCTTTCTTTGTCTAGTTAGTAGCTTCTACGAATAATTGTTCCATATACTAATAAAGAATGTCCTAAACTCTAGGAGATATAGGGGAGGCTCAGTATTAGGATTATCTCAAAACTCTTCAATATGGCCTTCACGTATGCATTCTATCATCGCATAATTAGGATGTAGAATTCTCTCTCGATTAGAATTTAGAGGAAGTAAGGGATTTCCTTGACTCCTAGTGTTAGGAATACACTAGAGCACACCCAATGAAGAATAAAAAAATAAAACCAAAAACTACAACAACTTTAATCAATAACTATGTAATTGCATTCCTCGGCAATGGTGCTAAAATTTGGTATAGCTCAAAACTATACTTTCAAAGAAGTATACTACGGTCAATGTAAAATACAGCTACCCAACTAGGTTGGGGTCGATCCCATAGACAATTGGTCAAACTCGTATCTCAAACTTGCTGAAGTATACAAACGTTCGGGCAAGTAAATGGGGGTTACTAGTAATTAGTAAAAGTAACCAATTGAGAGTTCTTTTGGTTTTAAATAATTAAAGACAAACACTAGGACTATATTCCCCCTAGCTTCCTAACTCCATAAGTTTCTTGTGCTCTAACCAACTATCTCATTGTCTCATATCAAGAATTTGATAAGCTAGGTATTACGAACTGTCTTGTGGACTCGTAGATAAATCTCACCCTTTATCTTGTGAGTCTAAAGGTGTCTCTCTACTATCCCTTGTCTTCAATCCTAGTTTAGCTATCACCTTGTGGGTGTCAAGCTATTAGATGAGGTTTGATAGTCTCAAATCACTATCGTAATCCCCTTTTCCCACTCTCGATCTCTCTCTTGTGTAGATTATCTCAAATACAGGTTGTTTCTTAGTATTGGCCACCACTAACAAAGAAATTAACTTAAATGAAATCACAATACATGTGTAAATATAAATCAATATAAATCTCACATTTCCCCTACTTTGTTCGTCCATCAGGGTTCCCAAACCCTAGTAAGGAAGTTAACCCTCATGGTTATGCAACAATACATGGAATTCAATGAAGAAAGCATAGAATTAATCGCATATGAATGAAAGAGTAAAATCAAAAGTCTCAAATTGAATAATCCCAAAAACCAAGAAAAAGACTATAAAGTGTGTAAAAATATGTCAAAAGTAATTATACTATTACATAAGGTCCCAAAGGGCTTATATAGAGTCTCAAAATAACAAAATTAACCTATACAAATAAAAATAGGAAAACTAGGTCGGCTAGTGATCACCGCTCTAGCAATGAGTTGTTATGTCTAGTAACGCCTCATTAGCTGTATCGTAACTCTCATTTGTCTTCAGTAGTAAGGACTCATTCTCTCATAATGAGTCATTGGCTGCGATCATGATGAGTCTAGTGACTTTCAGCTTTTAATATTTTTTTCTCTATGCTCAGAACGACTCTCCATTACGAGGCGCTATCTATCATCATGACTCATGAGCTCACTCGTTTCCACTAGAACTTTACTTGTCAACTTTCAGAACTTTTGGCTAATTTGCTCAAAATGATTCCACGTTATGACTTGTTATCGCTCATCAGGGGTCGTATTCAGCCTCGACTCTGCTCCTGAAGTTATCTTACCTTATTGTTCATGTCATGACTTGGGTCATGGGTTGTTATGTGACTAAGCAACTCATTACCCAGTACACACTTAGATTTTTATGGAGATTTTTTATCTATTTCATATCCATATAACCACCAACCTTAATTTACCTGCAACATACACAAAACACATATCAAATCCAACATGAAGGCCTAAATATTTTCATATTTTCACTGTTTTAAGCATCGAAAGTGACATGAAACCATGGCACGTCAAAAATTTAAACTTATAAAGTTTTCATGTCCTCAGTAAACAAAAATAACACAATACAAGCATGATGCTTAACAAGGAAGAACCTAAGGTGCCTATGGCAATCAATTATACTTTTAAGCTCATAAACATTACTCCCTCTTACTTTTACTTTCCAAAACTAATTGTGTGGATCCATGATGCACAAAAACATGACAAAAAATTTTAGGATATGTCATTACATTAGTGGTAGACAACCACACATATAAACAAACTACATTACCCATAAAAATAGCAGTTAGCAACGCAACCCATGTGCCCTCACATTAAATAAGTACTACTCAAATAAAGCATACATGTCAATTGTGGGGACGGTCATAAGACACTTACACTCAGAAATAAGTATCAACAGTGTGGACAAAATACCATGGGCTTGCCCTTATTTTCTTTACCCTAGTTTTTGGATAGTTAGATTAGGATCACTATAAGAATTTACTAGGCTTGTAAAATAAGATTAGGGCTTTGTATGGTACATATAGGATTTTGTGACTACGCCTCCGTGGTACTACAATTACTTTTTGGGGTCCACTTCTTAACCAACTTTTCTTTTTAATCCACCCTTATTTCTTCCTTTTTATTCTTTTAATGCAATTTCAGGTCAGGTGTGGTTTCTTTCATTCTTTCTTCTCTTTTTTATTTTTCTTTTTTTTTGTTTTTCCTTTATTAATTTTTCTACCACACCTAGTAATACTTTTTTATCTCTTATTTTACCCTCCTTCACACACACTTTATATCATGTACCCCTATGACAGCTACCCTCAACTTAGGAAATTTACCTGAGTTGAGGTGCACAATGTCCAAGGAGGACCAGGGCCAAAATAGGTTCATTGTGAAACAAATGGGAGGGTGAATGGTTTACTCAAGAAAATAGGTCTAAAAGGATAAAAAAATTGGGGATCAAGGGATATGTAATTGCATTTGGTTGGTCAATTAGGCTATATTTGGACTTATTTTGAAGAATGGCCTATGATCCTTTCCTAACCAACTCTCTTATAACCTTGGCAAGACTAACCATACAAGTTTTGGATTTTCCACATAAAAGAAATGAAGAAGTATATAACACACACTTGGAATAAGTTTATATCACACACTACTATCTATCCAGTTTATGCAATGGCTAGTTATAGTTATCATGTTCCAAATACTAATTCCATAACTAGATTCAGAATGGTCATATATATCTATATCACACATATTCAAAACAATTTTCTTGGGGGTATCTCATTTAAAGCACAATCAAATAAAACATATCAACGCCTAAGGTGCTTATATTCTCCTACTTAGACAAAAACAAAAATAACACAGTACAAAACATAACACTGAACAATTTTATCGTAACATGCTAGTTCTACTACCATACCGCAGACGATAGAAAAAGAAGTACAACAACAAAAATATACGGTGGCATGGTACACCCCCACCCCCATCTTATGAAACTATGAAATGTCCCTAGTGCATCTATGATGTCCAAACAAGGGGAAAAACATACCTGGGTGCTCACTAAATCATATAGTGTGACTATGAGGTGCCTCATAATGGGCCCTACTCTTTTCAATAGTAGTCCTAATAGTGTTCGAGATGCTAAAATCAATAGTTGCAGGCGTGCGCAATGGTGCCTGTGGGGGGAGCAGTGCTTCTAATTAACTAAGATATATCTGTAGTTGTCTCAGCAGCAACACGAGAGCTACCATCTCCCATCGTCATTTTCCACACAATCATCTAATGATCCAATTCATCTTGAATATTGGATACCTTGGCAATCTCAACATCATCTTTTTCACTCTTGTTGCTTCTCTTTCTCTTTTTCTTTGGCCTATTAACTTCCTCAACTACACCTGCAGTATCTGTCCCAGCAAATTTCCTTATATCAGGCACATCCTTCTCAACGATCTCCTTAATAATGGGCATCGATGGGAAAGGTCTGGCATACATCTCATTAATTGCAGTTTAGAGTACAGTTAGCTCCTTATATATGCCCACTAAATTAGGGGAATAAACACCTTCTAAATTCTCAATGATCCACTACTTACACCCGTCAAATCAGGTCTATATACCTCTAATCTCACCCCTAATCTCTCGCTACACCCATGGATTAACCCCACTCTCTATATTCTTTATTTTTTTCTCAATGGTGCTTAATATTTTTACCACCTTATTCAGGAATGTTTGTGGTACTAAGGCATAGCGGATAGGGGCAGGCCTGGTAGTGAATGGTCTGGCTAGAAGGTAGAGACAAAGTTTAGGAGGTGTCTGCCGCATCTGAGGCCTGAGGCTAAGAATGGGCAGTCCGAGTAGGGGTGTCACCAATATCAGTGAAATCTAGAGAATCAATATTGTGCCCTCCTGTCTAGAATGCCTCTCGAAATAAAATGGCCCCTACCCTAGCTTCTTTGGATATTGGGTTTGTAGCATCTCAAGTAAGGCCTAAATATTTAGTACTTTATGGCCAGATGAGTTGATCAACTCCTAGAATCTTTGATACTCCCTTATCTAAACATATCTGAGTCAGCAAGTGCAAAATACCAGGACTGTGTTGGGGCCCACCACCTAATTATAGATCTTCATGGCTATCCTCTTGGCTTCATCAAACTTATAGCCCTCCATGATACCCATAATTAGGGTGGCTCTATCAGTATTCATTACAGTATCCCCTTAAGTGGGACTCAATATATAATGCGGAAGCATCTACCAAGCCTTCACTACTAAGTTTAGGCTCACATTCATAATCCAAGATTAAGAGTCAACTGTACCAAGCACCCAAGGAGCCTCTTCCCACTCTATAGGAATTATTCCATCCATCCATCATAAATAAGCAAGATATTCTTCTGAACCAATCTGGTTTACCTTTATCTTTTGTATCTCTCCCACACGGTAGTCAATCTTAGCCATATTGGCTGATAACTAGAACTCTAGCTCATGTAGAAATCTGGAAATGGTTTGTGTAGAGATTTTCACAGAATACATCTAATCATCAATATAACCAAGGGTCCACTATTCCATAAATACCCATATGGATATAACCTCTTGAGATCTATCAATAAGCTGCATAGAACTCTCATACTAATAACGGATTGTATTGGTTGGAAGCTCTGGTCATACATTCAAAGTGGTACTATCTAAATCAGGCATCAAATTCAGGCATCTCAAACATGTCTGTGATGCTCAGATTGCATTATTATAAGGACATCTAACTCTTTTGTTTTCCTATAGAAGGGTTGATAGAACTATCTTGATTATACAAGGCTTGGGAATTCTTTAAAAGACATTGGGATATAATAGATTCTGGGGTAACAGAAGGTATCTTACAATTCTTTGAGGCAGGTAAACTATTAAAAGGAGTAATATTAATATTGTCACACTGATACCAAAGGTCTAAAACAAACCTAATGCTTCCTTCATAACAATATATAAACTAATCTCAATGATTCTCACTAATAAGCTGAAGTCTGCGGTGGATTTTATAGTCAATCCCTCATGATAAACTTTTATCAGTGATCAAAATATACTTGATAATATGGTTGTATCACATGAACAGGTAAAGGGATACTCTCAAAATGGAGTTTGACCAAGATGTACCATTAAGGTGTATATAAGGAAGGTGTATAACTCAGTTGAGTGGCCTTTCTTAAAGATGGTTGTAACACCCCGTAAAAGTCGTGCATGGATTAGCCTTTAATAGAGTTCTCTTAGACTTAAAAACTTGAAAAATTTTTCTAAGTGTAACTTCGAGTCATTTTAGCTGGCAACCTTCGGGATACAACTTCTCGACCTTCCCGACCTTCATTTTTAGATTTTCAAGTTGCGTTACGATCGGGCAATCTCATAGTACATCTCGGATAAGTTTTGTAATTTTTCGGAATGCATAAGGCTGCGTTTGGATTTCAAAACAGTAGCAAAACGCAAAGCCTGTTGCCCAGTTTTTTTTTCAGCATTTCAGGGTCAACTTCAAACGATCATAACTCCCTGTATATAATGAACTGTGTGAGCTATAATATATCAAACGAAAGATCTTTGAGTCTTCTTTCCAATGAAACTAGTTTCATCCAAATACAACATCTAAGTAAGGAGTTATATCCGTTTTACTTCAGCCTGTCAGTTTGTCAACTGAGGGATAGTTTCGACTTTTCTTGTTTTCTTAGGGGCATTTTAGTCATTTCACCTCACCCCTAATTCGTCTATAACATCTGATTCAGCTCCAAATTCAGCAAAATATACCCCTTTTCTCTAATTTTCTCTCAAGAACACCTTTTAGGTTCCAAATAAAAATCCCAAATAACTCAAGATTCAACCGTAGAAAATTCAAATTGGTTCCGTAGTTGTGTTCACCATCTCGAAAGCTTCGAGAAGCACCCCATGGTTATGTAAGGAGGATTCCAAATACAAGAGTCCATTGTTAAGGTATGAATATTGTTTATTCTTGATTCTTATCCATGAATAAGTATTGATAAAGGATTATGAGTATTGTCTTGATGTTGGAAGATAACTAGAAACATAGTTATGAATTGTGGTGTATAAATTGTTAGTAGTAAATTATGGAAGTTGCTGTATTGGATTATGAAGGATGAATTGTGGTGATATATCATTATATTAGTGGTTATGTATGCCTAGTGATCATGTTGGTATTGGATGGTTTTAAGAAGGGAAATAAAGGCTAAGAGTGATGTTGAGGGATATTTCATGAAAATGCATGATATGTGAATGTAATAAGAGTATAAGAGGATGTATGTAGTACTCTTATTGATGAGCTAAAGGATTACTTCCTAGACGTTAATTGGTGAAGTTAATACCTAAATGGTAAGGTTTGGTTGCTAATGCTAGTTTGCCATAAATGACTTATTGTAGATAAGTGTTCGAAGAGTACGGGAAGTCACTTGTATTGAAGTGGTTATATCAAGGTATGTAAGACATACTCTATCTACTCTTTGGCATGAATAATGACCCATGGCACTCTCAAGTAAGCTTCCAACATTGTCCTACGACACATGACACATACTAACATCATATGATCTTCGACACTACCAATTGAACTTGTTTTCACTTTTAAGATGTCCGGCTAGTCAAAAAAATATCCATATACTATTGTTGACTCCGAAATGGTTTAATGAGGTATCCATGATTCTCTACTTCATTTTCATGATAATGATTACCTATTTACATGTTTTTCCTATTGAGGTATCATGGTTTCAAGTTCCATAAAGTGTGACCACAAAGTAACCAATCTCAAAGATTAATTGAATTAAGAAATGGAATGTCTATATTTTAAATTGATGATATGATGTATTATATTAGTACCACTGATCAGTTGGCCATTGTATTATAAAGATTATGTATATATATGCTATTCCAGGGGTGGTACCTGATGTATTGTATTAGTACCACTGATCAGTTGGCCATTGTATTATAAAGATTATGTATATATATGCTATTCCAGGGGTGGTCCCTGATGTATTGTATTAGTACCACTAATCAGTTGGCCATTGTATGACATATGTTATGTATTGATAAGGATTACGGGAAGTAATGATATGAAAGTAATGTGCAGGTATCCCATCAGTTCTTTTAAGTGTGGTCTACTCATACTGTTTATTCACTGGTATCTGGGTTCTGTTGATCTTTTGTATCTCATGTTGATACTCCCTGCCTTACATACTCAGTACATATTTTCGTACTGACGTCCCTCATGGGGGACCTGCATTCATGCCTGCAGGAACAGGTACTTCAGGTCGTACACCTCCGCAGTAAGAGCCAGGACATTCTATTGTTAGTGGTGAGCTCCAGTTGTTTCGGGGCATCCCAAGTCGTCTCTATATGTACCTTTGGTATTTGTATAAAATTCTTTTGTGGGCGGGAGTTCGTCCCGACC
Source organism: Capsicum baccatum var. pendulum (assembly GCA_030864225.1). NCBI lineage: Eukaryota > Viridiplantae > Streptophyta > Magnoliopsida > Solanales > Solanaceae > Capsicum > Capsicum baccatum. Next base: position 166,815,808 of record CM061556.1, on the reverse strand, counting down.
CCAACTCAGTTGTGTATCTATGTAGAGGCTTTTGTAGACATATTGTACAGCCATAGGAGTGTTTGGTTGATAGACGTGATGGCTCTAACGGCCAATTACTGTTCATATATATATTTATAAGTGTCTGCTGGGTTGATACAGGTACTATTTTCTTCTATTTACAATGAAGTGCTGCCCAAATTTCTAATTTTCATAAGTAATATTAATGTGAAAGTATAGGTTATGAACGGGTTCTCCCGGGCCTCCTCGGCTACGGGTGCCAGTCTGCTCCAATGGGATTTGGGGTGTGACAATGGTGCTGCTAGAATTTGGATTACCAACTTACTTAGTCAACCTTATAATGGAATGTGTGACAACAGTACAATATACATTATGGATTAATGGTGGCCTGACTCTAATATTTCCATAAAAGAAGGGACTAATACAAGGGGACCCCATGTCCCTTTTGTTATTTGTTTTAGTCATGGAATACTTGCATCAAACATTGAAGCAACTCAGGTTTAATCCCCAATTTAACTATCATCCTAGATATGACAAGATGGGAATAATTCATATTTGCTTTGTTGATGATCTTCTAATGGGTATAGGGTTGATGAAATCTCTATCAAACTATAGTTTGATGCTTTTAATCACTTCTCAGCAGTTTCTGTCCTTTAAGCAAACATGGAAAATACTCATTGTACATTTTAGGGGTGTCATCAGATTTCAAGAATCAAATGTTAAGGGAATTTCAATTAGCTCCAGTGCAGCTCCCTTTCAAATATCTAGGAGTTTCTCTATCTAAAAGGAATATTTCTATTTATCAATGTATGCCTTCGATGGAGAGAATGACTACTAAAATCAAATGTTGGTCTTCAAAAAAGTTAGCTTATAGTGGCCTACTACAACTAGTAAAAACTGCATTGTTTGAGATGCGTATTGTATTGCCCATGAAGATCACCACTATGGTTAACAATGTTTGCAAGACTTTTTTATGGACAGGGAGTAACAATTGCACCAGGAAAGTTCTAGTTGCATGGGAAACAATTTTTCAACCCAAAATTTCAGGACGTTTGAATGTTATAGATGTGAAGTATTGGAATAAAGCTGCAATTTGTAAACTACTATGTGTTGTGAACAAAAACAAGACAAACTGTGGATTATATGGATCCATAATTACTATATAAAAAGGCAAAGCATATATATGATAAACACTCCAAATCAATCTAGTTGGCTTTTGAAGCAAGTATTTTATGCAAGAAATAGCTAACTAGTATAATAAATATGCATACTGAGCTATAACAAATGACTGATTAGAAAGGTTTTAACATTATAAAAGCATATCACAGCATGAGGCCTCAATACCCAAAGGTTAGTTGGAACAAAGTGGCCTTGGTGAAAGGGTTGATAACCAGAAAACACTTTATTCTCTTGATGGCATTACATAATAGACTATCTATTATGGATAGAGTGAACAAGTAGGGAGTAAGAGTGCAGAAAGATTGTGTATTATGTAGTCAACTCAAGAGGAAACATTTGAACATCTATTCTTCCAATGTAGCTATTCTCAGAACCTATTGAACTTCATTCTAAAGTGGCTAGGATATTAGTAGAGACAGGATATTGGTAGCAAGATATACAAAATTTTGTACAACATATGCCCAATAGTAGACGAGGAGCTAGCATACTTGGATTCTATTTTACAGCAGTAGTGTATCTTGTATAGGCCAAAAAGAATGCTAAAAGGTTTACAAATCCAAAAATGGACATCACACAAAGAGAAAAAAGGATTGTTATTCAATTGTACATGGAAAGACAATAACACAGCATATGGAAAGTATATTTAGATAAACTACTTAGTTATCCTATGTAATTCTTACAGTTAGCCATAGTAGAGTTGTTAGATCATTGAAATAGATGTACTAAGAGCTGGAACTAAGTCAAAAAGTGTACAGTCAGTTTGTAAATTCTTTTTTGGATGAATGGAAATTACCTATTTACCAAACAAAGACTCAATTTTTTCTTCTTTATTTGCATCCTCGGTGCCAGACTCCAAATATTAATCATCTTTATTATTTTCACCATCGTCAACATTCTCTTTAGACTAAGATGGTGACTGTCTAAGATGTTTCATCCTTGTCCGAGCAGGGGTGGTGTGACTTCTTTTGTAGTATTTTTAGCACCTCTGGGTAATTTCTCCCTTGGTGCTACTGCCCTTCTAATTGGGTATTCCTCCACGTACCCACTTGGTTTTTTGTCATCAATAGGTTTAATTATGAGATGATAAGTGGGGGAGGGGCCTTCTTCTTGGTAGTTTTCTTCTTTGAGGAGACATTCTATTGTGTCGTTGGTACCTAGGAGAAACATACATGTTAGTATATCTAAGAAAATAAAAGAAAAATAAGAAAAATTAACATAAGTGTTGCAGGGACTGGGTACCAATGGGTCAAGGTACAACTCATTAGCACTGGTAACAAGTCATTATGAGACTCGTGATGTAAGACTGTGCATAAGGAATGGCCACTGGTTAGGTAACGACTCGTTATGTCAGATAATGACTCATTACCATCACTTATTGTCTGACCAGAACAAATTCCTTGGTGTCTTACCCCTCCCAGTCATCATGCCTCCTCACCATAAGTCGTATAGTGTGACAATGACTCATTCTGTGAGTTTTTATGATAAAAAAATCCCAACTTATTTTTGCACCTATGTTAATAGTCATTACGAGTCAAGCAACGTCTTTTAGGTGACCATATGAGTCATTATGAATCCCATAATCCCTGAATCATGAGTGTTAAAAGGGTTGGATTTCAAATATCACATTCCCATACATATATATGACTTTAATATGTATTAGCGACTCCTAAGTCACCCCAACGCTTAAATCTTAAAATAAATTTTATTCTACTCCCAATTTTATCAGAGTAATTCAAGTTGTTCAAGAATAAGGCTAATTTATATTTTTCAAACATAATGTAATCAAGGAAACTAAGAAATTTTGAAACCTATTGAGGTACCAACTTAAAAATTAAGAACATTAATCTTATTTGATTTGTTGGGTAGTGCTACTGCCTCTACCTATTTAGATACGTAGTCAAGCACCACCAAAGTCTATTTCATGCCATTAGAGCTCACAAATGGACCTATGAAATCAATCCCCCATATATCAAACAGCTTCAACTCCAAAATAGGAGTCATGACGAGTTCATTGCCTTCTGAAATGTTGCCTTCACACTAGCACTGGTCATAGGCTTGTGCATTGTTATGAGCACCCTTCAAGATCATAGTCTAATAATCACCATACTACGGAATATTATGGGTTGTGCGGGTTCCACAATGATGACCCCGACTCAAGGATGCTCTTAATATTCATCTCAGGAATCATTACAAAAAATCACCATCCACACAAATTTGAAACAGATAAGGTGCATCCCAAAAAACCACCTTACCTCATGCATAAACCTCTTATGTTACTGGAAGGATAGGTCATCTAGAAATAAGATCACTTGCCAAATAATTGGTAAAATCAATAAAGTGCATGATTAAGTATTGAGATGCTACTAAGACTGGCTCATCTGGAAAAGTATTATCCATGTCAAGCTCATCCCCTACTTTCTCATATCCTCTGTCTGAAGGTGAAACAAATGATCAACAACCTGGTTCTCCATGCCCTTCCGATCTTTTACCTCAAAGTTAAAATCTTATAGCAAGAGGACCCAACGTATCATGCGCGTCCTTGAATTCTTTTTCAACATAACAAACCTCAAAGATGCACAGTCTATATTGACAATGAATTTTGTCCCAATCAAGTAAGGCTAAACTTTTCAATGGCCGAAACTATTCCAAGCAACTCCTACTCAGTAACTGTACTGTTCTGTTATATAGTGTGAAAGATCTGTTCATACCTCTGTCCAAGGATAGCACCCAAGGACACTCCACTCACATCACACATTACCTTAAATGGTATAGACCAATCAGGCGATCCAACAATAGGAGTCAAAATCAATCGATCCTTAAGGCACTCAAAACCCTTGAGGCATGTAGTATCAAACAAAATTTCACCTCCTACTCTAAAATCTTGTAAAAAGAATTATCAATCTGAGAGAAATCCTTGATGAACCACCTATAAAAGCCGCCATGAAAAAAAAAACTTTAGATACCTTTGATTGAGATTGGAGGAGGCAAATTTTCAATCTCTTCAACCATTTCTCTATCCACCTCAATACCCCAGTTTAAGATTTTATGCACAAGCACAATATCCCCCCCCCTTATCATAAAATGGCACTTCTCCCAACTCAGCACCAAGTTGCACTTCTCACACCACTGAAGTATAGGCCAAATGGGCCAAATAGTCAATAAAAACGTCCCCAACTACTAAAAAATCATCCATGAAAACATCTATCATGTCCTTCACGATGTCACAAAATATAGACTTCATACATCTTAGAAAGGTGGCGGAAGCATTGCATATTCCAAACGGCATCCTTTTGAGTGTACAATTTCCATAAGGTCAGGTAAAGGTATTCTTTTCCTAGTCCTTGAGAGTAATCAAAATCTAATTTTAACCTGAGTACCCATCAAGAAAATAGTACCAACCCCTGCCTGCTAACTTATCAAGCACCTGATCCATAAATGGCATAGGGAAATGGTTCTTTTGAGTCTATGTGTTCAAATTTAGGTAATCCATGCACACTCTCCATCTAGTAACCAGTTTCTTAGGCACAAGTTCATTCCTTTCATTTGGGACTACCATGATTCCATCCTTCTTAGGAATGCATTAAACCTGGTTGACCAACTTACTATATCATCTAACCACTTTATAATCTCTTTCTTTACTGCCTCTTTTATAGAAGGATTCAACCAATATTGATGCTCAATACTCGGAATGCAATCTAAATCAAGATATATTTTATATGTACAAATACTTGGTGGTATTTGTACAATATCTGCAATGGTCAATTCAATTGCCCTCTTGACTTTCTGCAACACTGATAGTAATGCCTCAACCTATGTCTCCATAACGTCAGCAATTATACTTATCGATAAGATGATGTCGACCCCCAAAAATGAATAGCATAAGTATGATGAGTGGGCCTTCAACTCCAGAACTGGTAGCTTCTTAATAGATGGTCAAGCTGGAAGATTGGTTCTATTTTTAGATCAAAATTAATCTTTTTTGAAGAATAATTATATGAACCTCCAACATATAATCTACTTACCATATCATCATACTTATTGATGCCATTGCTATCAAAATTCACCATGACTATTAATAATGTCTGAACCTCAAGTATCTTCTCAATGGGCACAATCACTTCATCATCATGAACGGTCTCAATCATAGACCCCACTCTCATATCCTTCAGCTATCATATAGATTAACTAATATTAAAAGTGACTTTCTTATCATTGTGTCTAAACTTTATCTTCCCAATCTTCATGTTAACCAAGGTCCTACACATAGATAGGAAAGGCCTTCCTAAGATAATGGGGACTTCAAAGTCCACCTCATAATCCAAGATCATAAAGTCAGCTAAATATATAAAGGATGCTACCAACTAGATTTTTGATAGTTCAGTTAGCGATCAACAGTCTTACGGAGGTAGGTTTGAGTGCCCCAAACCACAACTTTCTATATACCGCTAATGGAATGAGATTGATGCCCGCTCCTAAATCATATATTGCTTGAGAGAAGTTTAAGGACCTAATTGTACATGGAAATTTGAATGTTTTGGGGTCCTCATTTTATACATTTATGATCGAGTAGCCACACCACTATAACAAAGTACATTATCCGCTGGCTCAAATATCATTGTCCACTACTTAGTGACCAAGTCCTTCATAAAATTTGCATAGCTAGGCATGTACTCAAAATCTACTACATGAGGAATGTTAAGAAATAACTCCCTCATCATAGACAAATAATTTTGGTACTTTCCTTCTTTTTTCTTTATCTTCAAACATTGAGGAAAAGGTGGGAGAGGATGTGGAATTGTCTCCAACACTAACTCATCAGCCTTTCCTTTACCTTTATCCTTAGCAACTTTTTTCTTAACACTTGTTGACTATTGTGATAACTTAGGATTTGTCATCCCCTCCTCAAACTTTTCTCTAGGTGTCTTATCTACATCAATATTATCATTCTTTGACTTAGCAACCACAGGCATAGGGGGTTAACAGCTATCTTACCACTTTGAGTGGTGATGGAAAGATAGTGACCGTTGTTATTAGGATTTATCATTATATTTCTTAGAAGGGTACTCAGCGCCTTTGATTTAAAGTTGCTGATATTCTATAAACTTTTGCTCCAACAATGTGATTGCATTACCTTACAGTTCTAATTTCTGGATCAAACCTAAAAAGCCTGCCTTAATTTCCTTAAGGCAAGTTTCCTAACTTTCCTGGCCCTTAACTAGCTTGGACAAAATTATTTCCATCCTTGATTCACTATCACGGCTTCCAGGTGGAATATATCTATCCCTCTTTGTCCTTTTTAACATTCTTACATCTCTATTACCATCTTGATCTCTACTCTAATCTCTATTCCTATACCCATAATAGTATCAACCTTGGTTTCCTTACCCTTTTGATCTCACCAATTTTCTATCCAGATATTTTACCTCTTCTTCTAAATTAGAATCATATGATCTTAAGGCCTTTCCATAAGAACCCACTATATTTACCTTCTCAGAATTTATTATTGCAAACTACTTAGACAACAACCATACATCAATCCTTAGTTGAGCAACCTTTTGCACCACTGTGTCATCAACAAACCTGTTCTCATTGAAGGCACTAATAGAATAAGTGACAGTTCACCTCTCTATCTTGTGAGTATACCACCCTCGGTTGGTGAGAGATATCTAATCTAGCATATTTGATGCTACCTTTTAGCACAAACATATGAATGCTCCACCAAAAATAGTGTCCACCATGGCTCTAGATTATTTGTTAAGGGCTCTATAGAATATTTCTAACAAATTTTGCCCTAAAATCTTATAGTTAGGCACCATAATAAACTTATTCTTATACTAAAACCATGCCTCATACATCAACTCAGAATGAAAATGCTTACAGTTATATATCTCATTTTTAAAGCATAGCATCCTGGCTAGAGGAAACAAATAGTCTAGAAACTATCTTTGTGACTCATGCTAAGAAGTAATGGACCCATAAAGAAGTTCCCCTAACCACAATCTAGCTTTACCAGTAAGAGATAAAGGTAAAAACCTAAGTTTGAGAGCCTCATGTTCTTCCCCTGGTATAGTGCATAAAGTGAAAATCCCAATAAAGTTTATAAGGTGAATATTCGCAGCATCAGTCGGTAAGCTTGCACCCTTTAGATTCAATAGTTGGATCATAGCACTAGTAATATCAAACTTCATATTTGGTGGCAATACAGGAGGAATAATAACTCCTATCTCAGTAGGTTCAACGTACCCCAAGTCTTCTTTTGGATCTACATATGGTCATAAGTACTTATAGGCTGGGATTTTCAAGAGACAATTTGAGCACCACAGGCATGTTTGAGATGCCTGAATTTGATGCTTAGTTCAGACAGTACCACTTTGAGTGGATGACTAGATCTCCCATCTAGTATAGTTCTATATTAGTACAAAAGTTCTATGCAACTTATTAGATGGAACTCAAGAGGTTATAGCTATAGGGGCATTCGTGAAAGGGTAGTGACCCTTTGGTGACTTTGATGATTAGAGGTTCTAGGGTGAACATATCTACATAGACTATTTCTAGATTTTTGGATGGGCCAGAGTTCTAATTATAACCAACACAGCTTAGATTGACTAGCGCATGGAGGAGATGCAGAAGATAAAGTTAAAGCAGTTTAGTTTAGAAGACAAGATTGCTCATTTTTTATGGATGGCCAGAATTATTGCTATGGAGAAGGAGGAGGCTCCTTGAGTGGCTATAAGAGTTGGCTTTTTATCTTGGATTACGAAGGTGAGCCTAAACTTAATAGAGAAGGCTAAGTGGATGCTTGTGTATCATATATTGAATCCCATATACAGGGATAGTATATTGAGTCCATACAAATCCACCATAAATACGGGCATCATGAAGCTCTATGAGTATTATGTAGCCAAGTGGATAGCAAGGGAGATCTGCAAAGGGGCGGTGAGCCTTGACACTCTCCTAGCATTCTCGTGCTTATTGACATTGATATATTTATATAAGGGTGTACTAGAGATTCCATGAGTTGATCAATTCATATGACCATGTAGTACTATATATTTAGGCCTTATTTGAGAACAAAGTGAATAATATAGAGAGAGTGGGGTTCATCCATGGGTGCAGTGAGATATTAGAGGTGAGATTAGAGAAAAGGAGACTCGATTTAATGGGTTTGAAAAGTGGATTGTCTAGAAACTAGTGGGTGTTCAGTCTCTCAATTTTTTTGTCATATATATGGAGATGGTTACGCTCCAAACTGTGATTGAGGGATTCATACCAGACCTTTTTCATCTATGCCCACTATTAAGTAGATCGTTGAGAAGGATGTGCCTAATATGGGGGGAGTTGGTGGGATAAACACTATTACTAGAGTTGAGGAAGTTAATAGGCCAAAGAAAAAGAGGAAGAGAAGCAAGAAGAGTGAGAAAGTCCATATTTGAGCCTAAATAAGTCCACATATAGCCTAAATGACAAACCAAATGTGAATAAGTATCCCGTTTTAAGCCTTATAGACTTATTTTATTATTTATAGCGTTCACCTTCCCATTTATTTCATAATGAACCTATTTTTTCCTTGGTCATCTTTGGATATTTTACACCTTAACTTTGGCAAATCACCTAAGTTGAGGGTGGCTATTATAGGGATGCATGATATAAAGTGTGTATAAAGAAGGGTAAAATAAGAGAAAATAAAATAGGGTTGGGAGTGGTAGAAAAAAAAGAAAAGAAAAATTGAAAAATAGAGAAGAAAGAATAAAAGAAACCACACCCAACTTGAAAGTGCATTAAAAGAATAAAAAGGAAGAAATAATAATGGAATAAAAGAAAAGTTTGTTAAGAAGTGGGCCCCAAAAATTAATTGTAGTGCCAAGGAGGAATAGTCACTTAACCCCATATGTACCATACCATCAACCAAGCCTTTGGTACATGCTTAGTAAAGTCCTATTGTGATCCTAATTTGACTGTCCAAAAACTAGGGTGAATAAAATAAAGGCAAGCTGATGGTATTCTGTGCACACTATTGGAACTTTTTTCTGAGTGTAAGTGTCTTGTGACGGTCCCTGCAATAATGTGTATACTTTATTTGAGTGGGACCTCTTTGATGTGAGGGTGTATGAGTTGTGTTGCTAACTACTAGTTTTTTTTTGGGTAATGTAGTTTGTATATATGTGTGGATGTCTGTTACTAATGTAAGTACATAACCTTATTCCTTTGTGTCATTTTGTTGTGCTTTATGGATCCACATAGTTAGTTTTGGAAAGTAAAAGTAGGAGGGGGTAATGCTTTTGAGCTTAAAAGTGAAATTAACTGTCGTAGGCACCTTAGGTTCTTTCTGGTTAAGCATTGTGTTTGTATTGTGTTATTGTTATTCCTGAAGACATGAAAATGTTCTTGTATTGTGTTATAGTTTTTTCCTGAAGACATGCAAACATTCTAAGTGGTGGTTGTTGATATTCCATGGTTTCATGGAACTTTCGATGCTTAAGACGGGGAAATTATGTAAATACTTAGGCCTTTATGTTGGATTTAATATGTGTTTTGTGTATGTTGCAGGTAAATTAAGGTTGGTGGTAATATATATCAAAAATGGATGAAAAATTTCTAGAAAAAGATGTGTGGACTGGGTAACAAGTTGTTTAGTCACCTAATGACTCATGACTCAAGCGTGATGTGAACATTAAGGAAGGATAAATTGTTTAGCAAAGTGGAGACTGAATACGACTTATGATGAGTGATAATGAGCTATGACGTGGAATCATGCATATTAACCAAAAGCCTTGAATATTGACAAGTGACATTCTAATGGAAATGAGTGAAGCTCACAAGTCATGATAGATAATGACTCATGATCGAGAGTCATTCTGAGCATGGAGAAAAAATACTAAAATATGAAAGTCACTAGAGTCATCACGAGTCCTAGCCAATGATTCATTACATCTCATAATGAGTAATGGCCACTGAAGACAAAATAGAGTTGTGAACAAAGCTAACGAGTTGTTAACAGACATAATGACTCATTTCCAGATGCGTGACCACTGCCGACCTAGTTTTCCAATTTTTATTTTGTTAGGTTTCCTTTATTATTTTGAGACTCTATAAATACCCTTTGGGTCATAATGTAATAGTTTACGTACTTTTGACATATTTTTACACACTTTATACTCATGTTCTTGGTTTTTGGGATTAATCAATTTGATACTTTGGATTTTACTCTTTCATTCTTGTGCAATTAATTCTATGCTTTCTTCATTGAATTCCCTGAATTATTTTATAACCATGAGTGGCTAACTTGTTTAACTAGGGTTTTAGGAACCCTGGTGCAAGAACGAAGTAGGGGAAGTGTGAGATTCAGCTAGATCAACATTTACACATGTATTGTGATTTTCTTCAAATTAATTGCTTTCTTATAGTGGTGGCCAACTCTAAAAACCAACCAGTACTCGTGATCATCTTCACAAGAGAGATTAAGATTGGGCAAAGTGGATTACGATAGTGATTCAAGGCTATCAACCCTCTTCTAATAGCTTGAAACCCACAAGGTGATAGCTAATTAATACGCCCAAATTACAACTCTCGTTAGAAAGTGTAAGCGGTCGCTGTCAAATAAAGAACCCAACTGGGTCGGGTGTCGAATCCCACAGGGAATACTATGATCACTAAGTATTACGATTATTATTAGACTGTTGATCGAAGGTTTCAAGGAAAGGGGGGTTTTAGTTTAGGTGCACAATAATATTATCAGTGTAACGATGAGATGATATGTGTAATTATATTTGATCAGAGAGAATGACAAGTTAGGGTTATTTCCACCTTGTAGCTTCTACTTCTCTATTAACTATGAGTAATACGGATTTTATACATGCATGCACTTATAGAGAGACGTATTCTAATACTAAATCCAAGTGTTTTTCAACCATCAAGGATTTATTCACCTTAGTTCTCTCGAATCCAAGGTGTACAACCAATTGTACAAACTCTCCAAGAAGTTAATCCTGCTAAGGCATTAACGTGTAAAATAGAGGTTGGAAACCCTATTTTCTTGTCACACTCTCTTTTCCAAACAGTAACTTTTCTATCGAACAATTTATTTCTATAATTACGCATTCCCTATGTTTTCAACCACGATAATTCAATCAAAATAAAGAGAGTAATGATATAAGTGGCGTGACACATCATAAATTCAAAAACCCATAGCAATAGAGAGTATACTACAAGGTTTTCATAACCCTAACAAATAAGCTTAGCTACTCATGAATAAAGCAGAAATCAAGATAGAAATATTCATCATACCAAAACTTAGAATGATCTTGGTGATGAAGATGACTAGCGAAATTAAGAGAGAAACACATTTCTCTCTGTATCCTAAAGCTAAGCCGCTTTTCTTGTTTTCAAAATAATACAGAATATCAATCATCCCCAAAATTCAGCAATAAAGCTTTTAATAACATCCTTCTCTAATAAATTTCTACTGCATCCTTAACTATTTAAAAATGTTGAGTTTGCCTGGCAAAAAGTTCCCATACATCACATTCAGTCCAAAAGCTGCTTTCCTTTTTATTTGAAGTTTTCCTTTACTGTCCACAGGTGCCCAAACTGTTGTAATCTTCCTCATTAGTACCTGAAAAGCATGCTAATCACATAGGTCAGCTCACTTAACTGAAAATAGACTAAAAGTGCAAGACTTATGTATTTTATTCTCAAAACTTAGCTAAAACATGGGTAAGTTATGGTGCTTAGAGGTATAAATACGCCCAACATCACCACCCCACACTTAAAGCTTTGTTTGTCCTCGAACAAAATAGTACATCCATGCAAATCCCTAACTAAACTTCACTAGAGCAACACAAAATTTTCAACAAGACATACACGACAGTTATTAACAAAGAGTAGATTTCTTGATCATTACTAGAAACAACTCACCCTCCAACATAGACTCATTAAGTTGGTTAATTCGTGTAAACAAGTTAAGCCAAAAAAAATCATATAAAACTACCCAACAATCATCAACCATGTGCTCTCACTCAAAATATTACCCATAATCACTCATAGTTTTGCATTTTTCAGAAATAGGGGTATAAGAACTTGCTTGCTCTCACTCTCACAAAGAATTCTTAGATTACAACTGATGACCATATGCTTGCCCTTAGTGTACTGCTCTACTAATATCAGAATGCTAAGGTTAAGATCAAATAGGTCTTTACGGGTTGTAAAGTAGGCTAAAGGGATGAGTAGGACTATTTTGGCCAGAAATGGTGACTACATTCCCTAAGCGCTTTAATACACTACATTATGCCTTTTACACTAACTTTTAACAACCACTGTACCTTCCTTTCATTTACCAACCCCCTTCTTCACCCATTTTGTTATTCAATCAAAAACACTATGATGGGAATATACAACTCCTTTTTTTATATATATTTTTATTTATTTATTTTTTTATATTTTTATTTTTTTGTTAAGCATCCCTATGATAGCCACCCTCGATCATAATATTTTGATGTACCAATAACTAAACTTTGGGGCATCACTTTTACCATTTTCCTCTTATTTTGTCACACTCTTTACTCAAATTGATTCTACAATTTAAAGCGCTTAGGAGCTTTTGGATCAAATTATGGTCTTTTCAAAAAAATGGATTAGGCTACATATGGGGTTGCCAAAGAAAATAGCTACAGGCTCAAAGGGTGTTCACTAGGACAATGTACAAAGGTAGGTAAAAAGAAGATAAACAAAATTAGGGTTGCCAAAGAAATGCCTAAATCAACTCCTAAACTCACAATCTTTATTTCGCTTTACACACACACTAGGCAAGTTCTAGCATCATTCGCAACAAAGAATATACAATAACCTTATACACACATGGCACATGGTTAACTTAATTAGGAGCATTATAGATTCTTGACCCAACAGATAAATGAATTAAACCACAAGCAATTATCACAGAATGAGTCACAACTTAGAGCCTAAATGTTTCAATAGTAGTGATTCAGCACAAACTCCTGTTATAATGCCATGCCGTCTATAAGAACAATTTCATGCAAAAATCTGATAATTGCAACTAACTAACTAGGACTAGATAAGAAAAACTATAGAATAAATGCAGGCAAGCAGTACGCAATACAGCAGACAAGGCAATCCGCAGACATATACCCACACCCCATACTTATACGGAACACACTTCCCTCAGTGTAAATAAATAAGCAAAAACCTGGTTAGTCAGACTCCTCCTCTACATTTGGGGTCATACCCCCTGCGTCAGAATCATCATCAGAGTCTTCATCATCAGAGTTGTCCTCCACATCAGAGTATAGCAGCTGGTGATCATCGTCTATTAGCACATCATCATCTAGAGGTTCTTTAAAATTTACCCCCACTCCACACCTGGCCCGAGCATGCTCATTAAGCGGGTAGTCATAGTCCAACTGCCGAAGCTCTGCATCAATCGGTACACGACCCCCATTCATCATAGTAAACCTAGTCATGCCATACAGATTGCAAAAAAAACTCTTATCTCGAGCATGTCTCTCAGCAGTGGTAAGGTTGATGCCTTGACCAGTTTTTGGATCTTTGATTTTTGTGAGATCTACCTTCCTCGGGTTATAGAGCAACTTATGGTTTGCTGGCTCCTCCTCAATGTGCTCTTTTCTTAAAATTTCAGTCAACAAGTTGCCAAAGCTGAAATGAGACCTTTTGTGCACCCTTGCTTTTTGCATCGACGTTCGTATAACTGCACCAATGTTAATGGGAACTTTCATCATTAGAGCATATACCAAGAAGATTCAATCACGTGTGACCTTAGTGTATTATGTCCCAGGAATCAAGCAAGAATTGACTATTCTTAACCATATGTGAGCTTCTCTGTTAAAACAAGCATATGGGTAAGTATTGTGACGACCATTATCTTTGTGACGAGTCCACCGGGTCATGGACCTTGATCCACACAACGTATGTCTGATGGGTCTGTAGGGAGGTCTGTTGTAGAGCTCCTTGCCCCCAAATCTTCATTTTATTTCCCGTAGTCCTTGGGGACCAGTTGGCATAAAACTCTCGAGTCAAATCAATATTACATTCGCCCATGTCTCGGAAGATAAAGTCAAGATTTAGTGCCATAATCTTTGCCAAAATGCGAGGGAAATTCTTTGCTAAACTTTCCTTCTGCATCAACTCCACATGGACATATTTCTTCAATTTATTGTTTCTATACCATTCCTTTCCTTCCTCCTCCAGAACCCACTTGATCCCAAAAGTGTGTCAAGGCACTTGAAGAGAGGAGGAATCAGCCTCGTCCTTTCTTGACCATTTTTGATCTTTTTGTGAGGTAGATGTTTTCTCCTTTCCCTGTCGTCCTTTCGGAGCCATGTTACTTGGTGATTAATTCATGATGAATCGGGAAGGTGAGCCTGCAGGATTAGATGAGAAAAGAGAAAAGCTTGGAGAGGGAAATATTGGGAGGCACTTAGGTTTAAGAAAACTTTAGTGGGGTTTAAAGGTAGAGGATATATTTAAAAGATGAGGCATGGGTCGGGTTGGTCCATTCACACTCGGGTTAGTAGGCAAAATTCACATTGATAGACGGCGCCAACAGCATCGCCTAAGTATAAGTAGGCGGCGCCTAACCTATTGCCTATGTTGGCATAGGCGGCGCCTAGCCTATCGCCTATGTTGGCATAGACGACGCCTAGCCTATCGCCTATGTGAGGCAGTGAGCATAGGTAAAGGCATAGGCTGCGCCTAACCTATCGCCCATGTTGGCATAGGCGGCACCTAACCTATTGCCTATGTTGGCATAGGCGACGCCTAACCTATCGCCTATGTGAGACAGTGAGCATAGGCAATGGCATAGGTGGAGCCTAACCTATTGCCTATGTTGGCATAGGCGGCGCCTAACCTATTGCCTATGTTGGCATAGGCGGCACCTAACCCATTGTTGAGCCTTACACATTCGACCACTCCCACTTACCTGTATTGTTCCATCATTCCTAGACGTACCATCATTGACATGCCTCACTTCTAAATCAAAATTTGGACTAATGTCCTCCTTTATACTCCATGCACCTACACTTAATCAAAAACAACAAAAATGATTCGAAGGATGGATTGCCTCCCACCAAGTGCCTTAGTTTTAGTCGTGGCTCGACTCTTCTTTTTGAATTTTTATTTACCAAAAACAAAATCCTAGTAAAATGATGGGTTGCCTCCCATGTAGTGCTTGATTTATTGTTGCGGCACGACATAGTTATCTCAATTACTTAGACTTCATCAAGATATATGGTGGCTATACATTTTATAGAGTCGGTTGGACCGATATATAGCTTCACTCTTTGGCCATTCACCTTAAAAACACTACCATCATCATTTTCTAACTCCACTACTCCAGATGAGTAAACTTTGTTGATTCTTAATGGACCAGACCATTTAGACTTTAACTTACCTGGAAACAGCTTTAGTCTAGGTTAAAAAGGTGTACCATATCGCCTTTCTGAAAGTTTCATGGGATAATCCTTCGATCATGGTACTTTTTCATCCTTTCCTTGTAAAGATCTGCGCTTTCATATGCATTTAGATGTAATTCATCCATCACGTTCAGCTGTTCCAATCTCATATTTATAGCATCGTCCCAATTCAGGTTAAGTTACTTCAGTGCCCACATTGCTTTATGTTCCAGCTCAAATGGCAAGTGACAAACCTTTCCATAAACCAGTTGGTATGGTGACATTCCAATTGTTGTCTTAAACGCGGTCCTATATGCCCATAAGGCATCATCCAGCTTCCTAGACCAATCTTTCCTGCTGGCATTCATAGTCTTAGCAAGGATCAGCTTGATTTCCCGATTTGAAACCTCCACCTGCCCACTAGTTTGTGGGTGGTACGGTGTAGCTACCTTATGTTGCTTCACCCCATACTTTGCCAATACAGCTCTAAACAGCTTATTGTAGAAATGTGATGCTCCATCGCTTATGATGGTACGGGGTACCCCAAAACAAGAGAAGATATTTCTCTTCAAGAATGCCACAACACGCTTACCTTCATTATCAGCTAGAGCGACTGCTTTGACCCATTTGGATACGTAATCCACAGCAACTAAGATATATTTCATCCCAAATGGGCCCATGAAGTCAATAACCCAGACATCGAATAACACTACTTCGAGCATTTTGGACATGGGCATCTCATGGTGCTTTGAAATAGAACCTTGCCGCTGACACTGATCACATCTTCTTACAAAATCGTAGGCATCCTTGAATAATGAAGGCCAATAGTAGCCACTTTGCTGTACTTTCTTGGCTGTCCAATCACCCGCATGGTGACCTCCAACTTGGGAAGCATGGCTTGCTTCCAGTATGCTAGGCATCTCTACATCTGGGATGCACCGCCTAATAATACCATCAGCACATCGTCGAAAAAGATAAGGCTCATCCTAGAAGTAAAGTTTCACATCATGCATGAACTTTTTCTTTTGATGAAAGGAGAGATGCTCAGGAATCACTTCGCTTACTATGTAGTTAGCAAAATCTGCATACCACGGTAAGTTTTCCACCAAAGTTGCTAGAATTTCTTCGTTTGGGAATGCATCATCAATATCAAGGTCGGTCTACACTGTGTGCTCACTCTCAGGTCTAGATAGATGATTAGCTACTTTGTTTTCACAACCCTTTCTATCCTTTACCTCGAAATCGAATTCTTGAAGTAATAGCACCCATCTAATTAGCCTTGGATTGGCATCCTTCTTTACCATTAGATATCTCAGAGTCGCATGATCTGTATGAACCACTACCTTGGTTCCCAATAAGTAAGCACGGAACTTTTCGAAAGCATAAACAACCGCAAGAAGCTCTTGTTCATTGACGGTATAGTTCTTTTGTGCTCCATTCAAGGCCTTGCTCGCGTAGTAGATTGGATGAAATAGGTTTTCTCTTTTCTGACTAAGTACATCACCCAAGGCTATACCACTTGCATCACACATCATTTCAAAAGGTAGAGACTAATCGGGTGCTACAATAATAAGGGGCTTCAACTAGCTTTCCTTTGAGGCATTCAATGGCCTTCAATAAATCTTCACCAAAGTGAAACTTTGCCTCCTTCTCCAAAAATTTTCATAACGGGTTTGCAATCTTGGAGAAATCTTTAATAAACCTCTGATAAAAACAAGCATGACCGAGAAAACTATGGACCCCCTTCATAGAAATTGGAGGTGGTAGTCTCTCGATAACTTCAATCTTGGCTCGATCAACTTCAATTCCCTTTTCAGAGACTTTATGCCCGAGAACAATGCCTTCCTTAACCATAAAATGACACTTCTCCTAATTTAGCACCAGATTGAATTCAACACATCGTTGCAAAGCCATACTCAAATTTGCCAAGCATGACTCAAATGACTCACCTATAACCGAAAAGTCATCCATAAACACCTCCAAGGTGTCTTCAACCATATCAAAGAAAATGGACATCATACACCGCTAAAAAGTGGCAGGTGCATTACATAGCCCAAATGGCATTCGTTTGAATGCAAAAGTACCATATGGGCATGTGAAAGTGGTCTTCTCCTGATCTTCAGGAGCAATACAAATCTGATTATATCTGGAATAACTATCCAATAAATAGAACCATCTCTTTCCAATAACCGATCAAGCATTTGGTCCATGAATGGCATTGGGAAGTGGTCCTTTAACGTCCATGAGTTTAGATTCCGGTAATCCATACATACCCTCTACCCTATGACAGGACTGAGTGGAATTAGCTCATTCTTCTCGTTTGCTACTAGTGTCATGCCCCCTTTTTTGGGCACATAGTGTAAAGGACTCACCCATTTACTGTCTGAGATTGGATACACCACCCCTGCATCTAACCACTTTATGATTTCTTTCTTCACCACCTCTTACATAGGTGGATTCAGACGATGCTGATGCTCAATAGTAGGTATGCAATCTTCTTCTAGCTGAATCTTGTGCATACATATACCAGGAGGGATACCAATTATATCAGCAATAGTCCAACCAATAGCTCTTTTGTACCTCTTTAGAACAGAGATGAGAGCCTCTACTTGTTGTTCACCTAAATCAGTAGCAATAATAATCGGCAGTGTATTTCCACTACCCAGAACACATACGTTAGATAGCGGGGTAGCTCTTTCAATTCTAGCACCGGTGGCTCTTCAATGGATGGCTTTGCCGGTGGTGAAGGTCGATTCTTAAGGTCAAGGTCCAGTGTCTTTGGGATATAATAATACCACCCCATTCCTATCAAAGCACAGATAGTTTGTCCATACTCCTTAATATCCTCACGCTCAAAGTTCAAAAGCACAGCAGCTAATGGCTCAACAATAAGCTGCTTCTCTAAAGATAATTCCTTCTCATCCTAATAATAAACATCACCTATAGAGAACACATTCATATTCTTGGGTTGCTTCATTGATTTCCATACATCAAAATGTACCACTTCGTCATTCATCCAAAATAAAAGCTCATTTGCTCACAAATCAATAAGCACACTTCCTGTTGCGGGGAAAGGTCGACCCAAGATTATGGGCACCTTAAAATCCACCTCGCAATCTAAAATAACAAAGTCTGCAGGAAAAATAAAGGTAGAAACCTTCACTTATACATCATACAAGATACCAACAGGTCATTTTACCGACCTATCTTCCATTACAAGCAGCATGTTGGTTGGTGTAGGATCGCCCAACCCGAACTGTCTATAGATGGGTAGTGGCATCAAATTAATACTAGCCCCTAAATCACATAAAGCCTTAGTAAAGTCTAAAGATCCAACCGTTCAAGGAATAGTGAAAGCACCCAGATCTGCCTTCTTCTGTACCAAAGACCTAGTGGCAATGTCACTGTAATGATGAAAATTTTCTGCCAATTCATAGCTTGCTGTCTTTTTCTTTGTCAAAAGGTCCTTCATGAATTTGGCGTACCCTGGCATTTGCTCCAGTGCCTCCACCAAAGGCATATTTATAGTCAGCTGCTTTAGCATTGTCATGAATTTACTGAACCTGGTATCATCAGCCTTCTTCTTTAGTCTCTGAGGAAAAGGTGGTGGTGGATTTGGAAGAGTTTTCTCCACTACTTCCTTTTTATTGTGCTTCCCATTATCAATCTTTTCAAACTACTGGCATCTATGTGTAGTGTCATGAACGTTCTCATCCTGATTTTCAACTTCTACAGAATCATCACAATCTGCTTGAAAAACATTCTCCTCTATACTATCAACCACGGGCTTTCCCTTGGATGGATTTTCCAACACCTTACCACTCCTGGTTGTAATAGCCAAACATGATCCATTTTTTCTTTGATTTTCAACAGTGTCACTCGGTAAAGTGCCAGCTTTTCTTTGATTGAATGTCGCTGATAGTTGACTCATTTGTTGTTCCAGCTATTTTATTGAAGTGGAATGCGAGTCAACCAATTGTTTTATTAAGGACAAATCAGTTTTTACCTCAGTTACTCCTGTGTTGGTTGCCTCCACTCCTTTCAACTGCTTAGCCATCATGTCCTACATGGACATCTTCCCAGAGCTAGGTGCAGCAGCTTCACAATTTCCAGGAGGGACATACAAACCGCTCCTGTCATTCTTATTCTTCCAATTCCCTTGGTCTCGGTCCTTGTATCTGGATTTTTCATATTAGTTCTGACCTTGGTTTCCTTGGACATTGCCTCGGAAACCCCCCTGATTATTCAAGTAATTTGCTTCCTCCTCAGAATCGAAGTCATCTCTTTCCTGTGATACAACAGCCTTGAACTTTTCTGTCTTCCCTGATAATAAATGCTTGGTAAGAAGGTCAATCTGCGTTTTCATGTGAGCCATATCCTGGTCACGTTCCTCTTCTCTTTATCTCTGTTCTGCCGTTATGCCAATAGATACAGTAGAGCTTGCTACCTCAGAATCCCTGATATGCCAAGCTCTACTCTGCTTTGTCATATGATCCAGCATATCACATGCCTCAATAAAAGTAAGGTCCATGAATGACCCACCTGCAGCATTATCTACCACTGGCATAGTCACCGAGTTCAAAGCCCTATATAATATTTCCATCAAGTGGACATTGGTCATCTGATGATTTGGGCACCGCATAAGCTTCTTCTTGAACCTCTCCCATGTCTCGTGGAGAGCTTCAGTTGGAAGCTGTCTGAAATTGGTTATCTCATCTCTTAATTGTGCTCTCTTGGATGGCGGAAAGAATCTTTCTAGGAAAGCTTATTTCAGTTGCCTCCAATTGGTAATAGAGTCAGGAGTTAGCCCGTTTGACCATAGAGTTACCTCTCCAGATAGAGACAATGGAAATAAGCGCAACCGGATCCCATTCTGTCCAACCCCTGGATTTTTAAATGATTTGTATGTTGAGATAAAATTAATCAGATGCATATTCGGATCGTCGCCTGCAAGTCCACCAAATAACCCTTTGAGTTGCAATAGCTGGATCATGGTGCTAGTGATATTGAACTTGGCTCTGGGTTCCAAGAGCGGAGGAATAATAGCCTCTGTGGAACCAGCCCCATCCAAGTCATCATCATCATCATCAAAATCAACTTGCACAGCTCGGCATTTGGGTCTCATCCTTGCTTGACGATCTCTGTTGACATTCCTGTTCACTGGTGCAGCCACATCATCTGCACGCCTTGGGTTTAATAACTTATCATCACCCAGGTCCTAATCATCAAGATTTGGTACCCAACCTGGGTTATCAACTTTTTGTTGATTTACTTACGCAGCTGCCAATGCAGCTAATCTAGCCTGCTCCTGTTGAGTAACATCCTTTCAAGATCTCGTTGCGCATCCATTCTACCAATGAGATGTGGTTCAGGATTTATAGGTAATAATGGCTGACCAGATCTTCGTATATTTGGCAGGCACTCCAGTAAACCTGAACAAAACAAAAACAACAAAAAAAAGTAAAATTTGAGAATCTTTGACCAAAGGGTCTATTAACTATCACAAACTTAGTTGACAACCATATTCCCCGGCAACAGCGCCAAAATTTGATACGCCCAAATTACAACTCTCGTTAGAAAGTGTAAGCAGTCGCTGTCAAATATAGAACCCAACTGGATCGGGTGTCGAATCCCACAGGGAATACTATTATCACTACGTATTGCAATTATTATTAGACTGTTGATCGAAGGTTCCAAGGAAAGGGGGGTTTTAGTTTAGGTGCACAATAATATTATCAGTGTAACGATGAGATGATATGTGTAATTATATTTGATCACAGAGAATAAAAAGTTAGAGTTATGTCCACCTTGTAGCTTCTACTTCTCTATTAACTATGAGTAATACGGATTTTATACATGCATGCACTTATAGAGAGATGTATTCTAATTCTAAATCCAAGTGTTTTTCAACCATCAAGGATTTATTCACCTTAGTTATCTCAAATCCAAGGTGTACAACTAATTGTACGAACTCTCCAAGAATTTAATCCTGCTAAGGCATTAACGTGTAAAATAGAGGTTAGAAACCTTATTTTCTTGTCACACTCTCTTTTCCAAACAGTAACTTTTCTATCAGACAAGTTATTGCTATAATGGCGCATTCCCTATGTTTGCAACCACGAGAATTCAATCAAAATGAAGAGAGTAATGATATAAGTGGCGTGACACATCATAAATTCAAAAACCCATAGCAATAGAGAGTATACTACAAGGTTTCCATAACCCTAACAAATAAGCTTAGCTACTCATGAATAAAGCAGAAATCAAGATAGAAATATTCATCATACCAAAACTTAGAACGATCTTGGTGATGAAGATGACTAGAGAAATTAAGAGAGAAACACGTTTCTCTCTCTGTGTCCTCAAGCTAAGCTGCTTTTCTTGTTTTCAAAATAATACAGAATATCAATCATCCCTAAAAATTCAGCAATAAGGCTTTAAATAACATCCTTCTCTACTAAATTGCTACTGCATCCTTAACTATTTAAAAATGTTGAGTTTTCCTGGGAAAAAGTTCTCATACATCACATTCAGTCCAAAAGCTGCTTTCCTTTTTATGTGAAGTTTTCCTTTGCTGTCCACAGGTCCCCAAAGTGTTGTAATCTTCCTCATTAGTACCTGAAAAGCATGCTAACCACATAGGTCAGCTCACTTAACTAAAAATTGACTAAAAGTGCGAGACTTATGTATTTTATTCTCAAAACATGGGTAAGTTATGGTGCTTAGTCGTATAAATACGCCCAACATCACTAATATAGGATCGAAGACAAGGTATAGTAGAGTGTCACCTTGAGACTTACAAGGTAAAGGGTGACATTTACCTACGAGCCCACAAAATAGTTCATAGTACAAAGCTTGTTAGATTTTACATGTGAGATGATGAGATAGTTGGATGTAGCACTTCAATTCATTTGCTTTCAAAGAATTGAAAATAACAAATCAACTAAGTTGAATGTTCTTGATTTTTAAGTTGGTACTTCAATAGGGCTCAAAATTTCCTATACTTTTGGATTACATTATGTTCGAAAATATAAATTGGCCTTGTTCTTGAGAGTTTTAACTTTGGGAGAGTTGGATTCTTTAAATGTAAGTATAGGGGTGAATTTAGAGTCCTATTTAAATGATAATGAAAAGGTTTTGGAGAATGGAGGATGTCTCAATGTTTCAAATGGGTAGACAATCAATAATGGGATTTAATTTCCCATTTAATATACTGGTTTTGGATCGGGTCGACCCAGCCGGCCCACTGGTTACGAGTTGTTGACTACCCCATAATGACTGGAGCCTTACTTCGCTCTCTAGTTATAATGACTTATCGTAACGAGTCATTGTCCCTGTAATGACTTGTTTTGAGATTTATATGACTCCAAAGATGAAATACCTAGGAATGGCCTGAGCACCATCATCCTACGACCTTGATAAATAGTTATTAGGAGTAATCATAACTCATTAAGAGAGTAGTGGGGACCTAGTGCAAGAAACTTTTCTTGTCTTTTTCTATAATCTTCAGCCCTGCACACTAAACACACAAATTACTCTATAATTTAGTAAGTACAAGAAATAGGTCACCTCCCTTGAAACACTTGATTTAATATCACAACACGATGTGGCTAGTTTGGATACTCAAACTTCACCAACTATCCCATGGGTCGTCTCCCATGCAGTGCTTGGTTGAATGATATGGCATGACGCAATATCCTTGGTTACTCAGCTTCACCAAGGCCCATATCATCACATACTTTTACCTCATCTTGGTTTCCAAAATGGCATTTCATCCTTTACCCACTTATCTTAAATAGGGGTTCACTATCATGCTCCAACTAAATAGCAACATGTGGGAATACCTGAAGCACGGTAAATGGTCCACACTATCTAGAATTCATCTTTCCAGGAAACAAGTTGAGTCTAGAATTATACAACAAGACAAAATCACTAGGATCAAATACTTTTTTCTCAATCTTCTTAACATGATAAAGCTTAATTCTTACTTTGTACTTGGAAAAACTCTTATAAGCACAGATTCAGAGTTCATCCAACTCATTCACCTTGTTTAACCTCAATGGTGCTACATCATGCCACTCCAAATTTAACTTTTTTCAACTCCAATAGTTTCTTATGCTCAAGTTTGACTAGAAAATGGCATGCTTTTCCGTACATAAGCTGATATGGGGAGGCACGTATGGGAGTCTTAAAAGCTATTTGATAGGACAACAATGCATCATCCAACTTCGTAGACCAGCCAATACTTGATCTCTCTATTAAAGACCTAAACTTGCCCATTAATCTGAGGATGGTAAGGTGTTGCCACCTTATGATTTACACCATATTTCTCAAGAAGGGACTTAAAAAATAAATTGCAAAAGTGAGACCCACCATCACTTATGATCACACGTGGGGTGCCAAATTAAGAAATGATGTTCTTCCTCAGAAAGAAGGTGACAGTTCAACCTTCATTGACGCATAGCATTACTACCTCCACCCATTTAGTTATATAGTCAACCGCCACCAAAATATATTTCTTTCAATAGGACCTCACAAACGGACCCATGAAATAATCCCCCAAACATCAAATACCTCTAAATCTAAAATTGGTGTCATGGGGAGTTCATGGTATAGTGAAATGTTTCCTTGACGCTATCAATTGTACTAGGATGATGTGTAGTCATGATAATCCTTGAAGATTGTTGGTTAATAATGCCCACACTGCAGAATCTTGTGGGTTGCGCGGGTTTCGCTATGATGACCCCTAACTAGTGATGAATGACAAGCCTCAAGGATGCTCATCATCTCCACCTCAAGAATACATCTCCAAATAACATCATCCGCATAAATCCAAAAAATATAAGGTTAATCCTAGAAAAACCTCCTCACCTCATCCATAAACCTATTACATTTCTAGAAAGATAAGTCTTCTAGTACAAGAACACTTCCCAAATAGTTGGAAAAATCAGCAAAACACGAGATTAATTCTTAAAATGAAGCCAAGAACCACTGAACTGGAAAAGTATCATCTATGTCAAGCTCATCCCCCTAGTTTTTTCATTGCCTCTTCATCAAGGCGAGATAAGTTATCAGCAACCTGGTTCTCTGTGCCCTTCTGATCTATTACCTTAAATTCACATTCTTGTAGAAAGAGAACCGAATGTATCAATCTTGTCTAGGAATCCTTTTTCTACATAAGATGCCTCAAAGCTGTATGGTCTGTATGGACAATGACTTTGGTCCCAATCAAGTAAGATCGACTCTTTTCAAAGGAAAAACACACCGTAAGCAACTCCTGCTCAGTAACTGTATAGTTCTTTTGTGTGAGGTTTAATGACTTGCTAGCATCGTAGATTGGGTGAAGGATCTTTTCACACCTCTGCCCTAAGACGACACCTAAGGCCACTCCTCTCGCATCTCACATTACCTAAAATGGTAAAGATCAATTAAGGGATACAATAATAGGAGCCAAAATCAACCACTCCTTAAGGAACTAAAAAGCCTTGGAACATGCATTATCAAACATAAAATTCACCTCCTTCTCTAAAATCTTGCAAAGAGGATTAGAAATCTTAGAAAAGTCCATGATAAACTTCCTATAGAAGCTAGCTTAACCCAAAAAAACTTTGGATACCTTTGACTAAGATTGGGGGAGGCAATTTTTTAATCGTCTTAATCCTCTCTCTATCCAAATCAATCCCCGTTTTAAGATTTTATGCACAAGTACAATACCATCCTTTACCATAAAATGGTACTTCTCCCAATTCAATACTAGGTTGCACTCCTCACAACTCTGGGACAAACTTTCCAAATAGGCAAAACAGTCATAAAAAGAGTCCCCGACTACTGAAAAATCATTCATGAAGACCTCTATCGTGTCCTTCACCTTGTCAGAAAATATTGACATCATACATCTCTTAAATGTGGTGAGAGCATTTCATAATCCAAATGGAATCCTGTTGAATGCTAAAGTCCTATAAGGGTAGGTAAAAGTAGTATTTTCCTGATCCTTATGAGTAATAGAATTATGATTGTAACCCGAGTACCCATCAAGAAAATAGTACCAACCCCTACTTGCTAACTTGTCAAGCATCTGATCCATAAAAGTTATAGGGAAATGGTCCTTTTTAGTCCAAGTGTTCATCTTTCGATAATCCATATACACTCATTATCTAGTAACAGGTCTCATGAGCACAAGTTCATTCCTCTCGTTAAGGATCACAGTAATCCTACCCTTTTGAGGAACACTTTGAAATGGGCTTAACCACTTGTTGTCCAAAATAGGTTAAACCACTACATCATCTAAGCACTTTAATTTCCTTATTTACTACTTCCTACATTAAAGGATTTAACAAACGCAGATGCTCAATGCAAGGAATGTAATCCGGCTTAAGCTATATTTTATGTGTACAAATATTAGTGGGATCCCCTCAATATCTACAATGGTCCATCCAATGGCCCTCTTGAATCTCTGCAACACTAATAGAAATGCCTAAACATGTACCTCTATCAAATTAGCAGCAATAATTACTGGTAAGGTGTTGTTGGCCCCTAAAAATTCATAGTACAAGTGTGATGAGATGGCCTTAACTCCAAGACTGGTGTCTTCTCAATAGATAGTGAATCTAGAGAAGTGATTCTATTCTTTAGATCCAAATAAAGCTTCTTTGGAACATAATTGTATGAACCTCTACCATATAATATGCTCACTATCTCGTCATACTCACCGATGCCATCGCTATAAAAATTCATGATAACGAATGCTAATGCTTTAACCTCTAGTCTCTCCTCACTTGGATAAGTCACTTTATCATCATCAATGGTATTAATAAGGAACACCACTTTCATATCATTTGGTTGTTGCATATATTGACCAATATTAAAAGTGACTTGATCATTGTTGAGTTTTTACTTCATCTTCCCCATCTCTATGTCAACCAAGGCCTTCCCGTGGCTAGTAAAGGCCTTCTATAGATAGTAGGGACTTTAAAGTCCACCTCAGAATCTAAGATCATGAAGTCATCCAAAATTATAAAGGATGCAACCTTCACCAACACATCACACAAAATACCAACTGATTTCCCAATAGTTCCATTGGCCATCAACAGTCTCATGGATGTAGGTTTGTGTGCCCCAACCCCAAATTTCTGTATACCACCAAAGGCATGAAATTGATACTAGATTATAAATCATGTAATCTTCAATAGATATTAAACGACCCAATAGTGCATGGGATGCTGAATGTTCTAGGTCCTCCATTTTCTCCACTAACGATAGGGTAGACACAGCACTACAACGATGCACATTATCCATAGGATTAAAGCTTACTGTCCGATTCTAAGTGATTATGTCCTTTATAAACTTCGCATAGCCATACATCTGCTCTATAGAATCTACAAGAGGAATGTTAACATATAACTTCTATCGCATAGACAAAAAATTATAGTACTTTCCTTCCTCTTTCTTCTTCTCAAATGTCGAGGAAAAGATGGGTAAGGATGTGGGATAGTCTTCAACACTATCTCCTCTACCTTACCTTTACCTTTATCCCTAGCAACTTCTTTCTCAACACATGTCAATAGTTTTAATGAATTAGTATTAGTCATTACTTTCTCTGACTCTGCTTTGGTTGCCTCATCTACATTAATGTTATCATTCTTTAGATCATCAACCATGATCAAGGGTGTTAACGGTTGTCTTACCACTCTGAATGGTGATGGCAAGATAGTGACCATCGTTCTTAGGGTTTTGCACTAAATTGCTTGGAAGGGTACCCGACTACCTCTGATTTAGGTTGCTGACATTTTACTGAATTATTGATCCAACTTTTTAATTATAGTATCATGCTATTCTACTTTATAGGTCAAACCTAAAATGCTTGCCTTAATCTCTTTAAGGCAACTTTCCTGGTCCATGACTTTCTTGGACAGTATCACCTCCATCCTTGATTTACTATCTCAACTGCCTATTTGAACATATCTATCCCCTTTCTCCTTGTAGTAATCCTTATGTCTCTATTCATCATTTTGTTCTCTACTCTGATCTCTGTACCTATCCCTATTTTAGTTACAACCTTGGTTTCCTTGCCCCTTGTCTCAAAAAGTAGCTAATTCTCTTTCCAGATATTTTGCCTCTTATTATAAATAAGAATCATATGATCTAGAGGCCTTACCCTATGAGCCCGCTGTATTTACCTTTTCAAAATTCAATACTGTGAACTTCTAAGAAAACAACACAACTATTGTCCTTACTTGAGCAACCTCTTGTGCCACTGTGCTATCGACAACTTTGTGCTTCCTGGAGGCACCAATAGCATAAGTTCCAATGCCTTTCTTTGCCTCCCAAGTATTCTACCCTTAATTGGTGAGAGGGATCTGACCTATCATATCGGATGCTACCTTCCAGTGCAAGAACGTGAATGCCCCACCAAAAATAGTGTATGTCATGGCCCTAGAAATGGTGTATAGGGCTCTATGAAATATTTCTAACAAATTCTGTTCCAAAATTAGATGTTAGGTAGCATCATCAACTTATTCTTACACCAAAAACATGCCTCATAAATCAACTCAGAATGTAAATACTTGAAGTTATATATCTCATCTTTCAATTGTAGCATCTTGTCTAGAGAAAAGAAATAGTCTGAATCAATCTTTACAACTCGTTCCAAGTAGTAATGGATCCATAAAGAAGTTCCCCTAACCATAATGTATCTTTATTGGTTAAAGAGAAAGGGAACAACCTAAGTTTGAAAGCCCCCTAATCTACCCCTAGTATAGTATATGAAGGGCAGGTCCAGATAAAGTCTGTGAGGTACATATTTGCGTCATTAGTTGGAAATCTCACAAATATACCCTTTAGGTTCAACAACGGTATCATAGCACTAATGACATTGAACTTTATATTCAATGGAAATACAGGAGGAATGATAGCTCTTATCTCAACAGTCTTAATGCACCCCAAGTCCTCATTTGGATCTTTATTTGGTTGCAATTACTTATATGTTGTGATTACTTGAGCTCTACCACCTCTAAATCTATCTCTATTTCCATTAAGTGCAGCTTAATGATCTGCCTCTTGTCTCTACCTTGCTAGATTTGCCTGCCGAGCTACATACTAAAAAAGTTGCTTCCCTCCTCTAGTTAGCAATTTCTGCTAATAGTTGCTCCATTTGTTGATCAATAATGTCCTGAACTCTAAAAGGTGGAGGGGCGGGTATAATATTAGGATCATATTGAACCCCTTCAATATGGTCTTTACGTATGCATTCTATCGTCGTATAATTAGGCTATACAATTCTCTCTTGGTTAGGATTTAGTGGGAGTAAGGAATTACATTTACTCCTAGTGTTAGGAATACACCTAAAGAAGAACAGAAAACTAAAACTAAAAATTGCAGCAATTTCAATCAACAACTCTATAACCATATTCCTCTACAACGATGCCAAAATTTTATGTAGCGCAAAACTAATTCTCCAAGAAAGTATATTGTGTCGATGTCAAATAATGTAGCCAACTAGGTTGGGGTCAATTCCATAGGGAATAGGTCAAACTCGTATCTCAAACATTTTTAAAGTATTCAAAAGTGAGGAAAAGTAAATAGAGGGTTTGCAATAATCAGTAAAAGTAACAAACTAAGAATGCTTTTGGTTGTAAAAAATTTAAGGTGAACATTAGGACTATGTTCCCCCTAACTTTCTAACTCCATAAGTTTCTCATGTTTCACTGAACTATCTCACCGTCTCACGTGCAGAATCTGATAGGCTAGGTATTACCAACTATTTTATGGACTCATAGGTAAATCTCACCCTTTACCTTTAGAGTCTCAGGGTTTCACTCTACTATCCCTTGTCTACGTTCCCAGTTTTGCTATAACCATATAGGTCTCAAGCTATTAGATGAGGTTTAATATCCTTGAATCACTGTCATAATTCCCTTATCCCAATCCTGATCTCTCTCGTGAAGATGATCTCGAATATATGTTGGTTCTTAGAATCGGCCACTACTAAGAAAGAAATTAACTTTAAGTAAATCATAATACACGTGTCAATATTGATCTAGCCAAATCTTAAACTTCCCTGCGTCATTCATCCGCCAAGTTACTACAACCCTAGTTCGGAAAGTTAGTTTCTCATAGCTATACAACAATTCATGGATTCAATGAAGAAAGCGTAGAATTAATTGCCCAAGAATGAAAAATTAAAATCCAAATCTCAAATTGAATAATCCCAAATATAAAGAACAAGAGTATAAAGTGTACAAAACTATGTCAAAAGTATGTAAACAATTACATAAGAACTAAAAGGTTATTTATAGAGTTTCAAAATAACAAAGGAAATCTAACAAAATAGAAAACTAGGTCGGCAGTGGTCACGCCTCTGAAAATGAGTCGTTATGTCTGGTAATAACTTGTTAACTGCTATTGTAGATATTTTTTTATTTTCAATGGCCATGACTCATTCTAAGATGTAATGAGTTATTAGTTGGGAGTCGTAATGACTCCAGAGACTTTCAACCTTTAGTAATTTCTAATCCATGCTAATAATGACTCTCTATTATGAGTTTTTATCTTTCATTGCGACTCTTGTGCTTCACTCATGCCCAGTAGAACCTCACTTGTTAACTTTCAGGACTTTTGGATAATGTGCTCAAAATGATTCCATGCCATGACTCGTAGTCACTCATCATGAGTCATATTCAGTCTCCACGTTTCTCCTAAAGTCAATATCACTCACTGTTCATGTGATGACTTGAGTCACGAGTTGTTAGGTGACTAAACAACTCATTAGCCAATCCATACTTAGCTTTTTCTGGAGCTTTTTCATCTATTTTGATCCATACCACTTTCAACCTAATTCACCTATAACATATAAAAAACACACATTAAGTCTGAAAAAAAGGCCTAAATATTTATATATTTTCACCATTATAATCATCAAAAGTGCCATAAAACCATGTCATGTCCTGAACCACTTATCTTTTCATATTGAAAAGTTTGATAATAATTTATAATGTAAGTTTTTTTACTATGCTGACTACAAATGAATTTTCATAAGATTCTTTTTTGAATTATTTTTGGAAGGGTCCACAACTATAGATTGAAACACTTCTATCATTAATCTAGTGATCATATGAATTCCTAATTGGAAATTTTTTAACCTTTAACTATTTTTAGTCAGGCCTAAATCTGCTAGTAAATTATACTAAATATTATCTTATGTTAAGATCTTTTAAACTTCACAATTATTATAATAGATTTTTAGGAAGTGACATCCTCCCTAGATGGTTGCTACAGATGTATTGACCATCCAGGTCATTTTCATAAATTTCATATGTTTCTCTATTTTGGCCCTTCTCATAGTTAGTATGGAGTATTTTAGTTGTGCCAGTCTAGGTTTCCTGTTCTTGCAGATTTTGGTTACGTTTAAGTAAGATTTAATATTTTGGAGGTTTTAAACTTGAGAAGTTTAACTTCAGTCAACATTCATATCAAAGAGACTCAGATAGGATTTTTAACAATTGTAATAGCTTAATAACATGGATTATGAGTTAAGGGGTGATGTGAGGCTATAATTCATGATTTTATACTATAGTATGCCTTACATCTTAGTTGTTTCATATGATTTTCATTTGAATTTATACTAAATACACTCGCATAGATTGTCTTGGTGTATAGGATGAGGAGTGATGGAATTGGCATTAATTTGGAGCATAACTGAATGATATTAGAGTGTTGAAGTCTAAGTAAAAGTTGTGGATAGTGATACAAAGATTATGCAAGATTGTAGATTAAGATAGGAGCTTAACAGAGGTGGAATAAAGGAAAAACGAAAAGAAAATTTACTACAAAAGGCCCTGGGTGCCACCCTAAGTGCCCTAGGCTAAATGGAAAAACTAAAATTGTCCAACTTAATGGCCTATGACACCGCCCTAGTCATAGAAAAGGGAAAAAAAGACCTATGATACCTAGTTTAACCTAGATAAATTAGATCCAACCCAAAATGCCCTAACACCCTATATATACTGCCCTTATTCTATTTATATTAGAGATTACTCTTGAAAGAAATATCAACAAGCCTATGGTATGGTACTCGTGTGCATGATCTACTTTGAGAGCGAGATTGATTCATTTTAATCCCTTGTTTATAACATGACTGCATCACGATAAAAGGGATATTCTTGTTGTGAATGCTTTCGATCACATTTATTGAAAACATTTGTTAACCTAGGATGATATCTACAAGCATATGCTTGATTTGGTATAAACTAATGAATACATAAGGCTTGTAGCTTGTGAATTTAATATTTGATAGTATATACTTGTGTCAATACTTTTCAATATCACGAGAGAAAGATAGTTTTCAAAAAAAAGTATGTTTTTAATCCTCTAGTAGTACCATTTGTAGAAAATGTTGGATTTTGTATGTGTACATAATTTGCTCAAGGACGAGCAAAGGTTTAAGTTGGGGGTGTTCTGTAGGAAAATGGTATTCAACTTGATAAATCTTGAAAACTTAAAAAACTTTCAAATTTAATTAAAATAGATATGCCACATAATATGATTAAGGAAACTTAAGAGAATCTTTAAAAACATATATATTTAAAATAGAAAAGATTGCAAAGTTTAAGAAATTTAGGTGAGTGGTTCAAAATAATACTCTTGAAAGCGTTTTAAGGCACTGAGAGTATTTACTAACTTATGATTATTTGATCTATTCGAAAAAGGCAACAAGAGTAACTGTGAACTCATGGTTATTCGGTCTATTTGAATATAACTTGTCTAACTTTGATAAAAAATGGGTTGTTTATTAATTCTTTTCAAGGAAAAAGTTTGAACATGCATAAAAGAAGTAAGCAATTTGATTTCTTTATTATTTGAGTACACGGTTAACAAATTCAACAATTTTATGAAAAGAGTAAACTTGGTTTAAGAGAAAAATGATTTGAATTAGATCCATTTAGTGCAAACACTTACACCAACTTGCATGGGAATTCTAATTTCTAGAATCAATATCTGTAGAGAATTTATATACAATAAATAAAGGAAAAAAAGGGATAAAGATTGGGTTGCTGGCCTGTTTCATGGTTGTATCTCCAATTTGAATGGGCTTTGGCCTATTTACTGTTTCTACACTTGACTGTATACTATCTTTGTGTGTCATATACATGATTTGACACCAATCATTTAATCATGTTCTTTTATTATAACCCGTATAGCATATTCTCTTTCATAGATATGCTTCTTCTGACATTGTTTTCATAGTATATCATATGTGTAGCCTGTATATTACAACATAGCAGAAATCCTTTGGGGCCTTGATTTTGAGACTTGACTCAAAATGATATTAGGTTCAAACAACCCATCTAGGAAATGCAAGAGGTGGAGTCCATTTTGACTCTAATGGGAAGTTCATGTACAAAAGAATAAATGAGGGAATAGGAACAGATGGAATAAGAATTAAACCAACATTTCACAAAAAATTATCACATTAAGAGCCTTTAATCTAAAACAAAATATATTCAAGATTTAACATATAATGGAATGGAAAGGGAGAAAGATTACATACAAATTCAGCTAAAAAAAGATGAAATAAATCCACATAATCAAGCATTTAAATTTTTTATAATGCCTTATGATTATAATAAAATGAAAATATTATTTGATATTAGTGTCCACACAAATCAAGATTGTAGTGCAGACACATAATAGCATAAGAATATAACTAGAACAAGTTTTATTTCTGAATAAAGAGAGAATGAAATCAATATTTCCATACAAAAACTAGCACTCATGTTACTCATTCAAACCAGTTGAAGAATTTTTATTACTAGAAAAAACACCAAGAAAAACATGTATCTTAAAGATAAATAATCATTTAGAGACTTTAGGAAGTTGCAAATGGTGGTCGAGTTTTATAATCTAGTAACACAGAAATTAAATCTCAAAAGAAGTTTAAAGAAAGCAAGGTTCTCTTAAACATATTTATGACCTTGATTTAGAAATAACATGTAAAGACCTAATTTTTTGTGATTTTTGTGAAATATTTATTTCTGTGTGATTTGACCATTTTACCTCTTGATACGTATCAAAATATGAAGATGGAAACTACCTAAGGAAACAAGACGCAAACAATACAAGAAAAGAAAGATAAATTTACATAAGAAACTACAAGGAATTAAGAACGAACGAGTGTATCAAACTCGAAGACACCTAAATCTTATAAAATCAAACATCAATTTCTTACGATTACCGAAAGGGGATTAGATCTTCCTCACAACCACCATTTCTAAGCAAGGTTAAACAAATGTTTTTCCAAGCACTCAAAAACTCCCATAGAGTCTCATGAATACATCATGTAAAAATAATCATCAAAAACTAAGTTAATGAAATGTCTAAGGCACCTATTTATATTAGTTTCCTTTTCAAAACTATACTATTATAAAAATAGCCCAAAAGTGGCTATTATGGAATAACCTATAAGGGCTCTCTATTCCTTATGCTAAGGCTTTACAAAATACGTTCCAATCTCCAAGCAATTATCTACACATGGGATTATGGGTTTAGGAGTTTAAAGAAGGTCCTCCTAGTGCATTGTTGAGCTCTTTGGTTGAGATAGCTCGGACCTCTTTGTGTTGACCTCAAATGATGTGATCAAAATCTTTAAGGCCGGTCAGGATTAGATCATCCACTCCTTCTCGAAAAGGATTCGACCCCGAATCCATACCTTGCAAAATCAAAGAAAGGATTTCATCATATCAAGGTTACACATGCTTTAAATATAACCAAAGATCCTTTTTGTTAAACATTAGAAATCTATTGAAAAATATACAAAGGAGTTGGCTATGAAAATCATCAAGAGGTAAGAAAACCACAATGGTCATAATGGGATCACTAGATCCAAAAGGTAAGATTACCTTTAGCTAAGGAGCCATAAGACACAATTGCTTCATCACCAATTTATGGTGCCTCAACTGATATTAAAGTCCAAGAAAAGCATATAGCAATGTCACTAAAACAAAAGGACCAACCAACAAATATACTACCTCCATATATGAAAAATCCAAAATTATCATGGATGTCATCATAAGCAAAGAGGTAGTATAGGAAGGAATCAAGTGTAAAGACTTCATCCAAGGTGGTATCATCCATAAGAATTCCGTTTGGCTCAAAAGATATAGCACATAAAGCACAAGATGATGGAATCAAGGCATTTAAGAATATATGAATTCTTCCTTTTAAGCCAATCATCAACTTGGCATCCACAAGTTAGAATTTATGCAACATGAGCACAAGTGTGTCAAACAAGGATGCACATGCAAAAACAATACCCAAAGGAGGCAATGACAAATTTGCCCTCAAGTTCTCAAGGATGATACCACCTTTGAAAGGGAGGTCATCGTCTCTACACACATATTAAAGAAGGGTATCACACAAATAGAGTTTATCCAAAGTAGTTTCAAAAGAAGACTCTTACCTTGACCTACAAGTGATAAAACCTGGGTCAAGACTGGAAGCACACAATGGTGAACTCTCTTGGAGCTTCTCATGCTCCCCTTCTTTAAAAATTCTTCCTCTTGGTTGGAGTTCTTTCCCTTGCACAAGGTTGGTCCCTCGACTGGGTTGTGAATTCCCAAGAAAGACTTTTCATCATAGGTAAGGATACAAACACCCTCATTAAAACTTTGCTTGTCATGTGGACTAAGAAATGATTTGGGTGTGCCAACATCACCATATTTAAATTTAGCATCGGGGTCGAATGGAAAGAGTGGCCATAGACACAGGTCTAGACAACACTTCTTTTCCCCATAGGTTTCACCCAAACTATAACACATAATCTCTTCATTAGTATAATCATCATCAAAATCAAGAAGAGAGTAGAGAAAGGTATCATTTAAGTCAACTGCAACCAAGGTGTCACCAAGTAGATACTTGCCATTAGGTCCAAGATCAACACCATGAGAATTCTCAATAATAGGGTCACACAAAGTAGAAGAGGAGACTATGTCCAAACAATGGATACTTTCTCTTTCCATGGAAGAATTCTCAAGTCGACACATACCACCACTAACATCAAAAGTATTATTACTTAGGCTTTCACAAGAAGCAAGCAATTCATCCTCACATGTATAAAATAAGGATGGGGTTTCAAACAAAGGATCACAACCACAATAATTTTCAAAGTAATAATCACTTATTGGGTTTCTTAAACATTCAAGCAAATAAATGTTATCATCACCCAATAGATTATCCCTTTCCAAGACCTCACATTCCTTTCCCTTAAAAGTACTTTCATCTTCAAAAAATTTCCATTTTTAGGAGGAATATTGTTACACCATAGTGGGTTGGCATATACGATATAACCTTCAAGACAAGCTATACCTTCAAAATCATTATCACCACTAGGTTTATTAGGATTGATTAAACCATCTTCGAACAAGATGTTATACCTAAAAAGAGAAGGATCTATCCCAGGGGCAAATTTAGAACATGTAAGTTCGCTATCTAAAAGGCATCCATCAAGTTCCAAAGAAGTTTTGTACACATAATCATCCCTATCAGCAAGACAATCCATAGAATTTTCTATATAAAACATGCTCTAGGGGTCACTCCTATTTTCTTGACCAACACATTCAAGTTCTTCACTCACTTGAGGACCATTAATTACAATACACATATCCTTAAGTGGTGGACTATTTTCGTACATAAGTTGATCAACATAATTTCCACAAGATGATGTACTATCATTCAACAAAATGGCTTCAACACTAGGTGGACACAATTAGATCTTACAAGAACATTCAATTCCATCATCAATAGGATCAGCTAGTGTATCCACACTCACAATGGCTTTAACACTAGGTGGACAAAAATTAATCTTACAAGAAGAGTCAATTTAGTCATCAATAGGATCAACTAGTGTATCCACACTCACAACATGTAATCATCAACAAGAGTCAAAAAAATCAGTAGACTCACATATAGGTAAGCTACTACTCACACTCAAAGGGATACTAGCTACATAATCATCACTCACATGAACAAAAGTGTAAGAGTTAGCTATTTTACCTTTAAGTTCTTCAGCATATTCATTTTTACCTTGGTGTGAAGGTCCTCCACAAGATTTGTAATCATATAAGATTACCCCCATCAAATCTTCAAAGGGTTCCTTCACTTTTATAACTTTTCCTTCTCCACTTTCCATGTTGGTACCTACACAAATGTCCTTATAAATAGAAGGACAAACAATGTTATCTTGATTTGGTGGAGCCCCCTCACTTCACTCCCTTCAACCTCTCATTTTTCCTCTCTTAGATTACCACCTTACACATCCTTACTCCTCCCAATATTTTGTCTCTCATTTTCATTTGGCTTAGAGTATGTAGCTATCTTGCCTTGATATTTGGGAATGGTAAGTGAAAAGAGATGGTTTCCCCATTGGTCTAATATTATCTTAGTCTAATTTTGCACATTCAAGACTCAATATTGTGCAAACCAATTTGCTCCCAAGCATAAATGACTATATTCCAATGGGATGATGTCATACCAAGCCTCTTCATAGTATCTATATCGGGTGAAGAAAAACTTTACTCTCTTGGAAACCCTATAGGCACACAAGGAATATAGGAAGGACAAGGATTTTTGAGGTACCCCTAGATAGTTAACCAAAAAGGGGCTGATGTAATTTGCATGACACCGATCATCAAGAATAATAACATATCTTGGACTTATTACAAGCCAAAAAAGCTACATTTGGCTTTTCTTATAATATAATCCTTGAAGACTCTCGCACATTGCCATTCCCAATAAAGGTAAGATTTGGGATCCTATTCTCTTTTAAAGGTAGATAGAGTAGGAAGATAATGACTCCTACTATACGTGTCATTTCTACCTTGGTTCCCGCTTCCACATGTTTGGGCACTAGAACAAGAAGAATTAGGTATAGTACCCTTAGACTTTGGAGATGCATACTAGGTTCTTCTCATAGGACAACCTCCACTATATCTAGTATAACCATTCACATCACTTTGACTTTAATAAGAAGTACTATAAGGCGAGGAATATCAATCTTCATACTCCATATGTTCACTCTCACCACAGCTCTTAGAAGGTGTATAAGGGAGAAGGTTATACTTTACATTGCCTTGATATTTTAAGGGGGAAGTGTACGCCCTCTTACTTTCCCCATCTTCTTTATAAGAACTCTCACAAGGTTCTTCATCATCCCCGTACTAACTATAAGAACTAGGCACTTCATTCATCTCACTTTCTCCTTCAATATAGTAACCCTCATTCTTGTCCATGTTTGATAATGGCTATATTCATAGCCCCCATAATCTCCATCATTGTCGTAGCCATAACATTCTTCACTACAATCATAGTCTCCCATGTCATAGTCACAATTATCAGAGGCTATCGAAGACATGTTCCCCTTATATCACCTTGTACCTACAAAATGAACAAACAAGGTTACTAGTAAAAGATCCTCACCAACACTCATAAACTCACCTTTGTAATCTTAACAATTGGAGCGGTGAATGTTGAAAGTTGACTATACTACAGTGGCCAATAAGGTATCAATAAATACATTTTAGCCGGAATGGATTCTTGTTTTATCAACTCAAGACACAGAAAAAAATCTACTTATGAAGTAGAACCAAAGAAGTTACGATGAACTAAAATGAGAAAAGCACACAAAGAAAGAAGACATAAAAAAATGAATACAACAACTAATTCAAAACTAAGTAGGTGATTACTAGTTATTAATTAGAATTAGAATCAAATAAAAGAAACTTAGAATCTAAATATGAGCTTTAAGGTAATTTAAACGGTTGATAATATGGTTGCCTTGAATATAACATTGAATGTTGGTAAGTTTTGGAGATTTTCTTGTTTCCAATTTAAATTCAATCAGTCTT
Source organism: Capsicum baccatum var. pendulum (assembly GCA_030864225.1). Lineage (NCBI taxonomy): Eukaryota > Viridiplantae > Streptophyta > Magnoliopsida > Solanales > Solanaceae > Capsicum > Capsicum baccatum. The sequence continues at coordinate 166,777,308 of CM061556.1, read as the reverse complement.
CATCTGGGAGGTATTGAAATTGGCTATGGATGAAAAAATACAAAGAATTTGGACCTTTCAATTATTCTTTCAAGCTCAAGAGAGTTTGAATTCTCTTGTGGTCCCCTTCTTGTATTTTTCTTTGTCTTCTTCCTTGAGAATATTCCCTTTTGATGCTTTTTAATACTTTTCTTTATTTGAAAGACTTGGAATATTCTTTGAGACAAACAAGTTCCACACCTTCTCTCACCTTTTTTTTCAAACAAACAACATTTTTTGAATGTTCTTCAACAATATATAAAGATGATGAAGAACACCAACAACATTCAAACTTGAACCCTAAGCAAATGGCCTCGGAATTTAATATTTTTTTATTTTCCAAGATCACATTTGACTCCCAAACACAACCAACATATTTTCAAATCCAAAACCTCAACAACAACCTTCCAAATTTGAGATCCCACCTTCAAGTTTCTTCAACTCAAGCTCAACAATGATGGATAACTCAAATCAACCCAAAAATAGCTCAAATTTAAGATATAGACTCTATTAGTGTTAGGGAACAATGATCTAACACTAGAAAAACCAAAACACACAAAAATCTAAGAACTAAAGTTTTGGCCTAGGGGTAAAATGGGTATGCTACATTTTTTTGAATTTTCAATTTTGAAACTTCTTTTTTGTCGATTTTCAAGATAAAAAAACTCAAGATTGACTTTGTAGGAATGAAATTAAGCTTATCCCTGATACCAAATGATAAAAATCGAGATACGAAGATAGAAACTACCTAAGGAAACAAGACGCAAACAATACAAGAAAAGAAATATGAGTGTATCAAATTCGAAGAACCCTAAATGTTATAGAATCAAACACCAATTTCTTATGGTGACCATAAAGGGTATTAGATCCGCCTCACAACCACCATTTCTAAAGAAGGTTCAATAAATGTTTTTCCAAATACTCAAACACTCCCATGGAGTCTCATGAATACATCATATAAAAATAATAATTAAAAACTAAGATAATGCAATACCTAAGTCACCTATTTATATTAGTTGCCTTCTCAAAACTAGCCTATTATAAAAATAGCTCAAAAGTGGCTATTTTGGAAATAAGACAAGAAAGATCTTTATTTCTTGAGCCAAGGCTTTCCAAAATCTATTCCAAGCTCCAAGCTATAACATCTTGTACTTTGCTTGTACTTGTTCTAATTATACAAAACTTTGTATAGCCTTGTGGTATAGGTAACGGATAAGATTTGTTATGTGAGTATTAATAGTGTAGATGGAATTATAGATGTTTCCCGTACATTTTAATGTGATGCGATCAAGTTAACATTGATTAAACTATTTAAACTTAGGATCATAAGCTAGTATTTGAATCTAAAGTTTAAAGTGACCAAGTATATACAAGTTTTAAGTAAGATCCAAGGGAATAAGAACTGAAAATGGAATATTTTATTGAAGTGCTTGCTTGACTTACCTAAGCTAGTTGGTGAGTCACCTACTTGAGATATATGGACCAAGTTAATGGACCCAATATTATGGATCAAATTTGATCCTATGTTAAGGTACTTATTTAGGCCTAAATTAAGTAAAAGAAAAGGAAATGAAGAAATGGACCAACACTTAATTCTAAAAAAGGCACAAGTTAATTGAGCCCAAATAAGAACTTAATAAAGTATGTGCATCACCTACTTTGACCTTTTAAATAGCTTGATCTCTTTGAGTAGGTGCATCACCTACTTTCACCTATTTGACCCATTTTGAGGTCCAAAATGCTACTAAATAGATGGCCAAAAATAGGGGATTTATAATGCTAAGTTGCTGGTTATTTCCTTTAATTCTAAGTCATAAAATTACCATATTTCATAAAGGTCTCTCTACTTTCTCTAGAACAACAAAGATCTACCCTATTCTTCTTCTAAGGTTATTGAAGAAACCCCCAACCTTTGCAGGACAAGGTAACTAAAAGCACTTCTGGTTTAGCTTAATTATCTAATAAAAGATTAGGAAAAAATGTTATAAGTGCTTAATTATTAATTCATGGAAGAATATAGAACAAGCTACTCGCTCACTTTCTTTGTTATTAAGAGATCTCTTTTCTTCTTTGGTTTAAAGTGTGAAGGAAAGTGAAAGTTGAAGTTCTTGAGGAGTTCAAATTTAAAGGATAAGTTGCATAATTGACGTAAAGTGACTTCCCCATTTTTTTCTCATTATATATGAATTTGTGAAAGAATTATGGAAGTGTTGTTATTGAGAACTCAATAAATGATGAGTTCGGTAACTGATTGCTACAACAAAATAGATTTGGGGTTGTTTTGTGGACTATTTTGTGTGTATATGTTGGGGGCTGCCAAGTTGATATTGGGGAAAGGTTTAATTAGTTTGTATTGAAATATAGAATAACGGTGTGGTGGTACACCACCGAACTAATGGTAGTATACGTCTACTGCCTATTCTGTTTTATGTATTGTTTGGAAGGTATAATGAACCTAAAGTTGTGTCAGAGGATCTTATATGACTATGTATGGTATGCAGATGTAATTGGATAAAATAAGGGTTAAAATAACACCCTTGATTGATAAATTAAGGGCTTACTTCCCGGCCACTATTTAGGTGAAATTAAATATCCCAAATGTGTTGGTTGAATGCTAATATTAGTTTACCATATATTTTACTATAGATAAGTAATCCAAAAGGCGGGAAGTCAAGTTGGGTTAGTATAGGAGTTGTACGACCAGGTATGTAAGGCATACTCTATTTTGCACTCTTTGGCATGAAATCAGACATTTGTTCCATCAAGTAAGCTTCTAAGGCTATCCTATCACAAGTGATACTTAATATCGGCGTATTATATCCCATGTAACCAATAACTTTGTTACCACTCTCTAACATTTTAAAACTCCTCAATACGTGCTTATTGTTAAGCCTGTATGTCTATTTTCATTAAAAAATTTCAGGAGTTCTCTGTTTACTCAAATAAGACCCATGTGTTATTTTCAGCTCCTAAACACTTCATTTGCGTGCCAACATCTCCCTACTTCATTGTTGTTTTATTAAGTACCCATTTACATTGTCTCTTATTAGTAGATTACTGTTTTAAGGTACCATAATGTTATGACCACCAAAGTAACAATCTCAAAGGCTAAATAAACTATGTAATGCAAATCTATATTAAATGGGTGGTAATGGAATAAGCCTAGCATGGGAAAATCCTGATACTTTATTTGTGTAGAAGCTCAAGGGCATAATCCTAGCATGGGTTGATCCCAATATTTATTTATGGGTGGAAGCTCAAGGGCGTAAGCCTAGCATGGCCAATCCCGATTTGTCTATTTACCACTGATTAGCTGGCCATTTGTATCATATGACTTACAAAGATTATAAAGTCAGAAAGGTAAAATAAATAATGGAATATAATGTACCTAACCCTACAAATATATATAAAGGTGGTCTACTAGCACTATTTGTACACTTATATCTGGTTTCCATTGAGCTTCTATATCATGTGTGGTTACTTTTAGCCTTACATATCCAGTACATACTTTTGTACTGATGCCCTTTATAGGGGACCTATATTTCATGCTTGAGGCACAAGTGATTTCGTAAATACACCTTCTCAATGAGAAGCCCAGGATATCCAGCAGCTCTTGGTGAGCTCCAGACTGATTTGGGGCTTTTCAGGTCTATTTTATATATTTTGGTATTTTACAGTAGTCAAGAGTAAGGTGGGGGTTTGTCCCGACCTTAACTAGATATCTATGTATCTTTTAGAAGCTTTTGTAGACCAATGTAAAGTTAAGCATGATAGTGTCTTATCTTTTTTATGTTATGGCCCTAATGGCCAAGTCTAGTATATATAGTTTTGAGCATATCGTTTGTTTCTCATCAATGTATTATATCCATGTATGGTAAAACCTTTGGTTATTATAGTTACCTACATAAGGAGTACGAGGTCATGGATTGATTCTCTCGGGCCTTCACGTCGATGGGTGCCAGTCCACCCCAATAGGATTTGAGGTGTGATAAAAGTGGTATTAAAGCAAGTCGTCCTAGGGATATTTAGGGGTTGTCTCTTTTTTTTCATATGTTAGATCATGTAATAGAGCTCATGTTGTAGGGAGTCTACAAAGTTTTGTCTACGTAGAGTATTGTTTATAGGTGTTTTGTGCACCACAGCTATAAACAGGAGGCAATGGGATATTTAGGGGTTGTCTCTTTTTTTCATATGTTAGATCATGTAATAGAGCTCATGTTGTAGGTAAAGTCATATTTAACCATTGAATCTATTTTTTTCTCTTTTATTATAGTAAATATTTTGGTTACAAGAAAGAGTAAGAATACAAATAAGTGAATAGATATGGCTGTCGGAGAAGGGACCAATAAGTCACCACCTAGGAAAGTTAATCAAAGTGAGGCTCAAGCTAAGTTTGTATCATAAACTTCTTATACTCCTCAATCTCCAGAAGAGTTAAGAAGGAGAAGAATTGTATCCTCAAATCCACCTATTAATGATACTGAGCAAGATCTAATGAATGCGGTGCAATTGTTGGCTCGTATAGCTGCTAGACAAGATCAAGGAGAAACTATTCTAACCTCAGGTTCTAGTGGTGCACATAGGGCAGCTAGCCTACAGACACAGGTTTCCTTAAGCTAGATCCTCCCATATTCACCGGATTAGATATTAATGAAGACCTATATGACTTTATTAATCAAATCCAAAGGGCTCTAGATGTCATGCATGTATCAGGTAAAGAGACAATTGAGCTAGCAGCATATAGATTCAAAAGGGAGGCTATATTTTGGTATGAAGACTAAAAATGATCTAGGGATATCGATTCACCTTCGACAATGATATTTCTTGATCATTACCTTTTATTTGAGATCTGAGAGGCTTGTGAAGATCAATTCCTAAATCTTCACCAAGGAAATATGAGCGTGACGAGGTAAAGCCTCCAGTTTAACTCTTTGTCTAGGTATGCTCCTAATGTAGTAACTACTATGGATAATAGAGTACATCGATATGTGGATTGATTAGATCTATATCTGGTTAGAGATTGTACTATTGCTGCTCTAAATAAAAACATAGACATAGCCAGGACACAAGCTTTTGCAGAAAAAATAGAGGATCAAAGGCAAAGAATAAGAATACAAAAATTATAAAGAGAGTATTCCGAGAGGGCCAAATCTACGGAGAAGTTTATGGAATCCCAAGAATAGTTTAGGCCTCGATTTTCTAATAGACCACCTAATCCACTATCTTCTTATTCTACATCTAGTGCTCCATCATAGTTTTAAAGGTATAAAGGCAACCAGTTTGGGCAAAGAAGTGAGAGTCAGAGTTCATGAACAGTGGGGTATCAAGAGAAAGGGAGTATGATCCAATTAAGAACTTCGTGGTGTCCATTTAAATAATGTCAAAAGCTTTATTTAGCTACAGGTCGGTTTAGGAAAAATGATTGCTTTTGTTGTGGTATGTCGGGGCATATGAAGACAGAACATCCATAAAGAGGCATAGGTGGTATGACATGACCTATTGGATCAGTCGTTGCGTTATCATCATCGATGCCATATTTAGGTAGGGGTGTACAGCTTATGGTTCATGGTAGAGGTGCTAAAGGAGCAGCTAGCTCTAGAAGAGTTCAGAATCGTACATATGCTTTAGCGGATCGACAAAATTTAGAGGCTTCTCCGGATGTGTTTACAGGTACATTGTCCATCTTTTCACAAGATGTATATGAATTAATTGATCCGGATTCTATATTGTCTTATGTCACTCCATTAGTTGTTGGAGATTTTAAAAGAATACCAGAATTGCTAGTCAAGCCATTTGAAGTGTCTACACCGATTGGTGAATCTATTATAGATAGGAGAGTGTTTTGAAATTGTATAATAACTATTTCTAGTCGCAATACAATGGCTGACCTTGTTGAGTTAGAAATTGTAGATTTTGATGTTATAATAGGTATGGATTGATTGGCTTCTTGTTATGCCACAGTAGATTGCCGAACTAAGAGGGTGTATTTCCGTTTTCCAGGAGAGGCAGTCCTTGAATGGAGGGGTAATATTAGTGTGCCAAGAGGTAAATTTATTTCTTATTTTAAGGCAAAAGGATAATTTCTAACGGTTACATATATCATCTAATTAGAGAGAAAGATTCAGATACAGAGCCACTAACTCTTCTAACTATTCCAGTGGTAAATGAATTTCTCGATGTACTTTTTGAAGATCTTCTAGGTTTGCCTCTAGAATGATAAATGGAGTTTGGAATTGATGTGATTCCAAGTACTCAACCAATCTCAATTCCTTCATATAGATGGCCCCGAAAGCATTATGGGAGTTGAAAGAGAAATTTAAAGACTTGCTAGAAAAAGGAATCATAAGGTCAAGTATGTCCCCTGGGGTGCACCAGTGTTATTTGTGCATAAGAAAGATGGATCATTGAGAATGTGTATTGACTACCGACAACTGAATAAGGTAACTATTAAGAACAAATATCCCTTCCGAGAATTGATGACTTATTCAACCAGTTTCAAGGTCCAAGTGTTTTTCAAAGATCTATTTGAGGTCAGGTTAAAACCAAGTGAGTCTCAAAGAGAAGGACAAACCCAAGACAGCTTTTAGAACACAGTACGGTCATAATGAGTTTTTAGCCATGTCCTTTAGGATAACTAATGCACCCACAGCTTTTACAGATTTGATGAATATGGTGTTGAAGCCATTCTTAGATGTTTTCATGATAGTTTTCATAGATGATATTCTGGTTTATTTGAGATCAAAGAAGGACAATGCCATCCACTTATGACAGGTGTTATAGATTTTTCATGATAGTAAGCTATATGAAAAGTTCTCTAAATGTGAGTTTTGGTTAAAAATATGTGGCATTCTTATGTCATATTGTATCTAATAAAGGAATAAAGGTTGATACTCAAAAAATAGAAGTTGTAAAGAACTAGCCAAGACTTACAACACCTATAGAGATTCATAGTTTCCTTAGGTTAGCATGTTATTATAGAAGGTTTGTTGAAGGATTTTCTTTAATTTCTGCACCTTTAGCAAATCTAATACACAAAGTATCCAAGTTTCAATGGAGTGATGCATGTGAAAGAAGTTTCCAAGATTTGAAAAATAAGTTGACTTATACACCTATATTGGTACTTCCAGAAGGCACAGAAGAGTATCCAATGTATTGTTATGCTTCAAGAATTTTCTTAAGGTGTGCATTGATGCAGCATGGTAAATCATAGCATATGCCACAAGACAATTGTTGCCACATAAGAAGAATTGTCCAACACATGATCTGGAGCTAGCAGTGGTTATATTTTCCTTAAAGATATGGCTTCACTACTTTTATGGGATTCATGTTGACGTATATACTGACCACAAGAGTTTTCAATATATCTTTAATTCAAAGAACCTAAATTTGAGGCAGCGAAGATAGCTTGAGCTATTAAAAGACTATGATATTGATATCTTGTATCATTCAGGAAAAGCAAATGAGGTAGATGATGTGTTAAGTCATAAGGCTATGATGGGAACTTATGGTCAGCATACAAAACAACAAGGGATGACTAAAGATCTATACCAGCTAGTTAATTTAGGGGTTCACCTTCTTGAAACTCCAGATGAGGAGCTTATTATGCATAATGCGGCAGAATCTTCAATAGTAGCCGAAGTAAAAGAGAAGTAATATGAAGATCCTATTCTATTATGGATTAAGGATAATTTACAATGTGGTATGATAAAGGTATTTGAGCTTATACAAGAGGGAGTACTTCAGTGCCAAAATAGATTGTGTCTGCCTAATGTTAGATAGGCTAAGAAAGAGGATTATGATAGAGGCACATCATTCAAGGTATTCTATCCATCCAGGGTTTACTAAAATATCTCAGAATTTGAAAGAAATGTATTGGTGGGGTGACATGAAGAAGAAATTTTCAAAATTTGTAGCCAAATGTCCAAATTATCAAAGAGTCAAAGAAAAGCACGAAAAGCCCGAGGATTATACAATGTATGGATCTTTCAATCTTGAAGTGGAACATGATCAACATGGATTTCATCACTAGTTTACCTCACACATCTCAAAAGTTTGATTCCATAGGGGTGATAGTTGATGGTCTTACCAAATTAGCATATTTCCTATAGATTAGGACCACTTACACAGTCAAAGAGTATGTGAAATTATATATCAAAGAGATAGTTTGATTACATGGAGTACCAGCCTCTATTATATTAGATAGGGGTGCTCAATTTACTAAAAAAATTTTGAAGTATTTTTAAAGAAATTTGGGAACACAAGTTAATTTAATTACAACTTTCCACCCTCAAACAGATGGACAAGCCGAATGTACTATTCAAACACTTAAGGATATACTACGAGCTTGTGTATTGGACTTTAAAGGTATATGGGATGATCATTTACCTCTAATTCAGTTCATCTATAATAGTAGCTATCATTCAAGCATCAAAATGGCACCATATAAAGCTTTGTATGGAAGAAAGTGTAGATCACCAATTGGATGGTTTTAAGTGGGTAAAATTTCCTTGATCAGGTCAGATCTTGTTCATCAAGCTATGGAAAAGGTTAAAGAAATCCAACAGCAGCTAGAAATAGCCCAAAGTCAACACAAGTGATATACAGATGTTAAAAGAAGGGGGCTAGAGTTTGCTATAGGTGAATGGGTATTCTTGAAGGTGTCAGCAATGAAGGGGTTATGACATTTGGTAAGAAAGGAAAAATAAGTCAACATTATACAGGCCGATATAAGATTACTCAAAGGTTTGGCCAAGTAGCTTATAAATTAGAGCTACCATAAGAGCTCTCAATAGGTCATCCAGTATTTTATGTCTCAATGCTTCGAAAGTGTATGGGTGATCCATCTCATATTACTCCTACTGAAGATGTATAAGTTCCAGAATATCTCACTCATGAAGAAATACCTATTGCTATCGTAGATCTACAAGTTAAGAAGTTAAGGAATTAAAAAAATAGCGTTTGTAAAAGTGCTTTGGAGAAACCAATAAGTAGAAAAGATAACATGGAAAGCTAAAGAAGCGATGAAATTCAAGTACCCCCATTTGTTCAAATACGAAGAAAAAGTTTGAGATGCTGAATTGAGGAAATAATAAGTAAGTGTAATATATAGGTACTATGTGATAACATGAGTATTAAACTTAGTCTTGAACTTGTTTTGGTTGGACAATTATGCTAACATTCAAGGATGAATGTTCCTAAGGGGGAAGGATGCAACATACCATATTTTTCTTGTACTTGTTCTAATTATATGGAACTTGGTATAACCTCATGGTGTAGTCAACGAATGAGATTTGTTATGCAAGTATTAAAGCTGTAGATCGAATTATAGATGTTGCCCATACGTTTTAATGTGATGCGACCAAGTTAACGTTGATACAACTATATAAACTTAGGATCATAAGCTAGTATTTGAATCTAAAGTTTAAAGTGACCAATTATATACAAGTTTTAAGTTAGATCTAAGGGATTAAGAACTAAGAATGGAGTATTTTCTTGAGGTTCTTGCTTGACTTAATTAAGCTAGTTGGTGATTCACCTACTTGAGATATATGGACCAAGTTAATGGTCCCAAGGTTATGGATCAGATTTGATCCTATGTTAAGGTACTCATTTGGGCCTAACTTAAGTAAAAGAAAAGGCAATGATTAAATGGTCCAATACTTACATCTTCTAAAATCCCAAGTTAATTAAGCCCAAATAAGAACTTAATCAAGTAGGTGCATCACCTACTTGGAACAATTTGACCCATTTTGAGGTCTAAAATGCAGCTAAATAGATGGCCATAAATAGGGGCTTTATAAGGCTAAGTTTCTGGTAATTTCTTTCAATTTCAACTCACAAAAGTACCATATTTAATAAGGTTCTCTGTACTTTCTCTAGAACAACAAAGAGCAGTGTTATTCTCCTTCTAGGGTTCTTAAAGAAACCTCCAACCTTTGCAAGCCAAGGTAAGAGAAAACACTTATGGTTTAGTTTAGTTATCTCATGGAAGATTAGGAAACATGCTATAAATTCTTAATTATTAATTCATGGAAGAATATAGAACAAGCTACTTGCTCACTTTTTCTTTGTTATTAAGAGATCTCTTTTCTTCTTTGGTTTAAAGTGTAAAGGAAAGTGAAATTTGAGGTTCTTAAGGAGTTCAAATTTAAAGGATAAGTTGCAAAATTGAGGAAAGGTTACTTACCTATTTTGTTATCCTTTTATACGAATTTGGGATAGAATTATGGATGGGTTGTTACTGAGAACTCAAGAAATGATGAGTTCAATAACTGATTGCTACAATAAAAGGGATTTAGCATTGTTTTGTGGACTATTTTGTGTGTATATGCTGGGGGTTGTCAGGTTTTATGTTGGGGAAAGGTGTAATTAGTTTGTATTGAAACATAGAAGAAAGATATGGTGGTACACCACCGAACTAATGGTTGCATATATTTGTTGCCCATTCTGTTTCATGTATTGTTTGGAGGGTATAACGAACCCAAAGTTGTGTCGGAGGATCTTATAAGAATATGTATGGTATGTTGATGTAATTAGAGAATAAACGGGTCAAAGTAACACCCTTGATTGATAAATTAAGGGCTTACTACTAGACAACTGTTTTGGTAAATTTAAATAGCCCAAATGTGCTGGTTGGATGCTAATATTAGGTTACCATATATTTTATTGTAAATAAGTAATCCAAAAGGCAGGAAGTAAAGTTGGTTTAGTATCGAAGTTGTACGACTAGGTATGTAAGGTATATTATATTTTGTACTCTTTGGCATGAAATCGGACATTTGTTCCATCAAGTATGCTTCCAAGGTTATCCTATAACAAGTGATAGATAATAGCAGCATATTATATCCCATATAGCCAATGACCTTTTTCCCACTCCCTAACATATTAAAATAGCTTAATACATGCTTATTATTAAGCATGCACATCTATTTTCACTAGAAAATTTTAGGAGTTCTCCGTTTACCCAAATAAGACCCATGCATTATTTTCATCTCCTAAACACTTCATTTGTGTGCCAACGGCTACCTTCCTCATTGTTATTTTATTAAGTGCCCATTTACATGTTTCTTCTTGGTAGATTATTATTTCAAAGTACTATAATCTTATGAACACCAAAGTAATAATCTCAAAGGCTAAATAAACTAAGTAATACAAATTTGTATTAAATGGGTGGCAGCTTAGGGGCATAAGCCTAGCATGGGTCGATACCAATGTTTATTTATGAGTGGCAGCTCAGGGGCATAAGCCTAGCATGGTTCGATCTTAATTTTTCTATTTATGACTGATCAGCTGGTTATTTGTATCATATGACTTACAAAGATTATAAAGTAAGGGGGGCCTGTATTTCATGCTGCAGGTACAAGTGCTTTAGCAAATACATCTTCTCAGTAGAAGCCTAGGATATCCAACGGCTATTGGCGATCTCCAGTTTGATTTGGGGCTTTCCGAGTCAATTTTATTTATTTTGGTATTGCACCGTAGTCAAGAATAAGGCATGGGTTTGTCCCGATCTTAACTAGATGTCTATGTATTTTTAGAGGCTTTGTAGACCAATGTAAAGTTAAGCATGATAGTATCTTATCTTTTAGATGTTATGGCCCCAACGGCCAAGTCTTGTATATATATAGTTTTAGGCATGTCATTTATTTCTCATCAATGCTTTATATCTATGTATGGTAAAATCTTTGGTTATTATAATTACATGCATGAGGAGTACAAGGTCATGGATTGGTTCTCTGGGGCCTTCACAGTTATAGGTGTTTGTCCAGCCCAATAGGATTTAAGGCGTGACACAAGCAATTATCCACTTGTGGGATTGCTGGTTTAGGAGCTCAAAGAATGCCCTACTAGTGCATTGTTGAGCTATTAGATTAATCATGGCTCAGACCTCTTTATGTTGGCCTCAAATAATGTGATCAAAAGCTTTAATGCCGGTCAGGATCGTATCACCCCTTCCCATAGTTTCTTTATGATATTTATGTGGTGTGGAAATAATTGACATGTTCCCAATGAATTTTGGTGTGATTTGTGATATATTATCATTTTTGGTGGTTATAAAGGCTTTGTAGTTAACTTTGGTCAACATTTATTTCTCTATGTATTAGATGGAAAATAGATTGTGCCAGCAGATTTAGAACATTACTTTTATGTTCGTAACATGGTTTGTGTGGTTTTATAGATTTTATATCTCATTTCGACCATTGGATTGGAAAGTTGTAAAATTAGGTTTTGGGGGTCAACTTTGTGAAAACAATATTTCTTTGAAAATCTGATGTAGGCATTAAGTCCAGAGCATTGAATTTAGTCTTCTAGCATAGTTAATTTGAGTTCTCGGCATTTCAGATGAATCCCTAGGGGTCTACGGAAACTTAAAATTCTCCAAGTATCTACTTGGTGCACTACTTAAGCCACATGTTTTTCACTTAAAAGACTTGGCTTGACATCCAAAGTGTTGCCTAAGTACCACCAGGCTCGCTTAAGCGAGTGTTTGGTTGTTTACATGACAAGGAGGGCATCACACAAGTGATGGTTACTTAAGCAACCTAGTGGTCACTTAAGCAATGTGTGGGTGGCTTATATCCTTCATTTTTGTGATTTTTTTGCCATTTTTGAGACTTGGAGTTTTAAATTTCAAGTTCTTTGGCGATTTCTTCCTTTTTTGAGCTTGAGTAAGCTCCAAATACCTATTTTAATTATTTTTGATCAATTCTTGTCATTTAAATACTTTTAAAGCTTGAAATGAAAGATGGAATTTAGGGATTTTGGCTCGGAAGACCTAAAATTGGTAATTCTTTGATTAAAACCCCTATTCTAACTCATTCCAACTTTGTGTCAAATGATAGGTCTTCGAGTTAAATTTCCAACAATACCAATTTTGCTAAAATTCCGCACCCGAGCAAGAAGTTATAGCCTTTCAAAGTAGTATGCGTCGCCTAACCAATCGCACATGGCCACTAGAAAGCATATGCTATTGCATATGCGGCGCCTATGTAAATATAGGCAATATCATATGCGGCGCCTATGTAAATATAGGCGATATTATATACAGCGCCTTTGTAAATATAGGCGATATTATATGCGGCGCCTATGTAAATATATGCGATATCATATGCGGCACATATCTTATGGTTTTAAGTGACTTAAACACTCCATTTTTGGGGGAAAATGGTCCTTTTCCTACCCTTATTCAGCCATAAACACGAAATTCAGTCCCTAATTCTCAAAATACATCCACATTCATCTAAAAAGTCTGAAGAACACTCCCAAAGGTTTCAAACAAAAAAAAACAAATAAATCAAGACTTAACCGTGGGTTTTCAAAATTAATTAGAGATTCGAAATCTCCAATCCACAGGATTTAAGAAGCACCCATTATTTTCCGAAATAGAGGTACGCAGGGTTTTCCTAAATTCTCATGGGCATAGAAAAATCTTGTTTTAGAATGGGGTTTGTAAATTTATGTATATATTCACGTATTAAATATTTTAACATCATTGTTTTGGTCTTTTGACCTTTCCCAAAGTGATTTGAGAATATGAATGTATAAAACCATGTATTTAAGAATGAATTCTTGTTGAGAGCATGATTTTCGGTGAATTCCCTCTTATTATGAATTTTTCATATTTCTCATAGCATATGAATTATTTTGCAATGCATCCTTGAAAAGTACTATAAGAAATGATTGAACTCTTATTATGGTTTAAAGGTGGTCTTAAATCACTAAAGAGGGAATCTACCATGAATTTTTAATGTTCATAATGCATGTAATGAAAGAGTGCATGGATTTGCTAAAGGCACTAGACCACCATATGTTGATAAAGTTTTTGCATTATTTTGACTTGAGTTTTGAAACACGAAATTTTCTATATCAGTTTCATGTTTTTAGAGGTCTAAGTTATGCTTTAAATGAAAGATTTAGCTTAGTGTATTATGGCTTAGAAATCATGACTTGCAAGTATTGGTATGACGATACCAATTCAGACCAATGCCATATCAGACTCAGACTAATAGACATTTCAGTCTATCGTAATTTCAGATATTCAGAATGTTGCATGTACAGAAAAAGTTAAAAAGGGGCATACAGATATGTTAGGTGGTTCCCTGAAGAGGACTTGAGTTTAAGCAACTCATTGCCTTAAACTGTGGTTTGCTGACCCAGGTATATTATTATATGCTGACTTAAGTGTCGTATGGCGTATCAGATTCAAGAACTCCAGCCCTTGCGGCATACTCAAGTTGGAGGCTTCCCTGCCGAGTCAATGGTGGATTCCATATCGCCTATGGAATATCAGACTCGTAGGGGATACCACCTAACTCAGAAGTAATACACAGATCAGATTTTGAGATTTACAGACAAGTTACATGTTTTCAGAAGGTGCCCATATGTTTTTCAAAAACTATTTTATGTATAATATTTGATGAACATTTGCTCTAACATATTATATATATATATGTTCAATTACTCTATTTTGGATTGCTTCGCGTACCAGTACAATTGTGCTGACCCCCCTTCATCCCAGGTACTGAGGCGCAGTCTAAGGGTCCAGATCCTCAGTAGAGTCTACAGATAGGGTTGTCTCAGAGTTCAGTTGGTGAGCCTTCTTTTCTTCGGAAGGCCTAGTCATTTAGGTATTTATTTTAGTATGGCTGTTGGTCTGCTGGGGGTCTTGTCCCAGTTATTCAGATAGTATGTCAGTAGAGATTTTGCAGAATATTGCATATGTTTATTAAATATTATTGGTCATATTTTTGGGCCTTTAACTGTTTTAAATTGTTGACCATGTTTCCATATTACTGTGTCTATTCCGTATTACTTTGGAAGAGGGTTTGGAAAAGTAGAGTCATGTTATTGTTCTACGTAGCATGATAGTGTAATAATTCCTTAGTTAGATACCTTATCTATTTATTCAATCTAAGAACCTCAGCAGTCAAAGTTGAAACTCTCTTCTTTAGTTCAACATTCTCAATTCTAAGCTCTTCAGCGACACTTGGATCCTTTTTGGAAAGATGTTGAATTATCTCTTGTAATTTGATAATATCTTCATCCTTAGAAATTGAGTTGAATTTTAGTTCTTCTATTTCTTTGTTGAATTCCTCTTAAGAGATGTTATCTGATTTCTTTCCAGCACACTCAATTTTAATCAGAGTCTTCATACAAAATAGTTGTATCACAGTTCTAGCGGTTCCATATTCATAGACAATACCAAAATGATCAAACACTTTGTTCAACCAATATCCATAAGGCATACCATATTTTCCATTTTTCTCATGAACAGCTTTATGCATATGCTCTATCATTAAGGCTGGTAGTCAAATGAACTCAAACTACTAAGACACTCCATCATATAAAAATCAGTAGTAGAAGTGATTTTCCTCTTTTGTGATCTAGGCAGAATCACTTTGTTACCAAAATCAAAGATTAATTGAACCTCACTTTTGAGTGATTTCCTATTCACTGTCGCCACATATTTTCCTTTAATCTTTAGTGAATTTTTCATGAACTCTATTGATGGTTGTTGCTTTGAGACAGTCCTTACACACTAATAGAAATTTGTAGAATTTTCCAAAGTGATACAGCATCAAGATTCATCTTATTCCCTTGAACTATAGCAATCAGCTTCCGTCTATCTTCGAAAAATCCAATATGAAATAAAATTCCTTAACTACCTCATTAAAAACTATGGGATGGGTCCTTCCATAAGATGGATCCATCCTTGATGTTTAACAAGCTTAACTAATATCATCATACCTAGTTCTGTTAACACATTTAAGTTAAAGATATTCCCAGTTAGTATTTTTGATTTTTTAAGAATCTGTTTCTCACTTCTGTAGACACAACCTTTCTTTTTTTTCTTGTTTTCCCTTTTTAGAAATACTAATGGGTTCTTCTTCAGTCATTTTTCTATTCTTAAAACTAGGTTCTTCAGAAGTTTGCTCCTTCCCAGCAAAACTTTTAGATTTATCTTCAGGAATTCTTGTTATCTGACTGAAATTTTGTTTTGTAGGACCAAACAGACTCTTTCTTGGTTTGTAGCAACCAAGCATTACCCATTAATATATTTATAGAAAAATTATGAGGCTTCGGGGATGATTCTTCATCAACGGGTAAAGTGAAGAATGAGTTTGGATTTGGAAGAGTAGGAGAAAAAGATTGCTTTTTAAGAATACTTGAGAGAGGATTTTTATCTATGCTAATCTTAGAGTCCTTTGAAAGACACTAGAATAGGAATTTACAGCCTAGGAGGTTGCTTCACCCATAAAGAGCTTTCTTTAATTTGAGTAGATGATGATGAAAATTTGCATCTTCAAAACCTAGAGGTTGTTTGATATAGACTTATTCTTAAAATTCCCATATATAAAAGTACTTTTAACATCCATTTGGAAGCGTTTAAACCCCATATAGGTCACAAAAGCAATAAAAATCCAGATAGCCTCTATCCTTGCTACAGGGGCAAATGTCTTATCATAATCAATTCTTTTCACCTGGTTATGGTCTTGAACAACCACCCTTGCTTTATTTTTGTTGATGGTTCATTGTTTATTCTACTTGTTTTTGTACACCAACGTGGTTCCAATAATAGTTCTATCAACAGGTCTGGGAACCAGGTGCTAAACTTTACTTTTTTCAAATTGTTGAAGCTCCTCATGTATTGCATTTATCCAGTTAGCATTTTTTAGAGCTTTTTTCACATTTTTAGGCTCAATTTGGGATAGGAATGCTAAGAATACGATGGAATTTCTAGCTTGTGCTCTTGCTTGGACTCCAGATTCAAAAGGTGTAGTATATTCTCAAGTCGATGAGAAGATTTGTGCCTCCAGTTTGACCTTTTGAGATTAATTCCACTAGGACCAGGTCCCTGAGGAGTTTTACTGGATCTTTCTTGTTGTTCTTCAACTAGAGATGGGATTTGTGACTGATATCTTAGATCACCATCACTCCCATTATTCTCATCTACATAATAAATATTGACCATCATCTTCAACAATATCATCTCTTTGAATAGGAATGTGTTTTTCAGTCTCTAGTTCTTCACCATCACATGGATTTATTAGTTTTCCTAACTCATCAAAGACCACATTCACACGTTCTTCAACACATAGAGTTCTTTTATTGAAAACACTATATGTTTTTCTTGTTGAGGAATAGCCTACAAATACTACTTCATCATTCTTGGAGTCAAACTTTCCTATATCATTCTTCCCATGGTTTAGAACAAAGCATTACACCCAAAAGGTCTAAAGCAGTCAATCTTAGATCTTGTTTAGAGTGATATAATCAAGCATCTATTTTTCACATAGAAAGTCGTATCTACAGATTCAGACCAAAAGTTCTTTGGAAGTCCACTATCAATCAGCATAGTCCTGCAAATATCTATGAGGGCTCTGTTCTTTCTTCCAACTAGTCTATTTTGATTAGAAGTCCTTGGAGCAGAGAAGTTATGACTAATTCGGTTTTTAGCACAAAATCTTACAACTTGGGAGTTTTCAAATTTAGTTCCATGATTAGCTTTGAATGGAGCAATCTCATAATTTAATTTCATTTGAATTTGTTTGGCAAAGGCAACCAGAAACTCATAGGTTTCATTCTTTATTCTCAAGAACATTGTCCAGGTGAACCTTGAGTAGTCATCCACAATCACAAACACATTCTTATTTCCTTCTCTACTTTGGACTTTAACAGTTCTACATAGATCTATATGCAATATCTCAAGGGGTCTCGAAGTACTCACTGATAACGCTCAATCTACAACTCTCGTGGGAGTGTAAAGCGGTCGTTAGCAAATATAGAACCCAACCTGGGTTGGGTGTCGATCCCACAGGGAATAGCTTGGTCAACAAGTAAGCAAAATTAATAGACTTTTGGTGCAAGTCTCGTAAGAATGGGGGAATTGTAACATGTAACCAAAGTAATGAAATAAATGCTGAAAATAGCAAAGTAAAAGAGAAAGATTGTCACGTAAGTTGTAAACAATGAGAATTGAAGCGTTGGGGTTATGTCCACCTTCTGAGGTATACGTCTCTATCGGCTATGAGTGTGTAGAGTCTTGACATGCAATTGCTTACAGAGAATTGTAGTCGATGGTAAATCTAAGTGTCTCGCGACCTAAACAAGGACTATTTCACTTTAACTCTCGCGAGCTTAAAGTGTGTCTAATGGTATGAATTCTCCAAGAGGTTAGTCCAGTTACGGCACTAGATTTTTAATAGGAAAAGGTGTCCTACTACCTTGACATTATCTCTTTTCCAGACAAATAACCTTTCTCTCGAACAAGTTAAATGTTAGACTGGCGTTATTCTATGCGTCTGCAGCCACAAGAATTTGCATTAAGATGAAGAGAATAATGATATAAGCAATATACGTGTCTCGAACTCACAAACTCACAGCAATAGATAGTATCTCATTCGTCTTCCATAACCCCAACAGAGAAGTTTAGTTACCCATGAGTGCGAAGGAGATCACGATTGACATTGTTATTATATCACAATATGGCTTAATGGCGTGTAGGTCAGGTGATAGGCGTGTGGCGTGTTTCCTTGGCTTGGTAACGATTCTCTTGTTGTGGAATTTAAGAATAGAATTAATGGAAAGATTAGAATAGTTGTAGAATTGTTGTGGTGGAAGAAGAGAGGGATGGAAGAAGATTAATTGTTGAATGTATCTCTCCACTAAGGGAGGAGTTGCCTCTCCACTAAGGGAGGACTTAATTAAAAATCTCTAGCATGATAGGGTATTTATAATACTCCTATCCTACTCCTACTATGCTAATGAAATAAATAACCAAATCCTACTAAAATATGGGCAAAATATATTGATATAGGCGTGTAAATTCACCTATCATTACTCACCTGCTTCTTCAGCTTAAAGAAAGACCTGGTTTGTTTGCCATTAACATAGGTATTACAAATTTTGTTGTTTGGAAATTTTAGCTTTGCCATCCCACAGACCAGGTCCCTTGAAATTAACTTGTTCAGAAAAGAAGAACTTACATTCCCAGTCTTCTGTGCCATAAATCATCATCTTCACTTTGAACACTTAAGCAAGTTTATTCCCCGTCATCCGCAGACTCCAGATCAGCCACATACATAATTTTTATTCTCTTGGCTTTGAGAATAAATTTCCTAAATTTCAAGCTTGAAATTGTACATTCATCAGCTAAATATTTAACCTCATTGCCTTTGTCACAGATTTGAGAAACACTTAGAAGACTGTGTTTGAGCCCTTTCATGTAGTACACAACTTTTATTGCTTGATCAAATGATTTTCCAATCTTTACCACACTATGAATATATCCCGTTTTATCATTTCTAAAAGAGACACCTCCACCTTGAAGTGTCTTGAGAGAAAGAAAGTAGTCAGTCCTCCCTACTATATGCTTTGAACATCCACTATCCATAAACCTGTTTTGACTGCATTCACCTACTCCTACTGGAAAACATGGTTATTTGTAAGATTTGGGGACCCACTTGAGTTTGAGTTCCCAATAGTATGACAAGGGTGTGATCAAATCTTTCTTGACCCATCTAGGTAGAGAATTCTTCTTTACATTTTTCAAAAATATGAAACCCTTAGGATGATTATTTTCCTGTTGAATGTAATTAGCACTGCTTATTTTAGCTCTAACCAAATATTGAAAGTTTTTCTTCAAGTGTCCATCTCTTCCATAATAAGTACATAGAGGTTTATGGACCCTATTTCTAATACCATGAACAATTTTCCCCTGAGTTCCAGGTGAATGGGTCTTGTACTGATATCCAAGCCATTTACCATTATTGACACTTTGACCAGTTAGATTGGAAAGAATTTATGAGGATGTGGTCCATTTTAGTGATTTTGATGGACTAGGTCCCTTTCTAACTCTTCATTCAAGTTTAATCAGAAGCTTTGAATCATTTTTTCATCCCTTTATCATCAGAGTCATTTGTTTTCTCTGGTTGACTCAATAAACTCAGATTATCAAATTTCAACTTAGCAAATTGTTCTTATATTTCAAAAATCTAGAGAGTTAAAGCAATTAATTAAAGATCCTAATTCTCTACTTTCTCTTCTAAAGCATTTTTCTCAGTAGTCAGTTTATGCACAAAATTAATCAACATATTTGTTGGCTTCTTTATCTTGCTACAGAGTAGTTATCTTAATTTTTCTTAATTTTAGAGAGAGTTGCCTTATTTGCTTCTTCATTTTCATTGTTTTCCGTGAGAGAAGATAAGGAATTATAGGTAACTTCACACTCCTCCATAGCCAATATGGACACATCATCATCCTTTTCAGCTTTATTAGATTCACTAGAGCAATCTCCCTACACTGCTAGGGCCTGCAGTATTGCATAATTAGTTGCAGCCTTTCTACTTGATTTATAGGAACTTAGTCCCTTTCCTTTACTTGCTCACCTCCAGTCTTGAGATATTCCTGATAATTGTAACGGCCCAATTTGCTGAACTGGAATGCTACATGGTGCTCATGACCCCGAGGGACCACAAGCTAACCCATGACTAATCTTTGTACCTATATACTGCATAAGATAACTTAATAATGTGGAAACATGCACTGAAAGGCCATAAGGTTCAATAATGAACATAACTGAATGGTATAACATTTGTGTGCGGTAATAGAATACCCAAAACAAAACTAAAAATACTGAAGTCTGAACATGATAGTCTATATCTAGTCTTCATCTTTTCTGAATCTAGTCTAAAAGCCTCTACTGTCTAAAGAATCTGAATAAGGAGTTGATGGGACATGTCCCAAACTAACTCCAATTAATAAGCTAATCAATGAGATACTAGAAAATCATTATGTCCTTGAAGGAAAAGGACTCACTTCTACTTTGACTGCTGAATCTGGAATTTACTGTTGATCTGAAACTCGTGTCTCTAAACCTATGGTGTAACATAAAAAGAAAGCACCATAGCGTGAATGTGTCAGTACATATGTACTTAGTATAAATGTGAGGTAGGCTATATGACATGGTTCACATGCATGAATAATGCTAACTGACTGTCTAACATAAACGTGAGATTACATGCATAAATACGTAATTGTAATTGACAACGTAATTTCATAATTTCTGAGTTTGTATACTGATAACGTCACATTCTAGTAACTGATATGACTGATAACATAAAGGAATATATCATAATAATGTTGATAACATGGGTGACTGTATCTGATAGTCCTGAATTTGATGGAACAATTTGAGCTCCGTACTGTATTTGAGTTGACTGTATCTGACAGTCCTGAAATTTGAAGAACTATCTGAATTTTATTACTGAGACTGATTGACTATATCTGACATTCCTAATTCTGTAACATGAAATTATGGGAAGTAGTATCTAACCGATATGCCCCACATGTGCTATAATAGCTGAGCTGGGGCCCAATCTATGCCCTGATTGGAAGGGTGTCAATACCGCGCCACTGGTAAGGACAACATGTAAGTAACCCTCATATAACTGGTAACTCTAGAAAGAATGGTGGGAACCCTCACATAACAGGTTAAGATACCTCATCTACCTTCATATAGAAGGCTACGATGTCTCAACCTATGCTGGCTATATAGTTCTGGAATGCAAGGATTGCTTCTAGGAATCATACCCTCGTATAACAGGTAAGTCCCCATCCTTGGGTTCACTCGGTGATAATTCCTACTCCCATCTGAATGGACACTGAACATGATTTACTGAACTAAACTAAGCATGGACTAAGTTACTGAATTTCCATGGCTGACAAAATACTACTGATATCTGACAACTGACTGAGTCATGAGATCATGGAGATTTTTCCTGAGTCATAAGACTATCTAAAGTCTAAGAGTTCATAGCTTGACTGAGAGTATCATGAAAATATAACATAAATCTAGGCACACAGCTAATATTTTGGGTATAAGTACCCTCACGACTCGATAGAAGGAAACTGACATAACATGATTTACTTGAAGACTAGACTATCATCATAATACATACAACCTTTGTAGGAGCATTTCATCAACCATGTAATAGGCATGATATTGTGCATACATGGGGATTTCATGATATCATGCTAGTTAGACAATATTCCTTCATCTAGGCATTTAATCAAATATATGATAGGCATGATAAATGTAAACATCATTATTCAGTTCTAATTTCATCATTCAAGGGTTTAAATCTTAGGGTTGCATGAATCTATGGCTATAGTAATTAAATCCACATAGAAACTATCAACAATCATGGAGTAGAATCTAATTTCACATCTATCAAACATGAACAGGAGCAGCCAAAACATGAAAACATATAGAAAATCCATAACTTGAGTTTAGAAAAGGGATTCTTGGACTTCATAGATAAAAGGAATCCATGAATGAGCACTATACATACCTTAGTTTGTGATTTCGGGAATATTGATGGTGAAACCTTGTTGAAATTGGACCTTCTATGAAAACCCTAGCTAGAGTTCTTGAAAGTATTTGAGAAAAACATCAATATTTGTGATGTATAAGGGTTAAATCCCATGTTTGGAAGCTTATATAAGGGGGGAAATTGACTCTTTTACCCTGGACACATACTTTAATTTTCAATAAAATATTTTGAATTAGGCCCTTGGTGCGACGCGGCGTTATCGCGCCGTGTCACTAGAAATTGATAATTGAGAAACTGCCCGGTGGCGCGACGTGGAGCTATTACGTTGCCACCTTGTCTAGAACTTGGAAGTTTGGCGTGACGAGCCAGTATTGTGGAGCAACACTAAAAATTGACAATCTCCATTTGAGTTATCTCCGCGACGCGCTGAAGGCTCAGGTCAAACACTGTCTCACTAAATAGGCTGTAACTCTTTGTCCGAGTGTTGAATTTTGGAGAATTATATATCGATGGAAAGCTTATTCAATTTCCCACCTAATAGGAAGTGAAAATTATGGAAATACCATGTGTACAAGAATGAATTATTATTTCAAAAAAAGTTCTAAATCCTTGAGATGATTTTTGAGCTAAGAAAAAGAACGAGTATCACAATAATCCATTTTGTTCATTGGACAGTCAATGAAATACTCAGGACTTCCACATTTGTGACAAACTTGAACATTTCCACCCTTTCGTTGCTACTTCATTTTCTTTGAAACTGACTACTTTTGTTTATAGCTCTAACAATTCTTGTTGCCAAATAGGCAATACCAGTGTCTTCTTTACTTGAATCAAATTTTACAACCTTCAGTGCTAGAGTTTTTTCCCTTTTTGTCTCCTTCTTCTCTTGTCTTTGCTGCTTATTAAGCTCGTGAGTCCTTAGATTACCAATGAGATCATCCATAGTGAGAGTCTTTAGGTTTATTACCTCTATTATAGCATTCACTTTGCTTTCCCAAGACTTAGGAAGAACACCTAGAATTTTTCTCACTTGTTTATACAAGGAAATCGCTTCTCCTATGTAGTGTAGCTTATTTGTGATGGAAGTGAATCTTGTATGCATTTCTTGAATTATCTCTCCTTTCATGGTGAAGGTTTCATACTGAGTTGTCAACATGTCAATTTTAGAATCCTTCACATCAGTTGTTCCCTCATGAGTTATCTTTAGGCAATCCCTTATTTCTTTGGCATTTTCACACACTGAAATCCTATTATACTCATTAGGTCCTATACTATAGACAAGCAATTTCTTTGCCTTATAATTATTTTCAACTTTCTTTTAAACTTCATAATCATACTCTCTCATGTTTTTGACAATCGTACTTATTATGTCTCCTTATTTGACCTTTTTAAATGGAATATGAGGACTACCAAGTATTATATCCTTCATCTCACTATCCTCAGCTAGAATAAAGTCAAACATCCTGGTTTTCCACCACCCATAGTACTTCCCATTAAATTGGGGTGATCTAATGGTAGATTTCCCTTTTTCTAAATTAGGTTGAGTGGCCATGATTAATAAATCACTCTAGGTTAGAACCTTTTAGAGTTTCCTGGCTCTGATACCAATTGTTGAAATGTGAAGGTTGCACCATACTATGAGGGACCAGGTCCCTTAAATTCACTCACAGTCAATAACACAATAAAGTTATAAGGAAGCAAAAACTTTGTAGGAATTTAAAAAAACAAACATTTAACATGGAAACCTCCTTTCTCAAGGGAGGAAAACCCACAGCTTTCTCTCACTAGATCTATAAAAATCCACTATAATCAACCTCTTGAATACAAATTTGATTTAAACCTAACTATAGGTTCCACCTGCTTGTAATAACTCTACTACAAGTTGACCTTGACAACTTTGCCAAGAAAATACCTCAATACTGATTCACTCTAACTAATATTGAACTCAGGTTAACTCTATCTAATCACTCTTAAGAAAAACATTAGTAATTCAATTACAAACCAAGACTTGACTCAAGAACACATACACATACATACTCATCATATAAAGAATGGAACTTGAGCAATATTGCAAAATTGAGTTTTCGCCTCTTTCACTCTTTGAATAATCATGATTGTGATGCCAGCTGATCATCATCAAAACAAGATATAACAGCAAGTGCCCTCCACATTTTCCTCAGGTAGGACAGAGTTTCCAGTGGAGTTTCTATGAATGTTAGATCTTCGAGAAGGCATGATCTAATACGTTAGGAAGCCATGAGTTAGAGAATTTTCACAACACTAGACTCTATAGCCCAAAATAGAGCATAATAAATGGGAACATTCCTAAATGCCTCATAGCTTCCCACTTATAAGTGTTGCATGCTACACATACATAAAAGGGACTCTACTTGACATGGCTTTATTCATACCGAACGACCCTAAACTATGTTGTGATACCAAGCTTGTGACAACCTGAACTAGGTCCTGGTCGAGACAAGTATCTTAAGCCCACCCTGGGCTAGAGACCACCCCTTTAGCCTTTCCTACAGAGCATCATAAATAGAACCAGCTAAAGACAACCCAAAATAGTAATAAGAAAGATAGACAATTATATGTAAACTCTATGAATCAAAAAACCATCAACCCACACTTGTCCACAAAGCCTCTGAACTAGAATACCAAACTAGGTTTGTAAATGCCTTCGACCATGACAAATAAAAGTCTCAATTCCCAAAATCTAAAATGAAACCTAATGAAATGGCAGAGCTTTTTAAAAGATGGAGGATCACCATTTCACATCTACTCAACCAATGAACCAAATAATCTAATCCTGCACAAGAGTAAAAAACAATACTAGGACTCTACATCATGAAATAATACAGTGTCCTAGGATGGTCAGTAGGATAAGAACTAGCATGTAACTCAAGAAAAGTGATAAGGTAATGCCATCTCCAAAACCAAAAAGAACCACATGCACACACGCTTATATATACATATATAGTAAGCTGAGATAGGGGCAAGGGTCATGAACATAAGATTATAAATTATTAACTTGGATTGTGTATCTTTATTCGTCCTAAGGACACCCACAAGCTATATTGGTTCAGCTCCCCTTCTTTGTAGGTCCACAACCCTGTTAGCCACAAGAACTAAGCAAATACAAATGAGAGCCATACCAATTATGTTTGAACCAAGCACACAGTCATATAAACCCCCACGACGTCAAATGTGGTTTCCACTATTGGTCCCTCAGGGACCTCCACCTTCTATGTGAAATACACAACTCTTTTTAAGCCAAAATTAAAACCGTTTTGCATATAATCCCAATCATAAACCAGGGATTTTTATATGAAGAAATTTACCACTTGGTACCTTTATACCAATTATGCTTACAAGCTTTAATAATCATTCCCACCTATTTCGATTAACCAATAAACTCCTAAATTACTTTAAAAATCCAAAACCATGGACAATAAGGCAACTCAAATCAATTTTTATCCATTTATCCATATATGTAATGCAATAGTTTCAAAAGTGGATTAAATCATACAAATTCCACATTTAAAAGCAAAATCATGCAGGTGGATTAAGGTAAATGCCATTATCAAATAAAAATTCATTAATTTGGGGAAACCCGTGTTGCCCATTCTAAATTCCACAATGATGCACCCATTCAGTCCCAAAAACCATCAATTTATGTATACATAAGACATTTAAATCATGGAAAATATAATTCAAGTGATAATCATCAAAAACGCTAAACCAAATTTCAAACCCACTAATTAAATCACATTGATCATGACTAAAACTTATTCTGTAGCATAAAATTCATTACTGAGATACATGCCTAAAACACCAAAGAATTTTGAAGAAAATCCAAAGTTTAGAGCTTGAAGAATGAATTCCTTATTAACCCTAGTTTTCTCTTACGTTAAGGAGTTTAAGATAAAGAGAGTGGGTTTTGATTTGATTAATTGAGGATAATAGGGTCCCTTAATGTTTTAGGTCGAGGGAAATAAGTTTAAAGAGAGTAAAAAACCAAAGAGCCCCTAATTAAAATATGTAGGAAAAGCTGAGTTCTATAGTCATTGGTTAGGTAATGACTCATGATAAATGGCCATGAGTCATTGCTCAAACTCATTACTTAAGGATATAATTTTAGAAACCCCAATGTTATGACAATGGGTAACTCATAATGACTCATTATCATTCATCATGAGTTATGACAAAGACTCATGATCAAGGTAGAAACCCAGGACTATTGTCACAATGAGTCCCACTCTATGACTCGAGATGAGTGACAACAACTCATCATCTGAGTCATGGTTAAGGTTGTGTAGACAACACTATAGAAATTTTAGAGTCCAGTACCCAGGTGTATTATAGACTGCTACTAATGATCTTTCCCTAACTAATGGGAAGTTGTCATCCCTGCATTCATTGGTGCTATGTATGACTCCCAATTGAATGACACTAAAAATTTATATATATATATATATATATATATATATGTGTGTGTGTGTGTGTGTGTGTTTGTGTGTGTGGATGTGTGTTTACATATAAATGTGTGTGTACCTTACCACAACAACTCAAAATCTTATAAGGTCCAATATAGCAGGGACTGAGTTTCCCTTTATTACCAAATCTCTTCAACCCTTTCATGGGAGAAATATTCAAATAGACAAAATCACCTACATCAAACCTAAGCTCCCATCTCTTTACATATGCACAATATTTGTGATGACTTTGGGCCATCTTTAACCTTTCACTAATAAGTTAAACTTTATCCATTGCCTTATGTACTAAATATGGCCCTATCAAAATAGTATCACTAACCACGAATCAACCAATAGGAGACCTATACCTCCTACCATAAAGAGCCTCAAACGGGGTCATCTAAATACTAGAGTGGTAGATATTGTTGTAAAAAAACTCAATAAGAGCATGTGATCATCCCAACTACCCTTGAAATAGATTACACAAATTCCCTAAATATGTCTTCTAAGGTCTGGATGGTCTTTTCAGCCTAACCATTTATCTATAGGTAAAAAGCAGTACTAAGATAAACTTGGGTACCAAGACCTGTCTTAAAAACCTTCAAAAAATAATAGATAAACTGGACACCTCTATTTGAAATAATGATCAAAGGGACTCCATACAACTTCACCAATGATATAAGCCAAATTGGCGGCACTCTTTTGGGATCTACGCTTTAAGGTACCATCTTAAGGATCCACGACTTGATCGTCCTAAGGAATCATATAAGTTATTGGAGGATAGCTTGGTAAGGAGCTACATTTAATGATCCCATTCAAGGGAGAAAGGAGAAATATCTTATAAAGATAATAGCTTGGGCCTCGAGGCTCATAAGAATGTGGAAATTTAGTATTTAGGATACTTTTGGGCCCAATTAGTATTTAGGTTCACTTTTGTTCCCAAAGTGTAATAAATGGCCTTTGGCATATAAATAGCCAGGACCCATTTTATTTTAAAGGTAGTTGATGAATGACAAGGAATGTATATTCTTGCAAGTGTTCTTATTGAGGCTTGTTGAGAGCTTTATGGATTTGTGAGAAATTTGGGTTGCTTAAGATTAAATTCCCATGAGGTCTACATAAGAGGTTAGTGCTTGTGGTAATTGATAGGAAGGTATTAAGGTTTGACATACCCTTTCGTTGTCCTCTTTTTATCTCTTTGTGTCAATCTATATATCTTTTAATTTATTGTTTCCATTTCCTTTGTTTTCTTGTTTTTGTGTTTTTATATTTAGTGTTTTCCTTTATTTCTGTGTTGTTTCCATTTTTATATTTTTACTCTTTTATCAACCAACTCCCTAAGATAGAGTCTAGCATAATCTTATGCTGAATTCAAAAAGTTAACTAGCAAGAAATGGGTTGACTTAGTCATTCGATCAACAATAACCCAAATAGAATCATGTTGATGACAAGTTCGAGGAAACCCTATGTTAAATTCCATATTTACCACTTCCCATTTTCAAGTAGGAGTACTGAATTTTTGAAGCATACTACTAGGCCTCTGGTGCTCAACCTTAACCTACTGGCATTTTGGACACTTAGCAAAAAATTCCTAAATATCCTTCTTCAAGCCATTCCCCCAATAGGCTTCCCATAAATCATAGTAAATCTTAGTTCCTCCTAGATGAATAGAGTACCGGCATGTAATACCCTGCAATTTTTCCTAGATTAAACTCATCCCTAAAATAACAAAGAGTAGCTTCTAGAATGAATGATGTTTATTTCTTATGGAATTATTTATATTTTCACTTTCCATGATGTAGTAAATCAAATTATCTTTCTAGTGATATATGATTCATCTAAATCTGATAACCAGGCAAGAAGTTATGGTTATTTGAAGTTCTAGTCGCAAAATACCATCATTTAGATACTTAGCGCACCGTGGAGCCGTGTCAAATCCTAATTGACATTTTCCAGTGGCCCTTCATGATATTGGAACATTATGGAGAGGGAAAATTTTCTAGTCGTCAATTTCTAGAGGTCCAACATGATAATGGCGCATCGCGCCATGTGCCAAAATGGCATTCCAAAGGGGCACCGTGATGGCTCCGCATCGCGGAGTCAGCCCAGTTCCCGTTTGTCATTTTTCAGTGAACCACCGCAAAATGGATCGTCGTGGTGTCCACCCAGTTCGCAAAATGTTGTGTTTTTCAGTTTTGTTTGGGATTTTAATAAAGGAATTTTGGTCATCCTCCCAGACACTAGTATGTCTTAAACATTGAATTAAACCCCTCCAAAGAACTTTGTGCTTATTTCATCACTTTTCTGTCAAAAGAAAACCCTAGATAATCAAATCCCCTTCTCCAAAAAATCTAAATTCCTTCATTAATTCTCCAAGAAACTCAAGATTAATGATTCCCAATTCAAGAACTCCAAGAACTCGTCTTCAAAAGAATCATAGGAATACAAGATTCAAGCTTTATTATCTAAGATCATCAATTAAGGTATGTGGGGTTTGAACAAGGATAAAGCTTTCATCCTTGTGCCCAAAATTTGATTTTATTACAAATTTACTGCAATTTATATGATTTCCCATGAATTTCAAGTTAGGGTTTATACCCATTATCTTTAATTGCTAGATTATGAGTTTTCCTATGATTTAAAAGTTGAATCACATGATTATGTTTATATTTCCATGCATATTGTTAAGATTTCCAGATTTTAAGATGATTTACGAATGTTTACATTTACAAGTATGAATTTTGAGATGTTTTAACATGAGATTTATTCTTGGGTATTTAGACCTCATTTAAAGATTGTTGTTTCAAGATTGTTTGTGCTGTAAGCACCCCATGACTAGATTGTTTTCAGATTTTAGTTAAATATTTGACCTTTTGGTCTCAGAAAAGATATGAAATCAACATTTTATATTTAGACATACAGATTTAGCTCTGCAGATTTACAGTTGGCTTTATCATAAACCATCAAATTACTTTTAAAGTGGATTTCTTAAGATTCTGAGCATAACATTGGGAGTTGTATTTAGCATCGAGCGGGAAGTACGGGTTTAGCGCATCCTACTTCCATAGAACTACATAGTCAATATAGATACAAATTCATAATTTTCCCCCTTCTAGGTGGATGACTCAGATTGTGATCACACATATTAGAATATGCTATTTCGATGGAAAGGGTAGAATAGCCCTAACCTTATGGGGGCTAGTCGTGGGACACCATGGATGCTCATATGGTGTATATGTCAGTTAGAAGAACCTCCCAAAAGATATCCCCTACTCTTAAAAATGTCTATTGGCTTAAAGCCTTAAGATAAAAGCATATGTTTTGAAAGTTATAGTTTTAAGATTCTTAAAGTCTTGAGATGGAGTATTTCCTTTTCAGAACAGTTTCTAAAGGGTTTCCTTTCAGACTACAGATCTTAGAACAGAGAGAGTAACAGAAAAGCTTTTAGAAAACTAAGTGTAAAGGCTCACAAGTTTTACTCAGATTATGTTTTAAAGAAAGATAGTAACTTCAGATTTCAACTTTTAGAATTTAGATTTTAGAGTGAGTCCTTTCTACACTTGGATAATATGATTTAAAGAGAGAATACAAGCTCAACCTTTAGAACTAAATATTATGGCTCACAAGATTTATAAAGTATGTTTTTCTTCCTATTGCTTTATATTTCAGTATTTCAGATATTTCAGCTTACGTGACTCATTTACATTTAGCATGCATTGTTTACAAATTATGATGATTGATATTATGTTTTTCTTATTCATTCACCCACATATACTCAGTACATCCTCAAAGTACTGATTCATATATATGTCTATGTGCTACATTGTCTAATAATGTAGGTACCAATTTAGTTGTATCACTCATACCATATTCAGACAGATTGCATCTTCCAGACAACAGGTGATGAGTCCTCTTGATTCAAGGCCTCGAGTCAGTCATATGTTAGAGTATTATTTTATTTTATTTATTTAGTCATATTAATTTAGGAAGTTGGGGTCATATCCTAGCTATCTATAGTCAGTATAATAGAGGCTTTACAGATGTCAGTTAGAGTCAGTTATATATTTTCAATCCCTCTTTCAGACTTTATCCGAATGTAAAAGTTGTATTTATATTATATTTTTTTCCAAATTCGATCACTATTATCTATCAACACAGTAAACTCAGTCGTTTTGTGCATATCATTCAGTTGCTTATGAGTTATGCCAATAGAAGGGTTAGCTTAGGATGACTTGTGGTCCTAAGCACTGTGTGATGTCTCGGGATAGATTTTTGGGGTGTTATACGGAAACTGTGAGCTTCTACGAATATTTGTTGCCTTAAGTCATCCATATTCAGAACATATAATATGCCTTACCAGTGAAGAACACTATCTCCGTCTTGGGACAAAACCTCAACACTCTAATTTTGAATAGTCTCCTTCAACTTAAGCAAAATAGGATCTCTATCTTACTTTTCCTTTACCTTAGCAACCAAAAAAATTTTGAACCATTCTGAACCCAAACACTACCTTCGGTCGAACCAACCAACCAAACCCCCAATCTAGTAAGTTGATGAACCTCATGAACTAACTCTTTCTTATTATCCTCCATGTGAGCAACACTACCCATAGACAATTTGCTAAGTGCGTCGGCCACTACATCCTCCTTCCTTAGGTGATACAAGTCACTCATATCATAATCCTTCAACAACATGATCCACTTTCTCTAATGAAGATTTATATATTTCTGGATAAAAACATATAGAGGACTCTTATGATAGGTGAATACATCAAAATGAACCCCATAAAGATAATTCCTCCAAATTTTTAAAGCCAACATGACTGCTGCTAACTCAAGATCATGAGTTAGGTAGTTTTTCTCATTAGGCTTAAGGTTTCTATAGGAATATAATATAATCTTGTCCAACTACATTAATACATAACCAAGACCAACAATGGAAGCATCAAAATACACTACAAAACTATTTGAACCCTCTAGTAGAGTCAAAATTAGAGAGGAGGTAAGTCGAGTCTTTAATTCTTGAAAACTCTTCTCACAAGAATTGGACCAATATAATTTGAATTTTTTTATTCATTCTGGACATGGTAGAAGCAATAGAGAAAAATCCTTTTAGAAATCATTTGTATTAATCAGCAAGACCCAAGAAACTCCCGATGTCTGGTGGAGATATGGGCCTAGCCTAGTTTCTTACTGCTTTGGTATTTTGGGGATCAACTTGAATGCCTTTGACAGAAATGGTATGACCAAGGAATGATACTAATTTCAACCAGAATTCACACTTGCTAAACTTAGTGAACAACTGGTGATCTTTAAGAGTCTGCAAGATGATCCTCAAATGATCTGCATGTTCACCCTCACTACGAGAAAAAATAAGGATGTCATTTATGAATACTATAATGAACATGTCTAAATACTGCTTGAGCACCCTATTCATCATATCCATAAAATTGCAGGAGCATTCGTTAGTCCAAAAAATATAACTACAAATTTGAAGTGACCATATCGAGTCCTGAAGGTTGTCTTCGGGATGTCACATTCTTTGACTTTGAGCTAATGATAGCCAAATCTAAGGTCTATCTGAGAGAAACAGTTGGCACCTTGAAGTTTGTCGAACAATTCATCAAACCTGGGGATGGAATACTTATTCTTGATTGTGACTTTATTCAACTATCGATAGTCGATACACATTCTAAGAGAACCGCCTTTCTAATGCACAAATAAAACTAGAGCACTCCATGGAGAGTTGCTTAAACTAATAAAACCCTTTTTATAAGATATCTATTAACTATTCTTTCAATTTCTTAAGATCGGATGAAGACACTTTGTAAGGTGAAATTCAGATAGGAAGAGTATTTGGAAGGAGATTTATTCTAACGTTAATTTCCCTCTCAGGAGGAACTCAGGGCAGATCCTTAGGAAACATTTCTAGAAATTCATTCACTACTGAAACTGACTCAAAACTCAAAATCTCAAAATTTGAGTCTTGACTTAGACAATATAATAGGTACACCCTTCGGAAATCATTTTCCTTGCCTTAAGGAAAGAGACTAATTAACCTACAGGCACTGAGATACAACCCCTCCATTCTAAGACTAGTTCATTGGTAAATTGAAACTTAACTACTTTATTTCTACAATCAACTGAGGCATAGCAAGTGTGGAGACAATCCACACCAAGAATAACATCAAAGATTTGCCATATCTAATTCTACAGGATCGACTAAAGTGACTTTGTTAAATGTTATGATTGGGTAGTTCATGTACACCCATCTGCCTATGATTGAACTATCGACTGGAGTAGAAACTGAGAAGGGTTATGTGAGGATTTCGGGAGTAACACCAAAATCTACTACTATAAAGGGAGTTACAATGGGAAGTATGGCTCTGAGGTCTAACAATGCATAACATGAAGGTGAAAGACTTGCAACAGACTAGTAACCACTTCAGGAGAAGCCTCCTGATCTTGTTGAGCCTGAAGGAAATTAAGCCTATTCTGATGTTGGCAACTATTTGCACTAGAAGTGGCACCCTGTTGAGATGGGTGACCTACTAGAACTATTGAAAAGTTAGTCTTACCCTATTGACGATTATTCCTACCTCTCTGTATAACCGTTGGGCAATCCCTTATACTGTGGCCTGACTTACCAGACCCAAAATAAGTATCACTACTCGCGATGCACTCACCCTTGTGATTCCTACCACATCTCTTGCAAATATCGCTGGTGCAAACACTATTTATGCTACCCTAGGACTTCGATCATAGAACCCTATCATGTTCATCCTGTCTAAACTTGGGCACTGGATCACTGGCTAAAGATAGTGCTAGGATTAAATATCTCTAGCAAAATTGAGAGCGATTCCCACCATCTGACCTCAGCTATAAGAAATTAAATCTACTAGTTCTGGCCCCCTTATTATTCCTTTCCTTCTCTTTGATCTTCTCCCCCTTAATATATTGATAATAGACCATTAACCTAGAGATGTCTATATCCTTAATAAACATGGTTGTTCTACACTCCTTAATCACATCCTTAGAAATACCAGACACAAACTTACTCATTCAATCCCTAGAATAAACCACCATAGTCAAAGTATACCTCACCAACTGAGTAAATTTGAATAAATACTCCTTAACACTCATATTGCCTTATTTTAAGTTGATGAAATCCTTCACCTTAGATTCTATTAATTCAAATGGAAAGAGCCTATCCAAAAATGCGGCAACAAACTTATACCACTCTAATGGCCCTTTATCTACTCTGTTATTTTCCTTCTACTTTTTGAACCAAGTACGAGCCACCCTTTCCAGTTGGTAAGCGGCCAGGTCAGCACTCTCAGTAGAAGTAACATCCATGATATCAGTCATCTTTTGAATACTATCAAAGAATTCCTGTGGATTCTTCTCAGACTTAGACCCAAAGAATATTTGTGGATTCATCTGAGTGAAATCCCAAATTTAAGTTGTCATTGTATGCACTACTGAGCTGGTTAAGGCAATAGCCTGCTAGTTATTTGAGTAGTGATCGATTAGGCTTTCATTGTAAAAGCAAACTTGAACTTAGCAAGAGAGACCTATTCATTTAGAGGGTCTTTCTGAATTGGCGGTGGTGCATGTTGGTTCCCATTCTTTCTTGCACTAGTTCTCTTTGGAGGCATTTTCTATAAATGTATTGAGGATGAGTTAGAAGATAAATTTTAATAGGGTTCACATTCTATCATATGATATGAATCATGAAAGAAATGTGAGCTTGCTAAAATATTTTGTAGCCTCTTGCTCATAAGTGTGGTGCTCTTCACACCCATGAACTAGACTCTACTTAGCACGGATTTCAGACACCATAGGATATTCTAAACCTGATGTTCTAATACCAATTTTTTCACTACCTGAGACTACTCCTAGTCATAATATGGTGCCTATTATCACAAGTGACCCCAATCTAACCCTTGGCCAAGCATGCATTAGAATAATGTATAAATTAGCAAAAAATGTGTGGAAGTTAACTAAAATAACTGGTGGAAACCATAATAATATAAAATTGAATGTCTAATAAAACTAGAAATAGAATAAGGAACTACCTGACATTCAATCATGCTGATAATCAAAAAATATATCTGAAAGTCTCTACTCATAAGTTGTTGGGAAAATTCCCCAACTAACTTCAGCTCGCTGAAACTAAAATAAACTAAAAAGAAAATAAAGAACTGATAACTAGTCTTCGAATAATGAGGAATCACTAAAAGCAACTGCTAAATGTGGTGCTGGATGTGCTAAGTGTTGTTTGGTTACAATGTGTCCAAAACTATATCATGACATAATATAGTGCAAGAAAGTATACGATCAATACTTTGAATATACTAAGTATGTGATATGGGAAACTAGCTAACATAAAATGAATGCAAAACCAAGTATAAACATGTGTTAAATAAAATTGAATACTAAATAACTCAATATTTGAATACTTGGTCAAGCAAACTTGAACTGAACATAAATTAAAAATAAACTGAGAACTATGGGAGCTAACAATATAACATACCCCAATTTGAACAAATTGGGGTCCAACTTGCAACCCCAGTTGAAACAGTGTTAGTACCTTGCCAAGGGTACGAACATTGGTTGGCGTGGATCCACTAAACTAATGTCCCAAAGGACTAGGGTGTCATACCTAAACTAATAGGGGACCCCTTGTAACCAATGGTGGCGTCTTAGTTCTGGAACTTAAGGACTACTACTAACGATCTATGTCTAACTGAAGGGGGATTCATCATCCCTGCATTCACTCAGTGCAACATATGAATCCTAACTAAATAACACGAAAAATTAATATAGATAGATAGATAGATATATGTGTGTGTGTGTGTGTGTGCGCGCTTAATATAATAAAGTTTGGAAAATAGAAATATATGCATAATACCAAGTCCTCAAAACATGTCATCTAGTTCATACATGAATCCCTAGGTATCGGGTGTTCATAACCCACCAGCTTGTCTAATGCAACTACATGATAATAATTTAAAGATGATTATAGTAGAGAATTTTATAGAACGTATACTAAACTCACTAATTTATCAAAAAAAGTGGAAATTTATGATGGTGAGTATGGGAAGATGCAAACCCTGTGGGAAAACATGTACTCGTGATTTAACTACAAGGTAAAATAAGTAAATTAAAGAAAATTTCACATTTAACCTGGAACCCAAACTTGAAGGGAAAGTAAACTTAAGGATTTTAAAAGCCTTTGGGCCTCAATGTGTGGAAGGAACCCATTGATAAAACCCTGCATACCTGCAGTGGTTGCCTGGGAGAAATCCATAGAATTTGAGCTTGTTCTTGAGGAACCCTAACTTGTCCTTGGAAAAGAAGAAAACTGTTCTTTTCCTATTGTGTATTGATTTTATGACTCAATGGTGAATTTGGGGAAGTTTAGGATTTTATAGCATTCTTGGAAAAGCCAAAAATGTGGTTTAGGAGTGAATAGAATGGGAAAAGACTAAACAACCCCTTTTAAATCGTACAAGAATTTCTAGGAAACAATCATCATGACTCGGGTAATGACTCATTACAACTGGTCACAAACTGTGGTATTAGTCCTAATATGAGGATTGGAGTTCAGAGTCTTTTCTGTTATGACAATGATTCCCCTCCAAATGACTCATTGGGTCTAACATTGGTCGTTAAGAGAAGTCATGGTCAGAGACCTAATTTCTTGATTTTTTAATTAAGATGACAGGTCGACCTAACAACTTGTTAGGTATGGTAACGAGTCATATGTTGGACTCGTCACCGCTAGGATAAAATTTAGGATCCTTTACTATTGTGGCAACATCTCATTATGACTAATAACGGGTTATTGCCATAGTCATTGTCACTGGCAGTATTTGGAAACTAAATCAATGGCCTATCTTTTGATAGGTCTAGAGATTTAAAACTTAGGGTATTACAAACAGATTGTGCCATTATGGTGAGTTCAAAGGTCACAAAACTAAATCAATGGTTTATTCTTTGATAGGTCTAGAGATTAAAAACTTAGGGTATTACAAAAAGAGTCTGCCATTAGGGTGAGTTCAAAGATCACATTCCTCGAGGTAGAGATTCTAAAGGTTTTCATAGTTATCATAGTAGATTAGTGTTGTTAGACTTGTAGGGTTTAGGTAGTGGGTTTTCTATTTCAGCACCTTTGGGTGGCCGTTCTAGCTCAGTCTTACCTCATTTATTAAATCGGGTCATAAAGGTTGCTTTGTGTGTGAAGAGGTTGACTATTTGTCCAAGGATTATCCCTATTGTGTTTTCAAGGCTACTTCTATATCTGCTATGAGAGGTAGAGGTTCTACAAGAGGTGTGTGAGGCAGAGGTAGTGGTTCCCATGGTGATGGTCACAGGGTACTCAATCAGGTGGTGGTCATAGACAGTGCTATGCTATACCAACCAAACCGAAGCAAAGGCTTTTGATGTTGTTATCACATGTATTGCCTTTATTTATTTTATATCTGCATTTAGGTTATTTTATTTTGGATCAACTTTCTCCAATGTGTCTGCATATTTTACTTTGGGTTTTGATTCTATTATTATGCCTCTTGTGATTCCTATTCATTTATCAACCCCTGTAGGAGACTCTTTATTGGTGGATCGGGTGCACTAGTCTTATGTAGTGACCTTTACTAGGTGTGATACATTGGTAGATCAAATTGTCCTATATATGGTAGATTTTGATGTTATCTTGGGTATGGATAGGCTATCTCCTTATCATTCTGTCTTACATTGTTATGCTAAGATTGTGACCTTAACTTTACTGAGTGTTCCAAGGATATCTTGGAAGGCCTTCATTCGGGTCCCAAGAGAGTTATATCTTTCCCTCAGGCTTGTCGCTTGGTTTAGAGGAGAAGCTTATCTTAATTATCTAATATTGGTTCAGATCCAAAAGGCCATGCCTGCGGGAAAGCTAGCCAAGTGGCAAATGTTGCTGAGTGAGTTTGACATTGTGTATGTAACCCACAAAGCAATTAAGGGGCAAGCCTTAGTAGATTATTTGGCAGAGAACTCAGTTGATGAGGAATATGAGCCACTTTGAACTTACTTTCCAGATGAGGAAGTTTTGTTCGTAGAAGAAGACATTACAGAGATTTACCCCGGATGAAGGCTATTTTTTGATGGGGTGGTCAACTTTAAAGGTTCAGGAATTGGAGTAGTTTTTGTGTCAAAAACAGGCCAGCATTATCTGGTAACTAGTAAGTTACGTTTTCCATGCACCAATAACATGGCTGAATATGAGGCTTGCATTCTGTGTCTCAAATTGGCACTTGATATGCGTGTTTGTGAATTGTTAGTCATTGGGGATTCAGATTTGTTGATTCACCAGGTACTGGGAGAATAGGCGGTAAAAAATCCCAAGATCACTCCTTATGTGGAGCTGGTGCAAGAATTATGTGAAAGATTCAAAGAAGTTGATTTTAGGCATATCCTTCGGATACTATATCTTCCATGATTCAAAGAAGACAATCTAACGTTTGGTAAAGAATTACTTTCCAAGAGGGGAAATTCTTTTTAGGAGGACTCCTGTTTGGGATTCCTATGATGTGTCAATGTTGCGGAAGCCAATAAATTGATAAAAGAGGTACACGCTGGAATTTGTGGGCCCAACATAAGTGGGTTTGTCCTTGCCGGAAAGATTCTAAGAATCGGTTACTTCTGGATGACTATGGAAAATGATTGTAGTAAGTATGTGCAGAGATGTCGAAAATGACAAATACACGAAGATCTGATTCGAATGCCTCCACACGAGCTTCACATAATGAATTCACCTTGGCCTTTCGTAGCTTGGGTCATGGATGTCATTGGACCAATATAGCCATTAGCGTCGAATGGGCATAGATTTATTTTGGTTTCCATTGATTATTTCACTAAGTGGGTCAAAGCGGCTTCGTACAGAGCCGTCACTAAGAAAGTGGTTGCGGATTTCATCAGGAATAACTTGATTTGCCGGTTCGGAGTACCGGAATCGATCATTATTGATAATGGGGCAAACTTGAACAGTCACTTGATGAAAGAAATTTGTGATAAGTTCAACATTGTGCATCGCAACTCGGCTGCATATCGTCCCCAAATGAATGGAGTTGTGGAAGCGACCAAAAAGAATATCAAGAAGATCTTGAGAAAGATGGTCGAAAATGATAAATCATGGCATGAGATGTTACCTTACGCTTTGCTAGGGTATCGCACAATAGTTCGAACCTATATCGGGGCGACCCCCTATTTACTTATCTATGGGAATGAAGCTGTGATACCTGCTGAAGTTGAAATACCTTACCTAAGGATTATTCAGGAAGCTTGACTAAGTAACGAAGAATAGGTTTGTGCTCTCTATGAACAACTCATGTTGATTGATGAAAAGAGAATGGTCGATGTATGCCATGGTCAGTTGTACCAACACAGGATGGTTCGTGCCTTTAACAAGAAGGTGAGGACTCGGGTATTTGAAGTGGGGCAACTGGTTCTCAAACGAATATTCCCTCACCAATAGGAGTACAAGGTCAAGTTCACTCCAAACTGGCAAGGGCCATACATAGTTCACAAGGTGATATCTGGAGGAGCTCTGATTTTGTCTGAGATGGATGGCATGGAGTGGACCAAACCAATCAATTCCGATGCAATTTAGAGATATTATGTTTGAAGGACATTCTAGATTTTTTGTTTCTTTATTTAATTTACTTGTAATCGCCTTTGTAATAATGTTTTTTCTAGTGTGTGACTGTCTAGAGTCCTTTCCTCTTATGTACGAACTATGTTTGACCTGAATTCCTAAGAAAGGGATCGTAGGAGGCCTATGTCGGCTTCGATCAACCCCTTAGGATAATTTATCCTTTCCTCTTATCTTCAAACTACGTTTGACCTGAATTCCTAAGAAAGGGATACGTAGGCGGCCTATGTCGGCTTCGGTCAACCCTTTAGGAAAATTTGTCCTTTTCCTTTATGTACGAACTATGTTTGACCTGAATTCCCAAAGAAGGGATACGTAGGCGGCCCATGTCAGCTTCGGTAAACCCCTTAGGAAAATCTACCTTTTCCATTTATGTATGAACTAGGTGATGACCTGAATTCCCAACAAAAGGGATACGTAGGCGGCCTATGTCGGCTTCGATCAACCCATTAGATTTTCTATATATATCCCTAGCGTAGTGTTGAACTACGTTTGACCTGATTCCAGCTTCAACGAGATACGTAGGTTCCCCAATAGCTCAGTTATATAACCCCAGGAAAGGAAAACTGGGGCAGAAATTTTTAGAAGGGATCTCGAAAATTCACAAGAGAAGATCGATATCCAACAAAAAGAATGAAGATCAGCAAAGACTTCAGATCCACTCGGATTGGTATCATCTCAAACAACTTTAAATTGGGGCAGAAATTTTGAGAAAGACCACAAAATTTCCACCAAATGCCGAAACGTATTCTAAATTCCCCAGCACTAGAGGTTGAAGTCAAGCTTTGGAAGCCACCAACTGTAACAAAGTCTGGGTAGGCTCAATTTTTGGCTATGATAGAACTACTTGAAGAAACCCTCCAACAATGATCATGAGTATTGGAAACCATCTGTCGCATATAGTCAAAACCAAGGGGAAGACGTTCGTTGAGCTAGTACATGACATGACTGGCAGAGATTTTCTAAAGTTTTACAGAGGTTTTTGAAATTAATTTCAAAAATTTAAGACTATTTCCAAAATCTTACAACTCATTTATTTAGTACTTACCTAGACATCATTTGGGATGGAGTGTCAAGGTGGAAGTCCTGATAAGGCAGAATGCCCAAGAGATGAAGAGGAGCAAATCAAGGATCGAAGAAGGTCAACACGGAGTAATTTTATTTAAACTAATCATTTTTATGGATGCAGGGATCGATACGTAAAAATAAGGGTCTCTTTCAAAAATCTCCTAGCAAAGTGGGAGCCAAATAGAGCATTAATACCCAAGAACGGTATTTTAGGGCAGCCCTAAAAATAGGTTTAATGCCCATTTATTGAGGACCTTTTGATTTGTCCATCTCATTTCTTGGGATCGTAGGCGACAAATAAAAGCTCTTTATCTTCTTTACACATATCGTATTCAGAAGTTTCCTAAAAATAGTTGCCAGTAAAAGCGACTTTGTGTTTACTAATTGTCTACCTTCATTATAGGTACATGTAGAAAGCAGGACGATGACAAATGAAGTCAGGTAAAATTACACATCATAGCCGCAAGGCATTGCCTCAAGAGCTATTGCATATCATTGCCCCAAGGGACATTACACATCATAGCCGCAAGGGATTTCCTCAAGAGCTATTGCATATCATTTCCCCAAGGGCCATTACATATCATAGTCGCAAGGCATTGCCTCAAGAGCTATTGATATCGTTGCCCCAAGGGCTATTACATATCATTGCCGCAAGGCATTTCTCTAAGGGAATTTACATATCATTGCCACAAAGGCCATCTCGTATCATCGCCCCAAAAGGCATTCAATATCTGTTGACGCACTAGACAGAAATGCTGGCATTAAGAATATCTTATCATTTCACAAATCAGTATCTAAATGCATTAAGAGCGCACGATTTAAAGGGACGCCTTCAAGTCACTATCTAGGGATGAATGATATATAAGGTTTCCTAGCAATTGACTATTTGAGGGTCATCTATAAGTTATATTATTTGAAATAGGATAGTGTGCAAGATCACCTATGAGTCGATAGTCTGTAGGTCATTCATAAGACACAACAACATACTAACTGGATAGTGTGCAAGATTGCCCAAAAGTCGATAGTTCAAAGGTTATTCGTAAG
Organism: Capsicum baccatum var. pendulum; assembly: GCA_030864225.1. Lineage (NCBI taxonomy): Eukaryota > Viridiplantae > Streptophyta > Magnoliopsida > Solanales > Solanaceae > Capsicum > Capsicum baccatum. The sequence continues at coordinate 166,735,673 of CM061556.1, read as the reverse complement.
TCACAACTAAATCTTTACTGGAGAATATGCAAGATTAGCAAATTGATACGTCCAAGGGTTCTCTATAAGACGCAGCATATTAAAGATCGATTATGTGTAGGATTACCCAAAGACTAACAATTTGAGGGATTATCTATAATTCATATTGTATCCAAGGTCGGATTATATGCAGGAACACCTGAAAGCTAGCGATTGGAGGGATATCTATAAGCCATCTCTTATCCAAAGTCGGATAATGTTCAGGATTACCAAAAAGCTAGCAATTCAAAGGATATTCGTAAGTCGCGTCATATCCAACATCAAATAATGCACAAAATTATCCAAAGATTGACAATACCCACATGGATGTGAAGAGCGCCACGTTCATGGTTTGTTAACTCATGCTTAGAGTTTTGGAAATTTTGTTCGGGTAAGTTCTTACCTATGGATGTGAAGAGCTCCACGTTCATGGTTAAGAGGTTACAAGCCTCTTTTCCGCAACTCGATTAACTTGTCACTCATCCCGAGTTAAAGATCATCTGAAATAAAAGACTAACTTTTCTACCAATTGAGTCAAACTACAAGCGATCTGATTCCCTGAGTCTCAGGGATATGTAGGCTGGGCTCTGTGTAGAAAACTAGACCGTATTCCAACCTCCCCCAAATCCCTTTATTCCCCAGCTTCTTGGTTTAACCAAAATTCTTAAATTGTGATAGTTGGTGAATTATTTTCAAATATTGTTCTTTAAATCAAGCTTTATGAACTACAAGTGGCTTGAATTCTCATATAACCTAAGATATGTAGGAAACCTGATACCGAGGTTCAGCCATAACTCCTTGAAACTTGTGTGGAAAACCAACCTCTCTTTGATATAAATTTATGGTTGGACAAAATTAGGAACGTCAACCTTCCTCTGCCCAGGGTTACTTAAATCCACCCTACCCAAAGGAAGGGGTAGTTGTTGACACCTAATTTGTCCCCCATAACTAAGTTTAATTTGGAGTTTCTTCAATTGTCAAATAAAATTACAACATTCATCCTATCCAAATGAAAGATTTTCAAAATATTTCTTGTACATGATTTGGTCATTTTAAAATAGAAATTGTATATTCTCATATTCTAGTACACTAGATCATACAATTTTGATACTTGGTTTTACAAAATATCAGATTGAATCAAAGCTTATCTTGAAAGAATTCATAATGATTTAAATCTCGATTTAATTATAACTGATCCTCAAAAATAATCTGTTCGGAGAGACATTTGTTCGATTTTATGAAATCAAGAAACTCGAGATTAGACAAAGTATCAATTCGTATCTAATCTGAATTTTTAATTTGGCCAATCTATTCGATTTGGTCATAATTGAAATCAAATGGCCAAAATTGCAATGTAATTGACCAATTGATCTTCAATTTGGTCAAAATTTAAAGGAATGGCCAAGTCCTCAATTTCAAACCCTAGACCAACCTAACCATTTAATCCACAACCAGCCCCATCCCCCCTTTTAATATCCAACAGCCCATGTGAAACAACAATGGCCCAAAAACATTGACCAGGCCCAATCTCCCTTCATCAATCCCCTTGACCCATTTAGCAATATCTCCAACATTAACAACTACCAACCCAGTCCAAAACCACCTAAACCATCCCAATCTTCTCACCTTTTCCCCTTAACCTAGTAATCAATAATAGCCAACCCCAATTCAATCCGACCCCGACGTCAAAACCAAATCGTAGCCTAATTCGGACCAATTATGACCCAATGAACCCTTCATTTATCCTTTTATTTACTTCTATCATACCTCTTACATACGTAGCATATGGTTTTGTACTGTGGGAAGTCTGAGAATCATCTAGAACACGCATAGGTGTCCCTCCAACGTCTCAATCCCATAAATTGTGGCACAAATGGTACATATCCGTACATCCTTGACGATTTATTATTGGTTCAGGAGGGAATTTTTATTACTCATCCTTTATTGGCTGTTTATTTTGAATTTTTGGAGAAAAATGCCAAATCAGCGTGGATGTCAAATGAAAATCTGATCAAAAAATGGATATTCAAGAATATCCTTTCCCTCAAATCTCGAGAATACCCCAAATGAGTGCCCTATAAAAAGACCCAGGGGGTTACTGTTTGAGGGATTGTTTTTTGTTTTTGGCTTGAGAGTTCTCTTAGGGTTGGAGTCTCGGGATTCAAAAAATTATTTTTTAGCTTTTAGGGTTCTTTTTCTTTTCTCTTCTTGGAGGGTTTCGAAATTTGGTTTAGCAAAATTCCAGGGTCTTCATTTAGGGAAGACAGGAGCCGTTAGAGACAAGGTTTTCGAAAAAAAACTAAAGGAGAATTTTTTATGCTGGTTCAAAATTTAGGTTGGGAACTCTGAAATCTAAGAGTTTATTTTGCAAAAATTTTCTCGTCCCTTCTTTCTGTAAAGCTAGTCGATCAATTGGGAGTACCTGAGTTAACAATATCAGGCTCCCAGTGGTAATAATATTGCTGATAGCTAGGGTCCCTATTATGCTACCACAGAGGAGGTGAATATACTTTTTCTCTTAAATTCATCACTTCTTGCTTTATCCCCTTTTCTCCCTAGTGGATTAGTTGATTTTAATGGTTATTATGAATGATGCTGGGCTTTACTTACTGTAGATGGCCTTGTCGGCTTTAGGTTTGCTCGTGATCATTTGTTTTTTGATAAATTAGTGTGCGCTTCATGAGTTTTGTTATCGACTGTTTTGATTTCTATCTCATGATGGATGAAGATAGGTTATATGCAAGTCTATAGCATGAGTCAATATTTTGAATATACCTTAAATTAAAGTTGGCATGCAAATAGTGATAGTATTCATGTATTATTTAGAGTAAATATATGCATTTTTTTGAGATGCTTTGCGTTCTTAGACGATTTAGACGTTGTTGGCACTAAATTTTGTTTCTTTGAAAGATTTGTCAGTTTTACTCTTTTCATTTGAGTCCCATGGTCATACACATTTACGTGGTGAATATATGCAAGGCTCTTAATCGTGGAGTTTTATAGCCTGGCAACCTAAATTAGTGATAGTATCAATCTAGGTTTTTGCTATTTTCATCTTTTTCTTATTCACTGTTCAATAATGATTGAGGTTCATTGTGTTTTGTTCGTTAAAAGAACTTGGAGAATCATCGGAATCAATTGAGTTAGTTTGTCTTTGGATTGAGAGTACAGTCGAGTCTCTTTGGTTTACAATGTCGAAAAGGCTTAACGGGAGTGAAAACCATGACCTTAAGATATCAAAAATCAGAACCAGAACTAAACACAAAACGTTCATAATATGTTTCCGTCTTTGAAAGTTCTTAATCTGGGTCTATCGGTGAGTACTGTTTGGTCACAATAGGTATCATTTTTTCCTTTTCTTTGCCCATCATTTTATTCCATGATATTGTTAATCTTACCGTTCTTTACCATATTACAATACTGGGCATCCGACGACATAACATTTCGGTGACTTTTATTATTATAGGTTTATTGAGTATGCTTTTGCTTTAAAGTTGCTAATTATGATTCGTGAGAATTTGTTTGCTATTGAGATGGTGATATTCAGCTTCACTTCCTTGGTTTACTATTTGTGTCATGGTTCGTACTGATTGCAGTTGGGTCTCTCATCCTGTGATATAGGCTAGATCCTTGTAGCGTTCTCTTGATTGTTTGGAATTTTTATTACGAGAAATTTCTTTTTTGGCAATCATATCGTTAAAACATTTTTATGGGATTGATCAGGTTGATTTATTGGTGCTAATCCTCTTAACATGTTGTATCCTGTTTCATCTATTCCTTTCTATTAAAACCAAAGTGTACATATTGTTTCTTCCTGCAAGAAACTTTTCACCTCATATATTCAATTTTACTAATGTAGGAAAGGTAGATTAAATTTAGAAAATAGCAAATAACTTTATTCTAGAAATTTCTTCTTGGTCAAATAATTTAGTTGGTTATTCTTTGCTGGTGTTTCTCAGGTTTAATCTGAAATGACATTCTATTAGGCTTGTTGGTTTGCCAAATAAATACTTACTCTTTTTTACTTTCTTTGATGCATGTAAAATGAATTTGGGGCATCGCGTTCGCAGTTCAAATGGGTTTTCTCCCTATTGCATTTTATAACGGGCCAATAAGGCCAACCCCCTCAAATCAACTTTCTTTTTGAAGAAGGAAGCCATTAGCGAGAATGGACTAAGGTCCTATGTCTGAAGCAGCTGAGAGACTTAAATGTCCCATATATTTTATTTTTTAGTCATCTATCATCATATCATGTATTCATTTATTTATTATCCTATTTCTTCATGTTATTCATTTAGGCCTCGAAGCCAAACTTGTAAATTAATATAGGTGAATCAAGACTTGAGCTAAAGTTTTGGGAACATAGAATAGGACAGGTGACGACGAGTCCAAAAACCCAACTAGAATTAGGACAGGTGAAGACGGGTCAAAAGCTCAATTAGACTAGGATAGGTCATATTGATTTGGGCTTAATGGCCTAAATCCCTTACTTTCTCCCCTTTCCCTTTTCATTTACTTGTTTGCTTGTCTCTTTGTGAACCTATTTAAATCCATAACAAAGTTGCTAAAAAATTGATTTCGCGAAAAACTTTTCCTTAATCAAATTCTTTTTCAGCAAACCGATTCTCCAAATTTAATCAAAAGATGATTTTCAAACAGTTCGAATAACCGCAAGTTAGCGGACATTTTAGGTGCCTAACACCTTCCTAAAACGTTAATAGGAACTGCTTACTTAGAATCTCTTAACTTAAATGATTCTTCTATTTTAGATCGCTTAAAGTGTTTTATAAAGGTTTCTTAATTCCTTTTCAAAATTAAGTGGCGATTCTTTCAAAAGTCAAAATTTTGGTAAAACAATGGTTTTGTGGTTTATTATGATGTTTCTCACGTTGGTCATAGTTGCGTGTTGATGCAACATGGTAGGGTGGTGGCCTATGCTTTTAGGCAATTGAAAGTTCACGGAACTACCCCACCTATGACTTAGAATTCTTAGCTATTGTCTTTGCTTTGAAAATTTGGATCTATGGTGTTCATGTTGATATCTTTTCCGATCTTAAGAGCCTTCAATATGTGTTTACCTAAAAGGAGTTGAATGTCTGACAAAGAAGGTGACTCGTGCTATTAAAAAACTATTATATGAGTCTTCATTACTACCTTAGTAAAGAAAATTAAGTCGATGATGCTCTTAGTAGATTGTCTATAGGGAGTTTGGACCATTTTAATGAGGATAATTGGGAGTTGGTGAAAGATATTCGTCGTTTGGTGAATCTTAGAGTTCGAATTGCGGACTTCGAGGATGGTGGGGTATTTGTACATTCGGTATCTCAATCGCCTTTTGTTGTTGAATAAAGAAATAGCAAGTCTTAGACCCCTGACTTAATAAAGATCAAGAGTAATGTGGGTCAATATAAGGTAGCGGACTTCGTGATTGGCAGTGATGTATCTTGAGGTACCAAGGTAGGCTATACGTTCCAGGCATCGATGGATTGAGGGAAAGGGTCATGGCCAAGTCTTATAGAGCCCGTTATGCAATTCATCCCGGTTCCACCAATATGTATCATGACTTTGGGGAGTTCTATTGGTGGAATAATATGAAGTGTGATATTGCTAGCTATGTGGCCAAGTGTATGGTGTGTCAATAAGTGAAAGTTGAGCACATGAGGCCAGGTAATTTATACCAAGAGATTGTGTTGCCTGAGTGAAAGTGGGAAGAGATTAATATGGATTTCATTACCTGTCTTCCTAGATCTCGGAATCAATGTGATTTCATTTGGGTCATTGCGATAGAATGACCAAGTCCATCGATTTCTTTCCCGTGAGAACTAATTACTCGGTGAAAGATTATGCTAAATTGTATCTTGTGGAGATCGTGAATTTTTATAGTGCTCCGGTGTCTATTATCTCAAATCGTGGTCCTTTATTTTCATCCCACTTTTGGAAGTCGTTCCAAAGAGGTTTGGTAACCAAGGTGTGACTTAGTACAGCTTTTTACCTGCAAATGGATGGTCAAGCAGAGAGAACTATCCAAACATTATAAGATATGTTGTAGGCTTGTGTAATTAATTATGGAAGTAATTGGTACGACCACTTGCCTTTGATTAAATTCACCTATAATAATAGTTACAACTCTAGTATTGGCATGGCACCTTTGGAAGATTGTATGGTAGGAGATGTCGATTTCCTATTGGGTGGTACGAAGTTAGCGAGGGTAAGTTTCTTAGGCCCAATTTATTTCAGCATGATTTATAGAAGGTGAAGGTAATTCGTGATAGATTGAAAACTGCTCAATGTCGGCAAAAGTCCTATGCAGATGTGAGATGTAGGTACTTGGATTTTAGTGTCGCCGATTAGGTATTCTTGAAAGTATTTCCCATAAAGGGAGTGATGTGGTTTGGTAAAAAGGGGATTCTTAGTCCCCGCTATGTTGGACCTACTTGATTGTGAAAAAGGTTGGCAATGTTTCCTATGAGTTAGAGTTTCCTCCTAGTATGGACTTTATTCACCTGGTTTTCTATGTGTCTATGTTGCGGAAATGTGTGGGTGATCCTTCCTTGGTGTCCCCTCAGAAAATGTTTGTATCTCAAAATCTTTGACCTATGAAAAGATCCCGATGAGGATCTTGGATCGGTAAGTTCTCCGGTTGCTAATAAAAGAAGTAGATTTGGTAAAGGTTCTATGGAGGAACCAAAATTCCAAGGAAGCTTCTTAGGAGGCGGAAGAGAACATGAATTCCAAGTATCCGCACTTGTTTTCCATTCTGGAAACTCGTGATTGTGGTATGTGTTCACCTTCTTTATTTGATTTTTGGCTTGGATTGATAATGTGTTTGAATCCCTAAAATTTTAATGAGCCATGTGGCCTTGATAAATGATAGAATTGGATTCCCTAGTAAATGAAATGAAGTGGTCAAATTAATGATGATCATTATATGTGTTGTGTTGTATTCTTGTCGTGTTCTTGTTTCTAACTTGTGTAAGGGTTGGTTTGATGCATGCTGATGTGTTAACTTTTGTTTATGATTGCCTAACCCTTCATTCACGGACGAATGATCCCAAGTGGGGAATAAGTAAGACACATAGACTTTTAACCATTGAAAAACAACAACTTTTGGTGTCTCTGAGTTGGGTACGACATGGAGCATAGAGTCGTACCCTTGGTCGCGATTCGTACCCTTATACCCTCCCCTTCATATCCTAGGCAGAATGTTAGAGTAGTATACTATCCTCTGTATGACAAGGCATCCATTGGTCGTAACCATGCATACGAGTTGTACACTACTCTACCGTATAGATTGAAGTCTCCAAACAGAGTGGACTATTTTTGGTACGGATGAAGCTCACGATTGGGGCATGAGTCATACCCTTGGTTATGACTCAAGGGTGCACACTCATACCCATAAAGGTGTGATTGACCTAGGAGAGTCATAGGGTACGAGGTAGGGTACCATACGTACCCTAGGAAGGGGAGTCGTACCCCCGCATGAGTGAGCTTTTCAGATTTTAACCAAGGACCTTTTAGTCATTTCCCATACCTAAAACCCTAAACCCTCTCACTAAATAAGTCATTACAGCCTCCTAATTCCTCATTTGCAAGACTTAGACATTCCAAAACACTCTAAAGGCTTCTTAGAGCATGATTGGATGCTAGGGTTTAGAGGTATTCATCTAGTGCCAAGGAAGATTCAAGATTGTTGGTGTGTCATCTTATTTAAGGCACATGTATCTTCCCCTCTTTAAATATCTCTAAAACCCATGTATTTCACACTTGGATTAGTAAGTGTACATGGTGGTTTTGAATCAAATGAAAAGGGTTTTGATACCTAACAACGAATAATGATGATTCTTGCTTATATGTATGTTGATACATGTTATTGATGGTAGATTGTATATGTGGGTGCCTGATATATGTTGTTTAACATGAGGGTGTTGAGGAACCATAGTCTTGATGATTTCTATCATGAAAATGGCCTTGTTAGAGGTATACACCCATGGTAAAGTAAAAATGTCTAAGTGAAATGACTAGTTGTATGTGGACAATGTGCTGAGCTAGGGCAATGGCCCAAATAAGTATAATGATTGTTAAATAATATTGTCAAGGTATTATGCAATGTTTTTTGTAATTGATAACTTTTTTTTGGGAATGTCTAATGAAAGGGTAAAGCCCTAGACATGAAAATGAACTTAAATTGTGTATGGAACCAAGTGTGGTGAAAATGTGATGTAATATTGTTAATGATATATGAATAGTTTGTGTGGGTCTTGAGGACCACAAATTGAATTATATGATAGATTGAATGAAGGCATTGGCCTATTGAGTTGGTTGAGCAATGGACGCTCCCATAAGGACCATGTGGTCATGTATGATGATTGAATTGGATAAATAAGTCAAATCCCTTAAATGTAACATACATTGATGAATGTGAATGCATGAGCTAATGGGTCAAGAGTTCAATGTCGACCAATAATGACAAGAAAACAATGAGTGATCCGAGTTCCTCATCTAATGATATGACTAGATATTCTAGTTCCTAGTCCGAAGAGATCTCTTGAGGTTAGAATACCTCGTCTGATGACACGGCTAGTGATTCGAGTTTCCATACTGGTGATATGACTAGCAATTCGAGTTCCTAGTTCAATTAAATGACACGGCTAGTGATTCTAGTTCCTAGACCAGTGATATGATTGGCGATTAAAGTTCCTAGTTCAATGAAAAAACACGGATAGTGATTCAAGTTCCTAGACTGGTGAGACTACTATCTATTCAAGTTCCTAGTCTAGGGTGATGGAATTGAGGTTGGTCGAATGGGCTAACTTGGTTGAAAGTTCTTCACTTCATTTCTTATGAATGAATGATTTGAGAATAATGCTAAGTCATTTTCCTTGTGTCATAATATGATCATGATGTGTATATCCATGTGTATGAGTATATGTTCAAGAATTATGTTGAGCCTTGGTCTCTTGATTAGCATGTGGAATATCGATGTGTAAGGATAAGTATATGAAAATGAATGATGATATATCTATATTGTCTTGTTGTTGAGTGATGATGATATATTGACTTGTTGATAAATGACGATGTTAATTTATCCTTACCCTTGAGTTACATGCTAGCGTTCAAATTGCTAACCGTCTCCGAACGTAACGTCCCTACGCGATGTAGGGGCCGGAGCATCTTCTAATTTACCTGTGCAGTGATTAGACAATCAAGCGGTTCGTGCATTGACTTGGAGGGGTGAGATTTCTTATATCCGGAAGACATTCATCTCTTAGTCCTTATCTTTAGACCTAGTCTCTTTAAGACTTGGTTTGGCTATGGTCGGGGGCTTGTCCCGACAGATATACGTATTGACTTTGATTTTTTATAAAGGTATTGTGAACAACTGTGAACTTAGGTGTATTTACTATGATCAACCTAATGTTGACTTATGATATTAACCTATGAATTTGAGTTCCTTCGACTCCTATGATATGATGAATTGTTTAGGTTTGGTTACTGGGTGACCTCCGGTACATGTGTGCTTGAGGTGCCCATACGACATGGACCGATGTTCAGAGCATTTCACTACCTTGAAATCTCCAACAATTGCCCGAGTCAAGCATGCTGATCCACACTCCAGGTAGAACCTGCACCAAAAGATCCAGTAGGTGTGTGAGTACGGTCCACTTGTACAAGCCAAAGTAGTAAATAAAGTATACAAATGTCAAAACACGCCCATGTGTCAAAATATCAAGCCCAACCATCTGTTTAGCTAAAGATCGAACCTCTAAGGCTAAGGCCCTCTCCTGGGTCAAAGATGGGACAAGATACCCATGCTAGTCAACATTTGGCTCAAGGCATCCGAAACTACATTGCCTTGCCCGGATGATAGAGAATAGTGAAGTCATAATCCTTGAGCAACTCATCCAACGACACTGCCTCTTATTAAAATCTCCCTGGGTGAAGAAGTACTGAAGGTTGCGATGATCTGAGAAGATCTCACAATGGACTCCATACAAGAAGTGCCCCTATAACATCAAAGCAAACACAACCGCGCACAACTCCAAATAATGGGTAGGATAATTCCTCTAATGAGGGTTCAACTAACGAGATGCATAAGCAATCACCTTGCCCTCCTGCATCAGCAAAGCACCCAATCTAGCACCTAAAGCATCATTAAACATGGTAAAGTCCACGCCCTCCTTGGGAAAAGTCAATATAGGAGCTGAAGTCAAAAAAATCCTTGAGCTTTTTAATTCTCACCTCACAAGCATCAGACCACTAAAAAGAAATCTTCTTCTGACTCAACTTAGTCAACGGAGCTGCAATAGATGAAAATCCCTCAATAAAACGCCAATAATAACTTGTCCAGCCAACAAAACTCCAAATCTCGGTGGGTAAAGTAGGTCTAGCCCAATCACGAACCACTGCAACCTTGGCTGGATCAACATAATACCTTCCTTAGTAACCACATGACCCAAAAAGAAACAGACTCTAACCAAAACTCGTACTTAGAGAACTTCGCATACAACTTCTCATCCCTCAATCTCTGAAGCACAATCCACAAATGCTCCTCATGCTCAGCCTCACACTTGGAATAAACCAAGATATCATCAATAAATAAAATAACAAAGAAGTTGAGATATAGTGGAAACACCCGGTTCATCAACTACATGAACGCGGTAGGGGCATTTGTCAAACCAAAGGATATGACCAAGAACTCATAATGACCATATCGAGTCTGAAAAGCTATTTTTGAAATATCTGATGCTCTAATCCTTAAGTGGTGATAACTGGACCTCAAATTAGTCTTTGAAAACACCACAACACCCTAAAGCTGATCAAATAAATCATCAATACGAGAAAGAGGATACTTATTCTTAACTGACACCTTTATCAACTACTGATAATCGATACACATACACATATACCCATCCTTCTTATTTACAAACAATACAGGCTCACCCTAAGGTGATACACTAGGTCAAATAAATCCCTTGTCCAACTACTCTTGCAACTGATCCTTCAATTCCTTCAACTCAACTAGGGCCATCCTATAAGGAAGAGTAGAAATAGGCTTGGTTCCCGGCTCATAATCAATAGCAAAATCAATATCATGATACAGAGGCATACTAGGCAAATCCATAGGGAACACATCCATAAACGCATAGACAACACGAACAGAATCCAATGAAGGTGGTGAAATAACACTAGCATCACGAATAAGAGCTAAATGAGATAAACATCCCCTCTTAACCAATCTATCGCTTGAACATAAGATATGACCCTTTTAGGACCTGAATGAAGTGCACCCTTCCAAGATATCTTTGGCATACCCGGAGAAGCTAAAGTCACAATCTTAGCAAAATAATCTAAGGCAGCATGATCCGGAGCCAATTAATCCATACCTAAATTAATACAAAGTTAATCATATATAACACAAGTAACTCTACCCAAGTCTTATGACAAGGGAAGGTCATAACACAAGATCGGTGCACCCGATCCACCACCAAAGAATCACCTACAAGGTAGATACACGAATAGAAATGACAAGAGGCTCACTAACAAAATTAAAACCCGAAGCAAAATACACAGCCACATAGGAAAAGTCAATTCGGGATCAAATAATACAAATACAGGTTTGAAACAAATCGGGAAGATACCTGTAATCATAGCATCAGAAGCCTCTGCCTTATGTCTGGCTAGTATATCATAACATTGCCTACAACCACCAACTGCCTGAGTGCCCCCACGACCACTACCCTATGATCTCCACGACCTCTATACCTCTAGTAGCACCCCTACCCCCTCACAGTTGAAATAGGAGTATCTCTAATCACACGATGGGAACAATCATTGGGAAAATGGACAAATTTATCACACACAAAGAAACCTCTATTGCCTGATTCACAACAAAAGGTATGAGTGGGCTCGAGCAAATACCCAGCACTGCTGAACCAGAAAATCCACCACCCAAACACTGCAAAGCCAGTTGCACCGGCCTACCTTGATATCCATAAGATTTTCTAAAATCTCTACCATGGGAAACTTGACCTCTAAACTCACCAAAATGGCGCATCTTCTTGGCGCCTCCCCAAGATACCTGAAGAATACCATCAGTCATCTTAGCCTAATCTACAATACTCTAAAAAGATGCCCCAAATACAACTATCTGTGTTGTAGCCAATTGAAGAGAGACATCCAAACCCTTCACAAACTTTTGAATCTTCTCAAACTTGGTCGAAATACTAGCATAGGAATATCTTAACATAGCATGGAAGTGTGCCTCATACTTTGTTACATTCATGGAGCCCTACTCCAGGAAGTCAAACTCATCACGCATCCGATCTCTAAAACTATAAGGCACAAATCTCTCTGCAAAGGCATTGATAAATTGATTCCACTACAACTCGAGCATCAGTAAGCCTACAATCGACAAATGGTCTCCACCAATCTCTCATAGCATCTCTCAACTGATATGTAGTATAAGCCACTCCATGTGACTCCAACAAATCCAAATTATGCAAATTTTCTTGGAAATCAATCAAAAACTCATAGGCATCATCATCCACAACACCACTAAACCTAGGAGGACCCAAATGAGTAAATCCCTCAATCCTCTTATAATCCTCAGAAGACATCATAGTATTTGCAGCAAGAGGAAGCATAGTGAATCTAGCAGGCTGAGAACCCATCTGAGGAGGTAACCTAGATAAAGGTTGAACTCTTGATCTCGATGCAACATACTCAGATATCAGTACAAAAGGAAGAATAGTTCTTGGGGTTTAAGGAGTACCCAAAATAAAAGCAAGTGCAATAGGAGGATCCACACTCTAAACTGGAGGAACACCCAGTATAACCAAAGTACAACCCTCTAAACGTTTCAGCAAAGACAATAACAATCCCTCCAATAAAGGGGAAGATGAACTCTAAAGGACTGGAGTAGAACCCACACCTCTAACCTGCTTAACATGAGGCTTAGGAGAGAGTCCCCTAGCACTCTTCCTAGATGTAGCTAAACCACAGGCCCATCCCTTCTCTTGAGTCTGTCCACGACTCGAGGCTCGCCCTCTAGGTGAAGGCTCTGCATCACCACTCTCACTGGACCTAGTCAACATTATTTGTGTAGACAGAGTGAAACACAAGCTATGAAAGAACACCGCACGAGAAGAAATAAAATAAGGAAAGTTTCCTAAAGATATCTGATAGCCTCTTGAAGATAGATATAGAAGTCTACACACCGATCGATGAGACTGTATTAGGCACCCAATTCTTACATCGTTGAGACTAATGAAACCTGGATGCTCTTATAATAATTTGTTATGACCCAAAAATGAGGGCCATGATGGCACTTGTCGCAATGTACCTTAACAAGTAATCCTATCACCCAAATTGATATAAAAAAAGGATAGAAATACCCCAAGATAAGGCTTCTAGAATGAAGTCAAACCATACATGTATAATAAAATGAGGAAAGAAACATAATAATGCAGCCATAACTCCTAAAACTAGGTATCAACAATATAAGAACTATCTAGTACAACTCGAATCCAAATGAAATACATTAGATATCCAAATACAAGAGAAACTCTATCTCTAGAATGGAAGTAAGGACATAGTCTATAAGAAAGGTAATAGAAGACATCTAGATACTTGGAGCATAACCACTACCTTGAAAACTCCAATAATTGCCCAAATCAAGAATGTTGTGGCACACTCAAGCTACGACCTACACCAAAAGAGCGCAGTAGGAGTGAGTACATCCAATTGTACTCAGTAGTATCATAGGCTGACCAAGCAAAGTAGTAAATAAAGCATACAAAATATACACAAAGGGAACCTCAACTACAATTAGAAAATATCCCACAATAGTAGACCACACTACTTGCACTAACCATTTTACAATATCCACACATAATACAACAACAACCAGATAGGGATACAAATATACACAATATCACATACAAGTGGAACAAAAGAGGAACATGCATAATCAAGATCATTAATTACAATTAAAGGAAGATAGAACAATTAGGCATTAACAAGTCTAGTTATAGAATATATAGATAGACGATAAATCAATATAGAAATATAATCACAACATAAACACAATAAATCAAGTGCAATGTATATGATAATTATAATGATGATGCACGAGGTTGTCGCACAACCTCTGAGATCATTGCACAATCCCCATATACACCCACAGAGGCAAGCCTCCAGATGTGGGACCTAAGGGGGTTCATTGATGACACAACCAAAAATTGGGCCATGTTGTAGGGGCACCTCAAGATAATATAAATTGGAGGTCGCCCTGATAACCCAGCCCAATCATTATCATATTCATCACAAGGGTCAGGTGGATTCCAACCATATAATAAGATAGTGGAAATAATACTAGAAGTCATAAATTAAACACATCTAAATACTTCATTAGGTTCATCACACTAACTAATATACCCACTTCCGTAGTCATCCATAATACCTATATAAAAACTAATGTTTAGAAATATATATGTCAGGACAAGCCCTTGATAATAGCCAAAACAAGTCAAAATAAGACTAGGTCTAAATATAGGAGACCAAGAAGGAATGTCTTCAGAAGTAAGGAAGCTCACCACTCCCAAGTCAATGTGTAAACTACTTTGATCACCTAATCACTAAGCAGGAAATGAAGATAATGCTCCGGCCCCTATGTCGCATGGAGACACAGCATTTGGAGACAGTTAGAGGTTGGAGCACTAGCATGTAACTCAAGGATATGGATAAAATAACATCATCAATCAACAATAAGTCAATATATCATATTCAACCATATTCATGACCTTATCCATACATATAAGTATATCATATGCTAATAAGTAAACAAGTCATAACAACCTTCTCAAAGCACTCAATCATGAGATATGAAGTGGAGGACTCTGACCTTCCACACTTAGATTTAACAATTCTTATTAGGTATGGGACTTCAACCACATTCACGTATCACTTAGACAAAGGACTTTAACCATGTATACACTCATTAAAGCAAGGGACTCTAACCACATACACATCCATTCAAGCAAGGGACTTTAACCATACATGCACATTCATTTAGGCGAGGGACTCTAACCACATGCACACACATTAGGCAAGGGACTCTAACCCAAGATATTTTATTTGGCGAGGCACTTCAAACTCAAGATATCTCATTGTATGAGGGACTTTAATCGCAAATGATTTCATTAGATAAGGGACTTTAACCTCAAGCCCTTTTATTAGGCAAGGGACTTTAACCTCAAGCCTTTTCATTAGGCAAGAAAATTTAACCTTAATCCTTTACGACTATTATTAGTCAACGTTGGGACTCCAGCTTTTTATCCATTCATCGTCAGCTACTCAATTCACACTTAAGGACTTTAACCCATTTAGACAACTCAACACTATACATGACCACATGGTCCTTATGGGAGCCTTTGTTTCTCAACCATTTTAATAGGTCAAAGCCTTAATTCGATTTATCATACAATTCAATTTATGGTCATCAAGGCCCTCACAAGCTATTCACATTTTACTAGCAATCTTAACCCACATTCATACCACACTTAAGTTCAATATACAATTCAAGTTTATTTTCAGATTTAGGGACTTTAGCCCCTCAATAACCATCAACAAACAAGGTTATCAATTTCATCATACATGGCTCTTAACACCTTTACAATATTATTTAAGAACTATTCATACTTATTGGTCCATTGCCCTAGTTCAAAACATCACCAACATAAGATTAGACATTTTCAAAAATATCTATTGTGAATACCTTTAACAAGGCTATTTTCATAGTAGAAACCATCAAGACTAGGGTTCCTCAAGACTCATATGTTATACCACATACAAAAATCACCCACATGTGAGAATTATCATCAATAACATGTATAAATACAAGTCTAAGCAGAAATTAACATTACTCATCATTAGAAAATAAAACCCTTTTCATTTGATTTCAAAATCACTATGTACACTTACTAATATAAGTTTAAAATACATAGGTTTAGATTTATTTATCAAGGGGAAGAGTTAAATGCCTAAGACAACTTGATCCACCAAGAGTCTTGACTTTACTTTGCCTCTTGAAGATCACCCTTGAAACCCTAGCCTATGATTCTTTAAAGATGAGTTTGAGAGAGTGTTTAGGGTGTTCAATCTATGATAATAGATTTTTAAGAGGCTACAAGAACTTATATAGTAAGAGGGTTTAGGGTTTTAGGCATGAAAAATTACCACAAGGCCCTTAGTTAAAAGCTGGAAAATAGACCCGTCCAGGGGTATGACTCACTAGGGGAACCATACCCTAGGGTACGAGTGGTACCGTGACTCGTACCTTAGGCATCTCCTAGGTTACCTACACTTTTAAAGGTATGACCACACACCCTTGAGTCATATCCACAAGGTATGACTCAACCCCTAACTTATATGCTTTACCCACATCAAAAATAGCCTACTTAAAGTTCAAGTCCAAACTCTATAGAACTCACTTGGTACGATTGAGGAGGAGATCACTCTCACCTAGTACAGTAACCCTTACCACACTAGGATACGAGAAGAAAGGGAAAGGAGGATACGACTCATATCCAAGGGGTAAGATTCATACCCCTAGTTGTACCCACCCCAGAGACATCAATTGGAGAAATTTTTCAATTATTAAAAGTACAGGTGTTTCAGTTAACCCATTACGATCCATACATATATCCATATCTATACCCATATCTCCTTTCTGGCACATCCCTCTTGGAGGGTTTTATAAGATGTTATATTTTCTGTCATAAAAAGTTATTGCCAGTGTTTATTAGGTAATGCCATAGTGGTACCACTATTTCATCAATGAGTATGATATAAGGATGTAATGCTCATAATCAATCATATGATGTATTTTCAGAACCAAATACAATGATACATTTTTACAGCCACGAGAGCCAATATTCACTCATTATTTTTACCATCCATGAATTTTCACATGTTTTATATGCCAATAAAGTATGAATATAATCACAATACACCAATGGTACCACATTAGGAATTTTCAACAAAACAATACAATTATTCACATGTATTCAAGGCTATCAATATCCCATAGGACCCCACATGGTCACACATATCACATCATATCTCAATTTCAATAATTACATCATATATAGGCTCCCACATAGGCACAATACATAGATAGCCATTTTCATAATGAGTTTCTACCCTTAACATGCATTTTGTACCAATATTTACTATGTAACCCAGTTTGAAAGAGTTAAGCGATAACCTACCCGAATGCTAGAACCAGTCTGCAATACTTCAATCAAGACGTACATCTCACAAACGGTACTAAAATCAACTAAAACTAAGAAATATAAAATTTATGCTTCAAAATAAAACTAACGATACCCATATTGCCTACTTTTAGTTTGGGATTAAATGGACCCCCAAAATGGGTTTTCAAAAAAGGACAAAATCATAACTTTACTTCAAAAATATGTTTCCTGTATTTTTAGAAATCTACAATTGAAAACTCAAGTCAAATTGAGTCAAGATGAGGTTCAAATTAAAGAAAAATTATTTTCAAACTTTATCGGGTAAAATATTTGAAATTTGTCTTAAAATCAAAAACCATAATAAATTCAACGCTCCGAACTAAATGGAGATAACAGATTTTTTTAAAAATGTCATTTTTATAGAGTTGATCCGCGAAACTCGAAATCACAATTTTTTAAATCAAGGATCAAAATGAGATTTAAAAGCCATAAAAACCAAACAAAAAAGTTATCACCCCAATATCGATGTTTTGGATATATTGGAGAAGTCAAATTTTCCATCTGAGGTTGTTTCGACCAAATGTTGGTCCTACACCCTTATTTCTAATTTTCTAACTTCACAACCAATAGGTCGGATGATCTCGGGTGCATCAAGACCCAAACCAAAGGTATACCTATCCTAAAATCAATATTCCAGAGTTTTTGACATAGTCCATTTAGTCAACCATTGCACAGATCAAAAGATAATTGCAGAAGTACAAAATAAGGCTCTGAAGCCAACAAAAACAACAAAATTGCATAAATGGTACCAAAATACATATGAAACTTTTGCAATAACCCACATATCCCAAAAGTACTGCAATGCAACTATGGGGAGGGGTAAACAGTTAAATCACATAAAATCATAAATTTCACATATTTTATCAAATTTTCAAATCGTTACATTGCGATTTTTGGTGGTTAAAAAGGTTTCAAATTTGACTTTCATCAATATTTATAAATCTATGGTTAGATATCAAAACAAACAGCTCCAACGAATTTTAAATGTATATTTTAGGTGGTAACATGGTTGATGTGGTTTTATGGCTTTTGTATCTCATTTCAAACCTCGGTTTAGAAAGTGGTGAAATAGGATTTTGGAAGTCAATTTTGTGATAGTGATTTTTTTTCATATATTTTATGATTCCATTGGATCTAGAACATGTTTTTTAATCAAATTTCACTTTGGACCATGTTCATAGGGTTCTGAATGGGTTTTGGGAGTCAAAAATAAGTTGTGGAGGTTATTGGTACTGGTGTAGGTGCTAAAAAAGCTGGTCGACCACTTTAGCGGTCTTTGACCATTTGACCAAGCCTCTAAAGTGCCATTTAAGTGTCCATCACTGATGGTTAAGGCCAAAAACAAACTCATTTCATATTTTTCACATTTTTGGAGTTAGGAAGCTTCGATGTTGATGATTTTTGATGCGTTTTTCTCAGATAATCATTGTCTATAATTTTATCACTCCATTGATACAATTTAATAAGAGCTTATATTTTCTTTTTCATAATTTTTACCCAAGTTGAGAAACAAAATCTCATTTTCAATATTTTGGGGGCTTTGGAGCTCGAATTTGGACAATTCCAAAGGGATTTTCAAGATTTCTTCCATGGGTAAGCTTCAATTCTTATAATTATTATTTTTTTCTCTTAATTAAAGAACTTTAAATTCTTTATCTAAAAATGGGTTTTGGGATTTTTTGTCGGTAAAGCATGAAAATGGTTTTTATTTTATTTGAACCTCATTTTTAACTCATTTTTTGCATAGGTGTTCAGCTGTAGACTCTAATGGGTATGGGGAACATGTTTCTAAAATAAAATTACATTTTTACCTTTTTAAAAGAAAACATTTTGGGGGTTCATTTTGACCCCAATCCAAAAATGGGCAATATAAGTATTGTTGGCTTTTATTTGACATGTAGATTCTATATTTTTGTATTCTAGTTGATATTAAGGTTGTTCGTGAGGAGAAGGCTTCATAGTTGGAACTTTTTGGATTGAGATTCTATGATTTGAGGTAGGTTATAAATTAATTTTCTTCAGACTGGGTTGGGTAGTTAATAATAATGTAAAAACATACTATGAGTATGGGGTTGTATCATGGAAAATGTATTTAGGTGATTTATATGCCAATGTGGGGCCTATATAGATAATATTTGATAGTTTTGAGGCATTATTTTCTATATATGACCGCATGGGATCTTATACGATGTTGCTGGCCTAGTATTGATATATATATTTATATATATGTGGTTACACTCTTTTTGGTAAGAAAAGCCTAGATTTTTAGAATTATGTGGTATCAATGACATTTTCTTGCATGTTTTACTTGATGGTTTCCAGATTATATTGTATCATGGATGGTTGGTTTAGTTGAGTAGATTTTTGGCTCACATGGTGGTATATTGGTTAGATATTGGATATTCTTATTTTGGCTAGTTGTGAGCATTACATCCTCATATCATATTTATTCATGACACATTGGTACCACCGTGGAAATACTAAAAATATTATTTTTTGATAGAAATTATGACATCTTTAAAAACCCTCTGTTGATGTATGTGTTGGATAGGAGTTTGGGATATTGGTATTGGATATTGATTGTATATGGATTGTGAATCCCCTATGGGTCCTATCTCAGTAGGACATCTCGATTAGTGTATATATAGGTTGAGCGACAACCTCGTGTATCGCATCATTATTCTCATTACATTTTATATTGTATGCACATGTTATTATTTTATGTTATACTAAGTTGTGTCTTATGTTATACATGCATGAGACTTTGGTACTACCATAGAAATACTCGAAATAATGTTTTTCTAACATAAATGTGACATTTTAAAAAACCCTCTATCGATTATGTGTCGGAGAGGATTAATGGGTATTGGTATTGGATATTGGTTATATATGGATTGACAAACCCCCCAAGGGTCCTATCTCGGAATCACAACTCTATAGTTTTATATGTAGATTGTGAGAGAACCTTGTGCATCACATCATCATCACATTATTATCATCATCATTATCTTAGTTGCCTTTCAAATATATTATGATTATTGTGTGTTGTATTATCATCTTTGATGTTATATCTGTCTATGTGTGCTTCTTTTTCCATACTTGTATGTGTGATATATGTATACCAGTGCTCTTTTCTCATATTTGTGTATGGTATTTATGGATGTCGTAGAATTATTAGTGGAGATGGAGTGGGCCACCATTCGGGACATTTTCTAATTGCGAAAGACGTGTCCATAGTTTCTAGTTAGATGTTTTATTTTCTACTTTACTCGGTCGACCTATGATACCTACAGAGTATAAGGGGACTGTACTCACCCCTGTTATGCCTTTTCGATATAGATTCGTGTACGAGTGCACCACACAACATCTAATTCATGAAGTATCTAGAGTACATTTAAAGTAGCGGTTGATCCAGGCTTTCGGAGTTGATCTATTACCTCTTCCTATCTACCACATGTCTTATTTTGTATTCGAAGATAGAGTTATGATCCTTTTTGAACTATTATCATATCATTTCACATTTGAGATGTATTTAATAGTTCTTATGTTGTGACACCAGGTTATGGAATATTATATGGTATTTTTTATTATGTACTACTACTAACATATTTATGTGGTTCGATTTCAATCTAGAAACCTTGACTTAGGTTTGATGTTGATTTCTCATTTCACATCAGTTTGGGTGATAGGATTACTTTTCAAGGCTTGCTGCAACAAGTGTCATTATGATCCTTGATTTTTGGGTTGTGACAGCAACTTTGAGCTTAACATGTCCTCATTCTAAACCATCAGCTCTGATACCACTGTAAGAAATATTTAATAGGACTATTATTAAATTATTGTAACTATATTATTACACTAAGATCCTATTTATAGACACTATATTTCAATCTTTTCTCAAGTACGACACAATATTATAATTTTTTTCAATAGGATTCTGTGCACTATTTCTTTTCATACTCATATTCTAACAGTTTTATGCAAAAGAAGAAATACCATTCTTTATGATAGTCTTTTCCCTTATGAAAAGGTCATTCATGATATAAATTACACTATTCATAAGTTCTCTTGTGCAAATTCTCTATGTTTCATAACTTACCAAAGAATTGTCCTTGAATGATAAATGTATCAAAAAAGTGAGTGCCAAGTTAATACCACGAGATTGTAAGATGTCTACACCCTCTTATTTGATATTTTACAAATACAACACTAATGGTGCATTGTTCTATTGCTTTTTATTTAAGGAATAGTGAAAGACATATTGTATAGGCAAAAAGAAGGAGATTGTCAGATTATACTGATTTATTTGTAGAAGCCATTGCAATAAAAGAGGGCATCAACTATTATATTGAAAAAAGATTTTTACCCCTAATAGTTGAAATTGATTCTCCCACTGTCCTTAATATTGTAGAGGAGAAATGGGAGGTACTTAGGACTGTTGTTATGGAGGTTGAGGCAATATGTTGAATGAGGGAAGGTGTCCCTTTTTCAGTAAAAACACTCTTAGAAGATAACACCCTCACTGATTTTTTTTGCTAACGTAGTTGTTAATTTTATAGGTACTTATATTAAGAAGAATTTTCAAGACATGCCATCACAACAAAGATAATAGTCCATATAGATAAGATGAGCATGCCTAATTTAAGGCTTATTCAACTTAACAATGGATAAGCTTAGCGTCTTTATTTAAATAAATCACATAATTTTGCACTCGAAAGCAAAAGAAGATATAATTATTCTAATCAATAAAAGTGATTTCATATTGTCACAACCCGAACCAGGGCCTGGTCGTGACGGGCAGCTCAAGTTTGTCGTGGAACGGAGACCACCTCCTTTTCCTAGTCACACAGAACTTAATACACTAATAGTAGATTAATTCCAAACATATAACAACATAGATAAAGAAAAGCTCAACAAATCTAAAATACATCCACAACCATTACCTAGTCCACAGTAATCCACAAAGCCTCTATAACAAAACCAAATCAAACCAATGTCGGGACATCCCCTCGATGATAGCCAAAATAAGTCCAAAGAAAAGTCTACGATAAAAGGGAAACCAAGAAGTAATGGCCTTTCGGAAGGAGGAGGCTCATCACATGCAGGAAAAGAAGAAGTATCGATGGTTCCTGCATCGCGTGGTGATACAGCATCTGGAGACAATTAGCGCGTTGAGCGCTAGCATGTAGCTTAGAGAAAGGAATAAATAATACTATGTTCAACAATTTAAAATCATCCAAATCCATTGCACACAATCATATACATATACATATACATAAATATAATATGTTGGAGTAAAGAACAAGGCTTGGCATGAACTTTAAAACATTAGCCTATACTGTGTAGCTTAACCATCATAAAAAGGCACCCACAGTCTATATGGGTTCATCTCTCCCTCAGCTGAAAGAGCCCCAGTGCGTGTAGCTCGACGAATCAAAGAATAATCATATGCATCTATGTACCATAGAGGACTCGAACATCCTGGTCATATATCAAGGGAGACTTAAGCGCCTAGTCATTTTACATGGAGAACTCGAACCACCCAATTATTTAATAAGGGGAACCGAACCACTCGGTCATCTAGACCCCCGCGTTGGCAAATGCGCTTTCCAATATTGGAAATACTCCCTTAGGACCTCAAATATCATATCCCAGATACACAACCCTCTATTAAGCCTAATTAAAACACTTTACATATTCCCATTCATTGAACTAATTCAATCACTAACGCACCTCGTTCGTATCTTCACACCAACTTCACGTGCAAGCTACATTATCATGCCGTATAAATTATCCATAACATAGGGGAATTCACAACCCCTTTGATTCAATTATTCATTCACACTAAAAAATCATAATTCCCAAGGTTCAATTAAAATCAATTTGTGGTTAATTATCCTTTTATACATGCAATAGATCAAGTGAGCAAGTCAAACCATATGACAAAACCATATCTTAATATCAATTTCACAAATGGGATGAGGGAGCACAATTTCCAAAATCATATGCCCAGATAAAATCATCAAATTAGGGGAAACCATGACCCCATAGTTTATTCACCATGCCCATGTATCCCACGAGTTCAAACCAATTAATAAAGAATAAACAGTGCATAATAAGTCGTGGGAAAATAATAAACAGTGCATAATAAGTCGTGGGAAAATAATTTAAGAAACAGTCATTCCAAAGCCCTTAACCCATATCAAAACCCATGTTCAAATCTACATAAACAATCAAATAATTTCATGCTTTAAGTAAAAAAAATAAGGGTAGAGTCACATGCCTTAATCACCAAGAAATTTGAAAAAGAAACCACCCTTGGAAGCTCTAATTGCCAACCTTGAGAAACCCTAAGTGTTTTAGGTTTAGAGAATTTGAGATAGAGTTGAGAGTTGTTTTGATTATGTTATGGATGATAATTAGGTATCCAATAGGGTTTAAGTCATGGGTTGCTATTAGGAAAAGGGGAAATATCTAAAGTACCCTTAATGAAACACTAAAATACTGTCGTCGGTGACCACGAGTCACCCTACAACTCGTAAGTTCTCATTACAACTCGACACCCTAAGTCATAGCCTAGGTAGAAACATCAATGTCCTACATTGGTTACCTTATGAAATTCATATTATGACTCGTAATGAGCCTATACAACTTGCAACACCTAGTCGTAATCAGGACAGAGCACTTGGGTCACAACACTGGCTGGCCTATGATTTAGACTATACGACTCATACAGAGTCTTTACGACTCGTGACTCCCCAGTCGTAACCAAGGTAGTAAAATAGGCAATCTTCACTAGACACCCTACAATTGGGGTCCTAGACCCGCTAAAGATACCTTACAACTCATATGGTGAGTCATAGGTTGGATAGTGAGTCCAAAACTCTTAATTTTCCAGTGGCAAATATCTAGGGTGTTATATTCTCCCCCTTAGGATCATTCATCCTAGAATGATGAGACAAGGCATCTATTAGCACGATTTAACACAAAACACAACCACACTTACCTTTATCGATGACAGAAAACAATGATTTTAAGGAATACGCATAACTTTAGCATGATCATCCCAAGCAGAAAACAAGAATAGATTTTGGACTTCATATACTATTCACGTTCCCAAGTGGCTTCTTCAACCTTGTGATTCATCCATAGAACCTTCACCGAAGCCACATCTTTGGTTCTCAACCAACGGAATTGTAAATCCAAAATCTCAACGGGGACTTCCTTATAAGAAAAGGAATCTGCAGTGCCAACATCTCTAAAATGACAACCATGGAAGGACACCTACGCACTTTTCCAACATCAAAATAGGGAACACCAGACAAACAGGAACCAAGCTTGAAGGAAAATCCAACTCATAAGCAACATTGTCCACTCTTCTCCAAATCAAGTATGGGCCAACATAACGGGGACTAAGGTTCCTCTTCTTTCTAAATCTCATTATTCCCTTCATGGGAGACACATTCAAAAATACCCAATCACCAACATCAAACTCCAACTCCCTACACTTCATATCCGCATAGGATTTTTGGCGACTTTGAGCGGTCTTAAGCCTATCCTAGTAACATTCACCTTCTCCATAGCTTGATGAACCAAGTCAAGACCAAATAACTTCATGTCACCAACTTTGAACCATTCAATAGGAGACCTATATCTCCTACCATATAAAGCCTTGACCAGAACCTTTTGAATACTCAAGCGATAGCTATTATTGTATGCAAACTTTATGAGATACAAATGATCAACCAATCTACCATCGAGTCAATCATGCAAGCCCTTAGCATATCCTCTAAGGTCTGAATAGTCCTCTCTGCTTGTCCAACCATCTGAGGGTAGAAAGCGGTGCTAAGGTTCATCTTAGTCCCCTAACCTCTCTGGAAAGAATGCCAAAAGTACAATAAGAACTACATACCTCGATTAGATATAATGGAAATTGGAGCACCATGTAACTTGACGATCTCCTAAATAAAAATCTTAGCATAATCCTCAACAGAAAAATTAGTCCTCACAGGCAAGAAATGAGCAGACTTGGTGATAGGTAATGAATTCATAATAATCAATGATACTGCAAATCAAATCAAACTGACTATGAGACCACAAAATATAGGTATTGAATTCATAATAATCACTTCCCATTTCCATACGGGAAACTCCATCTCTTGAGACAATCCACTAGCCCTCAAGTGCTCAAAATTTACTTACTAACAACCATACACGTAGCCATAAATTTTTCCACATCTCTCTTTATGTTATTCCACCAATAAATTTCCTTTAAGTCATAATACATCTTCATCGAACAAAGATGAATGGTATACCTCAACTCATGAGCCTCGGCTAAAATCCTTTCCCGCAATCCATGGATATTGAGAATGCAAATCTACCTTGGTACCTCGGGACACCATCACTATCAATCTCAAAAGCTAAGACTTTCTGGTAACCCACATCATCCTTAATTTGCATCAAGGTAAGATCCAAAACCTACTTCTTCTTTACCTCAGTACCAAGAGAAGACTTCACCACCTCCTGAACAATCACCCCACCATCCTCATAATCTAAGAAACAAACACCAAAATAAGCCAAATAGTGAATATCCTTCACCAACCCTCACTTCTTCTCATTAACATGAGATAAGCTCTCCATGGATAACCTGCTAAGAGAATCAGCAACAACATTAGCTTTATCTAAATGATAGTGAAGACTCATATCACAATCCTTAAGTAACTTAAGCTATCTCCTTTGCCTGAGATTCAACTCCTTCTAAGTGAACACGTACTATAGGCTCTTATGATCAGAATATATATACATCAACATGAAACTATACAAGTAATATCGTCAAATCTTAAAAACAAAAACCATAGCCAACAACTCCAAATCATGTGTCAGATATTTTTTCTCATGTACCTTAAGCTGTATAGAAGCATACACCACCAGCCTGCCATGCTACATCAAAACATAACCAAGTACCACACGGTGTGCATCACAATATACAACAAAACCATCAGTACCCTTAGGCAGGGTCAAATAGGAGCAGAAGTCAACTTATCTTTCCACTTCTCAAAGCTATCCTCACAAGCATCCGACCACAGGAACTTTACCTTCTTCAGAGTCAACTAGTCAATGAGGCAGCAATCAAAGAGAAACTTTTCACACGACCCAAGCTAGGGCCTAGTAATGTTAGGTTTCTCAAGTCCAATTAGGATCGGAGACCACCCAAAATACCCAACCATAACTGCCCTGTACTCTATGTCGGATGAATTTCAAACACATAATAAGAAAATATAATTAATACTCAAAGATAATAATAGAATCCATAACTATAACCAACCAACAATCCAATCAAATAAATATTTAATTGGTCTCATCCTTAATACTAATACTAATGCCGAGGCTGAACCAATACCGACACCGCCCACACCCAAAGTAGTCACACAAAGCCTCTAACAAAAAACAAATAACATCCAGTCGGTACATACCCCCAACCTTAGCCAAAACCATAGTTTAAGAAATAAACAATAGTATGAAAAGCTATCCATAGCATGAAATGAAGTCTTCTGGAATATGGGAGCTCACCACTTCAATATGACACAAGGTTGTCCCCAAATCCAAAATTACTAAACAGGAGGAGTAGTATGGTCGATTCCTACATCGCGCGGGGATACAGCGTCCAAAGATAGGTTAGCGGGTGAATGCTAGCATGTACTCAAGAACAAGGATAAAATAATGTCATTATTCAAAACTAAAGTAAATAACCATATGTAATCGCCAACATATATACATATATACATATATACCATACCAAAAAAGGGAACTTGGGTTTAGCATACATTTAAAACTTTAACCTGGGCTGTGTATCTTGACCATCCTAAAACCACCCATGGGCTATATAGGTCCAGTGTTACCCCCTGAATGGGCCCTAGTATGTGTAGCCGCACGAACTGGAGATATTATAGAGGTCAAAGATTCCCTTGTACTTTTCCGCCTCCATGATATATATATATAAGTATAACTTAGGGATTCCCATGTACCCCACAAATATATGGTCACCATAACCAACCCTCATGTCGACAAATATTAGTTTCCAGTGTCCGTCCATCGAACTCACACCTTCACGATCAACTATCACACCCTGCCTTTACTGCCAAATCAAAACCTTTAACACATAACAAAACCACCAATTCCAGAGTTAATTACCAAGGCATTATGTAGTGGTATCATCATACCGGCTATAGCTTGCAAGCAATGTCATTAACCAACACCTAGGGTATTCCCATGTACCCCACAAGATTTCTAATTGAACCAAAGCCATGGCAACCAAGGCCTTTCCAAATAATTTAATTCAACCAAACCATTTTAGGGTTCCATTACCATATCATGCAATGCAATGTTTTCAATAAAAGTCAAACTATGTGACAAAAACATTCTCATTGGCATTTTAACAAATATATTGAGGCATAGAGATTCTAAAAACAAAAACCAGGAACCAATTAACCATTCTCATACAACCACATGTTCAAACCAACATTATAACATGAAAATCCATAAATAGAACATGGGAAAACATTATCCAATCAAGAATAACCAAAACCCCCAACATATATTTCAAAACCAACATAAATTCAAAATAATACCATATAAATCATTAAGTAAAACATGCTTTTAGATTGAACTAACAATGAGGGAGGAGTAACATCTCTTAGATACCAATAAAGGTAGAGAGAAACCACCCTTGATAGCCTTAATTGACCAGCTTAAAGAAACCCTAACCTCTTTTTGAACCAAGAGCTTGAGAGATATTTAAGAGTGTTTTGAGAGTGTTTGATTTAGGAATAGTAGGTTAATAAAGTCCCAAAAGTGTTTTTAAGTCATGGGTTCAAAAGAAGTTAAGAGGTGAAATGTCCAGAATATCCCCAACTTAAATTGTAAAAATTTCTAAGGTGGGTATGGTTTGAACCCTTCACTCGTACCCACGTCATACGAGTGTTACCTTTAAATCGTATCTTAATGAGAAAGTTGAACATCACATTTTGTCCAATATATGACTCCTTATCCTAAATCATACCCAACCATACAACTAGTACTTTTTAAGTCGTACCCTAAGTAGAATGTCAAGGCTAGACACTAAACAATATACGGTTTGGCACTATACTTCTCGTACCCTATACATACGACTCATATGATGCCTTCTCGTACCAAAAATAGAACTTGGCCAATGTGACACTACCAACATATGACTAGGGTCCCTAGACCCGTACCCACACCATATGACTAGTATGGTGATTCGTATGATCAATAAAAGGTTTAAGACTCAGGAAATTTTCAAGGGACAAAACCTAGGGTGTTTCAACTTTCCATAAACCTCCTATAATAATTGACTAAACCCAAGAAGCTTCAATTATCGATTGGATTCATGGGTCTAGGCCACTTCTTAGCCACTATAATTTTTTGTGGATCCACCATGATCCCCTCATTAACATGACCTAAAAAAGTAACATCCAACTAAGAATTTAGCATACAAACATTGATCCTTAAGGGTGTGCAACACTATACAGAGGTGATTCGAATGATCCTCCTCACTCTTTCAACGAACACAATGACAAACAAGTCAAGAAATTGATGGAATACCCAGTTCATAAGATCCATAAATGTCGTTAGGGCATTTGTAAAAACAAAAGACATCACCAAAAACTCAAAATTACCATACCAGGTTCAAAAAGCAGTCTTAGGGATATCCACCTCCCTAATCTTCAATTGATGATAACCCGATCGAAGATCAATCTTAGAGAAGTACTTAGAACCCTAAAGCCAGTCCAAGATTTCATCAATCCTAGGGAAAGGTTACTTATTTTTTTATTGCCGCCTTATTCAACTAGTGATAGTCTATACATATTCGAAGGGAACCATTCTAATTATGCACAAAAAGAATAGGAGCACCCAACAGGGAAATACTAGGGTAAATAAAACCCTTATCAAGGAGGTCTTTCAACTGCTTGTTGAGTTTTTTCAACTCAGCTAAAGCTATTCTGTAATGAGAGATAGAGATAGGATGGGTATCTAGTAGAAGGTCAATCCCAAAATCAATTTACCTATTTGGTGGAATACCATAAAGATCGCCAGAAACTACTTTGGGAAGCTCACTGACCATGGGGATAGACTATAAAGAAGGACCTTCAAAACTAGAATCCTTAGACCGAACTAGATGATATAGGCACCCATTAAAAATAAATTTCTAGGCTCTAAGATAAAAAACTAACCTTCCCTTAGGTGCTAAGAACTATGTTCCCACTAGATCACTGGTTCTTTTGAGAATTGGAAACTAACCCTTTGGGTTCTACAATCAAGAGACGCATAGCATGAATGGAGAAAATTCATCCCCAAGATAACATCAAAATCTAGCATATCCAGCTCAATTAAATCTACCTAAGTCTCCCTACCACGTATAGATACCAGACATTTCCTATAAACTCTTCTAGCAACCACAGAATTACCCACTGGGGTGGAAACAAAAAAGGGTTCTGAAATATACTCAGGATCGAAACCAAAATGAATAGCCACATACAGGGTCACATAAGAAAGAGTAAACCCCGAATCAAGCAAGCAATACACATTACGAGAAAAGAGTTGTAACATATCAGTGACAACATCAGGAGAAGCCTTAGATTCCTGGAGGGTGGCAAGAGCATACAAATGATTTTGGCCAGAACTGGTATTAGAAGCAGCACCCTTTGGTGCAGGAGCAGAAAATGTAGCAAAAAGGTCCTTATTAGTTGTAGAGCAACTTTTGAAGGACAATCTCACTACATGTGACAAAGTTGACCAAACTTGAATCACTTATTCCTTCTCTCATCACATACCCAATGATGGCTCTGTTAATAAAAATGACAAGGGGGATAAGATAGCGTCGACTGAGCTCCGTTGGCTGTGAGTGGGCACCTTATGCCCTAAATCTACTATATCTCTGAAGGTGATAATGAACAGATGACTTAAGATGTGAAGTACTAGACGTAGAATAAGAATTACAATTTTCCCACTTCTTCTTAGACCACTGCCTGACATCCCTACTACTATTCTGACAACCTCTTCTTTATTCAGCATACCTGAATCATTTACTCTACCTTTGCCCTATCCTAGCATACTTATAATTTTCCTCCTCAACTTATTGCATATATACCCCAAGCCTAGAGATATCCATATCCTTGTTCAACAAGGTGGCCTTGCACTTTAAAACCAAATCATAGGATAAGCCCAAAGCGAGTTTCTCATCCTAGCTCTCATAGATGACACCAACTCGGGAGCATAAGAAGATAACTGATAAAATTTCAAGGCATACTCCTTCATAGTCATTCTGTCTTATTTTAAATTCTTAAATTCCTCGACCTTCACCTCCCTCAACTCCTAAGAAAAGAAGCGATCTAGAAAATTACTAGAAAAGTCATCCCGCATAGCTGGCTCAGCATCATTCCCCTCATCTTTTCTCACTCCTCATACCACTAATAAGCTATATCCTTCAGCTGGTATATGGAAATCTCAACACCCTCAAAGTTAGAATTATGCATAAATCTAAAGATTTATTTCATCTCATCAATGAAATTTTAAGGATCCTCTTCAACCTTTGAACTGGTAAAAGCCGGAGGATCAACCTCACAAACTAGCCAACTCTAGTGACCTCAGAAGATGGAGCAACAAAAATAACACACTCAGTATAAGAGGATACCTACAGGGTAAGTGACGTGACCCGACCAAGGGCCTTATTGTAATGGGCATCCCAAGTCCAGCCGGGACCAGAGACCACCCCCGTTACCTAACCAATCTCTATCCATTTGCCCTGAGTTGGCTAAATCTTGAGCATATAATAATATAGTGTAACAGCTCATATGAAATCTCTAGGATAGGATCACAATCGTGTCCGACCAAACCGAGTCCAACCATCCCATACCAATAATCCAACCATACAAAACCAATACCGAAAGAAGTTCCATACCCGAAGATATTCCAAAACATAATATAATTTAATCTCAAACTAAAATATGATGGAACAACCAATAATATCATCTAATGATGTCAACCCTCCAGCTTATTCAAATGCCAATGATGACACCTATATCGATCCCGCCTATTTTAACCCATAGTAGTACCACAAAGCCTCTAACCAAAAGAGTAATAAAAATCGATTGGAACATGCCCCCAACCATGGCCAAAACCAATATCTAAGATGAAATCAAAGTATCTAAAAATATCCATAACATAAAATGGATCCTTCCGAAGGATGGAAGCTCACCACTTCAGTCCAAATACTTTTCCCCGAGTCAATCACAATGTAAAAGGAGTAGAACGGTCGATTTCTACCTAGCATGGGATATAGCCACCAGTAGATGAGTTAGTAGGTGAACGCTAGCATGATCTCATAATAAAGATAAAATAATGTCATTTATAAAACCAATTAAAACTATCCATATGCACACAACCTTACATATGTATATAACCATGCTGGTAAAAGGGATCGGGTTTAGCATGCATTTAAAATCTTTACCTGGGCTATGTAGCTTTGATGTCCTAAACTACCCCCGGGGTATATGAGTTAAGCTACCCCTACTGAAAGGGTCCCAGTACGTGTAGCCGCACAACCAGGTAAAAAATACTGAGATGACTAGGACCTCCCCTAAAATATAATGTGATATTATAAACACGGTCACCAAGACCAACCTCACATCGACAAATATGAGTTTCCAGTTTTGGTTCCCCTAGGACCTCCACCTTCCACGGCTATGCTACAGATCCTGCCATTATTGCCTAATTAAAACCACTACCAAGGAACCAACCAATCCATTTACCATTTATTAACCAAGGCCATTTAGTGGTGGTCTCATCATACCGACCATACTTGCAAGTACTATCTATAGCCAACAATATATAGGTTTAAGGGGACTTCCAAGTGCCCTTCCAATTAGTATATTAAACAACTTGGGGGATTCCATGTACCCCACAAGCAAAACCATCTATCCATTTACCTTTCCAATCCATTTAAACCATGTATAATTCCCTTACCAAGTTTTAAAACAAGCAAGAGTTCCATGAAAATACTCAATCCAATAAAAACATAATTATAGGCATTTTGTCAAATACATTAGGGTCATAGTATAACCAAAAACAATTTCAATTACCATTAAACCATTCCCATGTAATCCAATTATCCAAAACCACCTTTAATGCACATAAAGAATAATTAAAACCATAGGAAAATTATAACCAACCATTTAATATCAAAACCCCCAATTTATATTTTAAAACCAAAATCATACAATCAATGAAATCATGAAAACATTCATAAAATCCATTCTTTTAGTTAGAATTACAATGAGGGAAGATAACATGCCTTAAACCAAGATGATAAAGGAAAGAAATCACCAAGACAAGCCTCAAATCAATTCTCTAGTTGAAACCCTATCTTTCCTTGCCCAAAAGCTTTTAAGAGAATTATAGTGTTTTAGAAGAGTTTCTAAGTTTTAATGAATGGAATAATAGGGTAAATAACCTTCCAAGTAGGTTATAAATTATGGGACCTTATTAGGATAAGTGGGCAATGCCCAGAATACCCCAATGTAAGTTGTACAAAATCTCATCCCAGGGATACGACTGACCCTCATGAGTTGAACCCTCCAATACGAGCGGTACCCTCCATTGGTATCCTAAGCTTCAACCTTTGGACCAAACACTGTACAGCATACTACTCATCCAACCAAGTCATATCCAAAACATATGATCCATACACTTTAACCGTACCCCTGGCAAATTAAACCCAAGGAAGATTTAGACATTGTCCATCATACGAGTCCTGGGTATGACTCCTACCCTAGATTACGACTCATGGTTAGCCACTTATACTCATATTCGGCCTAAGTGACCAAGTCTAAGATTAAGTTAATGAACCAAACGATCCGTAACCACCAATCTGACTTGTACCCTTAAGTTGTATCTATTCCCGTAATCAAAATCCATCCCACCAACCAATATTGGTCAGCATACAACAGGACAATACCATCTGTACCCCAACTGATACGGATACAAATAAGGTACAAGTATAAGAAGCCATACTTGTGATATGGGAGTAAGAAACTGTAAAACCTTGCAAAATTTCTAAGCTTAATATAGTCATTTAAGCTTGTCAAAGGGTCCCAAACTCAAAAAATTCTAACTAAGTTTACAGACTTAGTTTATTTTTACCCTTTGAAAGTTGGCAATCTCATTTCACGACCTTAATGTCCTTTAATGGTCTATATTTTTATTAATTCATGATCAGAAAGGTCAATAGGTGTTCCCGGACAAGTTTCAGAATTTTTGGACCTCGTTTAGACCATGTTAAGAAGTCCAAAATAGTGGACCAATGCGATCTTGGTGTGCCGCATCACCTATCGCATTGGTTAATATTGTTTTTAGACTGCCAGTCAAAAGTCTTGAGACACGGCATGATCATGGTGCAATGCATTGACTATCACGTCTATGTTATCGACGCATTGCATCGCCAAATACATTAGTGCCTAGTTTCAGTCATTAAATGACTACTTCCTTAAGGGTAATTAGGTCATTTTCCCCTGACCTTCACCCCTCATAACACGTAATTTAGACCTCTTTTGGTTAAATAGATTCATTATTTCACAAGTGCTCAAGAATAATAAACCCTAGGTGATTAATTTCAATTTAAGAACTCAAGCTTTCTTCCATCAATCTTCAAGAAATTGTCAACTAAGGTATGTAAAGTGTTCATCCAAGGGTCCCTTTCACCCTTGGATCTCAAGAAACGCTTTTCAAAATATGAATTTTGAATTCCATGTCGTGGGTTTGATTGTACACATGTTTATGTTGTGATATGATTTCCAAGATTGAATCTTTATTGAATTCTCATGACTTTGTATTAGTATGTGGATTGAAATCCTTAAATTTAAAGTTCTTGATATAACCATGATGTATTAGTTATTGATCCATGCCCTAGCAAAGGTTATGCCTTCCATGTATTTGTAAAAATGCCTAAGTGAATAAGAATTGTGTATGATGACCTATTTGTGATCTCAATGATGAATTCATGATGTACCCACATGTTCAAAATGACTCTCATGTTAAATCTATATATTGTAATGATTTGGTAGAATGCTCATAAGTATGGATTTGTGAAATTATATTACGTTAACATGTACTCCCATTCATGTATAAGCTTATGACTTGCGAATGCTTCATGAAATCCCTCAATGATAGTATTATGAATTGTTGACTATAGTTAGGCATTCAAGTAGTGCCATGTCTCATTTATTTTTCATGTTATCGAGTCCTGGGGGTATTTAATACCCGACAATTTAGTTGTGTGCCTAGAACCAAAGTCAGTTTTCAAGATAACCTCAGTCAAGCCACGATCAGTAGAATTCAGTCAGTCTAAAGACTCAGGAAAAACTCAGTAGTATTTAGTTCAGTCCTCAGTACCTCAGTCAGTTAACATAATTTAGTAATATTTCGTCAGTCAAAGAAATTCAGTGAACTCGGTCCAGTTCAGTCTAGTAGACTCAGTTCAGTGTCTATTAAGATGGAAGTAGGATTCAACATCGAGTGAACCCAAGGATGGGAACTTACCTGCCAGTAGAAGGTGTGATTCTTAAAAGCAGTCCTTGCATTCTAGAACTATGTAGCCAGGCAAGGTTGAGACATCAAAACCTATTAGATGAGGGTTGATGAGGTGGCTTAACCAGTCAGATAAGGGTCCCACCATTCTCATTAGAGTAACCAATGGATAAGGGTCACTCGTAGCTTGTCCTTACCGGTGGTGTGGTATTGACACCCTTTCAATTGGGGCTATAATATATTATTTGGGGTATGTCGGTTAGATGACTACCTCCTATAATCTTAGTGTTAGTCTTCAGTAAAGAACTTAGATAGTTCTACAGATTTCATTACTGTCAGAAACAGTCACTCAACTTAGTACAGAACTTAGCTAGTTCCATTAGAATAAGGACTGTCAGACAAAGTCACTCAGTTATCAGTTATATCGATTATCAGTAATCCTTATTATCAGTAAATGCAGTATTTAGAATCCTTATGATTTTAATTACAGTTATGTATTCATGCATGTATCCTCATGTAGTCATGTTCATGTTATTAAGTCAGTTTAGTTCATGCATATGAACTCTTGCATTCAGCCTTACCTCACTTTGCGTACAGTACATTCACACGTACTGACACATACTTTTCTTTTGCACTATGGTGTTTTATACCATAAATTAGGACTCTTAGGTTCCTGATCGCGCTTAGCAACTCAGATATTAGTAGTCAGAGTCAATGGTGAGTCCTCATATTTTGAGGACATGATTATTTCATTTTTTTAGTATTTTAGTACTTAGTCATTTTCAGTAGATGGAGTTAGTTGGGGACATGTCCCATCAACTCCTTATTCGAACAGTTTAGAGGCTTTCAAACTATAGCATGTTTAGATAGTTATTTCAGTCTTGAATAATCATACCTTGTTCAGACGTCATTTTATTTAGTATTGTTTAGTATTTTGAACCTTATGGCAAGTTTTTCGCCAGATTTCCGCATTTAGTTCAGTTATATTATTATTACAATATTACTATTATCCATTGCTCAGTTACAGATATCAGTCATGGGTTAGCTAGTAGTCCTTCGAGATTGTTAGCACTATGTAGCATCCGGGGTATCAAACTCAGGGCATTACAAAAACTCAAGGCCATTCACAAGGAGTCAAGCCAAAGAGTTGCATGGTCTACAAGCAATGTTCATTAAGATGGAAGCTTGTGATTGTGTCATGAGTTCACCTAATGGAGTGTATATGCTAAAGTGTGAAGAGGAGCCTTGCAGTACACTCCAAGGCCGCATATACTTGGGCTCATTAAGGGCATTATTGCCTTTTGATGCCTCTCTTTCACACTACATAGAAGCTCCCTTTATAAAGGGTAATTTGGTCATTACATGTAATAGATATAAATAGACCTTTAGGACTTATTTTTCAGGAGTTTGATAAATTATTAAGTGAATCTCATATTGTAGCTTTTCTTCCTTCTCCTTAAGAATGGAATCCAAAACTAGGGTTAGTAAGAGTGCGGAATCGCTCTTGTTGATATTTTGGCTTAGAAAGGTTGGTGTTTGAGAAGTTAAATCCCTTTTGTGTCAACCTAAGAGTGTGGTGTTACCTTTATTGGTTGTAATGGGTCTTGGTGTTTAATATACACCTTGGTTCTTATCGTTGGTAAAGTTTTATATCTCACTACTATCCTTTACTTTATTGTATCTATGTTGTGTTTGCTTGTTGAATCCGTGTAGTGCTTTGCTTCTAGTGTCATAATCTCTTCTTCTCCCACCTTTTGTAGTGTTGTTTCGGGTTTATAGGTCTAGATCTATATAATTTGGTATCAGCTCTGATACCAAATGATATGAGTAAAACAAGCTAAAACTCAAACAATAACTAAAGAAAGAGGATGAAGAAGAAACAAGCACTAAGAAGACAGCACACACGGATTTAAGAAGCTAAAACACAAATACTGCATAAATGAAAGATAGATAGTGAGACATAACAACTACAATACCAAGAAAACCAAGGTTTGTCTCAAACACCAAGACCCACCTAAGCTTGTAATTGAAATATTACACTCTTACGTTGACACAAAAGGAACTCGAAGCACCCCAAAGCACCAACGTTTCTAAGATAGATTATCAACTCAAGTGAATCCACACTCAAGCTAACCCTAGTTACAATGACTTTTCCAAGTCCTACACTACAATAGATTTTCCAAGCCCTACACTAAAGCACTCTCTCTTAAGAGAAGAAAATGTTCTTCAATATCATTCAACAACTATCTACAAAATGAAGGAAAACTAGCTATTTATAGTAATAGGCTACTTATTACACAATGGGTCCAAAAGTGATCCTAAAAGCTATTGGGCCCAAAAGTGACCCAAGAGCCCAAACAATGCAAAGGGCGCCCATACTATCTTGAGGCCCACGCTATAATCCAAATGCGGTATTGCTCAACGCTCCTTTAGACGACATCTTAAAGTATAGCTTCTCCCGCATTCCAACCTATCATCCACAGGTGATATGGTTCTTGTGGGAGCTTAACAAGGGTACTCCAAACATGTCTTATCATCCTCGAGATGGTCATGGATTTAAATCCCTTATGTTAGACTCGAACAATATGCTCAAAGGTGTTGATTCCAATTTGGATTGTACCATCAACATACAGCTCATACCCTTGAGTCGTATTGGGTTTAGAGGCCAAAATTTCAGGAAATTTTCTAAGGTCCAGAAACCAGGGTGTTTCAATCTTCCCCACTAAAAACATTCATCCCTGAATGATGGGTAAGGTAGGGGTAACCATACGCACGAGCCATTTTCCTTATCAAATATATTCCCAATCTTTAAGAATGTTTGAAAATAAAAAGGAAAACATATTAATCTTTTCTTTAACAAACTCAAAAAATAAAGATATGTTGAATAACACATACCTTCCGCACAGATCCCAGGAGCAGAAAACTAATGCAGATATTTGTATTTCATGTCCTCTTCTGCTTCCCATGTAGCTTCTTTTACCTTGTGGTTCCGCTAAAGAACCTTAAACGAAGCCACATCCTTGCTCCACAACCAATGAACCTGTCTATCCAAGATCTCAATCGACATTTTTGCATCAGACAGAGAGTTCCTGATACCCAGTCCTTCCAAAGGAACAACCGAGGAAGGATCACCAACATACTTTCTCAACATGGAAACATGAAAGATCGGATGAACGCTAGCATGATCTCATGATAAAGATAAAATAATATCATTTATATAAATAAGTAAAACCATCCATATGCACACAACCTTACATATATATATAACCATGCTGGGTTAGGGGGCCGAATTTAGCATACATTTAAAACCTTCACCTAGGCTGTGTAACTTTACAATTCTAAATCACCCATGGGCTATATGAGTTCAGCAAAGGGCCCTAGTGAACGTAGCCATACGACCAGGGAAGAAAACCTAGGATGACTAGTACATCCTTCAAAATAAATTGTGACATAATGCACACGATCACCAAGACCAACCTCACATCAGCAAATATGAGTTTCCAATTTTGGTCCCTCGAGACCTCCACCTTCTATGGTTTTGCTACACATCCCGCCAGTATTTCCCAATTAAAATCATTACCAAGAAACCAACCAATTCTTTTTACCATTTATTAACCAAGTCCATTTAGTGGTGGTATCGTCATACCGACCATACTTGCAAGTACTATCCATAGCCAACCATATATAGGTTTAAGGGGACTTCCAAGTGCCCTTCTATTTACCATATTAAACAACTTAGGGGATTCCATGTACCCTACAAGCATAACCATTTAGCCACTTACCTTTCCAAGTTATTTAAACCATGCATAATTCTCTTACCAAGTTTTAAAACAAGCAAGAGTTCCATTAAAATACTCAATGCAATAAAAACATTATTATAGATATTTTGTCAAACACATTAAGGGCATAATATAACCAAAATCAATTCCAATTGCTATTAAACCATTCCCATGCAATCCAATTATCCAAAACCACCTTTAATGCACATAAAGCATAATTAAAACCATAGGAAAACCATAACCAATCATTTAATATCAAAACCCCCAATTTATTTTTGAAAACCAAAATCATACAATCAATGAAGATTTGGAAAAATTCATAAAAACCATGCTTTTTGGTAGAATTAACAATGAGGGAAAAGAACATGCCTTAAACCAAGATGATGATGGAAAAAATCCACAAGACAAGCCCCAAATCAATCCTCTAGTTGAAACCCTAGCTTTTCTTTCCCAAAATCTTTTAAGAGAATTATAGAGTATTTTAAAAGAGTTTCTAAGTGTTAATGAATGGAATAATAAGGTAAATAACCTTCCAAGCAGGTTAGAATTCGTGGGACCTTACTAGTATAAGAAAGGAAATGTACAGAATACCCTCACTTAAGTTGTACAAAATCCTATCCAAGTGGTACAACTGACCCTCATGAGTCGTACCTTTTAATATGAGTGGTACCCTCCGCTCGTAATCTAAGCCTCAACCCTTGGACCCAATATTGTGCAGCATACGATTCATCCAACCAAGTTGAATCCAAAGTATACAATTTGTACCCTTCATCTGTACCCTGGAAGATTAAACCCAAGGAAGATTTAGACATTGTCCACCATACAAGTCTTGGGTACGAATCGTACCCGAGCTTACGGCTCACGGTGAGCCACTCGTACTCAGATCCAACCTAAGTAACCAACTATAAGATTAAGTTAAGGAACCAAATGATCTGTAACCACCAATATGACTCGTACTCCTAAGTCATAACTATTCTAATAACTAAAATCAATCCCACTATCCAACACTGGTCAGCGTACGACTGGACCATACCATTCATACCCCAACATACGAATCGTACCCTCGAGTTGTATTGGGTCCAGAGACCAGAAATTTAAGAAATTATCTAAGGTACAGAAACCAGGGTATTTCGCTAAGCAAATGGATCGATTTTCCAAACTCATCATTGGACACATTGCTCCGAGGTGTTCGAAGAGGAATAGAGGGAACCGGTGGAACTCTACGAGGGCAATCCAAAGCTGGACCCTTAGACCGAGTCTGTACCCCATAAGTAGAATGAGCTCCGTCCACATTGTCCTCAAGCGGGACTGAAGAGTTTTGGCGAGCATCAGATCTTCTAGGAGGCATGATCTAAAATTCGAATAAATAAAAATTAGAAGAGACTCAAGGCCTTAGATGTTATAGCTCAAAATAGAACAAAAAAAATTAAATGTCTTGTAGCCTCTTCCTTATAAGTGTGGCGCGCTACACACTCATAAAAGAGACTCTACTTGACACGAATTTATGGATACCCAATTGATCATAAACCTAGACACTGATACAAACTTTGTTATGACCCAAACCAGAGTCTGGCCATAATGGACATCTCAAGTCCGTTGTGGACCAAAGACTACCCCCTTTGCCTAGTCATACAGAACATAATCCACTAACAGTGGATGAATTTCGAATATATAACCGATAGATAAAAATTAGCTCAAGAAGTCTAAGATATATCCACAACCAATACTCAGGCCATAGTAATCCACAAAGACTCTATGACAGAACTAAATTAAACTAATGTCTGGACATCCCCCCGACAATAGCCAAAATAAGTCCAAAGAAAAGTATATGATAAAAGGGAAACCAAAAAGTAATGACCTTTCGGAAGAAAGAGACTCACCATTTCAAGCTAACTGTTGATAACCCAAGAATCTAATTACTATGCAGGAAAAATAGAAGTATCTCCGATTCCTGCATCGCATAGGGATACAACATTCGGTGACGATTAGCAGGTTGAGTGCTAGCATGTAACCCGGGAAAGGGAATAAATAATGCCATGATCAACAGTTTAGAATCATCTAAATCCATTGCACACAATCATATGCATATACATATATATAAATATAACATTCTAGGGTAAGGAACAAGGCTTAGCATGGACTTTAAAACATTAGCCTGGACTGTGTAGTTCAATCATCATAAAAAAGCACCCACGGGCTATACGAGTTCAGCTCTTACCCACTTGAAAGGGACTCAATGCATGTAGCCGCACAAACCAGAGAATAATCATATGTATATATGTACCATAGGGGACTCGAACCTCCCGGTCATATATCAAGGGCGACTTAAGCACCTAGTCATTTAACATGAGGGACTCGAACCACCCAATTATTTAATAAAAGGGACTCAAACCACCTGGTCATTTGGACCCCTGCTCCAGCAAATGCACTTTCCAGTATTGGTCCCTCGGGACCTCCACTTTCACGACCCAGCTACACAACTCTCTTTTAAATCTAATTAAAATATTTTTCACACATTCCCATTCATTGGACCAATTCATTCATTAAGGCACCTCGTTGGTATCATCACACCAACTTCACTTGCAAGCTACATTATCATGTCATATCAATTATCCATCATATGGGGTTTTTACAACCCCTTCAATTTAATTTTTCATTCACACAAAAAGTTCACAATTCTCAAGGTTCAATCAAAATCAATCCCTGGTTCCTTAGCCTTTTATGCATGCAATAGATCAAGTGAGAAATTCAAACAATGTGACAAAACCATATCTCAATATCAATTTCATTAATGGGTTGAGGAAATACAATTTCCAAAATCATATGTCCAGCCAAAATCATCAAATTGGGGGAAACCATGACCCCTTAGTTTATTCACCATACCCATGCACCCCACAAGTTCAAAACCATTAATAAAGCATAAAGAGTGCATAATAAATCATGAAAAAATAATTTAAGAAATAACCCTCAACCCATATCAAATCCCATATTCAAATCCACATAAAAAATTATATAATTTCATGCTTTAAGTAAAACAAATTAAGGGTAGATCACATGTCTTAATCACCAAGAAATTTAAAGAAGGAATCACCCTTGAAAGCTTTAATTTCCAACCTTGAGAAACCCTAAGTATTTTTTTTGAGATAATTTGAGAGAGCCTCAAGAGTTTTTTTATTATGTTATGGATAATAATGGGGTACCCAATAGGGTTTTAAGTCATGGGTTGCTATTAGAGAAAAGGAGAAATATCCAAAGTATCCTTAACGAAATACTAAAAGACTGTTGTCATTGACAACTAGTCACCCTACGACTCGAAAGGTCTAGTTACGACTCGTCACCATAATTCGTAGCCTAGGCAGAACCATCAAGACCCTACATTGGTGATCTTACGAAAGGCACATTATGACTCATAATAAATCTATATAACTCGCAACACCTAGTCATAATTAGGATAGAACACTTGGGGCACGACACTGGTTAGCCTACAATTTAGACTATACGACTCGTGTAGAATCTTTACGACTCGTGACCCCCCAGTCGTAACCAAGGCAGTAACTTAGGCAATCTTTACTAGACATTCTACGATTGGGGTCCTACGACCCACCAAGACACCTTATGACTCGTAGGGTGAGTCGTAGGTTGGACAGTGAGTTCAAAACTAAGAATTTCCAAGGACAAAAATCAGTGGTGTTACACATATAGTTTATTTACTGTACCACCTAGTTAGAGTTTAAGGTGTACAATAATAATAGACTAGAACAGAAGGATTTATGTGAGGTTACCTTTCTATAACTTTGAAAGACGCGGCTATCAATTTTTAATCTTAGCAGTTATTAGAAGCATCCAGTTAATAGTAAATCACTAAATATTTGTCATCCGGTTAATACTATGTTTGTTTTGTAATGTGGAAACTCCTACTTACATGTTTATCATCTAGACCCTTGAACCCACTAAAAAGTAATATTTTAAACCCTTTGAACGTTGATCGGACCTATGTGGCATTAAAATGGCTGACTAGGACAAAGTGTGTGTAGGCACGCGCCTAGAGTGCGAGTAATGGTCAATTTTTGATTAATTTTATATTAAAATAATTTTAAAAATCCCCCAACTACAGTTTTTTAAATTTAAATATATTTTTAAAAATAATTAATTTAAAAAAATAAAAATTGCCCAATAAAAACATCAAAACAATCAAAATTACGTATTTACTAACAATAAAAAATCAAAACTTTTTATGCCCAATAACTGAAACAATCAATCTACAAAATGCGTATTATGAATCTTGAATTCGTAAGAAAAAGTCTACAATTTTTTTTCTATAATCCAACAATCTTACATGCTTTTTGGGGCATTGGAAATAGAAGAAAAAAAGTCAAAACTTTCACACCTATTAGCTAAAATAATCAAAATTATACAATTACTGCTAACAAAAAAATCTAAAATTTAACATATTGTAACTAAAATAATCAAAATATACAATTTATGCAACAAAAAATAAAAGATTTCACACCCAATAACTGAAAAAATCAATATATAAAATGGGTATTATAAATCTTGATTTCATATGGAAAAAAATTATAATCCAACAATTTTAACTGCTTTTGTGGTGCATTAGAAGTAGGAAAAAATCAAAACTTTCGTACCTATTAGCTAAAATGATCAAAACACTACTAACAAAAAAAATCTAAAGTTTCACACCAAATAACTAAAACAATTAATATATAAAATGGGTATTATGGATCTTGAATTCATATGGAAAAAAATTATAAAATTCAATAATTTTAACTACTTTTTTTGGTTCATTGAAAGTAGAATATATTGACTGGCCTGGGATTTATAAAGAAGAAGAAGGAGAAGAGAGAGTAGAAAAAAAAGAGGGAGAATAGGAAACGGGAAAAAGGAAAGAAAAAAAGAGAGAGAGGGAACAAGAGGAAGGGGATTGTTTTTTTAAAAAAAAATTATTTATTTATTTTAATACGTAATATTTTTATATATAAAAAATAACGTGAAAGATGACATGATAGCTGACGTGGGACAAGTGTGTTACACTCATCGAAAAAGTATTTAAAATATTTTTTTTAGTGAGTTCAATGATCCAAATGACAAACATGTAAGTAAGAGTATCCAAATTACAAAATGAACATAATACAAGAGTTCATTCAGCCATTTTGCGTAAATCCTAATTTTTTGTACTTATATGTGATAGTAATCTCTGTGAGATTCATCTTATTAGGAGAGGAAATAGAAGAAGGTTACTTATTAGGAACTAGATGACGGCTAATTAATAAAGAAAACTAGTTGAAAATTAGCATTTGAACTAGACCCTAGAGTTTTTCTTCTAATGCGTGGTAATTAGTCTTGATGAGTCTCATCCTATCGGAGATCAATAATAGGGAAAAGTTTTGATGTTTTATCTACTAATTTACTGGAAGAAGCTATGGAGTTTGAGTAATAGAGGAAATAAGGATCTACACTATCAAATCTATATAGCTACCACCAAATAGATTTATCATCTACAACAAAGCAGAACAAACAAAAAAATGCGG
Organism: Capsicum baccatum var. pendulum; assembly: GCA_030864225.1. Taxonomy (NCBI): domain Eukaryota; kingdom Viridiplantae; phylum Streptophyta; class Magnoliopsida; order Solanales; family Solanaceae; genus Capsicum; species Capsicum baccatum. Next base: position 166,691,414 of record CM061556.1, on the reverse strand, counting down.
AGGATTATCAACTGCAGATTATATTTTATCTTGTTTGAAGTGAGTCAATCATTCAAACAAGTTGTACGACAACATTGATATCCATAGGTGCTGAATGTTAAGAAGAAGAGGAGGACAAAAACATACTAGCTTGTCGGAGCTGTTGCCAGAGAAGACAAAGCTTCAAATCCATATGCTTCTCGATTCTTTTTGCCAAAAGAGATGTCTTTTCATTTCCTTTTTTTTCTATTTTACGTCTTGTTATTGTGGCAGATTTACTATTTTTTAAATAGGCGTGCTGGGGCTATTTCTGTTTTTTGTTCAGGCTCTTTTTGTTTATTTTTAAATAAAGTATAAATAACATAAATATCAATCCTTTTGGAAGTAATTATACTCTCTTCCACTTTTTTAATTACTTTATTCTCTCTCCCTATTAATATACATAACATAGCCAACATATACATAACATTCTGTGTATATGTTGGGATTTTTGTAATATGTTTAGGGAGTTGAGATTTTTTGTAATATTGAAAACATAAGTTGTATATTTGTGTAATTTTTAGTTAAATAAATGGGATGCAAAACCACTTTCAATTAAAAATAAAATAGAAGTATAATTTTGATTAAATGAATATAATGAGTTGATTGGTTTATTGTTAAAAATGATGTTTCGGTGTATGAGTTGTCAATTAGAAGGGGAGACTTTTAAAGTATTTAGTATTTTGAGAAAATTAATGATGGTTGAGTGATATTATTGTCATGATAAATACAAATATGATATTTGTATGCATTTTCGAAAACATGGATGACTATCCAAAAAATAATTTTATCAAAAAAATATATAAAGTTTAAGTAAAGGTGAAGGATTCCTAAGAATGAAAATTCCTTCTTAATATACTAATGTATTTTCTTTTAAAAAAAATAAGATCATAATTTTGGTTAAAAGAGTGATGAGTTAAATAGGTCTATTATTTTTTAAAAAATAAAAAATGTCAATTAAAAGAGAAAGAGACTACTGAGGTAATTAGCATTTTTCTTTTTAAAAAAATAGTAATAGTTGTGTGATATTGTTATTTAAAAAAATGACTTTTATTGGCAGTTAGGATACGTGTGTGACCAACCATCGAGTAAAATAACTCTAGGAAAAAAAAAGTTAAAAGTTAAAAACAGGTAAAGGATTATTAAGCGTGAAAATTTTGAAATAAAAAAAAATAAAAGAATAAGATTATAATTTTGATTAAATGTGTTTGATAAATTAAAGAGCCCTAGTAACAAAACAAAAAAAGAGGTTTCATGACATGACATATCAATAAGAGAGAAGAAATTTTTGGAAGTGTTTATTAATACTTGAGCAAAATAGTGATAATTGAGTGATATTATTGTCCCAAATAAAACAAAAGTGATACCTCAAAAAACTTGAGTGACTATAAAGTAAATTAACTCTTATGACCTTGATGAAGCGTCAGATAATGGAGTGTCCTTTTACCTCTTTGATTCTTGGAGCCAAATTATGGTAATGAAAAGGTTTGCACCAAAAATGAAATAGCTACTCAATTGAACGGGAACTACTGGAAACAGAAAAAGGGCCCATTGTTGTTTTCTTGAGAGAAAAAACTCAAACCAACAAGACAACCATTAAAAATGTGTCGAGAGTTTCAAAACAATATTTTCTTTTCAAGCTTGTCTATGATGGCTAAAAGAACACTATGCAAGTTTACATGATAGCGTTAGTGAAATCGATTCAAGTCTCCTTCAGCTGATACCCCAGGATTCAAGATCACAAATGCCAATCTACCTTGCCAAGATGAGATGATGATAAGAAATGGAAAGGAAAAACAGAAGCAAGAGCTTGAATAACTTTTCTTTTTCTTATGATAGGAACCAAAATTATGAAAACTACCATTGTTATGTTAATTGCAGAAACCCCAAGAAATACACCACGTCCCAAACAGTACAAAAATATCATGGCACATACTCCTATAGACAAATGAACGAAGACCGAATGGGTATAAATAGGTCATAGCCAAAATACTACTACTCAGCAAGTACGATGGAAGTTGAAACCTCAGTGTTTCTATACTGCTAGATTCCATTGACATTTTATCCTTAAGAGCTGCTGCAGAGGAGATCTCCTGTCAACTAGCATGAGGGCCTCCAAGTTATTTTCTTGAAGCATCTTATTCATCAGCATTTTTGTTTCTCAACAAATAACACACTGCTGAATTACTCTGCAGCAGCTCGAGTACTACTTGTTGCTGATCAGCCAATTAAATATATAAAAGGAACCTATACCTAGTGAAATAAGTTTACAAGGTAAAAATTCAAAAGAATAAATATAAAAGAAAAGTCTGCAGCCTACACAACACGAACATCGATGGAAATAGAATTTGAGTCGCTTTTTGCGCTATCAAGTTGGAAGATGCAAACATCTCCTACATTTAGCTTGTTGCTTGAAAAGAAATCATGCCAGCCTCTTGTAATACAAGCATACAAAGTCTTCCCACCATTGCAAATTCTAAGACTCACCGGGCATGATTTACCCGATGGACCTGTCAACATTATGGTCGTATTCTGAAAGAGTGCATTCGACTGACAAAATTCTGTGGGTATATGCTGTCATAAGATCACATTAATGAAATTTAGGGATAGATCATATTGGATATGTTTAGACTATTAAAAAAAACACATTGTTTGTGCTGTCAGAGGTTTGGATAAAAAAGAAAGAAGAGTTAAAAACTCACCATATAAGGAGAACGTTTTCTTACGTTATATTCCTTTATTCTAGCCATAAACTCAGAACTTCCTTTCATGCATTGATAGTGAGGTTGATCTCCTTCAAGTTTCCTTTTCTCTGCAAAAGTAAGAAATAGAGCATCAAACCAAAAAAAATGTCCATAGGACCACTCCTCTAGGTTACCCTCCATTCCATTTTACTGAAATACTCATAATAAACACAGCGTTAACAATGTTACTAACGGTGAAACTTTTCTTATTCCATATCAATGTATTGATTCCCATAGTAGTACTAGAACAATCATACCAAGTTAAAGCATACTTAACAACACTATAGCTGAAAGATTAGTAATCATTGCTAAGCAAAACAAATCAGGACATCAGTAGAGATGTTTGTCAACAACATATTACCTCCAGTACAACTACAAGCATGTTTTCCATAACTGATATGTCCCTAAATTAGACAATATGTCTGTTCATAACACAATAACAACAACATACCCACGCATCAAGGGGTGATTGGGGAACTCGAAACCAAAATAAACCACAAAATAAAAAAAGTGATCAAATAGGCCATCTATTTTAAAAGTTACCAAAATAGGCTAAATGTAATAAATTATTACGTTTTCCATTTTTTTCTTAACGATCAACACGGTTTGCAAAACGTAATAATTTATTACGTTTTCCACAAAAAAAGAAAAAAAAAACAGTGTGCTATCACATCTTCTTTATGTCAAATCATATAGTTTGTAATAATTTATTACGTTTTACAAACAGTGTTTGTAAAACGTAATAATTTATTACAAACTACAAACAGTGTTTGTAAGTTGTAATATATTATTACAACTTACACCTTTACACCTACCTACATCACATCACTTTTACTTTTTTCACTTTTAAATTTAACCCACCCCACGTATAACCCTCCACCCCACCCCACGTAGAATCCTCCCACCCCACCCCACGTAGAACCACTCCACCCCACGTATTAATACTTTTACAAATTAGAACCTTGTTATTACAATTCAAAAATTGTACGTAACTATTAATTACGTTTTTAGTCCAACAAAAATTTTTAAAAAGTTATTGCTTTGTTTTGTTAATTCAAGTACTACCTAACTCACTTTTTTGACTTTTTTTCATAAATAATATTAAAAAGTTACTTTTTATAAATAAAAAAGTATTTAATTAAAAAATTTATTTTACAAAAATGGAGTGAAAAATTACATTCTTTTCTAAATTTGTCAGTAGAATGTATAATTATTAATGTGACCACTCATACACAAGGACTGAATAATTAAAACTGTTGTAGTTGAAAGTTTTTTAAATTTTTTTGATATAAAAACGTGATTAATAGTCACACAAGGACTAAGTTTTTGTAAAATGAAATTTTTAATTAAGCATTTTTTTATTTATAAAAAGTAACTTTTTAATACTATTTATGAAAGAAATCAAAAAAACGAGTTAGGTAGTACTTGAATTAACAAAATGAAGCAATAACTTTTTTTAAAAATTTTTTGGACTAAAAACGTAATTAATAATTACAATTTTTGAATTCTAATAACAAGTTTCTAATTTGTAAAAGAAGTATTAATACATGGGGTGGGAGGGTTATACGTGGGGTGGGGTGGGAGGGTTATTTGTGGAAAAAGTAAAAGGTGATGTGATTTGACATAAAGAAGATGTGATAGCACGCTGTTTTTTATTTTATATTTTTTGTGAAAAAGTAATAAATTATTACGTTTTACAAATCGTGTTGACCGTTAGTTGATCGTTAAGAAAAAAGTGGAAAACGTAATAATTTATTATATTTAGCTTATTTTGGTAACTTTTTAAATAGGTAGCCTATTTTGGTCACTTTTTTTATTTTGTGGTTTATTTTGGTTCCGAGTTCTGACTGGGGGAGGGTAAGTGTACGCAGTCCATACCACTATGTCAGAAGTGAGATAGAGAGTTTGTTTCCGATATACCGGCTTAAGATAAAACAATCTAGACAAGAAATAGTAAAAGATTTAATTGTCAATTTTATTTGTAAAAATATGTGTTATGTCTGTTCAGATTTGGACAAGTAGATTAAACTTTAGGGAAGCGAAGCAAAAGAATCCGCATTACTATAATCCAAAAGAATAGGGTTTCTTTTAAGGAAAGGTGTTGACTGTTCGTCAGCTTGAGCATAGGCAGGTTTATAACAGAGAACAGATTTAAAATACTAGAAGTGAATCAATATGACTAGGTAGTAGGTAGTCACTCTATCTGTTTTATACAGAATATAGGAAAATAAACAATCTAAGGTAATTACCTATTCCACACTGAGCAGATTTCACATTTTTCCCTTGGGAAGGTACTTGTTCGGCATTTTCCAACATCAACAACTTTTTATCACAGCCAGTTGAATCAAGAAGGGTAACACTGAAATTCATATTACCCAAGTGCTCAAACACAGCAAAATCTCCAATTCTTAGGTTATGATTTTGCACAAATTCTTCCCAACCTTTGTCAAACCAGATAATACCCTTCTTGGATCGACCAATTTCAACATTCCATGTATCCTTGCCCTTTGTTATACACCCCTTTTCTGATTTATCCCCTTTTAGCTCCAGACAAAAAGCTAATGGAATTGTCTGCAATACCAGGTGAATTGAACCAAAAAGAGAATAAATTGAACCCACCTTTTGTTAAAAATAAATAAATTTAAAAAAAAATCGTACTATCAAAAACACCCTTAATTGGAAGACATGCAATTCTGGCAGTTCCTCGTTCATTCATATACAAGGAAATCTTACAAGTTTAGATTGGAAACCAGGCACCATGACCTTGAAGAAACGCCTGCTAATCGGACAAGAAGATGACATTGTTAAGGAATAACTCCGAATTCGTCGGCGAGTTTCTGAGTAATCGCAATCGTTGTAGAGGTGGAATATAGTTTGTTTCTATTATCACAGATTTGCACAAGGGTTCCGTCGAATTTTTTTGTGAAATAAAATCACTTTCGCTCTCTCCCCTTTCTTGCTTTCCACAAGACTTCTACAGTACTGCTTGTGCTTTAAATAGGGAACCCCAATTTGGGTTTATACTTTCCCGAGAGTTTATTACTCCGTATTACAAATATTTCTTGATCCTTCATGTTTTTATTTATACTGGTAAATGACATGGTATAGCGTGAATAATGGGTGGCTTTAGATTTTTTTTTTTTTTTAGGGTAAATGACATGATATAGCTAGGGTGGCTTTAGATTTTTTATTTCAATAATAAAAATTTTTAAAGACTACCCTTTCTTTATTTTTGATCATAATATAAGTATAATTTTGCTCCTTTATACCTTAACGGGTCGTTTGGTTTGATAACAAGTTATACCGGAATTAGTTATGATGGGATAAATTATGCTTGAATTAGTTGTGGTGGGATAAGTTATGTTAAAAATAATATATAGTGCATTGTTTGTAAAAATATATTGTTTGTTTACAAAAATAACCCTCACTTTAGTTAATTATTTTTATGTTTGTATTTATATAGTTTATTTTTGTATTTATATGGGTTTTTTTTTCCATCAAATTAGAAATTCATATGTCTCTTTTACATAGCTAGAATATGTCTCTTTTACATAGCTAGAAATTCATATGTCTCTTTTCCCATCAATATATTGTTTGTATTTATATTTTTTTTTTCTTTTTCCCATCCGTAACTATGGTCATTGGTTCTCATCGCCTATCTCAGCTTGTGTATTGAGTCCATGATTCAGTATATCAATTTAGTAGATATCAAGAGCCTAGCAGCAGCAAGCAGAAGCGGCATAAATTTTACTGCACTACATATATATATATATATATATATATATATATATATATATATATATATATATATATATATATATATATATATATATTAAAAGTGTGAAGACCTTTAGAAAAATGATTTGAACTTTTTGCCCTTCATTAAAAGATTGTCCTTTAGATAAAAGCGTCTTTTTACTATTTACCTAATAATATTTAATTAATTTTAGGACATAAAATCGAATTCCCCCCCCCCCCCCCCCTCTTTTTTAGGACTACGTATTTTTTTTTTAAATAAACTCTATTTTGTATTAAATAAAAGGAAAGTAAAAGTCTATCAAAAACTAAAAAGGGTTAAAAAAAATCACTCTTATTTGTGTTAGTTTAGTTTATTTGGAATTTAAAATATTTTATTATTGATAAATAATTAATGAAAAAAGTAAAAATCAATCATATTTATATAATTTCTTTATTGAAGAAAAAAGTTTTGAACTTCTATAAATTGAGAATTCTTTTAGAAAAATACAATAATATCTAATATGAATATATGGAACAAGATATATTTATTTTTGTTCTTAAATGATTCTTTATTATTTGATTTGAATTTTCTTCTTTTTTTTGGTCGCCAAGATACGTCAAGGAAATATATTTTTGTAATATTTAATTTACTTAGATGCATTGATTTCGTAGTTTTCTTTTTTCTAATTTTGTAGGTATCTTGAAGATGAATGATGATTATGATGATATAGACAATTAATGATCAAAATTTTGAGTCATATAAAATATTATAATTATTTTTTTTCTAAAATACCAACCGTAATTTAAGGGGTTGTCAATATATTTTACACCTACCTCATTTGTATCTTTGATATTTACAACTACTATATATCTAATTAAATAAATTCTCTCACTATTTGAATAAATATCATATTTAGTGTAGCGTTTAAATTCATTATAGTGAGGTACACGCGTGAGGCGCGTACACCTAATGAGGTAGGTGTATATATGAGAAAGTGGAAAGAAAAGGGTTTGGGGGTATTTTTATCATTTATAATTTTATCCAAGGATAAATTAACTTGGGATAACTTATACCACCAAATATGTGGTATAACTTATCCCGGGATTATTATTAGTCCCAGGATAAGTTATCCCGAGTATTGCCAACCAAACAATGTATAAAAAAGTTTATCCCGGGACTATTTTTTATCCCGGGATAGTTTACCTTAGTACTTTCTATACTCATTTGTCTCTCAAATTCTATTTCTATTTTTATTATTTTCACTTTTTTATTTTTTTCTTTAATTTTATTTTCATGTTTTAATACATTTGTCTCAATTTTTATTTTTTTATTTTTTCTCAAACATTATCTATTTCTTCATTGTTTTTTTCTTTTTTGATTCATTTGTCTCAATCTTTATTTTTATTTTTTTTTGTTTTTATCATTTCTTTTTTTTTCTTCCTCATTTTTCTCAAACTTTATTTATATTTTTTTCTTCTCATTTTGTTTTTCTCAATTTTTTTAATTCTTCGCTTTTTTCTTAATCTTTATTTTTTCTTGCCTTTTTTTTCTCAATATCTTTTTTTTATTTTTTATTTTGTTTGATCTTTTTTTTTTCTTTTTTTCTCAACTTCTAGTATATTTTGTTGATAAATAAAAAATTAAATAATTCGCAAAGGGATCTTATTTTGACATCAAAGCGAATTTAAGGAAATGAACTATTGTTAGGAAGTTCTTTGGATAAGTTTTGCCTTTAAGGCAAAAATTATTGAACAACTCATAAATCAAAGCACAACGTGGTAGTGTCAAGTCTTGCTTGTAGAGCATAGCTTGTTGTTTGAAAATCCTTGAGTTAAGTCTTTCTTCTAAGGCAAGAGTCATATAACATCTCATAAATTAAAAAACAATGTCGTAGTGTCAACACTTGTTCATTGGGCGTAACTTGTTCTTTTGGGAGGTTCTTAGGCTAAGTTTTGTCTTAGAGGAAAGACTAATAGAGCATCACATAAATCAAGACACAATATGATAGTGCCAACTCTTGTTCATGGAGCGTAACTTGTTGACCAAGTCTTGCCCCTAAGTCAATAGTTATAGAATATCTCATAAATCAAGACATGATGTGGTAGTATCAATTCTTGCCCATAGGACGTAACTTGTTATTTGAAAGTCCTTGGACTAATTCGATCCTCTAAGGCAAGAGTTATAAAACATCTTACAAATCAAGACATAATGTAATAGTGTCAACTCTTACCCATGGGGTATAACTTGTTGTTTAAAAGTCCTTGATTTATAAAACATCTCATAAATCAAGACACAATGTAGTAAGGTCAAATCTTGTCCGTGGAGCGTAACTTGTTGCTTAAAAGTCTTTGGGCTAAGTCTTGTCTCTAAAGTAAGAGTTATAGAACATATCATAAATCAAAATATAATGTGATAGTATCAACTCTTACCCATGGGGCATAATTTATTATTTGAAAGTCCTTAAGTTAAGTCTTGCCTCTAAGACAAGAGTTATAGAATATCTCATACATCAAAACACAGTGTGGTAATATCAACTCTAGCCCATGGGGCACAACTTGTTACGTGAAAGTCCTTGGTCTAAAGTATTGCCTCTAAAGGAGGAGTTATAAAACATCTCATAAATAAATACACAATTAGTGGTGTTAATTCTTACCCGTAGGGCATAACTTGTTGTTTGATGATCCTTAAACTGAGTCTTACCTCTAAGACAAAAGTTATAGAGCATTTCATAAGTAAAAAATATAATGTATTAGTGTTGACTCTTGCCTAATATACGTAACTTGTTTGAAAATTCTAGGAAAAAGTCGTGCCTCTAAGGTGAGAGTTGTAGAACATCTTATAAATAAAGACATAATATGGTAGTGTCAACTCTTACCCATGGGCCATAATTTTTTGTTTGAAAATCCTTGAGTTAAGTCTTGCCTCTAGGCAAGAGTTGTAGAATATCTCATAAATGAAGACATAACGTAGTAGTGTCAACTCTTTCCCATGGGGCATAATTTGTAGTTTGAAAGTCTTTGAGCTAAGTCATGCCTCTAAGGCAAGAGTTGTAGAATATCTCATAAATGAAGACATAACGTGGTAGTGTCAACTCTTGCTCGTGGGACATAATTTGTAATTTGAAAGTCCTTGACCTAAGTCTTGCCTCTAAATCAATAGTTGTAGAACATCTCATAAATGAAAACATAACATGGTAGAGTCAACTCTTGCCCATGGGGCATAATTTGTTGTTTGAAAATTCTTGAGCTAAGTTTTGCCTCTAAGGTAAGAGTTATAGAACATTTTATAAATCAAAACACAATGTGGTAGTGTCAACTCTTTCCCATGAAACATAACTTATTTGAAAGTCATAAGTCTTGCCTCTACAATATGGTAGTGTCACTCTTACCCATGAAACGTAGCTTGTTGTTTGAAAGTCATAAGTTTTGTCTTTATAATGTGATAGTGTCAACTCTTACTCATGAGATATAACTTGATTGGAAGAAATTGAAGAAAAGAACAAAAATTATAAAAAATACGGAGAAAGAAGAAAATGAAGAAAAATATAAAAAAAATAAAAATCAAAGAACATGTAAAAATTGAGAGAGAATGGGAAAAAATAAAGGTTGATAAAAATTAAAAAAATAAATATAAAGGACAAGAAAAATTTAAAAAAAATAAAAATGAAAATAAAAAATAATAAGTTTTTTTTTTTTTATAAAAGTAAACGTTGAGAGGAGTAAAGAAAAAAAAGTAAGGGTAGAGAAAAACTAAAAAGAACAAAAAAAAAGGAAGGAAAAAATAAAAAATCAAAGTAAAAAAAAAAATTGAGAGGAAAAAAGGAAAGAGTAAGGGTTGAGAAAAATTAAAACTAAAAAGAGAAAAAATAAAATAAAATCAAAGAAAAATTAAAAGAGAAAAAAACAAAAGTTGAAAGATGAATAAATATTGAGTTGTTATTCATTATGAGGAGCATTTATTTAATTTACTCCATTGGTCGGGGCAATTTTATCCAAAAAATATTACTCCCTTCATTTAAAAAAGAATGATCTACTTTCCTTTTTAGCTTGTTTAAAAAAGAATGAACTTTTTACTTTTTTGGTAATACTTTAATTTCAACTTTCCACATGACATGTTTAGGATCAAAAGACTAAAAGACATTTTGGTACATTTGACACAACTTTTATTTAAGGCCACAAGATTCAAAAGTTTTCTTTATTTTCTTAAATTTTGTGTCAAGTCAAAGGAGGTCATTCTTTTTTAAACGAAGGGAGTAGTTAATAGGTAAAGACTATTTTAATGAAGCTTTTTTATTTGAGGCTAAAATTTGAAAACCACCCCAATTTGGGTCTATTCATGAGATTTATCCAATTTATACTAAATATTGGAGCTCGGGCCAGCCCGGGCCCAATGCATGTTACTTTTTTATTTTAATTTATGTGATAATAGATGAAATTTGAAAAATCAATAATTTAATTTTTATATATTTTTAAAATATTTTATGTTATTGATTTATAGTGTTTTTACATAACTTTCAGATATTATATGCTACTTTTTTTCTTCAATTTATCTGACACTGATGGAATATTTAAGAAAATCAATCAAAATTGTGATATAGTTTTAGGATTTTCAAGTTGTTAATTATATTATGATTGATACAATTTTTTACGTAATCTTCAAGTAATACTCTCAATTTATGTTGCATTATTGTGATTTATATTACATTTTACAAAATTTTCAAGTAATATATCATAATTTATGTTAAACTGATAGAATTTTGAATCAACTAAAATTTGTTATGTTTCTTCAAATAATTTAAATTCTTAATTATTGTAATTTATAATACTTTACACAATTTTCAAATATGTAAAAAATCAACATAAAAATAAAATAATTAAATAAAAATAAAAATATAAAATTACCAAAATATGGTCAAGCATGCAGCTAAAAGTAGGCATGACAATCACCAACTGCTTGCTTCCAGTTGTCTGCTACTCACGCTTATATATAGTAGTAACTAGATACCGACCACGGGTCTAATATATGTTATTTTTGTCACAATTTATGTGATACAAATAAAATTTAGATATAATTTTGAGAGTCAAATAAATATTTCATATTTTTTGAGTTTCTTAAGCTGTTAATTATATGATTTGCAATGCTTTTTACATAATTTTTTAATAATATATGAATATTCTTTTTGTCCCAATTAATGTGGCACAGATAAAATTATTTTTTAAATATTTTTATATATATTTCTTAAGTTTTTAATTATTGTGATTTATATTTCTTATCTCATTTTCAAATAATATATATTACTTTTTATTTTTCTCTGTCTCATCCTAAATTATGTGACACTAATATAATTTCAATAGTCAATCAAATTTTTTATGTTGACATATCATTTTATGTCTATTTTACTTATTTATGAAATATTATTAGTTTTTAATGCTTAGATGAGGGTGATATAGTAAAATCACGATTAAAGTTAGGAATCAGACATGTCTTAAATAACGTATAATAACTACTTAGAAGTAAGGCTGTCAGGTGGGCTGGGTCGGGCCAAACCGGAACCGGCCCATTAAAGTTAGCCGGATTGTGGCCGGGCCGGGTCCGGGTTGGTGGTAAGGTGGGTCGGGCCGGTCCGGGCTCAACAGTAATTTTTTTAAAAACAACCCTAACCTAGCCCACTTAACCCAACCCGGTCAAATCCACCTAAACCCGGTCAAACCCGGTCAAAAATAAAAAAAATAAAACTATTTTACAATATACACTATATATACCCACCTATATACATTTTAAATACGTTAAACAATATATATATACACTATATATATAGTATATACTACATTAGAATTTAAAAAATATATACACATATACACAATTATACATATATATGCACCATTCAATGTATATGTGCTACTTTAAAGTTTAAATAAAATATACTACAATATATTTACATTACAATATATATATATATATATATATATATAGTTATATACTGATTTATAAAAGATATACACATGTATACATTAAATATACACGTCTATAGAAGATATATTCACATATATACACTCTATTCAATGTATATGTACTACTTTAAATAAAACATACTACAATATATATACATTATAATAAATATATATATATATATATATATATATATATATATATATATATATAGTTATATACTAATTTATAAGACATATACATATGTATACGTTAAATATACACGTATATAAAAGATATATTCACATATATACGCTCTATTCTATATATATGTACTACTTTATATAAAATATACTACAATAATATACATTAAAATATATATATATATATAGTTATATACTAATTTATAAAATATATACACATGTATGTGTTACATATACACGTCTATAGAAGATATATTCACATATATACCCTTTATTCAATATATATATACTACTTAAAAGTTTAAATAAAATATACTGCAATATATATACATTATAACATATATATATATGGTTATATACTAATTTATAAAACATATACACATATATACTTTAAATATATACGTCTATAGAAGATATATTCACACATATACGCTCTATTCAATATATATGTACTACTTTACAGTTTAAATAAAATATACTACAATATACAAACATTACAATATATATATATATATATATATATATATATATATATATATATATATGTATATATATATATATATATATAGAGAGAGAGAGAGAGAGGTATATACTAATTTAAAAAATATATAAACATGTATACTTTAAATATACACATCTATAGAAGATATATTCACACATATACGCTCTATTCAATATATATGTACTACTTTAAGTAAAACATATACTACAATATATGTATATACTACAATATATATATATATATATATATATATATATATATATATATATATTATATACTAATTTATAAAACATATACACATGTATACATTAGATATACACGTATGTTGAAGACATATACACAAATATACACACCATTCAATATATATGTACTACTTTAAGTAAAACATATACTACAATATATGTACATACTACAATATATATATATATATATATAATTATATACTAATTTATAAAATATATACACATGTATACATTAAATATACACGTCTATAGAAGATATATACACAAATATATGCACCATTCAATAGATATGTACTACTTTAAGTAAAACATATACTACAATATATATATATACTAAAATATAAATATATAGTTATATACTAATTTATAAAATATATACACATGTATACGTTAAATATACACGTCTATAGAAGATATATACACATATATACACTTTATTCTATGTATATGTAATACTTTAAATTAATTATACTACAATACGTATACATTACAATATATATAGATATAGTTATATACTAAGTTATATACTAATTTTAAAAAACCCAATCTTTTTTTTTAAATAGATTCCGGGTCGGGCCGGTTAACCGGCAAGCCTGAACCGGGCTTGATTCGGGTCGGGTTAACCGGGTCCAAATTAAAAAAATAACCGGTCCGGGACCCGAAACCCTAAATCCCTAGGGCTTACTGGGCCGGGTCCTTTTAAGTGGGTCCGGCCTACTTGACAGGCTTACTTAGAAATGATATAGCAAAATTACTATAAAAAAATAGTTGTGAGAAAAAATTTATGTGGGCTTAAAGTGATATAGCAAAATTACTATAAAAATGCTTTTGATAAAAAATTATGTTAGCGTCATATAACACACATCAAGTTAATTTAAAACAAAAAGAGTTAATTTATTATTTTATGTCTATTTTACATTTTTTATTAAATATTATTAATTTTTTAACACTTAAATAACTTATAATAATTAATTAGAAGTGATATATTAATTTTCTTAACACATAAAAAATTTATAATAATTAAGTAGAGATGATATAGTAAAATTATGCTTGAAATAGGTGAAAGGCGACAAACTGACAAGGCAACCCGACCATCTTACCTTCGCTCTTCTATTAGAATTGGAATGACACTATCTTTTGTTAAGTATATTTCAACAAGAATGCCATCATTCTGTATTTAGAATTATTTAATGACATTATTGTAACAATTTTGAGTGTGATATTTTTTTTTATGTATTTTGATCATTCTTTCCTTCTCTGTGGTTGTTACATATTCTTTATAATACTAGTTTAGGGTTTGTGCGTTGCAGGTGAACTTTAACTGATCGTCGTCAAGAAAATACACTTAATATATTGCAAAAAAATTAGAATAAGCTAATTAAAAATTCTAACTAATCAAACTGAGGCTAACACATAGAAAATATTCATAATCTTGAGCAAGATAACATTATTAGATATAAATTAGTAGAAAAAATATACTTACATATGTTTTAAGTTGGCGTATGAAACTGAAGAAACTACTGTGCTTGGAAAACCTGGGGAACAATGTGGTGAAAGATTTATGAGAATTACGAACAATAATACTATTCTTTGTTCTACTCGAGGAAATCACTGTAATAAAAATATCAACGTTAGTTTCTCGTATTAAAAAAATATTAAAAAAAATACGAGAGTGAAGAAAATATATCAATAGTAAGAAACACAGTGGATAGCATTTTGAGAAATAATGCACAAAATAATGCAGTTAACTGAAAGACAATATAAAAAGATGGCAATAGACATCAAATGCAAGAAAATACACGTACGACGCCAAAACTATGACAGAAGCAATGCTTCCAAACTCCAATCAAATCAAACCTTCCGAAAAGCAAGTCAAAGCATAACTTCTACTAACCTTCTACCCTATTCTGTGACTTTTATATCCTCCTATCTAATGTACCTATATAAAAAAAAGATTCACACATTTCTTAGAATAAATATGTGCTAAGTATACAACAACATAAAACTTAAACTGCACATAAAAGTTACGACATTACAAAAAATGTGATTTATAAATCAAAACGAATCTAACCTTTTACTCTAATTTATTACCTTCATACCCTCCTATCTAATGCACCTATATAAAAATAATTACAAATTTCTGAAAACAAATATACTATGGACATGCAACAATTTTAGAACTAAATTACACATAAAAGCTAAGACATTACACAAAATATGATTTATAAATAAAAGAATTAATCTATAACCTAATTCATGACTTATATAATCTCCTATCTAATGCACTAACACTGCCCAAACTAGGGCCTTATCGTAATAGGCATCTCAAGCCTAACAAGGACCAGAGATCACCCCGCTACCCAATCCAATCAACCAACATATACCTAGAATCGAATGAATTTCGAACATATAACAAGACAAGGTGATTAACCACGCAATGAATTCGGGATGGTCGAAGACTCTGACCAACTCAAATAAGTCTAACTATCCAACACCAACCAACAACCAGAACAAAAACAAAATAATAACCAAGTTCATATCCATACCGTAACATACCAAAGTTTAGAGTTTGTCCATATAAAACCTCTAAAAGAAATCCAATAATATTTGGTCGGGACATACCCCCAACCATAGCCAAAACCAATGTCTGCGTCTAAACCAATAAAGATATAAGAAAACTCAAAGCAAAAAATAGATTCTTTTTGAATTATAAAAGCTCACCACTTCAAGTCAACACAAGTTGTTCCCGAGTCCAATCACTGAGTAGGAGGTGTAAGATTATGACCAACACCTGCATCGCATTAGGATACAACGCCAAAAATGGTTAGCAGTTGGAGAGCTAGCATGTAACTCAAGGATAAGGATAAAATAATGCCAACAGTTCAAATCTAACCAACCAATGCATATAACCAACACAATATATACAAATACTTATATATCATGCAGGGGTAGGAAACACGATTAGCATAAACTTTGAAATCATTAACCTAGGCTGTGTATCATAGCCATCATAAAACAAGGCACCCACGATGACACGACCCGAACTAGGTCCTTGTCATAATGGGCATCCCAAGTCCAACCAGGACTGGGGACCACCCTCATTAACCAACCCAACCTGCAAATATGCATACCCTAAATCGGATGGATTCCAAAAGTATAACACGATAGTGTTTATTACAATTTTAGACTTTGGTATAGGTCAATAATCATGACCAACCCAAATAAGTCCAACCATCCAATACCATCCAACAACCATAACCAAACCAATATGAAAACCAAGTTCATGTCTATAACATAACATAAATTGATGGATCAATCATAATACAGTCAAACAGTATTAGACCCAATACCAATGCCAATACTAAGGCTGACACCAATACCGACACCGCTCATTCCAACCCATAGTAGTTCCACAAAGCCTCTAACCAAAGAAAAAATAATATCCGGTTAGGACATGCCCCCAACCATAGCCAAAACCAATATCCATAAAATGGCCAAAGTATGTAAAGACATCCATGATGTGAAATAGAGCCTTCTGGAATATGGAAGCTCACTGATGATAGGCGAATTTACACGCCTATAGCACTAGATTTTGCCCATATTTTAGCCAAGTTTTGAGGACAAATTATATATTTCATGCACTTTTAGTCCTTTTTCCTGTAAGTGAGCTAACAAACGTGATTAGCAAGTTTTCAGGTATAAATGATGCAGAATTCAGCATTTTATGGATAACTTGACGCCAAAGAAAGCTTCACAAAAGGAGGAAAGCAAAGCTTGGACGCTAAGGACCAAAAGTGACGCATGAAAAACCTGTCCCGGGCAAAAACAGCATTTTCCAAGACTTTGGGGATCAGCAGTAACCTATTAGGATTAGGATAATAATGCAGTAACTTAGTAGGAGTAGGATAATGATACATTAACCTAGTAGGATTGGGTTAAGTAATGCAGTAGCTTAGTAGGAATAGGATATGGGTGTTATAAATACCCTATTTTGCTAGAGATTTTAATTCATTCCTCACAATTCCCCCATTCCATCAATTCCCATCCACCCACCATCCATCCATCCATCAAAACAATTCTCTTTATTAATTCATTGTTGATATTATTTTTCATCTATTCGACTTTTAATTTTACAACAAGAGAAACGTTACTTTGCAAAGAAGTCATGCCTAACGCCATACCACACCTTACTACACGAGATCTTTATTGTGGTACAATGATAATGTCTATTGTGATTTCTTTCGCACTCATGGGTAACTAAACTTCTCTGTTGGGGTTATGGAAGCCTTATGAGATACTATCTAAGGCTATGAGTTTGTGAATTCGTGACACGTGTGTTGCTTATATCATTATTCTCTTCATCTTAATGCAAATTCTTGTGGCTGCAGACGCATAGAATATGCCAGTATAGCATTAACTTGTTCGAAAGAAAAGTTATATGTCTGAAAAAGAGATAATGTCAAGGTAATAGGGTCCCATCCCCTATTAAAAAGTTAGTGCCGTAACTGGATTAACCTCTTGGAGAATTTGTACCGTTAGACACGCTTTAAGCTCGAAAGAGTTAAAGTGAAATAGTCCTTGTTGAGGTCGAAAGACGCTTGGATTTACCATCGAATACAATTCTCTATAAGCACATGCATGTATGAATTCCGCATAACTCATAGCTAATAGAGACGTAAACTCAGAAGGTGGACATAACCCCAACTCCTCAATTCTCATTGTTTTACAACCTACTAAACATTCTTTCTTTTTACTTTGCTATTTTCAGTTTTTACATTAATACTTTTGTTACACATTACAATCCCCCCTTTTTACGAGACTTGCACTAGAAGTCTAGTAATCTTTGCTTACTTGTTGACCAAGCTATTCCCTGAGGGATCGATACCCAACCCAGTTGGGTTTTATATTTGACAACGACTGCTTTACACTCCTACGAGAGCTGTAGATTGAGCGTTATCAAAAATTGGCGCCATTGCCGGGGAATACGGTTGTCTACTAAGTTTGTGATAGTTACTAGACCCTTTGGTCAAAGATTCTCGTACTTTTACTTTTAGTTGTTGTTTTTGTTTTATTCAGGTTTGTTTAGTGCATCAATGGATGCACAACGTGAAATTGAAAGGATGGCTGCTCAAGTGCATCAACAGAATATTGATAATCCAGGTCGGGCAACAAATCTTGATGATGAGGACCTGGGCGATGAGGAGCTACTAAACCCACGACATACTGCTGAGATGGCGGCACCCATGCAGAGGAGAAATCATCAAGCGCGATTGAGGCCTGATCGCCGAGCTGTGCAGATTCCTTTTGATGACGATGATGACGATTTGGATAAAGCTGGTGCCACAGGAGCCCTTATTCTGCCACCCTTGGCACCCGGAGCAAAGTTCAATATTACTAGCACCATGATTCAACTGTTGCAACTCAAGGGATTATTTGGTGGACTAGCAGGTGATGATCCGAATATGCATCTGATCAATTTTATTTCTACATGCAAGTCATTCGGCAATCTTGGCGTTGGACAGAATGCAATTCGACTGCGCTTATTTCCATTATCTCTATCTGGGGAGGCAACTCTATGGTTGAATGGGCTGACTCCTGATTCTATTACTAATTGGAGGCAATTGGAAGATGCTTTCCTAGAAAGATTCTTTCCGCCATCCAAAAGAGCACAGTTGAGAGATGAGATCACCAATTTTCGACAGCTTCCAACTGAAGCTCTCCACGAAACATGGGAGAGGTTCAAGACGAAGCTTATGAGGTGCCCAAATCACCATATGACCAATGTCCACTTGATGGAGATATTATACAGAGCTAGTGGTTGATAATTCAGCAGGTGGGTCATTTATGGACCTCACCTTTGGTCAGGCAAGCAATATGCTAGATCGGATGATGAAGCAAAGTAGAGCTTGGCATACCAGGGATTCTGAGGTAGCAAGCCCCATTTTATCTATTGGCATGACTGCAGACCAAAGGAGAAGAGAAGAAGAACGCGACCAAGATATGGCGCACATGAAAACACAAGTGGATCTTCTTACAAAGCATCTCTTATCAGGGAAGACCGAAAAAGTTAAAGCTGTTGCATCAAAAGGAAGAAACGAATCTGATTCGGAAGAAGAGGCCAACTACTTAAACAATCAGGGGGGTTTCCGAGGCAATGCCCAAGGAAACCAAGGTCGAAACTATTATGACAAATCTGGAAACAAGAACCAAGGTAGTTGGAAGAGCAAGAATGACAAAATTGGTTTGTACGTTCACCCAGGAAGACGTGACACCACTACATCTGGTTCTGGAAATATGGAAGATATGATGGCTAAACTGTTGAAAGGAGTAGAAGCAACCAGCGCGGGAGTAACGGAGGTCATAAATGATTTGTCTTCAATGAAGCAATTGGTTGACTCACATTCCACTTCAATCAAGAAAATAGAGCAGCAATTGAGCCAACTTTCAGCAGTACTCAATCAAAGAAAGGCTGGCACCTTACCTAGCGACACTATGCAAAATCCAAGGAATGACGGATCATGCATGGCTATTACTACCCGAAGTGGTAAGGTACTGGAAACTTCATCCAAAGGCAAGCATGTGGTTGACGAAGTAGCAGACATAGTTGATAACGCAAAAGGTAAAGAATCCGCAGAAGCTGGCTACGACGTCCATGACGTCAACCCCAGCGGTTTGCAGCCTGAAACCACCAAAATTCGGAAGCAAGAGGAGAAGAAAGCCGTGGAGAAAACAACTCCATATCCACCACCACCTTTTCCTCAAAGATTGAAGAAGATTGCGGATGATACAAAGTTCAGCAAATTCATGAATATGTTAAAGCAGCTGACCATTAATGTTCCATTGGTAGAGGCACTAGAATAAATGCCTGGGTATGCAAAATTTATGAAGGATCTTTTGACAAAGAAACGAGCAGTAAGCTATGAGTTGAAGGATACTGTTCATCACTGCAGCGCAATCGCTACCCGATCACTAGTTCAGAAGAAGGCTGACCCCGGTGCTTTCACTATTCCGTGCACGGTTAGATCTATGAATTTTGATAAGGCATTGTGCGATTTGGGAGCAAGCATCAATTTAATTCCACTATCCATCTACAGGAAGTTGGGGTTAGGCGATCCGACACCAACCAATATGAGGCTCGTGATGGCTGATAGGTCGGTAAAATGACCTGTGGGTATCTTGAATGATGTGTTGGTAAAGGTTTCTTCATTCATCTTTCTGACAGACTTCGTTATTATGGATTACAAGGTGTATTCTGAAGTTCCCATAATCTTGGGACGTCCTTTCCTTGCAACTGGAAGTGTGCTTATTGACATGAGAGCTAATGAGCTTTTGTTTCGATTGAATGACGAAGTGGTCCGCTTTGATATATGCAAAGCAATGAAGCAGCCCAGCGATATGGATGTGTTCTCTGTAGCTTATAAGGATAAGAAAGCATTATCTGTAAAGAAACAGCTTACTGTTGAGCCATTGTCTGCTGCGCTACTGAATGTTGAGCATAAGGATGATGAAGATTATGAAGAAACTACATGTGCTCTAACAGAAATAGGGTCCTATTCTCATACTCCTAAATAGTCGGACCTTGATCTTGAGAATCAACCGTCACCAACAGCGAAGACTTCCATTGAAGAGCCATCAATGCTAGAATCAAAAGAGCTCCCCGATTATCTAAGGTATGTGTTCTTGGAAAGTGGAAATATACTTCCAGTAAGTATGGCGGATGATTTAAGTGAACAGCATGTAGAGGCTCTTATCTCTGCTCTGAAGAGGTACAAGAGAGCCATGGGTTGGTCTATTGATGATATAATTGGTATCCCCCCTGGGATATGTATGCACAAGAGTCATCTCGAATAAGATTTCATGCCTACAAGTAAGTATCAATGTCGTCTGAATCCATTCAGAAAACGATGCCCCATCTATCTCGATGAAGTCTAAGTAATCGAGGTAACTATGTCGTGCCGCGATAATAAATCAAGCGCTACATGGGAGGCAACCCATGGTTTTTAATCATTTTTTTTTGGAGTTTGTTTTTGTAGTCGAGCCATGACCAAAACTAAGGTGCTTGATGGGAGGCAACCCATCGTTCTAATCGTTTTTTGTTGTTTTTGAGTAAGTGTAGGTGCAAGATGTATAAGGAAGGAGGTTGGTCTTGAATTTTGATTCAGAAGCGGTGCATGTTAAAGGTGGTAAGTTAGGAATAAAGAAACAAAAGGCTATGGATTGGGCATTGCTCATGAAAATATAGGCATCGAAAAAGGCTAGGCATAGGTAAAACTAGGCTACGAACAAGGCAAGGCCTATACTATGGCCTAAGGTCTCGGAATCTAGTGTGCCATAGCATAGGCGCCGCCCATGCCCAAGTATGCCATAGCATAGACGCCGCCTATGCTAATGCCTTTTGTCTCTGAATCTCATATGCCATGCTAAAGGCGCCGCCTATGGTCACCAAATGCTTTGCAAAAGGCACCGCCTATGCTCACACAATGCCATAGCATAGGCGCCGCCTATGCAAAAGCCTTCTGCTCAACTAGGCATGGCCTATGCTATGGCATTCTGCTCAACTAGGCAAAGCCTTAGGCGCCGCCTATGGTCACTTTTGGTCTCCAAATCCGATTTTAAATGGGTCAAAACCCGACCCAAGCTTGTTCTATAAGTAAGAGACTTAGTCTTAGACCAAAAACACATTGCAAACCTAGCATAAGCGCCGGCTACCTCTCCAAATCCTCTCAAAAATTGTTTCCTTTTGCTCTTTTACTTTGCAAGAACACCATCCGAGGTCATCAACCAAGTAAGTACTACTTTGTTCTTCATTTATATTCCGTAAGTACTACACTACTACGCCTATTATGAATTGTTAAATCTTGAAGTAGTATTGGTGATTTGAATGTGATTGAATTGTTGTGATACAACTAAGTGAGTAAATGAATACGTAAGGATGATATTAACTTGTTTCCAACTTGTATTTGATTATGATGCACTGTCATACTTTTGCGGAATTGACATGGTCACGAAAATTGCATACTCTTGTCAATAGAAAGCTTACATTTTGGAATGACTTGTTCATCGAGATGAGAATTAAGGTTGACTACCAACATATGAGGTTGCGATTATTTCTAGATGTTATACCTTAATTCAATCTCTATGTAGTAGTCTTGATATATCAAACATGAAAGTATTGCCAAGATTACAAGAAGTATGACTGCACTGATTATATTGTTGGAACATATCACCTAAATGTATGTCGATGAAGTCTGAGTAATCGATATCATTCACTTAATTAGTTTGTGTCAACAAATTAAGTGTGGGGTGGTGCCACTATTGTCTGTTTGTTGATTGAATCTTCCGAGATAAAGCTAACATGACTTTATTGAGATCTCAGGTACAATGGCACCAAAAGACAAGAAAAGCAACCACTTCACAAAAAGGCCAGAAAAGGGGAAGAAAAGAGCAAGGTGAATCCTCCGTGCTGCAAATACCTCGACGCACTCTTGGAATCAAGTGGGGTACTTATGAGGAACTTCTGAGGATGACGACTCTGATGATGATTCCGATGCAGGGGGTATGATCCCGAACATAGAGGATGAGTCCGACTAACCAGGTTCTTCTTATTTATTTTCCACTGAGGACAGTGTGTCCCGTCTACGTGTGGGGTGCTAGTATTTGTATGCTATACTTCTTTATCTGCATTTGCATTTATTTATGTTTGTTTGTTCTTTTTTTTAGTAGTAAAATTTTTTACCTTGCATAAAATTATTCTGAGAGGCAGCATGGTATTATAACAAGAGTTTGTGCTAAAATCATTACTATCGAGACATTTAGGCTCTAATTGTGACTCACTATGTGATATTGTGTGGTTCAATTCCTTCATATTTTGGGTCAAGAGTCTATGCTACTCCCAATAAAGTCGACCATGTGCCTTGTGTGTGTGAGGATATAGTATATTCTGTGTTGGTGGCTGATGCTAGAACTTGCCTGGTATGTATGTAAAGCGAAAATAAGGAGTGCAAGTCTAGGAGATGATTTAGGCATTTCTTTGGCAACCTATACTTGTTTACCTTCTTTTTACCTACCCATGGACATCATCCTAGTTAACCCTTTTGAGCCCTTAGCCTATTTTCTTTGACAAACCTCATATGTAAGCCTAATCCATTTTTTTCAAGACCATAATTTGATCCAAATTCCTAAGTGCTTTAAATTGTAAAGTTATGTGACGAAATAAGAGGAAAATGGGTGAGTATGATGGTTTAGAATGTATTGGTGCTTGAATTTGTTATGAAAAAGAAGTGCTACCATAAGAGGTATGTTATGAAAAGAAAAAGGAAAGAAAAAAATAAAACTGAAAAGTTAGTTATGTTCAAAATTGAAAAACAAAAGAGGAGAAAAGGGGTGGTAGAATAAAAGAAAGTAGAAAGGTTGTTTGAAAGAAAAGTGTTAATGATACAATGTGATGTATTAAAGCGCTTAGAAACATAGTCACTATTTCTGGCCAAAATAGTCCTACCCGTCCCTTAGCCTACATTACAACCTGTAGAAGACCTATTTGATCCTAAGCTTAGCATTCTGATATTTAGTGGAGCATTACACTAAGGGCAAGCCTATGGTCATCAGTTGCAGCATATGAATTCTTTGTGAGAGCGAGAGCAAGGATACCCTTCTACCCATGTTTCGACAAATATACTATGCTTGTGAGTGATTATGGGTAATATATTATGAGACACACATGGTTGACGAGTTTTGGTTAGTTGTGTATGATTCTTTGTGCCTTAACTTTTGGATATGAATTAACTACCATCACGAGTCTATATTAGAGGTTAAAATTGTTTCTACTAATGATCAGAAAACTACTCTTTGTTAATGATTGAAGTGCTTGTCTTGATGAATATTTTGTGTTGTTACTATGAAATCCCAAGTAGATGTTTAGATGGACATGATAGTTTGTTTGAGGACGAACAAAGCTTTAAGTGTGGGGTGTTGATGATAGGCGAATTTACACGCCTATAGCACTAGATTTTGCCCATATTTTAGCCAAGTTTTGAGGACAAATTATATATTTCATGCACTTTTAGTCCTTTTTCCTGTAAGTGAGCTAACAAACGTGATTAGCAAGTTTTCAGGTATAAATGATGCAGAATTCAGCATTTTATGGATAACTTGACGCCAAAGAAAGCTTCACAAAAGGAGGAAAGCAAAGCTTGGACGCTAAGGACCAAAAGTGACGCATGAAAAACCTGTCCCGAGCAAAAACAACATTTTCCAAGACTTTGGGAATCAGCAGTAACCTATTAGGATTAGGATAATAATGCAGTAACTTAGTAGGAGTAGGATAATGATACATTAACCTAGTAGGATTGGGTTAAGTAATGCAGTAGCTTAGTAGGAATAGGATATGGGTGTTATAAATACCCTATTTTGCTAGAGATTTTAATTCATTCCTCACAATTCCCCCATTCCATCAATTCCCATCCATCCACCATCCATCCATCCATCAAAACAATTCTCTTTATTAATTCATTGTTGACATTATTTTTCATTTATTCGACTTTTAATTTTACAACAAGAGAAACATTACTTTGCAAAGAAGTCACGCCTAATGCCATACCACACCTTACTACACGAGATCTTTATTGTGGTACAATGATAATGTCTATTGTGATTTCCTTCGCACTCATGGGTAACTAAACTTCTCTGTTGGGGTTATGGAAGCCTTATGAGATACTATCTAAGGCTATGAGTTTGTGAATTCGTGACACGTGTGTTGCTTATATCATTATTCTCTTCATCTTAATGCAAATTCTTGTGGCTGCAGACGCATAGAATATGCCAGTATAGCATTAACTTGTTCGAAAGAAAAGTTATATGTCCGAAAAAGAGATAATGTCAAGGTAATAGGGTCCCATCCCCTATTAAAAAGTTAGTGCCGTAACTGGATTAACCTCTTGGAGAATTTGTACCGTTAGACACGCTTTAAGCTCGAAAGAGTTAAAGTGAAATAGTCCTTGTTGAAGTCGAAAGACGCTTGGATTTACCATCGAATACAATTCTTTATAAGCACATGCATGTCTGAATTCCGCATAACTCATAGCTAATAGAGACGTAAACTCAGAAGGTGGACATAACCCCAATTCCTCAATTCTCATTGTTTTACAACCTACTAAACATTCTTTCTTTTTACTTTGCTATTTTCAGTTTTTACATTAATACTTTTGTTACACATTACAATCCCCCCTTTTTATGAGACTTGCACTAGAAGTCTAGTAATCTTTGCTTACTTGTTGACCAAGCTATTCCCTTAGGGATCGATACCCAACCCAGTTGGGTTCTATATTTGACAACGACCGCTTTACACTCCTACGAGAGCTGTAGATTGAGCGTTATCACTCACCACTTCAATCCAATAGCTGATCCCAAATTTAATCACTAAGTATGAGGAGTAGAATGGTTGGTTCCTGTATTGCGTGGGGATACAACCACCCAAAGATAGGTTAGTGGGTAAACGCTAGAAAGTACTTAAGATAAGGATAAAATAATACCAACCTTTAAAACCAAGTAAACCAACCATATGCATTCACAACCATACATAAATACATATATATATTCACAACCATGCTGGGAAGAGGGAACCAGGTTTAGCATTAATTTAAAACCATTAGCCTGGGTATGTGTAGGTTAACCATTCTAGAACCACCCACGAGCTATATGGTCTAGTGTTACCCCCTGAACATGCCCTGATATGTGTAGCCTCACGAACCAGAGATACCATAGGAGTAGGGGATTCCTAAGTACCCTTCGCTCTCTATGATACATATATACAATTGTAACCTAGGGGATTTCCATGTACCCCATATGGTCATCATAACCAAATTCTCATGTAGGCAAACATAAGTTTTTATTGTTCTTCCATTGGACTCACACCTTCATGGTTAGCTATCACACCCCGTTATTATTGCCTAATCAAAACCATTACCACATAACCAAGACCACCATTCCATTTGTTATTATCTAAGGCTATAAGTAGTGGTATCGTTATACCGACTATAGCTTTAAAGCAATGTCCATAGCTAATTTTTCAAAGATTAACGGATTCCCTTGTATCCATAGGTTACATTATCAATTTAACTTGGAGGAGTCCCATGTACCCCACAAGTGTTTTATAATTAGGTTCACTTGGGGGATTTCTTTGTACCCCACAAGTAAGGTTTAATTAACCATAACCATTACCACGAAGACCTTACCATACAACCATTCCAAACCATTAAACCATTTATGCCATTTAAGGTTCCATTGCCAAGTTATACCAATTACCAATTAACCATTTTCATGCAAGCAATTTTCCAAACCACCATTAAAGTATGTAAATCCATAATTAAAAACACGGTAAAACAATAACCATCCATTTATAACCAAAACCCCTAACATATGATTGAAAAGCCAAAACCATACAACAATCATGCCATGAAAACAATTCATAAAATATGCCTTTAGTTGGAACTAACACTAGGGGAGAAGTATCTTGCCTTAGATTACTAAGATAATGGAGATAAATCTCCCGTACAAGCCCCAAATTAATCCTCTAGATGAAACCCTAGCCTTGTTTTACCCAAGAGCCTTAGAGAGAATTTGAGAGAGTTTTTAAGTGTTTAATATTAGAATATTAGGGTAAATAATATCCCAAAAGAGTTATAAGCCGTGGGGACTTAAAAGGTTAAGAGGGGAAATATCCAAATTACCCCCACTTAAATTGTATAAAAATCCCGCAGGAGTCCTGTCGTACCCCACCGTATGAGTAGTGCCCATCACTCGTACCCTAGGCCCCCCTTGGACCCTAACACTATCCAATATATGACCATCCAAGACAAGTCATATTCAATCATATGACCTTTACCCTTGACCCGTACCTACCATAAAATGGAAATCAAAGAGGATTTGGAAACTGTCCATCATACGAGTGAATGGTACGACTCGTACCCTATTTTATGGCTTATGGTGAGCCACTTGTACTCAAATCCAAGTTAAGTTACCACGTTTCAGATTAAGTGATAGAAAAACCAAACTATATAAATCGTCACCCACCATATGACTTGTGACCACCCAAGTCATATCTACATGAGAAACCAATCTAACCCACCAACCAACACTGGTTAACATTACACCAAGACTATACCATCCGTACCCCATCATAACTAGTACCCCCTTGTTGTATGATGTCCAAAAACCAGAAATCCAGGAAATTTTCTAAGGTTCTAAAACCCAAAATATTTTAGTCTCCCTCACTAGGATCACTCTTCTCTGAATGACGGGTAGGGTAAAAACAAGCATGAGTTATTGCATTATAAAACATCGATCTAGCCTTTAACCAAATTAGAAAATAAAGATGTGATTAAGAATACATACCTTTTGCACGAATATCCAAAGCAGAAAATAGGTGTAGATACTTAGACTTCATGTCCTCTTTCGCTTCCCATATAGCCTCTTTTACCTTGTGGTTTTTCCATAAAACCTTAACCGAGGCCATATCCTTGGTCCATAATCGATGAACCTGCCAATCTAAGATCTCAACCCGGTTCTCTTCATAAAATAGAGAATTTGAGATACCAAATCTTTCCAAAGAAACAATTGAAGAAGGATCACCAAGACACTTTCTCAATATTGAGACATAAAATATTAGATGAATAGAGCTTAAACTAAAAGGTAACTCCAATTCATAAGCCACATTACCAACCTTTCGCAAAATCATATAAGGACCAATATATCAGGGTGCTCCATTGAATAGGGAAGAACGAATCTGGTTGCTTATTGTCAACTCATGCCTGATTCCTGGGAATCAATACACCAAAATATCAAGAGATAGAGTGTGTTTGGTTTATGCTTTGATGACGAATGTCCCTATCAACTTTGGGGCAATCATTCGCTTTACAATGCGGAAGGCCAGACTCCACAAAAGGTCCCACTTAACTTTTGGTAATCTGTTGACAGCAATCTTGCGGAAGGAGGATATCGAAGAGGAACTAGCTGATCATAAACTCCCGCATAACCCGAAGAAGGTTGACCTCACAAAGGTCAAAGATGCTGAAACAACTCATGGTGTCAACCTTAATACTTTGGAGAGTCATGCTCGTGATGAGAGTTTCTTCCGTCATCTTTATGGC
This sequence comes from Capsicum baccatum var. pendulum, assembly GCA_030864225.1. Lineage (NCBI taxonomy): Eukaryota > Viridiplantae > Streptophyta > Magnoliopsida > Solanales > Solanaceae > Capsicum > Capsicum baccatum. The sequence goes on along the minus strand of CM061556.1, from coordinate 166,662,895 downwards.
ATGACACGATTTACTATGATGAGTGGTGGACGTGTTCCAACTGCTGCAGAGCTCCAACAGCTGGACCACGACTATCCAATGAACATGCATGCACGGGAGATGTGTGGAGTGGGCGTTTACTTTGAGGAACCTCTAGACGATGATGTGCCGACCGATGACGATTGACGCTTTCCAGACTCCGACGAGGAGGAGAACTCTAAGGATGACTCTTATGATGATTCCGACGAAGGGGGTATGACCCCTGACATTGAGGACGAGTCTGACTGACCAAGTTCTTCGTATTTATTTTCCACTGAGGGCAGTGTCCATTTAAGTGTGGGGTGGCGGTATCGCATGCTATACTTCTCTATCGCATCTATGTTTGTTTACTCTGTTTACTTTGTTTTATTTTTGTGTCGTTTTTTAGGAATAATTTTTTTTTTTAGCTTCACATGAAATAATTCCAATAGGCAACATGAGATTATAACAAGAGTATGTGCTACAATTATGACTATTGAGACGTTTAGGCTCTAATTGTGACTCGTTATGTGATATTTTGTGGTTTAATTCCTTCAATTGTTGGGTCAAGAGTCTATATTACTTCCAATAAAGTCGACCATGTGCCTTGTATGTGTGTGATTAATAGTATATTCTATGTTTGTGGCTGATGCTAGAACTTGCCTGGTATGTATGCAAAGCAAAAATAAGGAGTGTAAGTTTAGGAGATGATTTAGGTATTTCTTTGGCAACCTACATATGTTTACCTTAGTTTTACCTGCCCTTGGACATCATCCTAGTTAAACCCTTTTGAGCCTTTAGCCTATTTCTTTGACAACCTTGTATGTAAGCCTAATCCATTTTTTCAAGACCGTGATTTGATCCAAATTCCTAAGTGCTTTAAAGTATAAAGTCATGTGACAATATAAGAGGAATTGGGTAAGTATGATGCTTTAAATTGTAATGGTGCTTGAATGTGTTATGAAAAAAAAAGTGCTATCATAAGAGGTATGTTGTGAAAAGAAAAAGGAAAAAGAAAGCTGAAAAGTGAGTTATGTTTAAAATAGAAAAACAAAAGAGGAGAACAAGGGTGGTAGAATAAAAGAAAGAAGAAAGGTTGAAAGAAAAAATTGTCAATGATACAATGTGATGTATTAAAGTGCTTAGGAACTTAGTCACTATTTCTGGCCAAAATAGTCCTACCCGTCCCTTAGCCTACATTACAACCATCAAAAGACCTACTTGATCCTAAGCTTAGCATTCTGACATTTAGTGGAGTATTACACTAAGGGCAAGCCTATGGTCATCAGTTGCTGCATATGAATTCTTTGTGAGAGCGAGAGCAAGGATATTTTGATACCCATGTTTGAAAAATATGCTATACTTGTGAGTGATTATGGGTACTATATTGTGAGACACACATGGTTGATGAGTTTGGGTAGTTGTATATGATTCAGTGTACCTTAACTTTTGCATGCGAGTTGACCACCATCACGAGTCTATGCTAGAGGCTAAACTATTTCTACTAATAATAAGAAAGCTACTCTTTGTTAGTAATTGTTGTGATTGCCTTGAAGAATGTTTTGTGTTGTTGCTGTGAAAACCCTAAGTTGATGTCTAGAAGGACATGATATGTTGTTCGAGGACGAACAAAGCTTCAAGTGTGGGGTGTTGATGATAGGTGAATTTACACGCCTATATCAATATATTTTGCCCATATTTATGCCACGTTTTGAGAACAAAGTATATATTTATTGCGTTTTTAGTCCTTTTTCCTGTTAGTGAGCTAACAAACATGATTAGCAAAGTTTTAGGTATAAATGATGCAGAAATCAGCATTTTATGGCTTACTTGACGCCAAAGAAAGCTCACGAAGGAAGGAAAGCGAGCTTGAACGCCTAAAGGACCAAAAGTGATGCATGGAAAATTTGTCCCGGGCTAAAACAACATTTCTGAAGACTTTGAGGACTAGCAGTAACTTATTTGGATTAGGATAATGATACATTAACCTAGTACAATTGGGTTAAGTATTTCATTAACTTAGTTGGATTTGGATAATGATACATTAACCTAGTACAATTAGGTTAAGTATTTCATTAGCTTAGTAGGACTAGGATATGAGTATTATAAATACCCTATCATGCTAGAGATTTTTATATACATCTTCTTACATTCCTCTCTTATTCTTCTATTCTTCTCTTATTCTTCTACAACAATTTTCATTAATTCTATTTTTCTTCTTCTATTCATTTATTCTTAATTTTCGCAATAAGAGAATTGTTACTTTGCCTGGGAATTCATGCCTACCACTTGTGCTACATGAAATTAATCAATCTTGTAGTATAACAACAATGTCAATCGTGATCTCGTTCGCATTCATGGGTAACTAAACTTCTCTGTTGGGGTTATGGAAGCCAACTGAGATACTATCTATTGCTGTGAGTTTGTGAGTTCGTGACACGTATGCTGCTTATATCATTATTCTCTTCATCTTAATCTAAATTCTTTGTGGTTGCAAATGCAAGAATACACCAGTATAACATTTAACTTGTTCGAAAGAAAGGTTAATTGTCTGGAAAAGAGATAATGTCAAGGTAGTAGGGTCCCATCCCCTATTAAAAAGTTAGTGACGTAACTGGATTAACCTCTTGGAGAATTCGTACCGTTAGACACGCTTTAAGCTCGAAAGAGTTAAAGTGAAATAATCCTCGAATAGGTCGAAAGATGCCTGGATTTATCATCGAATACAATTCTCTATAAGCACATGCATGTCGGAATTCTACACACTCATAGTCAATAGAGACGTATAACTCAGGAGGTGGACATAACCCCAACGCTTCAATTCTCATTGTTTACAACTTACGTAACATTCTTCCTCTTTTTACTTTGCTATTTTCAGCTTTTACTTCATTGTTTTATTTACATTACTTGTACGACAAGACTCCCCCCTTTTTCGAGACTTGCACCAAAAGTTTAGTAATTTTGCTTACTTGTTGGCCAAGCTATTCCCTGTGGGATCGACACCCAACCCAGGTTGGGTTCTATATTTGACAAATGACCGCTTTACACTCCTACGAGAGCTGTAGATTGAGCATTATCAGTTCTACCTTCAATTATTTCTTCATTTCCCACAAAAGTGAGAAGGGGAAAAGAGTGAGCGTCGCATAGTCTATGGAGACTTCGGTGGGAATAAAGGCATCACTAATCTCTAGTAAATTCTGAAGATGGACCTGTGGATCCTCATGTGACAAGCCTGTGAATTGCCCACTATTGTGCAACAACTACACCATATTTTATTTGAGCTCAAATCTACCTTTAGGTTCTATTCTGCAGATGGTGGAGGTAACATTAGTTGAGAATGGTATTTCCACTTTGCGTACTATCTTATGGGTTGGTTGTTCTTCAGCCAGGTCAGTAGGATAAGCTTCGTTCTATTGAACTTGTATTATGCAAAAAAGGTATTATTTCTCATCTTAACAGGTGTAAATGTCATTTAGGTTCAGGATATGGGTCAACCAAATCCATTTCCTTTGCTAACTTACTTGAAACCTAAACTGGTACCGGTAAGTTTAGAAGCTAAGATCAAGTTGTTAGCTTATAAAACAAAACAATAAAACTAAAAATAAGATAGTTGTCAATTATTAAGTCCCCAGCGACAGCACCAAAAACTTATTGTTTCCAAATTCACACAAAAGTGTATATGTCATACAAGTAATATAGGATTTTTAAGTCCAGATATCATACCCACGGGGACTTGTTGATTAGCAGACTATCTAATTCAAGAATACCTAAAAAGATTAAATAAGAGTTATTGTAATGTAATGACCCTTTCGGTCATTTTTCATAATTCCATTTATTTTCATTATTATAGCTTGTCTATAGCTTCCCCAAGTCATTTCTAACTTATTGGGACTAACATTTTGGTTATCAAGCAGTTTGTTTGGTTTTTTTGAGCCAATTCCCTATTTAGAAGTCTTATCTGGTTTCACATGGCCACTGAGCAAAAACATCAGCAAATTAATCTTGGATGCAAATTCTGACTGCACCAGCAGCTTTAGAATATCAATTTTAGGCTAGGTACACCTTTGGAAAAATAGAAATATGGGTTTGGGACCCACATTTGGTTGAAATGGCCTTATATGGAAAATTTAACTTCACCAATGCGTCTGAAACATCAAAGTTAGTATGGTTACATAGTTCATTTGTGAAAATTGGATTCCAAATGAATCCCGAGGCATTTATGGAAACTTGGAAAATTTTCCAAGTTTCCTGGTGTTGGTGCATTGCGATTGCATAAGGTCCACTATAATCACCCTATTGAGATTACATAAGGTGTATGGTGATCTTCCTATTTCGATAGGAATCCCTGGACTGTGATAGAAATGCCTCCATACTTGGTATGGGTATAAAAGGACCACTTTAGTCGCATTTTGGTCATTTTTTCTTCATCCTAGAAAGCCAAAACCCTAAAAGGGTGAGATATCTATAAATTGGGTCTTATGGGTGACTTGGGATCTTGCTAAATATCTATTGTTGTGATTATCGTCCAAATTAAGGTAAGATTTCATTAATTTCTTGGTAAATTCTCTTAGTTTTGACCCAAAATCCCAAATAGTTTGAGGGCATAATTTTAGACCCAAATTAGTTTGGTTTTCACTCATTTCTTAAGGGTTATGGTTTTTTGATCATGTATGGGCATTGGGTTGACCACAGAAATATGATTTTCATAAGTGGAATCAACTTGTCGTTTTTGGTGTCATTTTTGGATCCGCGGCACAATGGTGCAATATGGATATCGTTATTCTCGTATTGATGAGTAGATTACAATTTTTATGGCTTTATGGAATTTTGGGATTGTTAAATGAATACAAGCTTTTGGTGAATGATGTAAGGATTTACGGTTCGGCCTTAGGTAGGCTTCTTTCTATTCTTCATAAGATGATGTGAGTTATATATTGTGTGTGAATGTTAATGTTAAGTTTGATTATGGATAAAATGACTTAGTATTGAATATTCAAGTTTGGTTATTAGATAAGGGTTTTTACCCACAAGTTTAAAATTCTTAATACCTTTTTTTGAATTTTATTGCCTTCTCCCTAGATTGAACTAATTCATAGAACAGATATGATATAATACTAGGTTTGGAATGTGGTTTTAGAATTGGATGTATGGTTAGTATATTTAACCTTATTTGGGCTATTATGGTGATCTCGAAATCATAATTTAGGTGGATTTGACTTAAATGCCCTTGTTTCTACATGAAATTCAAATCTTAGAATTGGTTTTGGCTTACTTGACATCTAGAAGTTGAACTAGGTACCCTAACCTAGTTTGGGGTATAAATTGCCTAATTATGGACATTGAGGATTAGACGTGGGTTTTTTCAGCCCACCTTAGGCCAAGACTTCTGTTAGCCCTTATGGACTTAGTTATGGATATTAGGCCTAGTTGAGATTATTGAGACTTTAGAATAAGTTTACTTCGTGGCTTAGTAAATTGTGATTACTTTCCTCAAATTATAATTAATGGCCTATAGAGATGATATTTCTCTTAGATATGATATTGGGTCTTTAGAGATGTTATTTCCTCTTAGATATAATAATTGGCCTATAGAAATGATATTCCTCATAGTTATGAGCTATGCTTTATAGATGCGTTATGCCTCCTAGATGTGAGACACTTATTGATGTATTATGCCTTCTAAATGAGAGATGCCTCTTATGTGTAAGATAATTATCGATATTCATTATGGCTTATAAAGATGATATGCCTCATAAATGCGCTATTTCTTATTTTAAATGAGATGATATATAAATATGATTTTGATATGGGTTTCAGTTATGTATGTGGGCCAAAGGCCATGATTATGATGTTATAATTGTTTCAAACACATTATTGGGCCCAAGGTCGTGTTATTATATGAGTTGACCATCCGGGAAGTGTCTATCCCTATAAAGGATGTGATTGAAGTTTATTGATATATTAATTCTTATGGTTTGAGTGTATGAATACTAGTGATGGCATGCATAGATTTGGTAAATTTATGATCGTTGCATTGATGATTGATACAATTCCTATTAGATTATAATATTATTATTGTGGTCACTAACTAAGGGTTAGAGCCCACTTTCTACCTTAAAAATGGATCTTTTCATAATAATAAATGTTTGTTTTAATGAATAACTTATATGTAAAAGAGGTTAATAATGATGGTTAAAAAGACGTGAATAGGACAGCTTCTAGTCTATGATTTGATACTACTAATTAATCTGATCATTAGAGATTCCAACCCTTTTTACACTTTTATAATGATTTAGTCCCAAAGTTCACTAAGAGGAACAAACTATGGATTTACACTTTTTTATCCACGGCTTGAGCCCGTGCAGCTAACATATCTAAATACACATCTCTCCAGTATGGGACGGAGGAAGATGATGGATTGATAATATAATTTACAGGTAAAACCTAATGAAATTTAATATATTCATGTTATGTAGATATGCATGTTAATAATGTGATATTGATGATGAGTGATGAATTATGGAAGTATACTTCACCTTTCTTCTCTATTTATATTTATTTACTTTAGCCCTCATGGAGCTTGTTATTTACTTTTGACCTTATGGGGCTATCACTTTACTTTAGCCCTTTTAGGGCTCACTCTCTATTATTGACATTGATTTAGATATTATAATGATATGATGATACTCGACAATGACGGAGGATATTATGATGATCTGATTATACCCAGTAAGGCCGAAGGATACTATAATGATGTGATGATTCCCATTAAGGCCAAAGGATATTATGATGATGCAATAAAACTTGGAACGGCAGAAGGATGATTATATTTATGTGCCTATGTGCACATCTACCAGGTTGAGTCCAGCTAGCCCTATGAATGGCAAATATATATACCCGACAAGGATAGAGAATGATTATGATGAGGGTGATAATGACGATGATGGTTATGATGATGATGATATTTGTGGTATTGTGAATTCTTTTGACTTCATTCTTATATGTGCATCGCCTATCACCAGTATGTGCCTATATCTATCAGCTCATATATGAGGGTTGCATAGATACGGGTGATGATTATGCCTTATGGTGTTTTGTTTGTTAATTGAACCTTCTAAGACTGGGGCAGTAGGGGCACGTGATAGGATCGATTAGGTATTTGGTTGTTTGAACTAGTCAGTTATGTTGTTATTGACATTGTTATTATTATTCTTATGATCATTAATATGGTTATTTATGACAGATTGGTCATTAATTCGGTATTGAGACTTGAGGTATGATTCCAACCTCTTTTATCCTACGATTATATTATTATGCATGACTGCCTGATGACTTGGTATATGGATTAGAACCTTGAGTATTCTAGCACTAGCTCATATTATAATTATGAGATCTTAAATAGCTAGTCTGATGATTTAGGTTGTACTTCGAGTAGACCTTGGTTACATAGTTATATATATATATATATGTATACTTAACTATATGTAGCTATCGTATTATCGTATATCCCTCCTTTACTTCATCCACTCAGATTTTATATTCATTTCTTGGCCTTATATACTTATATGTATCTTCTTTCCACTCTTACTTGCATATTGGACAGTGATATATGGTATAGGGTTGAGATTCCTAAGTATGGCTAGAATAAGTGCATTCTTACTACATCCTTATCCTTAATATGTTAGTCTCTTGGACATGAATAAGACAGGTTATCCTTATTATCTCATTGGTTGTCTTATGTGGTTGTTGGACGTTTGGGTGTAGTTTTCCATTTTGTTTATATGTTATATATATTTTCTTTATCTTTGAAGCTCAGTCGGTAGTAGCCTACTGAGTTCTATGTGTTTGGTACTCATACTACACTTTTGCAGACTGCAGATCATAGTAGGGGTTATTGCCATTAATGTTTTTGTCGAGCGAAGCAGCCATGGTTCAGAGACTTAGAGTAAGCTCCTGATGTTTGGAGTATTACTCATCTCTTTCTTATGTACTAGACTAGTCTCTATGTTGTAATCAGAGATAAGTTGTATCAGTGTATTCATTTTTTACTTCACTTTGAAATCTTGTTTATGTAAAAGCTCTTGTACTGATACCACTAGGTCTTGGTATTATATATGTAATTAATCTTCTATTTCTGATATTTCATATTTTTTCCTTTATCTATGAGTAGTCTGTTACTGGTCGTTTCAGACTATGGGTTTGGCTTGCCTACGTGTGGGTTAGAGTAGGTGCCATCATGACCTGAGAAATTACGTCATGACATATAACCAATTAAGAATCTAATTTTTGATTTTATAAATAAGTATAAAAAAAAATAACAAGGGTATGAAATTTGGATTGTAATAATATATGAAGAGCTTCTAGGGTTGAGACATACTATACATTCATGCATAACCATAGTTTCTAGCCAGTGTTGGTGTTTATCATGATTATTGATCTACTGGGTTAATACTGTAACTTTGTAATGATCATCCTCTAAGTCATCTACCTAAATTGATGTCACAACAACATCATTGAGAAGGGATATGAGTATTTAATTTAGATGTATTAAACTATCTTCCCATTTAAGTTACCAAGTGAGGCGTTTAGGTATATCTCTTTCCTAACCGTAAATAATCCTTTAAAAATTAGTATCTAATAATTAAATACATGATACACACTCCTTAAATTCCTCATTATATCCCTCCACTCATATTGCTAATTCATTTTGGGACTTAGATTTACATCAAAATTCATAATGCTTTAGAATAATAAAACAAGAATGTAAGAACAATCACATACTTGATAAACATATGAACCAACAATCAAACCATTATTATACACTCATGTTTGAAACCTCAACCCTATAATAAGGGTGTTTATCCACTCATAGTGTTACAAAGAATCATCATAGATTAATTCATAAATTAAAACTACAAGAAAGTATAGTTAAAAAATAAAGAACCCTAGTTTGAGCCCCTTGCTTGCTTGTCTTCTCTCCAATTCGTGTATTGATCCAAAGATGGCATAAAATTGTGACTAAATTCTCATTTTATAGTGTTTTAGGTCTTCCATAGGCATCTCAACACGAAACATATGCATTGACAACACTACCCCTCACTCAAGAGGCTTATAAAATCACTTTGGGCCATTTTTAACCCTTGGGCATGGTACGCCCTTGTGTTTGCATGTTTAGTGGAGTTTCATGTCTTAAATACAGATGCACACTATTTTCAGCCATGTTAATTTGTGTCTTAGGGTGTTTCACACCCTTATCTTGGAGGTTTGAGGGCGTGGCTCGCCCATGTACTCAAAAATACTAAATTTTGTCATGGTTCGCTCCTTCCATTTGCCTTTGAGTTCTGCACTTTGTAGATTTCTTTTCATTCTCATTTTACCTTTTTATGCTCCAAAATATTGCTATTACATCTTACATGGCCTCATATAAAATCAAACACTCTGAATTAGTGCACACAACACAATAGAATTCATCAAGATACTCTAGAACAACACATAGCTCGAGTGTGAGACCCAGCAAAATCCTAAGGTAACTCAGTCCTTTAAAGCTTGTTAAGGGGTCCCAGACAGAGAAAATTTTAGCTAAGTATTCAGACTTAGTGTTATTTTAGCCTTCATAGGTTGATGACTCTATTTCACGACCCTCATAATCTTAAAGTAATGATTTTTAGGTTGAATCATGATCAGGCATATCAGTGGGTGTTCTCGGACAAATTTTGAATTTTTTGGACTTTCTTTGAAACACATTTGAAAGCTTAAACTAGTGGATCGATGCGATATCGATGTGCCGCATCGCCCATCGCATCAATGAATATTTTCCTCCAGCTCCCAGTGAAAATTCCAGTGAACCAACGCGGCGCGTTGGCCATCGCATTGATGCCAACGACACGATGCATCGGTCTGCGTGTCGCTAGGACAGTTTTTCATTCATTAAAAAACAACATTTAGAGAGGTAAATGGGACATTTTCCTCACTTTGACCCAGCCCTTAAAACACGAAATTCAACCCTCACAGAGCAAAAATTACACTCTTTTCTCTCAAATTATTCTCAAGAGCAAAACCCTAGAACATAAATTTCAAAATAAATTCTCAAGAACACTCCATCAATCTTCAAGAATTCAATTGTTAAGGTATGTCAAGTGTTCATCCAAGGGTCCCGTCCACCCTTGGAGTTTAAGAATCTATTTTTAAAACTTCAAGTGTATTGATTTTATGAATTTCATGTTGGGTTTGATCATATTCATGATTATAATGATTAATTAGGTTTCTAATCCATGTTTTGTTATAAGTTTCATGTGAAGTTATTTGATATATGTCTAGAATCATGTGAATCCATGCTAAACCATTGAAATTGTAAATGGGGATTTGAATTATGCTGCCTATATGTGGTTAGTGTCACGTGCATGAATTATGTGCTCCAAGTGTTTGGAAATATGCTAATATGACTTGACTAGTGTAAGCATATCAATCTATTATGTGATCTCACTCATGCATAGACTCATGTATATCAAGTGTTTGGTAATTTGTCTGGATGAATGCATCGTTAGTGAGAAAGTATTGTATGCTACTAAATTCATGCAATGTTTTACTTTGCATGCTATCGAGTCCTGGGGGTATTTAATGCCCGAAAAACCTAGTTGTTTACTATAGCTATAGTAGTTACAAAATATTTTCATTAGTACTCAGTAATTAGTTTTAGTTCAGCTTTCAGTTAAAAATTTAGTAGTATTCAGTCCAGAACTCAATAAACTCAGTCAGTTCACAGAATTTAGTCAGTACTCAGTGAACTCAGTCTAGTTCAGTCAGACAGCACGATTAGTAATAGTTTAATCATACCTAAAATAGTTTAGAAATCAATTCAGTATCTTTCAGTTGGGAGTAGGATTCAGCACCGAGTGAACCCAAGGATAGGGGTATTCCTGCCAACATAGGGTTTGACCCTTAGTAGCAATCCCTGCATTATAGAACTACGTAGCCAGCATAGGTTGAGATATCTTCCTTTTAAGCTAGGGTTGATACATCTCATACGAGTTTTCCTGCCAGCGAGGGTTGACGAAAGAGATTCCTGTCAGAGACGGTTAACTCACAGCTTATTTTTACCCGTGGCACGGTACTGACACCCTTCCAACTGGGGTTACAGGTTGGACCCTAATCTATTCAAAAAGGGATATGTCGTTAGATAATTACCTCCCATGGTCTCAGTTTTAGATTCAGTCTCAGTATAGAACTCAGTTCAGTTCTACAGATTCAGGACTGTCAGATACAGTCACTCAGCTCAGTATAGAACTCAGACCAGCTCTTCAGAATCAAGACTATCAGATACAGTCACTCAGTTATTATATACACAGTATTAGTAAACTCAGATATCAGTAAATTAGTAATTCAGAACTTAGTATTCAGTGTTATCATGATCTCAGTTACAGTTTATGTATTTATGCATATTCTGTCATTCAGCTATACTCATGTTATTCAGTTAGTATTGTTCATGCATATGAACCCATGCATCTCAGACTACCTTACTTAGCATACTAGTACATTCAAAGTACTGATGCATACCTTTATTTTATGCTATAATGTCTTATATCATAGGTTCAGACACACGGCCTCCCGATTATACTTAGCAGCCCGATCTATCAACAGCAGACTTAGTGGTGAGTCCTCATAGTTCGAGGACAAACTTATTATTTCAGTATTACAGTACCCAATTTATTTCAGTAATCGGAGTTAGTTGGAACTTGGCCCATTAACTCCTTGTTCAGACAGTAGAGGCTTTTCATACTAGAGTATTTCAGATAGATGTATCAGTATACAGTTTTCAGCATTTAGTATTACTTTAATTTTGAAAGTTATGGCAAGTTTCCGCCTAATTTTTGCATAATTAGAGTATTATTATTTAGTTATTGCAGCAGGTACTAGTCATGGGTTAGCTTGTGGTCCCTCGAGATTATGAGCACCATGTAGCGTCTGGGGTACAGACTCGGGGCATTACATCAAGCTAGCAACAACTAGTTTTCTTGTCTAAACTCTATGTGACCAATTTGATTCCAAACTATTTTGAACGTACCTTGAACACTATGAACATGAGCTGTAGCACTTAATTACCCAATTATACCATAAAACAACTCATTAATAACTCAAAGTAGTCCTAAAAACTAGGAGAAATACGTATAGATAATGACACTTTAGTGCACAAATACACCTAATATAACCACAATCTTAAGACTGATATATGAACTAGATAACGAGGGTAAGGAAGCCGAGGCCCCAGATTATAACACCAGAATAAATACTAAGAAGCATACTAATTTCTCCAAAGAAAGAGGATGGGTTATCGAATGAGGAATCAAGTAGCGATGAAAAGAGCAGTGATGGCTCAAGCTCTAATCCAAATAAAAAGGGTAATACTATCTGAAAGAAGAACCCAATCAAGTAGTGGGTGAGGTAATTCTATGTAAATACCTAGGTGTTAAAGAATCCATTAGAAAGAAGGTAGAAGGTGCAGAAAAGTTGTATTATAAGGGACTTTCACCAACACAATCAAGAAGCATGAAGAGGGAATTTGCTGAAGAATATCAGATAGTAACAACAAAACTGCTAGAGTACTCAGATATTGAGAGACAATTTAATAAATATGAGTTGGGTTGCCTGAGCAAACCACTTGTATCTTACTACCTTACCATTATCTATAATTTTTTATGAATTATATAGTTGTTCTCAAGATGGAGTGCCCAAAGGGGAAAAAGGTGACTGATTTGAGAAATTTGTTGTGAGTTCCAGTTTAAGAGGTTTCTATTGACATTTAAGAGCACACAATCAGTCGCATCCTATTCATTCAAATCTATACATCTCTAATAATTACCCCAAAATTAGATTATTAGATGACTACAACTTCTACTCAGCATCATTGGCTTGCTCAATATTGACAGAGAGTGGAGAGCCTTCTTGGTTGAATAATAAGGATTGGATAGCCAAATCATCTTGATTTTCGTACCAAAATTCTAGTGAGATATGATTGGGTTATGATTGATGCCTTTAGGAGGTGATGCCAACCTAGATATGTAAAGAGTTGTGTTGGTTGAAATTTTGATGGAAGGACTAAAGACTAATTTTATCCATGTTATTGCTGATGAGTTATTTGTGAGGACTTGCAAGATTACAAGTATGTTGCCATTTCCTTGTTTAATTATTGAGTTATGTAAGCTAGCAAAAATGTCAATAACTAGTGGAGTGGATAACAAAGTTTGGGTGATAAAGAATTAAAATATCGATGAGACGTGAGATGACACAAAGTTTGAGTTGAGGGTCCACAAACTGCTATCATTTGGAACTCAATCTCGCACAATTCCTGTGCATCCGATGATCTCATAGGTAATCTATTGGTACTAACTACTGTTGATCCTCAAAGTATTTTTGCTACATCTGCAATTGCTGCTATATCACCACAGGCCAAGACTGAAGACACTACTTCTATGCCATGTGATTATTAGGAGTTTTGAATTCATATAAGAAATTTTTATGAAAGTAGTTAAGAGGCAAAGAAAACTTGAGAAACAACAAATGCATGGGCCAGGTAGTTTAAGTGATCCTTGGATCAAATTGTTGCAGAAGCTCTAAAACCGTACGTGAATCTATATGGTCAAATGGATGACATGGAAGGGAGAGTAAGTAACAGGTTTAGAGAGTTTTCACTTTCTGATTTAGCTAAGTTCGCTGTTGATTTGAAGAAAGCCCAAGATGATATTTCAGAATTTAAAATGGCACCCACCAGTGGATTCATTGATCTAAAGATAGTGAAATTGGATGAAGATGATGAGATGCTTGACTTACTGGGCATACAATTAAACAAAGTGGGGCCCATTAAAGATGAAGAGAATAAAAAATCAGACAAAGAAAGAACCAAAATGAGATAAAAAGAAGAGAGCTATGAGAAAAGCGGAAATACATCTAAGAAAGATAAGAAGCAAGGAAAAAATAGGTACAAGATGACATGACCCAATATGGGACCTTGTCGTAATGGGCATGCCAAGTCCGACCAGGACCGGAGACCACCCTCGTTACCTAACCCAACCTCCAGCTGCCTGCCCTGAGTTAGCTAAATTTCGAGCATGTAACAAGATAGTGTAACAGCTCACATTAAGACTCTGGAATAGATCACAATCGTGACCGACCCAACCTAGTCCAACCAACCCATACCAACAATCTAACTATACCAAACCATACCAAAACAAGAGGCATAAACTAGGCCATAACCAAAGATTTTCCAAAACATAATGTACATAATCCCAAAATGAAATATGATGAAATAATGAGAAATAATGTTTGATGATGCCAACCTCCCATCTTATTCCAATGCCAAGGCTGACACCTATACCGATCCCGCCCATTCCAACCCATAGAAGTACCACAAAGTCTCTAACCACAAGAGTAATGAAATTTGGTTGTGACATTCACCCAACCATAGCCAAAACCAATATCCAAAATAAAATCAAGTGTCTACAAATATCCATAACATGAAATGGAGCCTTTCGAAAGGTTGAAAGCTCACCGCTTTAGTCCAAATATTATCCCCAAGTCAATCACTATGTAGGAGGAGTAGAATGGCTGGTTCCAGCATAGCATGGGTATATAGCTGCCAGTAGACGGGGTTAGTAAGTGACTACTAGGATCATATAAGGGTAAGGATAAAATAATGTCATTTATAAAACCAAGTAAAACCATCTATATACACACAACCATACATATATATATCCATACTGGGAAAAGGGATCGGGTTTAGCATGCCTTTAAAACCTTTACCTGGGTTGTGTAGCTTTGCTGTCCTAAACCACCCACAAGCTATATGGGTTCAGCTCCCCCTACTGAAAGGGCCCCAGTATGTGTAACTGCACAACCAGGGAAGAAAACCTTGGGATGACCAGTACATCCCCCAAATATAGTATTATATCATGCATATGGTCACCAAGACCAACCTCATATCGCAAATATGAGTTTCCAATTTTGGTCCCCCCAAGACCTTTACCTTCTACGGCTTTGCTACATATCCTACCACTATTTCCTGATTAAAACCAATTTCTAAATAACCAAACCATTATCAATTTATTAACTAAGGCCATTAACATTGGTATCATCATACCAATCCTTACTTGCAAGTATCATCCATAGCCAACCATTTATAGGTTTAAGGGGACTTTCAAGTGCCCTTCCATTTACCATATTAAACCACTTGGGGGATTCTATATACCCCTCAAGCATAACCATTAGTCATTTACCATTCCAAACCATTTAAACCATGCATAATTCCTTTACTAAGTTTTAAAATAAGCAAGAGTTCCATTAAATGTAGTCAATGCAATGAACATATCTTTATAAGCATTTTGTCAAACACATTGGGGACATAATATGACCAAAACCAATTCCAATTACCATTAAACCATTCCCATGCAATCCAATTATCCAAAATGCCATTAATGCATATAAAAGCATAATTAAAACAATGGGAAACCATAACCAACCATTTAATATCAAAACCCCTAAATCATATTTGAAAAACAAAATCATACCATCAATGAAATCATAAAAACATTCATAAAAACCATACCTTTAGATAAAACTAACAATGAGGGGAGAGAACATGTCTTAAACAAAGATGATGACGGAAAGAAATCACCAGACAAGCCCAAATTGATCCTTTAGTTAAAACCTTAGATTCTATTGCCTAAAAGCTCTTGAGAGAATTATGGAGTGTTTTAGAAAAGTTTCTAACAGTTAATGAAAGAAATAATAGGGTAAAAAAACCTCCCAAGTAGGTTAGAAGTCATGGGGCCATATTAGGATAAATGGGGAAATGCCCATAATACCCCCACTTAAGTTGCACCATAATCCTGTCACAGGGGTACGACTAACCCATATGAGTCATACCCGCCAATATGAGTAGTAACCTCCACTCGTACCTTAGTCTAACCTTTTGATCAAATATTATCTAGCATATGAATCATCCAACCAAGTCATATCCAAAGCATATGATATATAACCTTCATCCATACCTCTGGAAGATTTAAAACCAAGGAAAATTTAGACACTGTCCACCATGTGAGTCCTAGGTACGACTCGTACCCTGGCTTACGGCTCATGGTGATCCACTCGTACTTAGATCCAACCTAAGTAACCAAGTCTAAGATTAAGTTAAGGAACCAAACAATCTATAACCACCAATACGACTCGTACCCCTAAGTCGTATCTATTCCAGTAACCAAAATTCATCCTACCAACGAACACTGGTTAGTAAACGGCTGGACCATACCATTCATACCCCAACGTACGATGCGTACCCTCAAGTAGTATTGGGTCCAGGGACTAGAATTCTAGGAAATTTTCAAAGGTCTAGAAACCAAGGTGTTCCAGCCTCCCCCACTAGGAACATTTGTCCTCGAATGATAGAGAAGGTAGGGATGACCACATTTACAAGTCATTTGCATTATCAAATATATCCCAATCTTTAATAAAGTTTGAAAACAAAGAGGCAAAGATATTTATCTTTCCTTTAAGGAACTCAGAAAATAGAGATGTGTTGAAGATACAAACCATTTGCACGAATCTTAGGAGCAGAAAACAAATGCAGATATTTGGACTTTATGTCCTCCTCCACATCTCACGTAGCTTCTTCCATCTTATGGTTCTGCCAAAGAACCTTAATCGAAACCACATCCTTGGTCCGCACCAATGAACCTTCCTATCCAAGATCTCAACTGGGACCTCTTCAGAAGACAAAGAATTTATGAGACCCAACCCTTCCAAAGAAATAACCAAATGAGGATCACCAATGCACTTCCTTATCATAGAAATATGAAAGACCGGATGAACCAAGCTCCACCTAGAAGGCAACTCCATCTCATAAGTTATATTATCAACTTTTTGCAAAATCTCATAAGGAACCACATACCTGGGATGGAGCTTTCTCTTCTTGCCTAATAGCACTACTCCCTTCATGGGAGATACCTTGAGAAAAACCTTATCTCTAACCTCAAATTCCAAGTCTCTATGCCTAACATCTACATAGGACTTTTGGACATTTTAGGCATCCTTAAACCTCTCCCAAATCACCTTCACCTTCTCCATAGCTTGGTAAACCAAGTCGGGACCAAATATATCCGCCTTACCAAGCTCAAACCAACCAATAGGAGATCTATACCTCCTACCATAAAATGTCTCAAAAGGGGCCATACCAATACTAGAATGATAGTTATTGTTGTAAGAAAACTCCACCAAAGGTAGATGCTCAATCTAATTCCCACCATAATCAATCATATAGGCCCAGATCATATCCTCCAATATCTGAATAGTTCTCTCCACTTTCTCATTTGTCTATGGGTTGAAAGCAGTACTCAGAATAACCTAGTCCCCAACCCTTTCTAAAAAGACCGCCAGAAGTAAGACATAAAATACGTGCCACGATTAGAAATAATCAAAATAGGAATCCCATGCAACTTTATAATCTCTTGAAGATACAGCTTCACATGATCCTCCACCAAAAAGGTAGTCTACATTGGCAAAAAGTGTGCAGACTTAGTCATCCTATCCACGATTTTGAGATCGAGGAACACCAGTAAAGAAGTCTACATTAATCACTTCCCACTACTATTTGGGTAAATAAAGTTCTTGATACAACTCTCTTGGCCTCATGTTCTCAACCTTAAACTATTGACACACCGTGTACTTGGCTATGAAATTAGCCACATCCCTCTTCATGCCATTCCACCAATAGATCTCCATGAGATTATGATACATCTTAGTCAATTGGGATGAAAAACATAGCATGGCATATGCACCTCAGCCAAAATTCTTTATCGCAACCCATCGACATCAGGAATATACAACCTCCCATGGTACCATAAATTACCATCACAACTACATTTTTCCTACCAATGTCACTCTTGATTTTCATCAAGATAGGATCTAGCACTTACTTCTCCTTAATCTCTGACTGAGAGATAATCGAACCACTTTTTGCACCGTCACACCACCATCCTTGGATTTCAAAAGAAAAACTCCAAGATTGGACAAGCAGCGAATATCCTTCACCAATTCCCACTTTAGTTCCTCCACATGAGCCAAACTCCTCATGGATAACCATCTAAGAGAATCAGTAACCATATTAGTCTTACTTGGGTGATAGTGAGGACTCATATCATAATCCTTGAGAAAATCAGGCCATCTCCCCTGTCTAAGATTAAGCTCCTTCAAGATGAACACATATTGTAGACTCTTATAATCAGAAAAGATATCCATGTGAACACCATACAAATAATACCGCCTTATTTTCAAAGCAAACACATCCGCCAACAGCTCTAAATCATGAGTAGGATAATACCTCTCATGCACTTTCAACTGCCTGAAAGCATAAGAAATCACTTTTCTATGTTGTATCAACACATAACCACAAGCCCTACCCAAGATGCATCTTAATAAACCACTAACTCCTCATTGCCTTCTAACAAAGTTAAAATTAGAGCTGAAGTTAACTTATCCTTTAACTTCTCAAAACTCCCTTCACAAGCATCTAACCAAGAAAACTTGACCTTATTCTTAGTCAACTTAGTCAAAGGAGCACGTAATACCTTATACTTTTTCCTATCTAATTTCATCTCAAAAATGTCTAGTATTAGCTTCTAACTAAAATGATGGTTATTCTGTAAGGAATTTTCAAGATTTTTACTTTGTGTCATGTGGGAAATTCAATAAGCTTTCCATCAATATAAGATTCACCCAAATCCGATAACTGAGTCAGAAGTTATGACTATTTTAAGTATTCATCGTAAAATAGTACCATATTAGTCAGTGGAATTCCGCGCCACAAGAGGAAATAGCATTTGGAAAATTCCAGTATGGGTCTGAGATTATGGCACGTCGCTCCAGGGCCCAAATTTAGAATTGTCCTTTTCCAGTGACTTAGCATGATTTCCTCCGCGATGCACCAAAGTTCCAAATTGCAAAAGATGGGGCAACGTGATGGCTTTGCGTCACACCATCCCTCAGTTTCCCAAATGTCATATTCCAATGACACAGCGCGATAGCACCACGTCATACCAGGGGCCCATTTTAAGAAAAAATTTACTAAAATTAAATGGTGCGTCCATGGTTAAAAGGGTCAACTTTCTACCCCTATTTAAGCCCTTTAACACGTGATTCAACCATTCTTCACCCAAAATACACTCTCTTCTCTCAAAAAAACTCTCAAGAACAACCTAGGGATTTTTATAAAAGATTTAGAATCAAGAATTTCCTCCATCAATCTTTATGAAATCACCAACTAAGGTATGTGTAGCGTTCATTCATGGACTTCTTTCATCCATGAAGCCCAAGAATCTCTTTTCTAAGTTTAAGTTTATGGATTTCTTTATGAATTTCATGTTGGGTTAATTTTTTTATGTTAATAATGATCAATTCAATTCAAATCCATGTTGGGTAATCAATTTTATGTGGAATTAATTTGTATAGATGTATATTCATGTGAACCTATGAATAAGCCCTAGGATGATGAAATTAGAGATGAATCATGATAATTAATTATTGTATAATGTTGTCTACATGTGCTATGCCTACCATGTATTTGATTAAATGCCTAGATGAAGGACCAATGCCCAACTAGTATGATATCATAAAATCCCCATGTATGTACAAGTTATGCCTATCACATATTTTGATAGAATGCTTCTATAAATGTATTATGGACTATGATGTTAGTTATATGTTCAAGTAAGTTATGCTTGTTTAGTTTCCTTCTATCGAGTCCTGGGGGTACTTACAGCATTATTACAGAGTTTGTGGCTAAGTGTTCTACATGTAACAAGTTAAGATAGAGCATCAGGAGCCTAGTAGGTCCATGCAGGAGTTCAGTATTCCTACTTAGAAATGGGAAGTTGTGAACATCAACTTCATGACGGGTTTGCCTCGAACCCGTTATCAATATGATTCAGTCTGGGTCATTGTAGACAAAATTACCAAATTAGCTCATTTTCTTCCAGTTCATACCTCTTATTCAGTCGAGGATTACACCAAACTATACATCAAGGAGTTGATTAGATTTCATGGTGTTTCGCTATTTATTATCTCAAATAGAGGTACCAACTTTACCTCTCTTTTTTGGAAAGTGTTCCCAAAGGGTCTTATTACCCAAGTTTATCTCAGTACAGCCTTTTATCCTCAGAAAAATGGTCAAGTAGAAAGGAACATTCAGACGTTAGAAGATATGCTAAGGGTGTGTGCAATCGCTTTTAAGGGAAGTTGGGATGACCACTTACCATTGATTGAGTTTTCATACAACAACAGCTATCATTCAAGTATTCAAATAGATCCATTCGAAGCTCTCTATGGTAGGAGATATAGATCTCCAATTGGTTGGTTCGAAGTTAGTGAGGCCTCATTCATAGGGCCTGACTTAGTATTCGATGCCGTAGAAAAAGTCCAGTTGATTAGAGAAAGACTCTGGGTTGCTCAGAGCCAACAAAAGTCTTATGCAAATATTCGCAGAAAAGATCTTGAGTTTGAGATTGGTGACTATGTCTATCTAAATATCTCTCCCATAAAGGGAGTGAAGAGTTTCAGCGAGAAGGGTAAGCTCAGTCCCCGATATGTCGGTCCCTTCAAGATTCATAGTCACTTTGGCATGGTAGCCTATGATGTTGAATTGCCTTCAGATCGAGCCTCAGTTCATTTAATCTTTCATGTCTCTTTGCTCAAGAAGTGTATAGGTGACCCATCATTGTAATCCTTATTCAGAGTATTGATGTTTAGAACACTCTCTCTTATGAAGAGATTCCTGTAGAAATCTTAGACTATCAAACTCATTGATTGAGGAACAAAAAAATCCCTCTAGTTAAGGTTCTTTGGTGAAATCAGTCCGTCGACGGAGCTACTTGGGAAGCAGAGGCAGAAATTCGTGCCAAGTATCCTCATCTCTTTTTCTCCAACTCAGATCAAGCTCAAGGTAACAGTTCTCTTTAAGCTTACTTAGTCTTATTTTCAGTGTTCATCACAAACTTGATATGAAATTTCATGGTCATGTTCCCACTATAAACTTGGTATCAAGTACCATTGCATACTCAGTCATGCATTCATGAATCAGTTACTCATGCATCAGATATACATGTTCAGTATCATATGTTCAGCTTGTCAGTCATGTCAGGCATGGGATCATATTCTAGTTATTCATGTTAAGTATGATGTCAGTTGTCTTTTCTTCCTTCTCAATCAGTTGCATTCACTGACAAATGTTCTCAAAGGGGAGATATTATAATACCCAATACTTTTTCCTAGCTAATTTCATCTCAAGAATGTCTAGTATTAGCTTCTAAATTGAATGATGGTTATTCTATAAGGAATTTTTAATATTTTCATTTTTTGTCATGTGGAAAATTCAATAAGCTTTCCATCAATATAAGATTCGCCCAAATCTGATAACCGAGTCAGAAGTTACGATTATTTTAAGTTTCCATCATAAAACAGTGCCATATTTGTCAGTAGCGCACCGCGCCACAAGAGGAAATGGCATTTGGAAAATTCTAGTATGGGTCCGCGATTATGGCGCATCGCGCCAGGGCCCAAATTCAGAATTGTTCCTTTCCAGTGTCTTAGTGCGATTTCCTCCGTGTCGCGCCAAAGTTCCAGGTCACAAAAGAAGGGGCAACGTGATAGCTCCACGTTGCACCATCCCTCAGTTTCCCAAATGTCAAATTCCAGTGACACGATGTTATAACATCGCATCACACCAGAGGCCTAGTTTGAGACAAAATTTACTGAAATAAAATGATGCGTCCAGGGTTAAAAGGGTCAACTTCACACACCTATTTAAGCCCTTTAACACGTGATTCAGCCATTTTTCACCCAAAATACATTCTCTTCTCTCAAAAACCTCTCAAGAACAACCTAGGGCATTTCATAGAAGATTCAGAATCAAGAATTTGCTCCATCAATCTTCACAAAATCATGAACTAAGGTATGCATAGTATTCATTCATGGACTCTTTTCATCCATGAAGCCCAAGAATCTCTTTTCTAAGTTTAAGTTTATGGATTTATTTATGAATTTCATGTTGGGTTTGTTTTGTTTATGTTGAGAATTATCAATTTAATTAAAAGCCATGTTGGGTGATCAATTTTATGTGGAATTGATTTGTATAGATGTATATTCATGTGAACCTATGAATAAAACCAAGGATGATGAAATTAGAGATGAATCATGATGATTAATTGTTGTATAATGTTGTCTACATGTGCTATGCCTACCATGTATTTGATAAAATACCTAGATGAAGGAATAATGCCCAACTAGTATGATATCATGAAATCCCCATGTATGTACAAGTTATGCCTATCACATGTTTTGATGGAATGCTTCTATAAATGTATTATGGCCTATGATGTTAGTTATATATTCAAGTAAGTTATGCTTGGTTAGTTTGCTTCTATCGAGTACCCCCTATATGTTCAACTAAGTTATGCTTGGTCAGTTTCCTTCCATCGAGTCCTGGGGTACTTATACCTAAAAATTAGTTGTGTGCTTAGAGCCATGTCATGTTTTCATGATACTCTCAGTCAAGCCATGATCCTTAGACTTCAGACAGTCTTATGACTCAGGAAATCTCCATGATCTCGTGAACTCAGTCATTTATTAGATGTCAGTAGTATTCCGTCATTCAATGGAAGTCAGTAACTCAGTCTATATTTAGTTCAGTAAATCATGTTCAGTATTTATTCAGATGGGAGTAGAATTTAGCACCGAGCGAACCCAAGGGTGGGAACTCAACAGTTATATGAGGTTATGATTCTTAGAAGCAATCCTTCCATTCCCGAACTATATAGCCAGCATAGGTTGAGACATCATAGCCTGCTATATGAGGGTAGATGAGGTGGCTTAACCTGCTATATGAGGTTTCCCACAATTCTCATTAGAGTTACTTGTTATATTAGGGTCACTCACATGTTGTCCTTACTAGTGGTGCGGTATTGACACCCTTTCAATCTGGGCATAGATTGGACCCCAATTCAGCTATAATGCATTATCTGAGGTATATTGGTTAGATAAATACCTCTCAATGTCTTAGTATCAGTCTCAGTAAATGAACTCAAATAGTTTTTTAGAATCCAGGACTATCGATACAGTTAACTCAGATACAGAACGAAACTCAGATAGTTCCACCAGATTCAGGACTGTCAGATCCAGTCACTCATGTTATTAGTTATATCAGTTTTCAGTATGTCATGTTATCCATATTCAGATTCAGTACTCATGTTATCATAATTTCAGATATAGTTACTATATATGCATACATGTATTCTCACGTTCATATTAGTCAGTTAGCCAGTATTGTTTATGCATACGAATCCCATGCCTTCAGCTTATCCCATATGCATACCAGTATATTCAAAGTACTGACGCATTTGTGTTGTGGTGTCCTATACCATAGGTTTAGAGACACGAGCTCCAGATCAGCAATAGATTCCAGTTTCAGCAGTCAGAGTTAGAAGGGAGTCCTCATCATTCGAGGACATGATTATTTCTCTATTATCTCATTAATTAGTTTACTAGTTGGAGTTTGTTGGGGACATATCCCATCAACTCCTTACTCAGATAGTTCAGTCAGTTAGAGGCTTTCTAGACTATCATGTTTCAGACTTTAGTATTTTCTGTTTTGTTTTGGGTATTTCATACCCCATTTAGATGTTATATGTTACTTTAGTTATGTGAACCTTATGGCCTTTCAGATCATGTTTCCACTTTATTCAGTATTTTATGCAGTATACAGGTACAGATATCAGTCATATGTTAGCTTGTGGTCTTTCGAGGTCATGAGCACCATGTAGCATTACGGGTACCAAATTTTGGGTGTTACAAACTTAGTATCAGAGCCTAAGGTTCAATAAAATCCTAGGAAGTCTAAAAGCCACATCTAGTAGAGTTTTGTACATGGGTATGTTACGCGCCACATTTATGAACAAGAGGCTATAAGATGTTTTAGGAACAGTTTCCCCTCTTTCAGTATCCATGTCGTGCCAGTGGGCATAATATCAAGTCAATCTCTCAGTCTAATATATTTCTCCCTTTCTTCTACAGAACATGCCTCCTAAAAGAAGAAACAAAAATCAGTCAGTCCCCCATCCCAAAGATCCTTTGGGCGATCATATTTCTCATGCAGAGTTCAGGGCCATATTTACTACTCTTGCTAACTCAATTGCTACTCAGAATGAATGACCAGCTGTAGTTCCATCCAATCCAGTGGCCAATTCAGCTACAGCCAGGATTTGGGTTTTTCCCAAATAAATCCTCCATCCTTTCAGGGTCCTAAGACAGATGAGGACCCTTAGGAATTCCTAAATCAAGTACAGAAGATGACAGACATCATAGGGGTGACTACTGTTGAGAGTGTTGAGCTATTTGCATATCAGTTGTTGGATGTTTCTCACACTTGGTTCAAGCAATGGAAGTCAGAGAGGGCAGATGATGCAGGGCCAATTGAGTGGGAGGAGTTTGCGTCTGCTTTTCTCGATAGATTCTTTCTCATAGAGCTTAGGGAATCTAAGGTGTTAGAATTCATTAACCTCAGGCAGGGAAATATGATAGTGAAAGAGTATTCTCTTAAGTTTACTTAATTAGCCAGATATGCCCCTCATGTGGTTGCAGATAGCAGGGCAAGGATAAGTATGTTCATTTCAGGGGTGAATGATAGCGTGGTTAATGAGTGTAGATCCGCCATGCTGAATAGTAACATGAATTTAGCCAGGATCAGGACTCATTCTCAGCAGATAAAGGAGAAAAAGATTAAGATAAGGGAGAAGCAGAATAAGAGAGCTAAGACACGTAGTTTCAACTTTGCTCATCTTAAGTCAGAAAAAGGAAATCGTTCTTAGTTTCATCCTAAGTCATTAGTTCCAGCTCCTTCTTTAGCTAGTGCTCCAGTTCCTAAGTTCAGAGAGGGTAACAAAGATAGAGCGCCAGGCTCTATAAGTCCTAGGGCAGTGTTAGCAGTGCCCGCACCTATCCTTTTTGCCAGACTTGTGGCAAGCACCATCAGGGTATTTGTAAAGCTGGCAGTGGTATTTGTTTTGGATGTGGCAAGCCAAGCCATAGAGTCAGAAATTGTCCTCAGGGTCAACAGAATCACTCTTCAGCCCAGTCTGGGTGCCCAAATCAACAGGATGCCACCTCTAGTGCTACTAGTGGGTAATGGCCGAATCATCTCTATGCTCTTCAGTCCCAATAAGATCAGGAAAATTCTCCTGATATAGTTACTCCTATGTTATAAATCTTTCATGTGCATGTTTACGCTTTGCTAGATCTAGCAGCTTCTTTGTCTTTTGTTACTGCCTATATAGTAGGCAATTTTGGAATCAGTTCCGAAATCCTAGTAGAGCCCTTTTCAGTCTCTACCCCAGTGGGTAAAACCATTATAACCCGATGCGTATACAGGAACTGCCCAGTTATGATATTTCATAAAGTCACTTCAGCAGACTTAGTCGAATTAGAGATGACTAATTTTAACGTCATTCTTAGCATGGATTGGCTTAATTCCTGCTATGCCACAGTCGACTGTAGAAACAGAATAGTCCAGTTTCAGTTCCTAAATGAATTGGTCCTTGAGTGGAAGGGTAGTGTATTTGCTTTCAGGGGTCAGCTTAGTTCCTACCTCCGGGCAAGGAAAATAATATCTAAAGGATGTGTCTATCATTTTGTTTGAGTTAAGGACACTAGTTCCGAAACTCCCAGCCTTGAATTAGTCCTAGTAGTGAATGAATATTCAGATATCTTTCCCGAAGATCTTCCAAGAATTCCTCCCAAAAGGGAAATAGACTTCGTCATTGATCTTCTTCCAAATACTTAGCCTATCTCTATTTCGCCATACAAAATGGCACCAGCAAAACTCAGAGAACTGAAAGAACAATTGAAGGAACTCTTAGATAAGGGATTCATCAGCCCAGCATTTCCCCGTGGGGCGCTCCAATTTTATTCGTGTGCAATAAATATGGTTCTCTTAGGATATGTGTAGACTACCGTCAACTCAATAAGGTCATGATTAAGAACAAGTATCCTCTTCCCAGAATCGATGACTTGTTTGACCAACTTCAAGGGGCCAGTTATTTCTCTAATATAAACCTCAGATTTGAATATCATCAGCTCATAGTTAGAGAATGTGACATTCCAAAAATAGCTTTTTGAACTTGGTATGGTCACTTTGAATTTCTAGTCATGTCATTTGGTCTTACCAATCCCACAGCCACTTTCATGGACTTAATGAACCGTGTGTTCAAGTAGTACTTAGACATGTTCATCATAGTCTTCATAGATGATATTCTGGTCTATTCCCGCAGTGAGCGTGATCATGCAGACCATCTCAAGACAGTACTTCAAACTCTCAGAGATCATCAGTTATTCACCAAATTTAGTAAGTGCAAATTTTGGCTAAGGTAAGTAGCATTCCTTGGTCATATCATTTCCGGTGATGGCATTAGAGTTGATCCTCAAAAGATCAAAGCAGTAAAAATTGGCCCAGACCTATCTCTCCATTAGATATTAGGAGTTTCTTGGGTTTGGTTGGCTATTACAAATTGTTTATTGAGGGATTTTCTTCTATTACATCCCCTATGCCCAGATTGACTCAGAAGAAAGTAAGTTTTAATGGTCAGATCCTTGCGAGAAGATTTTTCAGGAATTGAAGACCTGAATCATCTCAGCTCTAGTTTTAGCTCTTCCAGATGGTCCAGATGGGTTTGACGTTTATTGTGATGCATCCAGAGTAGGTTTGGGTTGTTTCCTCATGCAGTATAGTAAGGTCATAGCCTACGCCTCAAGACAGCTTAAGCCCCATAAGAATAATTACCCTACTCATGATCTTGAGTTAGCAGTCGTAGTATTTGCCTTACAGATTAGGAGGCATTATCTATACGGTGTTCATGTTGATGTGTTCACAGATCATAAGAGTCTTCAGTATGTATTTTCTTAGAAAAATCTCAATCTTCATCAGAGAAGGTGGTGACAGCTCTTAAAAGATTATGACATAAGTGTTCTCTATCATCTGGGAAATGCCATCATAGTGGCCGACGCTCTCAGTAGACTATCCATGGGTAGTGTTTCTCATATTGAGGACAGTAAGAAAAAGTTAGCTCAGAAAGTCCATCAGCTTGCCAGACTAGGCATTCGCTTAGTCGATATAGATGGGGGTGATATATGGGTTTAGAGTAGTTTAGAATCATCTCTAGTTTTTGAGGTGAAAGAAAAACAAGGTAGAGATCCCAGCCTTGTCAAGTTGAAAGAGTCAGTGCAGGATCAGAAAGTAGAGGTTTTATCCCAAGGGGGATATGGTGTTTTGCGTTGTTAGGATTGTCTCTATGTTCTAAGTGTAGATGACTTAAGGCAGGGAATTCTTACAGAAGCGCATGGTGCGCGCTACTCTATTCATCCAGGGGCCACAAGGATGTACAACGACTTATGGGAAATCTATTGGTGGAGTGGGATGAAGAGAGGCATTGCAGAGTTTATGGATAATTGCTCTATATATCAGCAAGTTAAGATAGAGCATCAAAAGCCTAGCGGGTCCACATAGGAATTCAGTATTCCTACTTGGAAGTGGGAAGTTGTGAACATGGACTTCGTGATGGGTTTGCCTCAAACTCGTCATCAGCATGATTTAGTCTGGGTCATTGTAGATAGAACAACCAAATTAGCTTATTTCCTTCCAATTCATACCTCTTATTCAGTCGAGGATTATACCAAACTCTACATCAAGGAGTTGGTCAGATTGCACGGTGTTCTGCTATCTATTATCTCAAACAGAGGTACCCAGTTCACCTCTCCTTTTTGGAAAGTGTTCCAAAAGGGTCTTAGTACCCAAGTTTATCTCAGTACAGCCTTTTATCCTCAGAAAGATGGTCAAGTAGAAAGGATCATTCAGATATTAAAACACATGCTAAGGGCATGTGCAATCGATTTTAAGGAGAGTTGGGATGACCACTTACCTTTGATTTAGTTTGCATACAACAACAGCTATCATTCAAGTATTCAAATGGCTCCGTTCTAAACTCTCTATGGTAGGACATGTAGATCTCCAATTGGTTGGTTCAAAGGTAGTGAGGCCTCAGTCATAGGGCCTGACTTAGTATTCGATGCCTTAGAAAAAGCCCAGTTGATCAGAGAAAGACTTTGGGTTGCTCAGAGCTAACAGAAGTCTTATGCAAATATTTGTATAAAAGATCTCGAGTTTGAGATTGGTCACTATGTCTATCTAAAGATCTCTCCCATGAAGGGAGAGAAGAGATTCGGCAAGAAGGGTAAGCTCAGTCCCCGATATTTTGGTCCCTTCAAGATTCATGTCCCATGATGCAATAGTGCTTAAATGATAAGTCCACGTTCTATGCTCTATGATTTCACATGAATTTCACGTTATTGTTATGTGTTGTTGTTGTGATATGGAATGAGCATGATATTGAAGATATGCAAGTATATACATATTTTATGCATTCCATTCCATGTATAAGATGTTGAGCATCATGTAAAGTATGAAATCCCCTACTTATGATATTGTGAATTTTGGACTCTACTCTTATGATCAAGTCAGTCATGTGTGTCAATTTCCTTCCATCGAGTCATGGGGGTACTTCTAACTGAAAAATATAGTTGTGTGCCTAGAGCCATGTCATGATTTCACGATACTCTAAGTCAAGCCATGTTCCATAGAACTCAGTTAGTCATGTAACTCAGGAAAGTTTAGTAACTCAGTTAATCTTAGCTAATCTCAGTAATCTTAGTACTTAGTGATATCGAAAACTTCATAAATTCTAGTGTTCTCCATAACTTCACTAATCTCCGTAATTCAGTACTCTCAAAAATTTTAAGAACTCAATACTCAGTAAGATCAGTGCACTCATAAACTCAGTTTAGCTCTGCTAAACAATCCCACTAACATCAGTTTAGTTCAGCAAATCAGTTCAGTATCTTTCAGTTGGGAGTAGGATTCAGCACTGAGTGAACCCAAGGATGGGGACTCACCTATCACAGTCAGAGGGTGTGATTCCTAGAAGTAATCCTCGAATTCTAGAACTACGTAGCCAGCGTAGGTTGAGATGTCCCTACCTATAGGGCTAATGCATCTCCTTTGAGTTTACCTGATAGCAGGGCAGACGGAATGAGCTCCAAAAAAGAATAGGGTTTACTCATATGTTGTCTCTACCCATAGCACGATATTGACACCCTTCCAACTGGGGTTACAAGTTAGACCCCAACCAGTTCAGTTCTGGGGTATGTCGATTAGAAGATTACCTCCCACAGTCTCAGTTTCAATCTCAGTCTCGATTTTAGTAATAGACTCAGATAGTTCTTCAGAATATCAAATCTTAGACTGCCAGATATAGTCGCTCAGCATCAATTACATCGGTTACGCCGATCATCATATTTATATTAGTTATATCAGTCATCATAGCTACGTTATCAGTATTCAGTTTCAAAACTGTTAGACACAGTCAATCAGACCAGTTCTTCATAATTCAAACTATCAGAAATAGTCATTTATCTATTCAGTACCTCAGTATCAGTGAATTTATGTTGTCAGTAATCAGACTCAGTAGTCAATATCACCACGAGTTCAGTTATAGTTGCTTATGCATGTATGTATTATCACGTTCATATTAGTCAGCATTGTTCATGCATATAACCCTTTGCATTTAGCCTACCTTACTCATATACTCAGTACATTCAGTTGTACTAACATATTTGTGCTATGGTGCTTTCTCTTATGTTACACCATAGGTTCAGAGGCACGAGCTCCAGATCATCAGTAGATTCCAGTAACAGCAGTCAGAGTTAGAAGTAAGTCCTCACCTTTCGAGGAAACGATGATTTCATTACTATTTTAGTTTTAAGTTTATTTCAGTAGTTGGAGTTAGTTGGGGACGTGTCCTATCAACTCCTTGTTCAGACAGTTTAGAGGCTTTCCATACTATAGCATGTTAGACAGTTAATTCAGATTTGTTTTGGTATGGTTATACCATTTTCAAACATTGTTCTTATCATATGTTTATTCAGTTGAACCTTATGGCCATTCAGTACATGTTTCCATATTTTTATGTTACATTATGTAGTATACAGGTATATATATCAGTCATGGGTTAGCTTGTGGTCCTTCGGGGTCATAAGCACCGTGTAGCATTCCGGTTCAGAGAATTGGGTTGTTATAAACTTAGTATCAGAGCTTAAGGTTAATAGAGTCCTAGGAAGTCTAAAAGCCGCATCTAGTAGAGTCTTGTACATGTGTGTGTTATTCACCACACTTATATGTAGGAGGCTATGAGATGTTTTAGGAACAGTTTCCCTTCTTTCAGTATTCATGTCGTGCCAGTGATCAAAAGCTCTAATTAATCTCTCAACCAAATTCACTTTTTCCTTTTGTTTACAGAACATGTCTTTAGAAAGGACTAATGAAAGAAGAACTAACAGTCAGTCAACACCTCAGTCCATCCAAGAACATTCCCTGGACGAGCATGTCTCTCATGTAAAATTCAGAACTTCATTCACTACTCTAGCCAGTTCAGTTGTAGCTCAGAACAAATGGCCAACTGCTATTCCGACCGACCCAAAGGCCAATGTTGTTGGATCTAGGATTCGAGATTTCACCCGAATAAATACTCCTCTATTTACTGAGTCCAAGTCCAAAGAATATCGATAGGAGTTCCTCGACCAGGTTCAAATAGTCACAGACATCATGGCAGTGACTTCTAGTAAGAGTGTAGAGTTAGCTGCCTATTCGCTACAAGATGTAGCCCATACGTGGTTTAAACAGTTGAAGGTAGATAGAGGTACAGATATAGAGCCCATAGAGTAGGAAGAGTTTGCTACAGCTTTCTTAGATAGGTTCTTTCCCATAGAGCAGAAGGAGGCTAAAGTGTTAGAGTTCATCAATCTCAGGCAGGGTACAATGAGCGTAAAATAATAATCCTTTAAGTTCACCCAGTTAGCCAGGATGTTCCCCATGTAGTGGCAGACAGTAGGTTCTAGTTCTCTCAAGAACACATTAGGGTTTCACTTGGAGGGTTCAAGTTCAAGCAAATTCTACCATCAAATTCCAAAAATCTCTCCGTCAATCATCACTAAATCAAGAACCAAGGTATGTGTGTGTTCATTCATAGACTCCTTTCATCCATGAAGTCCAAGAACCCTATTTTAAACTATATGCCATGCTTGTTATGTTTTGATTTGATTGTTTATCTTGTTTATGTGTTGAATGATGTCAAGATAGAATCTTTATAGGTTTATATGAAACTAGGATGGCATATTAGTTTAAATATATGAACTTTGGGTGATATGGGTTGTTGAATTCATGAATAAACCTATGCCCAAAGTGGTGCATGTAAGGTGTTTGATAAAATTCCTAGGATGATAGAATTCATGTCCCATGATTCAATAGTGCTTAAATGATAAGTCCACGTTCTATGCTCTATGATTTCACATGAATTTCACGTTATTGTTATGTGTTGTTATTGTGATATGGAATAAGCATGATATTGAAACTATGCAAGTACATACATGTTGTATTTATTCCATTCTATGTATAAGATGTTGAGCATCATGTATAGTATGAAATCCCCTACTTATGATATTGTGAATTTTGGACTCTACTCTTATGATCAAGTCAGTCAAGTGTGTCAGTTTCCTTCCATCGAGTCATGGGGGTACTTATACCTGAAAAATATAGTTGTGTGCCTAGAGCCATGTCATGATTTCACGAAACTCTCAGTCAAGCCATGTTCTATAGAACTTAGTAGTCATGTGACACAAGAAAGTTTAGTAACTCAGTTAATCTTAGCTAATCTCAGTAATCTCAGTACTCAATGATATCAAAAACTTCAGAAATTCTAGAGTTCTTCGTAACTTCAGTAATCTCCTTAATTTAGTACTCTCAGAAATTTAAAGAACTCAATACTCAGTAAGATCAGTGCTCTCATAAACTCAGTTTAGCTCTGCTAAACAATGCCACTAACATCAGTCCAGTTAATCAGTTAAGTTTAGCAAATCAGTTCAGTGTCTTTCAGTTGGGAGTAAGATTCAGCACCGAGTGAACCCAAGAATGGGGACTCACTTATCACAGTTAGAGTGTGTTATTCCTAAAAGCAATCCTTGCATTCTAGAACTATGTAGCCAGCGTAGGTTGAGAAGTCCCTACCCATAGGGCTAATGCATCTTCTTTTAGTTTACTAGATAGCAGGGCAGAATAAATGAGCTCAAAAATAGAATAGGGTTTACTCACATGTTGTCTCTACCCGTGGCACGGTATTGATACCCTTCCAACTATGGTTACAGGTTGGACCTCAACCAATTCAGTTTTGAGGCATGTCGGTTAGATAATTACCTCTCGCGATCTCAGTTTTAGTTTCCATAATAGACTCAGAAAGTTCTTCAGAATATCAGAACTTAGACTGTCTGATACAATCGCTCAGCATCAGTTATATCGGTTACACCGATCATCACAGTTATATCAGTTATATCAGTCATTATAGCTATGTTATCAGTATTCAGTAGATGAATTGTTTGACACAGTCAATCAGACCAGTTCTTCATAATTCAAACTATCAAAAATAGTCATTCGTCTATTCAGTACCTAAGTATTAGTAAAGTTATGTCGTCAGTAATCAGACTCAGTAGTCAGTATCACCACGAGTTCAGTTATAGTTACTTATGCATGTATGTATTCTCACATTCATATTAGTCAGTATTGTTCATGCATATAACCCTTTGTATTTAACTTACCTCACTCATATTCTCAGTACATTCAGTCGTACTGACGAATTTGCGATATGGTGCTTTCTCTTATTTTACACCATAGGTTCAGAGGCACGAGCTCCAGATTAATAGTAGATTCCAGTAACAGTAGCCAGAGTTAGAAGTAAGTCCTCATCTTTCGAGGACACGATGATTTCATTACTATTTTAGTTTTAAGTTTATTTCAGTAATTGGACTTAGTTAGGGATATGTCCCATCAACTCCTTGTTCAGACAGTTTACAGGCTTTTTAGACTATAGCATGTTAGATAGTTGGTTCAGATTTGTTTTGGTATGGTTATACCATTTTCAGACATCGTTCTTATCAGATGTTTATTCAGTTTAACCTTATGGTTATTCAGTACATGTTTCCACATTTTTATATTATATTATGCAGTATATAGGTACAGATACCAGTCATGTGTTAGCTTGTCATCCTTCGGGGTCATAAGCACCATGTAGCATTCTGGTTTAGAAAATTGAGGTATTACAAAGATAGACATATCCAGGCTCATGTTCTATGCTCAACAGATAGAGGAGGCTAAGATCTGAGAGAGAAAGGCAAAACAAGAGAGATAGAACTAGTAGCTTTAAGTTTAATCAACCTAAGTCAGAGGGAGGTAACCGTTCTAAGTTTTGCCCAAAGTCTTCAATTTTAGCTCCATCCCCATTCAGAAATGGTAACAAAGATAGGGCACCAGGCTCTATATCTCAAGGTAGTGTCAGCAGTGCTCAAACAAATCCTCTGTGTCTACAATGTGACAAAAACCACCAAGGTGTCTGCAGAGGTAAAAGTGGTGTTTGTTTTGGGTGTGGCAAGCCAGTATACAGAGTCAGGGATTGTCCTCAGGCAAGTTCTCAGGTTCAATATAATCATCCTTCAGCTCAGTCCAGTCGCCCGAATCAGCAGGGTGCCACTTCCAGTGTCACTAGTGGGTAACACCCAAATAGGCTTTATGCACTTCAGTCCAGACAAGATCAGGAAAGTTATCTTGACGTGGTCACTGGTACGTTATAGATCTTCCATTTACATATTTATGCCTTATTAGATCCAGGAGCTTCTCTGTGTTTTGTAAATCCTTACAGAGCAGTCAACTTTAAAGTCAAACCAGAAATCTTAATAGAACCATTCTCAGTCTCTACCCAGTGGGTCAGTCTATCATAGCCCGTTGGGTATACAAGAACTGTCTGATTATGATATCTTAGAAAGTCACTTCAGAAGACTTAGTAGAATTAGAGATGACATATTTTGACATCATTCTCGGTATGGATTGGCTCCATTCATGCTATGCCTCAGTTGATTATAGAAGCAGAATTGTTTATTTTAAGTTTCCAAATGAACCAATCCTTAAATAGAGGGGTAGTACTACAGCGCTTAAGGGTCAGTTAATTTCATACCTTAGAGCGAGAAAAATGATATCCAAGGGGTGTGTTTATCATCTTATGCGAGTCAAGTACTCTAATGCAGAAACTCCCAATCTTGAGTTAGTTTCAGTAGTAAATGAATTCTCAGATGTATTTCCCAAAGATCTTTCTGGAGTTCCTTCCGAAAGGGAAATAGACTTCAGAATAGACCTTCTTCCAAATACTAATCCCATATCTATTCCGCCATACAGAATGGCTCCAGTAGAACTAAGAGAGTTAAAGGAATATTTAAAGGATCTCCTACATAGGGGATTCATTAGGCCTAGTATTTCCTCATGGGGCACACCAGTTCTATTCATGCGTAAGAAAGATGGTTCTGTCAGAATGTGTATAGACTACCGTCAGTTGAACAAAGTCATAGTCAAGAACAAATACCCACTTCCCAGAATTGATAACTTATGTCAGCAAGTTAAAATTAAGAACCAGAAACCTAGTGGTCCATACAAGAGTTCAGTATTCCCATATGGAAATGGGAAGAAGTGAACGTAAACTTTGTGACAGGTTTAACTCGTACTCATCATCATCATGATTCTATATGGGTTACATAGAAAGATGACCAAATCAGCTCATTTTTTGCCAGTCCATACCTCTTATTCCGCTGAGGACTATGCCAAACTCTATATTAGAGAGTTGGTCAAGTTACATGGAGTCCCAATATCCATTATATAGAATAGAGGTACCCAGTTTACCTCTCATTTCTGGAAAGCATTCTAAAAGGTTCTTGGTACCCAAGTACATCTCAGTACAACCTTCCACCCTCAGACAGATGGTCAAGCAGAAAGGACCATTCAGACTCTAGAAGATATGCTAAGAGCATGTGTTGTTGATTTTAAGGGTAGTTAGGATGACCAATTTCCTTTGATTAAGTTCACATATAACAAGCTATCATTCCAGTATTCAGATGGCTCCATTTGAGTCTCTCTATAGTAGGAGATGCAGATCTCCAATTAGTTGGTTCGAGGTAGGTGAGGCTATAGTAATAGGGCCTAACCTGGTGTTTGATTTAGAGAAGGTTCAATTGATCAAAGAAAAACTTAGGGCTGCCCAGAAATGACAGAAATCATATATAGATGTGAGGAGAAAGGATCTCAAGTTTGAGATTGGTGATTTCGTGTACTTGAAAATCTCTCCTATGAAAGGAGTAAATAGGTTCGGGAAGAAGGGAAAGCTTAGTCCCTGATATGTCGGTCCTTACAAGATTCTAAGTCATTTTAGAAAGGTAGCTTATGAGCTTGAGTTGCCTTCAGATCTAGCTTCAGTATTCCATGTCTCCTTGCTAAAGAAATGCATTGGTGACCCAGCACTCATAGTCCCCTTAGAGGATGTAAATACTCAGAATGCTCTTTCTTTTGAAGAGGTTCTAGTCCAGATCCTCAATCATCAGATTCGCAAACTGAGGAATAAAGAAGTTTGATTAGTCAAATTTCATTGGTGGAATCAGTCCGTAGAGGAAGCTACTTGGGAAGAAGAAGCAGATATGTGGACCAAGTATCCTCACCTCTTTTCCACAACCTCAGATCTAGCTTAAGGTAAAAGTCTTTCTTAGCTTTACTCAGTTCCATGTTCAGCTATAATTATAACTTGGTATTCATTACCATTGCATATTCATTCATGCATCCATGAATCAGTTCAATCATGTACTCATGCATCAGATATGCATGTTCAATATGAAAACCCAGCTTATTAGTAGCTTAAGTCATGTATTCCATGCATCAGATATGCATGTTCAGTGTAAGAGCTCAGTTTGTCGGTAGTCTAGTTATGTAGTCATGCATTAGATATGCATGCTTAGTGTGTCAGCTCAGTCTATCAGTGTTTCTCAACTTAATCAATTTCATTCGAGGACGAATGTTCCCAAGGGGGAGATATTGTAATACCTCGTATTTCCCTAACCTAAATTAACTCTCAGTCCATGAGTTATCTAATATAAAAGTTTTGAAATACCTAGTATTTTTGGTTTAGATCTTTCCATTACGTAAGGAATTCAATTAGCTTTCCAACGATATAAAATTCCCCTAAATCCGATAACCGAGTAAGAAGTTATGGCTATTTTAAGTTTCAGTCGTTAAACACCATAATTCAGGCCAGTAGGGCATCCTGAAGTATGTCAAAATGGCACTTATCAGTTTCCAGTGAGGTACCGCGATACCGGTGTATTGTGCCAAAGATTATTTTTATATTTTTCAATTTCCAGTGTACCAACGCGTCCCACCGCATCGCGATGAGTCCAAAGTTTAGAATCAAAGGGGCACCGCGATTCCACCACATCGCGTCAATCCCTCAGTTCCTAATTGCCTATTTCTAGTGGCCCAACGCGATCATGGCATGTCACGCTAGGGGCCCAGTTCAAAAAAAATTGACAAAATTAAATGTTTCATCCAGGGTTAGAACAGTCTTTTCCTATGATTTTATTCCACCCAGGTATGAGATTAAAGCTCTAAAAATGTTTTAAATAATTTGTTTATTAACTTTTCCCCTAAAATCAGAGCATTCTCTCTCAAGGAAATAAAACCTAGCTTAAAGAAATCAAAGTTAATCTCAAAAATTTCTCAAAGAACTCCAAGAAATTATCAATTCAGGTATGTTAGGTGTTCATTCATGGGTTTCTTTCTCTCATAAGTCCAAGAACCCTTGTCAAACTTACAAGATCTCAAATTTATGATTTCTAATTTAAGTTGAATTGAATTCATGTTTATATTATTATTGGGTTTTAGTCCATGATTAAATTACAAGATTTCATGAGATTAATCATTTTAAGTGTTGAATCACATAATCTTCACGATAAACCCTTCAATTTGCAAGTTGATTTATATAGCCATGATAACGATATGTGTGATTATTGTATGATCTAAGCATGCTCCCCATGTATTTGATAAAATGCCTATGTGAATGAAATAGTGTCATTATAACATGATAGCATGTATTCTCCATTCATGTATGAGTAAATGCATTACAAGTGTTTGCTAAAATGTCTCAATGAGTGGTTGTGATCAAGTAGCCATTATTATGTTTTCAAGATTATGCTATGCTTTACTTTTTATGCTATCGAGTCCTGGGGGTATTTAATACCCGACAATTTAGTTGTTTACCTAGAGCTAGTGTCAGTTACAGAATAGTATCAGTCATGTCACGATCAATAGTACTCTCAGTCAGTTACAGAACTCAGGAAAACTCAGTAAACACAGTCTCAGTCTAGTCCAGTTCAGAATACTCAGTTCAGTGTCTTTCAGTTGGGAGTAGGATTCAGCACCGAGTAAACCCGAGGATAGGGGCTCACCTGCCAGTAGAGGGTGTGACCCTTAAAAGAAATCCTGGTGTTCTAGAACTACGTAGCCAGTGTAGGTTGAGACATCAACCTGCCAGTTGAGGGTTGATGTGGTACTTTAACCTGCCAGATGAGGGTTTCTCTGTTCTCGTTAGAGTACCTGCCAGATGAGGGTAACTCGCAGCTTGTCTTTACCCGTGACACGGTACTGACACCCTTCTAATTGGGGTTATAGATTAGACCCCAACTCAGTTATCTTCTCTTATTTAGGGCATGTAGGTTAGATGATTACCTCCCTCAATTTCAGTCTTCAAAATAGAACTTAGTTCAAATCTACATAATTAGGACTATCAGATATAGTCAATTTATATTAGTAACTTAGTTATCAAAATCTCAGATTATCAGTTACTCTGCATCAGAGATCGGTACTTAGCTTCAGAAAAGCTCAGTTACAGTATATATATGCTCAGTATTGTTCATGCATATGTACCATTGCATTCAGCCTTACCTCATCTAGCATACCAGTACATTTCACGTACTGACACATACTCTTTATTTATGCTATGTGTCTTATATTATAGGTGCGGATACTCAGGTTCCAGACCGCGCATAGATAGATCCAGATTCAGCCAATAGTAGATTTAGTAGTGAGTCTTCGTCTATCGAGGATATTTTTTCTTCATTATTACAGTATACTCAGTATTTAAATAGATGGAGTTAGTTGGGGGATTGTCCCATAAAATCCACTTTCAGATAGTTTTAGATTAGAGGCATTTCAGACTAGAGTTCAGAATGTATTTAGTTTTACAGATTGTTATTTCAGTTAATACACTTTATTAGTATTTACAGATTTTGAACCTTATGGTATTTCAGCCCATTATTCTGTGTTTATTACAATATCATATTTCAGTGGTCACAGCAGATATCAGTCATGGGTCAGCTTGTGGTCCTTCGGGGTCGTAAGCACCGTGTAGCATACGGGGTACAGACTCGGGGTTTTACACCAGATCAAGCAAATAATATATGTCACGAGAGAATAGTTGTAACATACTAGTAACGACATCAAGTGATGCCTCAAATTCCTGTCAAGAAACCAAAGCATACAACCTATTTTGACCAATACTAGAACCTAGAATAGTAATAAAACCATATGCAAAACCACCAGGTGTAAGAGCAGAAGATGAAGCGACAGGAATCTTATTCTCCCCCGTAGCAACCTTATTAACCAGAAAATACCTGAGTTGATGGCCTGCCTAGTCACATTTGAAGCATTTGTCCTTTCCTTCATACCAATAACCCCGATGAGGACGAACACAGAACCAATAAGGAGGGCATGAAGAAATTAACTGACCTTTGCTTGCCTGAGATTGGGCACCTTGAGCCTAGAAATTGTCACCACCATAATGACGCCTGTCACCCGACTGGTAAGGAGCACTAACAGAAGAGTAGGAACCAGAACTCCCCACTTCTTTTTCTGCCATTTTCCACCAACCCGACAACCCTAAGAATGAGTACATCCTTGGCCAAAAAACCTACTCCTCTTACTCTACTTATCTTGGAACTAGGCCTATTTTCTCTTCTCATCCTCTACCTACTGCATATGATCAGTCAACCTAGAGATATCCATATATTTAATCAACAAGGCAATCTTGCTCTCTAGAATCAAATCCCGATTCAACCTAGAAATAAATTCCTCATCCTTGCCCATATGTCAGCCACTAAATCAGGAGCATAGCTTGACAACTGATGAAACTTCAAGGCATATTCCTTGGCAGACATTCTCTCCTTCTTGAGGTTCACAAAATCCTACATCCTTACTTCCCTCAACTCTTGGGGAAAAAAACGATCTAAGAAGGCCTTAGAAAAAGTATCCCACAAGATTGATTCTTCCACATCATCCTTATCTCTATCCCACTCTTTATACCACTAATATGCAACATCTTTGAGTTGATAAGAGGTAAAGTTTACCCCTACCATATTGGTAGCCCGCATCTCTCGAAATAGCTTTTATATTTCATCTAAGAAACCCTGTGGATCCTCCTTCACCTTTACTCCATAAAAAGTGGGAGGACCCATATTTATTAATTAGCCAATCCTTGTGGCCTCAGCAGAAAAAGCACCAGTTGCACCCCACTCAACCTGAGTAGTGACCACCTGAGTAATAAAATTAACAAACTAACAGAATTACACATTAGTCACCTTGCCTTGAGGAGGAATAGTAGCAACCAGTGGAACTCCAGAACTATCGGGGATAGGACTGTAAGATCGAAGATGAACCCCAGAAGTAGGATGCACTCCTTCAGCATTACCCCCAGATGGGATAGAAGAATTTTTTTATGTTCCAGGACTGAGACTCCAAGCTTGAAAATAAAAGACCAAGAAAGTAAAACATTCTTAAATGCCTTGTAGCCTCTCCCTTATGAGTGTGGCGCTCTACCCACCAAAAAAGAGACTCTAATAGACATGGCTTTGTGGACTCTCAATTGACCATGAACGTAGGCTCTGATACCAACTTGACACGACCCGCCCTAGGGCCTTGTCGTAATAGGCATCCCAAGTCCGACCAGTACCAGAGACCACCCTATTACCCAATCCAACCTCCAATCGCCTTCTCTAAGTTGGCTCAATTTTGAGCATGTAACAAAATAGTGCAACAGCTCATATAAAGACTCTGGGAATAGATCACAACTGCGAATGACCCAACTGAGTCGAACCATTCCATACCAACAATCCAACCATACCAAACCATACCAAAATAAGGGCCATAAACTAGATCATAACCAATGATGTTCTAAAACATAGTATAAACAATCTCACAATGAAATATAATGGAACAGTCAGAAATTATGTCTGATGATGCCAGCCTCCTAGCTTATTCTAATGCCAACACTGACACCTATACCAATCCCACCCATTCCAACTTATAGAAGTACCACAAAGCCTCTAACCATAAGAGTAATGAAATTTGGTTGGGACATGCCCCTAACCATATCCATAACCAATATCCAAAATAAAATAAAGTGTCTAGAAATATCCATAACATGAAATGGATACTTCTAAAATGATAGAAGCTCACCACTTCAGTTTAAATGTTATCCCCGAGTCAATCACTATACAGGAGGAGTAGAACAACCAATTCCTGCATAGCATGTGTATACAGGCACCAGTAGACAGGTTTAGCAAGTGATCGCTAGCATGATCTAAGGGTAAGGAAAAAATAATGTCATTTATAAAATCGAGTAAAACCATCCATATGCACACAACTATACATATATATGTATGCCAGGAAAAGAGACCAGTTTTAGCATGCCTTTAAAACCTTTACTTGGGCAGTGTAGCTTTGTCATCCTAAACCATCCATGTGCTATATGGTTTAAGCTCCCCTTAATGAAAGGACCCAGCGCGTGTAGCCACATGACCAGAGAAGAAAACCTTGGGATGACTTGTACATCCTTCAAATATAGTGTTACATCATGCAAATGGTCACCAAGACCAACCTCATATCAGCAAATATAAGTTTCCAATTTTGGTCCCATCGGGACCTCCACCTTCCATGGTTTTGCTACACATCCCCGCCATTATTACCTAATTAAAACCAATTTCCAAATAACCAAACCATTATCCATTTATTAACAAAGTCCATCAACATTGGTATCGTCCTGCCAATCTTTACTTATAAGTATCATCCATAGCCAACCATTTATAGGCTTAAGGGGGCTTTCAAGTGCCCTTTCATTTACCATATTAAACTACTTGGGGGATTCCATACACCCCTCAAGCATAACTATTAGCCATTTACCATTCCAAACCATTTAAACCATGTATAATTCCTTTACTAAGTTTTAAAACAAGAAAGAGTTCCATCAAAAGTAGTCAATGCAATGAACATATCTTTATAAGTATTTTGTCAGACACATTGGGAGCATAATATGACCAAAACTAATTCTAATTACCATTAAACCATTTCTATGCAATCTAATTATCAAAAACCACTATTAATGCATATAAATGCATAATTAAAACCATCGGAAACCATAACCAACCATTTAATTTCAAAAACCCCCAAATCATATTTGAAAACCAAAATCATACCATTAATGAAATCATAAAAAAATTCCTAAAAACCAGGTATTTAGATAAAATTAATAATGAGGGAAGAGAACGTGCCTTAAACCATGATAATGATGAAAATAAATCCCCAAGACAAGCCCTAAATTGATTTTTTAGTTGAAACCTTAGCTTCCCATACCAAAAAGCTCTTGAGAGAAATATGGAGTCTTTTAGAAAAGTTTTTAAATATTAATAAAGTGAATAATAGGGTAAATAACCTCCCAAGTTATTTATAAGTCATGGGGCCTTATTAGGATAAGTGGAGAAATATTCAGAATACCCTCACTTAAGTTTCACCAAAATCCAATCACAGAGGTACGACTGACCCACACGAGTCGTACCAGTCGATACAAGTGATACCCTCTACTCGTACCCTAGTCTCAACCTATGGATCAAACATTGTCCAACATATGATTCATCTAACCAAGTCGTATCCAAAGTATACAATCCATAGGTAGATTTAGACCCAAGAAAGATTTAGGCACTATCCACCATACGAGTCCTGGGTATGACTCGTACCTTGGCTTACGGCTTATGCTGAGCCACTCGTACTCAGATCCAACCTAAGTAACCAAGTCTAAGATTAAGTTAAGGAACCAAATGATCTATAACCACCAATACGACTCATACCCCTAAGTCATATCTATTTTAGTAACTAAAATTCATCCAACCAACCAACACTGGTCAGTACACAATTAGACTAATACCATTCATACCCCAATATACGACTCGTACCCTTGAGTCGTATTGGGTCTAAGGACCAAAATTTTAGGAAATTTTCTAAGGTCCAAAAACCAAGGTGTTTCACAAGATGAGTTGGTTGGAGTATCTTTTAGTTCAACACCTACAAGTAGGTTCACACCACCCATATTACCGATACCTACTCCAGCGATTGAGGAAGTTGTTTATCATTTGAGTACCCCAACTAACACCAGGGTTACTATAGCTAATTATGAGGCCACTAATGCCTCCAAAGACTTTCTAGACATCCCAAGCGTATGGGCTTCAAAAGTATTCCATCCCTTGAGCTTGAACTTTTATTGTTTATATATTGGGGACAATGCATTTTTATTTTGATGGGGTGTGGTACTTGTAAGACTGTCACTATGAGGGCTTTTATTACCTGTGTTCTTTTCTCTCGTATGTTATCTAGTAGAACCGGCAAGTTTAGGATATGTTATTTTATTTTTGTTGTTGTTTCATATTTATTTCTATATTATGCACACAAAAAGAAAATGAGGAATAAATAGTGGCTTCTATTTAGAATTTGAAAAATGAGGACCCACCAAAAAATTTAAATTTTTGTGTTTGTGTACAGTGTTGTTACTTTATTGACTATCGTGGATATGTGCTTGGCATTAGTATTATATAAATGAGGTTATACTTTCTTAAGATGGTGTATGAATTTCATAATTGGTGGTGAATGTGTTATTCTATGTTATGAGCGTGTGAGGCTATTGTATTATTCTCTTAGTTTTTGCATGCATCTAAAACTTGCCCGATCCATTCTACTAGGTTTTAAGTTGGTTATTAGTTGAGGATATCATGCCACTTAGCCTAAAAAATTGTCCAAATGTGTAAATAAACCCCTAAACCCTATTTAACCTATTCTGATAACCTTTTCTGAATTTTTTATTCTATAAGGGTTCACCATTCATCATTGAACCTCTATTTTGGCCCTGGTCCCTTCTTGGACATCGTGCACCTTAACTTAGGCATAACAACCTGAGTTAAGGGTGACTACCAAAGAAAGGTTTGATAAAGTTACGAAGGGTATGAAAAGAGTGGGTGTAGATAAAAGAAGATCCTTAAGTCCACATAATAAAGAAGAAAAGAATAAAAAGCGTAAAAAAGATTTTAAATAAATAAAAGTGATAAAATAGAGCTAGAAGAAGGGTTGTCACTAATCCCAAATGTATCTTACCTGTACTCAAGCCTTCATTACAAGTTGAATAAAGCCTTGTAG
Organism: Capsicum baccatum var. pendulum; assembly: GCA_030864225.1. Lineage (NCBI taxonomy): Eukaryota > Viridiplantae > Streptophyta > Magnoliopsida > Solanales > Solanaceae > Capsicum > Capsicum baccatum. Next base: position 166,619,340 of record CM061556.1, on the reverse strand, counting down.
TGATCCTACTCAACTATCTGATAAACCAATGGAAATGGTAAGGGAAAAAGTATGGTATTACATGTGCATTGCTTAAAGTTGTTATGAGGGTGAGAGATTTGAATTATCATCCCTAAATAATATCTATGATTTATGTGAGGAAATTCTTTGCTATGAGGACATGTAGATAGCACTTGAACTGTTGGTTGTTAGACTAAGTATTGTGAGTGTATGTAGTATGGCTTTTTTGTATAGAAATGCCAAGCATGGACCCCTATTGGTTGATTGAGGAATAGCTCGTGTATTTGATTTTAACTAATCTATGGAGGCCTATTTTAATAGTACAACTACTGTCGGTTCCTTGGAAATCTAAGTTTTTTGCATAATATGGTGTTATGCAGATCTGTATATCTATTTATTTTGTATATTTTTTGAATATGTATATATCATATAGATATTTATCTTTTAAAAATAAAAGATAAAGATAGAAGAGTAAGAAAAAATAAAAAAATAAAAAAAAATAAAAATAAAAATTCAAAAAAAAAAGAAGTGAAAAAGGAAAAAAAAGAGAAAGAGAAATAGAAGTGTAAAAATAAAAATGATTTTTTTATTAAAAAGAAGAAGAAGAAAATGAAAAAAAATACGAGAAAAAAAAGAAAAAACAAATAAAAACTGAAAAAGGAAAAAAAAAGGAGAAGTAGAATAGAGAAAATAAAATGGAAAGAAAAAAATGGAAAAGAAAAAGAAATTAAAATAAAAAAATAAAAAAATGAAAAAACTAAAATAATAAATAGTTAGAGATATAAGTAAATGATATTTTGAAATTTTGAAGATCGTGGAAATAATAATCTTCATATTTGATTTTAATTTGGAAATGGAATCTACTAATATAAATAAGAGTAATTTATGTAAATTTAATTAGATGAGATAATTATTTGACTCAAGTAATTTGAGTAAAACAAGTAAATCTTGTTATATATATATTTATATAGCAACAATTTATTTAAAAATAAATATAATTTAATATTTTTTATAATTATAAAATTATTACTATAAAATTATAATTAAAACTCTATAATTACTATTTCTGAAATTTTCCCTTTCGTTGTAAGTCACCTATTAAAAGTCACTACAAACAGCCCAAAATCTAATTTTCCAAAAATATCTGAGAATCTACTATTGCAGACTTTCTGTTTTCTTTCTTTCTTCCAACAACGCTGCAACTATCGAGATCATGGCCTCCGGTTCAGGCGAATTCGTTAAAGGACATGTCCACCCTAATGGCGTTGCCGTTCTCACTCTTGATCGTCCTAAAGCTCTCAATGCCATGAACCTTGGTGAATTTCACTCCCTTTATTTGATAATTGATTCAAATTTTTTTCTCAGTTGGTTTTATATTTTCCCATTAAATTTGTTCCTCCTATTACAATTCTTGTTACCTTTTTTCCTATTGTTTGTCTTCCTTTAACTGGTTTGGAGCTGAAGATCTGGGCTAAATGTTGTGCCATAAATCAAAATCTAAGACTCAAATCTTTCTATTGTTGTCTTCGGTCCACAATAAATCGTTAGGATTGGTATATTCTTTTCTATCCTGTAGTTTGTAGTTTTTCTAAATCAAGCCAAGTTGTCTTTCTGCCAATCATGTATATTGTTTCCTTTGTTCCGTGTTGAATTAGAACCTAAATTTATTACTTATTATTTGAATAATAAAAGGGGCTTCCTATGTATTAATATACTAGTTTAGGTGTACGCGCACTTATTATTTGAATAATAAAAGGGGCTTCCCATGTATTAATATACTAGTTTAGGTGTACGTGTCTCGCGCGTGTACCTCACTTTATTGAGTTTAAACGTTACACTAAATAAGATATTTGTTTAAATAATTAAGATAATACAATAATTAAATTCAACATATTTTGGAGAATTTATTTAATTAAACCTAATCTTTACCAAAAAAATTTCTCAAAGCCGATTGACATTGATCTACCACTTGTAAATTGCAAAAAAAATGTACAATGATAGAGACATCAAAACAATATAATTAAATTTAACCTTTACAGAAAATTTTTCTACCAGTTGTAAACTATAACAAAATAATACGACAATAGAGATATCAAAATAATAGAAATAAACTTAATCTTTACACAAAAAAATTCTCAAAACAGAGACATAAAAACAGTACAATTAAACCTAACCTTTACCTAGAAAAATTCCTCAAAGCCGTCTGATATTCATCTACCACCTGTAAATTCATCTACGATCAGTAAACTACAACAAAATAATACAATAGTAATCACAAAACTTCAATTTTGATGAAAATAGTTCTTGTCAGAGCAAAATTTTGACACTAAAGACTGACTTGAATGAAAATAAGAAGATATATATATAACACATGTTGAATTCTATTATGTTGGGTTAGAAAATTAAGTATCAACCAATCTAGACGTGCAACCGAATCGAGTTAGATGAGCCTCAATCATATTTATAGAAGTATTTCCTTAATAGAGGAGTCCTATAGTAGGAGTATTATCCTATCCTATTTTGGGAGTATTTTTCTAATTGATCAGTACAAAGGAAAATATTAATTGATTCTCCTTCCATATATTTTAGGAGTCCCATATATTCTAGGAGTCTAGTTAATATAATAAAAATAATTAAATAATAAATTGAAGAAAATAGTGAAAAGACAATTTTGTCTAAAGAAGAGTCTTTTAATGAAGGGAAAAAAGTTCAAATCACTTTTATAAAGGTCTTCACACTTTTAATATATTATAGATATAGATATAGATAGATATGATGTAGTGCTTAGGGATGCTATCAATAGGAAGGGGTATAGGTTATGTAGAAACCTTTGCTCCCACTCTAAGTCCAAGGTTAGAATCTCTTGAATTCCTTTAGCATTCACTTCTTTCAAAGGTTTTTAGCTTTTGTAAATTGATGTTAATAAACACATTCTAAATGGTTTTATAAGCGAAGAAGTTTATGTAAAACAACTTCCTGGTTTTGAACTAAATTCTTTCATCATTATGTTTTTAAGCTGAATAAGGTGATTTGTGGACCACGCTATGATGAAGGACTAGGTCTTCCTCCCTCTTACCCTTTTATAATATGGCTAAAGCACTAGAACAAATTGCTCCACACAATAGATGTTATGCAGTAAACCTGAAAATATTTTTTTATATATAAAGGCTAGAGAGGGTGCATAGTTGCAGTTGATGAATACATGATGAACCTTTCATAACGGGCCTCGTCATACTCACTGCCACACTGGACCCACCAAGCAACCCAATAACCAATTATTACACTTATTGTTGGTCTCACGTTTATGGGCTATATCAATCCCAGGACGCTTAAAATAAAACATTACTTTGTAACTTACTGAAGAATTCGAAGAATGAATTACTTCCTATTATAACATAAGAATGTGCAGGAAATATGGTTTAGCACTAGAAATTTGATGGACAAACAATACAGGAAGTCAGGAACAAACATTTTAAGAATTGAAAATTCTTTTTAGTCCCTCCGTTTGTTGATTTTATCCATTTCTTTTGAAATTTGGTATGGTTAGCTGTTATTTTTGATGTGCTGGTAGATTGAGCAACTCTCACATTGTGTTTCATAAAAAGAAAAAGAAGAGTGAAGGAAAAAGATAGAACGTAGAGCTAGACTGAGCACAAAATAGTAAGCTTTTAATTCAAGAGAAAAGGTAGCATTGACTTAGAATTACTAATAGAAGGTTTTGAAGTTGTTGTGCTGACGTGATGTTTGTTTACTGGCTGGCATAATAAGGTAGGTGTTGGAAATGAAAGGCTTAAATCTTTGAGAAAATGGATGCTGATTTCTAGGACAACTATCAGTAGAAGGTAGAACAACTATAGTAGAAGGTAGAACAACTGAGTATTGTTTACTGCCAACAATCACAAACAAAGATGTAACAACTTTTAAAGATGAATTATGAGGATAAAGTTCTGTTTAAGAGTTTCTCTGAAAACACCCCCCCTCCCCCCCAAGGCCGCTAAGTTTAGAACCTTACAAAATCAGCTACCAAAAAACCCTGTCCAGAAACCTATTTCTTGTAAAGTGCCAATTAAGTCAACTAAATCACCTACTCTCTTCCCTTCCCCCCCGCCCCTAATCTTCTAGATAGAAATACTAATTTCTTCGGAAAAACTTGCATTCCTTTCTTATCTCATAAGTAAATGTATAAGATGAAAAATAGCATTCATCATGGAAAATTAAATAAACAACAAAATCCTATTCCATAAGCTAGAGCCTCAAAGAAAAACACAATTTTCACAATAAAAAGTTAGATGGTAGCTTATTTTGTTCCACACAACATTTATCTGCCTAGGAGCATGAAGAAACAATAAAGTGATTAATACTTGATTTCTAGAACATGTTGGACTTGAACCTGAAACAGAAATATTTTAGAGACTACAATGGTGTCATTAAAAAGGTGGAAAAAAGGTTGGTAACTACAATGGGAGGCAAAGTGACATTAATAAACTGTGTTTTGGACAATACACCAACCTATTGCATGTCATTCTACCCTATGCCTAATGTCTTGAAGCAACTGGACAAGCATAGAAGAACCTTTCTCTGGAAAGGTAACAGGGAAGTGCATAAGTTCCACATTGTAAAATGGCCTAATGTAATTCAGCCAAAGTCACAATGTGGGTTTGGAATCAGAGATATAGCAAAGCACAACAAGAGTATGCTGATGAAATGGCTTGGGAGATTTGCAGATGAAGTTCTAGCCTATGGAAGAAGATGGTTGTTGGTAAACATGGGCAGCAAAGTCACTGGTGCCCTAAACACAGTACCTTACCATATGGTGTAGGTTCTTGGAAATACATTAGCAGCTTATGGGAGGAATTCTGACAGAGCATCACCTTTAAGATATAGGGAAATACATGCGCAAGATGGCTTGGACACCACGGTTATCAAAAAAAAAAAAAGAAAGATAAGGAATGGGCTACACGTCACGTTCTGGAGGGACAAATGGTTGAAAAATGCCACCCTGATGGATAGTTGCCCGTGCCTCTACCAGATAGCCTATTACCCTCACTCAATCATTCCCGACACTGATCGAAGAATACTTGGGACCTCCAGTTTAGAAGAAACATGAATGGCTGGGAGCTGGACAGCCTTTTGGAAATGCTCGGAATACAGAAAACTACCCTATGATTCGGGCATGCTACAGACGCCTGTGTGAGCAAAACGAAATCATAGACTCGAGTCGTCTGGAAACTTACTTAAAAGATCAAGCTTCCCACAAAAGTTGAATGCTTCTCATGGACAGTTCTCAGAGAAGCTTGTCTCACGCAAGACAACCTCTGCATAAGGAAAATTCAGCTGGTAGGCAGAAGGTTACATGTGCTATCAGAATCCAGAATCTGTTGACATTGCCCAGTAGCTACAGACATGTGGTCTATGTTTCTATCTATGCGTATAAGCTGGATCATACCTCAAGGCATTAAAGAAGCAGTTGAAGGCTAGAATAGTTGGAAAGTTGACAGAGCCATCAAGAAAGTCTGGAAGATGATCCCTTCTTGTATCTTTTGTGTTCGATTGCAAAATAGGAATCACAGATGTTTTGATGGAATTTCTATTCCTTCCCATTTTTCGAAAGCTAAAGGTCTATTGTACCTATAGTGTTGACTCATATCTAGATTTTATCTGTTCACATCAGTCCAGTTTCTTTAACTTAAGCCATATTTTTGCTCTTTTGTTAGCTTCCTGGTTAGAATGAAACGTATTGTAATGGAGCGAACATTAGCATTGGCCACTTTTGTATCCTTGCATCTTCTTGATGCCATCTATGAAACATCTTACTTCATCAAAAAACAAATATCAAAGCTCATTAGCTTGCTCAAATAAGATGTGCATAAGTACGTAGAACACTAACAACATCTATGACTACAGAAGCGGAAATTTGTACTCTTTTGATGATTTGAAGAAAAAAATTGAGGACATGAATTTGACACAAAAGAGAAGAGTGTCTTTTTTAATCGTGAATGGCTATACGTTACAAAATGGCCAAATAAAATATAACATTCTGATTATGATCTTAAGCATCCTTTTCACTAGTGTTTTAATTATTGGTTTGATGTATAGTTTTTCCAATTAAGGACAGGGGCTAAAGGAGGAAAGGAAGGAAAAATCTGAACACTACTATAAATATTTACTATTATTGGAGTAGCTGGTAAAGTTGCTGCCATGTGATCAGGAGGTCATGGGTTCAAGCCTTGGAAACAGCCTCTGGCAGAAATGCAAGGTAAGGCTGCGTATGATACACCCTTGTGGTGGGGCCCTTCCTCGGACACCGTGCATAGCGGTAGCTATAGTGCACCGGGCTGCCCTTTTTTATTTTTCCTCGAAGTATGAGAATTGATATACTGCATCTTCATCTAAGCAGTTTGATTTCTGTTTACCTCATGCTTGATTGATATATGACACAGATATGGACATCAAGTACAAGAGTTTCCTGGATGAGTGGGAAACAGACCCAAAGGTCAAGTGTGTTTTGGTTGAGAGCAGCTCTCCTCGTGCCTTTTCAGCAGGTAACAGTGAAACGTCTTTAATTTACTGGATGTATACTGGAGAGTACTGAGTACTTTATTTGGCATAATTTCAGCATCCAGTTCCTATAGCAGTTTTGTCAATACATCAGTAATCAGTAACCATTCGTCACTGATGCAGGGATGGATATTAAGGGGGTTGTTGCTGAAATTCAAAAGGACAAAAGTACACCTCTTGTGCAAAAGGTTTTTCTCACATTATGAGATTTACCCTATAAGTGTACTCAGCATGTCATTTTCTACTGCTCTGTTTGGGAATCCTTGTTAGTTTCTTCTGCTCTGTAGCTTAGTCTTTGTTGTTTGTAGTTTCATTGGATGAAATTGTCTTGCTGAGTTGATGCTGCTATCTGATGCATAACATAACTGTCAGTGATTTTACCTGAACACAAACTTGTTTAGACCAAAAATTGGCAGTCAGATATGATTGAGGTCTTTCAATCCCTTTAACGTCTACACAATCATAACTATTGTAGCAGAGGTACACATACACACACTAGCTGTAAAACAACAACAACAAACCCAGTGTATTCCCACATAATGGGGTCTGGGGAGGGTGAAATGTACGCAGTCCATACCACTACCTCCGGAGAAGTAGAGAGGCTGTTTCCTTAGACCCCCGGCTCAAGACAAAGAATAATTATCAAAGTCGTAGTAACTCATGAAACAAGAAGAAATAGCAGAAATAAGACCCCCACAAAGTAATACCCTACACTGACGAACCAAGGCACCCACCACCCCCATACCCTCCTACTATCAGCTCCAACCTTTGAACATAGCCCTAAGACTACCAGTCCGGCTACCCCAAAGCTCCTTAGCTACTGGCTACAAATCCCCCACATGCACTAGCCTTCTAACCTAATTCGCGTCCTCCATACCTTCCTATCTAGGGTCATGTCCTCGGTAAGCTGTAACTGTTCCATGTCACGTCTAATCACCTCTCTCCAGTATTTCTTCGGCCCACTCCTACCCCGCCTGAAACCGTCCAAAGCTAGCATCTTACACCTACGAACTGTGCCCCTCCTCATCACATGCCCGGACCATCTCAACCTAACTTCTCGCATCTTGTCCTCCACCGAAGTCACTCCCACCTTCTCCCGAATAGTCTCATTTCTAACCCTATCACTCCTAGTAAGCCCGCACACCCGGTGCAACATCCGCATTTCCGCCACCTTCAACTTTTGAATGTGGGATTTCTTGACAGGCCAACACTCTGCTCCATACAACATGGCTGGACGAACTGCCACTCTGTAGAATTTGCCTTTAAGCTTGACTGGTGCCTTCTTATCGCACAACACTCCAGAAGCGAGCCTCCACTTCATCCATCCTGCCCCAATACGGTGGGAGACATCTTCGTCAATCTCTCCATTTCCCTGAATCATAGACCCGAGATACTTAAAACTGTCCTTCTTACAAACAACCTAGGAATCCCCACTTTGTTCTCCTGCCTCGAGTCACTAAACTTACATTTCATATATTCTGTCTTGGCCCTACTCAACCTGAACCCGTTAGACTCAAGGGTTTGTCTCCAAACCTCCAACTTATCATTCACCCCCCTGCGTTTCATCAATCAAATTTACATCATCTGCAAAAAGCATACACCAAGGCACCTCTCCTTGAATATGCCGCCTCAGCACATCCATCACCAACGTAAACAAAAACGGGCTAAGAGTCGATCCCTGATGCAACCCTGTCAAGACAGGGAAATGCTCTGAATCTCCTCCCGCCGTCCTCACCTGAGTCTTTGCTCCATCATACATGTCTTTAATTAATTTGATGTACACCACTGGGACTTCACTCACCTCCAAGCATCTCCAAAGAACCTCCCTAGGGACCTTGTCGTACGCCTTCTCTAGGTCGATGAACACCATATGTAAGTTCCTCTTCCTTTCCTTATATTGCTCCACCAATTTCCGCACCAGGTGAATTGTCTCAGTCATCGAGCATCCAGGCATAAATCCAAACTAATTCTCCGAAATAGACACTATCCTCCTCAACCTCTGCTTGACCACTCTCTCCAAATGTTCATAGTGTGACTCAACAACTTAGTACCCCTATAGTTGTTGCAACTCTGGATGTCCCCCTTGTTCTTATATAACGGAATCAAAGTACTCCATCTCCAGGCCTCAGGCATTTTCGCAGTCTTGAAAATGCCATTAAACAATTCAGTCAACCACCTTAAACCAGCCTCGCCAGTAAACTTCCAAAAATCCACTGGTATCTCATCAGACCCCGTCGCCCTACCCCTTCGCATCCCGTGAATAGCCTCCCTGACCTCCTCCATCCTAAAACATCTACAAAAACTGAACTCACGACACTCCTTTGAGTGCTCCAGCTCCCCTAACACAATGTCTCTGCCCCTCTCCTCATTCAAGAGTCCATGAAAATACGATTGCCATCTTCTCTTTATGTAAACGTTCTCCACCATCGCTCTACCATCCTCCCTCTTAATGCACTTCACTTGGTCTAGGTCACGACCCTTCCGCTCTCTAGCCTTAGCAAGCCTATACAACCTCTTTCGCCCCTCTCTCTTCTAACCCCGTATACAAGCTCTCAAACGCTGTCGTCTTAGCAGTCGTAACTGCTAACTTAGCCTCCTTCCTAGCTAACTTATACTCCTCCCCATTGACCCGCTTCTCCTTTTCATCCTTACTCTCAACCAACTTATTCTCAACCAACTTAGCATACGCCCCCCTTAGTCTCCACTTTCTTTTTAACTTCATTCCACCACTAGTCCCCCGATGCTGTCTAGCCCGACCCCTTGAGACCCCCAACACCTCTCTAGCAGTCTCCTTGATGCAACTAGCAACCCTATCCCACATACCATCCACGTCCCCCCTACACTCCCACACCTTTATTCCCGCTACCTTCTCTTCTATCTCCAGCGCATTCACCGGCATCAAGCCACCCCATTTAATTCTGGGTCGACCCTCCCCGCCCCTTCTTTTCTTATCCTCCTTTAGAACCATGTCCATCACCAGAAGCCTGTGCTGGGTCGAAAGATTCTCACTCGAAATGACCTTACAATCCTTACACAGCGCCCTATCCCCCTTCCTAAGCCGCAAAAAGTCAATCTGAGTCTTGGCTACCACGCTTCGGAAGGTAATTAGGTGATCCTCCTTCTTCGGAAAGCTCGAGTTCACTACCACCATACCAAAGACCCTTGCAAAATCCAATAGAGCAGCTCCCTTTTCGTTCCTCTCCCCAAAACGAAAACCTCCATGCACATCGCCATAACCTCCCGGTAACACCCCGATGTGCCCATTGAAATCCCTGCTACCACAATTTTCTCAGAGCTAGGCACACCTCTCACCACTTCATCCAAAGCCTCCCAAAACCTCTTCTCCTCCTCGTCCAAGCCCACCTGCGGCGCATAAATGCTACACACATTCAGAGTAAATCCCCCAATGACTAACTTAATAGTTATCAACCTATCGCTAACCTTCTTAACCTCCACTACTTGCCCGCTAAGCTCTTCATCTACTAAGATGCCTACTCCATTCGTACGCCTCTCACCACCTATGTACCACAACTTGTACCCATCCACATCCCTAGCCTTAAACCCTACCCACTTGGTCTTCTGGACACACACAATGTTGATCCTCCTCTTTCTAAGAATCTTCACAAGCTCTTTGGACTTACCCTGAAGGGTTCCTATGTTTCAAGACCCAACCCTCAATCTATCATCTCTTGCATCACGTCTACCTTTACCACCCCTCACTCCATACCCCAAACCTGTCCTAGCACCAGCCGTTGCCCCTACTCCCAAACCAACCCTCCCCTCTTTCCCCACCCCCAAACCAGCCCCCAATCCCAACCCCCTCCCCCTCGGACATGACCCTATCCTACCATCAACCCCCAATGCCACTACTCGTAAAAAAAATAAAATACAAACAAAGATAGAAACAAAACAACAGTAGTCAGAAACAGAAGGCTCACGCAACTTAAAAGCAGGCAGGAGACAAGAAATAATAAGAGAAACTTAAACTTAACTGGCAGTAAGCTGACTTGGCCGCCACAGGACATACAGAAGTTTCTCTTAGATGTTCTCCCTATTGTAATAATGTGATACATTTAATAATTTTGCATTCTTTAAGTATGTGTAGTTGGTGCTTTGTGGTTAGTTCATGGTGCTGTTCTTAACTGAGTGATGTCTGTTTCCACTAGTATTTTTAGAATGCAAAACATGTTTTTTCTTCTTCGAAATGTTTGTCCTTTTTAAAATTTGTGGGATTTTCTTTTAGCATGTATCCTTCAAGCTGATAGTTGAACTTAATCATGCTCAACTGGATGATGTGCTTCTTTATGTTCTTAATATAGTCTCCTAGGAAAGATGTTTCTTATTTATAATCCTTCGTTTACATATTCATGTGGCGTTGACAATATGTGTACATGCACCCATGTAAAGTGGGGAAATTCATGCTCTTTCTCAGACACACACATCTATTTATGAACCTCTTTAACAGCATAATATGTTAGTGACTTGCTTCACTATTGTTCTTCCACCCGTACCACCTATATCAGTTCTGCCGAGCCTCTGAGTGATGCCTTAATATGTTAATATATGGATATGTTGAAGTGAACACTGCAGCTCAGTTTGTTACTAGACCTTTCAGAAAATTGAAATGTGTTCCTTCTTTATTATGTACAGGTATTCACAGCAGAGTATTCTCTGATTTGCAAAATATTTGAGTACAGAAAGCCTTACATCAGCTTCATGGATGGCATAACAATGGGTTTTGGCATTGGATTATCAGGTCATGGCATCTATAGGCTTATCACAGAGGTATTTTCCCCCTTGTATGAGGAGTACTTATTGTTGCAACTATGGTCTTAATTATACCTCTCAATATTTTTTCAGAGGACTGTTCTAGCTATGCCAGAAAATGGAATCGGGCTGTTTCCAGATGTTGGTTTTTCTTATATAGCTGCACATAGTCCTGGCGAAGGGGCAGTTGGTATGCGTTCTCTCTTTCTTCTTAGGAAGCTGCATTAATGAAAGATGAATTAAAACAGACTTGAAGTTTTAGCAACACCTATTACTATTGGAGGGCTTTGCGGTAGGCGAAAAATGGTTCTCTATCCTAAATGTGCAAAAACTTTTATCTTTCCATCTCCCTTCTGAGCTCATCAGTCAATGACTTTTCCAATCAAGTTCCCTTTTCAGCTTAGTTATGGATTGAAGAGTCCTTTATTTCTGGTGACAAATCATTTGAATTAATAGATGTTAGCGAGGTTTATGATAGAAGGTTTGTCCTTGTCGAGTGCAGTTGAAGATTCACAAGCAAATCAAGATTGACGAGAACAAGTTGCACTGGGTCTGTGAAGCTTTGAAAGAAGCTTCAATTGGAACTGGAACAAATGCAGAAGATGGGGTAGGACAATGCATGCCCGCACGTAGAGTTTTCCCGAACTCTAACTACTATGGGTGTTGTGGGAGAATAGAAACTCTACTAGTCAAAAAACTAATCTGCAGTAATAATCCCAGTAGAGGAATAAGATAGGGGATATACCGGGACTTTACAGAGAAGATTCTAAGATATATGGGAAGGAATCAACTCCAATATTCCATCTTGCGACAGATCCAAGTGATACACTGAAGCTGCACAGATCATCCGACACTGACTGTATCCATGAAATCCTGCTCATGAAGCACAAGGAGTACCAAAGGGGTGGGGGGGTGGGGGGTGGAAGTAAACATCTTTCAGAATGTGTCATTGGACTAAGTTGCTCGGACTCAGGTGGGGGTGTCCGATACGGGTTCGGATCTAGAGGTCGGATCCTTATCTCATTTTTAAGATTCGGGAATATGGATCCAGGTGCAGGGATTAGGCTAAAAATAATTCAAATATCTAAAAATAGAGTTAAGACAAACTATGAGATATTATGAGGAAAGCGAGAGGAGAAAATATTGATCAAGAGAAGAATTCTGACAGGAGATAAAAGGAAAAGCAGTAACATAGTAATTTCTATATACAAGGTAAGGTATTCCATTTCCTTCAATTTCATCTTAGCTCCTGTTTTGATTACAGAAATCATTAAATCTGTCCAGACTTTCCCCGTCGATTTGGTCAACGTACCCAAAACGGTTGACCAGATTGGGTACGTATCCCACACCTACACCCACACCCACACCCATGTCGTGTCGACATGGGTCCGGCACCAAAAGTGAAGAGTCCGAGTAACTTAGCATTGGCCGCTTCAATGACCCTTTAAATCGAAGTCCCAACTTAGAGGGGATACAAAAATGGTTCGTTAGAAGATGACAATTCATTGTTGTCTCAAAGTCTCTCCCATTAATCACAATCAGTTCTTGTTTGATCTCTCCTGTTGAGACAAGAAGCTGTTAGAATCAAAGCAGGAGAGTGGTTTTGGAATGATAGAAATTGTCTGTGGTGTGGTGGTCTACCGGTTCTGTTATGACGAATAAAAATTAGAACAAGGATAAGTCAAAGCTTTTGGTATTACTCTTCAGGTGTGGTCTGTGGACTATGAACACTTTTAAGACCATTGGAGACTAGTGCAGTGATAACCTTGGTATCAAGAAGGATACAGAGCATAAAGTACAGCTATACTGGGCTCGCTTCAGTGTTTGAAACACTGCTGTAGATCTTTCGGTAACTCTAGATTTTACTCTAGTGACTAGAGCTTCAAAATCTCAATATCAAATGTCAATCACTTTAAAACTCAGATCAGCTGGGAAGAATGGCTCTGGCGAAATGGAAAAAGCAGGGGGGGGGGGGGGGGATCTGATGGAGCAGGTACCTCAATCCAAGGAAACCCTCAATAGTCTTATCTTGTATGCATGTTGGAGGACACTTGGTCAGCTTTAATTCTGAAACCGACACACCTGTTAACCAGCCAGGTAATGCATGCCTCTCAGTTCCTGAACAAAAAGCACACAATTTGGGCCATCTTGAGACATGAATCATTACAGAAAGGAACAAAAAGAAAGGCCCAATTGAAGGTGGGCAGTCTAATGAAAGAGAAATTAGTCTAGCAGGCGTTGGTCATGAACCAGACTCAAACGCTAGCATGTGTAGTTTAGTATATTACCAACTGAATTCTGCATCAATTCAATTGATGAGCTTCAGATTCACAAAGACAGCACCTCCCCAATGCTGCTCTCAGGCCAAAGTTCAGGACTTTGTCTCTAAGATGCTAAAAGGGCAGCCCGGTGCACTAAAGCTACCGCTATGCGCGGTGTCCGGGGAGGGGCCCCACCACAAGGGTGTATTGTACGCAGCCTTACCTTGCATTTCTGCCCGAGGCTGTTTCCAAGGCTTGAACCCGTGACCTCCGGGTCACATGGCAACAAATTTACCAGTTCTCTCAGATGCTAATGAAGAAAAAGATCCAGCAGAGAATATCCCTCAATTACGTTGTCTACCTTCTCTGCATATGGATTTGGCCCCGATTAGCAGCTCAGATACCAAATTCTCCTCTCAAACTGCTTACCACTAATATGGTATGAGGGGCCTCTAGCATTCAAATGATAGACAGGTCAACAGTAATTGAGAGTTCAAAGTGGACTAGGAGTAAAGCATTCAGGATCAACACAAATCGGTTCGAAGACGAGCTATTAGATATTATTTTAAGAATGGAGCAACGGAAGTAGCTTCAGCTTCAGTAGCAAAAATCAGCACAAAAATCTGGGAAACAGGGAAAAACAAATGAAACGACTAATTTGTGGAGGTCAACCATGATCACAAGGGTTCGGATAAATGGGATCAGGGGTAAGCACCTAAGTTGCTTGGATTCGGGTGCGGTTGTCCGATACGGGTGCGGATCTAGAGGTTGGGATCCTATATGATCTCATTTTTAATATTGAGGAATATGGATCCAGGTGCGGGGATTCAACTAAGAATAATTCAAAATATTTAAAAATAGAGTTATAAGACCTAAATTATGCAATATTATGAGGAAACATAGAGGAGAAAATATTGATCTAGAGGAGGATCCTGAAAGGAGATAAAAGAAAAAGTAGTAACATAGAAATTTCTATATACAAGGTAAGGTATTCCATTTTCTTCAATTTCATCTAAGCTCTTGTTTTGATTACAAAAATCATTAAATCTGTCTGGACGTTCCCAGTTGATTTTGGTCAAAGTACACAAAATTGGTTGACCAAATTAGGTACAGATCCCCCATCCCCGCCACACCCATGTTGTGTCGACATGGGTGCGGCACCGAAAATGAAAAGTCCGAATAACTTAGGTAGGCACTAAAATTTCTTTCTGGGTGAAGCTAAATTTTGAGTTAGAATATGCCGGAGGTGAATGACGAAAATAAGCACACTGTATATCATTTATCTGAAGTGTAAGGTTGATTTTATTGGTTAACAAGAAACAAAAGTTGAAAAATGGTCAACAACAGTGATTCATCAATTGTGGGCAACAAATTGGCTGACTGGGTTGAAGTGAAATCAATGGAACTACATAAAAACTCCACACCAATTATTTTTCATTTTTTTGTATGTAAGGAAGCATTCAAGAGTAATTCAAATAATGTTTCACCTCACACCAATTCAAGAAGGGAAGAGTTGTGGCATGAAATAACAGGTATAAGGGGGTTGTGGGGTGAGCATTGGGTACTAGGGGGGACTTCATTTTAGATTTGAGAGTGAGACTCAATTGCAAAATAAGGTCCAAAGCGATGAGAACCTTTTCCATCACCATCCAAGATTTATGCATTATAGATCTACCATAACAAGGTGTTTGGTACACCTGGTCCAGTGGTGAAAATTGTATACAGACATTTAGGATTGACAAATTTGTCATCTCCCCAGATTGCTTTAACTCTTTCAGAGCTATGAAGCAACTAACACTTCCTAAGGGAATCTATGATCACAAACCTATCATTCTTGTGAATGAGGATTGATTTGATAGCTCTTCATATTTCCCAAATATGGTTACAATTAGAAGGTTTCTTAGAGCAACTAAAAGACTGCAGCAGAGGTAAAAGGGCAGCCCAGTGCACTAAAGCTCCCGGTATGCGTATGGGTCATGGGAAGGGCTCCACCTCAAGGGTGTATTGTACGCAACCTTACCTTATATTTCTGTTAGAGGCTGTTTTCAAGGCTTGAACCCGTGATCTCTTAGTCACATGGCAACAAAGCTGCATAATAGAAATAAAGAAGGATATAAACACCTTGAAACTGAGAGGGGTTTGGCAAGGTAGAAGCCAAACTAAAGCATTAAATGACCTTTTAGAACGTAAACAAGTAGTAGAAAGGAGCAATCTTACACAAGTTGAAATCACTTAGATGATGAACCCAAAACTAGATCGGCAGTAACTAGCAAGAGTAGGAGGTTTGTGAGGCAAAAATCAAGGTGCCTATGGCTAGGGGTGGCAATTGGACGATTTGGGTCAAATTTGGGCGGTTCAAAATGGGTCAAGATCCATCCCGACCCATATTTGTTTGGGTCAAAATGGATTGGGTCAAAACCAGTTAGGTACCGGGTTCTAACCCAACCCGTCCAATTTTTACAAAATTTTAATTGTTTTAATTGTTCTTTTATAAATTTTTAGGATCGAAAAAAATATTTTTTCCTTTATTATGTATATAACATATCAAATAAAAAAGTTTTTTAAAAATATTTTAACAAGATTTCTCAAAATCAATTCAGGTTACATATCAACCCAACTTTAAACGGTTTGAAACGGGTTGGGTTAACATGGGTTGAACTAATACATGTGCGGGTCAGAAACCAGCCCAAACTTGAACGGATTGGGTTTGATTTCGCCACCTCTACCTACCAACCCAAACTTGAACGGGTTGGGTTTGATTTTGCCACCTCTACCTATGACTCAAAGCGGTGGACAAGAAAATTAAGTACTTCCAAAAGATTGCCAACACTCAAACAAGGAATAATTGCATTGAAACACTCCCAGTGGGATTTGAGATCTTTGGGGACAAGGAGCTGCCCCCAAAAACAAAGATGTCATAAAATTCTATGAGAAGTTCTGTACGGAGCAAGAAAGATGGAGCCTTCTGCTAACTTTGAAGATATTGCCACTATCAGAATAAAGTCCGCTATCTGGAGGCAATCCTTGAGGAGTATGAAGTGTTGGCAACTATATAGTGTTGGGAACTATACAGTCATGTTCACCGAACAAGGCACGTGGACTTGATATATACACGACTTTCTATCAAAATTTTTAAGAGTTTATATACGAAAACATCATGGGAGCACTCAATGATTATCATCAATGTTTGCTGGATGGTGAGATCATGCAATGGCTCATTCAATGCTTGATCCCCAAGAAAAAAAGGGTAATGGAACTTAAATCATTATAGACCAACCGACTTAATTGAAAGTGCATATAAAATTACAGCTGAAGTCCTAACAGAGAGGGTCAAGAAAACAATAGGGAAATTGGTCTCAAATTAGCAAAATGCATTTATAAAGAACATACTCGACATTTGGTATGACTACTCCTTGTCTCCTTGCCTTTTCCTTTGTCATGCTTGTCATGCCTAAAATTCGTCAAAGCTTCCGCCTCTATGGAGGCTTCATCAAGAGTACTAACTTGTTGGCGTTCCAACTCTGTCTTGGCTTGATTTTGTGGCCTATTTATAAAGTAGAACATGTCTTCATCTGTGAGGTTGGGAATTGAAGTGTGAAGAGTGGTAAACTCCTTCACGTATACTTCAACTCTTGAAACTTGCGCTTTGCCTCGTAGATCACATTGTTGGGAAATAAAGCCCTCTTGAACTGAAATTTCTCCCATGTGTTTGATGGCGCAATGCCCCTTCACCATCTCAGACTCTTTTTGTTTCCACCAAAACATATCCATCTTCGAGAGGTACAACAGGACGGTGTTAATCTTGTACTCATCACTCTTCACCTTGTTGCACTTGAAATTATCTCCATTAGTGAAAGAAATTCTCAACCTCTTGTGCATCACGAGCACCTTTGAACATGGGTGGCTTGGGAGCCTCAACTTTGGCCTCCCTCTCCTTGCTGGATGTCGTGGACCCTCCAACTTCAATCTCCACCTCGTGTGCCTCCATTTTGGCCTTCATGGTCTCAATCGTGCTTAATGCTTTAGTGAGCAAACACTCCAAGGAAGTGATGGTTTCCCTCATCTCCAATTTTGCATGCTTGCACCCCTCTAACTCTTTTCGGATATAATCATTTTCCTCAAGGGTGAAGTCTTCAAGAGTCTTTAACTTGTCGTTGACATTATTTAAACGTTTGCCAAAAATCTCCACAATGTTCCTTGCCATGTCGACCCTTTTGATCCACTCTATTCCAGACGTGACGTGTTTGGACACCTCCTCTTGTTCATCGTAACTCGCCTGATGGTGAGTGGGGTGCTCGCGCTTCGTTTGGTGTAAGGTCGGACAACAGTTCCTCACACTTATGATTCTTTCTCCCTTTCGGTGTTTCTTAGCAGCATACTGACTGATGTTGGTGGTGCTAACAACGTAAATGTCTTTCTTGTTTGTAATTTCCCTATTATTAATCTTTGCTCTGATACCACATCACAGACATAGACTTCCACTAAGCACACCGTGTGACACTTGACAACTTGCTCACGAATCTTTCATGATCTTGCAAGCTCAAATAAGCTTTTTTAATATTAGATCGCTAAGGGAATGTTAATTTGAAGAAAAACACTAGAGAATTGCCGAAGAAAGCTTTTATATTGCTAAGGACTGAGACGATTTTGCATGATGCCTTTACAAATGAATGTCCCTCTATTTATACTCCTCACCTAGGGGCTAATATGCAAATAATAATTACTGCACAAATCCCTACATATTTACAAATAAGCCTCTTTTCTAGAATACTCTACAACTAGAATATTCCAAGGAGCTATGCAAATCCATGGAATATTCCCACATTTCTCTAGAATATTCCCCGGTGGCTTCGGTGGAGGACAAGATGCGGGAAGTTAGGTTGAGATGGTTCGGGCATGTGATGAGGAGGGGTACGGATGCCCCAGTTTGTAGGTGTGGGAGACTAGCTTTGGATGGTTTTAGGCGGAGTAGGGGTAGGCCGAAGAAATACTGGAGAGAGGTGATTAAATGTGACATGGAGCAGTTACAACTTACTGAGGATATGGCCCTAGGTAGGAAGATATGGAGGACACGAATTAGGTTTGAAGGCTAGTGCTTGTGGGTGGGTCGTAGTCAATAGTTAGGAGAGCTTTGAGGTAGCTGGGCTGGTAGTCTTAGGGCTATGTTCATAGGTTGGAGTTGCTAGTAGGAGGGTATGGGGGTGGGGGTGCCTTTGGTTCGTTAGTGCAGGGTATTACTTTGTGGGTGTCTTATTTCTGCTATTTCTTCTTGTTTCATGAGTTATTACGACTTTGATAATTATTCTTTGTCTTGGGCCGGGGGTCTAAGGAAACAACCTCTCTACTTCTCCGGAGGTAGTGGTATGAACCGCGTACGTTTTACCCTCTCCAAACCCCACTATGTGGGAATACACTAGGTTTGTTGTTGCTGTTGTTATCCAGAATATTCCGCTAAGGACTTCTATGTAAGCCTGCTACATCGACAATTTTGTGCCATGTGGCGCCTACATGGCACGACAACATGGAGGGTCATCACATATATGTGTAGGTGGTTGTTAAAGTGAGATGCTAAGTACTATTATGTGTCCATTATCCTGCAAGTGATATATGACCGTACTCTTTTCCCTATTTGCTTCCATAAATTATTTATTACAGGTTCCTATCTTGGGCTGACTGGACGTAGGATATCAACACCTGCTGATGCACTATATGTTGGTTTGGGAAGTCACTATGTCCCTTCTGCAAATTTGGGTGCACTGAGAGAGGCTTTCCTGGCAGCTACCTTGTATGTCAGCATTTTCCTCTCTTATATGAACCTCAAGATGCAACATGTACAGATCCTTGGCCTGTAGTCTTTTCTTTCGTCCTATTTATGCCGATGGAATTTAATAATGATTTTGCATCTAAGTGTTACAAGTATGTTAAAATTTTTCTATTGTGACGAGGGATAGCCTTGTGGACATGGCCTCCAACCCCAAATGCAATAGTAGTTCGAGCTACCAAGGGAGTAATTAGGAAAAACCATTGTTGCTGGGTAAGGCTTTTTCTCTTTTGGGGATGGGGTGGGGGTGCAAGGTGGGACGGGGGGTTGAAATGACTAAAAAATTCACCATCATTTCATTCATCTTTGTTTTGTCAATTTATCGATCCTTCAAGATTCCAGAAATTGGGTAAGGTTCTTTGCCCCATGTCGTTGGGAACTATTTTAATGTGTATTGGATTGTTTCTAGTACTTCATGAGGGCCATCTGGTGTCCTATTGCAGAGGCTCAAGATTAGTGATCCTTATTCCTTTGGATAAGTGTTTTTATTGTGTTATTACTACACAACATTCAGTGGTATGCTTGCAGTTTAAAGATGTTATATTGACATTTATTTTGTAACAGCTCCCAGGATCCAGATGAAGAGATCAAAGCACTTCTGGCAAAATACACTACTAACCCTGATTCAGAATCTCGTTTGAAATCTCTTTTACCCAGAATCATTTCCACATTTGGTGGTAACAAGCCAGTTAAAAATATAATAGAGGAGCTCGAAAAGCATCAGCAAAGTGCTGATACTTTGGGTATGCTTGTCCAGTTATCGTTCCATAGATAAATGAATCAGATGCTTTCCAATTTATTCACAGTACAAATCAGTACTTGTCGGGCAAGCTTTGTTTTCATTTTCATTTGTTTTTCATCTCCTTGACAGTGGCAGAATGGGCCCAGGATGCTCTGCAAGGGCTAAGCAAGGGGGCTCCCTTTTCTCTCTGCCTCACCCAGAGGTACTTTTCTAGGGTTGCATTTGTATGTGGTAAAAATGAAAATTTGACGAAGGTGAGCTTTTCTCATTTTGTGCTTTATTTTATTGTTCTACTATCTTCTTCTTTCTGAAAAAAAATTATGATTCTTTCACTTTTCTTAGATCCTTAAAACTTTTCTGTTTCTTTCTCATATACCGCATGCAGCTCCCTGGTGTTATGAGAACTGAATATCGCATTGCTATAAGGTCTGCTCTACGTAATGATTTTACAGAAGGTGTTCGTGCTGTTTTAGTGGATAAGGATCAGGTCCGTTTCTTGTTTCATAAGCCCATGATAGTGGAATGTGTTAATGTTCCATTGCTTCTCAAGCCTGGTACTGCATTTTCTGATAGGGTGTTCCGTTAATTAAATTAAGAGACGAGGAGGAGTCTGTCTTCTTGTAGTACTTGATGACAGTTCCTATTGCACTTTTTCCTTTCTGATAATGGATCTTACTTCCTCCATCCCATTTTATGTGTCATAGTTTGACTGGACACGGAGTTTAAGGAATAAGAAAAGACTTGATGATTTTTACCAAATTGTCCTTTATTAAAAAATGTACTAGAACTATTTTTAATTAAGTGGGACCAATAACGGTAATAATGGTAAAAGTGGAATTGTTTCTTTGAATAGTTTTGAGATGGACTAAAAAGGAAATGACGACACATAAAATGGGACGGAGGGAGTATTAAACACTGTCTACTGTAGTACGAGTGAACATTTTCTAGGCTTACAAAGTGAAAGCCCTTCAATGGGTACTTTCTGCAGAACCCAAGATGGAATCCATCTAGCTTGGAGGAAGTGAACCTCAATGAAGTGGAAGCTCTCTTTGAACCACTGAGCCCTGAAGTTGAGTTGAATGTTTGAGGTTTGCCAGGATAACTTGGCTCTTTTCAACAGTTGGGTGTCAACTTTTCTTCCTCATCTTTGGATATATAAGACCATATGATTTCACACGTTTAACATACAAAATGTACGTGAGCGCATTCAGATATTATTTGCCATTTTTGATCATTGGAATTTTGAGTGCAGCTGGTAGTAAGTTTATATGAATACCTGTTTTCAGGATCCCATTGTTTAAAGATTGTAGGAGGATGTTCGGCTAGACTTATAAGCTGGTGAAACTACACTTTTTGGCTAGCTACATGAGAAAATTAGGTGAGAGGTGACAAAAAAGTCTCTAGATTAAAAATGGTGACAACTTTGACTAGCTAAGGTCAAAGCTTTATTTAAATTGTGATTAAGTTAATTGGGTGTAAAGTGTAATTTTTAAAAGCTTTTTAATTTTTTAAAAAGTCCTCCAACTTCAAATTTCAAATTTTACAATTTCCCCCATTTTCTTATCTTTCAATCTTTCTTCTTTTATTTTTCTCTCTCTAAATTTCTTTCTCCCCATCTTTGTTTTATTTTTTTTTTCTCTCTAGATTTTCCTCTTCTTCCATCTTCACTTCTTCTTTTTCTTTCTCTTTTCATTTTCATGAACTATTTTTTTAAAAAAAAAATTGAAAAGTTTGAAAATAAAATTTTTGATTTCTTTTAAAAATGAATGAAGAAATAGTACAACTTCAGCAACTACGAGAGTTTCTTTAGCAAATACAATAATTGTTGTAACAACTATTGTTAGTTGTGTTACAACAATTATCGAAGTTGCTGCAGCAACTTCAGCTGTTGCTACAACAACTTCGGCTGTTGCTGCAGCAACTTCGAGACTTAATTTTTGAAAAAAAATCTAGTTGTTCGAGAAGCCCACGAAAAAGTGATATTTATGGTAAAATTGGAGGTGGTGGTGCTGGTGGTGACGCCGAATGAGAAGATGACATTTGTTGTGGTGTTGATAGCGATAGTGGTGGAGGAGAAAAAAGAAAAATAGGCGATAGTTATGTAGAGGAAGAAAATAATGGTGAATCTGGAAGAGGTGACAATGGTAGTGATAATGATAGTAGAGGAAGAGGAGGTGGCGGCGACGGCAACAAAAAGGGTGTGGAAGAGGAGTGGTGGTGATGGTGTAGGGATCTTTGTGTAAATAATAAAATTTGAGGGTTATAAAATTAGTGTCATTAACACTAATCTTAAAATTGTCACCCCTACTCTGTATTTAAAACTTGTGTCATTCTTTTTTAGTTTTGAAATATTTCTGTCCCCCTTAATTAATTTGCCCTAGCTGGATGTTTGATACCACAAGTGCTTACAAGGAAAAATTTGCCGAAAGCCATAATCTACTTTTAATATGCAGCGATTTGTTGACCTGCAACTTGAGTTGGTGGATGTGCATCTGCAAAATATGAACCGTTTAGCTGTTCTGTTTTTGATTTTTTGTTTTCTTTTCTGTGAATGAATGGATATTTTCTCTGTTTCGGTGAACTTTTCAAAGGTCTTCTTAATTTTCCTTTAATCAATTAAGTGGCAGAGACTTGCTTTTTAAAATGAAGGTCAATTTTTCAGCAACTTTGTTTAAGGTGTTGGGGGAGACTTCTGGCCCTACAGCGACACCCCAGGTGACCCCCCAAGCGTCCTCTTAGTGCAAATCTGACGTCTGCACATTTTGCTTCATTTAAGCTTCCCTCTTTGTTCAACATATATATATATATATATATATTCAGACATCAAAAAGCTCCATTATGCTAATTTCATGCAAAATTCATTAATCTTCATCCTACACATCAAGATAGCTAACATGAGTGTAATTCATATAAAATAAACTCAACTATATTATAAAGAGGTAAAATATGAGGCAATGATTATATAAATGCATGGCTAAGCCTTACATCAATACCTCACACTTAAACCCGTGCTCGTCCTCGAGTAAGTCTACACTCATGACTAGATTCTATAATTATACCGATTGAAACAATTTACTCAAGCTAAGGGTACAACGAGTATCACAGGTGACACGTTCTTAATACAACATGCTTCAATCATTCCATGTTTTTAAAACTCATGAACACCTACCCAACCTCAAGAACCGACTCTACAATATTAGAAAACACTCATAGATCACCTAGTCATGAAATCAAAAAGTTACAAATCTTTCATCAATCATGTGCCCATCCACACAAGTGTTACCCATATTTATTCACAAGTATACACAATATCACATGAATGGTGATGAGTCGGCAAATTGTGATTCACTTGGCCTAAAAATGGTAAGGTATCATGTCCTCAATGCTAATTTAAATGTGTTTTAATGTTAATTTGGTTTAATTTCAGGGTTACAGTCAAGAGTTGACTCAAATAATTAATAAAAAGCAAAAAGACGAAAGATCAGGGCCAAAAGTGCAAAACATCACTTTAGAAAATTGGTGCATCGCCAAAGTGGCGTGCACATCGTTAAAAAGGAAAGTTATCGCTGCTTGGAACATTCTAGACTAGGTCAAAAAGTGGACAAAACGACGATGAGAAGAGCAAATCAACGACGCGTCTAATGGATCAGCATAGCCTAAGACCCATCGCCGAAAGTAATAGTATGTCAATCCACAGAGCTTATTAGAAGGTCAAATTGGCGAGCTACATATGAGTCGGCCCATCGCTGAGCTGTTCAACGATAGACAACCCCTCAGCCGAATTAAACGTGATGGCATTTACAGTATTTTGAGGCATATTTTTGTCGGAGCTATTTAAGCCGTTTTGGCTGATGGAGATCTATCTTTTGTCATATTCTTGAAGCTAAAGTTAGTAATTGATACTTTAGTGGGAATTTTAGTTGTTTATTGCTAATTTCTTGATTTTGAATTTTGAAATTTTTCTAGAGAATTTTTGAATTCTATGGCTAAATTTAATGACAACATAGGTATATTTTTTCTCTCTTGCTATGAGTAGCTAATTTTTCTAGCTTGGGATTATGCATTATTAAGTGTTGAATATTATATGGGTAGTGATTATTTACCTTTACATTTGATTGAATGTTATGATTTTATCTAAATCTCTATGTTTCAACTTAAGAATTGAGGTTGCAAACTCTATTCATGCTTAGATCTCTTGTCTTTCTTGAAAGATAACACAAGAGTGGAGAGATTTAGTTGACAAAGACTTGAGAGCTTCTCACTTAATAGCTAGTGCTAGAAATAGACTAAGTAATTTGAGGTTACTGGTTGCTTGGTACAGTGAACATATAGGTGTTTGGAAAAAATCCTTATGAAATTTGTTGGTAGATTGAACGATTACTTTCAATACTTACCAAGCCTAATCATAACTGCCACTTGAATTTTATGTGCATGTTCACTTACCCACACTTATATTCACTCTTAAGAGGGCATAAACTCAAGTACCTCTACTCATCAATTACACTCTCTAGCTTTGGTTTTAACAAACCAACATTAAAGTTGATAATTTTAAAGCATGAAATATTTTACATTAACCCATCATTTTACTTATTGCATTTATTTTCAACATTGCGTGCCAACTCATAATCACTTGTGACACTTGAGGGTGAAACTATCACTTTCATTTTTTGTCGATTCGACTCTGAATCTAAGTTGGGTAAAATATTATTAACTACCACGTAATTCATTTTCAGGGTGTATTTGAACATTATTAAAAATGGCCCATTTCCAATTGAATGAAACGTAACATTCATTCTTTGTAGTGTTATAAGTTACTATTGTTAGCCATAGTGTAAGCTTTACTTAATTTGTTGTTTTGTCTTTTCAGGTTATAATCTAAGCTCGACGGCATAATGAATCTATGTGGTAGCTATGTTGCTATCTTCAATAGACACCTTGAGAATGAAGATCACCTAAGGGATGTCGGAAGGGCAAGTGAAATTTGCATCCCACCCGTTGAAGGGTAATAGAGTATTTCATGTCACAAATGTGATGCTTCATTTAGTCTAAATGAAATGGCTATTGGGTAGTCAAGCTCACAAGGATGAAAACCTCCCTTTGAAGAATTTTATAGATGTTTGCCTCTCGTTCGACATTACTTATATATCATAAGAGTTCATTCGATTGAGGCTCTTTACATTCTCATTGACGGGTGATGTGGTGCCGTGGTTATGAAAATTATCCACGGGCTCTATAACATCTTGGGTTGAGTTTATGGAGGCTTTTCTTGATCGATTCTTTCCACTATCCCAGATGCTCTAGTTGAAGAATAAAATCATAAACTTCCAGTAATTAAATGTGAACCATCACATGAAGCATGGTTAAGGTTCAATAAGAAGTTGATATAATGCCCAAATCATGAAATGACGAATAAGATGCTTCTCCAAATCTTCTATAGAGCATTGGACCGATTGAACAAGACAGTTGCAAATAATGCGGCCGGTGGATCTATAATTAAATAAATTTTTATGGTTGCTTCATGGTTGTTAGACAAGTAACAAAGCAAAGTAGAACACGACACACAAGAGGTATCAAGGTGGCTATGGGGGATCCATCCATATATTTTGTGAACCAAGAACAAAAGAAAAAGGATGAAGAGAGATAAAAACATGGCCAAAGTAATGACATAATTGGATCTCCTCATAAAGTATGTAATGGATTCAACTCTAAAGGCAACCAATGCCATAGTTTCAAAGGGAACTAAATTTCTTGATGAAGAAATTCAGTACTTGTCAAACAAAATGATGGATTCCTGACATACCTATCAAAGGCAAGATGGTAATCAAGGTTGGAAGAAAAGTGACTGTGATTAAAAGGACCGAGATCGTGATAGACATTTGAGGAATAAGGAAAAATATAGGGATTGCAATTGGAGAAATAAGGAATGTGACCATGATGGATACATTCTTCCTTACGATGGGCAAAAGGGCAAAGAGTCTACCACCGTGGGCTTAAAAAGTTATATGAAAGAAGATATCTTGCTCGTATGCTCGTAGGGATTGAGGGAAGTGATAAGATATTTAAGGAGATAAAAAGCAACTTTTCACAACTCAATCAAATGGTCACCTCTAATTTGGTCTCCATTAAGCAACTTTAAATACAATTGGGACAAATATTGGCTCATCTAACCACAAGGCAAAAGGGTGGTTTACCTAGTGACACTATGGCGAATCCAAAAAATAATGCTCATGTCATGGAAATTGTCACTAGGAATGGAAGAACTCATGGTAATGGTGTTTTGAATCTTAATGATATCCCTAATAAGAGGAGGATTGAAGAAAAAACAAGCGGAAAGAGAAAGTGGCTTGATAATTCCAATGATGTAGTCCCTAGTCCAAATGACCCTGATGTTGAGAAGTTGGGAGATGAGGAAGAGAAGGTTGGAAGTGAAGATATACCCCAGAAGGTTGAAGATGATGTTTTAAAACTAGAGGAAAGTTCGATTATCTTAAAACTGCAAATCAAAATTCCTCCATCATTTCCACAAAGGCTTAAGAAGAAGGAGAATGACACTAAATTCAAGAAGTTCCTCTCAAAATTCAGAAACTTTTCACTGAACATACCCTTGTTAGAAGCTTTACAAGAAATGCCCGATGCTAAGTTCATACTTAATGACAAAAAAAAAACCATGGATTTCGAAACAATTGAAGTGTCGTGTAATTGTAGTGCAATAATGACAAGCATAATGGTTGTGAAGAAAGAAGATCTTAGAGCATTCACCATCTCATGTACCATAGAGGTATACCAATTCGAAAGAGCCTTATGTGATCTTGGGGCTAGAATCAATCTAATGCTCTTGGCTATGTTTTACAAGCTAGGCTTGGGAGATCCCAAGCCTACTACTATAAGGTTGGTAGACCATTCTGTAGACACTAATTTTGACCCTCCCAAAATCCATTTTTCAAAATTTTTCTCATTCATCACACCCTTACCTCATCCAATAATTCCTCTACCTAAGACAAAAAATAGCAACCCCTAACTATATAACCACCTAATATTCCCCGTACAAACCTCACCCTATCATATTTTGTCACCTCACCCTACCCAACTTGCCCTACCCCAACCCTTCGATACGATCCCAGTATTCTCACCAGTTCAAGCCTTCAAGTACATCCTAACAATTTTCTTTCATGAACGAAAGTTCTTTTAGTAGTGGATATTGTAATGACCCTCCTGGTCATTTTCTGTATTTCCGCTAATATTTTATATTTAGATCTTTCCTATAGATGCCCAAAGTTATTTATGACTTACTGGAGCTGACAGATCGAGTACCAGGTAGTTTTTTTGGTTTTTAGAGTCAATTCCCTATTTTAAAGTCTTCACTGGTTTAGTTACTGGGTAAAAAAATCAATCAAACAACTTTATATGCCAATTTTGATAATTCCAACAGCTACAAAATGTTGATTTTAGGTTTGGGTACCCTTAGTTTGGGTCGCAAGGCTTCGAAACTCATTCCTAGCACATGGCCGAAGGTTAAGGAAAATGGCATGTGGCTATGGAACCTACTTTTCATTAAAAAGACCGTGGATGGAAATATTATATGTGCCATTGAGTACAAAATGTTTGATTTGATAGGATAGCATAGTTCATTTGCATATACGGGATTTTTGATAAATCTAGAGGTATTGGCGGAGACTTGAAAAATTCTAAGTCTTTAGTTGGTGTGACCGTTAAAGAGGACCTATGGGCACTTCAACGGAGGGCTCTTTAGCGGCCTTTCGACGCTTAAGCAACCCTGGACAGCTCAGCAACTATCGCTTAAGCGGCATTTTGGCTACTAAAGAGAAAACTATTTTAGTGTCAACTGACGGCTTAAATGACCTACCTCAAAAGCCTGAGTACCACTGTAGCGTTGTCAAAGCCCCACTTTAGCGGCACCAGGTACTTATAAAATCCCCACTAAGCCCATTTTCTCCCATTTCCACCCATTTTCAAGAATGTAGAACCCTAAAAGTGTGAAAACTTTAGAGAACTATTAGTGGGTGATTATGGTGTGTTAGTAAGATCAAGTAACATGTTTCTTTTCTGAATTCTTGGTAAGCTTCCATCAATTTCATGATTAAATCCTTTATCATTTTTTGAATCCCTAAAATATTGGTGGGTTAATTTTAAAACCATTTGATCTCAAAATTTACCCATTCTCGAGGGTAAATATTACTTGAGCATAGAGAGAGGCACTGATGGTCTCAAAAGTATGATTTTGCAAGTGGGACCTATATGGGAATTTTATGTAATTTCAGACCCAAAGCACAGACATGCAATATGGGTATTATTTTTCTCGTACTGATGAGTAGATTGTGATGTTATTAGCGTGGCATCTTGCAAAAGCTTCTCGGAAGGGGAAATCAATGATTTAGCTGATTTCCTTGGATTTTCTTGGCATCCTGGTAGGCTGAGTTTACTTTCCTCATATATTGATCTAATTCCTAGTATATTTATTATATTATTCTAGATATATATTGGGATTTTGGTATTGGAGGTAATAAGTATAATTAGAATTATTTGCACTATTTAGATAATTTGGTATGATGAATTAGGTGTAATTGGATTAAAACTCATGTTAAGGGAAGAATTGATATCTTAGGGTTAATTATGGCTTATTTGAAATCTAAAAGTAAATTTAGATACCTTAGCATAGTCCATTATAGAATCTGCCTTGGTAAGGATTTTTGAGGATTAGAAATGGACCCCGCCGGTGTCACGACCCCATTTACAAGTCATGATGGCGCCTACTAAATCACGCAGCTAGGTAAGACAATACCATCCGGAGCTTTAGCAATGGCTTAGTTCGGTAACAAATGCCATAATAGGCGAAATTTAATGAACACAAGTTAAAATATTAACATAGTGTTCTAATAAAGATAAAAGGTCAGCATAACACACTAGTTCCACGACCTGGTAAAGCCATTACAACAACATCTAATATCAATAATACAACCCAAAAGACTTAAAGTATAGACAATACATCTATCTCAAATACTAAAGACTGAATGTAAAAGATGGAGTGAATATGGGCAGATCAAACTCCATGAGCTCACCCTATCTCCAAAAGATCAACCCTGCATAAACTCAAATCAACGATGGCAACTAGTATTCAGATCAACACCAAAAGGTGTACAAGTGTAGTATGAGTACTAAAACAACGGGTATACAGTAGGCATCATCGGCCGACTGAGCTACGTCATGATACAAAGATGATATAGTGCAAGATAATCCTAAGTAAGTCAAGGTAAAAAATCAAACCGTAATCATCTATATCATCACTATATTTAATAAGTAAACTAAAATAACAATATAACAGATGACATCATCACATACCAATGTTTTCGTGGATAAGAACTAGACAATTCAGAACCATAACGCATTGCACATCATACACACAAGCAAGCATAAGTAACAAGTTGGGCCCCATACTCTAACTGGTGCATAAATTAAGGAACTCATTACCACATCCCATAATACTGGAGATTACACCCAAGAGAGATAATAATAAGTCATTTAATGAATAACGTATCCAAGTCTCATCATTATTCCACCATATATCACATTTATCATCAATCATTCATTTTATTGAACCTTCACTTGTTACCAACATTGACTACATCACCATATTCCATACTATCTAATTATTCTCAACACCCATTATCCACTACTTATTAGCTAAGCAAGGATCATTAAGTAGTCTATTAGATTCCTATCCATTATATAATATAATCATTTATTAGGAAACTATTCACCAAATAGCCATTTTACAAGTCAACATTACCTATCTAACCAATAATTATCACTAACATTACTCACTAAGTAAATCGTTATTTTATAACTAGTTTTCCACTTACCAACTAGTCTTGATTAATCATGTATACAATATCCATCACTAATCCTTGGGTATCATTAATCATTAACTACACCACTTAAAATGCATTTAACACTAGTGGGCTACAAGCGGTGTCCAAATATCAACAACCTACCTACATTCATATAAACAGTTCCATATACATGTGAGCATACAATTTCCATACATAGGGCTAACAAGGCTCGAACTGGTATATGTACACATTGTTACATCATCAATATTCCTCCGGCCTTGCCAGGTATGTCATCATAGTCATATTCAAACCTTGTTGGGCATTAATATATAATCAAAACATACTTTAGCCTTTTTTGATATCAATATCATCATCACAAACTCCTCCGGCCTTGCTAGGTATCAATATCATCATCACAAGCTCCTTATGTTAGGTTTCAATATCATCATCACAAATTTCTCCGGCCTTGATGGGTATCAATATCATCATAATATGCATTTCAATATTGATATTAAAGAACGATCCCCACAAAGGCTAAAGTAAATGATGAGCCCCACAAGGGCTAAAGTAAAGGACAAGCCATATAAGGTCTAAAATAAATGACAAGCCCCACGAGGGCTAAAGTAAATGAAAAGCCACATGAGATATGAGCTAAATGAACATAAAGGAAAAGTAAAGAAGTGCATAGTTCCAATACTCAACATTCGTCTTCCAAGTAAATTTATCAATATACATATATATGAAATGAGTATTGCGATTATCATCGAGTTTCGGGTATAATTAGATACATAACTTCCCATGTAGTCAATAAGCATGACTTTTAGAAGAATTAATGTCAAGACCCACAATATTTGCAATATGAGGGCATTCTCGCATGGTTACTTGTTTGGTTACTAAAAAGAGTACAACATGAGTAATAGCGTATCCAAAAGTCCAAAGCAATAGATTAATTAATGGCACTCATGATAACATAGACAGAGGCTTAATTGATAGCATAAACCATAGTACTCATAGAATTTACGGTAATTTAGTCAACAAACCATATACATCACTTTTAATGTCATCACCATAATATAATTACTCAAAGTAAACAACATGTTTCTAAGGAGCATTTTCTAGGCCTTTAGTAGTTGTCTAAGGTCTTCAATAGAACTTTGTCATCCAAGCTTAAGGTGGGTCAAGGACCCTCTTCTAATTACCCAAATACATTCTAAGTTCAACTTCTACCCGGGACTAGTCTAAGGTATCTAAATCTCTTCTTAGATGTATAGCAAGCCACCGCTACTCCTAAAGTAAAGGTCTTTCCCAACATTACACCTAATTCAACAATAGTATCTAAGGTGCTTCCATTACTGTAAGCACTTGGGTTGACTTACCTACAACATTAGTGACACGGTTACTCACACCCAACTAGAGTGAGTAAGGCAATCCTCATGCTATCTATGAGACATGAAATCTAATTCACCAAGATTCAAGCCTACAAGCCAAATATTTCAATCTATAAGTTCAAGTGACCTAAATAATTCAACTAAACCCAAGTCATACCATTAAACATTCCAATATCTGAAACCCATCACAATATTAAAATTATACTATAGCATAGCTCAATCTAACAAGGAACAATACTAACCTACCTCAAATCCAAACAAAGCTTAAAAATTGCTAAACCTTTATTTTTTCTTTTTGATAAGCTTCTTCAAGGTGCCAAGCTATCAAAAACCAAATCTAGACATAATAATAAGAAAATTGATACCAATATTGCACCATTGTGCTTTGGGTCCAAAAACGTTGCCAAAACCCCCAAGTGTGTCCCACTTATGAAAAATATATTTTCTAGGTCAACCTATTGTTTATACACTATCAAGGAATCATAACCCTCAAGAAATATGTGAAGGTTATGTTTATTGCAGGATAAATCAACCCTTCAAGCTATTTGGGGTTTTGGTAAAGAATTCAAGAAATTTAAGCACGAGATAGAAGGATTCATACCTCAAGTTCATTTTTAATTATGAAAATGTATATTAATAAAGCTCCCAAGCCACACCAAAGACTTAACTTAAGCTAGCACACTATTCTAGGGTTTCTAGGTCTCAAAGAATAAGAGAGAAATCCCTAAAATGCGGCCAAAAGGTCTTTAAATACCTTTCCATGTAAAGAGGTAGCGCGATCACCATTCATGGACCATGATCGTGGTATGTAAATCACCATACGTGCTTGTCCGATCGTGGCATCATCACCTTGCACTAGGTAACAAATAAAACTTTAAAGAAATTCCATGTTTCGGCCAATGATTCGGGATTCATTCGGAATCCAATATAGGAAAATGAACTATGGAACCATACTATCTTCGACATTCTGGATGCATTGGAAAATTTAGATTTTCCATCGAAGGGTGTTTTGACCAACTGTGGTCCCACCCTAAATATATAATTTTTCAACTTTTCGACCAATAGGTCAAAAGGTATTCGGGTGAATTAGGATGCAAAACAAAGGTTTACCAAGCCTAAAATTGATATGTCAGAGATTTTGGCGTGGTCGGAATTCACATATGAGATTATTTTACTGATATTTTTGCCCGGTGAACTAACAAAGACTTATAAATCAGGAATTGACTCTAAAAAACTAAATGAACTACTTGGTAACCAAGATATCAGTCCTAACAATTCATAAATGACTTGGGAAAGCTATGCAAAGTCTCTAATGGCAAAAGTATGAAGAAATATAAAAATGACCTGAAGGATTATTACATTCGGCCCATGTTAGGCCAAGACTCCTGTTATTTTCTTGTAGACTTAATGGACGTAATATATCCTTAAAGTTTTATATTTTAGAGTTTGTAGAGATGAGATCCTTTATACTTTTTCTTGTTGGTACTCGGGAGTTGATACATGTTCTAGTTCTAATTCAGTGATTTGTGATCTTGATTTCCAGTTCGAGTCTAGCATTTGTTATATGAGTTTCAATTCAAGTCCAAAATTTGATTATATTAGTTTTTGTTCATGTCCTTATTTGGTTATATGAGTTTTGGTTTGAGTCCCTCATTTATGGGTTGTTTATGACAATTTTGCAGTTGGTTCAAATCTAAGGTTTATGGTGTGGATGTATTCTTTGTTATGGCTTTATATATGGACAATTATTGAAATAATTATTATTTACTTTCTTGTTTGTACACTCTGGGTTTATGGGGGGGCTGCATTTGGTTTTTTTAATTTTTTACACCCACTAGCTTATGGGGGCTAGTCTTTTAGTACTATTTAAGTTTTCTTCCATACTATTCTATTTTAGTATTTATTTACAGTATTCGAGTGCTATTCCAGGTTTTTCCTTTCTCTTTGAATTAGCTTATTTATCTTATAAATTATTATACTTATATCATGATTTAGCTTAGTCGGCCGATGATTCCTACTGAGTACACATGGCCTTGGTACTCATACTACACTTTTGTACTTTTTTGGTGCATATCCTAGTGCTAGTAGTTATCGTCAATGCCAGGATCGTGTTGAGTTGAGTTTGGAGATAGAATGAGCTCTTGGAGTTGGAGATGCTTTTTTTTGCTTCTATTATTTATGTTTAGTCTTTTACAATTCGAGATGGATTTGTATTTGACTATTTTAGTATTATGTTCCTGTTTGTTGATGGCCCCTATACCAAAACTACTAGGTCGTGGGATGCTATTTCTATCTTATCTATGTTTAAGACTATTATTATTACTAAAATTATTATTTCAAGTCTTTACTTATAAATTTTTGGCTTCTATGATTTTTTTCTACCAAATTAGCCCATTGTTTATAGCTCTGGTCTAGAATTAGGATTACCTTCTGGAGGGGTAAAGTAGGTGCCATCATGACTCATAAATTAGGTCATGAAAGCCTTAGACTTACTCCCATTTTTCCTTATCTTATTTTCGATAATCATCCAGGGTTTTTCAAAAGCAAAAACATTTCTTAAATCATTATACTTGAGAAAAAAGATTATTCACAACGTCAAGAAGCCAAAGGAAGGTGACAATATAGTTATTCAATTAGACATGTCCATAGCATATGAAAAGGTTTCTTGGTCATATATTTATATTATTTTATGGAAAATGGGTTTTGGTAAGATTATTGTAGATATAATATAAAGGATAATGTCAAATAATTGGTATTTGGTCAATATGAATGGTTCAAGACAAGTTTCTTTCATTCTAAAAGAGGTCTTAAGCAAGGAGATCCCTTTTTCTCCTTCACTCTTCATTCTTGGTGCATACGTTTTAAGTAGGTTACTGAATAATATGAATGATCACTATCTTTATCAAGGTTTTAACAAGGAGAAAACTGGAAATCAAGTGAATCATTTGAGTTTTGCAGATAATGTAATCATCTTTAAATCAACCACTAAACATTATCTCCAGCCTATCATGAAAATGCTTCTAACTTATAAAGAGACTTTTGAGTAGCTAATTAATAAAGACAAGATCAATATCATGATGCATTCCAAGGATACGGATGATGATCTTAAGATGGTGAAGATTATTATGGGTTTTATCCACAAAGATAGACCCATCTCTTATTTGGGATATCCTTTATACATTGGGTGTCAAAGAATTATTTACCCAACGGAAGTAGAGGCTAAAGTTATTGCACAAATCAAAAGGTGGCAAACAAAGATGTTGAGTTATGAAGGTAAAGCTACTTTGGTGAAATCAGTTCTTTAATCTCTCAGAATTCATATTCTTTCAGCAGTCTCTCCTACTTCTACTATGCTTAAGCAAATTAAGAGCTTGATTGTGGATTTCTTTTGGAGATTAGAGGAGGCAAAGAAGAAGTACCACTGGGAATCTTTGAAAACCCCTAATTTTATTATGAAGAAGGTGGTATTGGTGCTTAAAACCTTGATGATAATTATTTGTTTTTACAATATAAATAATGGTGGACTTTTAGGTACAAATAATCTTTGTGGGGTGATTTCCTATGAACTATGTATTGTCAAAGATCAAATCCTAGTAGTAAAAAGTAGGACACAGGTCATTCTCTTACTTGGAAGCACATGATGATCAATAAAGTTAATACTAAAAATCTTATTCTATGGCACTTGAAAGTGGGAAATTATAGATTTTGGTAAAATAATTGGCTTGAAATAGGGTCTATTGCTTGGCGTAATAACTATATACCAAGGATTGACAATTCTAGTGTTTCTGACTTCCTTAATGATGGTGAATGGAAAGAAAAATAGTTTAGACAACAGGCACCTCCTGTTCTTCTTCGTAAAATACTCAACACTGAATTCACAAATCAAGAAGGAGCAGTTCACAGAACTCTAGGAATC
This sequence comes from Capsicum baccatum var. pendulum, assembly GCA_030864225.1. NCBI lineage: Eukaryota > Viridiplantae > Streptophyta > Magnoliopsida > Solanales > Solanaceae > Capsicum > Capsicum baccatum. Next base: position 166,584,039 of record CM061556.1, on the reverse strand, counting down.
TGAATTTTAGTGGAAGTTTTTCTTGTTCTTTAGCTTGGAATATTGTAAGGGAGAAGAACTGCTAGAGCTGTTTGGATTCTTTCATTGGTCATAAATATTACCTGTATAGATATCTTTTATTTTTTGGAGTACTCTAAGATGCAAGTTTCCTACTAATAAAAATTATTACTTTTGGACATAAACCAGTATCTTGTTTTTGTTGCTACGGGACAGGTCTTGATATGGTGGAGCATATTTTTTTGTCTAGTAATTGTTATAAACTTATTTTGAGGCATTTTTCATGTTTTGGGGGCATACAATATGACACCACTCCATTGAGAAATTTGTTGTGTGGTGGATTACTATGTATAGTAATCAGGTTTACAGACTTATTGTTCAAGAAACACCTTTTTTGTTTGTCGAAATCTTTAGAAAAATAGATGTGCTAGAAAATATGAGAGAGAGAAATAAAGAGCAATGAGACTTAAGTTCTACATTATTAAGGAACTTCACATGTTTTTAAGTACTGCTTATCCATTTATTTCTTGGCCAAATTATTGGAGTGACCTTGTTCTTTTTATTGAAAATTGTAAACATGAGATGAAAGCTACCCAAGTTTGTTGGACCAAACCTTATTATTCCATGGTAAAGCTGAATACAAATGGAAGTGCCTTGGGAAATTTTGGGAAAATTTGAGTAGGTGGTATTCTAAGAGATAGTGACGGCAAGTAATTTTTTCCTTTTGCGGCTCCTCTAAAAATTGGTTCACACAACCAAGCAGAGGTTCAAGCAACACTTATTCATTTTACTTGGTGAATACAATATGGTTATAGTAGAGTAATTCTAGAGGTTGATTCAAAAATTCTATCCAAATGGCTTAATCATGATAGTACACCGCCTTGGAATATATGCAGGTACATTGAGGAGCTTCAAAATCTTATTAGTTTACTTGATTGGTTTAGATGTTTTCGTATATACAAGGAGGCTAATTTTTCAACAGATACTCTATCGAAGCATAGCTATGAAGTGGATTCTCCTCAATACTTTTATCGTTATCATCATCTTTCTCTAGAGACTAGAGGGTGTTTCACACTTGAAAAAATGGGTATTGCTACTTTTAGAAGGAGGAAGTTGATACGTATAAAAAAACCACCCTAGATATAGTTGGATTATCTTTCACATGTTTTCACTTGTTTTCTTTATCTCAACTCATCACCTTCGTCTATACTATTCTCTTTAGTTTTATAATGACCTGATTTTTTGGTGATTTATGTGAATTATTTATTTTAGTGTGATTTGACTATTTTTCCCTTCCTCATTATTTTATTATGATATTTTTGGAGTATGGGATGATTGACATGTTTCCCAATGAATTTTGGAGTGGTTTGTGCGAGATTATAGTTTTTTTGTAGTTATAAAGGCGTTATAGTTAGCTTTGGTTAACATTTATTGATTTATGTGTTGGATCACAAAATAGACTAGACCAACAGATCCATAATTTCAATTTTAGTTTGGTAACATGGTTGGTTGGTCTTACGACATTTATATCTCATTTTGACCCACGATTTGAAAAGTTGTGAAATTAGATTTTGGGGGCTAACTATGTGAAAACAATGTTTTTTTCAAAAATTTGATATCTTCATAAAGTCTGGAGCGTCAAATTTTATGGGGTAGCATAGTTTGTTACCATTATCAAAATTTCAGATATATCCCGAGGGGTCTGAGAGGACTTAGAATTTTCCAAGTCTCCATAGTTGGTGTATTAAAACTAGTGTGACCGTTAAAGTAGCCCTCTTGGTGCTTAAGTAGAGGGAGCTTTAGTAGCCCTGCCCAGCCTAATAGGTACTACTTTTATGGTAACCTAAGTAATTTAATGCCGACTGCTAAAGCAGTCTAGGGCCTGCTTTAGTGCCCTACAACCAGAAGAGGTACGACTTTAGCAGTTTTCTAGGTGCTTTATAACTGACCACTAAAGTTTCCCAGGGTCTGCTTTAGTGATGTGCTAGATTTTTGTAGCACATTTAAGACTTTTTAAATTGAAATAATTGTAAGTTCTAAAGTAATTATTGGTATTTTTGATGTTATTTCTTAAGATTTTGTAGGAAAGACAAGATGCATTAAAATAAATAACAATGGAGCAAAAGAGCTGAAATCTGAGCAAAAAGAGCAGAAAATATGGCTGACGACAATTGTGATAAGTCGTCAGCCTTGTGATAAGCTATCAGTATTGGCGTCAAACTTAACCAGGGAGTTGTAGTCTGAGAAGCAGTTTTGACGACGTTGGTGATGTGGCATCAAAGTTATGATAAGGCGTCAATAAGGGCGTCAGCCTGAAGCAGAGAGTTAGCAAAAGGAGAAGATATCTGACGAAGATAGTGAAACACCATCAGATCCGTGATGTTGCGTCAGCAACATCATCATCTTTAGATAGAACTTGAAGACAACTGGAGCTAATCTGATGCCATCCGTGATAAGGCGTCAAACCCTTGACGTGGTGTCATCTAGGGCGTCACCTAATCCGATAGTTTTATTTATTTTGCTATTTTATTTCCATAATTAAGTTTAGGTATAAATAGAAGTTTTAAGGGTTTTATTGAGGATCTCTCTAAATCTTGTTTTTGGAACTTGGGAGGAACGTACATTGCCTCATTTTTTTCATTAAGTATTTTTCTTATTTTCCCTTCAACACTTATCAACTATTGTGGATTATTCTCTTGTGAAGAAACAATTGTTGTTTTCATTCATTCGTAAGTTTATCCATACTATCATGAATTTAACTTTTTATTTCGTTCATCAAATCATGAGCGGCTAGTTCCATTAACCCGAGTTATAGGATCCATGGATTAAGGTTTGATATGCTGCTAGGTACTTAAAAGGTTCAAAGAGTAGTAGGACGTCTTGAAATTTTGTTGTTTTAACTTAAAATCTATTGGTTACAAATAATAGGTTATGCCTTAGGTTTATTTGCTTGAACAGAGAAATAGACTAGAGGACGTGAATTATCAACATGGACTCGAAAGCTACCAACCTTCTATTTAACAATTGTCGTAACTGGATTAATCTACCTGAGATAAAATCATATTGGAATAGATAAGTTATCTAAGTTTGAGAGAATTAGATAATAAATTGTCTGGTGAAGTCGAGAGATAAGTCAGATAATATAGTCGTCAGGGATATTCTGTTGTTCCTACTTACTCCAAGAATCTCAAGCATTACCTAGTATCTGTCAATTCCTGAAACCCACAGTGAACATAACTCTGGTTTTCCATTTATATTGATTACAAACATTAATACTAAAACCTCATTTTATATTTTTGTATAATTTGTTTGAATTTAACTTGTAGCTATAATTTCAAACTAGTTTAATCGCCACTCACATTGTTCCCTGTGGATTCGACCCTGACTCCAAAGTTGGGTAAATATATTGACGACAACTGCCTTATACTAATTTGAGGTATAAGTTGGGCGTTATCATTTAGTGGCACTTGTTTGCCATATCTCTAATCTTTTCTTAATTTCTTTCATTATTTTTGAGACTTAGAACTTCGAACTTAAGTTTATGGGCAATTTCTTCTATTTTTAAGCTTGGTTAAACCCCAAATCCCTATTTAAATTATATTTATTCAATTATTATCATATAAAATCTTGTTAAAACTTGAATTTAAATATGGAATTTGGGGATTTTGGCTCAAAAGGCGTAAATTTGTATTTTCTCGATATAAACCAAATTTCAAATCATTTTTACTTGGATTTTTATTATTTTTTTTCATTTAATCATGAAATATATATTTTTGGATGAAATTCTAGTTTTAGCCTTGTTTTTTTAAAAGCCCATTTCAGGGGAGCATTTTGAACACGACCCAAAATAGGATATATGGGTATCTTTGGCTTTTTTTTAACATATAGATTCTATATTTGTGTTTTTATTAATTTTAGGTCTGTTCTTGAGGTGGAAGCTTGGTGTTAAAGGCTTGTTTGTATCCACATAGGTGTTTGAGTTAGGTTATCGCTTAACTTTCTTCAAACTGGGTTGAGTAGTTAATGTTTGTATAAAATCATGTTACAAGTGTTAGAACTAATCATGGAAATGGAATTCCTCTCATTTTGTGCTTATGTGGAGGTTTGTGTTGTGTTATTTAGTGGTTTAGAAACATTAAACGCTATGTATGATCGTGTGGGGTCTTATATGATGTTGTTGGCCTTATGTATGTATATATGATTTATGTTCTGATAAGAAAGCTTAAATTGGAATTTATATGGTATCGTTGGCATATTATTGTGTATTTTGCTCTATTGGCATATGATTACATTGGATTCATGGATTGGTGGAATATTAATTGGATTTTGGCTCACATGGTTTGTCTATTGGTTCTCTTTGGAAATTCTCATTCGTGTTGGTTGTGAGCATTGCATCCTCATACTATATGAACTTGTGAAACATTAGTACCACTGTGGTGAAGCATCCTAGGATCAGACCATTAGAAAATTTCCTAGAATCTTATTTTTAGAACCCATTATGACTCATGATACGATCGTAAGATGGGAAGACCAATCGTAAACTGACCAATATTAATTGGTGGGATGGTATTAGACACTGGAATGGATATGACTTGAGGGTATGGGTCATAAGGCATGGGTACGAGTTGTATAGGTGACTCATAAGGTGGTTAGTGTTTGATCTTCTTGGTGTTACATTCATCCAAGGATATGGATTAAGGGTACAGATCGTATCTTAGATTACAACTTGGTTGGATAAGTTGTATACTGGACAATGTCTAATCCGTGGTTAAGGATTGGTTACGATTGGGAGGGTATCAATCGTAAGCTAGGTTAAGACTCGTAAGGAGCTCAGTTATGACCTTGTGTTGAGTTTTTATGGGATGTAAGTGGGGGTATTTTGGAAATTTCCCTACTTACCTTAATAAGGACCATGACTTATAATGTACTTAGGAGGTTGTTTAATGTATGATTTTATTCTTAAACACTTAGAATCTCTTCCAAAACATATCATAATTCTCTTAAGCGCTTTCGAGGCTAGAGCTAGGGTCTCAACTAAGGGATTACTTTAGGGTTTATATTGATGAATTCTTCCTATCAATATTCTTTTTTTAAGGCATGATTCTATTCCCTACTTGTAATTTCAATTAAAGGCATGGTTATATGGTAGATTTCATGGATTATACTTCTGCATGGTTTTGGTTTTCAATCATCGGTTCGAGGGTTTTGATGTTAAAGGTTTGGTTATGATTTCTTATGGTTTTAACTATGGTTACTATACATTAGTAGTTGTTTTGGGTAATGGAATTGCATGGTAATGGTTTGATGGTAATGGAATTTGGTTTCTTCTATATTACTCCCCCAAGTTGTTTGATAAAATGTTTATAGAGATATGTTCATTGCATTGACTTATGTTAATGGAACTCTTTCTTGTTTTCATCTTATATATGAAGACTTATATATTTTTCAATGGCTTACAAAGGTTAATGGCTAATTGGTAATGCTTATGGAGAACATGGTAGTCCCTTTAGAGGTTAATATGGTAAACGGAAAGGGCTCCGAGAGTCCCTTTAATCTAAACAATTTGGCTATGGGTAATGCTTTGAAGTATGCTGTTATGACGATACCATTGGTTTATCAAATAGGCTTGGTTATTAATGGATAATTAGATTATTTGGACTTGGTTTTAATTGTGCATTAATGGCGAGAAGTGTAAGCTAAGCCGTGGAAGGCGGCAATCCTGGGAGGATTAATATTAGAAATTCATATTGATATAAGAGGTCTTTAATGGCCATGTTCGAGTGTCATATTTATAGTGGATGGATGTACTAGTCATCCCAGGGTTATTTCCTAGTTATGTGGCTACATGCACTAGGATTCTTTCAGCATGGGGAGCTGAACCTATATGGCCAGTGGGTGGTAGGATGGCTAAGCTATACAACCCAGGTTAAGGTTTTCAAATGGCATGCCAAACCCAGTCCCTTTTCCCAGCACTTATATATATATATGTATGGTTGTTTGCATTGGATTTTTTTACTTGGTTTTGGTAAATTGCATTACTTTATCCTTATCCCGAGATTCATGATATTGTTTACCAACTAACCCATCTAGGGACGGCTATATACCCACTCTATGAAGGAACTAGACGTTTGATTCCTCTTTCATAGTACTTGTTCAGGAATAGCTTATTTGACTGAAGTGGTGAGCTTCCATCCTTTCAGAAGGCATCATTTCATGTAAGACATTCTTAGACATTTTATTTTCTTTTTGGATATTAGTTTTGACTATAGTTAGGGTCATAACCCAAGCGGATATTTATATTCTTTTGGATAAAGGCTCTATGGGACTTCTAGGGGTTAGAATGGGCATGATCAGTATTAGTGTCAGCTTTGGCATTGGAATAAGATAGGAGGATGACACCATTGAACATAATTTGTCACTATTCTATTGTATTATATTTTGGGTTTGACATTCATATTATGTCTCGATATTCTCTTCAGTTTAGTATTGTATGAATAGTTGGTTTGGTATGGACAAACTTGGTTCGGTCGATCATGGTTTTGACCCTATCCTAAAGTCTTTATGAGATCATTGTGCAATCTTTTGATATCCAAAAAATTCAGCTAATCTAAGGCTTTATAAGGTGGTTGGGTTGGGTTAATGGGGTGGTCCCCGATCCTAGGTGGACTTGGGATGCCCATTATGAAAAGTCCCCTGTCTGGACTGCGTCATGTGAAAATACTGGAAACACTACCTTGTGACATTTTTCATTTTTATTGACCCTTTATCGAGGGATGTGCTGAAGAGAAGTCATGCATATTGGTATTGGATATTGGAATGTGTATGGTGTGTGAACCCCTCATGGGTCCTACCTTAAAGCATAAATTAGTAGATACATATGGAAGTGTTTTGACAACCGAAAGCATCCCATCATCATTTTCATCTTCATTGCATTCATACATACTCTGTTGCTCATTCTATGTTTTATTATTGTCCTTAATATGATATATATCTATTTTTACTTCTTTCCTATACTTATATATGGTATACAAGAATATTTGTTCTTCTTTCTCGTATTTGTGTATATTATATATGTATATTATGGAACTATTAGTGGAGAAAGTGTGGGCTACCAATTGGGATATTTTTTTTATTATAGATGATGTGTCCATAGTATGTATTTTACATGCTTTATTATCTACTTAGCTCTGTCGGCTTGTGATTTCTACTAAGTACGAATGAACTGTACTTACCCCTACTATCCCCTTTCAGTACAGATAAAAGTATGAATGCACCTCTCGGTAGCTGATTTAAGTGGTATCTAGAGTATATTCTTAGAGTTTATCTAATACTTCTTATCTATTTCATGTCTTGTTTGGTATTTTAAGATAGATTATGATCCTTTTGATCTATTATTGTATCTTTGAAATTTGCGATATATTTTGTTGTTATTACACTGTAACACCAGGTTTGGGATATTTTATGTTATCTTTGGTTTTGTACTTCTGCTAATATCATATTTGTGTGGTTTGTTTTCGCTCTAGAATCCTTGCCTTGAATTTTCATATAGATTTCTCATTTAATACCAGTTTGAGTGATTGGCTTACTTGTCAAGCCTTGTCGTGACAATTTCCATCATTAACCTTAGTTTTTGGGTCATGACAAATTGCTATTAAAGAAGCAAAGTTTCATTAGTCTCATTAGTTTAAGAATAGGGTGTCTAGTAGTGTCTTGCAAATCGTTACATAGACATCTGTATCTTTCTTTAAGAGGCTATAAGATATCTTTAGGAATTTTCCCATATTTCATCCTATATCATGTGAATCTTTCACAACTTATGTTCAAATTATATTTCACTTTTTTCTATGCAGACGGTTGGGACTAAATCCTATGAGGCTAAATATAATACCCCGTATTTTTGTGCTAGAATTCTAACCATCGTTCCTGCGCGTCTAAGCTCTAATTCAAGTGATTCTCATGTGAATACAAGTTTCATGATCATTATCCTAGTCTATGGAGTAGTTTAGAGGTGGAAAATGTGTATAGCAATGACATAGAACAAGGTTGAGCTAAGACCAATTGATTTATCCAAAGTTTGACATTTGATTCTACAAGGGTCAACTTCAAACGTGAATGTCTCTTAATATACATGGAATTTTTCATCCCAAAACCTATCAAATAGTAGATAATTGAATTAGCTTTCCAATGATACCAATTTCATCAAAATCCGACACCCGAGCAAGGAGTTATGGCTTTGCGAAGTAGAGTGCGTCGCCTAACCAATCGCACATGGCTACTGGAATATGTGTGCGATAAGTAATGCGGTGCATACTTAAATGTGTGCGATAAGCAATGCGGCGCATACTTAAATGTGTGCGATAATAAATGCGCCGCATACCTCACTTCCAAGTGTCAAAAATACCCCTATATATGTCTATAACACGGGATTTAACTCCCATAACACCAAAATAAGTTTACTTCTCTCAAAATTACCAAGAATATTCATTAGGGTTTCAACCTAAAAATTCAAATATCTCAAGACTCAACCATGAGTTTTCAATAATTCTTCGAGGTTCGGAATCCCCATTCTGAGGGCTACAAGAAGCACCTATTATTTTCACGAATAGAGTCCTAAGGTTAAGAGTTAATCCAAAGCTTCAATTTCAAGGTATGTGGGGTTTTTCAACAAGAACACCCTTTCGTTCTTGTGCCCAAATTGATTTTTCTTTTATGAATATACATGATTTTACATGTTTTGATATGAATTTGAAGCATGAATTTATACCCTATATGGTTTTACATGAGATTATGATAATCTCTATGTTTTGAAAGTTGAATTGAATGAGAATGATGACATTTTTGTACATAAAGCTGAATTTTCCAGATTTTAAAGTAAGTTATATATATTTATGATGAAAAGCATTAATCTTAAGAAAATTTAGTATGATTTTGATGTATGAGACCTTGAGTCCTAATTGGGATTGTACTTTGAGAAATTATGTGCTGTAAGCACAATGAGATTTGAATCCCAAAGTTAATTTTTTTTACCAAGATGTATGATTATAATGCTGAAATTTTAAGTTTTAAGTGATTATTTTTGTGCTTATGTCATAAAGTATGAAACTTTGGAAGGTTTTATGGTGATATTGATGTATGGGTTTTTGGAACCCTATTTGAGATTATTATTTTGAGAAAATCATGTGTTATCGACACCTTGAGTTTAAATAATTTGAGATGATAAAGAAGCTTTGACATTTTGGTCATAAAAAGGGTTGTTTTTGAAACCGAGATGAGAAAAGAAATTCACTTTTATTGATTTATTATGAAAGGGGTAGCATGATGGCTCCTGTTGTGAATTTTTGAAATATTCATTAGTGGATTTTCTTTTGAAAAGATCTGAGCTAAGTGCGGGAGTAGTCTTTAGCACCGAGCGGGAGGTATAGCAGGATTGGTACTTCCCTAGAACTACATGCCCCCATAGGTTGTGAGCCTGAGACTGATTTATATATAGTGATCACTAGTGAATAAACAATTAAGGTCCTACTCCGATGGAAAGGATAGGACAGATCTCCCCAACTTGGGTTAGACGTTGGACTCCATGTAACTCACATGGTTTATGTCGGTTATGAGAGACTCCCAATGTGTGTGTGTGTATTCTCCTATCTAATATGAAAAGTCTTATTCTTCTATTTGAGATGAAAACAAATTTGTTTGAAAGACTGAGTTTGAGAAAGTCATTGTTTTTGAAAGATTTAATGAACATATATTCCAAAGAGAATTGTTACGAGATTTGATTGCTTTGATGATTTGTAATCGGGATGGAAGTGAATTGAGATTTATTATGATGATTCACACGTTTCACCCGATATATTTTACTCTCTTATGATTATGATGATTTTAATTCGAGCTAAGTAAGTCATTTATATCAACATGCATAATTTTATAAACTGTGATGATATTAAGATATTATTTTATATATGCATTGCACCCCCATATGCTCGGTATGTTTCCGTGGTACTGACCCACATATTCGTATGTGGGCTACATTTTCTCAAAATATAGGTACAAGGTATAGTGTACATCTTTAGATTCAGTCAGTTCGTGGCATCCAGTCAGCAGGTGATGAGTCCTTTTGATTCAAGGGATTGAGTTAGTTATACAGTTCGAGAAGTGTTCTACTTTTTTTATTCAGTCTTATTGAGTTGGGTTAGTCGGGAGTCATGACCCGGCTACCTATAGTTAGTACTAGTAGAGGCTTCATAGACAATCAGTAGAAGTTAATGTATTCCGTTTTAGTTTTGGTTGTAAAAGAAGAGTTGTAATCTTGTAAATTCAGTTTTGTATCTATCATATTCAGAAAAGAGTTATTTTCCGCAAATTTGTATAGATTTATACTTTTTGTTCAGTTTCTTATGTGTTATGCCAGTAGAAGGGTTATCTTGAGCTCACTTATGATCCTAAGCACCGTTTGACATCTTGGGACCCGATTTTGGGGCATTATACTAAAGATATAGAGCTTTCTTCCAAGAAGGAGGTTCAGTCTAGAGGGAGAGTTTCAAGCCATGGATGGGATCAGGTAGTGGATGGGCACGATGATCTGCATCCGATAAAGGTAGTATTAGGGGGTTTCTCCTGAGCCTCAGGTTGAGCATGCTAGAGAATGGGGCCTAGTCTAGTTCCACATAGTTTTTCTACCCCAATCTCGAAGGGGTTATTAATTTTCCTGCTTACCCATTTGGAGGGCATTTCCTTGAGTGCACTTGGTTTTCCTGCAGATCTAAGCATTATAACTATATTTGTGCCATAATATACCTATGACGTTACTTAAGTTTTTAGTTTGGATCCTCTAGTGATATAGACATATGTTATCCGTAGTCGAAAGACTTCAAGTGTTGTTCCTCCTTATGTGTTGGCATCTATGTATGGTATTGTGAGATTAAGAGTTCAGTATTCTTCTATGTTACCTTATTAGGTGGGATCTCAGCTAGCTAGATTCACTATGGCTCCTATTATTGCGAGTATAGTTATGTCTTTTGAGGATCAGAAGAGATTTGAGAGATTGACTCATTTGGGTCCTTCTTGGTTCAGTGGTGCTATAACAGAAGATGCATATGAGTTCTTGATTGAATATCGTGAGAAGTTTCATAACCTTAGTTCTCTTGAGTTTTTTGGGGTTGCTTACACTATTTACCAGTTGACAAGTATAGCCAGAGATTGGTGGAGGTCACTTGTTAGTTACCTCTTAATTCTCCCGAGATGACTTGGGATCAATTTATTGATGGATTTTTGGATAGTTTTGTTTTATATTATTTAAGCAAAAAATAAGAGATGAGTTTGATCACTTATAGCAGGGATCCATTACTGTTATAATATATGAGGTATGCATCCATGCCTTGTCTAGATATTTTTATGCCAGTATTTTGAACAGGTTTGAGAAGATTCAAAAGTTCATAAAGGGGTTGGATGTTTCTCTTCAGTTAGCTACAATTTAGATGATGGTGTATGGAGTATCATTTTAGAGTATAGTGCATCATGATAGGATGACTGAGTCTATTCTTGAGGATTTTAGGGATTTTCCAAGATGGTGTGCTATTAAGGAAATTTCAAAGGTCAACCTCCTCAAGGCAGAGATTCTAGAGGTTTTCATAGGTGTCATAGTAAAATAGTACAGGCAGCCTTATAGGGTTTAGGAAGTAGGACTTCTATTTCAGTAGCTTTAGGTGATCGTTCTAGATTAGTTGTACCTCTTCCTATTAAGTTGATCCATAAAGGTTTCTTTTTGTATGATGGGTTGGCCATTTAGACAAAGACTGTCCTTATAATTTATTCATGGTTGCTCTTATATCAGCTGTGATAGGTAAAAGTTTTACTAAAGGTGCACACTGTAGTGGTAGTGCTTCTTGGGGTGGTTATTATGGGGATACCCTGTAAGGTAGTGGTCGTGGACAATGCTACATTACACCGGCTAGACTAGAGAGTGTCTTTCAATGCTATCATCACAGGTATCATAAATATTTTTTTAGATCTGCATTTGTATTACTTGATCTGATGTTGACTTTCTTCTATGCATTTATATATTTTATTTTGGATTTTCATTCTGCTAGTAAGCCTCTTTCCATGCCTATCCATGTATTTACCACTATAGGAGACTCTTTTGTAGTGGATTGGGTGCACCGATCTTGTGTTATAACTTTGGTTGGGTGTGAGACTTGGGTAGATAAGATTGTCCTGCATATGGTAGATTTTGAGGTTATCTTGGGAATGGATTAGTTAGATCCTTATCATGCTGTCCTAGACGGTTATGATAAGACTATGACCTTAGCTTCACTGGTGTTCCAAGGATAGCTTAGAAGGGTGTACGCCATTTGAGTCCTAAGAGAGTTATATCTTTTTTTCAGGCTTGTCATTTAGTTAAGAGGTGATGTTTGTTGTATTAAACTTATATTCGTGATACTAGTGCTACTTTACCTTCTTCTTTGGATTATGTACATATTGTTTGTGAGTTTATAGATGTTTACCCTATGGATTTGCCTGGTATTCCTCCATATTATGAAATTTACTTTACTATAAATGTTGAGATGGGCTCCAAGCCCATTTTTGTTCCTTTTTATACGATGGCCCCACTAGAGTTAAAGAAATTAAAGAATCAGTTTCATGAATTATTAGACAAGGAATTTATCCAACCTAGTGTATCACTTTAGGGTGCGGCTATTATGTTTCTGAAGAAATGGATGGGTATATCCATTTGTCTATTGATTACTTATAGTTAAACAAAATGATGGTTAGGAATAAGTATCATTTTCCTCATATTGATGATTTATTTAATCAACTTTAGGGTGTTTTGGTGTTTTCAAAAATTGATTTGTGATCCGGGTACCACTAGTTAAGGATTAGGGCTTTAGACATTCCAAATACACCTTATAAGACTAGATACATTCATTATGATTTCTTAGTCATGTCCTTCAGGTTGACCAATGCCCCAAGTGCATTCATAAATTTGATGAACCAGTATTTTGACTGTATCTTGACTCTTTAGTCATTGTATTTATAGATGATATCTTAGTTTATTTTAAGAGTGAGTTGGACTATGAAGAGTATTTATGGATTGTGCTTTAGAAAGTGAGGGATAAGAAGTTATATGCTATGTTTTCTAGGTGTGAGTTTTAGTTGGAGTCTGTATCTTTATTGGGTTATGTGGATATCAAGTATGGTGTTATGGTCGATGCGCCAAGATTACAGTAGTTCGTGATTGGGCTAGGCAAACTTCTCCTTTCGAGATTCAGAGTTTTATTAGTTTAAAAGGCTACTATCAATGCTTTGTTGAGGGTTTATCATCTATTGTGGCTTCATTGACCAAGATGACTTAGAAGAAGATTTCCTTTTAGTGTTTTAATTCTTATGAGGCGATCTTACCAAATCTTAAGGAGTTACTAACATCAGTTTCTATCTTGACTTTGCCCAATAAGGGTGTGGGTTTTACCATCTTTGGAGATGCTTTAAGTATTGGGTTAGGTTTTTTGTTGATGTAGAAGGATAAGGTGATTGCGTATGCTTCTCATTAGTTGAAGCCCCATAAGAGTAATTACCCTACCAATGATTTGGATTTGTGCACGATTATTTTTTCTTCGAAGATGTGGAGGCACTACTTGTATGGAGTTCATTGTTAGATTTTCTTGGATCATCGTAGCCTTTTGTATTTATTCATACGACAAGATCTTAATATAAGGTACCTTTATTGGCTTTAGTTGCTTAAGGATTATGATCTTACTATACTTTATCATCTAGGAAAGGCTAATGTGGTTATGGATGCCTTGAGCCAAAAGTTTATGTGCCATTGTTTTTTAGAATTTACAATTCTTAAACTTGGAATATATGCATGTACTTAAGGCTATTTTGTTAGATATTATGTGTTTTTGGAGTGATTTTGTAGGAAACTAGGTGTTGGAAGCTAATCTGAAGAAAACACAATGAAATACTGAAAAATGACCACCTACCTAGGCACCTATGCCCTATAGGTACCACCTAAGGGATAGGTGTCATAACTTGAGTTTCTAAGAGTGTTTTTTGGGCGCCACTTACGGCCACCCATCTAAGGGGTGTAGATGCCACATATGGCCCGTAGGTTGCTGACTACTCACTTTTACTGAATTGTTTCGAATTAATTTCCTAGGTTTTCCACATAACCTATATATACTCCTATGATATTTTTGTCATTATTACTTACGTTAACTCAAGTTTTTCTCTTTTGTTTTGGATTTGATTTCTAGGATTTCTATGTAATCGATAAATACCCTTTTTGACTTTCTTTAGTGGGGGTGCTAGTTTCGACCCTAAGAGGCTAGATTAGGCCCTTTGAGGATAAGTTTACATCATATACTATTACAAACATCTTTTGATTCAAAGATTGACTTGTAATCTTAGTATTCTTGTGTTCTTATTTTTTGGGTGAATAATTGATCTAAGACTTTGTGTTTTGTTCTTTAATTATTTTAAGATTAGTTGTATGATTTTGTTTATGAATTTCATGAATTATCTCACAACTATGAGCGACTAATTCCCTAAGCTATGGTTGTGGGAACCTTGGTAAATTAATGAAATAAAGGAAGGACTAAGTCATTCTTGATAACGATTCTTTCATGTCTTATGGTTTTCTTTGAGTTAGTTGATTTGTTAGTGGTGTCCAATGTTAATATCTCACCTTTATTCCCTACAAACAAGAGAGGGAGGTAAAGATTGGGAAAATTAGAGCATAATAGTCATTTGAATTTAATTATCAAAATAAGCTAATCATAACTATCTACATAAGACAATTGTCTTCATCTAATCAACTTGAGACCTAGAGGAGATAGTTGAAATTGGGGTCCACGACAAGGGTTAGTAGTGCGAAACTTTGAGACTAATGGGAGATAAGTGAAATTCACCAAAGTGTATTGAGAGGCTACTGGTGATACATAACTTGTCAGATTCTCCATGCAAGGTATTGGAATAGTTCGACTATGCTTGATAAATCTATGGAGTTAGAAGCCAGGGGAACACAAGCCTAGTGTTCTTAGATTTTGTTTTACAATCAAGAGCATCCAATTGTTGTTTCTTTTTACTACTCCAATAAATCGCCCTATTTACCTTCTTGTACTGCCTGTTGATTTCAGCAAGTTTGAGAGATAGTTCCACGTATTCCCTATTGGTTCGAACCCAACCTTAGTTGGCTTACTATATTTTGTATCAATTGTTTATACTTCTAAGGAGGTGTACTTTTGGGCCAAAATTTTTTTTGGTGTTGTTGTTGGGGAATAAGGTTGCCGATCGATTGATTAAAGTTGTTGAAGTTTTTGAGTTTTCTTTTCTTATATTTTGCTACCCTTCTGGATATGACATATTTACAAAAGGAAGTATGAAGTGATAATGACACCTTGTATTAATCCTTATCCTTTTGATATAGTGCAATAATGTAGGGGTATGATAGATATATTGATGGAGCATGCTAGACACGTTGATGCTCCTAGCAAAAGAAAAAGAGGATTTCAATCAAATGGTTGACAGGTTTGGCTTTGATATTCACAACTTACAAATATAATTAAATGCAAAGGTGGATGCACGGTACGCCCAACAATTGACTTATGGGTTTGTGAGGCTAAAAAACGTCTTATAAGCCTAATTGAGGAGCTAAAATTGGATGATTCAACACTTGATTAGAATTTTGTGGATGGTGTCACTAGTTATATGGGAACACTAGAGTTATGTGATGATGTAAACAAGAATGGAATTCATGAGTTGGAACATATTGGAGCTCATTCTAAACATTTTTCTATATTATGTTTGGTTAGATAGATATTTGCCGAGCCATCCGAGATTATAGAAGAGTGCATAGAGGAGGAACAATATGTCTATATTCTTCAATTTGTTATGCCAAATTTGAAATAGTACATTCTTCACTTGAGGGCGATGAGTTGCAATATGTCATATCTATTGTTTGGTTCCTTTATTTTTATACCACCGCCCCTAGAGCGTTGTAAAAGACTAGTGAAAAATTATGGGTCCAATTTATATGTTCAAAGTTGAAAGAAAAATTAAAGTCCATCCCTTTAGGTACCTTGATAAAGTCTGAGTAATCAAGGTACCCATGGGCTTGTTGGTGAAATCTAAGTAACTAACATAGCCACATCATGTCATAAGTGAAATAAGTTTGTGATGGGAGGCCACCCATGGTATTTGGTTTTTTGTACATTCATGTGACTATTGTGATTGATGTCGGATCTCCGTACCTATGGTGCCGCGGGTATGTTCCTAACTTTCTTATTTTGTAGTGGGTTAATGCATTGGGGACAATGCATGATTATAAGTAGAGGGTAGAACTACTTGTGGGTCTAGATGTCGTTTTGGGTATTCTGTTACGCTGCATTTTTTTACCAGAGTCTTGTTCTTAGTAGCATTGGCATTTTGTATTGTGTTGCTTATATTTAAATAGGAGAAAAATATGTATCTAATGCAGTTAATGTATTTTTTTTATTTTTGAGAAAATTAATACAACTTTGAAAAAAAATTGAATTGTGTGATGTGTATATTTATGAGAACATTGTGAATCTTATTATGACATTAGAATTAGGGACATAATATCATAGCTAATAATTGCATGAATTAGATAGGTAGTAGCTTATGATACAACCTTATGCTATGTGAGTGTGAGATACTCCTTTATTTCCTTGTGTTGAATCCAGAACTTGCTTGGTTAGACTTGCCTAGGTTGTAGGATAGTTGGTTAGAAATGGATCATAGGTCATTAGAAGTCTACTTTGAGCCTGAATGACATTTCATATGTGAATAAGTATACCTTGATCACTAGTTTAAGCCTGTATAGCCTATTTTTCTTATATAACCTTTCACCTTCCTATTTTTGTTACAATGAACCTATTTTGGCCCTGATCCTCCTTAGACATTGTGTATCTCAACTCAGGCAAATTGCCTAGGTTGAGGGTGTCTATCATAGGGTGCGTAATATGAAACAGATATGAAGAAAGGAAAATAAGAGAAAAGAAAGTAGGAGTGGGTGTGGTAGAAAAAGAAAAGAAAAAATTGAAAAAAAAGGTATAAAAAAACCACGCCAAACTTGAATATTCAATAAAAGAATAAAAAGGAAAAATAAGGCTGGAATAAGAGAGAATTAGTTGTTCATTTGACACCAAAGTAAGTGTAGTTCCAAGAAAGCTCAGTCACTAAAATGTCCATATACGCCATGCCAACCCTAGGCTTACATTACAAGCCAAGTGAAGTCCTACAATGATCCTAGCCTGGCTATCTTAGTTTTAAGGTAAAAAATAAGGGCAAGCCCATGGTATTTGATGCATATTATTAGAACTTCTCTTATGAGTTTGAGTATCTCCTGATAGTCCCTACAGTGACATGCATGATTTTATATAAATGATTTGGACTCCTTTGGTTTTAGGGCACATGGGTTGTATTACTAGCTTCTTACTTGTTTGGGTAGTTTAACTTGTATATGTGCATGATTGTTTATTGCTAATATAATGCCATATGATGATTCCCTTGGGTCACATTGGTGTTTTTGATACATACACACAGTTAGTTTTGAAAACTTAAAGTAGGAGGGGTGATGTTTTTAAGCTAAATTTGATGATTGACTACTGATAACGCTCAATCTACAGCTCTCGTAGGAGTGTAAAGCGGTCGTTGTCAAATATATAACCCAACTGGGTTGGGTATCGATCCCACAGGGAATAGCTTGGTCAACAAGTAAGCAAAGATTACTAGACTTTTAGTGCAAGTCTCGTAAAAAGGGGGGAGTTTTGTCGTGCAAGTAATGTAAACAAAATAATAAAGTAAAAGCAGAAAATAGAAGAGTAAAAACGGTTTGCTTGGTTGGTTGTTGAACAATGAGAATTGAGAAGTTGGGGTTATGTCCACCTTATGAGTTGTACGTCTCTATTGGCTATGAGTTATGCGGAATTCAGACATGCATGTGCTTATAGAGAATTGTATTCGATGGTAAATCCAAGCGTCTTTCGACCTCAACAAGGACTATTTCACTTTAACTCTTTCGAGCTTAAAGGGTATCTAACGGTACAAATTCTCCAAGAGGTTAATCCAGTTACGACACTAACTTTTTAATAGGGGATGGGACCCTATTACCTTGACATTATCTCTTTTCCAGACATATAACTTTTCTTTCGAACAAGTTAATGCTATACTGGCGTTATTCTATATGTTTGCAACCACAAGAATTTAAATTAAGATGAAGAGAGTAATGATATAAGCAACATACGTGTCAAGAATTCACAAACTCATAGCAATAGATAGTATCTCATAAGGCTTCAATAACCCCAACAGAGAGGTTTAGCTATTCATGAGTGCGATGGAAATCACAATAGACATTATCATTATACCACAATAACAGATCTCACGTGTAGTATGGTGTGGTGTTAGGCGTGAATTCCTTGCAAAATAGCGATTCTGTTGTTGTAAAATTAAAAGTCGAATAGATGAAAAATAATGTCAACAATGAATTAATAAAGAGAATTGTTTTGATGGATGAATGGATGGTAGATGGATGGGAATTGATGGAATGGGGGAATTGTGAGGAATGAATTAAAATCTCTAGCAAAATAGGGTATTTATAACACCCATATCCTATTCCTACTAAGCTACTGCATTACTTAAACCAATCCTACTAGGTTAATGTATCATTATCCTAATCCTACTAAGTTACTGCTAGTCCCCAAAGTCTTCAGAATTGCTGTTTTTGCCCGGGACAGATTTTCCATGCGCCACTTTTGGTCCTTGGCGTCCAAGCTTTGCTTTCCTTCTTTTGTGAAGCTTTCTTTGGCGTCAAATTATCCATAAAATGCTTAATTCTGCATCATTTATTCCTGAAAACTTGCTAATCACGTTTGTTAGCCCACTTACAGGAAAAAGGACTAAAAGTGCATGAATTATATATTTTGTCCTCAAAACTTAGCTAAAATATGGGTCAAATATAGCACTATAGGCGTGTAAATTCGCCTATCATCAAGACCACACACTTAAGGCTTTGTTCGTCCTCGAACAAACTATCATGTCAATCTAAACATCTACTAGGGATTTCACAGTAACAACACAAAATATTCATCAAGACAAGCGCAACAATTATCAACAAAGAGTAGTTTTCTGATCATTAGTAGAAACAATCCAACCTCCAACATAGACTCGTGATGATGGTCAATTCGTATTCAAAAAAGTTAAGGCATAGAGAATCATACACAACTACCCAAAACTTATCAACCATGTGTGTCTCACAATATATTACCCATAATCACTCACAAGTATCGTCTATTTGTCGAAACATGGGTAGAAGGGTGTCCTTGCTCTCGCTCTCACAAAGAATTCATATGCTGCAACTGATGAACATAGGCTTGCCCTTAGTGTAATGCTCCACTAAATGTCAGAATGCTAAGCTTAGGATCAAATAGGTCTTCTACAGGTTGTAATGTAGGCTAAGGGATGGGTAGGACTATTTTGGCCAGAAATAGTGACTATGTTCCTAAGCGCTTTAATACATCACATTATGCCATTAATATTTTCTTTCAAACAACCTTTCTTCTTTCTTTTATTCTACCACCCTTTTTCTCCTCTTTTGTTTTTTCAATTTTAAACACAACTAACTTTTTAGTTTTCCTTTCCTTTTTCTTTTCATAACATACCTCTTATGATAGCAATTTTTTTTCATAACAAATTCAAGCACCATTACATTCTAAAGCATCATACTCACCCAATTTCCTCTTATTTTGTCACATGACTTTACACTTTTAAAGCACTTAGGAATTTGGACCGAATTATGGTCTTGAAGAAATGGATTAGGCTTACATATGAGGTTGTCAAAGAAAATAGGCTAAAGGCTCAAAAGGGTTTAACTAGGATAATGTCCACGGTTAGGTACAAGGAAGGTAAACAAGTATAGGTTGCCAAAGAAATGCCTAAATCATCTCCTAAACTTACACTCTTTATTTTCGCTTTACATACATACCAGGCAAGTTCTAGCATCAGCCACAAGCACAGAATATACTATTATCTCACACACACAAGGCACATGGTCGACTTTATTGGGAGTAGTATAGACTCTCGACTCAACAGATGAAGGAATTGAACCATATAATATCACATAGTGAGTCACAATTAGAGCCTAAACGTCTCAATAGTCATGATTTTAGCACAAACTTTTGTTATAATCTCACGCTGCCTATTAGAATAATTTCATGCAAATCTAAGTAAAAAAAAATTAACTACTAAAAAAAAATGAAAAACAAAAATGAAAAACGAAAAAAAAACTAAAGCATAAATGCAAATGCGGATAGAGAAGTATAGCATGCAATACCAGCACCCCACACTTAGACGGGACACACTGCCCTCAGTAGAAAATAAATAAGAACAATCTGGTTAGTCGGACTCCTCCTCTATGTCTGGGGTCATACCCCCTTCGTCGGAAGCAACATTGGAGTCGTCGTCATCAGAATTCTCTTCCACGTCGGAGTCTGGCATTCGTCGATCATCATCGATTGGCACATCGTCATCAAGAGGTTTCTCAAAATATGTACCTACTCCACACATCTCCCTTGCATGCACATTCATTGGATAGTCATGATCCAGCTGTTGGAGCTCTGCAGCAGTTGGAACACGACCTCCGCTCATCATTGTAAACCGAGTCATGCCATAAAGATGGTGAAAGAAACTCTCATCCCGAGCATGTCTCTCTGCCGTAGTAAGGTTGATGCCATGTGTTGATTCAGCATCTTTGACCTTTGTGAGGTCAACCTTCTTCGGATTGTGTGGGAGTTTATGATCAGCCGGCTCCTCTTCGATGTCCTCCTTCCTCAAGATTGCAGTCAACAGATTGCCGAAGCTAAAATAGTACCGCTTGTGTAGCCTAGCCTTCCGCATTGTAGATCGAATGATTGCCCCAATGTTGATAGGGACATTCGTCATCAATGCATATACCAAACACACTCTATCTCTTGTTATTTTGGTGTATTGCATCCCTGGAATAAGGCAAGAGTTGACTATACGCAACCATATCCTTGCTTCCCTATTCAAAGGAGCATATGGGAAGGTGTTGTGTCGTCCGGTGTCTTTATGTCTGCTCCACCTTGCCATGGATCTAGTTCCACAAAGTGTGTGTCGAATTGCTCTATATGGAGTTCTACTGTACAGATCTTTGAATGGTGATGTATCGACTGAAGCCAAGCCAAGAAAGGAGTTGAAGAAATTCGCATTGAGTTGTAAAACTTAGCCCCGAATCTTGACTTCGCTGCCTGTGGTTTTCGGCGACCAGTTGTCATAAAATTCTCTTGTCAAATCGAGATTGCATTCTCCCATGTCTCGGAAGATGAAATCAAGATGTAATGCAATGATCTTGGCAAGCATGCACGGTTCTTTCTTTGCTAGGCTTTCCTTGTTTATCAAGTCCACATGAACATATTTCTTCTCTTTGTTGTTCCTATACTATTCCTTTGCTTCCTCCTCTAAAACCCATTTAGTTCCGAACATGCGGCGTGGTATTTGCATTGAGGATGATTCTCCTTGCTTTTTTCGGCCTCTTTTCTTGCCCTTTTGGGAAGTGGTTGCCTTATCTTTGCCTTGTCTTGCTTTGGGTGCCATTGTACCTGAGACTTAGAACAATGTTCATGTTAGCATCATCTCGATGGATACAATCTATACATAAGCAATAGGGGTACCACCCCACACTTAGTTCGTTGATACAACTTAGTGAAGTGAAAGTGGTCGATTACTTAGACTTCATCGACATACGTTTTAGGTGATATATTCCAACAATCAAATCAGAGATGTCACACTTCTTTTAATCTTTGCAATACTTTCATGATGGATATAGCAAGACTACTACATAGGGATTACATGAAGGTATAGTATCTAACAATAATCACAACCTCCTATGTTGGTAGGCAACCATAAATCTTACTCCGATGAACAAGTCATTCCAACATGTAAGTATTCAAGTGACAAGATTATGCAATGTTAATGACTATGGCAATTCCGCAAGTAGTATAACAATGCATCAAAATCAAATTCAATTTGGAAACAAGTTAAGATTATCCTAACGGATATGTTCACTCACTTGGTTATGTATCAACAATTCAAACACATTCACATCACCAATACTTCTTCAAGATTTAGCAATTCATAATAGACGTAGTAACGTAGTACTTATGAAAAATAAATTAGGAACAAAAGAGTACTTACGTGATTGAAGCCTTTGGAGATGTTCTTGTGAAGAAATAGAGCAAAAGAAAAATTTTTCAGAGGATTTGGATGCTATGGGCGGCGCCTAAGGTAGGTTTTCAATGTGTTTATGCTTTAAGACTAAGTCTCCTATTTATAGACCCAAGTTGGGTCGGGTTTTTACCCATTTAAAATTGGATTTGGAGACAAAAAGTGACTATAGGCGGCGCCTTTAGCTTTGCCTATTCTTGGCATAGGCGGCGCCTTTTGCAAAGCCTTTGGTGAGCATAGGCGGCGCCTATTGCAAAGACTTTAGTGACCATAGGCGGCGCCTTTAGCATGACATATGAGATTCAGAGACAAAAGGCTTTAGCATAGGTGGCGCCTATGCTATGGCATACTTGAGCATGGGCGGCGC
The DNA here is from genome assembly GCA_030864225.1 of Capsicum baccatum var. pendulum. NCBI lineage: Eukaryota > Viridiplantae > Streptophyta > Magnoliopsida > Solanales > Solanaceae > Capsicum > Capsicum baccatum. The sequence goes on along the minus strand of CM061556.1, from coordinate 166,561,424 downwards.
CTATGCTATGGCACACTAGATTCCGAGACCTTAGGCCATAGTATGGGCCTTGCCTTGTTCGTGGCCTAGTTTTACCTAGGCCTAGCCTTGTTCGATGCCTATATTTTCATGAGCAATGCTCAATCCATAGCCTTTTGCATCTTTATTTCTAACTTACCACCTTTAACATGCAATACGTCCAAATCGTAATTTGCAACCGATCTCCTCGTTTCATACCTCTTGCACCTATATTTGCTCAAAACCAATAAAAATGATTAGAACGATGGGTTGCCTCCCATCAAGAGCCTTAGTTTTGGTCGTTGCACGACTCTTCTTTTTGGATTTTTATTTATCAAAGGCAAAAGACAAAAAAGTAAAAAATAATAAAGGATGGGTTGCCTCCCATCTAGCGCCTTATTTATTGTCGTGGCACAACATAGTTACCTCAAGTACTTAGACTTCATCGAGATAAGTGATGGCCATATAATTTATCAAATTAAGAGGACCGATATAGGGTTTAACTCGTTGGCCCTTCACTTTGAAGACAACACCATTATTGTCTTCCAACTCAACTACTCCAGACGAGTAGACTTGGATAAATTTGTATGGACCAGACCACTTGGACTTTAACTTACCTGGGAATAACTTCAATCTGGAGTTGAAGAGAAGCACCATATCATCCTTTTGAAAGTTTTGTCGAACAATCCTCTGATCATGATACTTTTTCATCCGCTCCTTGTATAGGTCTGATCTTTCATATGCATGGAGACGGAATTCGTCCATCTCGTTCAGCAGCTCCATTCTCAGGTTCATTGCATCATCCCAATTCACATTCAATCGCTTTAATGCCCACAATGCTTTATGCTCAAGATCAATGGGTAAGTGGCAAGCCTTCCTATAGACTAGTTGATAAGGGGACATGCCAATTGGTGTATTGAATGCAGTCCTATAGGCCCATAGTGCATCGTCCAACTTCCAAGACCAATCTGTCCTATTAGCATTTACCGTTTTAGCAAGGATTTGCTTGATCTCTCGGTTGGAAACCTCTACCTGGCCGCTAGTTTGTGGGTGATAAGGCGTGGCTACCTTATGTTGCTTGACACCATATTTTGCCAACACAAATTTGAATAGCTTATTGCAAAAGTGAGATCCTCCATCGCTTATGATAGTACGTGGTACTCCAAAGCGAGAGAAGATATTCCTTTTCAAGAATGCTTCAACACACTTTTCTTCATTGTCGGCCAACGCTATAGCTTCAACCCATTTTGAGACATAATCTACAGCAGCTAGGATGTACTTCATTCCAAACGAATTTACGAATGGACCCATGAAATCAATACCCCATACATCAAAGAGCTCTACTTCAAGAATTTTTGACATGGGCATCTCATGGTGTTTCGAAATAGCACCTTGTCTTTGGCATTGGTCGCATCTTCTAACAAAGTCGTAGGCATCTCTAAATATCGAAGGACAATAGTATCCACTTTGTAATACCTTTCTTACTGTCCGATTACCTGCGTGATGTTCTCCAACTTGGGAAGTGTGGAATGCTTCCAATATAGTAGGCACCTCTACATGGGATATACATCGTCGGATAATACCATCCGCGCATCGTCGAAACAAATATGGCTCATCCCAAAAGTAGTGTTGTACGTCATGCATAAACTTCCTCTTTTGATGGTAGGATAAGTTTGCAGGTACCACATTACTCACCACAAAATTCGCAAAGTCGGCATACCATGGTAATCCCTCCAATGTTGCCGCTAAGATCTCCTCATCAGGGAATGCATCATCAATCTCGATTTCAGGCTGTGCCACATGCTCGTTCTCGTTTCTAGATAGATGATCAGCCATTTGGTTCTCACAACCTCTTCTATCTTTAACCTCGAAATAAAATTCTTGCAGCAGCAAAACCCATCGAATTAATCTTGGTTTTGCATCCTTCTTTGTCATTAGATACCTTAGAGCTGCATGGTCTATATGAATGATCACTTTAGTACCCAACAAATAAGCTCGGAACTTCTCAAACGCATACACAACCGCTAGGAGCTCTTGTTCTGTGACAGTGTAGTTCTTTTGGGCTTTGTTTAGGACCTTACTCGTATAGTGGATAGAATGAAATAGCTTCTCCTTTCTTCATCCAAGTACAGCACCAACGGCTACCCCACTAGCATCACACATGACTTTGAACGGGAGAGACCAATCTGGTGCTACCATGATAGGAGCTTCAATTAGTTTTCCTTTGAGGCATTCAAATGCCTTCAAACAATCTTTGTTGAAATCAAACTTAGCCTCTTTCTCCAAGAGTTTGCACAATGGACTAGTAATTTTGGAGAAATCTTTGATGAACCGTCGATAGAAACCTGCATGACCGAGAAAACTACGAACTCCCTTCACAGAAATTGAAGGTGGTAGTTTCTCAATGATTTCAATTTTCGCTCGATCAACCTTAATTCCCCTTTCAGAAATTTTATGCCCAAGAACGATTCCTTCTTTTACCATGAAGTGACATTTTTCCCAATTCAGCACTAGGTTGAATTCTACACATCTTTCCAATGCCATGCTTAGGTTTGTCAAGCACGCTTCAAAAGACTCACCAATAATTGAAAAATCATCCATAAATACCTCCAAAGTGTCTTCAACCATATCAGAAAAAATGGACATCATACATCGCTAAAAGGTGGCTGGTGCGTTACATAGCCTGAATGACATACGTTTAAAGGCAAACGTACCATATGGGCATGTGAACGTTGTCTTCTCTTGGTCTTCGAGGGCAATACAAATCTGATTATAGCCTGAATAACCATCTAAGAAATAAAACCATCCTTTCCCCGCTAATCGATCAAGCATTTGGTCCATAAATGGCATTGGAAAGTGATCTTTGAGTGTCCATGAATTTAGCTTTTGGTAATCCATGCATACTCTCCATCCGGTGACGGGTCTAAGTGGAATAAGCTCATTCATTTTATTCGCGACCACCGTCATGCCTCCTTTCTTGGGAACACATTGTACCGGGCTTACCCATGTACTATCAGAGATTGGATACACAACTCCTGCGTCTAACCACTTGATGATTTATTTCTTCACCACTTCTTGCATAGGTGGATTGAAACGCCTTTGATGCTCAATGGTGGGTGTGCATATTTCTTCAAGCTGAATCTTGTGTGTACAGATCCCAGGTGGAATACCAATAATATCCGCAATGGTCCATCCAATAGCTCTAATGTACTTCCGCAGAATAGCAATAAGAGCTGTAACTTTTTGCTCAACCAAATCTGCTGCCACGATGACTGGAAGTGTGTTTCCGCTTCCGAAGAATGCGTACTTTAAATGACTTGGCAACTCTTTCAATTCTAACGTGGGTGGCTCTTCAATAGATGGCTTAGCTGGTGGTGTGGGTCGATTTTTGAGATCAAGGTCCAGCTTCTTGGGAGCATGGCGATATGTCCCTAATCCTGATAGAGCACAAATAGCTTCTTCACAATTTTCAGCATCCTTACTCTCACCATTCATAAGCAAAGTCGCCAATGGGTCATCAATCAGCTGCTCCTCTTCAAGTAATTCTTTCTCATCATCAAAGCAAACATCAGCCACCGAGAATACATTCAGCTCTTTGGGTTGCTTCATTGATTTGCAAACATCAAAGCGAACTACTTCGTCATTTATTCAGAATGAAAGCTCATTAGCTCTCAAATCAATAAGCACACTTCCCATAGCAAGGAAAGGGCGCCCCAAGATTGTGGGAACTTCTGAATCTACCTCACAATCTAAAATAACAAAGTTTTCCGGAAAGATAAATGAAGAAACCTTTACCAATACATCACATAGAATACCAACAGGTCGTTTTACCAACCTATCCACCATTATGAGCCTCATATTGGTTGGAGTAGGATCACCCAACCCCAATTTTTTATAGATAGATAGTGGCATCAAATTGATGCTGGCTCCTAAATCACATAATGCCTTGGCAAAATTTAAAGATCCAACGGTGCAAGGAATAGTGAAAGCACTGGGGTCAGCCTTCTTCTGAACTATTGATCGGGTAGCGATTGCGCTGCAGTGATGAACATCATCTTTCAACTAATAACTTGCTGTCCGCTTCTTTGTCAAAAGATCCTTCATAAATTTCGCATACCCAGGCATTTGTTCAAGTGCCTCCACCAATGGAACATTAATGGTCAGCTGCTTTAACATAGTCATGAATTTGCTGAACTTTGTGTCATCCGCCACCTTCATCAATATCTGAGGGAAAGGTGGTGGTGGGTATGGAATTGTTCTCTCTATGGCTTTCTTCTCCTCCTGCTTCTGTTTTTTAGCTTTTTCAGGATGCAAATCGTGAGGGGTGACGTTATGGACGTCAGGATCAGCTTCTGCGGCATCTTCCCCTTTCGCCTTATCATCAATGTCCACTAATTCATCAACCACTTGCTTGCCTTTTGCTGACGTTTCCAGCACCTTACCACTTCGGGTAGTAATGGCCATGCATTACCCATCATTCCTTGGGTTTTGCACAGTGTTGCTAGGTAAAGTGCCAGCCTTTCTTTGATTGAGTGCTGCTGAAAGTTGGCTCAGTTGCTGCTCTATTTGCTTGATTTAAGTGGAATGAGAATCAACTAATTGTTTCATAGAGGACAAATCATTAACTACCTCCGTTACTCCCGCGCTCGTTGCTTCTACTCTTTTCAATATTTTAGCCATCATGTCTTCCATACTTCCAGAACTAGATATGGTGGCATCACGTCTTCCAGGGGGAACGTATAAACCACTCTTTTCATTATTGTTCTTCCAACTACATTGGTCCTTGTTTCCTGATTTATCATAATAGTTCCTACCTTGGTTTCCTTGGGTATTCCCTCGGAAACCCCCCTGATTGTTCAAGTAGTTGGCCTCTTCTTCCGAATCAGGTTCGTCTCTTCCTTTTGACGCAACAGCTTTAACTTTTTTGGTCTTCCCTAATAATAGATGCTTTGTAAGAAGATCCACTTGTGTTTTCATGTGCGCCATATCTTGATCACGTTCTTCTTCTCTTCTCCTTTGGTCTGCAGTCATGCCAATAGATAAAGTGGGGCTTGCTACCTCAGAATCCATGGTATGCCAAGATCTACTTTGTTTCGTCATACGATCTAGCATATTACTTGCTTGACCAAAGGTGAGGTCCATAAATGATCCTCCAGCCGCATTATCCACCACAGGTTTAGTTATTAAATTCAAGGCTCTGTATAGTATCTGCATTAGGTGAACATTAGTCATATGATGGTTTAGGCATCTTGTTAGCTTTGTCTTGAACCTCTCCCATGTTTCATGAAGAGCTTCAGTTGGAAGCTGATGGAAGTTGCTGATTTCATCTCTCAATTGTGCTCTTTTAGATGGCAAAAAGAATCTTTCTAGGAAAGCGTCTCTCAATTGCCTTCAATTTGTAATAGAATCAGGAGTCAGCCCATTCAACCATAGAGTTGCCTCCCCAGATAGAGACAATGGAAATAGACATAATCGAATTGCATTCGGACCAACACCAGGATTGTCAAACGACTTGCATGTAGAAATAAATTTGATGAGATGCATATTCGGATCATCACCTGCTAGTCCACCAAATAATCCCTTGAGTTGCAATAACTGAATCATGGTGCTTGTGATGTTGAACTTGGCTCCGGGCGCTAATGGTGGAGGAATAATGGCTCCTGTGGCTCCGGCTCCATCAAGATATTCATCATCATCGTCAAAAGCTGGTTGCATGGGTTGGCGATCATACCTAAACCGAGCTTGATGACCTCTTCTGTTGGCAGGTGTTGCGATTTCAGCATCATGCCTTGGGTTTAGTAACTCGTCATTACCTAAATCCTCATCATCAGGATTTGTTGCTCGCCCAGGGTTATAATTGTTTTGTTGGTGTACTTGGGTGGTGGCAAGAGCAGCTAATCTCGCCTGCTCCTGTTGAGCATCCATTCTTTCGATTTCATGTTGTGCCTCCATTCTGCCAATACGTTGTGGTTCAGATTGATAGGTAATAACGGTTGACCAGAACTTCGAGTATGGGGCATGCACTGAATAAAAAACCTGCAGTAAACAAAAACAACAACTAAAAGTAAAAGTACGAGAATCTTTGACCAAAGGGTCTAGTAATTATCACGAACTTAATTGACACTCGTATTCCCCGGCAATGGCGCCAATTTTTGATAACGCTCAATCTACAGCTCTCGTAGGAGTGTAAAGCGGTCGTTGTCAAATATATAACCCAACTAGGTTGGGTATCAATCCCACAGGGAATATCTTGGTCAACAAGTAAGCAAAGATTACTAGACTTTTAGTGCAAGTCTCGTAAAAAGGGGGGAGTTTTGTCATGCAAGTAATGTAAACAAAATAATAAAGTAAAAGCAGAAAATAGAAGAGTTAAAACGGTTTGCTTGGTTGGTTGTTGAACAATGAGAATTGAGAAGTTGGGGTTATGTCCACCTTATAAGTTGTACGTCTCTATTGGCTATGAGTTATGCGGAATTCAGACATGCATGTGCTTATAGAGAATTGTATTCGATGGTAAATCCAAGCGTCTTTCGACCTCAACAAGGACTATTTCACTTTAACTCTTTCGAGCTTAAAGGGTATCTAACGGTACAAATTCTCCAAGAGGTTAATCCAGTTACGGCACTAACTTTTTAATAGGGGATGGGACCCTATTACCTTTACATTATCTCTTTTCCAGACATATAACTTTTCTTTCGAACAAGTTAATGCTATATTGGCGTTATTCTATATGTTTGCAACCACAAGAATTTAAATTAAGATGAAGAGAGTAATGATATAAGCAGCATACGTGTCAAGAATTCACAAACTCATAGCAGTAGATAGTATCTCATAAGGCTTCCATAACCCCAACAGAGAGGTTTAGCTATTCATGAGTGCGATGGAAATCACAATAGACATTATCATTATACTACAATAACAGATCTCACGTGTAGTATGGTGTGGTGTTAGGCGTGAATTCCTTGCTAAATAACGATTCTCTTATTGTAAAATTAAAAGTCGAATAGATGAAAAATAATGTCAACAATGAATTAATAAAGAGAATTGTTTTGATGGATGGATAGATAGTGGATGGATGGGAATTGATGGAATGGGGGAATTGTGAGGAATGAATTAAAATCTCTAGCAAAATAGGGTATTTATAACACCCATATCCTATTCCTACTAAGCTACTGCATTACTTAACCCAATCCTACTAGGTTAATGTATCATTATCCTAATCCTACTAAGTTACTGCTAGTCCCCAAAGTCTTCAGAATTGCTGTTTTTGCCCGGAACAGATTTTCCATGCGCCACTTTTAGTCCTTGGCGTCCAAGCTTTGCTTTCCTTCTTTTGTGAAGCTTTCTTTGGCGTCAAGTTATCCATAAAATGCCGAATTCTGCATCATTTATACCTGAAAACTTGCTAATCACGTTTGTTAGCTCACTTACAGGAAAAAGGACTAAAAGTGCATGAATTATATATTTTGTCCTCAAAACTTAGCTAAAATATGGGTCAAATATAGCACTATTGGCGTGTAAATTCGCCTATCATCAACTACCATAGGTATCTTAGGTTTATTTTGGTTAAGCATAATATCATTTTATGTTGTGTTTTTTTTACCTGGGGACATACAACATTCTAAGTTTAGCATCTATCATCCTCTATCATCCAAAAAGGCTAATATCATTACGGATGCCTTCATCTAGAAGTCGGATAGTAGGGATAGCTTGGCGCATCTTCTGACCCAGGAGACGCCTTTGGTCTTAGAGGTTAGTCTTTGCCTAACAAAGTGGTTAGGCTTTTTATTTTGACACCTAGATGTATTTATAAATTTTTTGAGGCTAGGTCTTTTTTATGGACCAGATTTGTGTTTTTTAGTTTGATGATGTTATTTTATGAGTGATTCAAGATAATTTATGAAGTAGTGAGGCTAAGGAAGCCTCACTCGATTCTGATAGTGTTTTGTGGATTGGTGGCAGAATTTGTCTACCTAGAGTAAGTGATTGGATTAGATTGATATTTGAGGAGGCTTATTGTTCCAGGTAGTCCATCCATTCAGGAGTCACTAAGATGTATCATGATATGAGACAACATCACTGGTGGGGTGATATGAGGAAGGATACAACATATTTTTTAGCTTATTGCCTATGTTTCTAATAGTTCCAGGTTGAGAAATTGAGGCCTGGTGGTTTACTTCAAAGGTTACCCATTCCAGAGTGGAAATAGGAACAGATCATTATATACTTCGTGACTGGATTACTTCACACTTCTTATAGTTCTAATAGTGTTTGGTTCATTATGGATCGATTGACCAAATTTTCTCATTTCTTTCCTATTTAGGTTTCTTTGAGTGCTAAGAGGTTGGCATGTATCTGTATTTATGAGATAGTTTACCTTTATGGTATCCTACTATCTATCATCTGAGATCGAGGTTCAGGGTTTATATCTTTACTTTTGGAAAACTTTTTAGGAGAAGATGGGTACTCGAGTTGATCTTAGCACAATATTACACCCCCATACAAACATCGGTTAGATCAAACTATTCAGGATTTTGAGGATATGCTTTGTACATGTGTGATGGATTTAGTGGTTAGTGGGAGAAGAATCTAGCCTTAGAAGATTTTTTCTATAATAATATCTACTATTCTACTAATGAAATGGATCCTTTTGAGGCCTTGTATGGTAGGCGTTCTCACTCTCCAGATGGTTGGTTTATTGTTTCTAGAGTTAGACCTCAAGGTACAGACTTGCTTCATGAGTCTTTAGATGGAATTTAGGTCATTTGGGATACACTTCAAGTGGCTTAGAGTTGGTATAAGTGTTATGTGGGGCATACACTTTATGCCTTTAGATTTAGTGTTAGTTATTGAGTATTCCTTTGTGTGTATACCATAAAGAGCATTATGATGTTTGGGAAGAGGGGAAATCATAGTCCAAGGTATATTGGACCTCTTGAGATTCTTTGAAATATTACGGATCTGGCTTATGAGTTAGCATTTCTCCTAGAATTATTAGTTGTTCATCAAGTTTTTCATGTTTCTATGCTTCGACATTACATTCTGGATAAGTCTCGTGTCATTCGTTAGGATTCAATCCTGTTATATAAGAGGTTGTCTTCTGTTGAAGAGCCTGTCTCCATTTTATCTAGTGATGATAGACAGTTGCGTTCCAGAGATATTAAGTGGTTAAGGTCCAGATCAACCAATAGATGAGTCTACTTGGGAGGTCGAGTCTAATCTGTGTGGTACTTATCCCAAACTTTTTGGTGATTTAAGTATTTCCTTTTCCTGTAGTTTAAGGACGAACTAGATTCTTTCCGATGGATGATGTAATGACCTAATTTTTTCCTGACTTTTTGAATTATTCATTTGTCTATAATTTGACCTTTTTATTATGGTATTTCTGGAGTCTGGGGATGATTAGCTCAGTTCCCAATATATTTTAGTGTGATTTATGCGAGGTTGTGCTTTTTCCAGGTTATAAAGGTTTATAGTTGGCCTTGGTTAATATTTATTGATCTTTGTGCTAGATAGAGAAACAAACTATGCCGTTAGATAAAAAATGTTAATTTTTTGTTGGTAACATGGTTGGTGTGGTTTTACGACTTTTATATCTCATTTTGACCCTCGGTTCGAAAAGTTGTGAGATTTGATTTCGGGGGTCAACTATGTGAAAACAATATTTTTTTGAAAATTAGATATCATCATTGAGTTTGAAGCATTAAAATTGAAAGGTAGCATAGTTCATTTGCATAATCGATATTTCGTATGAATTCCAATGGGTCCGCGGGGACTTGGAATTTTCCAAGTCTCCATAGCTGGTGCAGTAAAACTGGTGTGACCGCTAAAGAGTCCCTTTGGGCACTTTAGTGGAGGGAGCTTTAGCATCCCATTGCACATTATAAAGGCCCTGCTCAACCTAGCATGTACCACTTTTATAGTAATCTGGGCGCCTTTCTGCTGACTTCCAAAGTGGTCTAGGTACAAATTTAGTGGCTTACCAATAGGCGAGGTACCGCTATAGTTATCACCTAGGTGCTTTAGTGTTGTTGATCGCTTCAGAGGGTCCTATATATATTCATTTCTTGATTTCTTTCACCCTTTTTGAGACTTGGAACTTTGGGTTTTGAGTTTTTGGATGATTTCTTTCATTTTAAGCTTGGGTAAGCTCCAAATCCCTAATTCAATTATATTTATTTGATTATTATCATTAAATCTTCTTAAAACTTGTATTTGAAAATTGAATTTGGGAATTTTGGCTCTGAAGGCCTAAATTGGTATTTTCTCGATACAAACACTAATTTATAATTGTTTTCACTTCGATTCCTTTTACGAGTTCCTTTAATCAGGGAAAATATATTTTTGGACAAAAAATTCAATTTTACCCTTCTTTTCAAAAATTTATTTCGGGGGTCCATTTTAACTCCGACCCAAAAATGGGCAATATAGGTATCATTATCATTTTTTTAATGCATATTTGTGTGTTTAAGTTGATTCTAGGTTTATTTGTGTGGTGGAAGCTCGGTGTTGAAGGCTTGTTGATACCAGTTTTGGCATTTGATGTAGTTTATGGATTAACATTCTTCTAATTAAGTTGGGTTGTTCATGTTAGTATAAAATTAAATTATGAGTATGGGAAATAATCATGGAAATGGAATTACTATTGGTTTGTGCCGGTGTGAGGGTGTGTCTTGTGTTACTTAGAGGTTTTGTGACAATATGTGATATGCTTGATTTTGGGGGGTTTTAGATGATGTTGTTGGCCTTATTCATGCATATTTGGTTAATTTGTTCTTACGAGAAATCTAAATTGAAATTTATTTGGTATCAATGGCATATTCTTGTGTATTTTGCTCTATTGGCATATGATTACTTTGGATTCATGAATTCTTCACATATTAAACAGATTTTGGCTCACAAGGTTGGTATATTTGTTGGCTTTGCAAATTCACATTCTGGTTGGATATGAGTATTGCATCCTCATATATACGCACTTGTGAAATATTGATACCACTATGGACATACTGGAACCAAATGCTTGTAACATCCTTACAGACCCTCTGTCGAGGGATGTGCTTGAGAGGAGTTAAGGATATTTGTATTAAATATTAGATTGTCTATGGGTTGCACACTTCCATGGATTCTGCCTAGAAGAACAACTCAGTAGGTGTATATAGAGGTTTTATGACAACCTTGAGCATCACATCATCACATCATTATCATGATCATCAACTCTAATACCCCGTACTTCTTTCTAGCTAATTTCATCTCAAGAATGTCTGGTATTATCTTTTAAATTGAATGATGATTATTCCATGAGAAATTTTCAAGATTTTCACTTTTTGTCATCTGGGAAATTTAATAAGATTTCCATCGATATAAGATTTGCCTAAATTCGATAATAGGGTCAGAAGTTATGACTATTTCAAGTTTCCATCATAAAACAGCGCCATATTAGGCAGTGGCATGCCGCGCCAAAAGAGGAAATGGCCTTTGGCAAATTCCAGTAGGGTCCGTGATTATGGTACATCATGCCAGGGCCCAAATTTATAATCGTCAATTTTCCAGTATCTCAGCGCGATTTCCCCTGCGTCGCGCCAAAGTTGCAGGTCACTAAGGAAGTGGAAACGTGATGGCTCCGTGTCGCACCATCCCTTAGTTTCCCAATTGTTAAATTCAAGTGACACTGCACTGCGTCGTGCCATGGGTTCAGTTCAGGAAAATTTTATTAAAATTAAATGATGCGTCCAGGCAAAAAAGGGTCAACTTCCCACCCTATTTTAGCCCTTTAACATGTGATTCAGCAACCTTTCACCAAACATACGCTTTCTTCTCTCAAAAACCTCTCAATAACAAGCTAGGGTTTTCATAGAAGATCCAATTCCTAGAAAGTTTCATCGTCAATCTTCATGAAATCACGAACTAAGGTATGCGTAGTGTTTATTCATGGACTCCTTTCATCCATGAAGCCCAAGAATCCCTTTTCTAAATTCAGGTTTATGGATTTTCTTATGAATTAAATGATTGGCCTCCTCTTGTTCATGTGGATAATGAGAAATTGAATTCTACTCCATTTAGGTGATAAATCCTACGTGGGTTAAATTATTATAGATATAGATTCATGCAAACCTATGACTAAACCCTTGAATGATGAAATTAGAATTGAACCATGATGTTTAATTATTGTACAATGATGTTTACATGTACCATGCCTACAATATGTTTGATTAAATACCTAGATGAAGGAAAAGTGCCTAACTAGCATGATACCATGAAATCCTCATGTACGTACAAGTTATGCCTATCACATGTTTTGATGAAATGCTTCTATGAATGTATTATAGATTATGATGTTAATTAAATGTTCAAGTAAGTTATTCTTGGTCAGTTTCCTTCCATCAAGTCCTGGGGGTAATCGTACCCGAAAAATTAGCTTTGTGCCTAGAGCCATGTCATATTTTCACAATACTCTCGGTCGAGCTGTGAATTCTTAGACTTCAGACAGTCTTATGACTTAGGAAATCTTCATGATCTCAAGAACTCAGTCAGCTTTCAGATATCAGTAATATTCCGCCAGTCAACAGAATTCAGTAACTCAGCCCATGTTTAGTTCAGTTAATCATGTTCAAAGTCTATTTAGATGGGAGTAGAAATTAGCACCGAGTGAAACCTAGAATGGGAACACATACTATGAGATGATGGTGTGATTCTTAGAGGTCATCCTTGCATTCCAGAACTATGTAGCCAGCATAGGTTGAGACATCAACACTGTCCGATGAGGGTTGATGAGGTGGATAAGAACTGTCAGATAAGGGCCCCACCATTCTCTTTTAGGGACACTATCATATGAGGGTCGCCCACAACTTGTCCTTACCAGTGGTGCGGTATTGGCACCCTTCCAATTGGGGTTATATATTGGACCCCAACTTAGCCATATTGGTATATTAGGGTCATGTGTGTTTGATAACTACTTCCCACAGATTCATGTTAAAGAATCAGGACTGTCAGACACAATCAATCAGTCTCAGTAATAGAACTCAAATAGTTCTTCAGATTTCAGGACTATCAGATACAATCAACTCAGATATAGCACGAAACTCAGATAGTTCCATCAGATTCAGGACTGTTAGATAGAGTCACTCATGTTATCATTTATATTTAGATTCAGTAAACATGTTATCACAGTATTAGTGTTAGTTGTTATGTATCATGCATGTTTTCTCACGCTTATGATAGTTAGTCAGTTATTATTATTGTTCATGCATATGAACACCAGGTATTCAGCCTACTTCATATACATACCAGTACATTCAATGTACTGATGCATTTGCGCTATGGTGTCTTATACCATAGGTTTAGAGACACGAGCTCCAGAGCAACAATAGATTCCAGATATCCGCAAACAGTTAGAAGTGTGTCCTTATATTTTTAGGACATGATTATTTCCTTATTATCTCATTAATCAGTTTTACTAGTGGGTGTTAGTTGGGGATATGTCCTTTCAACTCATTACTCAAACAATTCAGTCAGTTAGAGGCTTTCTAGACTATCATGTTTCAGACTTCAGTATGTTCATTTTTGTTTTGGGTATTCAATTACCCCATACAGATGTTATATCATTCAGATTATGTTTAGTATTGAACCTTATGGCCTTGCAGTTCATGTTTCCGCATTATAAAGTATTTTATGCGGTATACAGGTACATATATCAGTCATGGGTTAGCTTATGGTCCTTTGGGGTCATGAGCACCATGTACCATTTCGGATATCAGATTTGGGGCATTACAAACTTGGTATCAGAGCCTAAGGTTCAATAGTATCCTAGGAAATCTGAAAGCCGCATCTAGTAGAGTCTTATGCATGGGTGTGTTGCGTGCCAAATTTATGTGCAGGAGGCTACAGGATGTTTTTGGAACAGTTTTCCTTCTTACCGTATTCATATCGTGTAAGTGAGCATAATCTCAATCTAATCTCTCAGTCTAAACTGTTTCTCCTCCTTATTTCAGAACATGCCTCACAAGAGAAGAAACCAGTTTGTCCAAGAAGATCCCTTACACGAACATGTTTATCATATGGAGTTCAGGGCTACATTCACTACTATTGCTCATCCAGTTGCTGCTCCAAATGAACGACCAACTATCATTTTGGCCAACCCAGTGGCCAATTCAGCCACAGCTAGGATTCTGGACTTTATCCGAATTAACCCTCTGTCCTTCCTCTGGTCTAAAGTAGATTAGGACCCTCAGGAATTCATTGATCAGTTTCAAAATGAGACAAATATCATGGGGGTGACTACTATTGAGAGGGCTGAGATAGCTGCATATCAGTTGCAGGATGTGGCTCATACTTTGTTCAAATAGTGAAAGTCAGATGATGCAGGTCCTATAGAGTGGGAGGAGTTTTTCACTTCATTCTTAGACAGATTCTTTCCCCAAGATCTTAGAGAGGCTAAGGTTCTAGAATTCATCAACCTCAGATAGGTAATATGACGATGAAAGAGTATTCCCTTAAGTTTACTCAATTAGATAGATATGTCCCTCATGTGGTTGTAGACAATAGAGCCAAGATGAGTAAGATAACTTCAGAGGTAAATGATAGAGTGCTAAATGAGTGCAGATCTACCATGCTGAATAGTGACATAACTTTAGCCAGGCTGCAAATAGAGGAGTAGAAGATTAAGCAGAGGGAGAAGCAGAATACGAGAGCAAAGGCAGGGATTTTCAACTTCACTTAGCCTAAATTAGAAGGAGGAAACCATTCCAAGTTTTGTCCTAAGTCATTAGTTCCAGCCCCTTCTTTAGCCAGTGCTCTAGTTCCTAAGTTCAAGGAGGGTAACAGAGATAGAGTTCCAGGCTCTAAGTCTCAAGGTAGTGTTAGAACTTCCTGAACTAATCTCTTTTGTCTGACTTGTGGTAAGAACTACAAGGGTGCTTGCAGAGTTGGTAGTGATGTCTGTTTCAGTTGTGGAAAGCCAAGCCACAGAGTAAAAGACTGCCCTCAGTCAGGTTATCAAAGTCATCTCTGCTCCTCATCTTAGGTCAATCGCCTGAATCAGCAGGGTGCCACCACCAGTGCTACTAGTAGGAAACACCAAAATCGTCTCTATGCTCTCCAGTCCCGACAAGATCAGGAAAATTCTCTTGATCGAGTTACCGATACATTACAGATCTTTCATGTGCATGTTTACGCTTTAATAGATCCAGGAGATTCTTTGTCTTTTGTCACTCCTTATATAGCAGTTGATTTTAGAGTCAGTCCCAAAATTCTAGCAGAGCCCTTTACAGTCTCTACCCAAGTGGGTAAAACTATAATAGCCCAGCGGGAATACGGGAACTACCCGGTTATGATATTTCAGAAAATTACTTAGCAGACTTAGTCAAATTAGCGATAACTAATTTTGATGTCATTTTTGACATGGATTGGCTATATTTCTGCAATGCCATAGTCGACTGCAGAAACAGAATAGTCCAGCTTCAATTTCTGAATGAACTCATCCTTGAGTGGAAGGGTAGTACTTCAGCGTTCAGAGGTCAACTTGTTTCCTACCTTCCAGCACAGAAAATGGTATCTAAAAGATGTGTATATCATTTTGTTCAAGTTAAGGACACTAGTTCCAAAACTCCCATTCTTAAATCAGTTCCAGTAGTAGGTGAATATTCAGATGTCTTTCCCGAAGATCTTCCAGGAATTTTTCTGAAATGGAAATAGACTTCGGCATTGATCTTCTTCCTGATACTCATCCTATATCTATTGTTCCATACATAATGGCACCAACAGAACTCAGAATACCGAAAGAACAGTTGAAGGATCTCCTAGATAAGGTATTCATCAGGCCCAACATTTCCCCATGGGGTGCACTAGTCTTATTTATGTGCAAAAAAGACGGTTCTCTCAGAATATTTATTGATTACCGTTAGCTCAATAAAGTTACGGTCAAGAACAAGTATCCTCTTCCTAGAATTGATTACTTGTTTGACAAACTTTAGGGTGCCAGTTATTTCTCTAAGATAGACCTCAGATCTGGCTATCATTTGCTCAGAGTTAGAGAATGTGACATTCTAAAAATAGCTTTTCGTACTCGGTATGGTCATTTCAAATTCTTAGTTATGTCCTTTGGTATTACCAATGCCCCAGCAGCTTTTATGCACTTGATGAACCGTCTGTTCAAGCAATACTTGGACATGTTTTTCATAATCGTCATAGATAATATTCTGGTCTAGTCCTACGGTAAACGTGATTATGCATCCTATTTTAGGACAGTACTTCAGACTCTTAGAGATCATCAGCTATTCACAAAATTTAGTAAGTGCGAGTTTTAGATAAGGTTAGTAGCATTCCTTGGTCACATCATTTTCGGTGATGGCATTAAAGTAGATCCTTAAAAGACCGAAGTAGTAACAAACTGGCCTCACCCTGTCTATCCAGTAGATATTAGGAGTTTTTTGGGTTTGGCTGGCTATTACAGATGGTTTGTTGAGGGATTTTCTTCTATTGCACCCCTATTTCTAAATTGACTCAGAATAAAGTTAAGTTTCAGTGGTAAGATCCTTATGAGAAGAGTTTTCACGAGTTGAAGACTCGACTCACCTTAGCTCCTGTATTAGCTATTCTAGATGGTTTAGATGGTTTCATAGTGTATTGTTATGCATCCAGAGTAGGTTTGGGTTGTGTCCTCATGCAGCATGGTAAGGTCATAGTCTATGCCTCCAGACAGCTTAAGCCCCATGAGAGGAGTTATCCTACTTATGATCTTGAGTGAGCAGCCATAGTCTTTGCCTTAAAGATTTGAAAGCATTATCATACGGTGTTCATGTAGATGTGTTCATTGATCATAAAAGTCTTCAGTATGTCTTTTCTCAGAAAGATCTCAATCTTCATCAGAGAAGGTGGTTAGAGCTCTTGAAAGATTATGACATGAGTGTCGTTTATCATCCGGGCAAGGCCATTGTAATGGATGACGCTCTCAGTAGACTATTCATGGGTAATGTTTCTTATGTTGAGGATAGTAAGAAAAGTTAGCTCAGGAAGTCCATCAGCTTACTAGACTAGGTGTTCGCTTAGTCAGTACAGAAGAGGGTGATATATGGGTTCAGAGTAAAGAACCATCTCTAGTTTTCGAGGTGAAAGAAAAGAAAGATAGAGATCCCAGCCTTGTCAATTTGAAAGATTTAGTCAAGGATCAGAAAGTAGAGGTTTTCTCCCAAGAGGGAGATGGTGTTTTGCGTTGTTAGGGTCGTCTCTATGTTCCAACTATGGATGACTTAAGGCAGCGAATTCTTGCAGAAGTGCATGGTGCGCGCTACTCTATTCATACAGGGGCCACAAAGATGTACTGCGACTTACGAGAAATCTATTGTTGGAGTGGGATGAAGAGACACGTTGTAGAGTTTGTGGCTAAGTGCTCTACTTGTCAGAAGGTTAAGATAGAGCATCAGAGATATAGTGGTTCTATGCAGGAGTTCATTATTCCTTCTTAGAAGTGGGAAGAAGTGAACATAAACTTTGTGATGGGTTTGCCTTGAACACGTCATCAGCATGATTTAGTTTGGGTCATTATAGACAGGATGGCCAAATCAACCCATTTTCTTCCAGTCCATACCTCTTATTCAGCCGAGGATTGGGCTGAACTCTATATCAGGGAGTTGGTCAGATTGCACGGTATCCCGCTTGCTATTATCTTAGAAAAAGGTACCCAGTTCACCTCTTAATTTTGAAAAGCATTCCAAAAGGGTCTTAGTACCCAAGTTCATGTCAGTACAACCTTTCATCCTCAGATAGATAGTCAAGAAGAAAGGACCATTCAAACTCTAGAAGATATGCTAAGGTTGTGTGCAAACTTACCTTTGATTGAGTTTTCATACAACAATAACTATCATTACAGTATTCAGATGACTCCATTCGAAGCTCTCTATGGTAGGATATGTAGATCTCCAATTAGTTAGTTTGAAGTTAGTGAGGACTCAGTTATAGGGCCTGACTTGGTATTCGACGCCTTAGAAAAAGTCCAGTTAATTAGAGAAAGACTCCGAGATGCACAGAGCCAACAGAAGTCTTATGTAGATATTCATAGAAAAGACCTCGAGTTTGAGGTTGGTGATCATGTCTATCTAATTTTCTCTCCCATGAAGGGTGTGAAGAGATTTGGCAGAAGGGAAAGCTCAGTCCCTGATATGTCATCCCTTTCAAGATTCTCGGTTATTTCAGCAAGGTAGCTTATCAGCTCGAATTTTCTTTAGAGCTAGCCTCAGTTCATCCAGTCTTTCATGTCTCTTTTCTCAAGAAGTGCATAGGTGATCCATCAGTTGAAGTTCCTATTTAGAGTATTGATGTTTGGAACACTCTCTCTTATGAAAAGATTCCAGTCAAAATCATAGACTATCAGACTCGTAGATTGAGAAACAAGGAAGTCCCTCTAGTTAAGGTTCTTTGAAGACATGCGTACCAAGTATTCTCACCTCTTCTTAAGCTTACTTAGTTTCTTGTTCAATGTTCATCTCAAACTTGGTATGAAGTTTTATGCTTATGTTCCCATTATAAACTTGGTATCAAGTACCATTGCATATTCAGTCATGCACTCATGTGTCAGTTCAGTTATGTAATTATGCATCAGACATGCATTCTCATTGTGAGAACTTAGTTCTTCAGAACACTCAGTTATGCATCATGAATCAGTTACACATGCATCAGATATGCATGTTCAGTATTATATGTTCAACTTATCAGTCATGAGATCATGTTCCAGTTATTTATGTTTAGTATATACGTCATTTATCTTTTCTCCCCTCTCAGTTAGTCTCATTCGAGGAAGAATGTTCTCAAGGGGAGATATTATAATACCCCCTACTTTTTCCTAGTTAATTTCATCTAAAAAATGTCTAGTATTAGCTTCTAAATTAAATGATAGTTATTCCATGCAGAAATTTCAAGATTTTCACATTTTGTCATGTGGAAAATTCAATAAGCTTTCCATGTAGATAAGATTCACCCAAATTCAATAATCAGGTCAGAAGTTAGGACTATTTCAAGTTCCCATCGTAAAATAGCTCCATATTAGTCAGTAGCGCGCTGTTCCAAAAGGGGAAATGGCCTTTGGAAAATTCTAGTAGGGGTCCGCGATTATGGCACGTCGTTCCAGGGCCCAAATTCAGAATTTTCCATTTTCCAGTGTGTCAGTGCTATTTACGCCGCATCGCGCCAAAGTTCCAGATCATAAAAGAAGTGGCAAGACGATGGCTCTGCATCGCACCATCCCTCAGTTTCTCGATTGTCAAATTCTAGTGACACGGCGATATAGCACCGTGTCGCGCCATGGGTTCAGTTTAAGAAAATTTTACCAAAATTAAATGACGCGTCGAAGGTAAAAAGGGTCAACTTCCCACCCCTATTTAAGCCCTTTAACACGTCACTCAGTCACTTTTCACCAAAAATACGCTCTCTTCTCTCAAAAACCTCAGAAAAACAAGCTAGGGTTTTCATAGAAGATCCAATTCGAATAAAGTTTCACCATCAATCTTCACAAAATCAAAAACTAAGGTATGCATAGTGTTCATTCATGGACTCCTTTCATCTATGAAGCCCAAGAATCCATTTTCTAAATTCAAGTTTATGGATTTTCTTATGAATTTCATGGTTGGGCTGCACTTGTTCATGTGAATAATGAGAAATTGAATTCTACTCCATGTTGGGTGATAAATCCTCTGTGGGTTAAGTTATTATAAATATAGATTCATCCGAACCTATGACTAAACCCTTGAATGATGAAATTAGAATTTAACCATGATGTTTAATTATTGTACAATGATGTTTACATTTACCATGCCTACAATATGTTTTATTAAATGCCTAGATGAAGGAAAAGTGCCTAACTAGCATGATACCATGAAATCCCCATGTATGTACAAGTTATGCCTGTCACATGTTTTGATGAAATGCTTCTATAAATGTATTATGGATTATGATGTTAATTATATGTTCAATTAAGTTATGCTTGGTCAGTTTCCTTCCATCAAGTACTGGGGGTACTCGTACCCGAAGTATTAGTTGTGTACCTAGAGCCATGTCATGTTTTCATGATACTCTCAGTCGACCTATGAATCCTTAGACTTCAGACAGTTTTATGACTCAGGAAATCTGCATGATCACATGAACTTAGTTAGTTGTCAGATATCAGTAGTATTCCATCAGTCAACGGAATTCAGTAACTCAACCTATGTTAAGTTCAGTTAATCATGTTCAAAGTCTATTCAGATGTGAGTAGGAATTAGAACCGAGTCAACCCAAAGATGGGAACACACACTATCCGATTAGGGTGTGATTCTTAGAAGTCATCCTTGAGTTCCAGAACTATGTTCCCAGCATAGGTTGAGACATCAACACTGTCCGATGAGGGTTGATGAGGTGGATAATCACTGTCAGATAAGGGCCCCACCATTCTCTTTTAGGGACACTATCAGATGAGGGTCGCTCAGAGCTTGTCCTTACCAGTGGTGCGATATTGGCACCCTTCTAATTGGGGTTACAGATTGGACCCTAACATAACCATATTGTCATATTAGGGTTATGTCGGCTAGATAAATACTTCCCATAGATTCATGTTAAAGAATCAGGACTATCAGACACAATCAATCAGTCTCAGTAATAGAACTCAGATAGTTCTTCAGATTTTAGGACTGTCAGATATAGTCAAATCAGAATAGATATGGAACTCAGATAGTTCCATCAGATGCAGGACTGTCAAATACAGTCACTCATATTATTAGTTCTATTCAGATTTAGTAATCATGTTATCACAGTATTAGTGTCAGTTGTTATGTCTCAAACATGTATTCTTACGCTCATGATAGTTTGTTAGTTATTATTATTTTTCATGCATATGAACCCCATGTATTCATCCTACCTCACATGCATGCTAGTACATTCAAAGTACTGACGCATTTGTGCTATGGTGTCTTATACCATAGGTTTAGAGACACGAGCTATAAATCAATAATAGATTCCAGATATCCGCTGACAAAGTTAGAAGTGAGTCCTCATCTTTTGAGGACATGATTATTTCCCTATTATCTCATTAATCATTTTTACTTGTGGGAGTTAGTTGAGGACATATCCCATTAACTCCTTACTTAGATAGTTCAGTTAGTTAGAGGATTTCCAGACTATCATGTTTCAGACTTCAGTATGTTGAATTTTGTTTTGGGTATTCTATTACCCCACACATATGTTATATGATTCAGATCATGTTAAGTATTGAAACTTATGGCATTGCAGTTCATGTTTCCTAATTATATAGTATTTTATGAAGTATACAGGTACAGATTCCAGTCATGGGTTAGCTTGTGGTCCTTTGGAGTCATGAGCACTGTGTAGCATTTTGGGTATCATATTTGGGGTGTTACAAAATTGGTATTAGAGCTTAAGGTTCAATAGTATCCTTGGAAGTCTGAAAGCCGCATCTAGTAGAGTCTTGTATATGGGTGTGTTGCGCGCCACATTTATGTGTCGAAGGATATAAGCTATTTTAGGAGTAGTTTACCTTCTTTTAGTATTCATGTCATAAAAGTAAGCATAATCTAAATCTAATCTCTCAGTCTAATGCATTTCTCCTCCTTATTTCAGAACATGCCTCCCAAGAAAAGAACCCAGCCTGTCCAAGAAGATCCCTTGGATGAATATTTTCTCATGCGGAGTTCAGGGCCGCATTCACTAATCTTACTCAGTTCGTTGCTGCTCAGAATGAATGACCAATTGTTGTTCTGGCCAACCCAGTGGCCAATTCAGCCGCAACTAGGATTTGGGACTTCACCTCAATGAATCCTCCATCCTTCCTCGGGTCTAAGGTAGACGAGGACCCTCAAGAATTCATTAAAAAGGTTCAGAAGGTGATAGAAATCATGGGGTGACTACTGTTGAGAGGTCTAAGCTAGCTACATATCATTTACAGGATGTGGCTCATACTTGGTTCAAATAGTGAATGTCAGAGAGGTCAGATAACATAGGTCCTATAGAGTGGGAGGAGTTTGTCACTGCATTCTTAGATAGATTCTTTCCCCAAGAGCTTAGAGAGGCTAAGGTTCTATAATTCATAAACCTTAGGTAGGACAATATAATGGTGAAAGAGTATTCTCTTAAGTTTATTCAATTAACTAGATAAGCCCCTCATGTGGTGGCAGACAACAGAGCCAAGATGAGTAAGTTCACTTCAGGGGTAAATGATAGCGAGGTAAATGAGTGCAGATCTGCCATGGTGAAAAGTGACAAGACTTTAGCCAAGCTTATGAATCATGCTCAGCAAATATAGGAGTAGAATATTAAGTAGAGGGAGAAGTAGAATAAAATAGTGAAGACAGATAGTTTTAACTTCGTTCAGCCTAAATCAGAAGGAGGAAACCATTCCCAGTTTCGTCTTAAGTCATAATTTCCAGCCCCTTTTTCAGCTAGTGCTCCAGTTTCTAAATTCAGGGAGGGTAAAAAAAATAGAGCACTAGGCTCTAAGTCTCATGGCAATATTAAAACTGCCCGAACTAATCCCCTTTGTCAGACTTGTAGTAAGAACCACAAGGGTGCTTGCAGAGCTGGTAGCGATGTCTGGTTTGGTTGTGTCAAGCTAGGCCACAGAGTCGGAGACTACCCTTAGTTAGGTTATCATAGTCATCTCCGTTACTCAGCTCAGTCCAGTCGCCCGAATCAGCAGGGTGCCACCACCAGTGCTACTAGTAGGCAATACCCAAATCATCTCTATGCTCTTTAGTCTTGATAAAATTAGGAAAATTCTCCTGATATGGTTACTGGTACATTACAAATCTTTCACGTGCATGTTTACACTTTGCTAGATCTAGGAGCTTCTTTGTCTTTTGTCACTTCTTATATAGCAGTTGATTTCAGAGTCCGTCCTAAAATTCTAGTAAAGACCTTTCCAGTCTCTACCCTAGTGGGTAAAACCATCATAGCCTGACGGGTATACAGGAACTACTTGGTTATGATATTTCAAAAAGTCACATCAGCAGACTTAGTTAAATTAGAGATGACTGATTTTGATGTTATTCTCAGCATGGATTGGCTTCATTCCTGCTATGCCACAGTTGATTACAGAAATAGAATAGTCTAGTTTCAATTTTCGAATGAACCCATCCTTGAGTGGAAGGGAAGTACTTCAACGTTCAGAGGTCAGCTTGTTTCCTATCTTTGGGCACGGAAAATGATATCAAAAGGATATGTTTATCATCTAGTTTGAGTTAAGGACACTAGTTCTGAAACTCCTAGCCTTGAATCAGTTCCAGTTGTAGGTGAATATTCAGATGGCTTTCCCAAAAATCTTCCTGGAATTCCTTCCTAAAGAGAAATAGACTTTGGCATTGATCTTCTTCCAGATATTCAGCCTATATCTATTTCTCCATATAGAATGGCACCAGCAGAACTCAGAGAACTAAAAGAACAATTGAATAATCTCTTAGATAAGGGATTCATCAGGCCCAGCATTTGTATGTGGGGCGCACCAGTCTTATTCTTGTGCAAGAAAGATGGTTCTCTTAGAATGTGTATTGATTACCGTCAGCTCAATAAAGTTATAGATAAGAACAAGTATCCTCTTCCTAGAATCGATGACTTATTTGATCAACTTTAGGGTGCTAATTATTTCACTAAGATAGACCTCAGATCCGGCTATCATCAGCTCAGAGTTAGAGAATGTGACATTCCAAAAATAGCTTTTCATATTCGGTATAGTTATTTAGAATTCTTAGTTATGTCCTTTGGTCTTACTAATGCCCCAACAGCTTTTATGGACTTGATGAACCGTGTGTTCAAGAAGTAATTGGACATGATCGTCATAGTCTTTATAGATGATATTCTGGTTTATTCCCACAGTGAGCATGATCATGCAGACCATCTCAGGACAATACTTCAGACTCTCAGAGATCATCAGCTATTTGCTGAATTTAGTAAGTGCGAGTTTTGGCTAAGGTCAGTAGCATTCCTTGGTAACATAATTTTCAGTGATGGTATTAGAGTAGATCCTCAAAAGACTGAAGTAGTAAGAAACTAGTCTCGTTCTCTCTATCCATTCGATATTAGGAGTTTCTTGGGTTTGGATAGCTATTACAGATAGTTTATTGAGGGATTTTCTTCTATTGCATCCCCTATGTCCAGACTAACTCAGAAGAAAGTCAAGTTTTAGTGGTAAGTCCTTGCGAGAAGAGTTTTCAGGAGTTAAAGACTTGACTCACCTCAGCTCCAGTATTAGCTCTTCTAGATGGTCCAGATGGTTTCGTAGTTTATTATGATGCATCCAGAGTAGGTTTGGGTTGTATTCTCATGCAGCATGGTAAGGTCATATCCTACTCCAACAGACAGCTTAATCCCCATGAGAGGAATTATCCTACTCATGATCTTGAGTTAGCAGTCATACTCTTTGCCTTGAAGATTTGGAAGCATTATCTATACAGTGTTCAGGTAGATGTGTTCACTAATCATAAAAGTCTTCAGTATATTTTTTCTTAGAAAGATCTTAATCTTCATTATAGAAGGGGGTTAGAGCTCTTAAAAGATTATGACATGAGTGTCCTTTATCATCCGGGCAAGGCCAATGTAGTGGCCGACGCTCTCAGTAGACTATCCATGGGTAGTGTTTCTCATGTTGAGGATAGTAAGAAGAAGTTACCTTAGTAAGTCTATCAACTTGCCAAACTAGGCGTTCGCTTAGTCCATACAGAAGAGGGTAATATATGGGTTCAGAGTAGATTAGAATCATCTCTAGTTTCTTAGGTGAAAGAAAAGCAAGATAGAAATCCCAGCCTTGTCAATGTGAAAGATTCATTCAAGGATCAAAAAGTGGAGGTTTTCTCCCAAGGGGGAAATAGAGTTTTTCTTTGTTAGGTTCATCTCTGTGTTCAAGGTGTAGATGAATTAAGGAAGCAAATTCTTGCAAAAGCGCATGGTGTGCACTACTCTATTCATCCAGGGGCCATAAAGATGTATTACGACTCACGGTAAATATATTGTTTGAGTGGGATGAAAAGAGATGTTGCTGAGTTTGTAGCTAAGTGGTCTACATGTTAGCAGGTTAAGATTGAGCATCAGAAGGCTAGTACTCCTATGATGGATTTCATTATTCTTTCTTGGAAGTGGGAAGAAGTGAACATAAACTTTGTGATGGGTTTTCCTTGAACTCATCATCAACATGATTCAGTTTGTGTCATTTTAGATAGGATGACCAAATCAGCCCATTTCCTTCCAGTCCATACCTCTTATTCAGCCAAGGATTAGGCCAAACTCTACATCAGGGAGTTGGTCAGATTGCATGGTGTTCCGCTATCTATTATCTCAGACAAGGGTACACAGTTCACCTATCATTTTTGGAAAGCATTCCAAATGGGTCTTGTTACCCAAGTTCATCTCAGTACAACCTTCTATCCTCAGACAAATAGTCAAGAAGAAAGGACCATTCAGACTCTAGAAGATATGCTAAGGGCGTGTGCAATTGATTTCAATGGAAGTTGGGATGGCCACTTACTTTGATTGCATTTTCATACAACAATAGCTATCATTCTAGTATTCAGATGTCTTCATTCAAAGATCTCTACGGTAGGAGATGTATATCTCTAATTGGTTGGTTTGAAGTTAGTGAGGCCTTAGTTATAGGGCTTGGCTTGGTATTCAATGCCTTAGAAAAAGTCCAGTTGATTAGAGAAAGACTTTGGGCTGTTCAGAGCCGACATAAGTCTTATGTAGATGTTCGTAGAAAAGATCTCGAGTTCGAGATTGGTGACTATGTTTGTCTAAAGATCTCTCCCATAAAGGGAGTGAAAAGGTTCGGTAAGAAAGGGAAACTCAGTCCCCGATATGTCGGTCCCTTCAAGATTCTCAGTCGATTCAACAAGGTATATTATCAGCTTGAATTGCCTTCAGAGCTAGCCACAGTTCATCCAATCTTTCATGTATCTTTGATCAAGAAGTTCATAGGTGACCCATTAGTTGTTGTCCCTATTTAGAGCATTGATGTTTGGAACACTCTCTCTTATGAAGAGATTCCGATCGAAATCTTAGACTATTAAACTCGTAGATTGAGGAACAAATAAGTGTCCCTCTAGTTAAGGTTCTTTGGTAAAATTAGTACGTTGAGGGAGCTACTTGGGAAACAGAGGCAACATACGTACCAAGTATCCTCATCTCTTCTTCCCCAACTCGGATCAAGCTCAAGGTAACAGTTCTCCTTAAGCTTACTCAGTTTCATGTTCAGTGTTCATTACAAACTTGGTATGCAGTTTCATGCTCATGTTCCCATTACAAACTTGGTATCAAGTACCATTGAATTTTCAGTCATGCACTCATGTATCAGTTCAGTTATGTAATTATGCATCCGACATGCATTCTCATTGTGAGAACTTAGTTCTTCAGAACACTCAGTAATGCATCATGAATCAGTTACACATGTATCAGATATGCATGTTCAGTATTATATGTTCCGCTTGTCAATCATGAGATCATGTTACAGTTATTCAAGTTCTGTATGTACGTCAGTTTTCTTTTCTCCCCTCTCAGTTAGTCTCATTCGAGGATGAATGTTCTCAATGGGGAGATATTGTAATACCCTATAATTTTTCCTAGCTAATTTCATCTCAAGAACATCTAGTATTAGATTCTAAATTGAATGATGGTTATTCCATGAGGAATTTTCAAGATTTTCACTTTTTTTCATGTGGGAAATTCAAGATATAAGATTCTCCCAAATCCGATAATCGGATCAGAAGTTATGACTATTTCAAGTTTCCATCGTAAAACAATGCCATATTAGTTAGTGGCAAGCCGCACCAAAAGAGGAAATAACATTTGGCAAATTCCAGTAGGGGTCCATGAATATGGCGCATCACGCCAGGGCCCAAATTCAGAATTATCCATTTTCCAGTGTCTTAGCGTGATTTCCCCTGAGTCGTGCCACAGTTCCAGGTCATAAAGAAAACGGCATCGCGCCATCCCTCATTTTTACAATTTTCAAATTCCAGTGACACAGCATGGTAGCGCAGTGTCGCACCATGGGTTCAATTCCGGAAAATTTTACTTAAATTAAAAAACGTGTCCAGAGTAAAAAAGGGTCAACTTCCCACCCCTATTTAAGCCCTTTAACACATGATTCAGCCATTTTTTACCCAAAATACGCTCTATTCTCTCTAAAACCTCTCAAGAACAAGCTAGATTTTTTTTATAGAAGATCCAATTCCAATAAAGTTTCACCGTCAATCTTCATGAAGTCACGAACTAAGGTAAGCATAATGTTCATTCATGGACTCCTTTCGTCCATGAATCCCAAGAATCCCTTTTCTAAATTCAAGTTTATGGATTTTCTTATGAATTTCATAATTGGGTTGCTATTGTTTATATGGATAATGAGAAATTGAATTCTACTCCATCTTGGGTGATAAATCCTATGTGGGTTAAATTATTATAGATATAGACTCATGCAAACCTCTGACTAAACCCTGGAATGATGAACTTAGAATTGAACCATGATGTTTAATTATTATACAATGATGTTTACATGTACCATGCCTACAAAATGTTTGATTAAATGCCTAGATAAAGGAAAAGTGCCTAACTAGCATGATACCATGAAATCCTCATGTATGTACAAGTTATGCCTATCACATGTTTTGATGAAATGCTTCTATAAATGTATTATAGATTATGATGTTAATTAAATGTTCAATTAAGTTATTCTTGGTCAGTTTCCTTCCATCGAGTCCTGGGGGTAATCGTACTCAAAACATTAGCTTTGTGCCTAGAGCCATGTCATATTTTCACGATACTCTCGGTCGAGCTGTGAATTCTTAGACTTCAGACAGCCTTATGACTCAAGAAATCTCCATGATCTCATGAACACAGTTAGTTGTCAGATATCGGTAGTATTTCATCAGTCAACGAAATTCAGTAACTCAGCCCATGTTCAGTTCAGTTAATCATGTTCAGAGTCTATCAGATGGGAGTAGAAATTAGCACCAAGTGAAACCAAGAATGGGAACACACACTATGAGATGATGGTGTGATTCTTAGAAGTCATCCTTGCGTTCTAGAACTATGTAGCCAGCATAGGTTAGGAAATCAACACTGTTCGACGAGGGTTGATGAGGTGGATAAGCACTGTCAGATAAGGGCCCCACCATTCTCTTTTGGGGACACTATCAGATGAGGGTCGCCCACAACTTGTCCTTACCAGTGGCGCGTTATTGGCACCCTTCCAATTGGGGTTACAAATTGGACTATAACTCAGCCATATTGGCATATTAGGAGCATGTTGGTTAGATAACTACTTCCCACAGTTTCATGTTACAGAATCAAGACTATCAGACACAGTCAGTCAGTCTCATTAATAGAACTCAGATAGTTCTTCAGATTTCAGGACTGTCAGATATAGTCAACTCGAATACAATACAAAACTCAGATAGTTCCATCAGATTTAGGATTGTCAGATACATTAACTAATGTTATTATTTATATTCAAATTCTGTAATCATGTTATCAAAGTATTAGTGTCAGTTGTTATGTCTCATGCATGTATTCTCACGCTCATGATAGTGAGTTAGTTATTATTATTGTTCATGCATATGAACCCTATGGATTCATCCTACCTCACATGCATACCAGTACATTCAAATTACTAACACATTTTTGCTATGTTGTCTTATACCATAGGTTCAGAGACACGAGCTCCAGAGAAATAGTAGATTCTAGATATCCGTAGACAGAGCTAGAAGTGAGTCCTAATCTTTCAAGGACATGATTATTTCCCTATTTTATATTAATTAGTTTTACTAGTAGGAGTTACTTGGGGACATATCCTATCAACTCCTTACTCAGATAGTTCAGTCAGTTACAGGCCTTCTGGACTATCATGTGTCAGACTTTAGTAAGTTCAGTTTTGTTTTGGGTATTCTATTACCCCACACAGATGTTATGTCATTCAGATCATGTTCAGTATTGAAACTTACGGCCTAGCAGTTCATGTTTCCATATTATAAAGTATTTTATAAAGTATACAGGTACAAATAGTAGTCATGGGTTAGATTGTGGTCCTTCGAGGTCATGAGCACCATGTAACATTACGGGTATTAGATTTGGGGCGTTACATCATCATCATCACATCATCTTCATTGAATTTCATACATATTGTTCTCATTCTTTATTGTATTATTTTCTTTGATGTGATATCTATCTATTTGTAGTTGTTTCCTATATTTGTATTTGGTATACATGAATATTTTTGCTTCTTTCTTGTATTTGTGTATCTTATATGTGTATATGTCACCACCTAATTTACGAGTCTGGATGGCACCTACTCTATCTTGCCAGTTGGTAAGTTGAACCATTGGCCGGGACTCGATGCAATGGGCGAACTTGGTGGAAAATGCCCAAAAGGGTAAAATGGACAACACAACTCATAAATAAGCAAGACAATAGAAATAGTCTAAAAGGTAGCCATGACATAGAAAATTAAGCCACAGGTTCTTAGATAATCGCATCTATATGCCATATTATCTCTAAAAGTAACATGATCCAACCCCCGAGCCTAGTCGTAATGGGCATCCTAAGTCCAACGAAGACCTGGTACCGCACCCTGTTACCCAACCCAATCACCTATATCCAAACTTAGATGGGCTGAATTTAGGGCATATAACAAGATAACATAAATGCTTGCATGAAGACTTCGGGATAGGGTCATAAACATGACCGATCCAACCGAGTCCACCTGTACCAAGTAGATTGCCCAACTATACTGATCAAAGGCCATAACAAAAAGGAATACCAAATCATAATATGATAGTCAATACCAAATTGTAATACGAACGAACAACTGACAATATTGTCCAAGGTTGTAAGCCCTAACACCAATACCGATGTCTAGGCAACTACCACTACTGATCCCTCCCATTCCAACCCCCAGAAGTACCACGAAGCCTCTATCAAAAAGAGTACATAAATTTAATTGGGACATGCCCCAACCATGGCTAAAAACAATATCCAAAATAAAGTCAAAACATTTAACAATATCCATAACATGAAATGATGCCTTCCAAAAGGATGGAAGCTCACAGCTTGATAACGCCCAAACTACAGCTCTCGTAAGAGTGTAAGCGGTTACTGTCAAATATAGAACCCAATTGGGTTGGGTGTCGAATCCCACAGGGAATACTTGGTCACTAAGTGTTGCAATTATTAGTAGTCTGTTGGTCGCAAATTCCACGGAAAAGGGGGGATTTGATTATTCATGAATTGATAATATCAATGTAACGAATGAAACGATGTATTTAGTAAGATTTAATCACAGAGAATAATAAGTTAGGGTTATGTCCACCTTATGAGTTCTACGTATCTATTAACTATGAGTAATGCGGAATTTAGACATGCATGCACTTATAAAGATTCGTATTCTAATGGTAAATCCTAGTGTTTCTCAACCATCAAGGATTATTTCACTTAAACTCTCTTGAGCTTAAAGTGTATAACTAACGGTACAAATTCTCCAAGAAAGTTTATCCGGTTAAGGCATTAACGTGTAAACAGGGGTTGGTAGCCCTATTTCCTTGTCACACTCTTTTTTCCAAACATGTGACTTTTCTCTCGAACAAGTTAATGCTATAATGGAGTATTCTATATGTTTGCAACCACAAGAATTCAATTAAAACGAAGAGAGTAATAATATAAGTAGCATACGCATCAAGAATTCACAAACTCATAGTAATAGATAGTATATCAAAAGGCTTCCATAACCCTAACAGAGAAGTTTAGCTACTCATGAGTGCAACGAAGATCAAAGAAGACATCATCATCATATCAAAGCTAGAATAATCTCATGTTGGGGATGAGAATGGCGTCAAGTAGGGTTTGACATTTTTCTTCTATCCGTTTTTCGTAGCTTTTGCATTTTTCTCTGTAAAAGTCGAATGAATGGAATAACGATTGAATGAATGAATAATATCCAATGCATGAATGCTGAAAAATTCAGCAAATAAGGTTTTTATAACATCCTTGTCCTAGTCCTACTAGGTTACTGCTGCACCCCTAAGTATTAAGAAATGCTGATTTTGCCCGGGACAGATTTTCCATCGATCACATTCAGTCCACAAGCTTCCAAAAGATGCCTTCCTTCTTACGTGAAGTTTTCCTTTGCTGCTCAAAGGTCCACAAAGTGCTAAAATCTTCATCATTAATACCTGAAAACATGCTAATCACGTTGGTTAGCTTACTTACAGGAAAATGGACTAAAAGTGCAGGAATTATATATTTTATCCTCAAAACTTAGCTATAACATGGGTAAATTATGGTGTTTAGGCGTGTAAATACGCCCAACATCACCGCTTCAGTCCAAATATTGTCCCTGAGTCAATCACTATGTAGGAGGAGTCTAACGGTCGGTTCCTGAATAGCGTGGGTATACAACCGCCAGTAGATGGGTTAGCGTGTGACCACTAGCATGAATCTTAGGATTAGAAAAAAATAATGCCATTTATAAAACCAAGTAAAACCATCTAATGCACACAATAATACATATATATAAGTGTTGAGAAAATGGATCTTTGTTTATCATGCATCTAAATCCTTTACCTGGGCTATGTAGCTTGGCTGTCCTAAAACACCCATGGGCTATATGGGTTCAGCTCCCTATGCTGAAAGGTCCCTAGTTCATGGAGCCGCACGACAAGGGAAGTATCCCATTAGATGACTAGTCCATCCTCCAATAGTGTGACATCATGCACACTGTCCGTAAAGACCAATCCTCATATTGGCAAATATGAGTTTCCAGTTTTGATCCCCCCAGGACCGCAACCCTCCACGGCTTTTCTATACATCCCGCCATTAATTTCCAATTAAAATCAGTTCCAAATGACCAACCAAACCATTTACAATTTTATTAACCAATGCCAATATTAGTGGTATTGTCATACCACACCATACTTGCAAGTAATATCCATAGCCAAACCATTTAGGTTAAGGGGACTTTCAAGTGACCTTCCATATACAATATTAAACCACTTGGGAGCCTTCCATGTTCCCCACAAGAATAACCATTTAGCCTTTAGACTTTTAAAGCCATTTAAACCATGCATAATTCCTTTACATAGTTTAAAACATGCAATATTTATATTAAAAGAAGTCAATGCACTGAACATATCTTTATAAGCATTTTATCAAACACATTGGGGGCATAATATAACCAAAACCAATTCCACAGACCATCAAATCATTACCATACAATCGAATTGTCCAAAGCCACCATTATGCATATAAAAGCATAATTAAAACCATTGTAAACCATAACCAAGCATTTAATATCAAAACCCCCAAATAATAGTTAAAAATCATAATCATGAAATAGTAAAACCATGAAATCAATCATATAAACCACGAGGGAAGAGAATCATACCTTATACCAAAGAACTTATGGAAAGAAATCACCAAGACAAGACCCAAAGAAATCCTCAAGATAAAACCCTATCCTTCTTGCCCTAAAAGCTCTTCAGAATAACCAAGTGTTTTAAAATAGTTTCTAAGTGTTAATGAATAGAATAATAGAGTAAATAACCTCCTAAGTGTATTAGAAGTTGTGGATACTAATTAGGGTAAGTAGGGAAATATCAAGAATACCCCTACTTAAGTTGCACAAAATCCCATCACAGGGATATGACTGAACTATACGAGTCATAGCCTCCTAATACGAGTAGTACCCACCACTCGTATCAAACCTTAACCCTTGGATTAAACACTATCATGTATGGGTATCCAACCAAGTCTTAACCACAACATATGATCTGTATCGCTAAATCATTTCCCTGGTAGAATGAAATACCAGGAGGATCAAACACTGCCCACTATCTGAGTTCCTAGTACTACTCGTACCAAGCCTTACGACTCATACCCCTAAGTTGTACCCAATCCATTGAAAAAAACCATCCCACCAATTAATAATGGTCAGGATACAACAGGACCATACCACTCGTACCCCAATATATGGCTCATACCTATGAGTCATATTGGGTTCGAAGAATAGAAATTTTCTAATGGTCAAAACCCAGGATATTTTATCCTCACCCACTAGAAACATTCGTCCCTAAATGACGGACAATGTAGGGGTAACCACACACAGAGTCACTTGCATTATCAAACATCATTTTAAAAAAGGTTTGAAAACAAAGAGGCAAAGATGTTAATCTTTCTTTCACCAAACTCAGAAAATAAAGATGTATTGAATACACATACCTTATGCACGAATCCCAAGAGCAGAAAACAAATACGGATACATGGAGTTCGTGTCCTCTTCTGCTTCCTAAGTAGCTTCTTCCACCTTATAGCCATAGAACATTAACAGAAGCCACATCCTTGGTTTGCAACTGACAAACTATCCTATCCAATATCTCAATCCAAAATACCCTATCCTTCCAAAGGAACAACCAAAGAAGGATCACCAATGCACTTCCTCAACAAAGAAACATAAAAGATGGGATGAACCACACTTAAGCTAGATGGTAACTCCAACTCATAGGCAACATTACCAACACTTTGCAAAATCCTATAAGGACAAACATACCGAGGACTAAGTTTCCCTTTTTTCCAAATGCGCACCACTCCCTTTATGGGCGATACCTTGAGAAACACTCTATCCTTGACCTCAAACTCCAAGTCTCTACGCCTAATATCCGCTTAGGGCTTTTGGCGACTTTGGGCAACTTTCAGACTTTCCTGAATCACCTTGACCTTCTCCATCGCTTGATAAACCAAATATAGGCCAAACATGTCCGCCTTAGCAAGGTCAAACCAATAGTAGGAAATCTTCACCTTCTACCATATATTTCCTCAAAAGGAGCCATACCAATACTCGAA
Organism: Capsicum baccatum var. pendulum; assembly: GCA_030864225.1. Taxonomy (NCBI): domain Eukaryota; kingdom Viridiplantae; phylum Streptophyta; class Magnoliopsida; order Solanales; family Solanaceae; genus Capsicum; species Capsicum baccatum. The sequence goes on along the minus strand of CM061556.1, from coordinate 166,527,581 downwards.
TAATTGCTATTATTATAAGAAAACTCAACAAAAGGTAGATGCTCAACCAAATTGCCACCAGAGTAAATCACACAAGCCTGAAGCATATCCTCTAATGTCTGAATAGTTCTCTTCTCTCTGCTTGCCCGTGCGATTACGAATGAAAAACAATACTCAGACAAACATTAGTCCCTACTTCTTTATGGAAAGACCGCCAGAAGTCAGATCTAAACTGTGTACCATGATAAAAATAATAACAATAGGCACCCCATATAGCTTCACACTCTTTTGAAGATACAACTTTGCATAATACTCCACCAAAAAGATTGAATGCACTGGCAAGAAGTGAGCCGACTTAGTCTTCTTATCCACAATGACCTATATTTAATCATACTGATTTCTAGATCGAGGAAGACTAGTGACAAAGTTCTTAATGATCACTTCCCACTTCTATTCGGGAAAATTAATTTTTTGATACAACCCTTCTGGCCTCATATGCTCAACCTTAATCGGTTGACATACCATACACTTGGCCATAAAATCTACCACATCTCTGTTCATGCTATTTCACCAATTGATATCCTGTAGATCATGATACATCTTAGTTAAGCTGGGATGAACAACATAGCATGAATAATGTGCCTCAGCAAAAACACTTTGTTGTACATCAGGAACACACAACCTCCCTTGGTACTGTAAAGTACCATCACCATTGCTCTAAAACACCACTACCTTTCCCCCCCAACATCTCTTTTAGTTTTTATCAAGATAGGATATAACACTTTTTCCTCCTTAATATTCACACCAAGAGATGATCAAACCACTTCTTCCACCATCACACTACCATCCTTGAAGTCTAAGAGAAGAACTCTAAGATTAGCAAAGCAACGAATGTACTTCGTCGATTCCCACTTTCCTTCCTCTACATTAGCCAAGCTTTTAATAAACAACGTGCTTAGAGCATCAACAACCACATTAGCCTTACCTGAAGGGTAGTCAAGACTCATATAATAGTCCTTGAGAAGCTCAAGCCATTTTCTCTACTAGAGATTATGCTCTTTCTGAGTGAACATGTACTGAATACTCTTGTGATAAGAAAAGATATCCACGTGAACACCATACAAATAATGCCACCATATTTTCAAAGTAAACACAATCGCCAATAAATACAAATTATGAGAAGGATAATTCCTCTCATGTACCTCTAACTTCCTGGAAGCATAGGCAGTTACTTTCCTATGCTGCATCAATACACAACCAAGATCTACCCTAAATGCGTCAGAAAAAACCACGAACCTATTATTGCCCTCCGATAAAGTCAAAATTAGAGCCAAAGTCAATTTCTCTTTCAATTTCTCTAAACTCCCTTCACAAACATCCGACCAAGAAAACTTAACCTTTTTCTGAGTCAACTTAGTCAAAGAAGAAGCTATCGAAGAAAAGCTTTCCATAAACCGCCTATAATACCTGGCTAAACCCAAGAAGCTCCGGATATCGAATAGAGTCATAAGCCTAGGCCACCTCTTTACCACAACAACCTTTTGCGGATCCACCATTATCCCTTAACTAGAAATAATATGACCCAAGAAAGTCATAGTATTTAATAAAAACTGACACTTAGAAAACTTGGCATACAACTATTGTTCCTTTAAGGTCTGCAACACCACACGGAGGTGATCAACATAATCCACCTCGCTCTTCCACTTAGCGCTTTACAACTCGTCAAACAAGTCATCTATTTGAGGCAGAGGATACTTGTTCTTGACTGTTACCTTATTCAACTACCTAAAGTCAATGCATATCTGAATGGAACCATTTTTTTTGCGCACAAACAACATTGGTACACCCTAAGGAGATACATTAGTATGAGTAAACTCCTTTTCTAGAAGATCCTTAAGTTGCTCCTTGAGTTCCCTCAACTCAGTCAAAGCCATTTTATACAGAGGAATAGAAATTGGATGAGTGTCCGGAAGCAAATCAATACCAAACTCTATTTTTCTATCCGGAGGAACACAAGGAAGGTCATCCAAAAAGACCTTTGGAAACTCATTAACTACAGGGACCAAAGAAAAACAAGGATCTTTTAAGTTAGAATCTTTAACCCAGACCAAGTGATAAAGACATCCGTTGGAGATTGACCTCCTAACTTTAAGATAAGAAATAAATCTCACACAAGAAGCAAAAGAAACACCCTCCCATTCTATAACTGGTTCACTAGGGAACCTAAAGATAACCCTATGAGTCTGACAATCAAAGGATGCATAACAGAGTGTAACCAATCCGTACCTAGAATGACATCAAAATCTACCATATCCAACTAAAACAAATCCACCAAGATCTTCTTACCACAACAGATACCACACACGATCTTTAGACTCTCTTAGTAATAAATGAGTCACATACCGGGGTAGAAACTGAAAAAGAATACGAAATAACTTTTGAATAGAAATCAAAAGATATAGCCACATATAGAGTCATATACAAAAGAGTGGGCCCCAGATCAAGCAAACAATATACGTCATAACAGCAAAGCTATACAATACCAGTAAAGACATCAGGTGATGCCTAAGATTCCTATCGGGACGCCAAAGTATACAACTTGTTCCATCCAAAACTAGAACCAGGAGAAGTAATAGAATTAGATACCACACATCTAGGTGTAGGAACAGAAGATGAAGCCACAAGAATCTTATTTGCCCCCGTAGGAACCTTATTAACTGGACACTTCCTAAGCTGATGGACTTCCTGGATACACTTGAAGCATTTGTCCTTCCCTTCTTCACAATAACCCCGATGGGGATTTCAACTGAATTAACAAGGAGGACACAAAGAAACTGACTGGCCTCCACCTGCCTTAGATTGGGCAACCTGCGCCCGAGAATTTTCACCACCTTGATGGCGCTTGTCTCTTGATTGGTAAGGGGAACTAGCAGAAAATGATCCAAAACTCCCCCACTTCTTTTTCTACCACTTGACACTATCTCTACCACCCTGAGACTGAGCACCTCCCTGATAAAAAAACCTACTTCTTTTTCTCTGCCTATCCCAAAATTCTTCCTGCCTTCTCTTCTTATCCTCAACTTGCTACATATAATTAGTTAGAATCAAGATATCCATATCTTTAATCAACAAGGAAGTCTTTCTCTCCAGAATCAATTCTTTATTCAACCAAGAAGCAAGATTTCTTATTCTTGACGTCATATCAGCCAACAACTACGGAGCATACCTTGATAGCTGATGAAATTTAAAAACGTATTCCTTGACATTCTCTTTTACTTCAGGTTCACAAAATCTTCCATCTTAGCTTCCCTTAATTCTTGAGAAAATAACCTATCTAAGGAGGCATTAGAAAAGGCCTCCCATAACCCTTCTTTTCCATATCACCTCTATCCCTATGCCACTCCCCAGACCACTGATAAAGAATATCCTTGAGTTGATGAGCTACAAGGTTAACCCCTATACATTAGTGGCATGCATCACCCAAAAGTTCTTTTCCATATTATCCAATAAGCCCTGTGGATCCTACTTTACCTTGACTCCAGTAAAAGTAGGAGAAACCATCTTCATAAATTGGACAACCCTTGTTGCCTTAGCAAACAAAGCACCTGCCGTACCCCATTCAGCCTGAGACGTAACCAGTTAGGCAATAACATGAATAGACTGACAAAATTCTGTGTTCGTCACATTGCCTGGAGGGACCTGAGGAGAACTAACTGGAATAGGAGAAACTTCAGCTCCTTCAGGAATAAGACCATGAGATCAAATATGTACTCCAGATGTAGGACGTACCCCATCAACATTATCCCCAGATGGGATGGAAGAATATTTTTGTGTTCAGATCTAGGAGGCATAATCTGAAAGATGAGCAAACAAGGATTAGAAAAGATTCCAGGATTGAGAACTCAATCTTGAGAATAAAATACTAAGAAAGTAAAATATTCCTAAATATTTTTGTAGTCTCTCTTTTATGAGTTTGGCGTGCTTCACAACACTAAAAGAGAATTTACTTGACAGAGCTTTGTGGGCTTCCCAGTTGACTATGAACCTAGGCTCTAATACAAACTTGAAAGGACCCGATCACCGGGCCTTGTCGTAATGGGTATCCCAAGTCCAACCATGACCAGGGACCACCTCTTATTACCCAACCCAACTACCTATATCTAGCCTTTGAAGTACTGAATTTAGAACGTACAATAAGATAGTGGAAATACTCTCATGAAGACTCTAGTATAGGTTCATAACCATGACCAATCCAACTGAGTCCACCCATACTAAATAAACCTCCCAACCATATCGACAAAACTGTAGGCCATAAACCAGGCCATAAAATAAAGAATAACAAAACATAATATGATAATCAATCCAAAAATATAATAAGAAAGAACAACCAACAATATTATCCAAGGGTGGAAGCCCCAATACTAATACTTATGCCAAGGAAACCAACACCGATCTCGCCTATTCCAACCCCCTAGAAATACCACGAAGCCTCTATCTAAAATAGTAAATGAATCTGGTTGGGACATACCCCTAACCATAGCAAAAACCAATCCAAATAAAGTCAGAACGTCTTACAATATCTATAATATGAATTGATGCCTTCAGTCCAAATGTTGTCCTCGAGTCAATCTCTATGTAGGAGGAGTTAAATGGTCAGTTTTTGTATAGCGTGGGTATACAACTGCCAGTAGACGATTTTGCGAGTGATTGTTAGAATGAATCTCAAGATAAGGATAAAATAATTCTAGTTATAAAACCAAGTAAAACCATCCAATGCACATAACCATACATATATATAAGTGTCGGGAAAGGGGTTTCAGGTTTAGCATGCTTTTAAAACCTTTACCTAGGATTAGTAGCTTGGACATCCTAAACCACCCACGAGTTTTATGGGTTTTGCTCCCCTTATTGAAAAGGACCCAGTTTGTGTAGCCACATGACCAGTGAGGTATCCCATGGGATGACTAGTACATCCCTCAATAGTGTGACATCATGCATATGGTCCACTAAGACCAGTCCTCATATTGGCAAATATGAGTTTCCAGTTTTGATTCCCCTAGGACCGTAACCTTCCAAGGATTTTCTATACATCCTGCCATTAATGCCCAATTAAAATTATTTCCAAATGACCAACCAATCAATTTACAATTTTATTAACCAATTACAATATTAGTTGTATTGTCATACCACTCCATACTTGCAAGTCATATCCATAGCCAAACCATTTAGGTTAAGGGGACTTTCAAGTGTCTTTCCATATACCATACTAAACCACTTAGGAGACTTCCATGTTCCCCACAAGAATAACTATTTAGCCTTCAACCTTTTCAAGCCATTTAAACTATGCATAATTCAGTTACCTAGTTTTAAACATGTAATATTTCTATTAAAAGAAGTCAATGCACTGAACATATCTTTATAAGCATTTTATCTAAGAGATTGGGGGCATAATATAACCAAAACCAATTGCAAAGAGCATTAAACCATTACCATACAATCCAATTGTCTAAAGCTACCATTAGGCATACAAAAGCATAATTAAAACCATAGTAAACCATAACTAAGCATTTAATATCAAAACCCCCAAATAATAGTTAAAAACCATAATCATGAAATAGTAAAACCATGAAATCAATCATATAAATCATGCCTTTAGTTCAAATAACAATGAGGTAAGAGAATCATGCCTTATATCGAAGGATTGATTGAAAGAAATCACTAAGATAAGCCCCAAAGAAATCCTCATGATGAAACATGAGCATTTTTGCCCCAAAAGCTCTTGAGAGAATTATGGAGTATTTTGAAATAGTTTCTAAGTGGTAACGAATGGAATAATAGAATAAATAACCTCCTAAGAGTATTAGAAGTCATGGGTCCTAATTAGGGTAAGCAGGGAAATGTCCTAAATACCCCCACTTAAGTTGAACAAAATTCCATCATTGGGATACAATAGAACTATACAAGTCGTACCCTCTCAATAAGATCAGTACCCACCAGTTGTATCAAAACCTCAACTCTTTGATTAAAAATTGTCCAGTATATATCTCATCCAACCAAGTTGTAACCACAACATATGATCCGTATCCATAACCCATATCCCTAGTAGTATAAAATACCAAAAGGATCAAACACTACCCACTATACGAGTCCCTGGTATGACTCGTACCAAACTCTATGACTCATACCCCTAAGTCATACCCATGCAGTCACAAAAACCATCCAACCAACTAACACTGGTCAGCATAAGGTAGGACTATACCACTCGTACCCAAACATAGGGCTCCTACCCTTGTGGTTTATTCAGTTCGGAGAACTGATATTTTCAAAAGGTCAAAACCCTAGAAATTTATGTCTGCCCACTAGGAACATTCATCCCTGAATGACGAAAAAGATAGGGCTAACCACACATAGAGTTATTTGCATTATCAAATATTCTCTTAATAATGTTAGAAAACAAAGAGGCAAAGATGTTAATCTTTAACAATGTTTGAAAACAAAGAGGCAAAGATGTTAATCTTTCCTTTAACAAACTCAGAAAATAAAGATGTGTTGAAGACACACACCTTTGGCATGAATCCTAAGACCATAAAATAAATGAGGATACTTGGACTTCATATCCTCTTCCGCTTCCCAAGTAGCTTCTTCCACCTTATGATTATGCCATAGAACCTTAACAAAAGACATATCCTTGGACTGCTAACGATGAACTTTCCTCTCTAATATCTCTACTAGGGCCGCTTCATACGATAGAGAATCTGAAATACCCAAGCCTTCTATAAGAAAAACAGAAGAATGATCACCATTGCACTTACTCAACATAGAAACATGAATGATCGGATGAACCAAACTCAAGTTAGATGGCAACTCTAACTCATAAGCAATATTACCAACAATTCACAAATTCACACAAGAACCAACATACCGAGGATTGAGTTTCCCCTTTTAGCCAAACCACACCACAACCTTCATGGTAGAAACCTTGAGGAACACTCTATCCCTGACCTCAAACCCCAAGTCTCTATGCCTAACAGCCAAATAGTACTTTTGATGACTTTGGGAAGCTTTAAGCCTATCTCGAATTACCTTGACCTTCTCTATTGTTTGATAAACAAAATCTTGGCCAAACATGCCTGCCTCTCTAAGCTCAAACCAATTAATAGGACATCTACACCTTCTACCATACAATACCTTAAAAGAAGCCATACCAGTACTCGAATGATAGTTATTGTTTTAAGCAAACTTCTCCAAAGGTAGATGCTTAACCAAATTGCCACCATAGTCAATCACACAGGCCTGAAGCATATCTTTCAATGTCTGTATAGTTCTCTCTGCTTGCCCATCCGAATGTGGATGAAGAGCAGTACTCAGACTAAGCTTAGTCCCTAAATAATTCTAAAAGACCGCCAGAAGTGAGATGTAAAATACGTAACACAATAAAAAATAATCTAAATAAGGACCCCATGCAGCTGCATAATCTTCTGAAGATACAGCTTTGCGCAATCCTTTGTCGAAAAGGTAGTCCTGTCTGGCAAAAAGTAAGAAGACTTAGTCATCCTATACATGATGACCCAAATTGAATCATACTAATTCCGAGATCATGAAAGACCAGCGAGGAAGTCGATATTGATCACTTCCCGCTTCAATTTAGACAAATCAATTTCTTGATAAAACCCTATTGTCCTCATGTGCTCAACCTTAACTTGTTGACACACCATACACTTGGACACAAAATTTGTCACATCTCTCATCATGCCATTCCACTAATAGATCTCCTTGAGTTTAAGGTCTTTCTGAGAGAACATATACAGAAGACTCTTTTTATAAAAAAAATATCCATATGAACACCATACAAATAATGCCGCCATATATTCAAAGAAAACACAATCACCAACAACTTCAAATCATGAGTAGAATAATTCCTCTCATGTAGCTTCAACTTTCTAAAAGCATAGGAAATGGCCTTCCCATGATGCATCAACAAAAAACCAAGACCTACCCGAGATGCATCACTATAAACCATTATTGCACTATGGCAAAGTTAGAATTGGAACCGAAGTCAACTTATCTTTCAACTTCTCAAAACTCCCTTCACAAGCATCTAACAAAGAAAACTTAACCTTCTTCTGAGTCAACTTAGTTAATGGAGAAGCTATCGAAGAAAAGCTTTTCACTAACTGCCTATAATACCCAGTTAAACCCATGAAACTCTAGATATTAATAGAGTCGTGGCCACCTCTTCACCATAACAACCATTTATGGATTCACCATTATCCCTTAACTAGAAATAATATGACCCAAGAAAGTCATAATGTTCAGCAAAAACTCACACATAGAGAACTAGGCATACAACTCTTGTTCCTTTAAGTTCTGCAACACCACACGGAGGTGATTAGCATGATCCACCTTGCTTTTAGAATAAACTATAAAGTCATTAATAAAATCAATGACGATGATCTCCAAATACTACCTAAACACCCTGTTGATCAAGTCCATAAATGTTGCCTGAGTATTGGTTAACCCAAATGACATCACCAAGAACTCAAAATACCCATATCGAGTATGAAAAGTCAGCATAGGGATATCCACCTCCCTAATCTTAAGATAATGGTAACCCTATTGAAAATCTATCATAGAGAAGAACTTGGAGCCTTGCAAATAGTCAAATAAATTTATGTATCTGAGGAAGAGGATACTTGTTATTGGCCTTTACCTTGTTCAACTACTATAGTCAATGCATATCCTAATAGAACCATCCTTCTTGCGCATAAACAACATTGATTTATCTCAAGGAGATACACTAGGATGAATAAACCTTTGTCTAGAAGATCCTTAAGTTGATCCTTGAGTTTCCTCAACTCAGCTGGAGCCATTCTATATGGAGGAATAGAAATTGGACGAGTGTCCAGAAGCAAATCTATAAGAAACTCTATTTCCCTATCCGAAGGAACAGGAGAAAGGTCATTCGAAAAGACCTATGGAAACTCATTAATCATAAAGACCGAAGATAAAGAAGGGCCCTCTGAGTTAGAATCTTTAAGCTGGACCAAGTGATAAAGATAACCGTTAGAGATTAACCTCCGAGCTCTAAGATAAGAAATAAACCTCCTATTAGGAGCTAAAGAAACACTTTTCCATTTTATAACAGGTTACCTAGAGAACCTAAAGATAACCCTATGGATCTGACATCCAAGGATGCATAACAAAAGTGTAACCAGTCCGTACCCAGAATAACATCAAAATCTATCATATCCAACTCAAACAAATCCACAAAGGTCTGCTTGACACCAACAGATACCATACACTCTCTATAGACTCTTAGCAATAACCTGGTCACCTACTTGGGTAAAAACAGAAAAATGATCCAAAATAACTTTTGGATCAAAACTAAAAGTTACAACCACATATGGAGTCATATAAGAAAGAGTGGACCCCAGCTAAAGGAAACAATATACATCACATGAGAAAAGCAGTAACATACCAGTAACGACATCAAGTGATGCCTCAAACTCCTATCGGGACACCAAAGCATACAACCTGTTTTGACCAACACTAGAACCAAGAGCAATAACTGAAGCAGATGCCAAACCACCAGGTGTAGGAGCAGAAAATGAAGCCTCAGGAATCTTATTTGCCCCCATATGAACCTTTTTAATTAGAGAATCCCTGATTCAATGAACTACCTAGACACTCTGGAAGAATTTTCCCTCCTTTTTTCACAATAACCCCAATGGGAACGACAAAAGAATCAACAACAAGGACAAGAAAAAACAAACTAAACTTTGCTCGCCGAAGATTTGGCAATATGTGCCCGAGAATCGTTACTACCTTGATGACGCCTATCTCATGATTGGTAAGAGGCACAAGCAAAAATGGATCCAGAAATCCCCCACTTCTTTTTCTTCCACTTGCCACCATCTCTACCATCCTAAGACTGAGTACCTCCCTAATCAGAAAACCTAGTCCTCTATTCTATCCTATTCCTAAATTCAGCCTGCCTCCTCTTATCATCCTCAACCTATTGCATATGAACAGTCAACCTTGAGATGTCTATATCTTTAATAAGGGAGGAAGTCTTGCTATCCAAAATCAAATCTCTATTCAACCCAGAAGCCAACTACATCATTCTCGACCTTATATCAGCCACCAAGTCAGGAGTATACCTTAATAACTGATGGAGCTTCAAAGCATATTCCTCCCCTACCTGAGGTTTACAAACTTCTCCATCTTAGCTTTCCATAACTCTTTAGGAAACAATCGATCCAATAAAGCATTAGAAAAGGTCTCCCACAACCCTTCCTTTTCCAAATCACCTTTATCCCTATCATACTCCTCATACCACTGATATGCAACATTCTTTTGAGCTAATAAGTTATAAGGATAACACCCTCTACATTAGTAGCCTGCATCACTCAAAAGATATTTTCCATCTTGTTTAAGAAGCCGTATGTGTCCTTCTCCACCTTTACTCCAGAAAAAGTAAGAGGACCCATCTTCATAAATTGACCAACCCTTTTAGCCTCAGCAAATTAAGCACCAGCCAAACCTCACTAAGCCTGAGCAGCAACTAGTTGGGAGTAACATGAATAGACTAACAAAATTCTATGTTCATCGTATTGCCCTGAGGGACCTAAGGAGAACTAGATGAAATAGAAGGAACTCTAGCACCATTAGGAGTAGGACTATGAGATTGAAGATGTACTCCAGATGTAAGACGTACCCTTTTAACATTATCCTCAGATGAGAACAAAGAATTTTCATGTGTTCTAGATTTAGGAGGCATGATCTGGAAGACAAGCAAACAAGGATTATAGAAGATTTCAAAATTGAGAACTCAAGCTTGAGGATAGAATACAAAGAAAGTGAAACATTCCTAAATATGTTGCAGCCTCTCTCTTATGAGTGTGGTGTACTTCACACCCTTAAAAGAGACTCTACTTGACACGGCTTTGTGGACTTCCCAGTTCTCCATGAACCTAGGCTCTCATTCCAACTTGACACAACCCGACCCCCAGAACTTGTCATAATGGGCATCCTAAGTCCAACCAGGACCAGGGTCCGCTCCTTATTATACAACCCAACCACCTACATCTAGCCTTTGATAGGCTAAATTTAGAGCATATCACAAGGTAGCATAATTACTCTCATAAAGACTCTGGGATAGGGTCAATACCATGACCGACCCAACCAAGTCCACCCGTACCAAATCAAATGCCCAACCATACTGACCAAAACATAGGCTATAAACCAGGCCACAACAAAAAACAATACCAAAATAAACTATGATAATCAGTCCTAAAATATCATATGAAAGAATAACCAATAATATCATGCAATGGTGTAAGACCCAACACCAATACCAATGACAAGTCAATCACCAATACTGATCCCGCCTATTCCAACCACAGAAGTACCACGAAGCCTCTATAAGAGTAAATAAATTTGGTTTGGACACACCCCCAACCATGGAAAATACCAATATCCAAAATAATGCCAAAACATCTAACAATATTCATAACATGAAATGATACCTTCAGAAATGATGGAAGCTCACCACTTCAGTTCAAATGTTATTCCTGAGTCAATAACCATGTAGGAAGAGTCGAACGGCCAGCTACTGTATATCGTGGGTATACTTCCGCTAGTAGATGAGTTAGCGAGTGACCGCTAGCATGAATCTAAAGATAAGGATAAAATAATGCCAATTATAAAACCAAGTAAAGCCATCCAACACACAAAACCATACATATATAAGTATTGGGAAAGGGTATCCATGGTTAGCATGGATTTAAAACCTTTACCTGGGTTGTGCAACTTGGCCGTCCTAAATCACCCACGAGCTATATGGGTTTTTCTCCCCCTGCTGAAAGGGACCCAGTTCGTGTAGTCACATGACTAGGGAATTATCCCATGGGATGACTAGTACATCCCTAATAGTGTGACATCATGCACACGGTCCACTAAGACCAATCCTTATATCGACAAATACAAGTTTCTAGTTTTGGTCCCACCCGGTACCGCCACCTTCCGAGAATTTACTATACATCCCACCATTATTGCCCAATTAAAACCATTTCTAAATGACCCACAAATGTTATCCCTAAGATTTACCTCTTTTTAGGGTGTGAAATATCTTAGAGATGGATGAGAGTGATGAGAATGGTCTAAAACGTGGTATTTATACCCTTCCCAGGTACACGGGAACTGTGTTCGTGATTTGTGGATAGCAATTGCAATACTTGGTCAAAACGGACAGAAGTTGCATTCACGACAAAGGAGATCGCTTACGCAATATCGATCAACTACCAATGAGAGTCACTTTTGTGACATGGGTTTCATATTGGCGATACTTGTAGGTCGGCTGATCGATAACGCAATCAGTGACTCACGAATGGTAGTGCACCAACACAAGTTGAGACTTGAAAATTTCCAAGACTCCACTAACCCCTCAGCATTCATCCAGAATCCTGTATATGCAAATAGACTTACTACTATATCAAATTCAATATTCTGGACTTAATGGTGTAGTCAAAATTCTTTTTTAGGTTATTTTGGCTAAAAATGGGTCCCATACCTAACTTATAATTTTCTTAACTTTTGCCCAATATCTTAAACTGCGCCCGATGTCTCGGGAGCCAAACTAAAGGTCTACCTAGCTTAAAGAGACATTCCAAAGCTATTAGAATAGTCAGAATTAGCATACGAGGTCATTTGACTGATTTTTTTTCCCAACAGGAAATTTGAGCCCGTAAAGACTTGATTAGAGGAAATTGGCTCTAAAATCCAAACGAACTCCCCAGTAACTAAACTATCAATTCCAATAAGTCATAAATGTCTAAGGGAAGCTATAGGAAATCACTAACAGCAAAAATAAGAAGAAAAATAGAAAATGACATGAAGGGTCATTATAATATCCACTACTAAAAGAACTTTTGTCTAATAAAGTAAATGATTAGGATATACCCAAAGCCTCGAATAAGTAAGGATACTGGGTCCACATCTCTCTAGACAAAGTGAACACAGGCTCATCCACGAAAGTCAACTGCTTATCGAACTAGATTGAGTTCCATCTAAGCATATGAGTTTGATCAGGAATGTATCTCCTCAACATTGAATCATAGAAAATTTGATGGACAAAAGTAAAATCTGGGGATAAGACTAACTCATAAGTCACCTCACCAATGGTGTTAAGAATCTCTAAGGGTCCAATATATCTGGGGCTGAGATTTTCTTTCCTCCCAAACCTTATCACACCCTCTATGGGCGATACACGAAGGAATACATGATCACCAACTCCAAATATCAAGGCACGAAGCCTACGATATGCATATGCCTTTTTTCTACCTTGATCCCTCAACCTGTCCTGAATCACCCTGACTCCATCTAACGACTCCTGAAGCTATCCAAGACCACGAGGTCTAATCTTAAAAGTATCAAATCATTCTATTAGGGAATTACATTGCCTACCATACAAAGATTTAGAAGGTGCCATCTCAATACTTGACTTATAACTCTTATTATATGCAAAATCTGCCAAGGCTAAGTGTTACTCCCACTAACCTGCAATATCTATAACACAACCTTAGAGAATATCCTTGGGAACTTGAATAGTCTACTCTACATAACCATCGAATTGAGGATGAAAAGTTGTACAAAGATAAACCTGAGTACCCAACTCCTCCTGAAAGCTCTGTAGAAGATGGAAGTGAATAGTAAATCCCAGTCTAAAATGATACATGTGGGCACATAATGCAAATAGACAACCCACAAACATAGATATGATCCAACCTTTCGACCCAGAAGGACATCTGAATTAGAATGGAATAGGTCAATTTGGTCAACCAATCCACAATGAATAAAATACCATCAAAATCATAGGAAGTTTGTGGCAAACAACTAACAAAGTCCATGGTAATCAGATCCCATTTCTACTTGAGAATGGGCAATTTCTGAATAAAACACCTAGCTGCTAATGATTGGCCTTCATCTGCTGACAACATAGACAACGAGCTATAAAGTTTGCCATATATCTCTTTATGTCGATACACCAATAATACTATATCAAATATCTATACATCTTGGTTGTATCCAGATGAATAGAATACCATGAGTTGTGATCCTCGTGCAAAATTGAATAAATCAAGTCATCAACCATCAAAACACAAGTGCAGCTATAAAATCTCAAGACACCCTCAAGGTCTATAGTAGCCCTCTTGGACTCTCCACTAAACACTTGATAATGAAGGATGCAAAGTCTCTTATCCTCAAAATAAAGATCTCGAATCTGATTAAATAGTAAGGACCTTGCCTCAACACTAGCAAGAATCCTTCTACGATCTAAAATATCAAATTGGTAAAGGACTGAATGTCCCATTCCAATGGCCTCTGAGAAACTGAGAAACAATCCAATCTACACATACTTACTGCCTTTTGGCTCAAAGCGTCTGCTATGACATTTGCCTTTTTTAGATAATATAAGATAAAGATCATAATCCTTAAGCAACTCCATCCATCTATGCTGCCTAGTATTAAGCTCTTTCATGGTCATATGATGCTAAAGACTGCAACGGTCCATGAAAATATCACAATGCATACCATAAAGATAATTCCTCCAAATATTGAGCTTAAAAATTACCATTGTCAACTCTAAATCATGAGTGAGGTAGTTTTGCTCATGCATCTTAAACTGCCTTAATGTATAAGTGATAACACGACCCTGCTATGTAGCCCTCTTGGATTCTCTACTAAACAATTGATAATGAAGCATCATGAAGCATGGTTAATCCCTCACTCTCAATAAGAAGAGCAAAAATATGAGCCAAGGTAAGAAACTCCTTAAGCTTCCCAAAGCTTGACTCACACTTCATGGACCATTGGAAGGGAACTTTCTTCTGGGTCAATCTAGTCATAGGTACTAAAATAGTAGCAAAGACCTCAACAAACCGCCTATAATAACTGGTAAAGTAAATGAATCTATAAACCTCAATCAAAGATAAAGGTCTAGGCCACTCACAAAGATCCTCAATATTTACCGAGTCTACTGTAATCATATCCTTAGACACCACATGCCCAAGGAATGTCACCGATTCTAGTCATAACTCACACTTAGAGAATTTTCCAAAAAGCAAATGATATCTCAAAGTCTGAAACACAATCCTAAAATATTATGCATGCTTCTCTCTATGCCTCGAATACACAAGGATGTCTTTGAAGAACATAATCAAGAAGAAATCCATATATGGCCTTAACACTTAGTTCATTAAATTCATAAATATGGCCTGGGCATTAGTCAGCCCAAAAGATATTACTAGGAACTCATAATGACCATAATGGGTCCTAAAGGTTGTCTTAGGATATCCTCAACCCAAGTCCTCAACTAATGGTAATCGAACATCAATTTAATCTTAGAGAACACTACTGTTCCCTGTAATAGGTCAAAACAATCATCAATGTAAGGCATAGGATAATGGTTATTCACTGTCACCATATTAAGCTTTCTATAATCAATAGACATATGCATGGAGCCATCTTTCTTCATCATAAACAACACAGGTAACCTCAAAGAAGACACACTCAGTCTAATAATACCATTATCTAGAAAAAACTAAAGATGATAGTTCATCTCCATATACTCGGCAAGAGCCATACGATAAGGTTCCATAGATATAGGTTAGGTTCTCAGCTAAAGATCAATAACAAACTCAATACTATGCTCATGAGGAAGGCTAGGTATATGAGTAGGGAAAATATTCTAAGACTTCCAAACTATAGAAACAAAGTTAAGAGATGTACTATCCATACTAACATCATGAATATAAGTGAGATGAGACTCACATCCCCTCAAAATAAGCCTCCTAGCACAAATATAAGAAATAATCACCATTGGCTCACAACTAGCAACTTCCCAACATATTATCTAGGGTATACCGAGCATGGCTAAGGAAATAGTCTTGTCAAAACAATCCATGATTGCATGATAGTGGGATAACCAGTCCATGCCCAAACTCACATAAAATTCACGATGTCTAAGATAATAAGATCAATATGAGTATCAATATCTCTGACAGTCATAACAAATGATCTAAAAGCTCGATCCACTAGTAATAAATCACCCACAGGAGTATATACATAATGGCATAGATAATAAATCCTAATATTACTCTAACTATGAAGCAAAATAAGTAGACATATAAGAATAAGTAAATCATGGATCAAATATAGCAAAGGCCGATAGATGACATACTAAAACCATACCTAGCATCTAAAAACTCACCCTCGAGCCTAGAAGGTACTGCATACAATTGACCATGTCTGCCACGAGATAAGAACATAAGGATCATACTATTACAAATACAAGATTGGACCACATAAGCCAATAAATATGGAAAAGTAAATAACCCAATGCGGGTCGCTATAATCCTGGAGGATACAAACAAGTAAACTAATCACCAAATAACCAAAGTTTACCAACCGTCAAGACATAACCTAGAATCCTTCAGTCTCATATCACATCATGAAAAATTCCAAATATCAGACTCAAATCGGAACTCTATAGTTTTTAACATTATTTATCATCAATTTTACTGGACTTGAACCAAAACTTATATCATCAGTTTTATCGATAATTGGCATACTTGAACCGAAACTCATAATTATAAACCATATCAATGAACCATATTAGTGAAGTCATTTAAATAAGTTAAACTCAATAGATTATACCAATAAATAATATCCATAGCCCATCTCCAGCACTTATTTTTATAAATCAAACAAGGAATCATATCCGGGAGTCTCATCCATAATCATGTCTAAAATCCATATTATTTGTCATATCCGGAGACTACATAAATATTAATATTCATAAGCAATATTACTAAGAATATCCAAAATTTATATTAATAACGATATATGAAGGCAACCCATCTTATTGAAAGGCTAATAATTGTATCTATATGCCACATAATCTCTAAAAGCCATATTATATCTGCAAGTCACTTTATATAAATAAGACATACTATATCTATAGTTACATTATAATTATATAAGCCAGATTATACTCATGATCCAGATTCTATATATATAAGCCACCTTATACTCATGAGCCACACTATATCTATATAAGACACATTATACTCATGAGCTATATTATACATCTATACAAGACATATTATAGCCATGCACCATATTTTATATCAACATAAGCCATATTCTCCAAACAAGCCAATAACCCTTAATCATACTGATATCTATAGCATTAAGCATATCAATAGGCTAAGCCATTAATCATACTCGGTAATAATACCTATAATCACATGCACACATCATAAATCATACTTATAAATCATGTCATTAGTCACACACAAAAAGACATTATCACTAGTAGTACTCAGAATTTGTATCTATACTTCCATACCCAACTAACATACTTAATAAATATATTCAACCTTCTCAAATGTCAACCTACCATTAATAAAAGTATATCATACGTGAGTTAGTCTACAAGGTTATCACAAGTTTTGTCCTAAGATTGGCCAGAGAGGCTCACTTCTAATCCCCATAGATTCTCTTGAGAAAAGTCTACCCCAAATTAGAATAAGGTATCTATGTTCATTCTTAGATGTCAAGTAATCCATAATTATCCCTAAGATAAAAGTCTTCCCCAAATATGATTAACTAAGTCAATTCTACCTAAAATAATGGTAACTAGGGCAATTCTCTTAACTTAAGCAATTGAGAAAATTTTTACCCTAACATGAGTAACTAGGCAATTTAACCTACCATAAGTAATTAAGGAATTTCTATTCTAATTATATACCAAAAACCCTAACTCACCCAAGCCTTGTCTAACTACACTAACTATTGCTCATCTAAGGTTTCAAGGTAGCTTAAGAGTCTAATTAACCCAAAAATCCTCTTCACACCTCCAACACCTAAATACTACCCAATATCTAGTATTATATCATAATCATACTACGACAAAGGTCAATACATGAAGTAGGTAAGCTTAGCCTATTGTGCACTAAAGAAAGCTTGAAGAATCTACCAAATCACCGATTTCCCTTTCCAAGAAGATTTCTTAAGGTACCACACTATCAAAATCATAATCTACTCATCAAAATAAGAGCAATGATACCAACATTTTACTATTATGCTTTGGGTCCAAAATTACGTAAAAATTCCATGTGGGGGCCGTATATGGAAATCAAATTTCCAAAACCAACCCAACGTCTCCCTCTGCTCAAGAAACATTTTCCCTAAAAAATGGGCGAGTTCGAGCTACATTGGTGCATAAATTAATTCACCAAGCTTTTGTAATTTTTTGATGAAAATGGGAAAACCAATCATGAAAATGAGGAAATTGTACCACTAATTTGAAGGAAAATCGCGTAATTAATCCTTTCCCAAGGCCCAAAATCAACTATAAATATTATTCCCAAGATTTACCATTTTTAGGGTTCGAAAAATCTTGAGATGGATGAGAATGGTGAAAATGGTCTAAAGGGGGGTATTTATACCCTTCCCAGGTACATGAGAATCGCATTTGTGATCTATCAATCGCAATCTCAATACCTTGCCTAAAGGGGCAGAAGTCGTATTCGCAATAAAAGATATCGCTTACGCAATATCTATCAGTTGCTAATAAGAGTCTCTTGCACGACATGGTTATTATATTTGGAATACTTGCTACTGGTCGGCTAATTGATAACGTGATTGGTGGCTCACGGATATGAGTGAACTAGCACTATGAGTGCACTAGCATTAGCTGAGACTTAGAAATTTCCAAGTCCCCACCAACCACTCAAGATTCATCCAAAATCCTATATATGCAAATAGACTATTCTACCCTATAAAATTTGATGTTTCGGTCTAACTGGAACTATCAAAATTTCCATCCGAGGTTGTTTCAAATAAAGTGGGTCCCATACCCAACTTACCTATTTCTTAACTTTTGACTAATATCTCAAGCCCAGATGTTTTGGGATCCAAACCAAATGTCTACCTAGACTAAAATTGATATTCCAGAGCTATCAAAAAAGTTAGATTTAGCATACAAGGTTGTTTGATCAAAGCTATTGCTCGGTAGATAATTTGAACCAAAGAAGACTATAAAATAGGGAATTGGCTCTTAAAAACAAACGAACAGCCCAATAATTAAAATATCAGTTCTAGTAAGTCATAAATGACTTAGGTATGCTATAGTAAGCTCTAATAGAAAAATAAGTGGAAATATGGAAAATGACCTGAAGGGTCATTACAGTATATTATGGAACCATTAGTGGAGAGATATGAGCTACCGTTTCAGATATTTTCTGATTGTAGGTGATGTGCCCATAGTGTGTATTTTATATTCTTTACTTTCTACTTTGCTTATTTGGACTATGATACCTACTAAGTACAAGTGGACCATACTAACCCATACTGCTCTCTTTCAATGCAGATACAGGTACGAGTATGTCGCACAATAGTTGATTCAAATTGTATTAGAGTATATTCGAGGTAATGAATGATATATGCTTATGAGGTGATCTATTAACTCTTCCTATCTATTTCATATCTTGTTTTGTATTCAGACATTGATTATGATCCTTTTGATCTATTATTGTATCTTTGACATTCGAGATGTATTTACTAGTTCTTACATGATGACACAAGGTTTTGGGTTATTGCATGGTATATTTTTGGTGTTTGCGTGTTTATATTGTTTAGCTTTATTCTAAAAGTCTTGCCTTGGGTTTTGTTATTTATTTCTCATTTTATATCAGTTGGTATGATTGGCTTAGATAAGTGTCATTATGACCCTTGGTTTTTGCATCGTGAAAAGTTTATAGCTTTTATGAATTGGTTTTGTTTTGTTTTGATCTTCTTCTTACCTTGTAAGGAGAGAGACTCCCTTATTTATGCTTTCTAGATTATATTGTTGTTAGAGGAGTCCTATCTTCTAGGTTCTTAGATCTATGTTTCCTTTCTAGTATTAGGGATGAATTGACCGGAATTAGAAGGCCAATTAACTGTAAACCACCATAGTATCGAAGGTAATGTTTATGTCCCACTCTTTGTATTTCTTTTAATTTTATTTATGAGAAGGCTTGGTGTGTGCGGCTCAACCTTAACTACCACAGGAGGTAAGAGTCTCGGGTAAGGTCTGTTTCTCATAAACACAAAAAAACCACAATATCCTTATCATATATATTCACATAATTCATATTATCATCCTCCATGGAGTTATACAAATACAAAACAATCATCAAGGATTCATGCGTTAACATAATAATATACAATTAGGCTTTTATTACATGAAAAACATGTTTTATCCATCCAAACTCCATGACCACAGGACTAAGCATTATCTCTCCCATCAAATAAACATTATGAATACAATTACTAACCTAATCTACTACTCATAAATCATACCCTACCTGGATGCCAAGTTGCTGCAACATGTAACTATAACATTGATGATCCTACATTTTCTTCACTGTCTTGATGGATAAATCATCTATAAAAAATAATTACAAGAGTAAGTAATAAAAAAAATCTTTTAACAAATACATTGGGATTTAAAATCCACTAATTTTACTCTTATTTACAGTCTATAAATTTACCCCGGGGGTCAATTAACAATCAAATAGTTCCTTTAGGCTCAAACCAACTCCATTAATTGAATTTTTAAATCTAAAGGTTCCACCTTTATGGAATTCAAGACCCTAAATATCAACTTTCATTATTTTTGAACCTTAGATTCTTATAAAAAGGGTTAATTTACTATCTACATCAATTCTAGGTGATATTAACCCAACCCATAGATTTTTCCCAAAATATCATGAACTTACGGTTCAATTCCCCAAGAATTACACCATTAAAAGTTTTTCTAATAATTCTAGAATGTTAAAGGATTGAAAATGCTGAAGATAATGGAAGAAACTTACCTCAATGAAGAATTTCCACCCATACCAAGAGAAAATCACCCCTCTAGGGATTACAAATTAAATTTTTGGATTTGGGGGCTGAAACCTGTCAAAAATAGGTTATAAACTATTGTGAAATTGCTATAGCGACATGTTGTTTCTATAGAAACATCACTATAGTAACCTGACCCGTTACAACACCCTCAGCATAACATCACGGACAGTCTTCAGTAAAATAGTCATAGCTTTTTACTTAGAAAGTGGATTGACAAATGATCAATTGCGTTATAAATAAGACTAATAGATCTTTAATTTTGTGGGTATTAGACCTTATAACTCTTTATATTTTCGGATTAATTCTCATATGAAGTTGACCCTAGTTTAAACATAGCCTAAATTTTTTTTCTAGGGGTTCGTGTGACCTTAGTACATATCAAATACACTTCCATACTAAAGAATTACTCTTAACACATATGATGAATAAGAATAACATGCCTTTACCTCAGATAGTTTCAATAATGATGGAATTAATCATTACAACAGATACTAATTTGCGAATTTTCCTTTCTTAAATGGGCAATAGGGAAGAGAAGCACAAGGTCAAAAATAAAAAGATATTATTTTTTGAGTTGTTTGTGCAATGCCCTTCTTATGCACTTACTATCATTTATCAACTAAACTACCCCAAATATCCTTTGGACTATCCCAAAATGGTTTTTGAAATGGTAAACTATTTAGGGGAAAATTCTGATGAAACAATGATTTGCCCCACTTAACAACCTATGTTGCTATAGCGACATTGATCCCACTATAATGGAAACTTTAGAGCATGTTGTTATAGATACATGGGTGAGGTAGAATGTCTTATTTTCTTCCAAATTCCAACTTTCACAACACATCTTATTTCCAAGACATTCCGAACTAACCTTTCTAAGTAAAGATCTATACCATGAATTTTACTCGCCAGAATTTAATTCCAAAAAGTCCTATGGGTTTCTTATATCTTTCCAAACCATTCTCAAATTGCCCTAGACCATACCTCTCTCAAATTTGATCAAGACTATACTATCATAAAAGTTCTAACTCCCAACCCGAGGAAAGTCTTAACCTAAAATTTGTACACTACACTTATCCATTATTACACAAATACAACTATACCCTTTTAGCCCAATAACTGGCTTAGGTTAGTTGTAACACCCTAAAATCTGATCCTGCGATGTCATATGGTGCTCAAGACTATGAGTAGCCTTAAGCTAACCTTGTCTGCGTACTATTGAGCCTGAATCTTATAATAATGGAAATATAGACATAAATGTCATGATAGAATGCCAAAATTGTATGTAATATCTGAGAATAATCTATACATAACTTCTGAAACATCAAAATTGAATAATATGCATCAAAACTAGTAGTCTAACAAGCCTCTACTACTAATACTAGAGAGTTACTACGACAAACCCCCAACTAACTCGAACTGTCTGAAAGGAAATGCTAAATCTCATAAAATGATAACTGGAAAAGCTGAATGTATAAGTCCCCAAACTATGAGGACTCACGAACTGTCAGATGAAGATGGAGATGCTCAAACTACTCAGGTTGCTGACACTAAGCACCTGAACCTACATTATGAGATAATGTAGCAC
Source organism: Capsicum baccatum var. pendulum (assembly GCA_030864225.1). NCBI lineage: Eukaryota > Viridiplantae > Streptophyta > Magnoliopsida > Solanales > Solanaceae > Capsicum > Capsicum baccatum. The sequence goes on along the minus strand of CM061556.1, from coordinate 166,505,056 downwards.
ATAGACGTATATGTTGATCAGTACTTTGAAGATGTACTGAATACATGGTGGTGATATGCATAACTAAAATATCATCTCATAATCATCATTTATAAAACAATACATGCTAAATGTAAATGACTAACATAAGCTGGAATATCTGAAATACTGAGATGTGTAGCAAAAAGAAGCAAAACATACTTTATAAATCTTGTGAGCCATAACATCTAGTTCTAAAAGTTGTACTAGACTCTATCTTTAAATCATACTATCCAAGTGTAAAAGAGCTCACTCTAAATCTAAAAGCTAAAATCTAAAGTTATTATCGTTCTGAGAAGCACATTTTGAATAAAATTGTGAGCCTTTACACTTAGTTTTATAAAAGCATTTCTTTCCTTTTTTTACTTTGTTTAGCACGGTTTGAAACATATATTTTAATCTGCAAGGAGGTTCTCTTAACTAAAATAAACCATGTGATCTAACATGGAGTCCAACGTCTCATCCTCCTAAGGAAGAAACCTCACGTTGGGGAGATGTGTCATACTCATGCTAGGGAGTATAACTTGAGCTAAGTGATCACATCTGTAACTATCATCCACATAGAAGTGGGAATAATCTGATAATCTGTACCTATGCTGGCTACATAGTTCTGTGAAAGTAAGATGCGCTAAACCTACACTTCCCGCTCGGTGCTAAATACTACTCCCTTTTTATTTGCTATGCTCATTCTATTAGAAATCAACTTTAAAAATAGTATAATAGCTTATAATGAAAACCAAATGTATGTCTGTAAAGCTGAATCTGTAATCTGAGTCTGTAAAGTGGATTCCAAAACTAATCTGAGGATCAAAAGATCAAAACTTTATTGTAATTCTGATATAATTAGCTCATAACATGCGTAAAGCATCATTTTTCTCAAAACCTCAACATATAAACTTAAGGCTTAAAACCCATGTATCAAACTCATGTGAAATATCATAATAATCATGCTTTATAATGAAAACAATGATAATTCATCTCAAAATCTGGAAATTACTGCAATAAGCATGAAAATATGAAAATAAACATGCAGTTCAACTTATAATCCACTTGAAATCTCATAATATTGTAAATGGCAACATTGGGTATGAACTCTAATTTCAAATTCATGAAAAATCATATAAAATCATATAACTTTAAAATTTAAACAAGTTTTGGGCACAAGGATGAAAAAAGATCCTTGTTCATAAACCCACATACCTTATTTTGATGATCTAGATGCTAGAACTTAAATCTTGGATCTCTATTGATGTTTTGGAGATGACTTCTTAGAGTTCTTGAATTAGGAATTCTCAATCATGAAGAGTCTTGGAGAATTAATGGAGAAATTTTGGATTTCTTAGAGAGAAAGAATGAGCCTTAGGGTATTGTTTAAGAGAGAATGATGAATAAAGCATAAAGTTCTCTCAAATATGATTAATCTATTATTTTTGGACGTATTGGGGGTTAGGGAATTACCAAAATGCCCCCTTTAAACTTTTATATGATACTGGAAAACATACATTTTTCCTGATCTGGGTGGCCACCATGACGCTCCACCATCGAGGTAGTTCATTGGAAATTGACAAATGGAAACTGGGCAGACTTCGTGACGCAAAAACATCGTGGTTTCCCCATTTAGAATGCCATTTTGGCACATGGCGTAACACGTCATTATCGCACTGGATCTCTAGAAATTGACAAACGAGAAATTGACCCTCTCCGCGACACACCAATATTGTGGAGGGCCATTGGAATGGGAAAATTGGAAATTTACTCTGATCAATGATGCGCTAAGGGTCCAAATGACGGTGTTTTATGACAGGAACTTAAAATAGCCATAACTTCTTACTCGGTTATCGGACTTAGGCGAATCTTATATCGCTAGAAAGCTAATTCAATTTCCTACGAAATAGAAAGTCCAAATCTAAGAAATTCCATACCAAATAAATAGTATTTGTTTTGGAAACTATCCGTCAACACTCTACAGACAAATTTAAGCTAGGAAAAATCGCAGGGTATTACATTAGTAGAATTGCAAACTCAGCTCAATCACTTAAGATGCAATAAAAACCAAGTATCATCATAATCAATAAGAAGGATATGTATATTCAAGAATGCATCTAATAACCCAACTCCCTCAACCCACCCTACAACTAAGGATTATCGATCATAGTCAAGCCATATCATTACAAGCACCCTATCAATTCAATTATGTCATTCTCTAGGGACACTATTAATCAATAATTATTGTCATGTATTAAGCATATGAGCAATGTCAAATAAAATTATCCAATGATGGGCCATTTTATTAATCAATACATGGGTTACTATTTCTACTAATAGACAATCATAGTTACAGTTTTGCAATTACAAGGGCGATTGTTTCCATCATAATCTCATGATTTTATTATCAACTACACATTATCATCACAATGTAAGTAGTCAATAGTAAAAAGCACCAAGTCATGCAAAGTCTAATGCTCAAATATATATGTTACTTCAAACAGACAACATCACCTATCTCAAATATTTAATTTTTATGCCAAGGGCTACCATATCCACCCTTTCGTTTGCTTAACCAAAAATCCAATTACCACTTAAACCTTTAAGTTATCAAAAAATTCAAAATGAAAAAAAAAATCTTGAAGTCACAATCATGAATTACCACAAAAATTTTCTTACATTAATTTCCGCTATCAAGCAACAATAGCTATTTTTTCATTGTACTTATTCACATACAAACTATTTAAAACAAAAGTTTCCTCAATTTTGTACTATTTTTTTCTTACGATTTTATCAATGATAAGATCATGTTTAGTATTTAGCACACTATTTTTCATTTAAATCACATAATGGCATATTCCCTTTTCCAATAACACAACCAATTTATGACCTTTCACAATTCAAATATGATTTACATAATTACCAAGGCATTAATCTTATGCACCAATTTAAGCCTTTATGTTACTACAAACAAGACAAGCAACAATTGTAGTAAAATTCTATCACACACCACATAACAGATTCTAATATGCATAATTAACCTATCATATATTAAGAGTTAATCAAGCAATTACAAATCACAAACACATCTTATATTACATCTATAAAGTTACAACCAACTAATTTCATCACAATTAACATAACGATCATAAGTTGCCCTTATAGATAGATACGAATTGGAAATAACTAGGCTCCAATTGCAAACTCCTCAAGATATCAATTGGAATTGAGTAGATTATAATTATAATTATAGAGATATTAATTGGAAATGCGAGATACCAATTAGATTCAACCCATTCAAGAAATTATACAAGCCATTGCAGAGGAAATAAAGAATTGCAAAAATATCCTAGAATGCCTCATAGCTTCCTAAAGATTAGATATGGATGTCAATACACAAATCCACGGGACTCTCCTCGACATTTCTCTTGTATTGGAAGATTGGTAACCCAGACTCTATACAAATTTTCATGACCCAAATACCAGATCATGAGGGTGGCTATTCTAATCAACCTAGATAGAAGAACCCCTTGCCACCCTTTAAGAATATTAGCAAAAGTCTTAAACAAATAAAAAATACCAATTCTTATTACAACAAATTTTATAAATATTGAATGTAGAAAGAAAACTACCCCGAGGACCAAGGCTAAATAGGTACAAAAGCTTCTAAGTTAAGAATGATCAATCAGGACACAACTTCCATCATAAATAAGAGGAGTAAAAGTTGTTGAAGTGCATTATCTGCATTATTTTTAGAACATCAACTGATCCCACAATAAGACTATACCACAAAAGCGTATCGTGAGAGTAGTATCAGTACAAACAACACATACTGGTAGGTATAATTGGTCGACTAAGTTTAGATCACGTAAATATAATATAGAAATCATGAAAATAAAATATAAGAACTTATATAACAATTTAATTCATCACACCTTGATCCACTTATACTATTTTTATCCCATGTTTTAATTAAAAGTATTTTGTTCTTATTATCGTTGATCATTCATCACCATGTTACAAATGCAACTATAAATACACATTATGATAAATACCTCAATGTTGTGACACTTCGCCCTTTTAAGTGACTCTGAACAAGAATTTTAAAATATATGACAAGTAATCGGACCACACAAGAATCTCAAATATGTCGAGCAACATCATAATCTGGTTCACATAAGGAAAACACAACAACAATCACAATATAACTTACTCTACCCATGGAACCAATATAAACAACAACAAAAAAAACATATACCCGATTCGCTCAAGGAATTGTCACACATATACATACCTTGTACACATAGCTAAGGTCTTTATGGGCATGCCCAGTAGATACAACTTGAAAAAGAAAAGCCTTGTCCATGTACCAAAACCAGACATCATATGCCTACTAATATTATTCCACCAGATCCTATAAAGATGTCCAAATACCGGTACATCCCACAAGTAAACAATATAATATCACATAAATCATATAAATAATAATAATGACCAACACTTGTAACGACCATAATATTTACATATAAATTTATTGAATACGATTACACGTAGAATACCTTTTAACATATTCCTTCCTTAAGTATTCATTGCAAAAACGGCAACCATTCAAATACTTGGTCAACTTGAGCTACTTAATTTTGGTAAACAATAATCATACTTTTACATACTTAATCACTAGTAGATATGAACCATAGATTTCATTAAGTATAACATGTCCTAAGACCAATACAAACTTATTAAAACAAATATTATCAAGAAAAAATTATTAAATCATAGTACTTATTTTAGGAAAGCATATTTAACCCAAAAGAGTCTAAACTTTGGTTCAACATTCATTAGTTTGTTCACTAATCCAATCCTCATTTAATTATATCGAGGATAGGGACACCACCCCTACATTCAATTAATTACTAGGTTAAATACCTACTATATTATCCAATAATTCAACTCTATTAAACTTACAATCTAGTTTTAGTCATACATCTCTATACCTTTTACTTTCCAATCCCTAGCCTAAGGTGATCTTAGACTCTTATGTTATGTCACCACCTCCTTATACCATAATCAGTCCTCAGCACTAACATTAACTAATGTTATCCTATATTCAAGCCACATCTAATACCAAAGTTCACCTTTTCATGGTAATTTGGCTAAATCACTAGATTATAAGTTGACATAATTTCTTTATCATCTATATTAACAAAATTCATATTATAATTGGTATTCCAAGATCCTAAAGGCATATTTGGGGCTTTTGACTAGGAATATTTGCAAGTATTTAAGAAATGTTTTGTTTTACTTTATTGTACATGAATAGTTAAGTTGTGAGGAAACTAGACAAAATAGGCTAAAAAGAGAGTTGATGACTTGTGTTGATGAGTCATCAATATTATGACGCATTGTGAACCTATGTATTCAACCTAAAGCAAAATGTCAAGTCGCATAACATTGTTAAAGACTTGAGTTGATAGGCTGTCAAATATTGATAAGCCATCAAATCTCATCATCAATCCTAAGAAGAAAGTCACTTAAAAAGGACTCAGTTGAAGACTTATGTTTGATATCGCCAAAAAGTACACCTCCTTAGAAGTATAAAGTAGTTGCTGACAAAATATAACCCCAACTAGATTGGGGTCAAACCCACAGGGAATACGTGGAACTATCTCTCAAAATTGCTAAAGTCATCGGGTAGTGCAGAAAAGTAAATGGGGAGATTTTCTAGAATAGTAACAAGTGACAAGTATGACTGCTTTTGGTTGTAAGCGATCTGAAATGAACACTAGTCTTGTGTTCCCTTAGATTCTAATTTTGTAGATTTATCATTCATTGTCGAACTAATCCAACACCTTGCATGAAAAATCTAATAAGTTATCTATTACCAACTGTCTTGTGGACTCATTGGCAAATTTCACACTTTATCTTGTAAGCCTTAAAGTGTCGTGTTAATAACCCTTGCCTTGGATCCCAGATTAACCATTATATTATGTGTCTCAAGTTAATTAGATGAAGATAATTACCTTAAGTAGATGAAGTTGATTAGCTTATATCGATAATTAACTTCAAATTATTATCGGGATATTCTTTTCCTAATCTCAAGCTCTCTTTTGAAGTAGTTAGTGAATACAAATGGGTTCTCAACATTGGACACCAATAAGAAATTAATTAAACCAAATTAAACCACAATACATGAAAGAATATTTATCTAGAATGACTTGTCACTTTCTCTACTTTGTTAATCCATTAGGGTTCGCACAACCCTAGCTAAGGGAATTAGCCGCTCATAGTTGCGAGACAATTCATGAAATTCATAGACAAAAACAAAAAAATAATCTCACAATAATAAAAGAATAAAACTCAAAGTCTCAAACCAATTATTCAACCAAAAACTAGGAACACAAGAATCCTAGTATCAAAAATCAAAATTGGAATCAAAAGATGTTTGCTAGTGTATTGTGTATACTTAGCCCAAAGGGCATATATAAACCTCTAAGGGCTTAAACTAGCATAAACTAACTAAAAATGTGAAAATATTTATAGATTACATGGAAATACTAGGAAATTAATCCAAAACAATTTGGGAAAAGTGAGTCCATGACCATCTCAGACCCACTTACGGTTCGTAGATAGCCTACAACCAGTAAGTTGGTGGTCGTAGGTGGTGCCAAATTTTTATCTATCTAGAATTAACTTTCTAACACCTATGCTAGGTCACCTACACCCAGTAGGTGGTACCTATACCCAGCAGGTTTCTGGCGGGGGTAATAGGGTTAAAACTTCTCTTTTTAATTCTCTGTACTTGCTTCTTCTGATACTTATGGTTGGTCATATACTTTAGGTAGGTGGAACCTACCCTAAGTAGGTAGTAAATTTTCAACTTTTAACTCTTTTTTTTTGGATTAGCTTCTACCACCTAGTTTACTAAAAAATACTCCAAAATACATTAAATCCAAAAATATAGACTTAAGTATATGCATGTTCTCGTAGTTTTAAGCATCAAAAGTGCAATAAAATCATAGCATATCAACACCTCAACTTAGATTATTCACATTTACTTAGAAAACACAACTTAATAAAACAAAATAAAGACGCATAACCAAGAGAACTCTAAGACATCTATGGAAGTGAATCTTCAACTTTAAGGTAAAAAACATTACCCCTTAGAATCTTAACACTTTAAACCAACTGTGTATATTAATGAAGCACAATAATATGACACAAAGGAATCAACATATTCTATTAGATTAGAAACAAACAATCATGCATATATACAAGTTACATTACCCAAACAAGAAAACAGCTAACAGTACAACCCAAGTGCCCTCACATTAAAGGAGTCCCACTCACTTAGAGGAATCTTGCATGTCAATACAGGGACGATCAATAGAAACTCATACTCACAAAGAAGTTCCAAAATTGTGGACAAAATACCATAGGCTTGCCCTTATTTTCTTTAAGAGAAAAGTCATAAAGTCACTAATGAACTTGTTTGAGGTTTGCAAAAAGACTCTTTAACATTTTGGATGACCTATTACTCCACAAAAATAATAAAAATCATTATAAATGAACCATTTTGACTGAATTTCAGTATAGGTTTGTGCTACATACAAATAAAACACGTGGAGGAGACAAATTGGCTACAAGAACAAATGAAAAAATGCCACATCTCAATAATTTTTCAATTCTTTTTAAAATTCATTTTCTCTTCCATATTCTCAAAATCTCCATTAAAATACAATTGAAGCTTTGAAAAAATCACACATAGTGACCACCTCAAATCTCACATGTTGCTGCGATTCATCCGTTACTTTAACGCCCCTTTTTATCTTTTTCACTTTCATTTATCTGATTTAAAAAAATGGAAACAAATTATTTATTGTTTTTGAAGGATAACTAATAGAACCGTAATTTTTACAATGCAAAGGGAATAAAAGTCATAGAGTTTTGTTAATTTGTCAAGAAAAGATATGCGGCCTTGCTAATTTGTTAAAAAGGAAATTTTGGACAAATATAACTTCATCTGTATAATTTTTTTAGGATAAAAAATGGTGGGGTTAGGATAGTGAAGAGGAATGGTACTTAGTTAAAGAAGAAGAGAACACAAGGTCAAGTATGGTGTAGATTGAGGAAGAGAAATTTGAGGATGATGGTGAATAGGAGAGAGAGAAAGAAAAAGAAAAAGGAAAAAGTATAAGAAAAAAATAAAAAATATTATTTGAAATTAAAAACATGTGTCAATTAGCAATTTGTGCAAGGTCAACACCTGTTTCAAAAAATTGGATATAATTGGGAAATAACATAATAATATCAATTTGAAATATTTTAGGGGGGGTAATAGATCACCTAAAAAATTAAAGTATCTTTTTACAAATGTCGGACAAGTTTAGTGGTTACTTTATATCATTTCTCTTTTCTTCAACTTAACTTTTAGATAGTCGAGTTAGGATCACTATAGGACTTTACTCAACTTGTAATGTAGGCTTAGGGGTTGGTATGGTACATATGAGAATTTAGTGACTAAATCTCCTTGGCACTACACTTACTTTAAGGGTTCAATTATCAACCAACTCTCTTTTATTCCACCCTAATTTCCCCTTTTTTATTCTTTTATTGAACATTCAAGTTGAGTGTAGTTTTTTTTTATCTTTCAATATTTCTTTTCTTTTTCTGCTTTTTCTATCATACCCAACCTTACTTTCTTTTTCTCTTATTTACCCTTCTTCACACTAACTTCACATTATGCATCCCTATGATAGTCACCCTCAACTTAGGAAATTTTTCAAAGTTAATGTGCACAATGTCAAAGGAGGACCAGGGCCAAAACAAGTTCATTGTAACAAAACTGGGAGGTTGAAAGGTTAAACAAAAAAATAGTGTATGCAGGCTCAAAATTGGGATCAATGAATACTTATTCACATTTTTAAGGTCATTTAGGTTAAAAGTCGTGTTATTTAAAAAAGAGCCAATGATCCTTTCCTAACCGACTATCCTACAATCTAGGTAGGACTAACCGGCAAGTTCTTGATCCAACATACATGGGAACAAAGTAATATCTCACAAATATGACACAGGGTAGCATCACAAGCTACCACCTATCTAACTCATGAAATTGTAGGCTATGATTATTATGTACCTAATTCTAATTCCATAACGAGATTCACAAATTTTACACATATAGACACATCACACAATTTAAAAATATTTTTTTTGGAGGGGTATCATTTTTTTCAAAAATCAAGATAAATTATAGCAATTGCCTTAGTTAATCAATTTTCTCTTAGTTACACAAAAATCATAACACAATATGAAATAAAAGATATTAAGTCCTACATATGTCATCTCTACGAGGAAAAATCTTTGAGGAAAAAAGTCACGGCAATAAGAACCCCAAGAGGACATCAAATACCTACAAATATCCATACCTCTATCACAAAGACATGCATTGTCCCCAATACATTAGGCCGCTATAAAGAATGAGAGATAGAAATATACCTGTGGCACCATGGGTGCACAGATCTGGCATCAATCACAATAACTCGAAGATATATACAAATAAAAAAATACCTTGGCTTTTCTCCCAAACAACATTTTATTTAATGTTGCGGCATGACGTGTCTATGTTGGTTACTCAGACTTCACCAACAAGCGCATGTGTTGCCTCCCATACAACACTTTATTTATTATTGCAGCATGACGCGGGTATCTTTATTACTCAGACTTCATCAAAGTAGCAAAATGGTTGGCCTTAAATTTTTATTTCAACTTTAATCTTATGAATTGTACCCCTAACATTTTCTCTAATTTTCTACTATGCTCAAGGGGTTATGGTATGAAAACAAAGGAACTAAGCAATGGAGGTGGCATGTTGCAACTCTTGTCCTTTAAGTGAGGAATGTAGTTCCTTCATTTAGACACATCAAAATTCAAGAATATAAAAATATTCTTCCTCCTTTTCACACTCTTCCACAGGCTTAGATGGCTCATTTAATATCTTACTATCCAAACATAATGTGAAAAAATGATTAGAATAAGGTCTAATACGTCCCCACTTATGAATTGCATTTATATTTACATCCTTACATGAATCTAGTATTCTCTTTTGAATAGTGACAACATCCACAAATGTATGATCAAGTGTTGACTCCTCCAATTTTAACTCCTGAGTTCGGCTTATAAGAATCTTTTCAGCGTCACACAACTCATAATAAAATTATTGGGTGTTACACGCATCATCCTTTGTATCCAAGTCTCTTATTAAGTTGTGAATTTCCAAGACAAACATATAAATATTTAGACTGAACTCCTCTTTTTCCTTTGCAAGGATTTTCAATGTTTCTAGCATGCTCTCATTGTGCTCCCATAATATATCAATCGCACTCCTGAAATAAAGTACTATATCCAAAGGATAAGGATTAATAAATAGGGACTCATCATCACTCCAAACTTCCTCTTGTAAATATGTCATATCCAGAAGACTATCCAAATATATATAAAACATAAAACCCAAAAACTTTAACAACTTCAATCAATAACTCGCAAACATATTCCCTAGCAACGACGTAAAAATTTTAATGTCGCCCAATAGTACACCTCCTTAGAAGTATAAAGTGGTCGCTATTAAAATATAGGAACCCCACTAGGTTGGGGTAAAACCCATAAGGAATATGTGGAACTATCTCTCAAACTTGCTAAAGTCACCGGATAGTGCAAAAAAAGTAAAAAAGGGATTTGCTAGAATAGTAACAAGTGACAAATATTATAGCTTTTAGTTGTAATCAATCTGAAACAAACACTAGGCTTCTATTCCCCGAGGCTTCTAACATTGTGGATTTAACATGCACTACCAAACTATTCTAATACTTTTAATGTAAAATATGACAAGTTACATATCACCAACTATTTTTTGGAGTTATTGAAGGATGTCATTCTTTAGCTTGTGAGTCTCAGAGTGTCAAATTACTAACCCTTGCCTTGGATCCTAGATTAACCATTACCTTGTGAATCTAAAGTTTATTAGATTAATATAATTACCTTAAGTATATGAAGATGATTAGTAGTGAATAGAGGCAACTTTTAAATATTGTCCACCACTATGAAATCAATTAAACCGAGCAAAACACAATACATGCATGAATCTTTATCTACAACGACTTGGCACTTCCACTACTTTGTTAATCTGTTTGGGTCCCCTGAACCCTGGCTTATGGAATTGGATGCTCATTTTTGTGAGATAATCCATAGAATTCATAGAAAAAATCATAGAAATAATCTCATAATAATGAAAGAAGAAAGGACAAATTCTTAAATCAATTATTCAACCAAAAACCAACACAAGAATCCCAAGATCAAAAATCAATATTGGAATTAAAAGATGTTTGCAAGTGTATAAAGTGTATAAACTTAGCTGAAAAGAGCAAATATGAGCCTCTAAGGTCCTACAGTAGCATGAACTAACCAAAAACAAGGGTATTTATAAATTACATGGAAACCCTAGGAAATCAATCAAAAATGATTCGGGAAAAGTGAGTCGGTGACTACCTATGGACCTACTTACGGGTCGTAGTGGTGCCTACAGCCAGTAGGTGGGTGTCCGTAGGTGCTACCCAATTTTTGGATCTCTAGAATTCACACTCTGACACCTACGCTAGGCCACCTATGCCCAGTAGGTGGCACCTACAACCAGTAAGTAACAGGATTAAAACTTCTACTTATGATTTTCTGTCCTTTATTCTTCAGATACATATGGACTATCGCTTACTCCAGGTAGGTGGCTCCTACTCCAAGTAGGTACACAAGTAGGTAGTTAATTTTCAACTTTCAAATCCTTTTTTCAAGGTTAGCTTCCAGCACCTAGTTTCCTACAAAATCACCCCAAAACACATCAAATACAACAAAATAGCCTTAAGTATGTGCATACTTTAATAGTTTTAAGTGTAGAAAGTGCTGCATATCGTGTACATGAGGTCAACTATGGCCGTCAACTATGAGCATCTAGATTCAAAAATTCATTTTAAATTTAAGTCTTCTCTACTATATATAGTGGATTTTAGATTTTTCTCTTACCTCTGGTCTGATTATTTTAGAAGTTACATTTAGATAAATATTTTATGTTTTAAATTTTTTGATTTTAGATAATTATTATGATCTTTAGAAGACAATTAAATTTTGAATTCATGTTTTGTAAGTATAATTCTATAATCTATGAATTCCTTTTCTATATCTTCTTTCAAAATCATGAATAGCTAACTCTCATAACTAGGGTTGTGGGAGCCTTGGTGAAATTATTATTAGTGTGTTAATTATTGTTGGAATTTGAATGATAACAAGAATTTTGTTGATAATATTTTTGTACTTAACCTATTTCTAATGGTTGTGTACATTACAATATTCCTTAAGGTTAATTCGTTTGAATAAGGAATTAAAACAAGTAAATTATTCTCAACAAGGATTCAGAGCTATACTCCATCTAATGGTTTATTCTTTAACTAGATTGAACAACTCCAATTGAATTCATTTGAATAATGTCATCTATAAATTAGGAAGAATAAAAGTGCAAATCACCCAATTTAGGTTGAGAAATAATTGAGTGAATATTAGGTTGATGTCTATTAAGTTGGTCATTAGAGGATCTACGGTGAACGTTATTAGTGCCTATGCCCCGCAAGTAGGTTTGGACAAAGAGAAGAAAGACTTTTGGGATGTTTTAGATGAGGTGGTGAGTAGTATCCCGAGCACTAAGAGGATTGTTATTGGAGTGGATTTCAATGGGCATATTGGGTCTTTTTCAAGAGGTTATGATGATGCACATGGCAGTTTTAATTTTTGAGAGCAGTATGAAGGAGGAGCTTCTCTTTAAGTTTTTTTTAGGGCTTTTGTGTTTTAGATAGTGAATTTGAGCTTTTGGAAGAAAGAGAACACCTTATTACATTTCGTAGTTCAGTGTCCAAGACTCAAATAGAATTTTTGCTTATCAGGAAAGGGGATAAGGCATTATATAAGTACTGTAGAGTCATACCTAGCGAGAATCTTTTGAATCCACATAGGTTGTTGGTGATGGACTTGGTTATTTATAAGGGATAAAAAGTGTGGACGCTCGGCCTAGGATTAAGTAGGGTTGCTTGACTTTGGCTAGTACCTTGGAAATGGAGGAAAAGTTAAAGAGTAGGGGGCTTGGGAGAGTACAGGGGTGTGTATAGTATGTGGGAGATAACCGCCAATTGCATTAGGGAGACCTCTAGAGAAGTGTTGGGTGTCTTGGGAAGTTGATCTTGTAAGCATCAAGGAGAGTGGTGGTAGATCCAAAAGGTGAATAAAAAGGTAGAGTCTAAGAAGGTGACTTATACTAAGTTGGTTGAGAGCAAGGATGACCAGGAAAGGTAGATGAATAAGGAGAGGTATGAGGTAGCCAAAAGATAGACTAAGTTAGAGGTTACAATGGCTAAGATTGTAGCTTTTTAGAGTTTTTATGTGGTCTTAGAGAAGAACGGGGAGGATAAAAAGTTGTATAGGCTTGACAAGGATAGAGAGCAGAGGGATCATGATCTTAACCAAGTGAAGTGTATCAAAGGAGAGGGTGGTTCAATGTTAGTTAAGGATGCCCTCATTTGGGAGAGGTGGCAATCCTATTTTCATAATCTTTTGAAAAACGAGGGGTACAAAGGTATCGTGTTGAGGGACCTGGAGAAATCTAAGGAATATCATAATTTTGGTTATTGTAGGCATATCAAGGTCGAGGAGGTCAAGGCATATATTCACAGGATGCGATGGGGCCAGACAAGATTACAGTAGATTTTTGGAAGAGCACTAGTGGGGAAGGTTTAGAGTGGTTGACAAGGCTGTTTAACATTATTTTTAGGTCAGAAAAGATTCCTGAAGCATGGAGGTGGAGTACGATGATTCCTATGTATAAGAACAAAAGAGACATCCAGAGTTGCAACAACTATGGAGGTATTAAGTTGTCGAGAAAGGATCGTAATGATATCTGAGAATCAGTTCAATTTTATGCTAGGTCGCTCGACTACTGAGTCTATTCACCTTGTGAGGAGATTACTAGAGTAGTTTTAGGAGAGGAAGAAGGACTTCCACATGGTGTTTATTGATCTTGAGAAGGCATATAACAGAGTTCCCAAGGAGATTCTGTGGAGGTGATTTAGGGATAGTGGGGTGCCCGTGGCATACACTAGGTTGATTCAGGACACGTATGATGGTGCGAAGACTTATGTGAGAATGGTAGGCGAAGATTTTGAGCACTTCATAGTTTTGATAGGGTTGCACCAGGGATCGACTCTTAGCCTATTTTTATTTTGCCTTAGTGATGGATGTTTTGACGTGACATATTAAAGGAGAGGTGACTTGGTGTTTGTTATTTGTAGATGATGCGGTATTAATTAATGAGACTCGGGGTGGATTTAATGATATGTTGAAGATTTGGAGACATACACTTGAGTCTAAAGGGTTTCAGTTAAGTAGAATCAAGATAGAGTACTTGGAGTGTAATTTTAGTGATACATCGTAGGAGGATGGAGTGGTTGTGAAGATAGACTCTCAGTCCATTAAGAAGAGGGAGATTTTCAAGTATCTAGGTCTATGATTCAAGGCAATGATAAGATTAACGAGGATATCACACATCATATAGGCGTAGGGTGGTTGAAATGGAGGATCACTTCAGGAGTTCTTTGTGATAAGAAGGTACCCCCGAAGCTTAAAAGTAAGTTATACAGAGTAGTAGTCCGGCCGTCTATGTTATATGAAGTGGAGTGTTATCCAGTTAAGAACTCTCATACCGAAAAGGTTAAGGTGGCGGAGATAAAAATATTACGATGGGTGTGTGAACATACCAAGAAAGATAAGTTAAGGAATAAGATTATTTGAGAGTAGATGGGAGTTGCCTCGGTTGAGGATAAGATGAGAGAAGTGAGGTTACGTTGGTTCAAGCACATGATGGGGAGGGGATCTTATGATCCAATGATGAGGTGCGAGACACTGGATATGAGTGGTTTTAGGTTTTGGTATAATTAGACCATAGAAATATTGGAGGGAGGTGATTAGGCATGATATGGAATAGTTATAGCTTATGGAGGACATAACCCTTGATAGAAAGGTGTGGAGGACACAGATTAGGGTGGAGGGTTAGGGGTTGGGAGTGAATCGATAATAGTAGGGGAGCGTTTTTTTTTCCTGGACTCTTTTGTTTGTGGTGTTGTGGTTGTAGTATTATTGTTTGGATATTTTGCATACCATACTAGTTCATATGCACTTATATTTGGTGTTTGTTATACTGTTAGTTTATTTTGCATGTCATACTAGTTTATATGCACTTATCTTTTGTAATTTGGGTGTACCAACAATCTACCATGCAGTCCTACAAACACAAAACACTAATGAAGGATTTATATGTTAACAAAATAACACACAATTAAGCTCTTATTTCATTAAAGCCATATTTTATCCATCCAAACTCCATTCCCACCGGCCTAATAATGATTTCTCCTATCAAATCTACAATATGAATATGATTACTAACCACAGTCAACAACTCATAAAGAATAACCTACTAGAGTGTCAATCTGTTGTGATAAGTAGCTATAACACAGATGGTCCTTCTTCTTCATAATTGCAAAGGCTAAATCATCTAAAAACAATAATTATAAGAGTAATTAATAAACTATTGTTTAATCAATTACTATGGGAATTCTAATCCACTAATTTTATCATTATTTATGGTCAATAAATTACCCAAGGGTCAATTAACCATCAAATAGTTCCTTCATGCTCCACACAACCCCAATAATGGAGTTTTTGAAGCTAAAGGTTCCATATTTAAGGAATTAAAGTTTCTATCTCTCAACTTTCATATTTTTGGATTTTAATTTCATACTATAAAGCGTTACGTTACAATCTAAAATTAATTTTAGGTGATATCAATCCAACCCATAGATTTTACCCAAAATTTCATGAACTTAGGGTTCAATTCCTCAATTCCTATGTTATAATGACTCCACAATGTTAAAGTATTTAAAAATGTAGAAGATGGTGGAAGAAACTTACCTCCATGAAGAATTTTCACCCATACCAAGAGAAATATCTCCTCTAGGGTGTATGAATGAAAATTATGGGTTTGGAGGCTGAAAATCTTCAAAAATAGGTTATAAATTTTTGAATAATCACTATAGTGACATGCCATCACTATAAACCTGACCCGCTGCAGCGCCCTCAACTTTTCAGCACAGAGAGTCTTTAGTAAAATGGTTATAATTTTTTACTTAGTAAACAGATTGACAAATAGTTGATTGTGTTTGAAATAAGACTCAAAGATATTTAATTTGGAGGATGTTAGATCCCCTAATTCCTTATATTGTAGGATGAATTCTTGTTTGAATTTGATCCAAGTTTAAACATAGCCCGAAACTAAATCAACAAGGATACTTTCAACATTACTTTGTGTTATGGGTATAGTATTACCTTAGTACATATCAAATGCACTCTCATAATAAGGAATTACTCATAACACTTAAGATGGATGAGAATCACATATCATTATCATTGATATTTCAGTAACAACAAAATCGGTCATTATATATAGCCTCCTAAAGATAGGATATAACCATCATCATACAAATCTGTGAGACTTTACTAAACATATGCTCTTGTACCAATGATATTGGTGAACCTAGGATTTAATACAAAATAGTAATGACCTTATATCTCAAGTTTTGATGGCACCTACTTTAACCCAACTGTAGGTAAGTCAAATAGTAGCCCGGTATGGCGTGTATCGGCTAATAGAAAAAAAGAGAAAGAGATAAGAATAAACTAGTAGTAAAAAACTACTAGAACAGAATATATATATATATATATATATATATATATATATATTGGCACCTACTAAGTCCCACCAGTAGGTAAGCCAAACCATAGCCCAGAGCTATTTACAATGAGCTAACTTGGTAGAAAGTGCCCTAAAAGGGAGAAATAGACAATACAACTCATAAATAAGCAAGACAATAGAAATAGTCTGAAAGGTATCCATAACATAGAAACCTATCCCATGACTTGGTTGAGTCTGTACAAGAGCTACTACAACAAACCATAAGTTCTAGAATAGTCAATGCAATCTGTCACGAAACAAAACACTAGACAAAGATAACTAGAAGTCAAAAAGGGAAACTCCAACTCCACAAGCTTACCCAATCTCCAAAATCAACTCTTCACTTATCAAATTAATAGCGATAACTAGTACTCAAATCTATACCAAAAAGGTATAGAAGTGTAGTATAAGTACCAAAACCATAGGTACTTAGTAATCATAATCGAACGATTGAGCCAAATAATGATATAAATACAATAAGGTGAAAGATAGCATAACTAAGTCAAAGAGTAGGACAAATCTGTGCATAACTCCAACATCGTTGTACACAATTAAATAAATAAGCTAGAACAATAATATATGTAACATGCAATTGTAACTAAAAGATTGGCCACCATAAGCCAATAAGTGTGGACAAGTAAATAATCCAGTACAGGCCCCCATAAGGCGAAAGGGTACAATTAAGGAGGATATAACCGAGCAGAACTAATCTGTCAACCTTCAGCTATCACTTTGAATTCATCTGTATCATGTTATACTATGAACACAACCTCTTATTGGACTCAAAACGGTATTCATATCATTAATATAATAACAATTTTCAAAACTAAACCAATATTTATATCATCAATATCATATTCAATAGCCAGAATCAACTTAGTATATATATATCATCATTCTCATATTTAATAGCTAGACTCGAACCAGGATATACATATCATCAATCTCATAACTAATGGGTTTTATTGAATTTAGCATCAACATCCCATATCAAACCATTATGACCATTAAGTACTTATCCTCACAAAGACTTATAATAATCATTTCAAGATAAATAACTAATGAACAAAGGTCTGCCCAAACTAGATCAAGTCTTCGCCTAAGGCAAACCGAAAGCCCATTTCTAATTCTTGAAATCCATTATAAGGAAAACATTACCCCCTACTAGGATAAGGTATCTAGATCCAATTTTAAATATTAAAATCCTTAATTATCCCTAATATAGAAATTCTAATAAGGACCTAAGTAACCAAGCCAAATATACCTAAATTATGATTGTCGAATATCCTAAGAGCTCCTACTAGCCCTAGTATTGTAAATTTTGTCATAAAACCTAAAACCTACCCCAAATTTAAGAAACTATAACAAAAATACTATTATATAGTTCAATCTATGAAGAGGAAAACCTAGCCAACCTAGATGCTGATGGAAGCGTAAATAGTCTGCTAAATTACTGAATTTCCCTTCTAAGAAGCTTCCGCAAGGTGCCATGTAATCAAAATCACAATATAATTATAAAAATGAGAATATTGATACCCATATTGCACAATTATGCTTTGGGTCCAAAACTATGCAAAAATCTCATATGGGACCCATTTACAAAATTCGTGTTATGAAAATAACTTAATGTACCCAAATGGTGAAGAAATAATTACTCTAAAATGGGTGAGTTTTGAGCAATATTTATGCTAAAATCAAGTAACCAATGTTTAGGTATTTTGGATGGATAAAAGTGGAAATTAACCATAATAACGAAGGAAATCTTACCTCAAATTGAAGGAAAAGTGCCTAATTAATTTTTACCCAAGCTCAATGGTCGCCTACAATTGTTATTTCCAAGTTATCACACACTTTAGGGTTTAAAACTCTTGAGAATGAATGAGAAATGGGCAAAATGGCTGTGAAAGGGGGTATTTATAACCTTCCTAGGTTTATATGGGTATCGTATTTGCGACCTATATATCTCAATCGCGATACCTAGAAAATCGGAGGTAGAAGTCACATTTCCAACATAGCCATCACGTTCGTAATACTGGCCAAGCTGTCCTGATTGCTCCTTTTGTCACTAAAAATGTCGTTTATGGGATACTTGATGGTGGCTACCAGATTGCATAATCTATCAATGGCTTGTGATCGTAGGTGCACCAACAAAAGTGGAGACTTTGAAATTGTCAAGTCTCTGCAAACCCTTCGGGATTCATTTGAAATCTCATAAATGCAAATGGGCTATGCTACCCTATCAAATTTGATATTTTGTACTTAATGGAGCAGTCAAAATTCTTATCTGAGGTTATTTCAATGAAAGTGGGTGCCATACCTATTTTCTATTTTTCTCAACTATATACCAATATCTTAAAATGAGTCTAGGTTCCTCGGGACCCAAACCAAGAGTCTACCTAGCCTAAAATCAACATTTTAAAGATGTTGGAATAGTTAAAATTAGCATACGAGGTCGTTTAATAGCTATTTTTATCCAGTAGACAGTTTGAACAAGGAAAGACTCCAAAATAGGTAGTTGGCTCTAAAAAACAAAAAAACTACCCACTAACTGAACGGTTAGCTCCAGCAGATCAGAAATAACTCGAGAAGCTATGGGAAAGCTCAAAATAGCAGAAATAAGAGAAAATATAGAAAATGACCTGAAGGGTTATTACAATATCCACTACTAAGTACTTCCATCTGTGGAAGTAAAGGATTAGGATGTACTTGAAGTCTAGAACATGTGAGGATACTGGGTCCGCATCTCACTCTCAATATCCCAGTAGCCTCCTCTACAGGGCAGTGCCTCCACTGAACCATAATAACTGGAATCTCCGTAGTGCACGACCAGCAAACATCATTAGCCAAAATAAGCACAGACACCTCCACCAAAGTCAATTGCTCATCCAACTGTCTTGAGACCCATCTAAGCTCATAAGATGGATCAAGATTGTATCTACGCAACATAGAAATATAGAAAATCATATTGACAATGACAAAATCTAAGGTCAGGCTAACTCC
Organism: Capsicum baccatum var. pendulum; assembly: GCA_030864225.1. Classification (NCBI taxonomy): domain Eukaryota; kingdom Viridiplantae; phylum Streptophyta; class Magnoliopsida; order Solanales; family Solanaceae; genus Capsicum; species Capsicum baccatum. The sequence continues at coordinate 166,485,186 of CM061556.1, read as the reverse complement.
TAAGACACTTCACCAACCATGGAAAGAATCTCAAAGGGTTTGATATATCTTAGGCTGAGCTTTCCTTTTATCCCAAACCTCATCAAACCATTCATAGGAGACAAACGGAGGAATACCTGATCACCAACTCCAAATCTCTAGGCACAAAGTCTATGATCTACATATACCTTTCTACTCTGAGCTGTTCTCAACCTATCCTGAATCACCTTAACTCTATCCAATGACTCCTGAAGCTAGTTTGTACCACAAGGTCTAATCTCAAAAGTATCAAACCATTTCAATCGGGGATCGTCATCGCCTACCATACAAAGCCTCAAAAGGATCTATCGCAATACTAGAATGATAATTGTTATTAAATGCAAACTCTTCCTAGGCTAAGTGTGACTCCTACTAGCCTAAAAAGTCCAAAACGCAACCTCGAAGCATATTGTTAAGAACCTAAATAGACTAATCTGACTATCCAATTGTCTGAGGATTGAAGGTAATACTAAGATACAATAGAGTGCCCAACTACTCCTAGAATGCATTCCAAAATCTAGAAATGAACACTGAACCCTAATCCAAAATGATAGATATAGGTACGCCATGCAAATGGACTATCTCACTAACATAGACATGCACTAACCTCTTATCACTAAAGGACATTTGTATAGGAATAAAATATGCCAACTTGGTCAACTAATCTACAATGGCCAAAATACCATTGGAACCATGAGAAGTACAAGGTAAACCACAATCCATGAACAAAGTCCATGGTAATCCACTCCCACTTCCACTCGAAAATGGGCAATATATGAATTAAACCACCTAGTCACTGATGCTCAGCCTTCACCTACTGACAAAATAGACAATGATCTAAAAAGTATGCCATATTGCTCTTTATGCCACTCCATCATTAATGTTATCTCAAATGTATATACATCTTGTCTATACTAGATAAATAGAATACCTAAAGCTGTGAGTGCCACGCATAATCATTTGAACCAAGTCACCAATCCTGGAACACTAATGAGACTATCAAATCTCAAGACACCCTCAGAATCTATAATATCTCTTTTGGACTCACCACTCAATACCTGATAACTGAGGATACAAAGTCTCTTATCTTCAAACTAGAGATCTTGAATCTACACAACTAGAGAAGACTTCACCTTCACATTAGCTAAAATCCTCCTAGGGTCTGAAATATCAAGTCGCACTATCAAGTTGGCTTAGGACTGAATGTCCAATGCTAATGAGCTTTGAGAAACTGAAAAATAAGTCAATCTACCCATACTTGCTACCTTTCAGCTAAAGGAATCTGCTTCCATATTCATCTTGCTGGGATGATATAACATAGAGATGCCATAATCCTTAAGAACTCTATCTATCTATTCTACCTAGTACTAAGCTCGCTTTGGTTCATAAGGTTCTGAAGACTACGATAATTTGTGAAAATCTCACAATGCCTACCATAAAGATAATGCCTCCAAATCATAAGTGCAAAAACTACTACTGCTAACTCTAAATCATGAGTAGGGTATTTTTGCTCATGCACCCTAAGATGCTTCGAAGAATATACAATCACGCAACCATGCTGCATCAATAAATTTTGCTCATGCACCCTAAGATTCTTTGAAGAATATGCAATCACGCAACCATGCTGCATCAATACACATCCAAAACTAATACAAAAAGCATTAAAATACATGGTGAATCCTTCACACAGAATAGGAAGAGCCAAAATAGGTGCCAAAGTAAGGAACTTTTTGAGTTTTCCAAATCTCGACTCAGCTCTAACCATCAAAAAGGGATCTTCTTTCAAGTCAATATGGTCATAGGTGTTGAAATAGTGGAAACACCCTCACAAAATCATCTATTATAACTGGCAAGATAATAAAGCTATGATCCTTAGTCAGAGATGTAGTCCTGGACCTATCACGAATAACCTCAATCTTTATTAAGTTTACCATCATCCCATCCTTAGACACCACATGCCCAAGAAATGTCAAAAATTTTGGCCAAAAACTTACACTTAGAGAATTTGGTAAAAGACAAATGATCAATAAAATTTTGGATCACAATCCTTAAATGTTGTGCATGCTCCTCTTTACTCCTAGAGTACACAAGGATGTTGTCGATTAAGACATTATGAAGGAATTCAAATAAGGCCTAAACACGCAGTTTATCAAATCCATGAATGTGACTAGGGCATTATTCAACCCAAAAAACATCACTAGAAATTCATAATGAGCATAACGTGTCCTAAAGGCTATCTATGAGATATCCTCATCCCGAATCTTCAACTGATGGTAATTAGAACTTAAATTATTCTTAGAGAACACTGTTGCTCCCTGAAGCTAGTCAAAAAAATAGGACATTGGTTCTCCACCTTCACCTTATTATGCTGCCTATAGTCAATACACATATGCATAGAGTCATTCTTCTTCTTTGCAAACAACATAGGAGCTCCCCAAGGGGAAACACTCAGTCTAATGAAACCCTTCCCAATAAGATCCTAAAGTTGAGAATTCAATACCTTAAGCTCGGCAAAAGCCATATGATAAGGTGTTGTAGAAATAGGTTAGGTGCCTGGATCAAAGTAAATAACAAACTCAATCTTACAGGCAGAAGGTATACTAGGAAGATCGATAGGAAAAATATCAAAAAACTCATGGACTACAAGAATAGAGTCAAGTGACGGACTATCCATAATAACATCATGAATATAAGAAAGATAAATGTCATAGCCTATAAAAATAAGTCTCTTAACACTCATAAAATAAATAATCCACTTTGGCTCACAATTAACAACTCCCTACCACACGATTGAGGGTATGCCATGTATGTCTAAGGTAATGGTCTTGGCAAAATAATCCATGACCGCATGATAGTAGGATAACGAGTACATCCCCAGAATCAAATCAAAATCCACCATGTATATATAATAAGATCAACATGAGTATCAATATCTCTAACAGTAATGAAAAATAATCTGAAAACTTGATCCACTCTAAAACATAACCAACAAGAGAAGATACACATAATGGCATAGCTAATGAATCCGAAGATAACTCTAACTGTGGAACATAATGTAAGACGCCGCAAATTTTGTAAGCTTTATTTAGTCATTTAAGCTTGTAAAGGAGTCCCAGACTTATAAAACTCTAGCTAAGTTCCCAAAGTTAGTTTATTTTTGGCCTTTGAAAGTTGGGAATCTCATTTCACCACTTTAATGTGCTTTAGTGGTTTGTATGTTTGTTAATTCATGATCAGAGAGGTCAATAGGTGTTCTCAGACAAGTTTTGGATTTTTTAGACCTCGATTAGACCATGTTTGTTGTCTCAAAATAGTGGACAAATGCATTCTTGGTGCGCCACATCGCCCATCACGTTGGTTAACATTCTTGCAGGGACTACCAGTGAAACTATTGAGGCTTGGCACGATCATGACATAATGCGTCAGGTATCGCGTTGATGCCCAATTTTAGTCATTAAATGTTCACATTTTTAAGGGCAAAAGGGTTAATTTCCCACCCCTATATAAACCCAATAACATATAATTCAGTCATTTTTCTCCCAAAATATACTAGTTTCTCTCAATTAAGCTCAAGAACAAGTTTAGAGTTTTCAATTGGGGATACAAATTTAAGAAAATTCCACTGTCAAATTTTGTAGAATCAAGAACTAAGGTATACATAGTGTTCATTCATGGATTCCTTCCATCCATGAAGTTCAATAATCAAGTTTTAAATCATGTATTGTAAATATTTTTTTGTGGGTTGATTATGTTCATGAGATTATGATGATGTGATTCCCAAGCTGGAATCTTAATGTGTTGTTCATCAAACTATGTTAATGTGTGTCTTAAAATCTATAAGTTTAGTCGATTCATGGAGTTTTGAAGTGATAATTTGATGATTATGCCTATGTCTTAAGTTGTACATGCAAGGTGTTTGTTAAAATACCTAAGTGAATGAGAGTTGTGTTTTATGACCTATTTATGATTTATATGGTGAACTCATGATACTACCACATGTTCAAATTGACTCCCATGCTAAAGCTATGACTTACAATGATTTAGAGGAACACTCATAAGTATGGATTCGTGAAATTACGTTATGACTATGGTAATGTGTCAAAATGTGTCATGTCTTATCAGTTTCATGCTATCGAGTCCTGGGGGCACTTGTACTCAAAAATTTAGTTGTGTGCCTAGAGACAGTGTCAGTTTTCACAATACTATCAGTCAAGCCACGATCAGTAGAACTCAGTCAGTCTTGTGACCTAGGAAAACTCAGTAAATTCAGTATCAATCTAGAAATCTCTGTAATCTCAGCCAATTATCAGATCTTAATAGTATTCTATCAGTCAGTGAAACTCAGCAAACTCAGTTCATTCCAGTTAGTTAGTACAATCAGTAACAGCACAGTCATGCCTAGTGTGAACAAGAAAAATCAGTTCAGTGTCTATTCAGTTGGGAGTAGGATTCAACACCAAGTGAATCCAAGGATGGGAACACACACTGTCAGCAGAGGGTATGATTCCTTGAAGAAATCCTTGTATTCCAAAACTATGTAGCTAGCATAGGTTAAGACAACAACACTGTCAGCTGAGGGTTGATGAGATGGATTAAAACTGTTAGATGAGAGTCCCACCATTCTCCTTTGCGGACATTGTTAGATGAGGGTCACTCACAGCTTTTCCTTACCAGTGGCGTGGTATTGTCACCCTTCTAATTGGGGTTACATAATGGACCCTAACTCAGCTATAATATCTTATTCGGGGCATGTCGGTTAGATGAATTCTCCCTCAATTTTAGTTACAGAATTAGGACTGTCAGATACAGACACTTAGTCTAGGTAATAGAACTTAGATTGTTCTTTAGATATCAAAACTGTCAGATACAGTCACTTAGTATAGTACGAAACTGAGCTAGTTTTATCAAAATCTAGACTGTCAAGTACAGTCACTCAGTATTAGTTATCTCAGTTATCAGTAGCTCATGTTATTAGTATTCAGACTTAGTAGTCAGTATTACTAGGTATTCAGTTTAAGTTTCTTATCTATGCATGTATTCTCACGTTCAAGTTGTACAGTTAATTAGTATTTTCATGCATATGAACCCATTGCATTTAGCCTACCTTACTTGCATACCAGTACATTTAATCATACTGATGCATTTGGACTATGGTGTTTTTATACCATAGGTTCTGAAGCACGAGCTCTAGAGTATCAGTAACATTCCAGTTTCAGCAGTTAGAGTCAGCAGTGTCCTCATTATTTGAGGATATTATTATTTAATTATTTTATTCTTTTAGAACTTGGTTTATTTTAGTAGTTCAGAGTTAGTTAGGGACATGTACTATTAACTCCATAGTTTTCAGATAGTTTAAAGTCTTTCAGACAATAGTATTTTCAGATAGTTTATTTCAGTTTTGGGTATTTCTATACCCCATTTAGATATTGTCTTATAAAAAAGTTACAGTTTTGAACCTTACATCCTTACAGCTTATATTCCATATTTATACAGTATATCATGCAATGCTCAGTTGCAGATATCAGTCATGAGTTAGCTTGTGGTCCTCCGGGGTTATGAACGCCGTGTAGCATTTTGGGTACTAGACTCGAGGCATTAAAAACTTGGTATCAGAGCCTAAGGTTCAATAGTTTCCTAGGAAGTCTGAAAAGATGCATCTAGTAGAGTTTTGTGCATGGGTGTGTTGTGCACCACACTTATGGACAGGAGGCTATGAGATGTTTTAGGAACAGTTTTCTCTCTTTCAGTATTCATGTCGTGCTAGTGAGCATGAGCTCAAATTTAACTCCAAGTCGAATTTGTTCTCCCTTTTATTACAGAACATGTCTCCCAAAAGGATTAACGAATAGAGAACCGAGAATCAGTCAGCACCTCCACCCGTTCAGGCAGATTTCGTAGACGAGCATGTCTTTCATGGCAAATTCGAAATTGACTCTCTTATTTTATCTTATTCAGTAGTAACTCAGAGAAATCAGCAGGCTTTCATCCTACCGAGTCATATGATTCCTGCCCATCAGATTAAGGTAGGAAAGCATAGACAGAAAGAAAGAGAGAGAAAATAAAAGAGCGAGAACAGGTAATCTTAATTTCACTCAGCCTAAGTTAGAGGGTGGTAATCGTTATTAGTTCTTTCCAAAGTCTTTGATTCAAGTTCCTCCCTCATCTTGTTCTTTGATAACGCTCAACTTACACATCAATTTAGTGTAAGACGGCCATCGTCAATATATTTACCCAACTTTGGAGTCGGGGTCGAATCTATGAGCAACAATGTGAGTGGCGATTAAGCTAATTTTAAACTATATCTACAAGTTAAATTCAAACAAATGATACGATAAGATAAAATGGGAGTTTTTGATGATCAAACAACTGTTAAAGTTTTAACTTGCTTCAGATCTCAAAACTAAAATTTCAATGGTTCAAAGCAATGATAGAGAGGAACTAGAGTTCTGATCACTATGATTATTAATACCCATTAAATAATAACTACAGTATTGGGTTCACATGACTTGCGAAAAGCACTAAATTATTATTTTCGACAATCCATCTAAGTGTTTCTCAACCTACTTAGATGTTGAACTCTCTAATTCTCTCAAACTTAGGAAATAATTCTATTCATACTGATTTTATCTCAAGTTGATCAATCTTGTTACAACATTAATCATTAGATGGGAACTTAACCTTTCCAAATCCTCATTGATAATTCAATACCTTTAGTTTATTTCTCAGTTCGAGAAAATCAACATAAGGCAAGATCTATTATTTGCAAACAACAAAAAATAATTAATACAAAAGAATTAGCAAGATGTTCCCACAATCACTCGAACCCTAACCAACTATTAAGACAATAAAGGAGTAATAATAGATCCTACAACCCTAGTTGTGGGTTTTAGTTCCACATGAGAAAGAAAGAGATATCAACAATTATATTCATCATTCAAAGTAATTAAGCTTAGAAAAGATGAAGTCTGAAGTTAATTCTTTTCCAAGTTCAAGAGAAAAATCTCAAAACCCAATCAAAGAGTTGAATATGAATTATAAGTTAAGAGAGCCCCAAAAAGCGGTGTCTTTTCCTTTTCAAATAATTTTAAGATGATCTGCCCTGCCCCCCTTTTATTAGAAAACCCTAATATATGCTTTAAACACTTCATCCTAATTATGGAAACAAAATCACAGTTACAGATATTTTTTGCACAGGTGAGACAAAGTGTGATGCCTCATCAAGAGTCTGATGACTTATCAGAAATGTCGTCAACTTCTTCTCCAAGTTTGATGATTTCTATCGTAGGCTGATGATGACACTCTAACGGCTTATGCGGAGTTTGAAGACTTATTAGAATTGTCGCTTGCCCAATTTTTTTACCAAACTTGTATGTGGATTCATTTGGCAAAGGTCAAAATCTTAAAAAAACGACTAAATGGACATCGATCTTTAAGATTCTTAGCCTTCAAGATTGGGGTTGTATTATAAACTTTCGTCATGATAAACTCAAAAAATGTAGGAATTTTCCTCCTCATTTCCAAATTTCATCACATTCACCAAGCATAATATTAAAAAGTAATTCGAGTGAGGTCTTCTCCCTAATTTTGGAGTTGCATTCTTCTCAACCTCTTCACCCTGAATTGGGTTATAAGATATTGGCTCGGTTTTTTTTTTTTGCCTCTAGCACTATTTCCTCAATCTTGGCATCATCTCTCATTGTTGGTTTGGTTAGTTGGAAAATCACTGAGGGTTTCTTATCATCAAGATCAACATAAATATAGGATTTTTGCTCCTCATCTTCACACTCTTCCATTATTTTAAATGATTCCACAGGTAAGATATCATCTAAACATAATATAGAAGAATGCTTTGAATGATTGACCTCTGTATCCATCTCCTCATGAATAATTGGTTTCATTTATTGACACATATTAGATATAATATGATACGTTTCTTTTTGGATATCCAACATTTGTTTAAACATAGCTTCAATGCTACCCTTTTCGATGCTTTGTTCTTCCTTTTTTTAATCATAAGACCTATCAAACTCATAATAAGAACTAGAATTTGGGTTAGCAAAATAGGGGGAGGGGGCATTTGGGCAATCACTCCAATGTCCATCTTGACCACCGTATAAAGAACAATTATACTCCCGATAGGATGGAGATGATGCACACATCTCTCTTCGAGGAGCATATCTATAATCTTGCCAAAAGTAAGGTCCATCACAATATGGACCTGGATCATCAAAATAAGATTTCAAGCCACCAAGCTCATGTTCATTCAACAATGCCATAGTGATAAGTTAGCTAAAATAAAAATCTTCCTAACACAAGAAATAAAAGAAAACTAAAAACAAATATTTACAAGTTTTAATTCAAGCAAGTGGGCTAAAATTCCAAACCAAATCAATACATCAAATTGTTCCCCAGAAACATCGCCATTTTTTATAACACTCAACTTACAAGTCAATTTAGTACAAGACGGTCATCGTCAATATATTTACCCAACTTTAAAGTCAGGATCAAATCCACGTGGAATAATGTGAGTGGCGATTAAACTAATTTGAAACTATAGCTACAAGTTAAATTCAAACAAATGATACAAAAAGATAAAATAAGTGTTTTTGATGATCAAACGAATGTTAAAGTTTTAACTTTCTTTAGAGCTCAAAACAAAAATTTCAATAGTTTAAATCAATAATAGAGAGGAACTAGGGTTGTGATAACTTTGATTATTAATCGCCATTAAATAATAACTTTATTATTGGGTTCTCATGACTTATGGGAAATACCAAATTATTAGTTTCGACAGTCCATCTAAGTCTTTCTCAACCTACTTAGATGATGAACTCCCTAATTCTTTTGAACTTAGGAAATCATTCTATGCATACTAATTTTATCTCAAGTTGATCAATCTTGTTACAACATTTTCATTAGATGGGAACTTAAACTTCCCAAATCCTTATGGATAATTCACTACTTTTAGTTTATTTCTCAGTTTGAGCAAATCAACATAAGGCAAGGTCTATTATTTGCAACCAATAGAAAATAATTAATACAAAAGAATTATCAAGATATTTATATAATCACTAGAACCCTAACCAACTATTAAGACAATACAGGAGTAATCATAGATCCTACAACCCTAGTTGTGGGTTTTAGTTCCACATTAGAAAGAAAGAGATAGCAACAATTATATTCATCATTCAAAGTAATTAAACTTACAAAAGATGAAGTCTGAAGTTGATTCTCTTCCAAGTTTAAGATAAAAATCTCAAAACCCAATCAAATAGTTGAATATTGAATTCTAAGTTAAGAGAGCACCAAAAAGAGGTGTCTTTGCCTTTTCGAATAATTTCAAGATGTTTTGCCCCCCCTCTTTAATTAGAAAACCCTAGCATATGTTTTAAATACTTCATCCTAATTATGGAAAAAAAATCATAGATTACAAAACTTTTCTCGCACAGGTGACAATGATGTATGACACCTCATCTAGAGTCTGACGACTTATCAGAAATATCGTCAGCTTCTTCTCTAAGTTTGATGATTTCTACCTTAGGCTGATGATGGTACTATGATAGCTTATGAGGAGTCTGATGACTTATTAGAAGTTTTCAGGTCCTTTTCCACTTTTATAATTTCTGCCTTAGGATAACAGTATTCCTGATGGCTTATCAAGATACCTGACGGCTTATTAGGGAATGTCGTCACACTTCTGCTCCTACTACCTCATACTGCCTACAACTAATGATGATTCTTATAAATAATCATAAAGTTGATGACTTATCATAATTTTCATCATTTCTTCACTTCAAGTTCTCAAGAACTGCCTAAGCCTAACGACGAGCCTGATGGCTTATCACAACTCTGATGGCCTATCATAGATTTTCATCACTTTGTCTAGCTGAATCTTATTATCTATCTAAGGACAATAGTAACTCTAATAGCTTATCACAAGGCTGATGACTTATCAAAAAAGTTGTCAGCTATACTTTTCTCTCTACCTGCTCAGAAATCAACTCTTTTACTTGTTTGTTCTCTTGCATCTTGACTTTTACTGCAATATTAAAGAGAAAACAATCAAAAATGACAAAAGTTGATTAAGACTTTGCAATTATTCTCAGTTAAAAGCCTCAAATATATTAGTATCTATTCATACATCATGCTTAGGTCCCTAAATTTAGAGATATAGAGCCAGGTCCTAAACCTCAGGATGGTGTTAGCAGTGCCCCAACCCATCTCTTTTTATTAATTCTGAGATTTTAATCAATCATTGTGCGTTGTGAGATTTTAATTAATTATTACACTGTTTATTATCTTATGACCTAGAGATAGATTAATATTAGACAATGTTGATTGATGAATTTGCTTAAGAATTATGACATCTCTATTTTATATCATCTAAGAAAGACGAATATGGTGGAAGATTCCTTGAGCCAAAAGGCAGTGAGTATGGATGACATGGCTCATATTTTAGTTTCTCAGAGGCTATTAGAATGAGACATCTAATGCTTAGCCAACTTTATGGTTCACCTTGATATTTTAAATCCTCATAGGATTCTTATTAGTGTTGAGGTGAGATCTTTGCTATTTGAGCAGATTTAAGAACGCCAGTGTATGGATAGTAGGCTTTGCATCCTCTGGTATTAGGTGTTTAGTAGTAAGTCCAAGAGGGATACCATAGATTCTTAGAGAGTTTTGAGATTAGATAGTTGTATTTGTGTTTTGAGAATTGATGCTTCATTAGTTTATCTTGTATGAGGCTCACAACTCTATATATTTTTCATCTTTACTAAGCCAAGATCTATAGATATTTAATACAAAATTATTGGTGGAGTGTCATAAATAGATATGTGGTGGATTTCATAGCTCGTTTCCTATATTGTTAGCCGATGAAGATCGAGCATCAACGACCAGGTGGTTTAATTCAAAGGTTTTCAATTTCTAAGTAGAAATGGGAGTAGATTACCATAGACTTTGTTAGTGGTTTGCCTTGTACTTCCCATGGTTTCAATGGTATTTGGGTCATTATGGATTGGTTGCCCAAGTCTCCAAATTTCATTCCTATTAAGATGTCCTTCAGTGCTGAGAGATTGGCTCGCATCTATGTTACTGAGATAGTCTGTTTGCATGGTAAGCCTATATCTATCATTTTAATTCAGGGTTTCATGTTCACTACCAACTTTTAGACAGGTTTTCAGGAGGAGTTGGGTACTCGGGTGAAATCAATATAACCTTTCATCGATAGACTAGTGTCCAGTTAGAGCAGACTATTCAGGTTCTCAAGGATGTGGTCTGAGCTTGTGTTATGGATTTTGGAGGTTAGTAGGAGTAACACATAGCCTTGGCAGAGTTTTCATATAATAATAGTTATCATTTGAGTATTGAGATGGTACCTTTTAAGGATTTTTATAGTAGGAGATGACATTCTCCAATTAAATGTTTTAGGACGTCTATGATTTAACCCTACGGTACTGACTTGCTTCAAGAGTCATAGGATAAATTCAGGGTGATTCAGGATAAGTTGAGAGTATCTCAAAGTAGGTAGAAGGCTTATGTAAACCATAGGCTTCAAGCCTTGAGATTTTGATTTGGTGATTGGGTATTCCTCTGTTTATCATCCATAAAAGGTGTGATAAGGTTTGGGTGGAAGGGCAAGCCCATCCCCGGATATATTGGACCCTTTGAGATTCTTTGAACAGTTGGCGAGATTGATTATGAGTTAGCCTTACCTCTAAATTTTGTTGTTGTTCATTGATTTTTCCATGTTTACATATTGCAATGATACATTCTTGATTTGTCTCATGTGCTTCGGTGGGATTCAATCCACATGGATGAGCGGTTAACTTTCATGGAAGACCCTATGCTTATTTTCAAAAGTGATATTAGGCGATTGTGAACTTGGGATATTCCTTTAGTTAAGGTTCAGTGGAGGAATTGGCTAGTACAGATGGGTACTTAGGAGATCAAGAGCGAGATGCGGATCCAGTAACCTTACTTGTTTGAGACTTTGGGTACATCCTAATCCTTGACTTTGGCAGATGAAAGTCCTTTTAGTAGTGGATATTGTAATGACCCTTCAGGTCATTTTTTGTATTTCCAATTATTTTTTCTTTTAAATCTTTCCTATAGTTGGCCCAAGTTATTTATGACTTGATGAAACTGACAGTTCGATTACCAGGAAGTTCATTTAGTTTTTAGAGCCAATTCCCTATTTGTAAGTCTTCGCTGGTTTAAATTGGCTACTAGGAAAAAACTTTATCAAAACAACCTCGTATGGCAATTCTTACTGTTCCAACAGCTGTGGAATATCAATTTTAGTCTAGGTGGAATCTTTGTTTGAGTCCCGAGGCACACGTACTTATTTTGACCTATTGGTCAGAACTTAAGAAAATGATAACTTGGGTGTTGGACCCATTTTTGTCGAAACAACCTCAGATGGAAATTTTGACTGTGCCATTGAGTCCGAAATGTTAAATTTGGTATGGTGGCATAGTCTGTTGGCATATACGGTATACTGGATGAATCCTGAGAGGTTGTAGAAGACTTGGAAAAATACTAAGTCTTAAGTGTGTTGGTGTACTCATTAACCACAAGCATTGGGTCATGATCACGAGCTGGCAGGTTCAAGTGGAAGTCATGATAGAGACATATTAGTCACAAACATGACACCCTTAGTAGAAGAACTAGAGTCGCGAGTGTAACTACTAGTCATCACAAAAGCAATGTGACCACCAAGAGCAAATATCGCGATCGCGAGGGTTGGGTTGCATTAACGTCTCCCGAACACTTGGTAAGGATATAAATACCCCCATTTTAACTAGTTTTGCTAATTTCTTTATCCATTCTTATGAGACTAAAACCTTAGATATTAGGGAAAGCTTTGGATTAGAGCTTGTGGATGATTAGGGAGTCTGGATAATGATCATTATGTGGTTTTCCTTTGAGTTTGAGGTAAGACACCTCTATTTTCCTGGTTGATTTTGCCTTATTTGCACTAAAATCCCTATACCTTGGTGGCTTGAATTTAGCCCCAATATAGCTCAGAGTTCACTTATTTTTAGGGAAATTATTCTTTGAGCATGAGAGAATGTTGGGTTGGATTTGGAAATGCAATTTCCATAAACGGGGCCTACATGGGATTTTTGAGCATTTTTTGAACCAAACCACAAAAGTGAAATATGGGTATCATTGTTCATGTGTTTATAAGTAGATTGTGATTTTGATAGCTTGGCACCTTGCAGAAGCTACTCAAAAGGGAAAATCAAAGATTTAGCAGGTTTTTCGAGCCTTTTTCGATGTCTAGGTACGCTAGGTTTTTCCTTTTTCATAGATTAGGCTATGTCATAGTATGTTTATGATATTATGTTAGACTTGGGATTGGTTTTAGGTGATGATGATAAAACTTATAATACTTGGGCTAGTTAGACCTATTAGGCCATTCAAAAATTGTAATTTAGGGATTAGACTAAGTTTCTTAGATCACAAGTAGAATTTCTACCTTAGGGATAATTAGGGCTTGTTTAACATCTAAAAGTGGATTTAGATACCTTAGCCTAGTCCAGGGAAGATTATGCCTCATAATGGAATTTTGAGGTTTAGATCTGGGCTTCGACCCCTTTAGGCCAAGACTTGAGCTAGTTTTCTTAGATCTTTATACGTTCATCGTATATCTTTGTATACTTATTAGGAGGCTTGAAGATACTAGATATCAAATATTCATGATAGTTGGATGTTGGGATTTGAGGCTAAATACGATAAGATTTGATGATTATGATGGGTTTATTTTTGGAGTTGATGTTTATTAATTATGCTATTAATTATGTTATTGATCATCACTTTGAGGATTATAGCAATGAAACATGTATATGCACATATACTTATCCATTCAAGTTCATATATGGATGATGATATTGATGACATTCATACCTGGTTCAAGTCGAAAAGATAATTATGACATTGCACATAAATATATATAACCGGTTCGAGTCCAAAATATTATTGAGATATTGATTATAGGATTACCAATTTAAGTCTAGGAACTTGTTATGATGGTTTCCATTGGAAGTTGGTAAATGATGGTGGTTCGGTCTATGCTATCTTTGAGTGTACCCTTTAGGCTTATAGTGGCCTGCGTTGGGTTATTTACTTTTTTTCACTTATTGGCTTATGGGGGCCAATCTTGTAGTTATAATTATATGTATTTTATGTTGTCATTTTGGTTATTTAATTATTTTTGTATAGCTACATTGGAGTTATTTCAGGTTTACCTCCTTACCTTGACTTAGTTATGTTATCTTACATTTTATCGTATTTATATCATGATCTAGCAAAGTCTCCCGAGTATGACTACTGAGTACCCATATTTTTGGTACTCATACAACACTTATATACCTTTTGCGTGCAGATCCGATTACTAGTTTCTATTGGTTATTTGAGGATCGTGTTGTGTTGGATTTCGGAGATAGGGTGAGCTCTTGGAGTCGGAGTTGCCCCATTTCCTTCTATATATCTTTGTCTAGACCATAGTTTCAACAAAGGATTGTATTGACTATTTTATACTTGGGTTATATTTATAGTATCTCTTGAACTAGCTTTACTAGGTTGTGGGGCAATTTTCTATATTATGGATACTTTTAGACTATTTCTATTGCATTGCTTATCTGTGTATTGAATTTCCTATTTTGTCCTTTTGGGACATTTTCCACTAAGTTATCCCCTTGCGAATAGCTTTGGTCTATGGTTCGGCTTACCAACTGTAGCATTTACTAGGTGCCATCATAACTCATAAATTCAGTTGTGACACTCATGGAGGTTCTCAGGCAAGTAGGATAGGAGATCGGTCAAGACCCCAACCAGGTGGCGGGCGTGGCCAATTGTATGGCAAACCTGCTTTAACTGAGGCTAAGTCATTGGAATCTGTTATTATAGGTATGATCTGAGTATGCCATTAATTTGCCTTTTCTTTCTTTGATCCAGGATCCCCTAATTTAAGAACATCTTGGAGAACTGATTCTATGAAAGGGGAAAAGATCCAACTAGCCTAGAACTCATAAAACCTCTCCACTAATGTCGAGCAGACAAATCCAATTGAAATATGGTGTAATCCACACAACGGGTCTCAACAAGGCCTAATCCACAAAGCCAATCCTCAAAAGCAGTCAGAAACTAAAATACATCCTCTCTAGAGCACCAAAAAATTTATGTGGAGCCCAACTAAAGAACCTACCAAGCATCTGCTTCTCCTCATCAGCCATAGCAGGACGGGTCAAAAATGGTTGAGCAACCATCGGTTGAACAATTGCTGACATATAAAGAACCTCAACTCCAGAAGTTGCAGCTACAGGCTTGTAAGACCCTGTAAAATTCTAAGCCTGAATCAGCCCTTTAAAGCTTATTAAGGGGTCCTAGACTTAGAAAAATTCAGCTAAGTATTTATACTTAGGTTCATTTTAGCCTTCGTAGTTTGGTAATCCTAGGTCACGACCTTTCTGACTTTATTTTGTCAATTTTCAAATTGATTCATGATCAGGGTCACTTGTAGGTCATCTCAAGAGAGTTTTGGATTTTTTGGACTAGCGTAAGGGTGAGTTTAGAAGCCCAAAACTGTAACACCCCGTATTCAAGTACGTGTATTGGCGTATTTAAGTACGTGTATTGGTCTTATTTATATGGAATTAATTTTTTTTATTTTATTTATACCAGAATTTGCCCGTCGATGGTTCCATGCGAAGTTATTGAATAAGATTTCCAACGATATAAAGATTTCCAAAAACGGATAAGTTACATATATAATTCATCACGTTCGAAACTATAAAACAGTGGCCGGGATATTTGGGAATAGTAAATGTGCAGGAAAATTTCCTGCACACAAACTACTGAGGCAGCCGAATTTTTGGGTCAACTTTGAACGATCATAACTCCCTTAATATAATGTACTGGGAGATATGCGACCTATGAAAAGAAATATCTTTGAGTCTTCTTTCCAATGCAATTGGTTTCATCCAAATCCAACGTCTGAGTAAGGAGTTATACTTGTTTTACTTCAGCCAATCAAAACAGATTTTTAGGGTCAATTTCAAATGATCATAACTCCTTGTACAGGACGAACTGGGTGGCCTACTTTATATGAAATGAAATCCCTTTGAATTATCCTTCCAACGATACCAATTTCACCCAAATCCAATACCGGACCAAAGAGTTATGGTTGATCTACTTTAGCTTATCAAAACAGTCCACCAAAGGACATATCTGACATTATTTAAATTTTAAAGGTATTTTGGTCATTTCCAATAATATTATGTACGGGAATATGTGTATATATACATGTATATGAGTTTAAAAACTCATTTTAATCATTAATCATTGAGGAAGAACAAACCCTAGCCAAATTTGACCTTTAATTACTTTTGATTCAACCGTAGAAATTCCAAAGTAATTCGATAACTGCGTTTGTCATCTCGAGAGCTTCAAAGGGCACCTATTATTTGTGCAAACAGGATTTAATAATCAAGAGGTGAATTCTAAGGTATGAATATTGTTTGCCTTTGTTCTTTTCCATATGTATATGTGTGATAGAGGATTATATGTATTGATTGTTATTGAAAGGTGATGGAAATAGAGTTATGGACTATTTTGCATGGTTTGGTTGTATTGAATTGTGGAAGGTAGATATGGTAATTGAGTTATAGAAGGTGGATATGGTAATTGAGTTATGGAAGGTGGATATGGTGATATACTATTGAATTGATGATTCTTTATGTCTATGGATCAATTTGGTTTAATGGATTGATTGGAAGGATAAATGAATCCAAACTTAATATTGGAGGATGTTGTATGAATATGCATGGCATGTGAATGTAATTGGAGTATAAGAGGGTTAAAGTTACACCCTTTATGGTGTAATTAAGGCTTACTACTTAACCACTAGTTTGGTGAATTCAAATAATTGAATTGTGACGTTTGGTTGCTAATACTAGAT
Source organism: Capsicum baccatum var. pendulum (assembly GCA_030864225.1). Classification (NCBI taxonomy): domain Eukaryota; kingdom Viridiplantae; phylum Streptophyta; class Magnoliopsida; order Solanales; family Solanaceae; genus Capsicum; species Capsicum baccatum. Next base: position 166,468,205 of record CM061556.1, on the reverse strand, counting down.
TGCTATATATGTTCATTATAGATAAGTAATCCGAAAAGACGGGAAGTCCATTTGGGACTAGTATTTAAGGTTGACAGTCAGGTATGTAAAGCACACTCTATACCATATCTTTGGCATGAAAGTGAACAATTGTTCTATTAAGAAAGTTTCCAAAGTTATTCAATAACATATGATCCATAATGGTTTTGTATGATGTCCTACATTACCAATGAACTTGTTTCCACCCTACAAGATGTCAAGACATTCCAATACTTACTTGTTTTCCAAATCTTACATGTTTATTGCACTAATGAATGTCAGAAGGTATCCGCTTACTCAAACAAGATCCATGTGCTATTAATGACTCAAAAAAGTTTCATCGATATACCAATAAGTTCCTACTTCATTGTCATGGCATTGATGACTCCAAAACACTCCATTGATGTGCCAATGAGTTCTTACTTCATTGTTATTGCATTGATGGTCTATTTATATGTCTCTTATTGATGTATGATTGTTTCAAAGTATCAAAAATGCGGTGGCGACTGAAATAACAATCTCAAAGATTAATTGAACTAAGTGATGGAGGTTTTCTCTTATTGGGTGGTATCCCAGGGGCATAAGCCTACATGGGTCGATCCCTATTTATGTGTTTATGGGTGGTATCCCAGGGGCATAAGCCTATCATGGGTTGATCCCAGTTGATATATACTGGAGGCAACCTAATGGTCACAGTACAGTACAACAATGATTACAAAGATGATAAGAATAAAGGTAAAGTGATTGAATAAATACAATGTAAAGGTTGTCATAAGTTCTAGTAAGTGTGGTCCACTCCTACTACGATTTATTCACTTGTTTCTGATTTCTATTGAGCTCCTATATCATATGTGATTATCTACAGCTTTACATACTCAGTACATATTTCGTACTGACATCCCCCAGTGGGGACCTGTATTTCATGCTGCACGCACAGGTACCTCAGCTCATACACCGCACAAGTAGGAGCCAGGATATTCAACTACTTTTGGTGAGCTCCAATTTACTTTGGGGCTTTCCTTGTCATATCCAGTCACTTTTGGTATTGTATTGAAGTTAGTTATATGGCGGGGTGTGTCCCGACCTTAGTTAAACTCTATGTATTGTCTAGAGTCTTTGTAGACCTAATGTACAGTCAAGGTGGTGTTTTGTTAATAGACGTGATGGATCCAACGGCCAAGTATTGTATATACATATATATGTGTGCTCGAGCTTATATAGGTGATTATTTCCTTTTATATGAGACATGATGCTGTTCGAATTTTGAGTTGTCATAGAGGTATGCATGGGAAGTATAAGGTTATGTGCTGGTTCTCCCGGGCCTCCTCGGTTATGGGTGCTAGTCCACCCTAATAGGATTTGAGGCATGACAAAAATAGTGAGGGGTCACGATGGCCCCACGTTGCGAGGCCCATTCAACCCAGCTAGGGATAGCATCATGATAAGTAGTCAACACAAGTAGGGGTCGCGACCCGAGGGGCAACCCAGTTCATAAAATTTTAGTTACAGGTTACGGGGTTAAATGTGTCATTTTCCCCACCTTATTCAGCCTTAACACAAATTTAATCAGCCTGTAGGGAAAAATCTCATTCTTTCTCTCAAACTCTCTCAATAACAAGCATTAGTGTTTTCAACTCAATATTCAAATCTCAAGAATTCTACCATCAATCTTCTAAAAAAAAGCATAAAGGTATGTGAAGTGTTTATCCAAGGGCCCTTTAACCCATGGATTTCACGAAACCCTTTTCAAAATCATAAATCATGATCTCCATATTGCGAGTTATTTGTATTAATGTTAATCTTCTTGTGTGATTTACAAGATGATGTCTTTCATGAATTTTATGAATTTATGTTAGCATATGGGTTGAAATCTTTGAAATTGAAGTAATTAATATAGCCATGGTTTATTCAATTGTTATTTATGCCAAAGTATAATGTGATGCCTCCCATGTTTTTGCCAAAAAACCCAAGGTGAAATAAGTGAGAAATTTGATCCATTGTTGATCTCAATTATGAACTTATGAAAAACCTACTTGTCTATAGGACTCCCGTGTTGAAGCTATGCCTTGAAGGTGTTTGTTGAAATGACTATGTGAATTGTTAGTGTACTTATTAAATGATAGCATGCATCCCTATACATGTACAAGTTCAAGATTTACAAGTGTTTGATGAAATGCCTTAGAAAGTGAATTATGAACATCTGGCCATTGTCGTGCCTTCAAGATTTATTTTACTCCTTACTCTTTACGCTATCGAGTCCTGGGGCTATTTAATACTTGACAATTTAGTTGTATACCTAGATCCAGTGTCAGTTACAAAATATTCTCAGTTACATCATGATCAGTGGTACTTTATGTCAGTTTAAGAATCCAGGAAAACTCAGTAAACTCAGTACTAATCCAGTCCAGTTCAGTAATTGTTTAGTCAAGTCTAGTATGAACTAGGAAATCAGTTCAATGTCTATTCAGTTGGGAGTAAGATTCAGCACCGAGTGAACCCAAGGATGGGCACTCACCTGCCACTAGAGGTTGTGATTCTTAGAAGGAATCCTTGCATTCTAGAACTACGTCGCCAGCGTAGGTTGAGACATTAAACCTTCCAGTCAAGGGTTGATGAGGTATTTTTACCTGCCAGTTGAGGGTTCCACCATTCTCATTTGAGTACCTTCCAGATGAGGGTATCTCTTCATTTGTCTTTACCCATGAAGCGGTACTGGTACCCTTCAAACTGGGGTTATATCTTGGACCCCAAAATCTATTTAGAAAATGGGCATGTTGATTAGATGATTACCTCCCACAGTTTCAATTTTAGATTCAGTCTCAAATTACTCAGTATATTTCTAAAGACTTCAGGGAAGTCAGATATGGTCATCTAGATAATCAGTAATACGGTGTCAGTAAACTCAGATATCAGTAAATTAGTGTTCAGACTCAGTATCCAGTATTATCACGATTTCAGCTACAGTCTACATATTCATGAATGCCCTCCCATTTAGTCATATTCATGTTATTTAGTTAGTATTGTTCATGGATCATAAACCTATTCATTTCAGCCTACCTCACTAAGCATACTAGTATATTCAAAGTACATACGCATTCTTTTTGCGCTATGATGTCTTATATTATAGGTTCAGATGCACGGGCTCCAGAGCATCCTTAGTAGTATAGCTTCTCAGCAGACAACATAGTGGTGAGTCCTCATATTTTGAGGACATGATTATTTTTAGCATTTTAGTTATTTTAGCAGTCAGTCGAAGTTAGTTGGGGACTTGTCCCATCAACTCCATATTTTAGACAGTTTAGAGGCTTATCAGACGAGTGTTTTCAGATAGTTGTTTTCCAGCATTCTATTTTTTTGTATACAATATTATTTTCAGATTTGAACCTTATGGAAGTTCCACATTTACTTCCTTATTTTGTTATTACAGTATCTTTATTATTTAGTGCTCACAGCAGGTACCTGTTATGGGTTAGCTAGTTGTCCTTTGGGATTGTTAATGCTGTGTAGCATCTGGGGTACAGACTCGGGGCATTACAAAACTTAGTATCAACGCTTAAGGTTCAAAAGAGTCATAGGAAGTGTAGAAGCTGTATCTATTAGAGTCTTGTTCATAGGTGTGCAGCGTGCCACACTTATGGACAGGAGGCTACAAGATGTTTTAGGAATAGTTTCCCTTTCAGTGTTCATGTCATGCGAGTGGGCATGGGATCCAGTTAAACTCTTTATCTAATCTAATTTTCTCTTCTGTTATAGATTATGCCTCCCAAAAGTTCTAAGGGAAGAGGAATGGAAGACCAGCCAGAACCCCAGCCCATCTATCCAGATCCTTTGGATGAACATGTCTCCCATACTGAGTTCAAAACAACCACCATCCTACCTCATTTTGTAGCAGCCCAGAATGAGCGCCTAGATGTTGTTTTGGCCAACCTAGTGGCCAACATAGCAACTGCCAAGATTCTAGATTTCACCCAAATGAACTCTCCATCTTTCATCGAGTCTAAGCCAGATGAGGACCCTCAAGAATTTATTGATCAGGTGCAGAAAGTTACTAATGTTATGGGAGAGACGACTAGTGAAAGTGCTATGCTAGTTGCATATTAGTTGCAGGATGTGGCTCGCTCTTGGTTCAAATAGTAGAAAGAGGAAAGAGTCATAGACGCAGGGCCCATAGAATGGGAAGAGTTTTCCATAGCTTTTCTGGATAGGTTCTTCCCACAGGAGTTGAGGGAAGCAAAGGTTCTAGAATTTATCAATCTAAAGCAGTGCAGTATAACGGTGAAAGAGTATTCTCTAAAATTTACTCAATTAGCCAGATATGCTCCTCACGTGGTAGCAAATAAGATATCTAAGATGAGCAGATTTGTGTTTGGGGTGAATGTTATTCTTATTAAGGAGTGCATAACCACGATAATAATTAGTGAGATGGACTTGTCTAGAATGATGGTCCATGCTCAGCAGATCGAAGAGTAGAAGAATAAAAAGTGAGAGAAGCAGAACAAAAGTGCTAGAATATGTAGTTTCAACTTTGTTCAGCCTAAGTCAGAGGGTGGGAATCATTCTTAGTTCCACCCAAAATCTTCAGTTTTATCTCCGTCCTCATCTAGTGCTCCAGTGCCAAAATTTAGAGATGGCAACAGAGATAGGGTATCACGCCCTAAACCTCAAGGTAGTGTTAGCAGTGCTCAAATGAAATCTCTTTGCCAGTAGTATGGTAAAAACCATCAGGGTGTCTACAAATCAGGAAGTGATATATGTTTTAGATATGGAAAGTTAGGCTACAAAGTTAGAGATTGTCCCCATTCAGGTTCCCAGGGTCAGCATAATTGTCCTCTAGCTCAATCGGTTACCCAAATCAATAGGGTACCTCATCCAGTGCCACCAGTGGGAAGCTACTAAATAGACTTTATGCTCTCCAGTCCCGACATGATCAAGAAAATTCTCCTGATGTGGTCACTGTTACGTTGCAAGTTTATCATTTTTATGTTTATACTTTCCTAGATCCAGAGCTTTTTTGTCTTTTGTTACTTTATATATAGCAGTTAATTTCAGAGCCATTCCCAAAATCCTAGAAGAGCCTTTCTTAGTCTCTACGCAGTGGGTAAATCCATCATAGCCCGATGGGTATATAGGAACTGTCCAGTTGTGGTATCTCAGAAAGTCACTTTAGCAGACTTAGTCGAATTAGAGATGATTGATTATGATGTAATTCTCGGCATGGATTGGCTTCATTACTACTAGACCTTGGTCGACTGCAGAAACAAAATTGTCCAATTTCAGTTTCCAAATGAACCCATTCTAGAGTGGAGAGGTAGTACTTCAGCACTGAGGGTTCAACTTTTTTTTATATCTTCGGGCTAGAAAATTGATATCTAAGGGGTGTGTCTATGATGTTGTTCAAGTCCAGGACTCCAAATCAAAATCCCCTACACTTGAATCAGTGTCAGTGGATTGCAAATTCCTAGAGGTGCTTCTCGAAGATCTTCCCAGAGTCCCTCCCAAAAGGGAAATTAATTTTAGAATCGATCTCCTTCAAGATACTCAGTCCTTCTCTATTATACCATACGGAATGGCTCAAATAGAACTCAGAGAATTAAAAGAGAAGTTAAAGAATCTCTTTTATAAGGGATTCATCAGACCCAGTGTCTTTCCATGAGGTGCACCAGTTCTTTTCATACGTAAGAAAGATGGTTCCCTCAGAATATGTATTGACTATCGTCAATTAAATAAAGTCATGTTCAAGAACAAGTATCCACTTCCTGAATCAATGACTCGTTTGATCGACTTTAGGGTGCCAGCTTTTTCTCTAAGATAGACTGAAGATCAGGCTATCATCAGCTCAGAGTCAGGGAATGTGACATCCTAAAAATTGCCTTTAGAACTCAGTATGGTCACTTCAAATTCTTAGTCATTTCATTTGGTCTTACCAATGCCCCAACATCTTTGATGGACTTGATGAACCATGCATTCAAGTAGTACTTAGACATATTTATCATAGTCATCATTGATGATATCCTTGTTTACTCCCGCAGTGAACATGATCATGTAGACTATTTCAAAATAGTATTGCAGACTTAGAAACCATCAACTATTCGCCAAATTTAGTAAGTTTAGTTTTTGGATAAGGTCAGTAGCTTTGCTCAGCCATATAGTTTTTGGTGATGGCATTAGAGTTGATCCCAAAAAGACCAAAGCAGTGAGAAACTGGCCCAGACCTATCTCTCCATTAGATATCAGAATTTTCTTGGGTTTGGATAGCAATTATCGATGGTTTGTTGAGCGATTTTCATTTATTACATCCCCTATGTCTAGATTGACTCAGAAGAAGGTCAAATTCCAGTGGTCAAATTCTTGTGAGAAGAGTTTTCAGGAGTTAAAGACTCGACTCACTACAACTCTAGTTTTGACCCTACCAGATGGTTCTAATGGATTTTTTGTGTATTGTAATGCATCCAGAGTAGGTTTGGGTTATTTTATCATGTAGAAAGGTAAGGTCATAGCCTATGTCTCCAGACAACTTAAAACCCACAAGAAGAATTATTTTACTCATGATCTTGAGTTAGCAGCCGTAGTTTTTGCCTTACAAATTTGGAGGCATTACTTGTATGGGGTGCACGTTGAGTGTTCACAAACCATAAGAGCCTGCAGTATGTGTTCTCCTAAAAATATATTAACCTCCATCAGAGAAGGTGGTTAGAGTTGTTAAAAAATTACAACATAAGTGTACTCTACCATCCGGGAAAGGCCAATGTAGTGGTTGATTCTCTCACTAGGCTGTCTATGGGTAGTGTTGCTCATGTTAAGGATAGTAAGAAAAAGTTAGCTCCAAAAGTCCATCATCTTTCCTTACTAGGAGTCCTCTTAATCGATTCAACAGAAAGTAGTGTGTGGGTTCAAAACAGTTCAGAATCATCCCTAGTTTTCGAAGTAAAGAAAAAACAGGTTAGAGATCACAATTTAGTTAAGTTGAAAAGTCAGTTAGTGATCAAAAGGTAAAGGTTTTCTCCCAAGGTGGAGATGGTGTAGTGCGTTATCAGGGCCGTCGGTATGGTTCGAGTGTAGATGACTTAAGATGGTGAATTCTTGCAGAGGCACGTGGTGTGGGTTACTCTATTCATCTAGGGGCCACAAAGATTTACTGCAATTTATAGGAAATATATTAGTAGAGTGGGATGAAGAGAGAGATTGCAAATTTTGTAGCTAGGTTCTCTATATGTCAGCAGGTTAAGATTGAGCATCAGAAACCTAGTGGGTCCATGCATGAGTTCAGCATTCCTACTTGGAAGTGGGAAGAAGTGAACATGGACTTTTTGATGAGTTTGCCTCGTACTCTTCATCAGCATGATTTAGTTTAGGTCATTATAGATAGGATGACCAAATCCACTTATTTCCTACCAGTCCATACCACTTACTTTGTCGAGGATTATTCTAAACTCTATATTAGGGAGTTGGTTCAATTGTACGGTGTTCCATTGTCTATTGTCTTAGATAGAGGTACCCAGTTCACCTTTTATTTTTGGAAGGTGTTCCAATAGGGTCTTGGTACCCAAGTTCACCTCAGTACTGCTTTTTATCCTCAGATAGATGGTCAAACAAAAAGAACCATCCAAATTTTAAAAGATATGCTGTGAGCATGTGTGATTGATTTTAAAAGTAGTTGGGATGACCACTTGACTTTGATTGAATTAACATATAACAAAAGTTATCATTCCAGCATTCAAATGGCTTCTTTTGAGGTGCTTTATGAGAGGAGATATAGATCTCCCATTGGTTGGTTTGAAGTAGGTGAGGCCGCAGTGGTAGGACCTGACTTTGTATTTGATGCCTTGAAAAAAGTTAAGTTGATCATAGAAAGGCTTAAAACAGCTCAGAGCCGACAAAAATCATACATAGACATGCACAGAAAGGATCTCGAGTTTGAGATTGGTGACTATGTATATTTGAAAATCTCTCCCATGAAAGGGGTGAAGAGGTTTGGAAAGAAGGGGAAACTCAGTCCCCAATATTTTGATCCTTACCAAATTCTCAGCCGTTTCAGAAAGGTTGATTACGAGCTTGAGTTGCCTTCGAATATTGCTTAAATCCATCCAGTGTTACATGTCTCCTTACTAAAGAAATGCATATGTGACCCAGCAACTGTAGTCCCGATAAAGAGGTTCCAGTCGAATCCCTGACTATCAAATTCATAGACTAAGGAACAAAGAAGTCCCTCTAGTCAAAGTTCTTTACGGGAATCAGTCCGTTGAGGGAGATACTTGGGAAGCAGAAGCAGATATGCAAACCAAGTACCCTCAACTCTTCTCTGCCAACTCAGACTTTGCTCAAGGTAACAGTTTTTTTTAAAACTTACTCAGAATTTCCTTGCAAAACTTGGTATCACTTACCATTGCATATTCAGTCATGCATTCATGAATTTTTTTCAGTCATATATTCATTGCATTCAGATATACATATTTAGTATACAAACCCAGTTTGTTAGGTTAAGTCGTGTATTCGTTACATTCAGATATGCATGTTCAGTATGAAAAACTCAATATATCAGTAGTTTCAATCATGTTGCATTGTTCATGTCCAGAACATAAGTTTAGTATATCAGTAATCTCAGCTTACTCAGCCTCATTCGTGGATGAATATTTCCAAGGGGGAGATATTGTAAGACCCCGAAAAATTCTAAGGTTGACTCAGTCCTTTAAAGACTACTAAGGGATCCCAGACTTAGAAAAATTCAGCTAAGTATTTATACTTAGGGCCATTTTAGCCTTCGTAATTTGTAAATCCTAGTTCACAACTTTCCCGACCTTATTTTGTCTATTTTTAAATTGATTCATGATCAGGGTCACTTGTAAGTCATCTCAGGTGAGTTTCAGATTTTTTGGACTAGTGTAAGGGTGAGTTTGGATGCGCAAAACAGTAAGGGGTCGTGATGGCCCTACATGCCCAGTCAACCCAGCTGGGGGTTGCATCGTGATAGGTAGTCAACCCAAGTAGGGGTCACGATGCAATGGGTAGCCTCGTTCAACAAATTTTAGTTATGGGTTATGGGGGTAAATGGGTTATTTTCCCAACCTTATTCAGCCTTAACTCAAAATTAATCAGCCTATAGGGCAAAATCTCATTCTTTCTCTCAAACTATCTCAAGAACAAGCATTAGGGTTTTCAATAAAAGATTCAAATCTCAAGAATTCTACCATCAATCTTCTCAAAAAGAAGCATAAAGGCATGTGAAGTGTTCATCTAAGGGCCATTTCACATTTGGAGTTCAAGAAACCCTTTTAAAAATTTTAAATCATGATTTCCATATTGTGGGTTGTTTGTATTCATGTTAATCTTGTTGTGTGATTTCCAAGATGATGTCATTAATGTATTTCATGAATTTATGTTAGCATGTGGGTTGAAATCATTGAAATTGAAGTGATTAATGTTTCTATGTTGTATTGGATTGTTATTCATGCCCAAGTATAATGTGATGCCTCCCATGTTTTTGCCAAAAATGCCTATGTGAAGTAATTGTGCAATTTGATCCATTATTGATCTCAATTATGAACTCATGAAAGAACTACATGTCTAAAGGGCTCCCATGTTAAAGATATGCCTTGAAGGTGTTTGTTGAAATGCCTATGTGAATTGTTAGTGTACTTATGACATGATAACATGCATCCCTATACATGTACAAGTTCAAGATTTACAAGGGTTTGATGAAATGTCTTAAAGAAAGAATTATGAACATGTGGCCTTTGTCGTGCCTTCAAGATTTATGTTACGCCTCTCTTTACACTATCGTGTCCTGGCGGTATTTAATACCCAATAATTTAGATGTATACCTAGAGCCAGTGTCATTTACAGAATAGTCTCAATCAGGTAACGATTAGTGGTACTTTTAGTCAATTCCAAAATTCAGGAAAACTCATTAAACTCAATACTAATCCAGTCAAGTTCAGTAACAGTTCAGACAAGCCTAGTATGAATAAGGAAATTAGTTCAGTGTCCATTCACTTGAGAGTAGGATTCAGCACCGAGTGAACCCAAGGATGGGGACTCGCCTTCCAGTAGAGGGCGTGATTCTTAGAAGCAATCCTTGCATTGCAAAACTACGTAGCCAGTGTAGGTTGGGACATCAAACCTTCCAGTCGAGGGTTGATGAGGTGTTTTAACCTGTCAGTTGAGGGTTCCACCATTCTTATTAGAGTACCTGCCAGATGAGGGTATCTCTTCAGTTCTCTTTACCTATGGCACGATACTAGCACCCTTTCAACAGGGGTTACAGGTTGGACCCCAAAATCTATTTAGAAAAGGGGCATGTCGTTTAGATGATTACCTCCTACAGTCTCAGTTTCAGATCCAGTCTCAGATTAGAACTTAGTATAGTTCTACAGACTTCAGTACTATCAGATAAAGTTATCCAGATAATTAGTAATACGGTGTTAGTAAACTCAGATATCAGTAAATTAGTGTTCAGAATCAGTATCCAATATCATCATGCTTTCAGTTACAGTTTACATATCCATGCATGCACTCCCATTCAGTTATATCCATGTTATTCAGTTAGTATTGTTCATGCATCATGAACTGCATTTCAGCCTACATGACTAAGCATACCAGTAGATTCAAAGTACTGACACATGCTTTTTATACTATGATATCTTATATCAATTGTTAAGACGCACGAGCCCCAAAGCATCGTCAGTAGTACAGCTTCTCAACAGACAGTGTAATGGTGAGTCCTCATATTTTGAGGAGATGATTATTTTTAGCATTTCAGTTAATTCAGCAGTTAGTTGGAGTTAGTTGGGGACTTGTCCCATCAACCCCATATTTCAGACAACTTAGAGGTTTATTAGACTAGAGTGTTTTCAGACAGTTGTTTTCCAACATTCTATTTTCCGTATACAGTATTGTTTTCAGATTTAAACCTTATGGCAGTTTCTCCTTCACTTCCTTACTTTGTTATTGCAGTTTCTTTATTATTCAGTGCTCACGGAAGGTACTAGTCATGGTTTAGCTAGTTGTCCTTTGGGATTATTAGCATCGTGTAGTGTCCGGAGTACAGTCTCGAGGCATTACAAGGTTGTACTCCGGCCCCAGTTTTCTGTAAACCATCAACAATAACCAATTGCAAAACCATAGCATCTATAAGCAAAGATGAGGGAATAAAATCCGGTGGAGACTGGGCTGGTCCCTGGCCCACCATTGGTTGTGGTGGAGGAATCTCTGGCTTGGGTGCAGGAATGGGGTTTGGGAGGCCTATCTTGATCCCTAACTCGGGACACATCTTGAGGTTGTCCTCAAATAGGGGAAAGATTCCTAGGCTTGGTATAGAGACCTTCATCATGCATAGCTGCAGCACGAGTCCTAGGCATCTATGAAAGAGTAAAGTCAACAAAATATCCTACAAACCAACCCAGACTCTTAGCACAATAAGAGTGAAAGAAGTGAAGGACTCCTAAGAATGTCCCATAGCGTCCCGAAAATAGGAAATGGAAATCAACGTTCTGATCTGCAGGACTTTATTAAAAACTTGCTCTTGTACTAATAATACCAGTGAAACCTAGGCTCTGATACCAATTTGTCACTACTCGATTTACAAATCGTGATGGCACCTACTAAACCCAGCAGTAGGTAAGACAACACCATAACCCTGAGCTAAGGTAATGGTTACTTTGGTAGAAATTCCTGACAAGGGCCATAACAGAAGAACACAATAATAAACAACAACGTTCCATAATATACAAACAACTATGGATACTAATTCCCACAACCCAGTAATATTAGTACAAGAGCATCTAAGTTCGACAATCGGAAATATAATTCAAGACTAAATAGTCTTATACATTCATCTCAAATACAAAAGACTGAATAAAAATAGGAAGGAAATGGGTGACTTAAACTCCAAGAGCTCACCTTGTCTCTGGAAGATCAACACAGCACTATCTTAACTTTACGGCGGCAACTACTACTCGGTTCTACAACAAAAAGGTACAAAAGTGTAGTATGAGTACCAAAACAGTGGGTACTCAGTAGGCATCATCGGGAGCTAAATTATGATATGAAGATGATATAAAGTAAGACGATAACTATAACTCAAAGTAAAGAATCAAACCGGGATCTAATTCATCATCACTATACAAATTAAATAACTACTAGAACAATTAACATGACATCTCATATCAATACATACCAGAATCGTCATACAAGGTGAACAACTGATTCGAAAGCATAAATCAACATGTATATACAATTACAATAGTATAAATACCAAATTCAACACACATACAATCATTAAAGCACAAGTAAAAGAACTTACCAAGGCGTCCCATACGACCGGGAAGTACACCAAACAGAACACACAGTAAAGAACTCAACATAGCGTCCTATACCACTGGAGAGCGTACCAATAGCTCAATTCATCACTGTATTAAGATATATAAATATATATACATAACCAACTCATATTTACCACGGGTTCCACATTTCCCGCTAGGGTCACTTGCCAAGATCCATAATCATCAGCAACTACCGCAAGTCGAACTAACATATACCAAAATAATCATAATTATTGTTATATAGTAATTAAGACCTCTAACTCATTAGTATATTCTATCTAGTCTATATTAACTAACAATCAATTATTCTTAAGATACTAGTTTGGTTGTCATCATAAGGCCTTCAACCATTAGCCTAACTGATTCCTCACTACTCCTACTTCATGGGGAAGCAACTAATAATGATTCATTAGATAACCAACATCCAAATCTAATCGAAATGTATCACTAAACCATATTCACCACTTAACAAACTCAATCCTAGTTATCATATGTGCACTAGTCATCAAGATAGGGAGTAGCTATATATCACTAACACACTTATCTATCAATTAACTAACACCATTTTCTAGTTAGCAACATAATTATCTAAGTCCGCATTTAAGAAACCAACGGCATTACAAAGTAGACATCAATATCACTAAGAATCAACAATGCTAAGTCTATTAACATCATAAGCCATTTAACAACCATAACTACTAGTTACCACATTCTAACAAAACAAGGTCCACCACCCAGTATTCTAGGATTCTAGCCATCAAGTGAAATAACCATTTTACACTTACAACTAGTTATCATATAAGCCATTTTACTAGGTAAAATCCCATAACATAACCTTTTATTAAAGCCAAATATATCGACTAGATAAATCCTTAATTTACACATGATTATACTTACCAATTAGTCTTAACTCAATATTCGACATATTCTACTTCTATTCACTATTTAGTCTTAAAAAGATCCATGCCACTTAACTAGTGATTAATGGTAGAGAATTATAGACAACTTCCCAAGGAAAACATCATATCCTAAGTGCACACAAGGACTTACCATTCAATGACATAACCATACATATATCAATATATTCATATATACTTACCATATGTAACATCACCATAACATTAGTTTATCCTCCGGATCTACCGAGAACCATCATACATCAATACCTCTTTCGGATTTACCATGCATAATCACTTCATCATTATATCCTCCGGATTCACCGGGCATCATCATATCATCAATATATCCTTCGGATTCACCGGACATCATCGTAATATCAATATCTCTTTCAAATTTACAGAGCATCATCACATCATCAATATATCATTCGGATTCACCGGGCATTATAATAATAATGATACCTCTTCCAGGTTTACCGGGCATCATTACATTATCAATATACCCTCCAGATTCATCGAGAATTATCACATTATCAATATATCCTTCGGATTCACCGGGTATCATTATACCACCAATAATCATCATGACAACAATAAATACAAACATATATCCGAAGCAAGAATAAGTACAAGCCACAAACAATAAAGTGTAGGAGAGTTAAGGAAATACATATCAAGGTACTTCATCATTAATCATCACCACATTATTAGAGTAGATATGAACAATCACCACCCTTTTGAGCTTAATATGATTATTAATAATTCAATTATAAGTCACAGGTATGCCTTTTAGAATCCTTCTTTTACCTATATAGATCTCCTTACTAGAGCAAGAGATTCTTTTACACAAACATTAGATTAGTCATTAAGCTTGAATCATAATAATATTTGAATCATAATTCAAGTCTCACATAGTAAACTAGCCAATAAGTTAAGTGATAGCATAATAATAGATTCAATTCACAAGACTTTCCAATGCTATCCATATCATAACAACAAGATAATCAATCAAGTATATCCATTATCCTAACATCGATAACATGCATAAACCCTTTTCTAGGTTTATTCATCATATGACAAAAAGAATAATCTAGGCATTCATTACGTATCTAGGTCACTAAAGAAGATGGTTAAGGCGGGTCAAGTTCCACTTCTAATAATCCCCAAAGTTCTCTTTTGCAAGTCTAAATTCTGGTCGAAATTAGACTAAGTAATCTAAATTATGCCTTGAGGGCTTACCAATCCACCCTAGTACTATAGGATAATTTTTCTTCAAGTATTACTCTTAAGTCACCCTAAGCACCTAAAGTTATTTCAAAACTAAGCATATCTAGATCAACATACCTTTAAGGTGAGTGAACAAGATCACTCTCATCTACTAGAGCAACTAGACTATCCTATGCTATTCATGATATTACAAATCCAACCAACCAAGGTTCTAGGCTATTAGTCAACTACCCCACTTAATGTGTTTCAAGACCTAAATGATCCGACAAGTCCCAAATATTTCATCTACCAATTCAACATCTAAAACCACCCAATATTATTAAGATATCACAATTATACTACAATAAAGCTCTCTCTAACACAAGTAAGCCTAACCTACCTTGAGTACCTAATATCTCGTGAATCGATAATCTTTGTTTTCTATATCCTCAAAGCTTCTTCCACGAGCCATGCTATCAACAACATAATATATGCATTATTATGAAAAAAACGACACCCATATGGCACCATTGTGCTTCAGGTACATAATGACACCAAAACCCCTGAGTGGGTCCCTCTTATAAAAAAATGAGTTTTTGAGACTAACCATTATTCAAATACCATTAAGAGTGAAAGCCCTTAATAAATTTTTGCAAAATAATAATATTTGGGGCTAAAATTAAACCTCAAGCCATTTGGGTATTTGGTCTAATAAACAAGAATTAAACATCAAAATTTAAAGGATTCATACCTTAGATTCGTAGTAAAACATGATTACACAAGCTACTTAAGCTCCCAAACAAGCCACAAGACTGACTTTAAGGGGTTTAAACTTTATTAGGGTTTGGGGACTCAAATAAATGTTGTAAATTACCAAAATTTGGCCAAAAAAGGGCTTTTAAATGTACCATTTCAAGCTTCAGGAGGTTTGTTTTCTTATACGTGCTAGACTACTATCACGACCATCTCAATCACACCACTCTTCATGGAATCATGGCACTTCGGAAACTAGATGATGGCTGAAACTTGAAATTTGATTCCAAGTTTTAGCTAAGGCCTCGAGATACATTCAGAGTCCAATATGAGCAAATGAGATATGTATCCATAAAGATTTTGATGCTCCCGACATCTTGGAGAAGTCGGATTTTCCATCCAATATCATTTTATTAAAGTTTTAGCTCAGTGGCCATATAGAATCAGTAAAGACTTCTAAATGGAGAAATGGTTCTAACAAGCAAATGAACTGCCAGATAATTGAACTATCAGTTCCAGCAAGTCAGAAATGCTTTGGGAAGCTATGGGAATGCTTTATTAGTGAAAATAAGTAGGAACACGAAAAATGACCTCAAGGATCATTACAACATCCACTACTAAGGAACCTTTGTCCCCAAAAGTTAATGATGAAGAAAATAACTGAAGTCTCAAACAAATAAGGATATTGGGCCCGTATCTCTCTCTAGATCTCCCAAGTAGCCTCCTCCACTGGGTGGTGCTTCCACTGAACCTTAACCACTGGAATCTCTTTAGTACGCAAAAGTTTCACATCACTAGTCAAATAAGCACTGGCCCTTCCACAAAGGCCAACTGCTCTTCTAACTGGACTGAGTCCCACCTAAGCATATAAAATAGATCAGGAATATACTTTCCCATCATTAATACATGGAAAACTGGATAAACAGTAGCAAAATTTGGAGGCAAGGATAACTGATAAACCACCTCGCCAACTACGGGGAGAATCTTAATAAGACCACTATAATGAGGGCTGATCTTTTCTCCATCTGAATCTCATCATACCTCTCATAGGCTAAACATGAAGGAACACACGGTCACCAACTCTGAATCTCAAGGCACTAAGTCTATGATCGGTATAGGCCTTCTGCCTACTCTAGACTGCTATCAGTCTATCCTGATTCATCCAGATTCTATCATTCTATCCCGATTCATCCAGATTCTATACAATGAGTCCTAAATCAAATCCATACCACGAGGTATAACCTCAGAAGCCTAAAACCATCATAGCGGAGAATGACATATCCTACCATATCAAGCCTCATAAGGCACCATCTCAATACTCGAATGATAGTTGTTGTTAAAGGTGAACTCTGTCAATGCTAAGGGTTGATCACATTGCCCTTCAAAATCTATAACACAAGCTCACAGCATATCCTCAAGCACTTAAATAGTCTACTTGGACTGACCATCTGTCTACAGATGAAAACTTCTACTCAAATCCACTTGAGTACCCAACTCCTCCTAAAATTCTCTCCAAAATCGCAAAGTAAATATAGAACCATGGTCTAATATGATAGAAATAGGAACCTTATGAAAATGAACTATCTCTTAAACATAAATTTGGGCTAATTTTTCAGCACTGAAGGTCATCTAAATAGGGATGAAATGTGCCAACTTGGTCAAACGGTCCACAATAACCCAAATACCATCAAGGCCACAAGGAGTACAAGGTAAACCACTAATGAAGTCCATAGTAACTCATTTCCATTTCCACTCGGGAATAGGAAATCTCTGAGTCAACCTACCTAGACGCCGATGCTCGCACTTAACTTGCTGACAACATAGGGAACAAGCCATAAAGTATGCCATACTCCCTTCATCCCGTCCCACCAATAATATTGTCTGAAATCTTGATACATCTTGGCTATACCGGGATAAATAAAATGTATAGAGCTGTAAGCCTCATAAAGAATTGATAGAATCAAGTCATCAAGTTGGGGAACACAAATATGACCCTGAAACCTCAATATACCCTCAAAATCAATAGTGCTTCCCAGGCTCAACACTCACCACCTAATCACGTAGAAAACACAACTTGCTATCATTATACTAATCATCAAGAATCTGTTAAATAAGGAGGAACTTGCCTCCACATAAGCCAAAATCCTAGCAGGATCCAAAATATCAAGACGAACCCTCAAATTGGCTAAGGACTAAATATCCCATGCCATAGGCCTATGAGAAATAGATATACAAGCCAAGCTATCCATACTCACTGCCTTATGACTTAAGGCATCAACTACCACATTCGCCTTACCTAGTTGATATAAGATGCAAATACCTAATACTTTAACAACTCTATCTATCTATGTTGGCGAGCATTAAGATCTCATTGGCTCATAAGATATTGAAGGCTATGGTGATCAGCGAAGATATCATAATGCACACCATACATATAATGCCTTGAAATCTTGAGCGCAAAAACTACTGCGGCCAACTCCAAATCATCTGTGGGATAGTTGCGCTTATGCACCTTAAGCTTTATAGAACATAAGTAATAACACAACCCTACTACATAAAAACACAACCAAGATCAATACCAGAAGAATCAAAAAATACGGTGAATCTGTCACTCTCAATAGAAGATCTAACAATGGATTTAAAGTATGAAAATCCTTGAGCTTTCCAAAGCTCAACTCACACTCTTCGTACCGTCGGAAAGGAATTTCCCTCTGAGTTAATCATTCATAAGGGCTGAAATAGTAGCTAAGCTCTCAACAAAATTCCTGTAATAACCAACCAAACCAATAAAACTGCAAACCTCAATCAGAGATATAGGCCTATCCCAATCATGAATCATTGAAATCTTAGTTGGTTCTACCATGATACCCACCTTGGATACTACATGTCCATGAATAACACTAACTCAAGACAAAACTCACACTTAGAGAACTTGGTAAAAAGCACATAATCTCTTATAGTCTGGAGCACGACCCTCAAATGTTATATGTTCTCCTCAAAACTACTCAAATACACAAAAATGTCATCAATGAACATAATAATGAAGGAGTCTAGGTAGGATTTAAACACGCGGTTCATCAAATCAATAAACACAGCTGGGGTATTAGTCAACCCAAAAGACATCACCTAAAACTCATAATGACCATAATGGGTCTTGAAGGCTGTGTTTGGGATATCCTCAGCTCAAATCCTCATCTGATGATAACCATACCTTAAATCTATCTTAGAAAAAATGGCTGTACCAAAAAGCTAGTGGAAAAAATCATCGATGCAAGGAATAGGATAATGGTTCTTCACAATCACATTATTAAGCAACCTATAATAAATTCACATGTACATCAAACTATTCTTCTTCTTTACAAACAAAATAGAGGCTCCCTATGGGGACACACACAGTCTAATAAAACCCTTACCAAGAAGTTCCTAGAGTTGAGAGTTCAACTCCTTAAGCTCAATAGGAGCCATACGGTAAGGATCCAAAGATATAGGTTGGGTGTCAAGCTCAAGGTCAATAGCAAACTCAATCTCATAATTAGGGGGAATACCAGGAAGGTCGGCTAGAAACACATCAGGAAACTTACACACTATAAGAATAAAGTCTAGCAATGGACTCTTTACACGAGTATCATATACATAAGTGAGATATTACTTGGAACCCCTCGATATAAGACTTCTAGCACAAACATAAGAAATAGTCCCTATCGGCTCGCAGCTAACTACTTACTTCCATATGACTAAGCGTATGCTAGGCATGGCTAAGGTAACGGTCTTAGCAAAATAATACATGACTGCATGATAGTGAGATAACTAGTCCTTGTTAAGAATCACATAGAAATCCATTAGATCTAGAATAATAAGATCAACATAAGTATCAACATCACTAACTTTAACACATGATCTGAATACTCGATCCACTACTAAGAAATCACCCATGGAAGTAGATACGTGTAATGCCACAAATAATAAATCACTAGACAAGTCCAACCATGGTGCATAATAAGCAGATATATAAGAATAAATAGATTTAGGATCAAATAGAGTAAGAGTTAACTTGAGGCACACTAAAATCATACCTATCACAATAGCATTTGAAGTCTCAAACATGGGTCTAGTAGGCACTGCATAAAACTAACTATGCTCGCCACCTGGCTAGGCACCAGACTGACCTTCTATCCTACGTGCCTGATTACTACCACGAGCACCCTAGTAACTACCCCTATGACTTTATGAACCATCTCTACATGAGGGATAAACAAACTAAATAGGCATAGCACCCTACGCTGAAACAACCACCACCCTTCGACTAGGGCAATCTCTCGAGAAATGAATAGGAAGCCTATAAGTAAAATAAGAATCATGAGAAGAACCATAAATCAGAGATCTGACTGAATTAGGGTAACCACAACGCCTAGCATGGGTTTTAGATAAACCTCTCAAAGATTGATCACTGACTTAACTAGGGAGACCACTATTACCAAACTTACCTCATTAGTTATTTGAAGAGCTGCCTGAACTGGTTGACTAGTCTGGCTCTGAGGCTGAAAAATAGACTCGGAGGATGCCCAACATAAGAAGAATCCCCTTTGAATCAGGAACTACTATGGCTCCTACTAAATCTACCTTGTTATTTGTGCATCTAATCATGTCCTTCATCACTCTATCATGATCAGAAACCTTAGAAAAAGCCCTACCCATAGCAATTAAACTCTGAGTAGCCATCCGAATAGGAAGTCTCAATCCTCTTACAAAGCAGTGAACTCTCTCATTCTCAGTATCTAAGATAGAAGTTGTATGTTTGGCCAACTCATGGAAATGAGCGTCATACTCAGCGACTGTCATAGAACCCTACTCCAATCTAGAAAATTGGTCTCTCAATCGATCCCTAACCTTATATGTTATTTACTTCTCCAAGAACATAAAAAAGAACTGAGTCTATGGAAGTGGAGAAGATCCAACTAGACTAGAACTCATAAAACCTCCCCACCCCTGTCGAGCAGAAAAATCTAATAAAAATATGGTGTAATCCACATCGAGGGTCTTAACAAGGCCTAATCAATGAATCCTATCCTCACAAGCAGTCAAAAACTCAAATGCATCCTCTCCAGGGGAACCATAAAATATAGGTGGAGCCGATCTCAAAGAACCTACCCAATATCTTCTGCTCCTCAGCAGACATAGCAAGCTGGGTCACAACTAGCTGAGCGACCATCGATTGAACAACTACTGGCATAGGAGGAACCTCAACTTCAAAAGCTACAGTTGTAGGCTTCACTTCTGCCCCAACAGTGTATGAACCATAAACAATACACAACATCTAACCCAAAGTATCTGTAAGCAAAGATAGAGAAATATAACCTGATGGAGTCTAGGCTAGTCCCTAGCCCACCGCTGGCTGCGGCAAAGGAATTTCTAGCTTAGGTACAGGAATGGGGTTTGGGGGAGGCCCATCCTAATCCCCTACTTGGGACACATCTTAAGGATGTCCTTGAATGGGGGAAAAGTCCCTAGGCTGGATGTCAAGACCATTACTACACATAGTTGCAGCACGAGTCCTGGGTATCTGCAAAAGTGTAAAGTAAACAGAATATCCGACAAATCATCCCAGACTTTTAGTATGATACGAGTGAAAAAAGTGAAGGACTCCTTAGAATTTCCCATAGCCTCTCAAAGATAGGAAACGAACATCAACGTTCCAATCTTCAAGACTTTATTAGACACTTATTTTGTACTAATAATCCTGGCGAAACTTAGGCTCTGATACCAATTTATCATGATCAAATTTACGAATCATGAGGGAACCTACTAAACCCACCAATAAGTAAGCCAATACCATAACCAAGAGCTAAAGCATTGGGTTACATCGATAGAAATGCCTGACAAGGACCTCAGTAGAAGAACACAATCATAAACAACAATGTTCCATAATAGACAAACAACTACAAATACCAATTCCCACAACCTGATAATATAAGTACAAAAGCATCTAAGTTTGACAATAGGAAATACAACTCAAGCTAAATAGTCTTATATATTCATCTCAAATACAAAACACCGAATAAAGATGGGAGGGAAATAGATGGCTTAAACTCCAAGAGCACACCCTATCTCTAGAAGATGAACACATCATGATCTCAACTCAGAGGTAACAACTAGTACTCGGGTCTACACCAAAAATATATAAAAGTATAGTATGAGTACCAAAACAATGGATACTCAATAAGCATCATCGAAAGACTAAGCTAAATTACGTTATAAAGATGATATAAAGTATGACGATAACTATAATTCAAATTACATAATTGAACCTGGATCTTCTTCATAATCATAGTACAAATTAACTAACCACTAGAACAATTAACACGATATCTCATATAAATACATACCACAATTTTCATAAAAGGTGAACAACCGATCTAGAAGCATATAACAATATTTATATACAAATACAATTGTATAAATACCAAATTCAACATGGATACAATCATTAAAGCACAATAAAAGCACTTACCATGGCATCCCATACCACTGGGAAGTACACCTGCAAGAACACAAAGTAAAGAACTCATCATAGCATTCCATATCACCAGAGAGTGCACCAAAAGATCAGTTCATCAACATATCAAGATGTAAATATATATACACAGCCAACTCATATTTAACATGATTTCCACATTTCTCACCATGGTAATTTGCCAAGATCCATAATCATTATCAACTACCACAAGTTGAACCAAAATATACCAAAATAATCATAATCATAGTTATATAGTTATTTAAACCTCTAACTTATTAATATACTATATCTAGTTTATATTAACTAACCACAAATTATTATTAAGCTACTAGGTTGTGGGTCATCATAAGGCCTCCAATCATTAGCCTAATCGATTTTGTCACTACTCCTACTACATGAGGTAGCAACTAATTATGATTAATAAGTTAAACAACATCCACATCTAACTAAGATGTATAACTAAACCATATTCACTACTTAACAAACTCATTCCTAGTTATTAAAAGTGCACTATTTATCAAGATGGTGAGTTGCTACATATCACCAACACACTTATCTATCTATTAACCAATGCAATTTTCTAGATAACACCATAACTATCTAAGTCCTTATTTATGCAACCAATGACTTTACACACTAGACATCAATATCACAACCCATCAAAAATTCAAAGTCTATTAACATTATTAGCCATTTAACAACCATAACTACAAGTTATAACATTATAACAAAACAAGGTCCATTGACTAGTATTCTAGGCTTCTTGCCATCTAGTGATATGACCACTTTACATAGACAACTAGTTATCACATAACCCATTTTACTAGGTAAAATCCCACAAAATCATTTACTTAAGCCAAAGATATCCACTAGATAAATCCTTATCTCTACACATGATTACACTTACCAATTAGTCTTAACATAATATTCAGCACATTCTATTTCTATTCACTATTTAGTCTTAACAAGAGCTATGCCACTTAACTAGTAATTAATGGTAGAGAGTTATAGACAATTTTCTAAGGAAAACATCATATCCTAAGTGCATGTGAGGACTTACTATTCAATGACATAAACATATATATACTGATATATTCATATATACTTACTATATGTAACATCACCGTAACATTAGTATATCCTCTGAATTTATTGGAACCATCATACATCAATACCTCTTTCGAATTTACTAGACTTCATCACATCATCAACATATCCTTCTGATTCACCTGGCATCATCATATCACCAATATATTCTCTGAATCTACCGAGAATCTTTATAATATCAATACATCTTCCAGGTTTATCGAACATCATCACATCAACAATATATCCTCTAAATTCATTGGGCATCACCCCAAGCAACTAAAGTCATTCCAATACTAAGCATATCTAGGTCAACATAACTTTGGGGTGAGTAGACAAGGTCACTCTCATCTACTAGATAAACTAGAGTGTCCTTATTCACTTCAAGTGATTACAAATCTAACCAACCAATGTTCTAGGCTACGTGTCAACTATCCCTCTTAATGTGTTTCAAGACCTAATTAACTTGATTGGTAGCTAACATTTCCATCTACCAATTCAGTATCTAAAACCCCGCCCAATCTTATCAAGATATCATAATTATACTACAATAAAGCTCAATCTAACCAAGTAAGCCCAACCTACCTTGAGTACCAAATAGTTCTCGAACCAACAATATTCACTTTCCCTTTCCTCGAATCTTCTTCCATGAGCAAAGCTATTAATAACATAATCTTTGCATTATTAGTAGAATACAACACCTATATTGCACCATTATGTTTTGCGTCCAAAACAACACCAAAACCCCCAAATGGATCCCACATATGGAAAATGAGTTTCTGAGAATAACCCATTGTTCAAATACCATTAGAAAATTAAAGCCCTGAAGAAATTTGTGCAAAATAACCATATTTTGGGCTAAAGTCAAGCCTCAAGCCATTTGGGGTTTTGGGTCTAATAAAAAAGAATCTAAAACCAAAATTTAAAGTATTCACACCTTAGATTCATAGTAAAACATGCTTAGACAAGATACTCAAGCTACCAATCAACCCAAAAGACTCATTTTAATGGTGTTACACTCTATTAGGATTTGGGGACTCAAACCAATAAAGGAAATGACCAAAGTTTGGGCAAAAGAGGGCTTTTAAATGAACCATTTTGGGACTTAGAAGGAACGATTGGGCATTCATACTAGACTACGATGGCATCCATCATGATCGCACCACTCCTTAAGAGATCGTGGTACTTCGGGCAGTAGACGATGGTTGAAACTTGGAATTTGATTCCAAGTTTCAGCCGAGGCCTCAAGATGCATTTGGAGTTCAATATGATCAAATAAGATATGCAATATATTGATTTTTACTCTCTGGATGTATTAGAAAAGTATGATTTTTTATCCAATATCATTTTATTAAGGTTTTTTCTCGGTGGCTATTTGGAACCAATGAAGACTTTCTAAATGGGGAAATATTTCTAACAACCAAACGTTCTGCCAAGTAATCGAACTATTAGTTCCAACAAGTCATAAATTATTAGGGTGGCTATGTAAAACTTTATCAGCAATAACAACCAGGAACATGAAAAATGACCTGAAGGGTCATTACATCTTTAATTGTTGATTTTTAGCTTTTAGGCCATCTTTCCACAAAATTAGCCCATTGCATACGACTTCGAGCTATGATTTGGCTTACCTACTGGTCAGATAAAGTAGGTAAAATCATGACTCATAAATTAGGTCGTGTGACAAAGATTAATCTGAATGGTTATAATAAGTATCAAACTCAAACCATAACTAATAGATGATAACAATATAGTAGATGCTAGCTTGAATAGGAACTAATGAGTGTTATATAGTAACCCGGGTGCCAGACTCAAACTAGAACTATCACGTAATAAATAATGACCTGGTGACAAACTCAAACAAAAAACATTTAAATAAGAAATACATTAGGAATATTCAATAATTATACTTCATCCTAAGTCAGTCTATTTATTTTTATCATTTTAGAAGGTTGAATTCTATAAAGGAGATCCAAAATACCATTTGCTATGTCAAAACCAACAATATAAGGTAAAAATACCAATAAGTAAAGGATATCAAAGTTAATAAGCTTAATATAGTGGTAAAAATAGTCCAATCCACAATGACAATCTCTCAAATAGTACTATAATCAGTTACATCTAAAATGGTGTTATTGTAAATCAACCTATTTTAAAAGAGGCACTAACGTCAACTACAAATTTTGAAAACTAAACCAAAGGAAAGAATCTATCCAAACCTTGACTATGGAAACCAAATTTGATTTAAAAGTCCTGAATATTGCTAAAATAAAAGCTAGAGGGAAGATAGCTACCATCTTAGGGAAAACCTAGGTTGAATCTATCTGAGGCTCTCCTTAATCAGCTAAAATAATTAGAAATTTTCTAACTAATATATAAACCATTAGAGCCGACCAACAACTAGCATAATACCATTCTACCACAATAATAGAGCAAAGTCTAAAATAAAGGTAAGCCTATCTTACCTAGAAGCGACTGAAAGCATGTGAAAACCTCTATAAATAGAGCTTTTTTCCCTTTTAAGATGCCTCTGACTTCTGCTATGCAATCAAATTAATATCTATGTATCAATATGAGAACAACAATATTCATATTGTGAATTTATGCTCTGGACAAGAAATTGAGCTAAAAATAACCAATGGGCCCTGCTTGTAAAATCAAAAAATTAAAATTACAACTATACCCGTCGGTGTTTAATGAGTTTTTGCTCAATAATTAGGCATGAGCATCCCTTAATTTTGAGCCCAAATCAGCCCGCAGGGCTCAAGTAAAATCAAGAATTTAAACTACATGTTTAATAGAAATTAGATTAAAAAACATATGAGAAAATGATCACTTTAATGTTTCCAACTCAATCCCATCGCTATTTATTAATTTCCCACATGTTCTAGAGCTCTCAATAGCAATAATGGTGTTTTTACACCTAGAAAATAGGCTAAAATGGAGGGGAAAACTATTATACTGCTAGGGATTCTTCTTCGCGAATTGGGACCTCTTTCACAAATATGGGAGTATACCTAGACTTTCCTTCGTGAATATGGTTGGTCTATAACAAATAGGAGAAAGAAGCCTAGACCGGTCTAGCTGGTTTCCTCATTGCGAACTCTACTATTGACCTACGAACGACGAGGTCAAGATTCCTTCACCTTCGTGAACATGGCCAAGGCCTTGTAAAGTGAAGAACAAAATCATTGACCTTCACAAATATAGCTAACACCTAATGAATGCGTATGTAAATTTTTTACTGGACCAAGTGCTGATGCACCAACAACATATCCAAAGGGGCCCTCGGGATTTGTTTGAAACCTCGTGAACATAAATGAACTATGATAACCTACAAAATTTGGCATTCTAGACTCAACAAAACCATCTAAATTTCTAACAGAAGTTGTTTCAACAAAAAAATAGGTCCCACACCCATGGTTTCTTTTACAAAATTCCAACAAAAAGATTAAAATAAGCTCAAAAGCCATGAGGACTAGATCAAGAGCCTTTTTGACCTAAAATTGACATTCTAGAGCTAACAGAATTAGGAGAATTTTCATTTGAGACCGTTTACCTGATGTTTTATTTTGAGATTATTTTCTCAACTTTAGAAGTTTCAAAATAAGAAAATATCTATAAAAATTAAAAGAACTGCCTAGTAGCCAAGTTGTTAGTCCCAACAAGTCATAAATGATTTGTAATAGCTCTAGAAAGACTAAATTTTATAATAGAATAAGAAGATAAAAAATAACCTAGAGGGTTATTACAAATGGTTTTGCGGTGAATATTTATAATTACATTATTTGTATTTGAATATACTTGATATAGAGTGAATACACAAGGAATAAAAATACTTGATACAATTATATTTATTTATGCACCCTTATATAACTTGATACAATTATATTTGTTGATGCATATTATATGTGTTGATACACTTGTATTTATTGATACAAATTGCATTTGTTGATAAAAGCTTATACAACTTGATACAATTGTATTCGTTGATTCAATTTGTAACAACTTTTGTGAATTATTCAATTCTATGTTATTTGACCATCTTACCCTACCCTATGGTTGCTTTATGCCATTTTTGAGGTATAGGGATGATTTTCACAATTCTCTATGCATTTTAGTGTATTTTGTGCGAGTTTGTGATTTTCGGAAGTTAAAAAGGCTTTATAGTTAACTTTGGTCAAAATTTATCATTTTGTGTGTAAGATGGAAAAATGTATTGCATCAGTAAATCCAAAGAGCCAATTTTGGGTTGGTAAACATAGTGTTGTGGTTTTACGACTTTGGTATCTCATTTCGACACTCAATTTGGAAAGTTGTGAAATCAGGTCTCGGGGGTCAACTTTGTAAAAATAATATGATTTTGAAAATTAGATATTTCCATAGTGTTTGGAGAATCAAATTTTGTAATGTAGCATAGTTCGTTTACATTCTTGGGATTCTAGATGAATCTTTAGTGGTCCTCGGAGACTTGGAATTTTCCCAAGTCGCCAAATGGTGTAATAAAAGATGGTGTGACCACTAAAGAGGCCCTTAGGTGCTTTATAGGAGGTCACTTTAGTAGCCATATGGCACTTTAGCGACCCTACTAGCTTGACGTGTGTCGCTTTCAGAAAAAGTGAGCCGATTTAGTGTCGGTGTGCCTGCTTTATCATCCTGTAGCCTAAGGGAGGGTATCGCTTTACTGGGAGCTTTATTGTTGGCCACTAAAGTGGACCAAGTTCCATTTTGTCAACTTTAGCGACACCTAGTACTTATATATATACTTAATTTTCCCTATTTTTTATACTTGTAGCTTCAAGTTTTAGAGTTTTTGGGTGATTTCTTCCATATTAAATCTTAGGTAAGATCCAAATACCTATTTCAATTATTTTTCATTAATTCTTGTTACTAAAACTAGTTAAATCATGATTTCAAAAGTGGAATTTGGGAATTTTGACTCAAAAGGCCTAAATTAGTATTTCTTTGATTTAAAACCTAGTTTCAACATATTTGAAATTGGATTTTCTTCTATGGTTTCCTTTAATCATGGGTAATATATTTATGTAACAAAAATTTCAATTGTATCTTATTTTCTAAAAATAATTTTAAGGGTCCACTTTGACCTTGTCTCAAAAATAGGAAATATGGGTATCGTTGGATTTTTGTGAACATATAGATTAGTTTTGTATGTTTTAGTTTATTTTAAGTCTGTTAGTGGGGGAAAGACTCCATGTAGAATGTTTTTGGATTGGTTTTTCTTCATTTAAGGCTAGTTATGGATTAACTTTCTTTAGACTGGGTTGCATAGTTAATACTAATATAAAAACATGTTATGGGTATAAGTACTAATCATGGAAATGGATTTATTATTGTTTTTTGCCGGTGTAGGTGCCTTGTTGTTGTTATTTGGTGGTTTGAGACATTATTTGTTATGTGTGACCGTGTGGGGTCTTATCTGATATTATTGTCCTGGTATTTATATATTTAGTTGTTTTCTTCTAGGTGTAAATTGTCTAAGTTAGCATTTATATGTTATTTATGTCTTAATATATCATATCTTACTCTATTGGTAGATGGATTATATTGGATCATGGATGGTTGGCTTATTGAGCGGATTTTTTTCTCATGTGCTTGGTATGTTAGTTGAAATTTGAAATTCTCTTTCTGGTTGGTTGTGAGAATTACATCCTCATATCATACACATTTATAATACATTGGTACCACCATGGAAATATTTGTTTTTCTAACAAAAAATAAGATATCCGTAAAAACCCTCTTCCAAAGAACATATATTGGAGAGGAGTTGTGGATATTAGATTGGTATTGGTATTAATGATTAAAGTGTACATGGTTTGACCCCATGGTTCCTACCTCGAGAGTAGATCTTTATAGGTGTGTACAAAAGTTGTGTAACAACGTCGGGCATATCAGATTATTATTATTATTATCATCTTTATTGCATTTCATACATTATGCACATTTTGTGTTTTATTTTTGTTCATTATTTGATGTTTAGCTATTTGTGCTTCTTTCTCATACTTATATTTGGTATATGTATATATTTTAGGATTGTTAGTAGATACAACATGGGTTACCATTTAGGACATTTATTGATTACCAGTGAGGTGCCCATAGTATGTATTATATACTTTATTTTCTACTTTGCTCGGTCAGCTTATGATAACTATTAAGTACAAGTGGACCGTACTCATCTCTACTGTGCCTTTTTAATGCAGATCTAATATGAGTGCACTATGCAGTAGCTAATTTCAAGTGGTGCTTGGAGTATTTTGAGGTAGCATTCGATCTATGCTTTCGGAATCGATCTCTTACCCTCTTTTTTCCTAGTTTATGTCTTGTTTCATATTTAGAGACAAATTTATTTTAATTTTTGGACTAACAGATGTATATTTTAACTTTGACATGTACTAAGTAGGTTTTTACATAGTTACACCAGATTTTAGGGTGATTTATAGTATTATTGCTATGTAGTTTACAACCGTTATTATATATGTATGGTTAGACTTTTTTCTAGAATTATTACTATGGGTTTTAATGTTGTTTTCTTATTTTATATCAGTTTGGTCAATTGTCTTACTTTCTAAGGCTTTTCTCAACAAGTGCCATCATGAACCTTAGTTTTTGGGTTGCGATAAATTAGTATCAGAGGAGCCAAGTTCATGGTCTCATCAGTGTAAGAATGGGATGTCTTGTAGAGTCTCATAGATTGGTATGTAGATATTTATATCTACCTTCAACAGGCTATAAGATATCTTTAGGAAACTTTTCTTATTTTGTTACTCATCGTGCAGATTCTTCCATACCCTCTATTCAAAATTGTGTTCTACTCTTTTTTATGCAGATGGTAAAAAGTAGATCCTATGAGGTTAGAGATGCAGAGCCATATTACAAGGAGAAAACCCAATCTAAAGGCGAGTTATAGGTCGAAGATGGGCTCAAAGTGAAGGATGAGCACGATGATCTGCCCCCTCTAGAGGTTATACTAGGGGACTCTTTCTTGAGCCTCAAGTTAAACATGTTGTAGCTATAGGGACTACTCAAGTTCCATAGAGTTCTTCAACCCTAGTATTGGAGGGTTATTGATTCATATGCTTACTCATTTTGAGGAAGTTTCTTTAAGTCTATCAGGTGTCCCTCCAACTCCAAGTATTGTACCTCCAACTGTGCTAGATCTTACCTATGATGTTCCTTTGGATTTGATTATGGATCTTTTAGTTTTATCAACATCAACTTATGGTACTCCACAGACTCCGAGGGATGTTCCTCCTTCTGTTCTAGTATCAGAGTATGGTATTCCAAAATTAGGGCTTTATTTTTCATCTATATTACTCTCTCAGGTAGGATCTCAGCCAGTCATATTCACTATGCCTCTTATTGTAGTGAGAAGTTATATCTTTTGAGATTAGAAGAGGTTTGAGAGTTTTACTTGCTTGGGTCCACCTAAGTTCAGTGATCTTGTAGGCGAGGATGCCTATAAGTTCTTGATTGATTGTAGGAAGAAGTTGCATAATCTTTGATTACTCAAGTCGCATGGGGTTTCTTACACTACCTACCAGTTGTGAAATACAGTTAGGGACTAGTCAAGGTCACTTGTTAGTTGCAAACCTCTTGGTTCACCAGAGATCACTTGTTGTGCCATTTTATTTGTAGGATTAGATATGTAATGAGTTTGATTACCTAGTGTAGGGCTCTATGACTATTGTGGAGTATGAGGCACGTTTTCATGCCTTATGTAGATATTCTTATGCTAGTATTTCTATTAATCTTACACAGATTTAGAAGTTTGTAAGGAGGTAGATATTTCACTTCAGCGAGATATTACCCTGATGGGAGTTTCAGGGGCATCATTCTAGAGTATAGTGAATCATGAAAATATGACTAAGTCTATTCTATGAGCGTCTCAATGAGGCACCAAGCAGGTGCATCTTCAAGGCAAGTTTAATAGTTACACTCCTTAAGTAAGAGATTTCAAAGGCTTTCATGGGTATCATGGCAGACCGGTGTAGGTAGCCTTCAAAGATTTAGGTAGTAGGCCTTCTGGTTCAATATCTTTGGGTGGTCATTCTAGCTCAGTCATACCTTTTCATATTGAGTAAAGACACAGGGGTTATTTTATATGTGATGAGGTTGGCTATTTTGCAAAGGACTATCTTCGTCATTGTTTAGGACTAATACTATATAGTTAGTGAGAGGTAAAGGTTCTTCTGGAGATGTGAAAGGCATTGGTTATAGTGCCTGTGGTAGTGGTCGTGGGCTACTAAGTTAGCTGGTTAACATGGACAACGCTATGCTATACCCTCTATACCAGAGGCAGATAATTCTTATGTTGTTATCACAGGTATCATCCCTATTTGTTTTAGATCTCCATATATGTTATTTGATCGAGGGTCAACTTTATCCTATGTGTTTGCATATTCTTCTTTGGATTTTGATTTAAAAAGTGAGCCTTTTGTCATGCCTATCCATGTATCTACCCCTGTAGAATACTCTTTAGTGGTGTATCAGGGCATTTGTGTTGTGGCTTTTGGGGCCATAAGACTTGGGTAGATCTGATATCATAGACATGGTAAATTTTGACATCATCTTGGGTATGAATTAGTTAGCTACTTATTATGTTGTGCTAGATTATTTTGCTAAGACCGTTACTTAAGCTTTATTAGGTGAGCCAAGGATATATGGGAAGGGTGATCTTTATTTAGGTCCCAAATGAGTTATATCTTTTCTTCAGACTCGTCTCTTGGTCAAAAGGTGATGTTTTTCATATTTGGCCAATATTCATGATACTAGTGTTGATTCCCTGCCTCTTTTAGATTCTGTTAGTATTGCTCATGAGTTCATGGATGTTTTTTCTATGGATTTACTTAGTACGACTCCCGATCATGATATTGACTTTGCCATTAATTTTGAGTTGGGTACCAAGCTCATCTTTGTTCCTCGTTATAGTATGGCCCCAACAGAACTAAAGGAATTAAGGGATTAGTTGTAGAAGTTATTAGATAACCAATTTATTCGACCTAGTGTATCATGTTGGGGTGGACTTGTCTTATTTTTAAAGAAAAAAATGGGTTTATGCATATGTGTATTGATTATTGGCATTTGAATAAGGTGAAAATTAAAAATAAGTGTCCTCTTCCTTGTATTAATGATTTATTTGATCAGATTTAGGGTGATTGGTGTTTTCAAAGATTGATTTGAGGTTCGACCATCACCTATTGAGAATTAGAACTTTGGATATTCTGAAGATAACTTTTTAGACTTGATACGATCATTATGAGATTTTGGTCTTGTCCTTTGAGTTGACCAATGCCCTAGATTCATTCATAGTGTTGATGAATTGAGCATTTTGAATGTCTCTTGACTCATTTTTCATTGTATTTATAGATGATATCTTAGTTTATTGCAAGAGGCCAATCATGAGGAGTACTTGTGGATCCTACTTTAGAGATTGAGGGATAAAAAGTTATATGCTAAGTTTTCCAAGTATGATTTTTGTTTGGAGAATGTTTCTTTCTTGAGCCATATGGTGACGAAGGATAATATTATGATTGATCCAACTAAGATTATAGTAGTTCATGATTGGGCTAGGCCTACTTCTCCTATTAAGACTCAGATTTTTATTTGTTTCGCAAGTTATTATCAATGCTTTCTTGAGGGTTTTTCATTTATTACGGCTCCTTTGACTAAGTTGACTCAAAAGAAGGTTTTATTTCAGTAGTTTGATGCTTGTGAGGCAAGCTTTAAAAATCTCAAGGATTTATTAACATCAGCTCCTATCTTGACTTTGCCTAAGGAGGGCGTGGGTTTTATTATCTTCTATGGTGCTTCAAGCATTGGGTTAGGTGTTGTATTAATGTAGGAGGGTAACATGATTATGCATGCTTCTTGTTAGTTGAAGCCCCATCAGAAGAATTACCCTACCCATGATTTAGAGTTGTGTGGAGTTGTTTTTGCTTTGAAGTTGTGGAGGCATTATGTTTATGAAGTCCATTGTGAGATTTTCTCAGATCATTGTTGCCTTCAGTATTTCTTTATCCAGAGAGATCTTAATATGAGGCAGTGTCTTTGTCTTGATTTTCTTAAGGATTATGGCCAAACTATTTTCTATCATTGTGTAAGGATAATATGGTTGCAGATACCTTGAGTCGAAAATCGACTAGCATGGGTAGCTCTTTGCATCATTTGACCCAGGAGAGGCCATTAGCCTTAGAGGTTTGGTCTTTTTCCAACTAGATGGTTAGGCTTGATATTTTTACACCTTGGTGTGTTTTGAAATTCGTGGAGGCTAGATCTTCTTTGATGGAGCAGATTCAAGCTCATCAATTTGATAATATTGGGTTGATAGTGATTCGAGATAAGGCATCAAGCGGAGAAGATAAGGAAGCCTCACATAATTTAAATGGTGTTTTGAGGATTGGAGGTTAAGTTTATGTATGAGAGTGGGTGAGATTTATATTAGAGGAGTCTCAGTGTTTTAGGTATTCCATTCATTCAAGAGTGACTAAGATATATCGTGATTCAAGAAAATATTATTCTAGTTCTAGTTTCTTTAAATACTGAGAGGTTGGCCTGTATCTATATTAATGAGATAGTTCATCTTCATGTTGTGTCAGCTTCTATCATCTCAGATATAAGTTTGGTATTCACATCTAACTTATGAAAGACATTTCAGGAGGAGTTGGGTACCGAAGCTTATCTAAGCACAACTTTTCACCCCCAGCCCAATAGGCAGTTGAAGCAAATTATTCAGGATTTGGAGGATATTCTTCGCACTTGTGTGATGGCCTTTGGAGGTCAATGTAAGGGATATCTAACTTCAGCAAAGTTTGCATATAATAACAACTATAATTCCAGTATATAGATGTCTTACTTCAAGGCATTGTATTGTAGGCATTGCCGCTCTCCTGTTGGTTAATTTGAGGTTTTTGATATTAGACCTTGAGGTATGGACTTGCTTTATAAGTCTCTTAATAGAGTTCATTCAGGGTAGACTTCGAGCAGCTTAGAGTAGGCAGAAGTACTAGGAAGATTGTAGACATCATGCTTTGAGATTTAGTGTTGGTGATCGAGTCTTCCTTCATATTTCACCTATAAAGAGTGTGATGAGGTTTGGGAATAGGGGAAAGATTATCCTTAGGTCTATTAGTCCATTTGAGATTCTTTAGTCTATTGGGAATATAGCTTCTTAGTTAGCATTGCCTCAAAATTTCTCAATTTTTCATCTATTTTTTCATGTTTCCATGCTTCGATGTTACATTTCGGATGATTCTCATGTCATTTGTTGTGATTTAGTGTATTTATATGAGAGTTTGCCTTTTGCAGAGGAGTCTGTCTCTATTCTAGCTAGGGATGTTAGGCGGTTGCGTTCTAGAGATATTTTTGAGGTTAAGGTCAAGTGGAGTCATCGACCTATAGATGAGGGTACTTGGGAGGTCAATTCCAATATGTCTTGTGGTTATTCCCATCTTTTCGCTGATTTAGGTATTACTTTACCTATAATTCAAGGACGAACTAGATTTTTAGTAGTGGGATATGTAACAATTTAATTTAGGGAATTATTCATTCAATGTGATTTCACTATTTTATCCTCCCATGGTTGTTTTGTTGTATTTCTAGGGTATACGGATGATCAATATGGTTCTCAGTTTAGTTTAGTGTGTTTTGTACGAGTTTGTGGTGTTTGGAAGTTAAAAAGTCATTATAGTTGACTTCGATCAATATTTATCGTTCTATGCATCAAATAGAAAAACAGACTGTGCCAGTAGATTTGCAATGTTGGTTTTAGGTTCATAATATTATTGGTATGATTTTACAACTTTGGTATATCATTTTGATCCTCAGTTTGGAAATTTGTGAAATTATGTCTCAGGGGTCAACTTTATGAAAATATCCCTGAAAATTATCATTTGGGTTGGTATTATTATTGGTTATTAGTTATTGAGTTGTATATGAGTTGTGAAAACCCCATGGGTCCTACTTCGGAAGCTGAGGTCGGTAGGTTTATATGGAGGTTGTGCGACAATCTCGGGCATATCATAACATCAACATCATCTTTATTGCATTTCATACATTGTGCCCATTTTATGTTTTATTTTTGTGCTTTATTTGATGTCTGTCTATTTGTGTTTCTTTCTCATACTTGTCTTTTGTATATGCATATAGTTTAGAATTATTAAAGAACGCAGTGTGGGTTACCGTCTCGGATATTTTCTTATTGTAGGTGACGCCCATAGTGTGTATTCTATAAATTTTTATTTCAACTTTGCTTAGTCGGCCTATGAAATCTACTAAGTACAAGTGCACCCTATTCATACCTGCTACGTATTTTCGGTACAGATCTACGTATGAGTGTGTTGTGCGGCAGTTGATTTTGGGTGTTGATTGGAGTATTTTTAGGTATGGTCGATCTATGATTCCGAAATCAATCTCCTACCCCTTCTTATCTAATTTATGTCTTGTTTCATATTTAGAGAAAAATTTATCTTCCTTTTTGGACTACCAGTTGTATATTTTTACTTTGAAGTGTACTTAGTAGGTTCTTACCCTGTGACACCTAATTTTGGGGTGATTTATGATATTATTGATATGTGTTGTTTTGCTATTATTTTATATATATTGTTTGACTTTGTTCTAAAAGTCTTACATTTGATTTCGGCGTTGTTTCATATTTCATATTAGTTTGGGTAATTGGTTTACTGGTCAAGGCTTGTCGTGATAAATTCCATCATAACTTTCAGTTTTTAGGTCGTGAAACAATTATACAACTCATACAACTTAATACAATTATATTAATTAATACAAAATACAAAGAGAGAGGTGGAAGAAATTGAAAGTACAATTCAATGATGGAGAGAGAGAAACTCTCAAACATTTGCTTCTTTTACAATTCAAAGAATAAATTTGTTATTGTTCGGCTTCTTTTCCACTTTGTTAAATTCATAATTCTACTCTATAATAATTCAAACTTTCTTGGACGGTCAATAGTAAAACAATAGTTTCAAAATTCAAATTGGCACTGTCATGGTAAATTAGGTGGCTCTTTTGCATTTTAGGAAAATGTGTACATGTATAGTTGTAAGTACGGACAAATTATTATGCTTTCTAATGTTTCTTTTTCAAAATTGTTTAACCAGTTTCATCCCAAAAAAATTAGCCCATTCTTCCTCTTTTTCCTCTGTTCTTCTGTGAGTTTGTATTGCATTTTTATGCAAGTTTTAATTTCAAGTTTTTGATTTCTCTGCTTAATTTGTTTCCGTTTTGTGATGCCTCAGTTTCCTCACTAATGGATAGATAAAAAGAATAACCTTGCAAATATTTATTATATATTCCCTTGAATTTTTCTCACGTCTTTCAAACATGCACAACAAGTTCTAAATAATTTCCTATTGTATTAATGGTAAGGAGCTCGATGAATTTATGTAGCATTTATAATTAGATAGTTTAGGTTGCATGTGTCCTAATTTTGTTTCAAAAATTAAATTTTTGAATCTGATTATCTTGATTCCTCATCAACTTACATGTAGGTTTGATTGTAAATAATTCTATAAGTAAGATTTCTCTTTTTTGTATATGATTTTTTAGTTTTGTTTTACTATTTTATATTTATATATATTTGATTTGGTGTTCAAGCTATGCATCAAATTTTAGCACATTGTAGTGTAAGTCTCCCCTTACTATGGTTGCAAGCTATTTCTACAGTACTCTATTTATCATCGTGAATTGCCTTAAGATATCAGCTTATAAGAGGGAAAGGATTTTACCAATTTTCATGATTAATAAGTTATATAGTTCTTAATTATATTGTACAATGCTTTCAATTTTTAATATTTTATTTTTTTCTTTTAGTATCATCATATAGCTCTGTTACTCGATTTCTCGTTTTTCAATCACATGGGGCTTGAAGAAAGAAATGATACTATAACGACCCAAAATAATCTCCCGGGTCATCACATGGATCTAAAATCAACAAGTAGCCACAAGCTAACTCTTTGAGCCTATTACTATATAAAATAACTCATTTCGAGAAGAAATAAACTAAACACTGGCACTGTCGTATCAAATGATAGAAAATACGAAGAAAATACTTTGTACAAATGACCACAATACTGGAAATCTCAACATACTAACAATCGGATAACTAGTCTGACAAAGTCTCTACTACTCCATGAACTAGAGAGCCATTGGGACAGGTCCCCAAATGACTTGAACTGAACTGAAAGCAATAATATGTGTACTAGCAATATTGAAATATCTGAAGATAGGTCCTCGAAGCATGAGGACTCACCCCTATAGAGATGTAGACAAAGTTACTCAAAAATTACTGATGAGGCTGGGACTAAGTACCTGTACCTACATTATAAGATAATGTAGCACATAGACGTATATGTGGATCAGCACTTGGGAATGTACTGAGTATATGGGGTGTATGCATTTACTGAAAATAGTATCCATACTCTTTAATCAAATCATGCATGCAAATATGAATGGCTCACATAGCTTGGATACGTCTACAATATAAAGCTCATAAATCACATAGAATGAAGCATGTAACACAAATCTGGTGAGTCATTATACTTTAGCTTTAAAATATGAACTCTTCTCTTATTCTCATTACTCAAAAACTAAAGAAAGCTTTAAACAACACTTTCAAATTCAAACATATATCTCATAGAGAGTAAAACTTCCTTAATGCTCAAGAACTTAGAACTCTTTTAAACTTAAGACACTTGGAACTTGGTATTCTATAACTCTTACGAGTAGAGAAAACTACTTTCTTCTTAGGAAAATTTTACTTCAAGAAACTATTATGAAAATCTTACTATTAGGGAAAATCACTTATCTCAAAGATTTAGGTAATATATTCTATCTCAAGGGAGGTTCTCTTAACCGATATAAACCATGCGAGCTCCATTAGATTCCAATGTCTTGTCCTCCTAAGGAAGAAACCTCACGTTTGGGAGAGGCGTCATACTCTTTCCAGGGAGTATAACCTCAACTCAGTGATCACTTATCTTAGCCATGGGCCCATAAATATCAATCCTACTTTGGAACGTAGTTTTGGGGTATGAAACCATAGTGATTTACCCAACTTGCTGCTAAATACTACTCCTTTTAGTTAGCTATGCTCATCTCAGGGAAATCCACTTTAAAATAATATCATGGTTCATATTAACCCAACTATAAAAATATGTAATCTCATTTGATAAAGTAGATTTCAAAGCTACTATGACCATTAAGGTCAAAACTTTCTAAATGATCTCAAAATACTCAAATCATGGGTGGTTATAACACAAAAGTTCATAAAAACTGAAATCTCAAGTTAAGACTTATCAAAATGCATACAAGATATCATAAGATTACACAAATCATATAGAAATCTGGAATGTTTAGCAATTTGTCTTAAAATCTCAACATACTCATGTACTTCAATTTCTAGAACATTGAAAAATCTCAAATCTCATGCATAGTAATATTGGGTATGAACCCACACTTCAAATTCATAGAAGAAATCATAAAGTCATGTATCTTTGTAATTTAAAACAAGTTTTGGGCACTAGGACGAATGAATCATCCTTGTTCAAACCCCACATTCCTTAGATTGTGTAATTGGATGTACAGGCTTGTTTGAAACTTTTCCTCATACTCTTTGAGAGAGGTTTCTTGAAGTGTTGTACTTGGGGAACTCAAATCTCAGTTCAATTTGTAGAATCTATGATAAGTTCTTGAATTTCTTAGAGAAGGGTTTTGGATTTGCTCTTGAGGGAGAAACTCTAGCTCTTGGATGTTTTGAGAGATAATGAGGTTATCTGCTTCATTTTGAATATATCAGGGTATTAAAAGGGAAAAAACCCAAAAGATCCTATTAAAAATGACTTTAAAACAATGAACAGGATTTACGACGGTCGAGTGATGTTCCATCGCTAGCCTAAAGGTCCGTCAAATCATCCATCGCAAATTGGTCAAAAAAAGGCCACACTTCCTAATTGCGATGGTCCTAGCGAAGGTCCGTCGCTAGATTGATGGTCCATCGTCTTGGTCATCACACTTGGTCCAAAAGAGGGAGTCATTACCTTGGTTGCGACGGTCCATCGCAAACTCGAGGGTCTGTCAACCTGTCCGTCGCACCTGGGTAGTTCTGACAACTCTCAGTAAAACGGCCATAACTTCTCACCCCGATATCGAATTCGAACAAAATTGGTATCGTTGGAAAGCTAAATTCAATTCTCTACGTGAAAAAAAGTTGATATTAGGGAAATTCTACACGGTTTAAGATATTTCTTACTTGGAAAGTCATCCCTTACTCTTCCTAAAGATGAAACTTGACTTAAAAAAAACTGGGGTATTACAATATCTCCCCCTTGGGAACATTCATCCTCGAATGTCGCTTGTTAGACAAAGAACACAAGAAAAACTGAGTACACATAGCTGAAGCAATTTGCTATATGGCTCAAAATATCTCTAAAGTCTTGAATACTTTGGAAATTGCAAGAACTCATGCAAGAATAGATATATAGCTGAACTTTAGATTTAGAAGGGATGAAGTAAGGAAGAATAATACCTTCAGCATGATCTGAACTTGAGGAAAAGAGGTGCGGGTACTTGGATCACAAGTCTGCTTCTGCCTCCCAAGTAGCGCCCTCAACAGACTGGTTGCTCCACAAAACTTTGACCGAGGGAACCTCTTTGTTCCTTAGTCTACGGATCTGAAAATCTAAGATCTCTATAGGAATCTCATCGAATGAAAGATTATTCTGAATATAAACACTTTCTAAAGGATCCACTACAATGGAATCAGCAATATGCTTCTTAAGCATGGAGAAATGAAAAACAGGATGAACGGCTGACAACCCTATGGGCAACTCAACTTCATAGGCTACTTTCCCAACATGGCTTAAAACGCTATAAGGGCCAACATAACGGGGAATAAGCTTCCCCTTTTTACCAAACCTCTTTACCCTTTTCATGGGTTAAATCTTTAAGTACACCAAATAACCCACCTTAAACTCAATATCCCTTCTCCTTACATCGTCATATGACTTTTGATGACTCTGAGTTGTCTTCAAGCTTTCTCTAATCAACTTAAATTTCTCCATACCCTCAAATACTACATCAGGCCCAATCACAATAGCTTCACCCACTTCAAACAAACCTATGGGTGATCTACATCTTCTACCATACAAAGCCTCAAATGGTGCCATCTCGATGCTAGCATGGTAACTATTGTTATAAGAAAACTCAATCAACGGTAAATGCTCATCCTAACTACCTTTGAAATCAAGAGCACATGCCCTCAACATATCTTTTAGAGTTTGAATGGTCCTCTCAGCCTGACCATCTGTCTACATATGATAAGTAGAACTCAAATAAACTTGGGTACCAAGACCCTACTAAAATGCTCTCCAAAACTATGAAGTAAATGGAGTACCCATATCCGAAATGATAGACAAGGGAACTCCATACAACTTGACAAATTCTTGGATGTACAACCTAGCATAATCCTCAGCTGTATAAGATGTATGCAAGGGAAAGAAATATGTGGACTAAGTCAGCCTGTCTACAACAACCCAAATAGAATCATGATTATGACGCGAAAGAGGTAAACCAGTCACGAAGTCCAGATTCACCTCTTCCCACTTCTAAGTGGGTATACCAAAATCATGAATCACACCACCATGTCTTTGGTGCTATACCTTAAACTGTTGGCACGTTGCACACTTTGCTACAAACTCATATATATCCTTCTTCATACCACTCCACCAATAGATTTCCTGCAAGATGCGGTACATCTTGGTAATGCTGGGATAACTAGAATACCGCATGCCATGTGCTTTAGCCATAATCCTCTACCTCAAATCATCAACACACGGAACACACAACCTACCTTGCAATCTCAACATGCCATCTCCCCTCTTGGGAGAAAACCTCTAACTTTTGGTCCTTAACTGACTCTTTCAGTGTAACCAAACTAGGATTTTAGTCTTGCTTCTCCATAAAGAGGATTCAGAACTACTTTGTACCAAAATACTTCCCTCAGCTGAATCAAGCAACCTAACATCTAATCTAGCCAGACAATGCACATCACGAGCTAATTTTTTCTTACCTTCCTCTACATGAGCAACACTACCCATAGACAACCTGCTAAGAGAATCTGCCATTAGATTGGCCTTGCTCGGGTGATACAACACACTCATATCATAGTCTTTTAACAACTCTAACCACCTCCTCTGCCTAAGATTCAACCACCTCTGGGTAAACACATACTGCAGGCTCTTATGATTAGTAAACATATCAACATGGACATTATAAAGATAGTGTCTCTAGATTTTCAAAGAAAAGACCACAACAGCTAATTCAAGATCATGGGTTAGGTAGTTCTTTTCATGTGGCTTTAACTGTCTAGAGGCGTAGGAAATAACCCTACCTCTTTACATCAACATAAAACCCAAACCAACTTTAGAGGCATCACAATACACCACAAAACAATTAGTACCATCAGACAAAGTCAATTAGGGGCTGAAGTAAGTCGAGTTTTGAACTCCTGAAAACTTTTGTCATAGGAATCTGACCACTAGAACTTAAATTTGTTTTGGGTCAGCCAGGTCATGGGAGACACAATAGAAGAGAAACCTTCAACAAAACGGTGGTAGTAGCCAGCTAGACCCAAGAAACTTCTAATGTCAGATGGGGAAATAGGTCTAGGCCAATTTCTTACAGCTTCTGTCTTTTGGGGATCAACTTTAATGCCTTCAGCTGAAATAATATGACCAAAAAAAGATACTAGTCTTAGCCAAAATTCACACTTACTAAATTTGGCGAACAACTGGTGATATCTAAGAGTTTGGAAGACAATTCTTAGGTTATCTGCGTGGTCGTTCTCAGAATAGGAGTACACAAGGATATCATCTATGAAAACAATGACAAACAGATCGAGATATTGCTTGAACACTAGATTCATGAGGTCCATAAAGGCTATTGGGGTATTGGTTAGCCCGAAAGACATGACTAGAAACTCAAAGTGACCATAGCGGGTTTGGAAAGCTGTCTTTGGAATATCACATTCCCTCACTTAAAGTTGGTGATAGCCGGATCTAAGGTCTATCTTAGAGAAGTAACTTGCACCTTGCAACTGATCAAATAGGTCATCAATATTCGGAAGAGGATACTTATTTTTTACTTTGACCTTATTAAGTTGACGATAGTCAATGCATATACGCAAAGAACCATCTTTCTTTCGCACGCATAAAATAGGTATGCCCTAATAAGAAACACTGGGCCTTATGAAACCATTGTCTAAATGATCTTTGAGTTTCTCTTTCAACTCCTTAGGATCTGTAGGTGCCATACGATATGGCGTAGTAAAAATGGGATGAGTGTCGGGAAGAAAGTTAATCCCGAATTCTATCTCTCTATCGGGAGGTACCCCTGGGAGATCTTTTGAAAAAAAATTAGGAAACTTATTAACAATGCCGACTAACTAAATAGTTGGAGCCTCGAACTTAGTGTATTTGACTCTAACTTAGTGATAGGTGCAACCTTTGGATATTAGAATTTTGGCCTTGAGATAGGAAATAAAATGGCTCTCGGGATATACCAAACTCCTGGACCACTCAACAATTGGTTCATCAAGGAACTAAAACTTGACCACATAGGTATGATAGTCTATAGATGCATAGCAAGAATGAAGCCAATCCATACCCATAATAAGGTCAAAACCGACCATGTCTAACTCTATCAAATCAGCAAATATGACTCTATGAAGAATAGTAACAGGACAATTTCTGTACACTTGCTTAGTAACAACTGACTCCCCTACTGGTGTGGAAAATAGGAAAGGCTCAGGAATCTTTTCGGGACTCATTTCAAAATTCATAGTGACTAATGGGGTCATATAAGATTTTTTTGACCCGGGGTCTGACAACACATAAACATCGAAGAAAAAGACACAAAGCATACCAGTAGCA
Organism: Capsicum baccatum var. pendulum; assembly: GCA_030864225.1. Classification (NCBI taxonomy): domain Eukaryota; kingdom Viridiplantae; phylum Streptophyta; class Magnoliopsida; order Solanales; family Solanaceae; genus Capsicum; species Capsicum baccatum. The sequence continues at coordinate 166,425,451 of CM061556.1, read as the reverse complement.
ATGTCAGGAGAGTCATCCTGCTCCTGACGGGATAGTATGGCATAGAATCTGTTCTGGTGGTGACTGCTAGTAGTGCTAGATAAAGTTTCCTGGACAGGGGCTAGATGAGGTACAGGAAATGGTGCACTAGTAGTTTATGCCTCTGGTCCAGAATCTCTGTTCCCCTTCCTAGCATGCAGATAATCTTTAAGTCTGTGGGCCAACTTTTCTCAACCAAAACAACCCCTCTGATCTGCTAAACACTCACCGAGATTATCTCTACCACACTTACCACAAAGAGGATAACGGGGTTTGTTACCTACACTGTTCTACGATCTAGATATTGAAGACTTGTTCCCTTGCTCCTACCTACCTCTAGGCATGGGAGCACTAGTTGATGATGGTGTTGGCATAGATGAACGGCTCTAGAACTATGGGTGGTTACCTCTATGGAACCTTGCCTGACTATACTCATGCTGCTCGGATCTAGTCCTTTTGTTACCCTCCACTCTATCTCTCTCCCTTATCTTATCCATCTCTATCAGCTGTGCATGCATCATTAACCTAGACAAATCAATATCCCTATTCAACATCGTCATCCTACACTTTTTCAGTGCCAAACAAGAAACACCTATCACGAACTTGCTCATACTAGCTCAGGTGTCAAAAATCAAACTAGGAGAATACTTGGCCAACTGATTGAACTTCAATCAATACTCCTTAACAGTAATGGAGCCCTACCTTAAGTCTCTAAACTCCTCAATATTTGATTCCCACATCTCAAGCAGAAAGAACTTATCCAAGAATGGATCTTGGAACACTTGCCAAGTCATAGGAGGAACACCCTCACTTCTACCCTTCCTCCACGATACAACCCAATCATAAGCAATATCCTTCAACATGTAAGATGCTAGCTCAACATTTTCTTTCTCAGAAACATGCATCACCTTTGTGATCTTTCTCACCTCCTCAAGGTATAACTGGGGGTCCTTGCGATTCTTAGACCCATAAAAATCTGGTGGATTCATCCGCATAAAATCACCAATCCTTGCAGCCGCTAAATCAACTCCCTGGTGATTTGCAACTGCGTCCTATTATTGGCCTAAACATTAGCAGTGACTGCTTGGTCTAACGCCTGAAAGGCCACCCAAAACTCAGTATAAAATGCTTTCTCATTCAAGGGATCAACAGCTTGGGGTTGCTCATTATCATTTCTATGAGCGTTCGCTCTTCGGGGAGGAATTTTCTAAAATAGGAGAGCGCAATTTATTAGATAAGAGGGACAACTATAGGCACAATAGAATTTAAAATAAAGAAAGAATTTTTCCTAAAATTTTTTGTAACCTCTTGCTCATAGATATGGTGCTACACACCGATGATCAAGACTCTACTCAACGAGGCTTGTCTGACTCCCTAGGACTCCTTAAATCTTAGGCTCTGATACTAAGTTTGTAACGACCCAAAATCATCTCCCGGGATGTCACATAGAGCTTAAGGCTACAAGTAGCCCCAAGCTAATCCTTTGAGCTTATTACTATATAAAATAACTCATTTTGAGGAGAAATAAAAAAATACTGGCACTGTCGTATCAAATGATAGAAAAATACAAAGAAAATGCTTGGTCCAAATGACCACAATACTGGAAATCTCAACATACTAACAATCTAATAACTAGTCTAACAAAGCCTCTACTACTCCATGAACTAGAGAGCCATTAGGACAAGTCTCCAACTGACTCAAACTGAACTGAAAGAAATGATATGTCTACTAACAATACTGAAATGTCTAAAGATAGATCCTCGAACCAAGAGGACTCACCCCTACAGAGGTGTAGACAAAGGTACTCAAAAATCACTGACGAGGCTGGGACTGAGCACCTGAACCTACATTATAAGATAATGTAGCACATAGACGTATATGTGGATCAGCACTTGGGAATGTACTGAGTATATGGGGGTATATGCATTTATAGAAATCAATATCTATACTCTTTAATCAAATCATGCATGTAAAAGTGAATGACTCACATAGCTTGAATACGTCTATAAAATAAAGCTAAAAAATTATGTAGAATGAAGCATGTAATACAAATCTCATGAGTCATTATACTTTAGCTTTAAAATATTAAATCTTCTCTTATTCTCATTACTCGAAGACTAAAGAAATCTTTAAACAACACTTTCAAACTCATGCATATATCTTATGGAGAGAAAAACTTCTTTAATGCTTAAGAACTTAAAACTCTTTTAAAATCAAGAAACTTGAAACTCAGAATTCAATAACTCATTCTAGTAGAAAAAACTACTTTTTTCTTGGGAAAATTTTACTTCAAGAAACTATTTTGAAAATCTTACTATTAGGGAATATCACTTATCTCAAAGCTTTAGGGAAAATATTCTATCTCAAGGGAGGTTCTCTTAACCGACATAAACCATTCGAGCTACATGGAGCCCAACATCTTGTCCTCTTAAGGAAGAAACCTCACATTGGGGAGAGGCATCATACTCTTTCCAAGGAGTAAAACCCCAACTCAGTGATCACTTATCTTAGCCTCGGGCCCATAAATCTCAATCCTATGGTGGCACATAGTTTTGGGGAATAAAACCGTAGTAACTTACCCAACTCGGTGCTAAATACTACTCCCTTTAGTTAGTTACACTCATCTCAGGGAAATACACTTTAAAATAATCTCATAGTTCATAAGAACCCATTTATAAAAATCTATAATCTCATTTGGTAAAGTGGATTTCAAAGATACTATGACCATTAAGGTCAAAACTTTCTCAATGATCTCAAAATACTCAAATCATGGTTGCTTATAGTATAAAAGTTCATAAAAACTGAAATCTCAAGTTAAGAATCATCAAAATGCATACTATATATCATAAGGATACACCAATCACATAGAAATTTTGAATGTTAAGGAATTTTTCTTAAAATCTCAACATACTCATGTACTTTAATTTCTAGAACATTGGCAAATTTTAAAATCTCATGCAGAGTAATATTGGGTATGAACCCACACTTCAAATTCATAGGAAAACTCATACAGTGATGTATCTTTGTAATTTAAAATAAGTTTTGGGCAGAAGGATGAAACAATTATCCTTGTTCAAACCCTACATACCTTAGATTGTGTAATTGGATGTACAAGCTTGTTTGAAACTCTTGCTCTTACTCTTTCAGAGAGGGTTCTTGAAGCCTTAGATATGGGGAACTCAAATCTCAACATAATTTGTAGAATCTATGGTGATTTCTTGAATTTCTTGGAGAATAGTTTTGGATTTGCTCTTGAGGGAGAAACCCTAGCTGTTGGATGTTTTGGGAGATAATGAGGCTATCTGCTTCATTTTGAATATATCAGGGTATAAAAAGGGAAAAGACCAAAAAGATCCTATTAAAAATGAATTAAAAATAATGAAATGGATTTGCGACATTTGGAATGATGGTCCGTCGCTAGTCTGATGGTCCGTCAGATCGTCTGTCACACATTAGTCAAAAAAGGGCTACACTGCCTTAGTTGCGACGATCCTAGCGACGGTCCATCAAGAGCTTAACTATCTGTCATCTTGGCCGTCGCACTTGAGATAGCAGAGGGAGTCACTACCTTGGTTGTGATGGTCCAGGCGATTGTCCATCATAAACTCGACGGTCCGTCAACCTATCCGTCGCACCTGGGCGGTTCTGACAACTCTCATCAAAACAGTCATAACTTCTCACTCTGATACTTGATTTGGATGAAATTGGTATTGTTGGAAAGCTAATTCAATTATATACGTGGAAAAAAAGTTGATATTTGGGAAATTATTCATGGTTTAAAATATTTCTTACTTGGGAAGTCAGCCCGTACTCTTCTTAAAGATGAAACATGACTTACAGAAAAATCTGGGGTATTACAGATACACACTTCTATAATCTCGATCCTTGTTTATAGGTAAAATATTTATCCCTTTGTAGTCTTGATCCTAATTTAGTGCCAATATATGTTTTATTCTTGCGATATGGTGCTGAGTTGATTTGCTAAAATAGCGTGTCTTCATATTTTCGTTTGAAATTCATATATCTAATTATGCTAAAATTGCACCTCGCCCTTTTTTAGAATGATGGTGTTAGGATTACACTCTAAACATATTTTCTAATTCATATTGCAACATAGTACACTTACTATGTAAGTTGATAAGTAGAATTTTAGTCTAAAGAGGTTTTTACAAAGCTCTTTACAAATTATGCTTCTGTTTATGGGCACATTTTAATTTATGCTTATTCTTAGGTTGTTAATACGAGATTGCTCATTACATATTATACTTGTATTAGCAGCTATGGTTTAATTTTACATATGCTTATCATGTTAATATATAAAAAAGGTATATTATGATTACACATAGTGAAAAATATTGTCTGCTATATAACTATCACAAGAACATGAATTGTTGAGATACAACTAAATGATACTGGCTAATTTAGTTATTCTTATTTTCACGAATATTAATTTTGAAATTGAAATTAAATTATAAGAGTACGATACTATCATGATTCGAACTAGGGCATAGTCGTGACGGATATCTTAATCCTTCCATAGACTGGAGACCACCCCCTTAGTCTAACCTCAAGAGGACAATAATCATAAAGATAAAGAGGAAGCCAATCAAACAATAATAAAAAGATGAATAGATAACTCAAATAAAGACTAAGAGTCAAAACAACAACCAAGCCACACTTTTCCACAATAGCCTCTACAACCAAAATAACAAATAGGTCGGGACATGCCCCTGACCATGACCAACGAAATGAATCCAATAATACTAAGTCAATAAATAAAGAATAATAAAATTACAAGGCCTTTATAATGATGGAGGCTCACCACTTCACATCAACTCAACAGATATGCTTAACCACCTAACGCTGCATAAGAGCAATTGAAAAGTGTTTGAACTTTACAACATGAAATAATGTAGTGTCCTAGGGCTTTCAGTGGGATAAGCACTAGCATGTAATGTAACACCCCATAAAAGTCATGCATGGATTAGCCTTTAATAGAGTGCCCTTAGACTTAAAAACTTAAGAAATTTTCTAAGTGTAATGAGGACTTAGAGTCATTTTAGCTGGCAATCTTCGGGATACAACTTTTCAACCTTCCCGACATCCGTTTTTAGATTTTCAAGTTTGCGTTATGATCGGTCAAGCTCATATTACATCTCGGGTAAGTTTCAGAATTTTTCGGAACGCATAAGGCTGCGTTTTGATTTCAAAAATGCAGCAAAATGCATAGCGTATTGCCCAATTTTCAGCATTTCAGGGTCAACTTCAAATGATCATAACTCCCTGTATATAATGAACTATGTGAGCTATAATATATCAAACGAAAGATCATTGAGTCTTATTTCAAATGCAGTTGGTTACATCCAATTTTAGTATACAAGTAAAAAGTTATAATCGATTTACTCCACACTATCAAACTGTCAACTGAGGGACAAATTTGACCTTAATTGTTCCTTAGGGGTATTTTGGTCCTTCACCCCTATATATACCACCAACACGGGATTTAATCCCTTAAACACCAAAATACACCTTCATTCATCAAAATTGCTCAAGAACACTCCTTAGGGTTTCAAAATCCAAAACCCAAATATTTCAAGATTCGACCATAGGTTTTCAAAGATAATTACATATTCGGAATCACAAATCCGCGAGCTTCAAGAAACACTAGTATTTTCAAAAATAGAGGTATGCGGGACTTTTCCTAAATTCTCATAGGCATAGAAAAAAATCATGTTTTAGAATGGGGTTTTTAAATGATGTATATATATTTATGTATAAGATGTTTTAACATCATTGTTTTGGTCTTTTGACCATCTCCCAAGCGATTTGATCGTTTATATACATATATGAATGAATGTGTTTCAATTTTGAATACATGAACTTGCTAAAGACATTTGACCACCAGGTGTTTGATGAAATTTCTGCATGAATTGAACTTTAAGTTTCGGAATATGAAATCCTTTACATCAGTTACGTGTTTTGGTGGTCTAAAGTATGTTTTAAATGAAAGCTCTTGCTTAATACATTATGGCTCAGAAAAATCATGACTTGCAATGTCTTGGTATGACGATACCAATTCAGACTAATGCCATATCAGACTCAGACTAACAGACATTTCAGATATTCATGATTTTAGACATTCAGAATATTGCATGTACAGAAAAGGTTAAAAATGGGCATTCCGAGATATTGGGTGGTTCCCCGAAGAGGGCTTGAGTTCAAGCGACTCATTGCCTAAAACCGTGGTTTGCCGACCCGGGTATACTATTATGCGCTGACTTAAATGTCCTGTGGCGTATCAGACTCAGATACTCCAACCCTTGCGACACACTTGGGTTGGGGGCTTCCCCGCCGAGTCAATGGCGGATTCCATACAACCCGTGGAATATCACACTTGTAGGGGAATACCACCTAACTCAGAACTAAAACACAGATCTTGATTTGAAATGAATAGGCAAGTTACATGTTTTCAGAAAGTGCCCATGTATTTTTCGGAAACAGTTTTATACATGATGTCTTGATGAAAAATTGCTTTCAATTAATATATATATATATATATATATATATATATATGTATGTTCCATTATAGTATTTTTGGATTGCTTCGCGTGCCAGTACTTATGTGCTGACCCCCTCTCCTTCCAATTCCTGAGGCACAATCTAGGGGTCCAGCTACTCAGTAGACATTCTTGGATTTGCAGACTTGATCTCGCAGTGGTGAGCCTTCTATTATTTGGAAGGCCTAATTATGTCAGACATTATCTTATTTATTATGTTTTTGATTTACTGAGGGCTTTGTCCCAGTTTCTTTTCAGACAGATATTTGTGTTCTTAGTAGAGATTTCGCAGACTGATGTCAGATAGTATTATTCAGAAATGTTGCAGAACTTGAACATGTATTCCATATTCAGTTTCAATTCTGTATTTTATTATGATTACGAACATTGTGCATGATAACCAGATAGAGAATGGGTGTTTCGGGCCTTCATGGTTCGGGATGCTCGTCACGGCTAGGGCCTAGGCTCAGGTAGTGACAAACTTGGTATCAAAGCACAGTTCATGGTCCTAGGGTGTCTGCGAAATCGCATCGGGTAGAGTCTTGTTTATGGGTGTGTAGCGCGCCACACTTATAAGCAGGAGTCTATAAGACGTTTAGGAATGTCTCTCTTTCTTCATGTTCTAGTTCGTGCAACAGAGTCAGAATGTTCCTCCTTCATACTCTAATTCATACTATGGTGACGTCCATAAGAAATTAAAATCATCCCAAATTCTTTCCTTACTCTGATGTTCTCATACTCGTCACATTTCTGGGGTGAATCAAGTGCAGAAGTTTAGAGTCTAAATGGTATTGTCCCTTTGGATCGCGTCATATAAGATCTTAAAATTGTGCAAGGACTTGAGAAGAGTACGTTATTGCTTCAGAGTGTATGGGTTCTAGTGTGAACCTTGATCTTAATGAAATTGTGATTTTCAGCCTTCTGTATTGAGTATATTCATCCCTTTTCAGAAATTTGTGCTGCAGATGTCATGCTTAAGGTAAAAGATGTGTAGTAGAACTGTTGGAATTGTATTTCCACCCAAATAGTAGTATAAGTTAAAGTGTCAATGTCATGACCTGTTGGTAGCTAGTAGCGTGTGTGGATTGTATCATCATCTTTGGGAGAAATATTTGACTCAGATTTTTATCTATACAAAGTAAGATGTGTATTCTCAGATTATGGAATATTGTGTGACAAGTTACTATCTCTTGAAAATATTTTATCATTGTGTTGATGAAACTAAAAAGTCTAGTGAAGCCGTGTGGGGATATTTCGATTCACTAGCATAGTTGACTTGTCATTCATCCAATTTTCTTGTTCAAAATACAAAACCAAAGTCTAGTGAAGCCGTGTGAGGCCTGTTTCGATTCACTAGCAACTTGTTGTCCAACTTGTTGTTCTTTTGTTGGTTTAATATATATATGGCTGAATCTGTTTGCATAAGATAGAGTTGGTAATGAAGTGATTAGTCCTTGTGTGTGTTATTAGTAGAAGGTAGAGAAGGAGTTATTGTTCAGGGTAATTTGTTGGTTGCTTGAATGTGAAAATGGCTATATTAGCGAGTAAGTTATGATTATAGACTCATGGTTGTTTGAGGAATTTGAAGGCAGTGTAAATGTATGATTGAGTGAATAAGTATAAGGTGAGAAATCCGTATAAGTAGAAAAGATTGTATGGGGTTATACTATAAGATTAAGGTTGATCATGTCTATTATGTGACCTTACCCCTTGACCCTCTTTTCATTGGTAGTTGTAAACTAGTGCTACTTGTGAGAAGGCATGTAGTAGATTTTTGAGATATTTGGGTAGAATGTCTCAATTTGATGGATTAATATATTTATATTATGTTGCATTCTTCATTGGTAGTAAATGATTGATACTAAACTATAGGCTTGAATTTAAATGGTGTAGTGCTAAATAGTGGCACGAGTTTGATGATGCATGTTTTGTGGAATTATATTTGTAGGCTTGATGTGCTGAAATAGTACATACTAATGGATTATAATAAGGAAAACCGTTAGGTCATGATCGATTATTGTGGTTATGAAGTTCTAGTGCACTAGTGTTTCATGATGTTTATTTCATAGTTTCATAGTTACTCTATTGATTAGTTGATGTCCATTAAGATGGATGTGAAGATTTCTTGGTTACTGAATACTAGTTGTATAGAAGTGATCTAATAGACTTAAACGGTGCATGCAATAGAGTAAGTTTATTTGATTCGTAGTGGTGTATGATATTTTATGTATGATGTAGAAGTATGCCTAAGGTGACATGAGGTTGCGGCATTTTTCTAAGGCTATTACATGTTGTGCGTGGCTAGTGGTACCATTGAATTGTTAAGTGGAGAAAGACTAGCTAGATGTTACATGGTGATCTAAATAGCTATGTTAAGGTGTTTTGATTGATAGTGTTGGGACTTTTGCAGTGATCTTGATTCTCATAGTAGAGGGATATAAATTTGGAGCCACAATAGTGGTAGGCTCTGTCGAAAGAGATATGGTTCATCAAAGTCTTGGTGATATCCATGTTAAGTGTTAGCATCTAAGCTTGACTTTTGAAGGTTGAACCGATAGAATAAGTGTGCAAGCATTATACTGTGACTATTGGTGGCTAGAAAAAGATAGAGTGTATCTCGGAAGGTAGTCATTCGGGCTAAGTTCTATGATATGCATGTATTGTTATTTTTTTTCAGACCCTAGAGTGCAGTAAGTGTAGTTCAGTTAGAATCTGGTAAAGGATCTCCTAAACTCTAGATGATGACTTGAAGCTAAGGGGGAGATGACAGAACGAATGACCAAGTAAGGCTCTTAGATTCTAGTAATGATGCAGTATGATTTAGAACGTCAGAAAGTGAGGGTGAGACTCAACCCATTCTTATCTTAGTATTTTTCAGTGATCCCAATGCCTACTCAAGCTTTATGTTTCAGTTCCGTGATCATAGTTTGTGATTCCTGTATATGATAGAGAGTCACGTACTCTTCCAGTTCCAATATAATGAGTTCTAGTTCATTCAAGTAGTCGGAATCACATTCCTTATGTTAGGAACTCTAGTTGAGGTCATGCAACTTATGACGCATGTACTCACTCTTTATAGTGTGCTCAGTCCCGTATAAAAATCTTCTCATGCTTCAGGGTCTTATGTTTTAACCTTTTAGTGACCCTCCCTATGCAATGATAGTGGTGATGATGTAAATGTTCTTGTTGATGATAGATCATAGTATGTTTGTTTAGATACGGCCATATATGAGGTAAGATTTGGGGCCAATCTTTGATACATGTGATGGTTAGTAGAAAAGTTTGTGTGTATGTTTTAGGGTAGCACGTGAGATTTATATTGACAATAGTTTAGAAACAATGTGAAGTATGTATTTATGGGTGGTTTCCTTGAAGTAAACATGTGGTTATAAAATAGGCTTGAATGACATTTTGGGATTGTAGTGGAAGGTCGCAATATGCATTAGCAACTTCATATTAAGAGTTCAGAGTAGTCATTGAAGTGGTAAGGCATGTTATGCTTAGAATGTGATCTTTAAAAGAGGTATAGAAGGTGGCATCATATGGTTTAGAATTATAGCGTGGTCTATCATGTTATATTTTTGTGACTTGGAGTTAGGCTTGATCGCGGGGTAAGGATTAAGCTATTTTAGACATTAGTAGAAAAATTTGTCATTGCTCATATGAGAAATTTAAGCTGAATTGAATGAATATGATATTTATAGGGAATAGTATAGTTAAGGGATATTCGGGAAGTGCGCTAAGCCTGAAAGTAAGAAGTCGTATTGCCAAAGATCTGAAAATTCTATCCTAATTTAGGAGTTATATGTCTATATTCCAGACTGCAGAGTTGTGTCAATGTTGTGATTTCCTCAGTTGGATGTCTTGTGTAATCCATACCCAAATTCGTGGCTCCCTATTACTGTTAGAACATCTTTAGAGAGAGTATTGAATAGATACTCCAGTTAAGTATGAAGGTCCAGCATAATTCAATCTGTATAGTCAGTAAGTTAGTTTAACAGGCAAATTCGCATGACTTGTTTTCTCGTCTTTTCATTTATTCATGCTACCCGAAATCTCAGACATGCTACTATTCCAAGATAGAGTATACCAGTAGCTGCGAGTATAGCTCAGTTCATGTGTCATGCATTAGATTCGAATTCCAGATGTTTAGTTATGATTCAATTTGTAGGTGCCTAGTGCATTGCCTCAATTTTTTTTCCGAGTATCTTAATGAATTGAGCATTCATAGAGGGACATACTTTCCCAAGGGGGAGATACCTCATTCAGTTGTATGCATAGATTCTTATTACAAGCCTCGCACAAGTTATCATTGTGTAATCAGTCATACATTCATACGTTAGTCCAGTCAGATATGCGTGCATTAAAAATGCATGTTCAATAGAAAAAGTTCAGCTTATCAATGTATTTAGTCCTGCGTCCATGAGAACAACTCAGTCACAGATCCATGCATCAGATATGCATGTTCATTATGAGAATTCAGCTTATGAATAGCTTCAGTCGTGTATTCCATGCATCAGATATGTGTGTCCGATATAAGAATTCAAAATATCAATAGTTCCAGCCATATGGTCATGTTTCAGATCAGTGTATTCTTTATTAGAAGAGATGTCGTGTCCGCGTTATTCTATATCTTTAAGGCTTCAACAAGTTCATACCCATCATTCGAGGACGAATGATCCCAAGGGGGAGATAATGTAACACCCCGTAAAAGTCGTGCATGGACTAGCCTTTAATACAGTGCCCTTAAACTTAAAAACTTAAAAAATTTCTAAGTGTAATGAGGACTTAGAGTCATTTTAGCTGGAAATCTTCGGGATACAACTTTTCAATATTCCCAACATCCATTTTTAGATTTTCAAGTTTGCGTTATGATCGGTCAAGATCATATTACATCTCGGGTAAGTTTCAGAATTTTTCTGAACGCATAAGGCTGCGTTTGGATTTCAAAACAGCAGCAAAATGCATAGCGTATTACCCAGTTTTCAGCATTTCAGGGTAAACTTCAAATGATCATAATTCCCTGTATATAATGAACTATGTGAGCTATATTATATCAAACGAAAGATCATTGAGTCTTATTTCAAATGCAGTTGGTTACATCCAATTTTAGTATATAAGTAAAAAGTTATAATTGATTTACTCCACACTATCAAACTGTCAACTGAGGGACAGATTTGACCTTAATTGTTCCTTAGGGGTATTTTGGTCATCCTTCACCCCTATATATACCACCAACACGGGATTTAATCCCTCAAACACCAAAATACACCTTCATTCATTAAAATTGCTCAAGAACACTCCTTAGGGTTTCAAAATCCAAAACCCAAATATTTCAAGATTCTACCGTAGGTTTTCAAAGATAATTACATATTCGGAATCACAAATCCGCGAGCTTCAAGAAACATCTAGTATTTTTGGAAATAGAGGTACGCGGGACTTTTCCTAAATTCTCATGGGCATAGAAAAATATCATGTTTTAGAATGGGGTGCGTGTTACCCGCACGAACCAAGGAAAAGTCAAGTGAAAACTAAAGCAACCCAGGAATTAGCTGTCCAAATATATATATATGTATGTGTATATATATACATATAAATACATACACGGTCATATAGATCCCAGTGCCGGCAAAACGTGGCTTCCAACATTTGTTCCCTTGAGACTTACACCTTCACAGAAAGCTACACAATTTTCTTTAAGTTCAAATTGAAATAATTTACACATAGACCAATCCATTAACCCAGGAGTCATTTATTAAGGTATTTACCACTTGGTATCGTCATATTAATATGCTTTCAAGCTAAATTAATTATGCCAAATCAAATCCACATAACAAATTAGACTCCCAAGTTCCATAAAAATTTCAAAACCAAGTCCACCAAGGGTATCCAAAACAATATTCATACCCTTTTATCCTTTAATGCAATGCAATGGGTTCAAAACAATTTAAACCATGCAATTTTCCATAGTTAAAACTAAGATTATAAAGTGGGTTGGGGTTAATACCAATTTCAAGTTAAAACTCATTCAATTGGGAGAAACTCATATCCCACATTCCAATCACTTAAACCAAACGCCAATTCAATTTCAAAAAAATCATTTTAAAGCATCAATAATCAATTTAAAACATGGGACAAGTAATGAAACACCCTGGTTTTTGGACCTTAGAAAATTTTCTAGAATTCTGGTCTCTGAAACCAATATGACTCATGGTTATGAGCCTTATATTGGGGTATGAATGGTATTATCCAGTCCTATACTGATCAGTGTTGGTTGATGGGATGAATTTTGGTCACTGAAATACGTACGACTTGGTGGATATAGATCATTTGGTTCCTTCACTTAACCTTAGACTTGGTAACTTAAGTTGGCTCTGAGTACGAGTGGCTCACTAGGATTCATAAGCCAGGGTATGATTTATACCAGGACTCATATGGTGGTCAGTATTTAAACCTCCTGGATCTATTCTTCCAGGAATATAGTTTATGGGTACTAGTCATACACTTGAACACGACTTGGGTTAGGGTGTGTTGTGACTTGGACTATTTTGGGTTCAAGGGGGGAAGTCTTAGGTACAAGTGGTGGGTACTACTCATACAGAGAGGATACGACTCGTAAGGGTTAATTGTATCCCTGTGATGGGATTTTTGTGCAACCTAAGTGGGGGCATTCTAGACATTTTTGCACTTATCCTAATAAGGTCCCACGACTTATACTGTACTTAGGAGGTTATTTATCCTATTATTATATTCTTAAACACTTGGTAAACACTCTTAAACCCTCTTTAGAGTTATTGGGCAAAGAAAGCTAGGGTTTCATCTTAAAGAGTAAATTAAGACTTGTCTTGGTGATTTCTTTCCATCATCATTTTGGTTTAAGGTATGTTGTCTTCCCTCATTGTTATTTCTAACTAAGGCATGGTTTTATACAATATTTTTATGATTTGAATGTTGTATGATTTTGGATTTTCAAATGTGATTTGGGGATTTTGGTTATAAATATTTGATTATGGTTTTCATAAGTTTTAATTATTATTTCACATGCATTAATGATGGTTTTGGATAATTGGTTACATGGGAATGGTTCTTTGGTAATGGTCTTTGATTTTGAAAATACTATGCCCCCAATGTGTTTGATAAAATGTCTTTAACAATGTTTTCACTATAATGTTGGTTTTTCAATGGAACTTATGTATGCTTTAAACTTGTAAATGAAACACTAAATGGTATGAATGATTTAAATGGTTTGAATGGATTAGAAAGGCATTGGTGGCCATGGTTTTGGTTAATTGGAAATCATATGGGGAACATGGGAATCCCCTAAGGTTTGGCTGAGGATAATACTTGCAAGTTATTGTTAGTATGACGATACCACTACTAATAGCCTTGGTAAATAAAAATGGAATAATGGTTTGGATGGAAACTAGTTTTAATTGGGCTTAAAGAATGGAGGTGTAGTAAATCTGTGGAAGGTAGAGGTCCCGGGGGGATCTAAACTGGAAACTCATATTTTCCTATGTAAGGTTTAGTCCTAATGATTGTGTGCATGATGTCATACCATATATTTGGCGAATGTAATATTCATCCTAGGTTATCTTCCCTGGTCATGCAGCTTCACGCACTTGGGCCCTTTCAGTAGGGGGAGATGAACCCATATAGCCCATGGGTAGTTTAGGAATGCAAAGCTACACAGTCCAGGTAAAGGTTTTAATGGCATTCTAAACTCGGTTCGCTTTCTCGGCATAATTATATATATGTATGGTCGTGTACATATGTATGGTTTTTAGTTAGTCTTAAAGTCATTATTTATCTTTATCCTGAGTTCATACTAGAGTTCACCCGCTAACCCATCTTCGAGCATTGTATTCCCACGTGATGCAGGAATCGGCCATTCCACTCGTGTTGCTTTGTGGTTCAGACTTCGGGGTTAGCATTTGGATTGAAGTGGTGAGCTTCTATCTATTCGGAAGGCTCTATTTCATGGATGTTATTTTATACTTTGACTTATTTATGGATATTGGTTCTGGCTATGGTAGGGGGCATGTCCCAATTAGATTTTGGTGTTCTTTTTGTAAGAGCCTTTGTGGTAATGCTATGGGTTTGAATTGGCAGGATCGGTATTGGTGTTGGCCTTAATATTGGAGTTGGTGTTAGGGTGGACATCATTGGACACAATTTATCACTGTTCCATCATATTTAATTTTGGTATTAATCATATTATGTTTTGGAACTCATTTGGTTTTGGCCCTTGGTTTGGTATTGGTTTGGCTTAGTGGTTTGGATGGTATGGTTTGGTGGACGGGATGACTGGGTAAGGCTGGTCTAGGAATAGACCTATCCAAAAATCAGTCCTTTTCTAGTCATGCTATCTTGTTACATGTTTAAAATTCAGCCAACTCAGGTCAGACGACTAAAGGTTGGGTTGGGTAACGAGGGTAGTCTCCGGTCCCTGTTGGATCTGGGATGCCCATTACGACAAGGCCTCGGGTTGGGTCGGGTCAAGTAATTCAATTAGTAACAACCAAAACCCCAAAACCATAATTTAACTCATATGAAATCCATTCAATTAATGCAACAATGTAAAATTTAAGTTTAGAAAAGAGAAGAATGCCTAAAATACACCAAGGAATTGAAGTCAATTCAAAGTTTGGAACTTGGATGATGAATTCTCTGTAGACCCCTTGAATGTTCTTGGGTTTTGAGTTTAAGAGAGAAAGAAGATAATTTGATATTTGAAAACTGAAGGGAATGGGGTTATTTTATGTTTAAAGCTCGTACTAGAGGTAAAGAGACCAAAAGCCCCTCACCCTAAGTGAAAAATATAGAAAAATACATGAAATTAAAACATCACTGTAGCACGCCAATATCGCAGAGGTTAGCTTTCGTTCCACGCCAATATCGCAGAGGTTAACCTCTGTGACATGGCCTTAGTGCGGACCCTTATTACCTTGGGGTCCCAAAATGACCCCGAACCCCTTCCTAAAAACCTGGACATTACCCAAACACCCCTTTAATATCCCTAAACATAATTCAAGTCAAAATTGACATTATGCATACGGAGGGTCAGAAATAAAATGATCAAAATTTTAAGGGGTCTTACATTATCCCCCCCCCCCCCCCCCCCATGATCATTCATCCCTGAATGATGAGTTAGGACACTTTTAGCACGAGAATAGTAAGAATACATCGGATTAAATGAAAACTTGAAAAGTGATAAGAGAAAAATAAAACTCATACCTTAAGAACTTTCATCCACCCCGGGGAACAAAGAACGGGTATATGACCTTCATATCTTCCTCAGCTTCCTAAGTAGCTTCTTCTACCTTTTTATTTCTCTAAAGAACCTTTAACAAAGTTATATCCTTGGTCCTCAACTTACGAACTTGCCTATTCAATATCTCAATTGAGGATTTCTCATTATACAAGGAACCCATAACACCAACATCCTCAACAAGCACTATCAAAGAGGGGTCACCCACATACTCTTTCCCCATGGACACATGGAAAACAGGATGAATAGAAGTCAAACTCGCTGGCAAATCTAACTGAAAAGTGACATTTTCAATTCTTCTTCCAATATTGTATGGTCTAACATTTCGGGGAATGAGCTTTTCCTTCTTCCCAAACCTCATGACTCCTTTCGAAGGAGACACCTACAAGAATACCCAATCATTTACTTTAAACTCCAAATCTCTCCGCTTCACATACTCATAAGACTTTTTGCATCTTTGAGTTGTATTAACTCCTTCTCTAATTACCTTTACCTTCTCCATGGTTTTTTAAGCCAAGTTAGGACCAAACAACCTAGTCTCATCAACCTCAAACCACCCAATAAGAGACCCACACCTCCTACCATAAAAAGACTTAAAATGAGCTATTTGAATTCTAGAATGGTAATAATTGTTGTAATCAAACTCAACAAGAGGCAAATGATCAACACAACTCCCTTTAAAATCAATCACACAGGCCCTTATCATATCCTCAAAAGTCTGAATAGTTCACTCTGCTTGTCCATCCATTTGAGGGTAGAAAGGGTGCTAAGGTTCACCTGTGTACCCAAACCTTTCTTGAATGAATGCCAGAAGTGAGAAGAAAAATAAATACGCCGGTCTAAAATGATGAACATTGGCACACCATGCAATTTAATATCTCTGGAATGAATGACTTAGCATAATCCTCTCCTGATTAGTTAGTCCTCATAAGCAAGAAATGAGAAGACTTAGTTATTCTATCCATAATGACCTAAATGGAATCATACTGATTGTGAGACCATGAAAGACTCATAAGGAAAATCCATATTGATCATCTCCCACTTCTACATAAGAAACTCTATATCTTAAGACAGGCCACTAGACCTTAAGAATTCAACCTTAACTTGCTGACAAAATAACATTTGGCAATAAAATTTGCCACATCTCGCTGCATATTGTTCCAAAAGTAGATTTCATTCAACTCGTGATACATCTTAGTTGAACCTAGATGAATTGTATATCTAGACTCAGGAGTCTCAATAAAAATCATTTCTCGTGGTCCATCAACATCAAGAACTCACAATCTTTCCTGATACCTTAGAATATCATCTCCCTCAATATCAAAAGCCATAAACTTTTGTTGACCCACATCATCCTTAATTTGGATAAGTATGGGATCCAAAGCATGATTCTCCTTCACCTCAGCACAAAGAGACTATTTGACCACTTCCTAAAAAATCAATCCCTTATACTTAGAGTCCAGAAGACAAACTCCCAAGTTAGCTAACCTGTGAGTGTCCTTCACCAATCCTCTTCTCTCCTTATCAACATTAGATAAGCTCCACATATACAACCTGCTAAGAGCATCAACAAAAATATTTGTTTTACTTGGATAATAGTGCAAACTCATGTCATAATCCTTAAGCAATTCGAGCTACTACCTCTACCCGAGGTTTAATTCCTTCTGTGTAAACACATACTGCAAGCTCTTACGGTCTAAATAAATATCAACATGAATCCCATACAGATAATGGCACTAAATTTTAAAGGAAAAGATCCCAGTCGCCAACTCCAGGTTGTAAGTCGGGTAATTGATGATAGGCGAATTTACACGCCTATAGCACTATATTTTACCCATATTTTAGCTAAGTTTTGAGGACAAATTTTATAATTCATGCACTTTTAGTCCTTTTTCCTGTAAGTGAGCTAACGAACATGATTAGCAAAGTTTCAGGTATAAAAGATGCAGAATTCAGCATTTTATGGATAACTTGATGCCAAAGAAAGCTTCACGAAAGAAGGAGAGCAAATCTTGGACGCCAAGGACCAAAAGTGGCGCATGGAAAATCTGTCCCGGGCAAAAACAACAATTCTGAAGACTTTGGGGACTAGCAGTAACTTATTAGGATTAGGATAATAATGCAGTAATTTATTAGGATTAGGATAATGATGCAGTAACCCAGTAGGAATGGGTTAAGTAATGCAGTAGCTTAGTAGGAATAGGATATGGGTGTTATAAATACCCTATTTTGCTAGAGATTTTAATTCACCCATTCCCCCA
Organism: Capsicum baccatum var. pendulum; assembly: GCA_030864225.1. NCBI lineage: Eukaryota > Viridiplantae > Streptophyta > Magnoliopsida > Solanales > Solanaceae > Capsicum > Capsicum baccatum. The sequence continues at coordinate 166,407,344 of CM061556.1, read as the reverse complement.
ATCCATCAATTCCCATCCATCCACTATCCATCCATGCATCAAAACAATTTTCTTTATTAATTCATTGTTGACATTATTTTTCATCTATTCAATTCTCATCTATTCAATTTTTAATTTCCGCAACAAGAGAAACGTTACTTGCAAGGGAAGTTCACGCCTGACGCCTACCACACTATTACTACACGAAATCTTTATTGTGGTATAATAACAATGTCTATTGTGGTTTCCTTCGCACTCATGGGTAACTAAACTTCTCTATAGGGGTTATGGAAGCCTTATGAGATACTATCTAAGGCTATGAGTTTGTGAATTCGCGACACGTGTGTTGCTTATATCATTATTCTCTTCATCTTAATGCAAATTCTTGTGGCTGCAGACGCATAGAATAACGCCAGTATAGCATTAACTTGTTCGAAAGAAAAGTTATATGTCTGAAAAAGAGATAATGTCAAGGTAATAGGGTCCCATCCCCTATTAAAAAGTTAGTGCCGTAACTGGATTAACCTCTTGGAGAATTTGTACCGTTAGATACGCTGTAAGCTCGAAAGAGTTAAAGAGAAATAGTTCTTGTTGAGGTCGAAAGACGCTTGGATTTACCATCAAATACAATTCTCTATAAGCACATGCATGTCTGAATTCCGTATAACTCATAGCCAATAGAGACATATAACTCATAAGGTGGACATAACCCCAACTTCTCAATTCTCATTGTTTTACAACCTACTAAACATTCTTTCCTTTTACTTTCCTATTTTCAGTTTTTACTTTAATAATTTGGTTACACTTTACAATCCCCCCTTTTACGAGACTTGCACTAAAAGTCTTGTAATCTTTGCTTACTTGTTGATCAAGCTATTCCCTGTGGGATCGATACCCAACCCAGTTGGGTTCTATATTTGACAGCGACCGCTTTACACTTCTACGAGAGCTATAGATTGAGCGTTATAAAAAATTGGCGCCGTTGTCGGGGAATACGAGTGTCACTTAAGTTGGTGATAGTTACTAGTTGTTTTTGTTTTATTCAGGTTTGTTCAGTGCATCAATGGATGCACAACGTGAAATTGAAAGGATGGCTGCTCAAGTGCATCAACAGAATATTGATAATCCTGGTCGGCCAACAAATCCTAATGATGAGGACCTGGGTGATGAGGAGCTACTAAACCCATGGCATACTGCTGAGATGGAGGCACCCATGCAGAGAAGAGATCGTCAAGCTAGGTTTAGGCCTGAACGCTGAGCTATGAAACCAGCTTTCGACGATGATGATGATGATCTTAATGGAGTCGGAGCCACAGGAGCCATTATTCTTCCGCCATTAGCGCCCGGAGCCAAGTTCAACATCACAAGCACCATGATTCAGTTATTGCAACTCAAGGGATTATTTGGGGGACTAGCAGGTGATGATCTGAATATGCATCTCATCAACTTTATTTCTACATGCAATTCATTTGACAATCCTGGCGTTGGGCAGAATACAATTTGATTACGGCTATTTCCATTGTCTTTGTTTGGGGAGGCAACTCTATGGTTAAATGGGCTGACTCCTGATTCCATTACAAATTGGAGGCAATTGAAAGACGCTTTCCTAGAAAGATTCTTTCCGCCATCCAAAAGAGCACAATTAAGAGATAAAATCAGCAACTTTTGGCAGCTTCCAACCGAAGCTCTCCACGAAACATGGGAGAGGTTCAAGATGAAGCTAATGTGTTGCCCAAACCATCACATGACTAATGTTCACCTAATGGAGATATTATACAGAGCCTTGAATTCAATAACTAAACCAGTGGTGGATAATGCAGCTGGAGGATCTTTTATGGACCTCACCTTTGGTCAAGCAAGCAATATGCTAGATCGTATGACGAATCAAAGTAGAGCATGGCATACCAGGGATTCTGAGGTAGCAAGCCCCACTTTATCTATTGGCATGACGGCAGACCAAAGGAGAAGAGAAGATGAACGTGATCAAGATATGGCGCACATGAAAACACAAGTGGATCTTCTTACAAAGAATTTATTATCAGGGAAGACCAAAAAAGTCAAAAGCTATTGCGTCAAAAGGAAGAGACGAATCTAATTCGGAAGAAGAGGCCAACTACTTGAACAATCAGGGGGGTTTCCGAGGCAATACCCAAGGAAACCAAGTTCGGAACTATTATGATAATTCTGGAACCAAGGACCAAGGTAGTTGGAAGAACAAGAATGAAAAAAGTGGTTTATACGTCCCGCTCAGGAAGACGTGACACCACCACATCTGGTTTCGGAAGCATGGAAGATATGATGGCTAAACTATTGAAGGGAGTGGAAGCAACCAGCGCGGGAGTAACAGAGGTAATAAATGATTTGTCCTCAATGAAGCAATTGGTTGACTCACATTCCACTTCAATCAAGCAAATAGAGCAGCAATTGAGCCAACTTTCAGCAGCACTCAATCAAAGAAAGGCAGACACTTTACCTAGCGACACTGTGCAAAATCCAAGGAATGATGGATCATGCATGGATATTACTACTCCAAGTGGTAAGGTGCTGGAAACTTCATCCAAAGGCAAGCAAGTGGTCGATGATGTAGCGGACAACGATGATAAGGATAATGAAGAAAACGCCATAGAAGCTGACCAAGACGTCCATGATGCCACCCCTAGTAGGTTGCAGCCTGAGACTACCTAAATTCAGAAGCAAGAGGAGAAGAAAGTCATGGAGAAAACAATTCCATATCCACCACAACCTTTTCCTCAAAGATTGAAGAAGCAGGCGAATGATACAAGGTTTAGCAAATTCATGACGATGTTAAATCAGCTGACCATTAATGTTCCGTTGGTGGAGGCACTTGAACAAATGCCTGGGTATGCGAAATTTATGAAAGACCTTTTGACAAAGAAGCGGGCAGCAAGCTATGAGTTGAAAGATACTGTTCATCATTACAGCGCTATTGCTACCCGATCACTAGTTCAGAAAAAGGCCGACCCCGGTGCTTTCACTATTCCTTGCACGGTTGGATCTATGAATTTTGCTAAGGCATTGTGCGATTTGGGAGCTAGCATCAATTTGATGCCACTATCCATCTACAAGAAGTTGGGGTTAGGCGATCCGACACCAACCAATATGAGGCTCATGATGGCTGATAGGTCGGTAAAACGACCTGTGGGCATCGTGAATGATGTGTTGGTGAAGGTTTCTTCATTCATCTTTCCTGTAGACTTTGTTATTCTGGATTGTGATGTGGATTCTGAAGTTCCCATAATCTTGGGACGTTCTTTCGTTGCAACAGGAAGTGTGCTTATTGACATGAGAGCTAATGAGCTTTTATTTCGGTTGAATGACGAAGTGGTCCATTTTGATATATGCAAAGCAATGAAGCATCCCAGCGATATGAATGTGTTCTCTGTAGCTGATGTTCATTATGAGGATAAGAAAGCATTATCTGAAGCAAAACAGCTTACTGTTGCGCCATTGTCTGCTGCGCTACTTAATATTGAGCATAAGGATGATGAAGATTATAGAAAAACTATGTGTGCACTAAAAGAAATAGGGTCATATTCTCATGCTCCTAAGAAGTTGGACCTTGATCTTACAAATCAACCTTCACAAACAGCGAAGACTTCCATTGTAGAGCCACCAATGCTAGAATCGAAAGAGCTCCCCAATTACCTAAGGTATGTGTGCTTGGAAAGTGGAAATACACTACCGGTAAGTGTGGCGGATGATTTCAGTGAACATCACGTAGAGGCTCTCATCTCTGCTCTGAAGAGATACATGAAAGCTATGGGTTGGACTATTGATGATATAATTGGTATCTCCCCTGAGGTATGTATGCACAAGATTCATATCAAACAAGATTGCATGCCTACAAGTAAGTATCAGCGTCGTCTGAATCCATTCAGAAAATGATGCCCCATCTATCTCGATGAAGACTAAGTAATCGAGATAGCTATGTCGTACCGCGACAATAAATCAACCGCTTGGTGGAAGGCAACCCATAGTTTTTAAATGTTCTTGTTGTTTTTGTTTTCCTAGGATTTTGTCGTGCCACGACCAAAACTAAGGCGCTTGATGGGAGGCAACCCATCATTCTAATCGTTTTTGTTTTCTTTAAGCAAGTGTAGGTACAAGAGGTGTCAAAGAGGAGATTGGTTCAAAATTTTGATTTGGACGTATTGCATGTTAAAGGTGGTAAGTTAGGAATGAAGAAGCAAAAAGCTATGGATTGAGCATTGCTCATGAATATATAGGCATTGAACAAGGCTAGGCCTAGGTAAAACTAGGCCACGAACAAGGCAAGGCCCATACTATAGCCTAAGGTCTCGGAATCTAGTGTGTCATAGCATAGGCGCCGCCCATGCTCAAGTATGCCATAGCATAGGAGCCGCCTATGCTAAAGCCTTTTGTCTCTGAATCTCGTATGCCATGCTAAAGGTGCCGCCTATGGTCACTAAAGGCTTTGCAATAGGCACCGCCTATGGTCACTAAAGGCTTTGCAATAGGCGCCGCCTATGCCAAGCTTAGGCAAAGCTAAAGGCGCCGCCTATAGCCACTTTTTGTCTCCAAAACCGATTTTAAATGGGTCAAAACCCGACACAACCTTTTCCTATAAATATGAGACTTAGTCTTGAACCAAAAACACATTGGAAACCTAGCTTAAGAGCCGCCTATAGTGCCCAAATCCTCTAAAAAAATTTTCTTTTGCTCTCTTACTTCACAAGAACATCATCCAAAGGCATCAATCAAGTAAGTACTACTTTGTTCTTCATTTATATTCCGTAAGTACTACACTACTACTCATATTATGAATTGCTAAATCTTGAAGTAGTATTGGTGATTTGAATATGATTGAATTGTTGTGACACAACTAAGTGAGTAAACGAATATGTAAGGATGATCTTAACTTGTTCCCAACTTGAATTTGATTTTGATACATTGTCATACTTTCTCGGAATTGACATGGTAACTAAAATTGCATAATCTTGTCACTTGCATACTTACATGTTGGAATGACTTGCTCATCGAGATAAGAATTATGGTTGACTACCAACATGTGAGGTTGTGGTTATTTCTGGATGCTATACCTTGATTCAATCTCTATGTAGTAGTCTTGATATATCAAACATGAAAGTATTGCCAAGATTACAAGAAGTATGACTGCACTGATTATATTGTTGGAACATATCACCTAAATGTATGTCGATGAAGTCTGAGTAATCGATATCATTCACTTAATTAGTTTGTGTCAACAAATTAAGTGTGGGGTGGTGCCACTATTGTCTGTTTGTTGATTGAATCTTCCAAGATGAAGCTAACATGACTCTATTGAGATCTCAGGTACAATGGCACCAAAATATAAGAAAAGAAACCACTTCACAAAGAGGCCAGAAGAGAGGAAGAAAAGAGCAAGGTGAATCCTCCGTGCTGCAAATACCTCGACGCACTCTTGGAAACAAGTGGGGTACTTATGAGGAACTTCTGAGGATGACAACTCCAATGATGATTTCGACGAAGGGGGTATGACCCCAAACATAGAGGAGGAGTCCGACTGACCAGGTTCTTCGTATTTATTTTCCACTGAAGGCAGTGTGTCCCGTCTAAGTGTGGGGTGGTGGTATTTGCATGCTATGCTTCTCTATCTGCATTTGCATTTATGTTTGTTTTGTTTTTCTTTATAGTAGTTAATTTTTTTTAGTAGTTAATTTTTTATTAGTAAAATTGTTTTTTTTCAACTTAACTTCGCATGAAATTATTCTAATAGGCAGATAGAGAAGCATAGCATGCAAATACCACCACCCGTCCCTTAGCCTACATTACAACCATCAAAAGACCTATTTGATCCTAAGCTTAGCATTCTGATATTTAGTGGAGCATTACACTAAGGAAAAGCCTATGGTCATCAGTTGCAGCATATGAATTCTTTGTGAGAGTGAGAGCAAGGATACTCTTATACCCATGTTCGAAATATATACTATACTTGTGAGTGATTATGGGTAATATATGGTGAGACACGCATGGTTGATGAGTTTTGGGTAGTTGTGTATGATTCTTTGTGCCTTAAGTTTTGAATACTAATTAACCATCATCACGAGTCTATATTAGAGGTGGAATTGTTTCTACCAATGAGCAAAAAACTACTCGTTGTTAATGATTGCTATGCTTGTCTTGACGAATATTTTGTGTTGTTACTGTGAAACCCTAAGTAGATGTTTAGATGGACATGATAGTTTGTTCGAGGACGAACAAAGCTTTAAGTGTGGGGTGTTGATGATAGGCGAATTTACATGCCTATAGTACTATATTTTACCCATATTTTAGCTAAGTTTTGAGGACAAATTATATAATTCATGCACTTTTAGTCCTTTTTCCTGTAAGTGAGCTAACGAACATGATTAGCAAAGTTTCAAGTATAAATGATGCAGAATTCAGCATTTTATGGATAACTTGATGCCAAAGAAAGCTTCACGAAAGGAGGAGAGCAAATCTTGGAGGCCAAGGACCAAAAGTGGCGCATGGAAAATCTGTCCCAGGCAAAAACAGCAATTCTGAAGACTTTGGGGACTAGCAGTAACTTATTACGATTAGGATAATAATGCAGTAATTTATTAGGATTAGGATAATGATGCAGTAACCCAGTAGGAATGGGTTAAGTAATGCAGTAGCTTAGTATGAATAGGATATGGGTGTTATAAATACCCTATTTTGCTAGAGATTTTAATTCACCCATTCCCCCAATCCATCAATTCTCATCCATCCACCATCCATCCATGCATCAAAACAATTTTCTTTATTAATTCATTGTTGACATTATTTTTTATCTATTCAATTCTCATCTATTCAATTCTTAATTTCCGCAACAAGAGAAACGTTACTTGCAAGGGAAGTTCACGCCTAACGCCTACCACACTATTACTACACGAAATCTTTATTGTGGTATAATAACAATGTCTATTGTGGTTTCCTTCGCACTCATGGGTAACTAAACTTCTCTGTTGGGGTTATGGAAGCCTTATGAGATACTATCTAAGGCTATGAGTTTGTGAATTCGCTACACGTGTGTTGCTTATATCATTATTCTCTTCATCTTAATGCAAATTCTTGTGGCTGCAGACGCATAGAATAACGCCAGTATATCATTAACTTGTTCGAAAGAAAAGTTGTATGTCTGGAAAAGAGATAATGTCAAGGTAATAGGGTCCCATCCCCTATTAAAAAGTTAGTGCCATAACTGGATTAACCTCTTGGAGAATTTGTACCATTAGATACGCTTTAAGCTCGAAAGAGTTAAAGTGAAATAGTTCTTGTTGAGGTCGAAAGACGCTTGGATTTACCATTGAATACAATTCTCTATAAGCACATGCATGTCTGAATTCCGCATAACTCATAGCCAATAGAGACGTATAACTCAGAAGGTGGACATAACCCCAACTTCTCAATTCTTATTGTTTTACAACCTACTAAACATTCTTTCTTTTTACTTTACTATTTTCAGTTTTTACTTTAATAATTTGGTTACACTTTACAATCCCGCCTTTTACGAGACTTGCACTAAAAGTCTAGTAATCTTTGCTTACTTGTTGACCAAGATATTCCCTGTGGGATTGATACCCAACCCAGTTGGGTTCTATATTTGACAGCGACCGCTTTACAATACTACGAGAGCTGTAGATTGAGCCTTATCAGTAATTTCTCCCATAAACCTTAAACTGCCTATAAGCATAGGACACAACCTTTTTATATTGCATCAAAACAAAACCCAGTCCCACACGAGACACATCATAATACACAGTAAACCTCTCAGTACCCTCGATAAGGGTCAAGACTACCGTAGAAATTAACTTATCCTTTAATTCCTAAAACTACCCTCACAAGCATCGGACCACAAAAACTTAAACTGCTTCTAAGTTAACTTCGTCAATGGAGTAGCAATAGATGAGAAATTCTCCAAAAATCTCCTAAAATATTTAGTCAAGCCCAATAAGCTCCTACTGTCAGTTGGAGTCATGGGTCTAGGCCATTTCTTAACTGCCTCAACTTTCAATGGATCCACCTTGATCCCTTCTCTTGAAAAAACATAACCAAGAGAAGTCATAACACTTAGTCAAAACTCCCACTTAGAAAATTTTGCATACAACTTCTTATACGTAAGAGTCTGTAATATAATTCGGAGGTGAGTGACATAATCCTCCTTACTCTTAGAGTACACCAAGATGTCATCAATGAGGACTATAACAAACAAACCCAAAAACTACATAGAAACCAAATTCATAAGATCCATGAACGTAGTCAGAGCATTAGTCCACCCAAAAGACATAACTAAAAACTCATAGTGACCATACTGGGTTTGAAAAGTCATCATAGGAATGTCAACCTCCCAAATTTTCAACTGATGATATCCCGAATAATGATCAATCTTAGAGAAACATCTAGCACCCTAAAGCTGATCGAAAGGATCATCAATCCTAGAAAGAGGATACTTATTTTTCACTGTCACCTTATTCAACTAACGATATTCTATACACATCTCAAGAGACCCATCCTTCTTTCGCATGAAAAGTATAGGAGCACCTCATGAAGAGACACTAGGATGAATGAATCCTTTATCAAGAAGATCTTTTAATTGCTTCTTTAGTTTTGCTAGAGCCAATCTATAAGGACTAATGGAAATAGGATAAGTATCCTATATAAAATCAATCCAAAAGTCTATTTCCTTATTAAGAAGAATTCGAGGAAGACCATCAAGAAATAATTTAGTAAATTCATTAACCACAAGGACAGATTGAAAAAAAGGAATTTTAGAATTAAAATCCTTAAGCCCAACTAGATAATGCAGATACCCTTTAGAAATTATTTTTTGAGCTCTAAGATAATAGATAAACCTCTCTTTGGGTACTAAGGAACTTCCCTCCCATTGTAATACCGGTTTATTAAGAAAACAAAAATTGACCCTACGAGTCCTATAATCCAGAGAAGCATAGCATGAATGAAGTCACTACATCCCTAAGATAACATTGAAATCCACCATATCTAATTTTATCAAATCCACTAATGTCTATCTATGAAAGATAGACACCACAAACCCCTATAGATTTTTCAAGTAATAATAGAATTTCCCACCAAAGTAGACACAGAGAAGGGGTCAAAAATACTTTCGGGACCAAAACTAAAATGCACAGCCATATAAGGGGTCACATAAAATAGGGTAGAACCCAGATCAAACAAAAAATAAATATGATGAGAAAAACGTTATAACATACCAATAACGACATCTGGGGATCCTCAGATTCTTAATGAGTTGCAAATGCATAGAGATGATTTTGTCCAATATCGGTACCCAAAGAAATGCAGTTTGTTATAGGAGCTAAAGAAGTGGCAACCAGAACCTTATTAGCTCCAGTGGAAACACTGGCTGTAGGACAATCTCACTGTATATGACCAAGTTGACCATAATTATAGCACTAATTTCTCCCCTCCTCACAATATCCAAGGTGAAGATACCCATAAAAATGACAAAAAGGATAAGGTAGGGTTGATTGAGCTCCACCAGCCTAGGAATGGGCTCTCTATGCCTTAGGACCACTGCTAACCAAAAAATAACAATCACCTAAAGGCTTAGAATAAGAAGCATTGGAAAGTGAATATGAATTTCCCTAATTCTTCTTCTTAGTACACTATCTACTATCTCTTCTACTATCTTGCTAACCTGCAACCTTCTTTGAATATCTAAACTTTTTATTCTGCCTTTCTTCCATCTTTGCTTGCTTTTTCTCTTATTCTTAACTTGTTGCATATAAACCACTAGCCTGGAGATAGCCATATCATTATTCAACATAACAGCCTTACATTCGAACACCTAATCATGGGACAAACTAGAAGTGAACTTTCTCATTTAGGACCTCATGTTAGCCACCAACTCTAGAGCATAATATGACAAATGCTGAAAATAGGGTGAGTCCCCTCCACATTCTCCTCAGGTTAACAAAGGTTCTAGAAGAGTTTCTATAAACATCAGATCTTTGGGGAAGCATGACCTGAAAAGTTAAGAAGCTAGGATTTAAAGAATTTTCAAGATAGCTGGACTATATAGCCATACATAGAACACAATAATGGGGAACATTGCTTAAAAACTTATAGCCTTCTCCTTATAAGTGTAGTATACTACACACTCATAAAAAGGACTCTACTTGACATGGCTTTGTGGACACCTAATGAACCTAAACTGTTCTCCAATAACAAGTTTGTCACAACTCAAACCAGGGCCTAGTCATGACAAATATCTCAAGCTCACCATGGATCGAAGATGACCCCATTAGCCTAACCTCTAGAGCATAATAATCATAAAGATAAAGTGAAAGTTAATCAAATAATAATAAGGAGATGAATAGATAACTCAAATGAAGACTAGGATTCAAGTAACAACCAACCCATACATGCCCACAATAGCCTCAAAAACCAGAATAGCAACTAAGTTGGGACATGCCACTAACCATGACCAAAGAAAAGAATCTAACAATACTAAGTCAATAATGAAGGAATAATGAAATGATAAGTCCTTCTAAAGGATAGAGGCTCACCACTTCACAGCAACTCAATAGATGTGCTCAACCTTGTAACACTACACAAGAGCAACAGAAAAGTCATCAAACCCTACAACATGAAATGATGTAGCATCCTAGGACGGTCAGTGGAATAAGAACTGGCATGTAACTCAGAGAAAATAATAAAATAATGCCATGTCAAAAATCAATCAAACCACATGCACACATTCATATATACATATACAGGATAGGTTAAAGGGTTATGAACCTGAGATTTTAAAGATTTAGCCTAAACTTTGTAGCTCGATCCATTTTAAAGGCATCCATGGGCTATATGGGTTCAGCTTCCCAGCTGAAAGGGCATCAGTGCATTTTAGCTACACACACCAAAGAAAAATTAAGGAAAACCTAAAGCCACCAAGGAAATAGCCATCCCAATATATATATATATATATATATATATATATATATATATATATATATTGAGAGAGAGAGATCAAGTGTGAATAAAGCACACAGTCATATAAACCCCCAACACCGGCAAACATGGTTTTCAGTGTTCGTTACTCCAAAATTTCTACTTTAACGATGAGCTACATAATTTTCTTTAAGCCCAAATTATATCAATTTCTACATAAATAACTCCATTAACCCAGGAGTCATTCATTAAGGCATATACCACTTGGTATCGCCATACCAATATGCTTGCAAGATAAATTAATTATGTCAAACCAAATCTACATAACCAAATTAGAATCCCAAGTTTCATCTAAAATCCAAAACCAAGGCCATCAAAAAATTATATTCATATCAATTTATCATTTAATGTAATGCAATGGATTCAAAACAAGTTAAACCATGCAATTTTTCATATTTACAACAAAGATTATAAAGTGGGTTGGGGTTAATGTCAATTCCAAAGAAAAAATTCATCTAATTTGGGAAAATTCATGTCCCTCATTTCAATTATTTAAATCATACATCTATTCAGTCCCCAAAATATCAATTTAAAGCATGAATAATCAATTTAAAACATAGGACAATTAATTCAATCAGTAACAACCAAGACACTTCAATCCAATTTAGAAATCTACAATTAAAATCACATGATAATCTATTCAATTAATGTCATAATGTAAAATTCAAGTTTAGGGAAGAGAAACATGCCTGAACAACACAAGAAATTAAAGCCAATTCAAAGTTTGGAGCACGGATGATGAATTTTCTGTAAAACCCTTGAATTTTCTTGGGTTTTGAGTTTAAGAAACAAAGAGGATGATTTGATCTTTGAAAATTGAAGGGAATGGGGTTATTTTATATTTATAGGTCATAGAAGGAGTAAAAATACCAAAAGACCCTCACCCCAAATGAAAAAAAATAAAAAACTGGATGAAATTAAAACATCAACATGGCACGCCAATATCATGAAGGTTAGCCTCCATGCTACATCAATATCACAAAGCTTAACCTCTATGACACGGCCTTATCGTGGACCCTCACTCCCTCGGGGTCCCAAAAGGATCCCGAACCCCTTCTAAAAAATCCAAAACTTTCTCCAAACACCCATTTAACATCCCTAAATATAATTTAAGTCCAAATTTAACATTATGCACGTAGGAAGATCAAAAATAACTTGATCATAATTTTAAAGTCTTACCGATTCAATCATAATTTTGTTGTGTTGACTACTTTAAAGTGCCACGATTAAGTTTAGATGGGGTCGTATAAACTCTATAACCTTATCAATAGTATTTTGTATTATCACAACTTACACGATGATGAATAATGATAGTTCTATTGAATTGCACCTGCTGGAAGCACAACTACTACAAATATTTGTTGGGAAGGACGGAAATAAATCATGAGATAAATATTGAGGTAGATGAGGTAGATGCCTGCTCACTTTAACTGATCTATCTAGTTGTCTATTTGTTGACTAGTGTTAGTTTATTGGGTTAACTTTTTTTATTTATATAGGTTTGTTTTGTTATTGTGTGATAGAAGTACACTCTGACCAGATATTATGAGAAAATGACTTGCAATGTCACTGTTACAAGATTATGGATATTAAAAGTATGGGACTATTTGGGATGTAATTTCAATTATACCAGTTGATTGATAATATTCTCTTAGATTGTTTAGAGTGTGAGCCAATACAGAGATGATTGTGTACTGAATGGATAGAACTTAAAGATAACTCTATTAAGTTTCTGGACAATGTATCTAAAAGATCATGAAAGACAATGAAAACTAATATTCAAAAGTTGAAATCTATTTGTTTAGCTTTGTTTGCTTTTTTGATAGAAAGAAACATGTACTTAAATCAATTCAAGGGATGTTAGAATCGAGTAGAAGGAATATACTTTTACACATAACATTTTGCAATGAAACTCTCTATTTCACATCTTTTTCCTTCATATAAAACAAATAAGGAATAGAATATGGTTGTTGAAACAAATTAGTTAAGAATGAGGGTATTACATTACACGGGAAAGCATGCCTGTAGCTTTTGGTGTCGCTTACTTTCTTTACAAATAAGAGAAGCGGTAGTTGATTTACAAATATTTGAGATAAAATATAAAATTTATATTTTCATGTAAGAGGACAAACTAAACCTGTCAACTGGGTCGGGTCGACCATTCTGGCCCGGTATGCCCAGCCCATTTAGAGGGCTCAGCCCAATGGTCCCCTAGGATACAGGACTTTCGATCCTAGGCTGGCTATCTACGTTGACAAGTCCAGTGGATCGTCCCATTTAGAGGCCCAAACCAAGACCACCATTTACCCAGCCCAGACCAAGCCCACCGATTACCCGACCTGGTTATATCAACAAAAATTTTTTTTTAAAAAAAAAACAATTAGAAATTAGTGGGCTATTGGATTATTGAGGCCCAATGGAATTATAGTCGTTTGGCAAAAACCCACATTTTGGCATTTAATTTTTTTAAAAGAAAATAATTCAAAAAATTTCCTATAAATACCCCCAATTCAAAATTTATTTTTCACACAACTCACAACCTAATTCTCTCACATCTCTCAAATATTCTAATTATCTCCTAAAGTTCTCAATTTTATTTTTTAATTGTGCAATTACAAATATCAAGTGGAAGTTTTCTAAAGTTGCAACTTTTGGATACATCAAAATTTGGTATTGTCGTTTCATATATTACTTTTAATTTTTAATTAGTGTATTGATTTTTTTATATTTATTTTTATTATTTTTGTGTATTTTAAATATTTTTTAGTTTGATTTAGAATATGAATAAATTAAGAAACCTCGGTAAAAATGTCAAAAAACATTGTCCCGGAAGTGATAGTGGTAGTAAAAAATAAATTGGTGGCAGTTCCGGTAGAGGTAGTTCAAGTACTAGATATACCTTTATGCCTCCAATACCGATTAGTCAATCTTTTGAGGAAGAAATAGGTGCAGGTGCTCATGATATGAATTATACAGAAGCTCGGGAAAATTATGGTATAGAAGAAAAAAATGAATTATATAAGGTTAATTTAGATGAAGATGATGAAAATACTGGTGAGACACCCGTAGTAGAAAATATTAATGTTAGATCTGAATCGGTTATCTTCCTCCCCGTCCTCCCCGTGCCCCAAGAGCTCTTAGAAGAACTAGTATTGCATGGAATTTTTTTACGAAAATAGAAAGAGAAATTAAGATGCAATGCAATATTTCTGAAGTTATATATGAGCATAAAAGAGGAGGCAATCAAGGAGGTACGGGTTCGTTGATGAGACATATAAGAGAAAATCACACAAGAGAGTTACTTGTTGCGTAAGGTGGTGAGGCTATTGGTGGGCCAACACTAACCAGATTGAACCCAACAACCGGTCAATTAATTAAAAATTATAATAAAATGAAGGATCGGGAAGAAATAAAAAAAATGATAGTTGTGGGTTGTTTGCCTTTCACTTTTGCTTCTTTGGATGCTTTTATTCATTATATTCAAGAAATTTACAATCCTATGTTTAATGGTATTACTAGAAGTATTTGCCAGATCGATATTTTTAGACTTTATCACAATAAGTTTATTATTTATCTAAATTATTAAAAAATATTCAATGTAGAATATCTCTAACTTCTGATCTTGGTCATGGTATTAATAAAAATGATTATTTAACCATGACTTGTCATTGAACAGATAATAATTTTGTTATGCAAAAAGGTATTCTAGTTTTTTTGTAAGATGAAGATCGTAGACATACTGGAAATTTTATTTCTGAATCTATTACTAAAGTTGTGGAATATTATGGTATTGAAATAAATATTTTATATATTACTTTTGATTATGCATCTAACAAAAAGACTGCAATTGACAAGTTAAAAGCTTACCTTTCTCTGCCACTACCTGAAGTACTTCATGTTAAGTGTGCTTGTCATATATATAATTTAATTGTAAAAAATGGTCTTCAATTTTTTTAGATTTATATTGAAAAGTTCTGTCTTGCTATTGGCTTTATTCAAGGAAATAATCAAAGAAAAAGTGTGAGAGAATTTAAAGTTAAATGTGAACAAAATGGACTTAGACCGATATTAATGCCTGAAGAATGTGACACTAGATGGAATGCTACTTATACTTATTTAAAAACTTGTATTGATTATAAAGTTCCTATTACAATGAATTTTAATTAATATTCTTGTTCTTTTCCTGAGTGTATGCTACATGATTCTGATTGGGCTGCAATCGATGATCTTGTTAAAAAAAACTTTATATAGCTATGGTTGAATTCTTCGGTGCTTATTGTACTATTTTTTGTAATATTTTAGCTTATTTAGTCGACATTTCTTTTTTTCTTAAAGAATATAGGAATAGATAAGGTTACAAAGAAGCAGTTAGTGCTATGTTTGTTAAATTTAAAAAATATTTTTATCCCATTCTCCCAATTTACATGGTTGATGCTATACTAAATCCATTTATGAAATATAATACTATGTGCGACTTTAGTTCTATTATTTATACTTCCTTAGCGATAGAGCCTGAAGAAAAAACAGATTTATTTATGGCTATGATTGATGCGAACATTTACATAAAAGCATTATATAATTATTATGCCGATTAACTTGATGTAGTTGTACCGATAAATATAACTCCAACTGTCTCTCCTTAAGCTCCCAAGGATCCATCATCTTTTAAAAGGTCGGCACATAGTGGTTTTCTTGATTACTTTTATGATTTAAATGTTTGGGACGGGATTGCGACTTCAACAGACACAACAACTTCTCGGAAAGAACTTAAGTATTATCTTCAACAGCCGATAGAGGATCGTAGAACAAGGATCAACACATTGGATTGGTGGAAGAATAATGAAAGACAATATCCTGTGCTTTCAAGATTAGCTAAAGATATATTAAATATTCCAATGTTAACCGTTGCATCGGAGAGCTCTTTTAGTCTGGGACAACAATAGCTTGGACACAACCGACACTTATTGGGAAGCAATGCTAGGAATAGTTCTAGTTTGCCTTAGAGATTGGATTAGAGTGGAACGAAGAAATCAAGAAATAGAAGTGGAGCTGAAACACGAACAGAATCTTGAAGAAATTATGACTTCAAGAGAGAACTCAGCACAATCAAGTCCAATGCATGATTTTGTCCCTATTGATTTTGACTATCCTATGGCAGTTCCCATTAATATTAACATGCACAAGTCAGAAAAAATTATGCAAAATTTATAGATTTTTTATTCATATAAATTATAAGTTTTGGATCATTTTGCAATCAATAAAATACAACATTCATTCACTCCTTACTTTGTGATTTTTTCATTTAAATTTAATTTCTAGTTTGAATTAAATACTTTTAATATATTACTATCAAACTTTACACTAAGTAATAAACATAACTGTAATGCCTCGAATCTGGTACCCAAAAAGCTACACGATGCTCATGACCTTGAATGACCACAAGCTAATCTATGACTGATATCTGTAACTGAGCACTGCATAATATACTGTACAAATGCCAAAAAAGGCTGAAAGGCCATAAGGTTCAAATATCTAATAAAATATAACATCTGGAAATATGGTATATCAATACAAAAATAAAACTGAAATAAATGTCTGAACATGCTATAGTCTGGAAGCCTCTAAATTGTCTAAAAACTGTGGAGTTGATGGGACATATTCCCAACTAAATCCGGACTACTAAAAAAATAAAGTAATAAAATAATCATGCTATCCTCGAATGATGAGGACTCACTGCTAATCTGGATGTTGAAGGTCTGATCTACTATGGATGCTATGGAGCTCGTGCTTCTAAACCTATGGTATAGAAAAACCATAACACAAATACATCAAACAATTGAATGTATTGGTATGCAAGTGAGGTAGGCTGAAAGCAAGGGGTTTATATGCATGAATAATACTAACTGACTGAATAACATGAGCATGAGAACACATGCATGAATACATGAACTATAACTGAGATCAAGACATTACTGAATCTGAATACTGATAACATAAGTTTCATATTACTGATATACTATTAGCTGAATGACTATGTCTGACAGTCCTATTGCTGATGAAACTAGCTGAGTTCCGTACTGAACTGGGTGACTGTATCTAACAGTTCTAAATTCTGTAGAACTATGTGAGATCTATTACTGAGACTGAGACTGTAACTGTGGAAAGTAGTCATCTAACCGATATGCCCCAAGTAAGATAATATAATTGATTTGGGGTCCAATCTATAACCCCAATTAGAAGGGTATCAATACCGCACCACTGGTAAGGACAAGCTGTGCGTAATTCTTCATCTAATAGGTACTTTAAGAAGAATGGTAGGACCCTCATCTAACAGGTCAAGTCACCTCATAAACCCTCATATAACAGGTTAGATGTCTCAACCTATGCTGGCTATGTAGTTATGGAGCATAAGGATTGCTTCTAGGAATCACACCCTCAACTTGCAGGTGAGTTCTCATCCTTGGGCTCACTTGATGTTGAATTCTACCCCCATCTGATTAGACACTAAATTAAATATATTGAACTAATTAGACTGAGTTCACTGAGTTCCATTGACTAATGGAATATTACTGAGATCTGATAATTGACTGAGATTACTGAGTTTTCTTGAGTCATGAAACTTACTGAATTCTACTAAACATGGCTCGACTGAGAGTATCTTTAAAACTGACAATGGATCTAGGCACACAGCTAAATTATCGAGTATAAATACCCCCAGGACTCAATAGCATAAAAGTAATTCATGGCACAATTTCAAAAACACAATAATGGCTATACATATATCCATAATTCATTGACTAAGACATTTCATCAAACACTTGACATGCATTAACTTTTACATGAATGAGGATTTCATACTATCATACTATAATGGCATTTTTTCCTCCACATAGGCATTTAATCAAACACATGGGGAGCATACTTTTGTTAAACCATCATTAATGCATCTAATTATCATGGTTACATAATTAAATTTGCAATTTGAAGGTTTTATCATGAGTATTATGCAAATCATCACATACTAGGATCAATCATTGGAACATATAATTTAAAAAATGAATCAAAATCCCACAACAACATGGACATGAATTTTAATTCAACCAAATCATAAACATTCATAAATACAAAAATCTTTAATTTTAAAAAGAGATTCTTGAGCTCCATGGGTGAAAGGGACTCATGAATCAACACTTAACATACCTGGGTGGATGATTTCTTGAAGATTGGTGGAGGAAACTGTAATACCCCGCATGTTTATAAGCTAGGAAGTGAATAAGTATTCCTACGTATGAAACCTCCTATCCTATGATTCATACTTGAGTACATGACTTACAATGAATATCTTAGCGATAGAATAGCTTATAATGCTTTAAGCATGTTCATATGAGTCACTTAAGGTAATACAAGCTAAGAGTTTTTGAATCCATCAAGTTTTAGTGTTTGATTTTGTAAGGGTCATCTTTGAATGAGAATAACTAGATGTTAATGTGGTATTTTGGATGATTTATACCCACCAAATTGTATAAAATTGAATTAGCTTCTCAACGATACCAATTTCACCTTAATCCAATACCCGAGCGAAAAGTTATACCCATTTTTGTGAGAGACAGTAAGGATAGGCGATTGATTAGGCGCCGCCCAACCAAACATAGGCGATTGGTTAGACCAGCCCAACCTAGCTAAGGAAATCACTTGGGCGCCACCTAAGTCAGTTCCAGGTGCCAAAAACACTCCGTTTTGAGTTATTTTAAGGGTAATTAAGTCTTTTAACACTCCTTACACGTCCCTAAACTTAACCCTACAAAATATATAGCTTCTAAACATATTACAACCCTATTATCATGTCAAAACTCATCATCCAAGAGCACTAAAAGAGAAAAACAACTATGGTTGCGTAACTAAGCTTGAAGATCCGATTTCAAGGAAATTCCTCCATCAATCATCAAGAATCTTTCTTCTAAGGTATGCGTAATTTGATTTATGGACTCCTTTAATCCATGAACCTCAAGAACCATCTTCTAAATTTTGTATTATGATGTTTATGTTGTTGGTGGTTGATGTTCATGTGGTTGGAGTTTGATAATGCCTAATATGGGATCTTTGTGTGTTTATTGTGAGGATATGGTGGTATTTAACGTATAAATATGTGAAATTAGTGGTTGAATATTTATAATCTTGATGAATCCACCTATACCTAAGATATGCATATAAGGTGTTTGTAAAATTACCTAAGGGAATAGAAATTATGCTTTTATGACATAATAAGTCCTAAATGACTATTCCATGTTCTAAGTTTATGTTCAACGTGATCCCCATGCTATTGTATTGAATTGAAGAAGTTGTATGAGATGCTCATGATATTGTTGCGATATGTAATGACCATGTTATGAAAGCCTTGCAAGTATATACATGTTGTGTGCATTCCCAATCATGTGAGAGTTTGTTGAGAATCATTCTTATTATGAAAGCCTTACTTATGATATTGTGAATTGTGGACTCAAATCTTGTGATCAAGTTATGTCATGTGTGTCAGTTTTCTTCTATCGAGTCTTGGGGGTACTTGTACCCAAACACTATAGCTGTGTGCCTAGAGCCATATCATATTTTACGTTATTCAAACTCAAGCTATGATTTTGTAGACTTCAGTCAGTCATGTGACTCAGGAAAATCTCATGATCTTAGTCAGTTGTCAGATATTAGTAACATTTCGCCAGTCAACGGAATTTAGTAAGATTAAGCCATGTACAGTCAGTTATTCATGTCCAGTCCCTCCAGATAGGAGTAGAGGTTAGCACCGAGTGAACCCAATGATGGAAACACACCCGCCAGTTCAGGGTGTGATTCTTAGTAGTCATCTTTGTGTTACAGAACTACATAGCTAGTGTAGGTTGAGACATATTAACCCATGAGATTAGGGTTAATGAGGTGGCTTGACCCATCAGTTTAGGGTTCTCACCATTCCCATTGAGTACCCACCAGATAAGGGTCACTCACAGGCTGTCCTTACTCATGGCACGGTATTGACACCACTCCAGTTGGGGCAGAGATTGGGCCCTAGCTTCACCATAACGGCATACATAGGTCATGTCGGTTAAATGCTACTTCCCACAGTTTTAGTATGATTCTCGATAAAAAAACTCAGGGGGTTCTTCAAATTTTAGTATATACAGGACTGTCAGATACAATCGTCCATGTTATCAGTTTCAGTATCAGTCATGATAGTTATCAGTAAACCATGTATTAGCTTATAGTTCATGCTATCACGTATTCACGGTCTCAGTTTCTATATATGTGTGTTTGCACTCCCACATTCATATTAGTCAGTCAGTGTTGTTCATGCATGAAACCCTTTATGTTTAGCCTACTTTCTCGTATACTCAGTACTCTAGTTGCACTGACGTATTTGTGCTATGGTGCTTTCTTTTCATGTTATACCATAAGTTTTGAGACAAGAGCTCCAGCCCAGCAGTGGTGGTAGTATTCCAGTCGCAGAGACACAGTGAGTCCTTATTGATTTGAGGACAATATAATTTGATACATTTATTTATTTCTTTAGTTCAGTTTTATGGAGTTAGTTGGAGACATGTTACTTTAACTCCTTATTCAGATAGTTTGGAGACTTTCAGATTTACGTTTAGAGTTAGCTTTAAGATTGAGTTATTTTGGGTATTTCCACCCACATGATTTTATTTAGTTGAACCTTATGGCCTTACAGTTCTATGTATTTGACATTATTATATTATGATTTGTAGTATACAGTATAGATATCAGTCATGGGTTAGCTTGTGGTCCCTCAGGGTTATGAGCACCGTGTAGCATTCCGGTTCAGTGAATCGAGGTGTTACAAACTTGGTATTAGAGCCTAAGGTTCAATAGAGTCCTAGTAAGTCTGAAAGCCGCATCTAGTAGAGTCTTGTACATAGGTGTATTGCACGCCACATTTATGTGCGGGAGGCTATGAGATATTTTAGGAACAGTCCCTTTTCTTCATTATTCATGTCATATTAGTGAGCATAATCACAAGTTAAACTCTCAGTCTAATCCATTTTTCTCTTATTCCAGACCATGGCCCCAAAGAGAAGAAACCAGCCAACTTCTCATCCCGAAGATCCTTTGGGTGAATATATTTCCCATGCGGAGTTTAGAGCTGCATTTACCACACCTCCTCAGTCTATGGCTGCACAGAATGAATAGCCACCGGTTATTCCAACCAATCTAGTGGCCAATCCCAAAGCAGCTAAGGTTTGGGACTTCACCCGAACCCTCTATCTTTCCATGGGTCTAAGTCTGATGAGGGCCCTTAAGAGTTCATTGACCAAGTCCAGAAGGTCATTGACATCATGGGTGTTGCTTCTATTGAGAGTGCTGAGTTAGTTGCCTACCAGTTATAGGATGTTGCTCATGATTGGTACAAACAGTGGAAGTCTAAGAGGCTAGATGATACAGGCCCTATCGAGTGGGAGGAATTTATCATGGCCTTCTTAGATAGATTCTTTCCCCAAGAGCTAAGGTAAGACAAAGTTCTTAAGTTCATCAACCTCGGGCGGGGGAATATGATGATTAGACAGTATTCTCTCAGATTTACTCATCTAGCCAGGTATGCTCCTCATGTGGTTGCAGACAATAGAGCTAAGATGAGCAAGTTCGTGTCAGGGGTTAATGATAGCGTGGTAAATGAGTGTAGTTCTGTCATTCTGATTGGTGATATAACCTTAGCCAGACTCATGACCCATGCCCAGCAAGTAGAAGAGCAAAAGTTTAAGAAAAGGGAGAAGCAGAATAAGAGAGCAAGGTCAGGTAACTTCAACTTTGCTCACCCCAAGTCAAATAGAGGAAACCGTTCATAGTTTCGCTCCAAGTCAGCCGTTCCAGCTCCTTCCTCTTCCAGCGCTCCAGTGCCAAAGTTCAGAGACAACAATAGAGATAAAGCACAAGGCTCTAAATATTAGGGCAGTGTTAGTAGTGCTCAAATGAATCCGCTTTATCAAACTTGCGGCAAGAACCACAATGGTATTTGCAAAGCCGGTAGTGATATCTGTTTTGGTTGTGGAAAGCTAGGCCACAGTATTAGGGAGTGTCTGCAGTAAAGTCTTCAGGGTTAGAAAAATCATTCTAAAGCTCAGTCCATTCGCCCAAACCAGCAGGGTGCTATTTCCAGTGCTACTCGTGGGAAACGCCCAAATAGACTCTATGCTCTATAGTCCCGGTAGGATAAGGAAAATTCTCCTGATGTCGTTACTGGTACGTTATAGGTTTTCCATTTTCATGTTTATGCTTTGCTAGACCCAGGTGCATCTTTATCTTTTGTTACTCCATACATAGCAGGCGATTTCAGAATTAGTCCCGAAGTCCTAGCAGAGCCCTTCTTAGTCTCTACCCCAGGGGGTAAAACCATCATAGCCCGGCGGGTATACAGGAACTGCCCGATTATGATATCTAAGAAACACATGTTAGCAGGTTTAGTAGAGTTATAGATGACTAATTTTGATGTCATTCTCGGCATGGATTGACTTCATTTCTGCTATGCTATAGTCGACTGCAGAAATAGGATAGTTTAGTTTCGATTCCTGAATAAGCCCATCCTAGAGTGGAAGGGTAGCATTTCAGCGTTTAGGGGTCAACTTGTTTCCTACCTTCGGGCAAGGAAAATAATTTCTAAGGGGTGTGTGTATCATCTCCTGCATGTTAAAGATTCCAGTTCTGAACCTCCCAGCCTTGAAACAGTCCCTATTGTTAATAACTACTCTGATGTCTTTCCCGAAGATCTTCCAAGCATTTCTCTCGAAAGGGAAATAGACTTTGGCATAGACCTTTTTCTGGATACTCAACCTATTTCTATTACGGTATACATAATGGCACCAGCAGAACTCAAGGAACTAAAAGATCAGTTGAAAGATCTCTTAGATAAGGGATTCATCAGACCCAACGTTTCCCTATGAGGTGCGCCAGTATTATTCGTACTCAAGAAAGATAGTTCTCTCAGGATGTGTATTGATTACCGTCAACTCAACAAGGTCACTTTCAAGAATAGATATCCTCTTCCCAGGATTGATGATCTATTCGACCAACTTCAGGGTGCCATTTACTTCTCCAAGATAGACCTCAGATTAGGCTATCATCAGCTCAGAGTTAGAGAATGTGACATTCTGAAGACAGCTTTCCATACTCGGTATGGTCACTTCAAATTTTTAGTCATATCCTTTGGTCTTACCAATGCCTCTGCAGATTTTATGGATTTGATGAATCGTGTGTTCAAGCAGTACTTGGACATGTTTGTCATAGTCTTTATAGATGATATTCTGGTCTATTCTCGCACAGAGCGTGATCATGCAGACCATCTTAGGATTGTTCTTCAGACTTTCAGGGATCACCAGTCATTCGCTAAGTTCAGCAAGTGCAAATTTTGGCTAAGATCAGTAGCATTCCTTGGCCATATTGTTTCCGGTGATGGCATTAGAGTAGATCCTGTAAGAAACTGGCCCAGACCCATATCTCCATTAGATATTAGGAGTTTCCTGTGTTTGGCTGTCTATTACAGACGGTTTGTTGAGGGATTTTCTTCTATTGCATCTCCCATGTCCAGATTGACTCAGAAGAAGATTAAGTTTTAGTGGTCATAATCATACGAGAAGAGCTTCCAAGAGTTGAAGACTCGACTCACCTTTGCTCTAGTTCTATCTATTCCAGATGGTTTAGACGATTTTGTAGTCTATTGTGATGCATCCACAGTGGGTTTAGGTTGTGTCTTCATGCAGCATGGTAAGGTCATAGCCTACGCCTCCAGACAGTTAAAGCCACATGAGAAGAATTATCCTACTCATGATCTTAAGTTAGCAGCGGTAGTTGTTGCCTTGAATATTTGGATCCATTATCTCTATGGAGTTAATGTAGATGTCTTCACAGACCATAAAAGCTTCCAGTATGTCTTTTCCCAGAAAGATCTCAATCTTTTCCAGCGAAGGTGGTTAGAGCGCTTGAAGGATTACGGCAAGGGTGTTCTTTATCATATGGGAAAGGCCAATGTTGTGGCCGATGCTGTCAGTCAATTCTCTATGGGTAGTATTTCTCACATTGAGGATAGTAAGAAAAAGATGTCTCAGGAGATCCATCAGCTTCCCGGACTAGGCGTTTGCTTAGTCGATTCTTCAGAGGGTGGTGTAAGTGTTCATAGTAGTTCAGAGTCATCTCTAGTTTTCGAGGTGAAAGAGAAACAAGACAGGGATCCTAGCCTAGTCAATCTTAAAAAGTCAGTTCAAAATCAGAAAGTCGAGGTTTTCTCCCAAGGGGGAGATGGTGTTCTTCGTTGTCAGGGTCGTCTATGTGTTCCAGGTGTAGATAAATTAAGGCAGCGAACTCTTGTAGAATCGCATGGTGCACGATACTCTATTCATCCAGGGGATACTAAGATGTACCGCGACATATGGGAGATCTATTGGTAGAGTGGGATGAAGAGAGATGTTGCAGAGTTTGTGTCTAAGTGCTCTACATGTCAGCAGGTTAAGATAGAGCATCAAAAACCTAGTGGTTCCATGCAAGAGTTCACTATTCCTACTTGGAAGTGGAAAGAAGTTAACATGGACTTCATGACGGGTTCGCCTAGAACTCGTCATCAGCATAATTCAGCCTGGGTCATTATAAATAGAATGGCCAAGTCATCTCATTTCCTTCCTGTTCGTACTTCTTATTCCGCTGAGGATTATGCCAAACTCTATATCACGGAGTTAGTTAGGTTACACGATATTCCACTATCTATCATCTCAGACAGAGGTACCCAGTTCACTTCTTACTTTTCAAAAGCATTCCAAAAGGGTCTCAGTACCCAAGTCCATATCAGCACAATATTTCATCCTCAGATAGATGGTCAAGTAGAAAGGACCATTTAGAATCTTGAAGATATGCTAAGGGCGTGTGCAATTAACTTCAAGGGAAGTTGGGACGACCACTTGCCTTTGATTGAGTTTGCATGCAACAATAGCTATCATTCTAGTATTCAGATGGATCCATTCGAAGCTCTCTATAGTAGGAGATATAGATCTCCGATTGGTTGGTTCGAAGTTAGTGAGGCCTCAATCATAGGTCCTGACTTAGTATTCGACACCTTAGAGAAAGTTTAGTTGATCAGAGAGAGACTCCGGGCTGATCAGAGCCGACAGAAGTCCTATGCAGATGTTCGTAGAAAGGATCTCAAGTTTCAGGTCAATGGCTATGTCTATCTTAAGATCTCTCCCATGAAGGGAGCGAAGAGGTTTGGCAAGAAAGGGAAACTCAGTCCCCAATATGTCGGTCCCTTCAGAATTCTTTATCGCTTCGGCAAGGTAGCTTATGAGCTTGAGTTTCCTTCAGATCGAGCCTCAGTCCATCCAGTCTTCCATGTCTCTTTACTAAAGAAGTGCATAGGTGACCCAGCAGTTGTTGTCCCTATTCATAGTATCGACATTCAGAACAGCCTCTCTTATGAAGAAATTCCATTTGAAATCTTAGATTATCAGACTCGTAGATTGAGGAACAAAGAAGTCCCTCTAGTCAAGGTTCTTTAGCAAAATCTATCGAAGAAAAAGCAGATATGCGTAACAAGTATCCTCACCTCTTCCCCACCAATTCAGATTAAGCTCAAGGTAACAGTTCTCTTTAAGCACATTTAGTTTCACGTTTATGTTTCCAGTATAAACTTGGTACCTATTAATCATTTCATACTCAGTCATGCATTAATGTGTCAGTTGTCCGTGCATCAGATATGCACGAGTTTAGTATATTTAGCATGTCAGTCATGAGATCAAGTTTCAGTTCTTCATGTTCATTTTAGGTTCTATTGTCTTGTATCCATTCTCAGTAAATTCTCATTTGAGGATGAATGTTCCCAACGGGTAGATATTGTAATACCCCTCATGTTTCTAAGCTAGGAAGAGAATAAGTATTCCTACATATGAAATCTCCTATCCTATTATTCATACTTGAGTATATGACTTACAATGAATATCCTAGTGATAGGATAGCTTATGATGCATTAAGAATGTTCATATGAGTCACTTAAGGTAATACAAGCTAAGAGTTTTTGAATACATCAAGTTTTAGTGTTCGATTTTGCAAGGGTCATCTTTGAATAAGTATAAATCTATGTTAATTTGGTATCTGGATGATTTATACCCACCAAATTGTAGAGAATCGAATTAGCTTTCGAACGATACCAATTTCATCTTAATCCAATACCCGAGCAAAAGGTTATATCCATTTTCGTGAGAGACAGTAAGGATAGGCGATTGGTTATGCGCCGCCCAGCCTAGCTTAGGCAATCACTTGGGCCCCGCCTAAGTCAGTTCCTGGTGCCAAAAACACTCCGTTTTGAGTTATTTTATAGGTAATTAAGTCTTTTAACACTCCTTACACGTCCCTAAACTTAACCCTACAAAATGTATAGCTTCTAAACATATTACAACCCTATTATTGTCTCAAAGCTCATCATCCAAGAGCACTAAAATATAACAACAGCTAGGGTTGCATAACTAAGCTTGAAGATCTGATTTCAAGGAAATTCCTTCGTCAATCATCAAGAATCTTCCTTCTAAGGTATGCGAGAGTTGAGTCATGGACTCCTTTCGTCCATGAAGATCAATAACCATCTTCTAAATTTTGTATTATGATGTTTATATTGTTGGTGATTGATGTTCATGTGGTTGGATTTTCATGATGCCTAAGAAGGGATCTTTGTATGTTTATTGTAAGGATATGGTGGTATTTAACATATAAATATGTGAAATTGGTCGTTGAATATTTGTAATCTTGATGAATCTACCTATTCCTAAGATGTGCATGTAAGGTGTTTGTGCAAAACACCTAAGGGAATAGAAATCATGCTTTTATGACATAATAAGTCCTAAATAACTATTCCATGTACTAAGTTTATGTTCAACGTAATCCCCATGCTATTGTCTTGAATTGAAGAAGTTGTATGACATGCTCATGATATTGTTGTGATATAGAATAACCATGTTATTAAAGTCATGCAAGTATATACGTGTTGTGTGCATTACCGATCATGTGATAGTTTGTTGAGAATCATTCTTATTATGAAAGCCTTACTTATGATATTGTGAATTATGGACTCAAATCTTGTGATCAAGTCATGTCATGTGTGTCAGTTTCCTCCTATCGAGTCCTGGGGGTACTTGTACCCTAATACTATAGTTGTATGCCAAGAGCCATGTCATGTTTCACGATATCTGAACTCAATCTATGATTCCATAGATTTCAGTCAATCATGTGACTCAGGAAAACCTCATGATCTTAGTCAGTGGTCAGATATCAGTAACATTCTGCCAGTCAACGAAATTCAGTAAGATTAAGTCATGCACAGTTAGTTATTCATGTCCAGTCCCTCACGATGGGAGTAGAGGTTAGCACTGAGTAAACCCAAGGATGGGAACTCACCCGCCAGTTCAGGGTGTGATTCTTAGTAGTCATTCTTGTGTTCCAGAACTAAGTAGGCAGTGTAGGTTGAGATATCTTATCCCATATGATTAGGGTTGATGAGGTGGCTTTAACCGTCAGTTTAGGGTTCCCACCATTCTTATTGAGTACCCGCCAAATAAGGGTCACTCACAGGTTGTCCTTACCCGTGGCACAGTATTGACACCCTTCCAATTGAGGCAGAGATCGGACCCCAGCTTAGCCATAACGGCATACATGGGGCATGTCGATTAAACACTACTTCCTACAGTTTCAGTATCAGTCTCGATAAAAGAACTAAGGTCGTTCTTCAGATTTCAGTATATATAGGATTGTCAAATATAGTCATCCATGTTATCAATTTTAGTATCAGTCATGACATTTATCAGTAAACCATGTATTAGCTTACAGGTCATGCTATCACGTATTCACAGTCCCAGTTTTTATATATGTGTGTTTGCACTCCCACATTCATATTAGTCTATCAGTGTTGTTCATGCATGAAACGCTTTATGTTCAGCCAACCTTCCTCGTATACTCAGTACTCCAGTAGTACTGACTCATTTATGCTATGGTTCTTTCTTTTCATGTTACACCATAGGTTCCGAGACACGAGCTCCAGCCCAGCAGTAGCGGTAGCATTCCAGTCGCAGAGACACAGTGAGTCCTCATTGATTCGAGGACAATAGATTTGATATATTTATTTATTTCTTCAGTTCTATTTTACGGAGTTAGTTGGAGACATGTTCCTTCAACTCCTTATTCAGATAGTTTAGAGGGTTTCAGATTTACGTTCAGACTTAGCTTTCAGATTGAGTTGTTTTGGGTATTTCCACGCACATGATTTTATTTTCAGTTGAACCTTATGGCCTTATAGTTCTATGTATTCCACATTATTATATCCTAATTTGCAGTATACAGGTACAGATATCAGTCATGGGGTTACCATGTGGTCCCTCGGGGTCATGAGCCCCGTGTAGCATTCCAGTTCAGCGAATCAGGGTGTTACAGAAACCTTGAATTCTTGACTTGGCATTAGACACCTAGGGTTTCTTATTCTTGGGGTTTGATCTTTGAGAGAAACCCTAATTTGGTGTTGTGGATGAATAATAGAGTTATGAGCTCTGGTCTGGTATAATTAGGGATTAAAATTGGTGGAAAAGACCTAAATACCCTTTTAAAAATGGCTTAAAATTGCTGATCGTAAGTGGCAATGGTTTGGGCGACAGTCCGTGACTGGCTCGATGGTCCGTCACTAGCTCAACGGTCTCTTGGTCCATCCCATAATACTTGGCCAGAACCTAAACTTCCTTCCTCGTCTATGATGATTTGGACGACGGTCCGTCGGTCCTGACCATCGTACTTGGCCAGAAGATGGGTTTCCTATCTCAGTCATGATGCCTTGGGCGACAGTTCGTCGCTAGCTCGACGGTCCGTTGGCCTGACCATCACTTTTGGGCAGTTCTGATAGTTCTCCGTAAAACATCCTTAACTTTTTACTTCGATACCAGATTTGGAAGAAATTGATATCATTGGAAAGCTAATTCAATTTCCCACATGATAAAAAGTTGAAATTGGGGAAATTATATCTGATTTAAACATTAATCATTTAGAAAATCATCATGAACTCTTCTAGAGACTAGATTTAACTTAAAGAAAGTTTGGGGTATTACAATAACAAACATATATACACAAGTGGTATTTAAAGTAGTATATTCTTCATATATGTGTGTATATTTTCTATGGACTCTAAAGTAGTATACATTTCTATATGTTTTCTAAAGTAGTATATATATATATATACATATATATATATACATATATATATATATATATACATATATATATATATACTGTATATATATATATACTGTATATATTTTGTATGGATATTGTTTCAAGTGGTATTTTAAGTAGTATATAGCTACAATATCAACAACAACAACAAACTAGTGTATTCCCACAAAATGGAGTCTGGGGAGGGTTGAATGTACGCAGTCCATACCGCTACCTCCAAAGAAGTAGAGAGGTTGTTTTGGATAGACCCCTAGCTCAAGATAAAGCATAGTAAACCAGGCCGTAATGAAACATGAAACAAAACTGATCCTCCTTGTTTACTACTTCCCTCTCCTTTAATTCTTCAATGTAAATTTTTTTTGGACCAAACAAACACAGATAACCCTAAAAATTTATTGGATCCAACTTGCCTCTAACTTACTAAAAAGGTTCAAACTTTATTCCTATAAATTATGAAGAGAAAGAACTAGAAGCCTGAAGTTAAAGATAATAATAATAATTTAAAAAGAGCACATGACTATAAGAAAATTGAAATCCAGAAAATAAAAATTCAATTTAGGCACCATTTTACTCACAAAACTGAAATCAAATGCAGAGGCTACAGAAAACAATTACAGGATTCAAGCAACAAAAATTGCACATATTCCCAGTTCAAAAAGCATTGCAGTCAAGCATATGTCTTTGGCAAGACTTATCAATAACAAGAACAAGAAACTTCCCTAAAAATTAATCTACGAGCATAAAAGAAGAACCTGGATTTTTGATTGAACAAAAATAAGAAACAACAATTCCAAAAAGAGAGAAATTGTATAGGGTCCAGAAAGGTTCTTCTTTGGTGTTGGGTGAAAATTGAAATGTAATTCTTATTCTCTCTCTAAGATTTTTTTAGTACTTCTCTCTCATCTCTATACCTTTCCTTTTCCCTCAACAAATGCTCTATTGCGATATAACATCAATTTAACTAAATAAAATACATCTCAAAATGTCGATCAAAGTAGATATCATTTGACTCTCAAAAAGAAAATTGCGATAGTAGATCGTATTCTTAATAATCTTCCACCACATATTAAAATAATAGATTGGAAATACTAGATTAAATTCCTACAAATGAGGATATTTGTGGTTTGAATTTAGCGACTTAAGTGAGGATCACCGTCGGCGCGGTGTTTGAAGAGGTAACACTCTATTTGGAAATCACAGTTCTTAGTATCAAGGTGAACTTTAGCAGCTAACATCATCTATATGTCTACCTCTCTCGTCGCCAGTGTTTTTGGTTGTTGCTTAGTTGCCTCCATTGTTGAGCTCTATTACTACTCTCCCTTTGCTTTGGTTGTCATATATTCTTCATATATGTCTATATATTTTCTATAGAATAAATACTATATATTTAATGTGTATATATTTCTAAAGTAGTATAATATGTAATGTATATATGTTATATGTGTATATGTTTTTTATAGACTCTAAAGTAGTATATATTTAACGTATACATGTCTATATGTTTTCTAAAGTAGTATATATATAGTGTATATATGTTGTATGTATATTTTTTAAAGTAGTATTTTAAGTAGTAAATATATTATACTGTACATATATATGTGTCTATATTTTCTATAGACTCTAAACTAGTATATATTTAAAGTATACGTGTGTATATATTTTCTAAAGTAGTATATATTTAGTGTATAAATGTTGTATTATTATTGTTTAACGTATTTAAAATATGTATAGGTGGGTATATATAGTGTATATTGGAAAAAAATATTTAATTTCAAGTTTTTTTTTAAGTTTTGACTAGTCAAAATCCGACCAAGGCTAAGTGAGCCGGTCCCAGTTTATTTCACACATTTTTACTATTTGGGTTCGGACCGAACCGAACCGTTAAGATTGACCCGGTATCGAACCAGCCCAGAACCCCGTAATTGGACGTGGGCTGATTTCGGGTTGAACTAGACCGGCCCATTTAACAGGACTGGGATGAACCAAAAATTCTACCCCTGTTCATTCATCCCGACCACACATTTCTTTCTAGCTTCAATACCCTTCTATTTAACAGTTAGTCAAATTTAGAGTATACCAGTTATGTCCAAATACACTTAGAAAAACTGAACTTTCATTTAAATATATAAGGAGATTAAACAGAACAACCTCAGATCCTTCAAGATTAATTCTCACAGCTGAATTTCATAGTTGATACAAGGTAAACTACTAAAACAATTAGATAAGTGAAAGCAGAGTGAACTTTGTTAAATAACTATTATTGAACTTTATTCTATTTTTTACTGTTTATTTACAATGTTTGATGGTGTATGTGAAGTGTAAAAGTCTATTGTTGGATTGAACGATCCTACTGTACTTAAGGTACATAAGGATATCTCAAAATTTCTCTGCCACCAACGTCCTGCCCATTTAATAGAGAATTGTCCGAGCAAAAATAAGTATTATGTAATTGGAGCCTCATCTCTTTTCACGAAAAGTGAGTTAATATTATTTGTCTCTCCAATAAATAACGAGATATTACTCCATTTACAAACTTAATACACTTATATAACTTACTAGTTATCTATGCATATGAATAATTTTCAAAGGCAGTAAACAAACTTTAAGGTTTGAATAATTTTTGGTCAAAAAGATATATATAATTCAAGATTCCAACGACACAATCCAAAATGGTGAACTAGAAACGTAAGATAAGATTCTCTCTCTAAAAATTCTCTCTCTTGATGGTTACAACTAAGTACTTCCCACTATTTTCAGCTTCTACTATGGCTTCTCAGCTGCCGGTGAAGCTTTGCCGACCACCGAACAATTCCATACATAACCGACACATCTGTATCCGATCTCCGTAGAAAATACCACTCACATATTTACCATATCTCCTTCATCATGTACACCAGTCGGATGGTTAGCCAACTAGGATTTCAGAAGAACAGTTTTGATGGACTCAGGCGATCATTAATCAAGCCCTATTAGAAAATCATGGCAAGTTGGGGGAGGTGATGCAGAAACGAAATTCACTGACTTCAACAACCAATCCAGTACAAGTTAAATCGGAATTAGTGTCAACTGCGATGGAGAATTTTGAGCTATTGTCAATTGAGAAAGTGTATTCTATTCTAACATTTAACAATGAAGGTAAGCTTTCTACTTCTGCTTCGCAACAATCTAGTGAAAACATAGACAAGGTGAATCCTCCAATTCTTATCAAGAAGGATTTTGATGTGGATCCTTCGATACCCATGCCGGGGACTAAAGTCCTTTATTGGTAGGGGCCCAAGTAATTTTGCTTTTTAGCTCAAGCCTATTCATCGACATAATCCCTCTAATCCCAGGGTTACTCATTCTTCAACCATGAAATTGAGAGCACAAGAGGCTATGAAAGCTGAATTTATTCAAATCGAGCCTCTAAAAATAACAACCAAGCAAGGTTTACCAACAGTTGTATTTAGAGCTGAAGATTACAAAATAAAATTAGCACAGAGATGCAGGTTTACATTGATTGGGTAATTTCAAAATAGTATGCCCAAAATAGAGGTGATTAGAAGGCAATTTACTTTGCAAACGAAATTAAAAGGAAAAGTCAAACTTACTCACTTTAATTCCAGGAATCTTTACATTAACATGGATAATGAATATGATCATTCAACAATCTGGTCAAAAGGGAATATGTACATTCACGGTCAATTAATGAGAATTCAATTGTGGACCCCCACCTTTAACCCTAAAAGGAGAAACCCCTTTGGTCCCTGTATGCGTTTGCCTGCCTGAGCTCCCATGGCACTGTTATTATTTAGAAGTAGTGACACCACTTTTATCCCCTATTAGCAAGGTGTTGTTTCTTGATTTGGCTACTTATAAGAAAATAAGGGGTAGTGTGGCTAAGGTCACATTATAGATTGACCTCACCAAGCCAAGACCCCAACATGTTTGGATAGGATATGATACTAATAAATATGGAGAAGATAGATGGAAATCCATTATGTATGAAGATATTCCTGATTATTGATCTTATTACAAACATCAAGGGCATACTGCAAGCTCTTGTGTTATCAAAGAAAGAGATGAGGTTGCTAGACAAAAAAATGGTTCCAGTGTGGCTCCTTACGGGGGAAGTAAACATAATAAAATTCCTCAACCAATTCAAAAGGGGCAGATGTCACCTAAAAAAATGCAGCAGCAAATTGTAGATAGAGGCAAGACACCTATCAATGAGTGACAGAACCAAAAAAAGAGGAACAGGGACAACCAAAGAATGAACTTCAAACCCAGGTCTCCAAATAAGTATATAAGGGGTCAACTTGATAATGCTGCTCCAACTACATCTAATTCCTTTAATGCTCTTGAATAAGATCAAGGTGGAATTAAACATAACTGTTCTGACAGTACTGAGGAGGTTACCCAAGATATATCATAGGCCAATATGTCTGATACCAAAGAGAACGCTGGAGGCCATCACATGACTATGCCAATCATTACTAATTAGAAGAAACAGCTGAACTGTGCAACTGATATGGAGAATCTTGATATAGATATACAGCAGAGTCTGATGGGTCCAGAAATGGTCCAAGGTGTCTTGTATAACAAAGAAAGTGGTCCTCAAGAGATAGGAATTCTTCACTAGTTGCTCACCTCTAAAGATATGGATCATCATAGTGCTAGTCTAGTCAAGGAAAATTTTCATGACTATTCTCAGGAGCTAGAAGATGAGTACATAGTAATTCATTCATAAAATAAAATGGATGATAGCAAGTTGGATCACATGGGGGATGCTGAAGATAATTTGAATGATGTTTTTAATCTAGGGGATCAAGAACAGTATGCTATGGAGGTGACTCAACTTGCTAGCCAGCAAGGACATTCTCCCAAGGGATCTTTACTCAAAACCAAGAAGGGGATAAAACAAGTTATGTCTAGCAGAGCTGGACATACCACCAGGCCTTTTACCAGGTCTGATATTTATAAAACTGCTAAATGATTAGACATTTCATTTGGAATTCAAGATGTATCTTTATCCAAGGTGTCTTGGAGAGACTTCAGCAACTCATCATCATTTACCAACTATCTTTAATATCAATTCTAGAACCATTATCTAATAATATTCATCTTTATGAAGCTAAAAGAAAACTCAAGATGGAGTATGCTGTTAGCAATCCCAATGGAAAAATATGGGTTTTTTGGAATATAGATGTGTCTTATGACATCATTACCACTAATGAACAAAAACTCACTTGTTCAGTTTCTCATAGTGCTCTTGTCCAAACATACCTCATGACCTTTGTCTATGCTAAATGCAGAGAAACTCTAAGAAGGCCTTTGTGGAATAAATTGGTGTAATTTTCTTCTACTTAGTTACCTTGGTGCACTGTTGGTGACTATAATGTCATTTCAAAAGATGATGAAAAATTGGGTGGTATTTCTTATGACATAAGGAAGAGCTTTGAATTTCTGGGGGGCAATTGAAGCTTGTGGATTAACTGACCTTAGATTTGATGGTCCCAAATTAGCATGGTCTAATCTTAGAGGCATCCAGTTCAAAATTTGGAAAAGATTGGATAAAGCATTGGTATCTAATGCATGGTTGGAGAAAATGCCTTTGTCCACCATTACTCATCTGTCTTCTGTAGGTTCAGACCACTGTCCTTTACTTATGGAGTTACAGGATAAGGTGGACTCTCACATTAAATACTTTAAGTTTCTATACTACTAGGTGGATAACCCCACTTTTCTCAAAACAATGGAGAGATATTAGAAGAAGTCCTATACAGGTACACCAATGTAGAGATTTCAACAGAAGCTAAAGAGATTAACTTTAACTCTTAGTCATTGGTCTAAAGAAGAATTTGGTGACATACACATTAATGTGAAAATTTATGAAGAAAAGTTCAAGAAAGCTGAGGAAAAATTAATCTTACATAACTTAGATGGGAAAAGACAAGAGTTCCACATATTGCAGGTTGAATACATCAGACATCTCAAGGTTGAAGATGCTATCTTAAGGAAAACATCGCAATTACAATGGTTTAAATATGGAGATGCAAACTCTAGTTATTTTCATGCTCGTATCAGGGGAAGAAGAAGGAAAATATTTATACATAAAATAAAGAATGAGGTAAGGAAATGGATTCAAAGGGATGTTTCTATTGTTGATGCTGCATGTAAACATTTTCAGGGCATATTTATAGGAAAAGATGAATATGCTTAGGAAGAGATGTTATCTAATATTCCCAGAGTGATTTCGGATGAAAAAAATGAACAACTACAGACAATACCTATCATGGAAGAGTTGAAGGTTGTTGTTTTCTCAATGAATACTTAGTCAGCAGCTGGTCCTGAAGGTATGAATGGGAGATTTTTCTAGTCTTATTGGCATATCATAGGGGAGGATCCTCTGCAGGTGGTACTGGCCTTCTTCTGTGGTCACCCTATGCCCAAATATTTTTCCCATACATGTCTTATTCTACTCCCTAAAGTTACTCACCCCAATAAACTTTCTGAATATAGACCTATTAGCCTAAGTAGCTTCACCAACAAGGTTATTTCTAAACTCATTTATCTTAGAATTACTCCTATCCTTCCCTCTCTTACATTTAGAAATCAGTCTGGCTTTGTGAAAGAAAGAAATAAAACACAAAATATTATGCTTGCCCAGGAAATCATTAGTGGTATCAAGAAACCAGTGGTGGTAAGTAATGTAGTTATTAAAATTGACATGGCCAAGGGCTATGATAGAGTTTCTTGGTCCTAAACTTGCCTTGTTCTAAGGAGATTTGGTTTTGGTTAGAAAATTATTGACCTCATATGGAGAACTCTATCAAATAACTGGTACTTAATGCTTGTAAATGGTACTAGACATGGTGCCTTTCAATCTACTAGAGGACTAAAGCAAGGTGATCCCCTTTCTCCTGCTCTGTTCATTGTTGGAGCTGAAGTTTTGTCAAGAGCTCTGAACAGTTTACATCAGCATCCCCAATAATATGGTTTTCATATGGCATGGCAAGGCCCTTAAATTAACCATCTCAGTTTTGCTGATGATATAATCATTTTCACAACTGGAAGGAGGCAAACTTTAAGATTGTTAATAAACACTCTGGTGTTTTATGAAGAGGTATCTGGCAAACTAATCAACAAGGATAAAAATCATTTTTTTCTACCAAATCAAGAATTTTCTTCTACAATCTCAAGTGTTAAAGATAAAACTGGCTTCCAGTAGAAACAATGTCCTATTACATATCTAGGTTGCCCAATTTATATTGGCAGAAAAAGGATCAGTCACTACACTAGGATGGTTAGTAATGTTGCTTCTAGGATAAAAGGTTGGTAGTCTAGATTGCTTAGTTATGATGGTAAAGCTGTATTAGTGAAACATGTCCTGCAATCAATCCCCATTCACACTCTTTCAATATGTGTCCCTCCCAAGACCATTATAAAACAACTTGTATATCTATTTGTTAATTTATTCTAGAGATGGAAAAACACTAAGAGAAAATATCAATAGGCATCTTGGAAAAATCTTTGTTTTCCTACTAATGGGGGAGGGATTGGTATCAGATACATTATTGATACATGTAAAACTTTATATTTGAAACAATGGTGGATCTTTAGAACTAAGAACACTCTGTGGGGTGAATTCCTACTAGCTAAATACTATCAGAGGGTCAATATTGTGGCTAGGAAAGGTTGCTATGGCTAATCATTGATATGGAGGGCCATGATGAGAAATAAGATGGAAGCTGAACAACATATATTATTGAAAATTAAATTTGGTACATGCCTCTTTTTGAGGGATAATTGGTCAGGATTGGGGCCTCTTCACAAATATAGGACTAATGGAGTAAGATCAAACAAGCTTAAGGTTGCAGCTTTCATAACATAGGGTGCATGGAATATGCAGAAATTAAGTACAACTCTTCCCCAGTAGTTACTGCAAATTGTGGTCAAAGTTGAAATCTAATTCCAAGAATGGGTTGCAGACTTCCCAATCTAGACACTAACTACAGTGGAGAATTTGGTTGTACTTCTGCCTTGGGGATTAGTAGGTAACATAGAGGTAAAACCATGATGAACACTCTCACCTGGCGTAGGTTGATTCCTTTCAAATGCTCATTCCTTCTTTGGAGAGTCCTAAGAAAGACATTACCTATAAATGAAAGGCTTCACCAATTTGGTATTTCCTCTGCTACCAGTATTTGTTGCTCTAATCCTGGTAGGGATACCATCCCACATACATTTGTTGATAGACCATTTGCTAAACACATCTGGCAGTTTTTCTCAGCAACCCTGGGTATGATACATGGCACAAATTCCCTAAAAAACTTGCTGCTGAAGTGGTGGAAGTCTAAGACTAGTAATAGTTCTCAAAAGTTGATCATGCAGTCTCTTCCCAATATTATCTTTTGGAATCTATAGAAAAATACATGTGTTTTCAAGTATGGTGGAAAGCAGATTCAACTGGCCAGAGTTAAATTCCTCATTTATAAAGACATATCCTACTTATTACATACTGCTTTTCCATATATCCCTTGGCTTACTGGATGGTCTAACTTGGTGATTTATGCTGAGAAGTACAGACAAGGGACAAAAGTAGCACCTGTATACTGGTCCAAACCACCATCCAATATGGTCAAACTGAACTCTGATGGTTGTGCTCTCACTAACCTAGGTAATATTAGAGCAGGAGGGATCATTAGAGGTCACAATGGAGATCTTATCTATTCATATGCTACACCTTTAGGCTAGGGGACCAACAATCAAGCAGAAGTGAGGGATGCTATCTGGGGCCTTTCTTGGTGTTGGAGGAACAACATATAGCAGGTTATCTTAGAGGTGGACTTTGCACTCTTGATCAAATGGATCAGAAAGCAAATACCAATCCTATGGCTGCTGCAACATCTTATTAAATCTCTTCTAAATCTTATATCAATGTTCTCCTTGTGCATTTGCATATATGTCTACAGGGAAGCCAACTTTATAGATGATGCCTTATCCAAAGTTAGTCAGCAGTCCGACTAGCTTCATCACTATTTTTACTGCTGTCAACTTCCCCCAGAAGTAATAGAATACTTTCATCTAGACAAGTTAGGACTACCAACTTTTCGAAGAAGGAAACTAAACAAGTTACATGAGCCACCATAGAGATAGCTTACCATTTCATAGATTTAGAGCAAATTCTTTGCAATTCTTTTGTAGTATTTCCACTTATTCTGTAAATACAGATTGGAGGTCAGGTTTATGTCCCCCTCTATGTATACTTTTCCTTTGTGATCAATAAAATGCTCAAATTCGAAAAAAAAAATTCCAACCAAAAGTTTAAATTAGGAAAAAATGATCTAACTTATTTCAAAGGCAGTAAACAAACTTTAATATTTGAATAATTTTAGTCAAAAAGATTTATACAATTCTAGATTCGAACCAAAAGTTTAAATTAGAAAAAAATGATCTAACTTATTTTGTTTTGAATGATCAATGTCGTAATGTGAGTTTTAAGTGTTGCAAATAATTGAAAAAATATGGTTTGTTAAATGTGCTAAATATATTCTGGACCTTCTTCACTTAATGCATAAGAATATTATTTTGAACATCTTAGTTGAAATAACCAGTACTACTATTCAGTTTAACTAACAAGGTGGTAAAGACAATGGGTCTAATATCTCTTTTAGGATCGATATTATCTATACACTAGATTAGGTTTGTTATGATCCAAAATTCAAGGATCATGATGGCATTTTTTCCGCAAACCTTGACATGTAAGCCTATCATCCAAACTAATACACAAGAAGAAAAAGATAGAAATAACCCCAAGGCAAGGCTTCTAAAATAAAATCAAACCATACAATTAAAATAAATGCGGAAAGAAATATACTCAATAATTCCAAATCTTAAAATCCGGTGTCACAATGTAAGAAAATAGCTAGCACAACTCAAAGTCAAATACAAAAGACATCAAAAACAAGGTATAACTCTATCTATGAAATATAATAAAGACATAGTCTAACAAGGAAAGATATAAGTAGACTCCGGACGTCTGAAATCAACTACTACCTTGAAAAACTCGAAATAATACTTGATATCAAACACCGTGAGGCATACTTAAACCTGAATCTACATCGAAAGGGTACAATAGGAGTGAGTACGGTCAACTTATACTCAGTAGGTATCGAGTAAATTAGAAAATAAAATAATAAAATACGCACTAAGGGTACATCACCTGCAATCAAAAAAAGTCCCACGATGGTAGCCCACACCACTTTCACTAACAGCTATAATATTCATATATAACACAACAAGACACCAGAAAGGAACAAGTATAAATTTATACCACATATAGCAAGAAAAAGAGAACATATACGAAAATGTCAAGTACAAGTAAGGAAAGATGGAATGATGGATAGATAACAAGTCAAATAGAATATACAATAACATGACAATCATAATAAAGTAAATACAATAAGAATGATGATGATGATATAATGCACAAGGTTATCGTACAACCTCTTAGACTATCGTGCATCCTTCAAGATCATTGCACAGTCTCTGTCTACACCTACGGAGCCAAAACTACAAGACATAGGACCTATGAAAGGTTCGTCAACCCATATACAATTTACATATATCTATATCTCCTCTCCAGCATATCCCTTGGAAAGTATTTTATAAGATGCCATATTTTCTATCAAAAAAGGTGTTGCCACATTTTCGTCAACCCTTAAGATACCACAATGATACTAACATTTCATTAATAAGTGTGAGGATGCAATGGTCACAACCAACCACAATGAGTATTTTGACAACCAACCAGAATGAGATTTCCACAACCAACCAATATACCATCACATGAGCTAAATATCCACTCATTATTTTCAACCATCCATGAAATCCAACATGATTCATATGCCAATAGAGTGTGAATATATCACAACACAATTGATACCACAACACATTTTTCATCAAACAAGATACAATTATCATCATATATACAAGGCTATCAATATCACATAGGACCCGACACAGTCACACATAACATATAATATTCTAAAACCACCACATAACATCACATATAGCCCCCTACACAGACACAACAGATTAAGATAGTCATTTTCATAATTAGTCTCCACACCCTTAACATGGTTTTGCATCAACATTAACTACCCAGCCAGGTTGAAAGAAGTTAAGGCATAACCTACCTCGAAGGCTAAAACCAATTTCGCAACACTCAAATTCAAAGCCTTAATCCTTACGAGCAGAGTTGGAATCAACTAAAATCTTGAAATATAAAATCTTCGCGTCAAAAGAAAGTCAGTAAAAACCCTTATTACCTATTTTTAAGTCGGGGTCAAAACGAACCCCCGAATGAGTTTTTGAAAAAAAAAGGACAAAATAGTAACTTTATTTCAAAAACATGTTTCCCATATTTTTAGGAATCGTTAGCTGAAAACCCAATCGTAAAAAATTTTAAGACGAGGTTCAAATCAAAAAAAAAATATTTTTAAATTTTACCAAATAAAATCTCTGAAATCTATTTTAAAATCAAGAATCATAGTTGTTTGGAAGATGAAATTGAGAAAAAATTGATATGAGGTTAGAAACTCATCCAAGTGAAAAAGGTTTGAAATTAGGGTTTAAATTGAAGAAATACAATTTTAGGCCTAATGAACTAAAATCCTTTAATTTCATTC
Source organism: Capsicum baccatum var. pendulum (assembly GCA_030864225.1). Lineage (NCBI taxonomy): Eukaryota > Viridiplantae > Streptophyta > Magnoliopsida > Solanales > Solanaceae > Capsicum > Capsicum baccatum. The sequence goes on along the minus strand of CM061556.1, from coordinate 166,366,440 downwards.
TTTAATCTAAGTTTAAAACAAAAATAGATGATAAAGACTGAAGAAACTAATTGAAATAGGTGTTATGGAGTTTACCCAAGCTTAGAAGTGAAAGAAATAGCTAAAAATTATGAAACCCTGAGCCTAAGTCTAAAAAATGGTGAAAATTAAGTATTACTATTCTTAGGCATCGCAATCGCGGACCAGGTGTTTGATATTACGGCTTTTGAAAGAACATATTACATTTTTTTCAAGAGATAATTGTATGTTTTTTAGAATTGATGTTGTATTTAATACTGGATTTTAGTGTTTTCATGTCAAAGAGTTAGCTAAAGAAAAAATTTGGAAAAGTAGCTGGAAAAGACCACTGATGGTCGAACTAGTAGACCGTCAGATATGCGACAAACCATAAAGGTGAACATTAGAGATAAATAGAAAGGAAGAATTGAGTGACCCCTGTGAAGGTCCAAGTGACGGTCCGCCAGATCTCTGATGGAAGGCCAACTTGGCCGTTAGGCTTAAATAGAGAATGGGCTTTCACAAGATCAAGCAACGGTCTGCCAAACTTACCATTACCACTTAACCAAAATGTATCCATTTGGGACCTTCAACGACGATCAATGTGATGAACTGTCAGGCTTCCGACAGGCCATCAACGTGGTTGTAAACTTCGATATGGCTTTAATGAATTTAAATTATAAATCTTCTGTACCTGGGGACATATAAATACCCAGTTGAGGTTTTATTTAGGTATCTTTATCATATTTTCATCTTTTAAAACTTATTGTAAGGAAGTATTCTCTAAGATTCAAGCTAGAATTTAGATCTAACCATTTTTATTCTCATTTCTACTGAAGATTCAAGAAAAATTCTTGTGATTTTTGTAAGTAATTTCTGAATTGATTTATGAATAACACAATGATTCTTTGTTCTTCTTTACTTGAGATGTGTGGCTATATTCCCATAACTAGGGTTATGGGAGTCTTGATGTGAATAGCTAATTGGGGTTGTGAAAATATTTGATTTCCATGGTTAATTAAAGTTATATAAACCCTTCTTCATATTAATGACCTTTCTTGGTTGAAAGCTTGAAGGGTGAGCCCAAGAACATCACTTATTTGAGTAGAAAAGTGCATGTTCAGAAAAGAAGAGGTTTACATGGAATCTAAGGGCTTTAACTCTTGGGTTATTGGTTGATGCCTTAATGGGATCAATCCACGTTGGAGACTAATTGAATAAATTAACACATTCTTTAAGTTTGAGAGAATTGAATGATAAACTATCCTTTAAAGTTGAGAAACTAATGGTTAAATTAAAGAATTCAAAAACTCTTACAATTGAAGTTAGTAATTGGAAATCGAAGACACTTCGCAATCCTAAATGCTAGAACATCTCAGTAAATATAACTCTAGTTTGTCCACTCTCATTGAATTATTATTTCCAATAAGAATAACTGGCTGGACCACTGCTTTTTACAAATTTTGAGATACAATTCACAAATCGAAATACCCTTTTAATCCAAAACCTTTGATCAATAGTCTAGTAATAACCACAATAATTAGTGAACACAATATTCCCTGTGCGATTCGACCCCAACCCAATTGGATTCTATACTTGACAGCGATCGCTTATATTTTCTAATGAGACTTGCAATTTGGGCATATCAAATTTTGGTACCATTGCCGGTGAATATGGTTATCAATTAAATTTATGATTGTTAATTGACCTTTGGTCAAGTTTCCTAAATTTTATTTTCATTTGTTGTTTTTTATTCATTACATGCTCGTTGTTTATTATGCCATACATCAAAAGTTTAGGAGAACCATTATTACCCTTCAATCCTGAACTGTATCTAATTGGTAGAATGGAAGAACAACAAGAAGCTGATAGACTAGCCGCCTTAGCTAGAGCACTGGTTAACCAACAAAATGATGGTCAACTAACTCGTGACCCCAATCTTGATGAAAAGGATTTTAAGGATGATTATCTACTCAACCCAGTGAATAGGAGGTGTGCGGAGAATGTAGAAGTGCCTGTAAATAGAAATCGGGCAGCTAGAGGCAGAGAAAACTACCAACTTGATATGTAGTTTGCACCTGGTGAGCATAATGACACGGATTTAGATGAGGCTGGTACAACCGAAGTAATTATCCCACCACCATTAAAACCTGGGGTAAAGTTTAATATCACTAGCACCATGATACAGCTGCTCAATCTCAAGAGGTTGTTTGGAGGACTTTTAAGAGACAACCCAAACATGAATTTGGTGAATTTCATAAATATTTGCAAGTCCTTTGACAACCTGGGAATTGGACAAAATACAATTCGGCTTTGGTTATTCCCATTGTCTTTGTCTGGGAAGGCAACAATGTGGCTGAATAAGTTGGCACCCGATTCGATAACAAATTGAAGGCAACTAAAAGGAGCTTTCCTACAAAGGTCCTTTTTCTCCTCTAGAATGTTATAGTTAAGGGACAAGATTAGCAAATTTAGACAGTTACCGAATGAGGCACTACATGAGACTTAGATGCGATTCAATAAAAAGCTTACACAATGCCCAAATCGCAAGATGACCGATGAGCATTTGATAGAGACATTCTATAGAACTTTAAACTTCATCACTAAGCCAACTGTAGACAATGCGGCAGGAGGAGCATTCATGGAGCTTACATTCACTGAGATGGCAGATATGTTGAAAAGGTTAACAAAGACGAGTAGAGCTTGGAATACTAGAGATTCTATGGTAGCAAGCCCTACTATGTCTAGTGATATTTTGTAGAGCAACGTCAAAATTAGGTAGCGTATGACTAGGATATGGCATATATGAAAACCCAGATGGATCTGCTTACTAAACAATTATTATTTAGGAAGACTGAGAAGGTAAAAGCTATTGGGTTGTAAGGCAGAGCTAATTCTGATTCTGAGGAGGAGACAAACTATCTAGATAATTAGGGGGTTTCTGAGGCAATAGCCAAGGGAATCAAGGTCAGAACTATTACGACAATGATGGTTACAAATATAGAGACCAACAGAGTTGAAAGAACAAAAATGATAGGAGTTGATATGTACCTCCTGGAAACCAAGATATGCAGCTACCAGTTCAAGTAAGATATCCATGGAGAATATGATAGAGAAACTATTAAAAGGAGTTGAGGAGACCAATGTTGGGGTGACAGTGATAAAGAGTGACTTATCTTCCATGAGCCAGCTAGTAAATTCGAATTCAACTTCTATTAAGAAGTTAAAAAAGTAGACGAGACAACTCTCGGCAGCATTTAATCAGAGGAAGAGTGGTACCTTCTTGAGTTATAAAGTGCAAAATCCTTAAAACAATAGCTCTTGCATGGCAGTGACCAGTCGGAGTGGTAAAGTATTACTTGGCCCGTCTTTGGGCAAAGCTGTAATTGAGGATATGATCGAAGAAGAGGTAGAAGATGATAAAACCCATCCCGAGGAGTATGAGAATATGGATAGTAATTTGGGTACATCTAAACATCAACAGGTTGATGAGTTATAGGAAGAAAAGAAAAAGAGAAGGAGGCAGTGGTTACTACTTTTAGTTTATAACACAAAGTTTAGTAAATTTATGGTAATGTTGATGTAGCTGACGGTGAATGTGCCTTTGGTGGAGGCACTAGAGTAGATGCCTGGATACGCCAAGTTTATGAAAGATCTTGTAACAAAAAATAGAACAGTTACATACGAACCGATGGATAATCTTCACCATTTCAACGCCATCTCAGCAAGATCCTTGGTATAAAAAAAAGCAGACCCAGGAGCGTTCATCATTCGTTGTACTATGGGGTTGTTTGATTTTGCTAAATCTTTATGCGATCTTAGAGTGAGTATTAACTTGATGCAACTTTTTGTGTATAAGAGGTTGGGTTTAGGGGACCCAACACCCACAAATATGTGATTGGTAATGGCAGACAGGTCTGTGAAGTGGCCAGTGGGGATATTATATGATGTTCTAGTAAAGGTGGCCAGTTTCATATTTCTAGCACACTTTGTCATTTTGTACTGCAAGGTGGATTTTAAAGTACCCATAATCTTGGTTAGACCTTTTCTCACAAACGAGAATGTCCTTATTGATTTGAGGGCTAATGAGTTATTATTCAGGCTGAATGATAAAGTGGTTTGCTTTAATGTGTGACAATCTATGAAGCAACCCAAGGAGATGAGTCTATTCTCCATCATTGGTATTTATTATGAAGACGAGCGAGAGCTTCTAATACAGGAGAAATTTTTTATGGAAACTCTAGCTGCAGTTTTGATAAATTTTGATGGTGAAGGTATCGAGGAGTACAAAGAGATAGTGTGTGCTTTAACGGGAATGGGATCTTATTCATATGCTTTCAAGAAACTGGACTTAGATTTAAAAAATCGACCAACACCCATGGCTAAGCCATCTATCGAAGAGCCATCGGTGTTGGAGTTGAAGGAGTTGCCAGGATATTTACGGTATGTGTTTCTAGGAAGTGGAAACACTTTGCTTATGAATATTGCTGCTGATTTGGGTGAGCACCAGGTTGAGGCACTTATCTATATGCTTAGATGATATAAAAGGGCCATAGGATGGACTATTACCGATATCATTAGTATTTCTCCCAGTATTTATACTCATAAGATTCAGGTTGAGAAAGATTGTACACCAACCATTGAGCACCAATGTCATTTTAATCCACCAATGAAAGAAGTGGTTAAGAAGAAGATCATTAAATAGATGGACACAGGAGTTGTATACCCAATTTCCGATAGTTGTGCTTGTCCAGAAGAAAGAAAAAATTTTCCACCCTATTTACTATGCAAGCAACACATTAAATGGGGCACAGAAGAATTACACTGTTACTGAACAGAAACTTCTCGCATATGTCTATTCTTTTAAGAAGTTCTGTGTTTACTTGTTGGGAACTAAGGTGGTGTTTCATACAAACCACACTTCCTTGAGATATTTGATGGCAAAGAAGGATGCTAAACCAAGGTTAATCAGATGAATGTTTCTTCTATAAGAGTTTGACTTTGAAGTCAAATATAAAAAAAGATGTGAAAATCAAGTTGTGTATCACCTGTCAAGACTTGAGAGTGATCAAGAAGTCGAGGATGAGTTCAAAATTGATGATACATTTCCGGATTAGAAGATCTTAGCTGTTGCACTTGAAAGAGTGCCTTGGTACGGTGACTTTACAAATTCTGTGGTAAGTGAGGTCCTCCCAGAGAATCTATGTTTTCTCCAAAGGAAGAAGTTCCTACATGATGTTACACACTACTTCTGGGATGAGTCGTCTTTATTTCGATGGTATGCGGATAATATCATCAGGCGGTGTATTTCATAGGTGGACATATTGAAATCCTGGAAGCTTGTCATGTTTCTCCGATCGGGGGTCACCATGCAGGTGACTTTACTGCGAGGAATGTGATGCAGAGCAATTATTACTAGATGAACTTATTCAAGGATTCCTATGAGTTTGTGCAAATATGTGACCAATGCCAGAGACAAGGGTCAATCTTAAAGCACCATGAGATTCCTCTTACAAAATATGATGGAGGTCGAGTTGTTCAATGTATGGGACATTGATTTCATGAGGCCCTTTGTGAGCTATTATGGGTTAAAATACATATTGGTCGCCATTGATTATGTGTCAAAATAGGTTAAAGCTGTCACTTTGGCTGATAATGAAACAAAGAGAGTGGTTGCATTCCTTAAAAAGAATATCTTCTCTCACTTTGGGGTACCGCGTACCATTATAAGTGAAGGTGGATCATATTTTTGCATCCGAGTGTTCAGATATTCTCTATTGAAATATGATGTGAATTAGCATAAGGCTGCTACCCCATATCACCCATAAACCAGTGGGCAAGTAAAAGTTTCAAACCGGGAAATAAAAGCAATTTTGGCTAAAACAGTGAATGCGACCAAAAAATACTGGTCTCAAAAGTTTGATGATGCCTTGTAGGCATATCAAGCTGCTTTCAAGACACCTATTGGAATGTCACTATATCAGCTGGTCTACGACAAAGCATGTCAGTTTTCGATCAAACTAGAACACAAGGCTTTGTGGGTTCTTAAAGGACTGAACATAAACTAGAAAGAAGCAATTGAGTTAAGGTTGGGACAATTTAATGAGATGGATGAATTCCATCTCAAAGCTTACGAAAGAGCCGATCTGTATAAAGAAAGAATGAAGAATTACCATGATCGAAGAACAGAGAAAAGATATTTTCGATCTGGTGATAGGGTGTTATTGTTCAACTCCCGACTTAAGCTCTTTCTGGGAAAATTGAAATCAAGATGGTCTAGACTGTTCAAGGTAAGTCAAGTGTTTCCATCAGGTGTGGTGGAATTTAAAAGTAAAGATGAAAGTCTGTCCAAAGTTAATGGGCAAAGAGTTAAGACCTATGTTGGTCCAACCGAAGATGCAAACCTATTGTCCACAGTGTATCTGGATAAAGTCTGAGTAGTTGAGATAACCAAGTCGTACCGCAATAATAAATTAGACGCTAGTGGAAGGCAACCCACAAACTGTTATTTTAACCATAGTTAAAGTTTATTTGTTGTTTTTGTGTAATTTGATGTTTTTGTAAAGTGTGCAGGACTGAGAATGCAAAAAGAAAGGATTTTCTCTAGTTGATGAAGGGTGACAGAAGGCCGACGGACTGTTAAGGACTCGACGGACCGTCAATAGAATCGTCAAAATCATAGAAAAAATTTTAAGAGTCTGAATAAGGCCTGATGGCCAAGTTGATGAACCGTTAAGCTATCGATGAAACATCAAGCCTCTGTCAAACTTGAGCTCAAATTTAATGTTTATGGAATGGACTGACGAAATGCTCGATGGACTGTCGCACCAACCATCGCAGTGAAGCTTGATTGATAAGTTTCTGGTAAGCCCTGATGGTCAACCCAACGTTTAACCCAATGGATCATCAGAGTCCTGATGGACCGTTAGGTCAACCGCCAGGTTAACCCTAATTGACGGGTTGAATTGATTTAAGTTAAAAGCCTATTTAATTATCCCTATTTGACCCAAACGGTTTTAAAATGATAAAATTAAGCAGTTTCATACATTGTCACCCTTTCAAATCCTATAACTGTTCAACTTCTTTTGTATTCAAAGTACCTAGTGTCAGTTATTTCCACTTAGGACTCTCTCTCTTCCATTCTACCCAAATTAAACAACCTTGTTTCTCTCTTATTCTCATCACAAAGTAAGTTGCATTTTTCATTGTTAAGGAAAGTTGCCAGTCATAGTTTGTTGTGAAGTTCTGCAAGTTGAGTAGTGAAGAACATTCTGAAATCAAGGTATGATCACAATTTTCCTTCTTTTTTACTTTAAATTGATGAATTCAATTAAGTAAAGATTGTTAATGCATCAAAAAAATTATCTTATTCTCTGTTGCTTTGTTATTATTACTCCGATTCAAAGTCGAACTCTGGTATGCTCTGTTCTGGGTACAGTCTGGCAACATTTCACTGATGCCTCATCTGAATAAGAGAATTTACAAGTATTCTCCTCCTCTGTACTTTATTTATATGTATTGAGAACAACACATTTATTTTATGTAGGGGTGGGTGTACTTGTACCATAGGGGTTTTTGTTGCCTATGTTCTTTTCCTCCCATGTTTTATCTAATAGAACCGGCATGTCTAGGATTGCATTTTCTTTTCTTAGGTTGTGGTGTAAATATCCGTTGTTTATGTTATTTATGAACGTTTCTTTTATTATAGCATCTTTTTGTATATATGAATGATGTATGACTATGGCATAAGACTATGAACATGTTTGTATGACTATTTCCTCTTGTCAGTTAGCATATATTGAATAACCATTGGTAAATTTTGTAATTGGAATTAGGATGTAAAGTACGCATGAGTATGTGATGTAAATCCCAAGAGTTGGTAGAATAAGTGTAACTCATGTGCCTATGTGTGCAAGAAGTTATGTTAGTTCTTTCATGGTTATATACCTAGAACTTGCCTAGTTTATTGATGCTATTTTATGGTTTATTCAATAAGAGATAATAGCAGGCCTCCTTGTACTTTCAGTCCACTTAGCCGAAATAACTAACCCATCAAAAAGATTTTACCATTTTTTAACCCTTTTAGAGCTTATGTTAGTTTTTTTTTAATTCCCAATAACTCTAATTAATTCTCTTTAAGTTGTTAACACCTAAATTTGGCCCTGGTCCAAGATTGGACAATGTACACCTTAACTTAGGCAAAACACCTAACTTGAGGGTGGCTATTATCAAGACGTTAGTAGTTTAACGAAAGAGTGATTTAGAGCTAAAATAAAGAATTCGGCTCTGATCTATTTAAGATATTGTGCACCTCGACTAACAGCATCAACATAAATTGAGGGTGGTTGATGCTTATAAAAAATGGAAGGGTTATGGCAAAGTGTGAATGAATGATAGAGACTGTAAGTGAGCTGGAAAAGCAGTAGCCTTGGTGAGTAGAATTCAAGGGAAAAGAGAGTTAAGATTGAATATTGAGTTACTTTTCCAAAACATTTATCCTCACCTAGTCTTGGAACCTCATTACAAGCCTAAAAATGACTTATTTGATCTTTTCAAATCAACCATAAGAGATAATTAGATGATAAGGGTAAGCCTATGGGTGTATATGATATGTTTGTAACTTCTTTGATAAGTGTGAGAGTCTTGATTTTCGTTCACAAGATATAATGAGTGATGAACTTCATTGGCCGTGAGGGTAACTTGAGTTACACTTAGTTTTGCTGATCTCTATAGGATATTATATGCATGTTTGTGTATGTGAGCTGAATTATAAACAATGCCAATTGTAGATCCTTATATGTTGAGCTATTATGATTGAAATGGAAAGGAAATGGTTGTATGAAATTTAGTTCAGTAGTCGATTACCCGTCATTGTGTTGTTCATGTATACAGTTTGGTGCTGAGTTGCATGAGGACAAGCAATTGTCTTAAGTTGAGGGTGTTGATGTTTCGGCTTTTGATGGAATATTTTACATCTTTTTTTAGAGATAATTGTATGTTTTCGAGCAACTGATGTCGTTTTTAATGTTGGATTTTAGTGTTTTAGGTCAAAGAGTTAGCTGAAGAAGAAACTTGAAAAAGAAGCAGGAAAAGGCCACTGATGGTCGAACTGGCGGACCGCCAGATATGTGACGGACCATCAGGGTAACCATCAGAGTTAAATAGAAATGAAGAATTGAGTTACCCCTGCAATGGTCCACCAAATCTTTGATGGACTTCCAACTTAGCTGTCAGGCTTAAACAAAGAATGGGCTTTTACAGGATCAAGCGAAGGTTCGTACGACAGACCGCTGGGACAATGACGGTCCGCCAACCTTACCATCACTATTTAACAAGAATGTAGCCATTTGGGACCTTCGGTGACGATCGATGTGATGGACCGTCAGGCTTACAATGGGCCGTCAACGTGACTGTCAAATTTGACGCAGCTTTAATGAATTCAAATTTTAAATCTTCTGTACCTGGGAACATATAAATACCCAGTTTTGATTTTATTTAGGTATCTTTATCATATTTTCATATTTTGAAACTTATTGTAAGATAGTATTCTCTGAGATTCAAGCTAGAATTATGGGTCTAAGCATTTTTATTCTCATTTCTACTGAAGATTCAAGAACAATTCTTGTGATTATTGTAAGTAATTTCTGAATTCATTTATGAATAACACAATGATTCTTTCTTCTTCTTCACTTGAGATATGTGGCTAAGTTCCCATAAAAAGAAGAATTAAAATTAGAAGATAAATTAACAACAATGATAAGAATAGAAAAAGAAAATGAAGAAATAGATAGAAAAAAGGAAATAGAAAAAATTAAACAACAAACTACGGAAGAAATACGAAAAATAGAAGAAACTAAAAATAGTAGAATTGCTGAACTAGAAAAAGAACTACAAATGTTAAAAGATCTATACGAACAACAATCCACGTGAGAGAATAGTTGAATCAATTAACACATTCTTTAAGTTTAAGAGAATTGAATGATAAAACTATCCATTAAGGTTAATAAACTAATGGGTATATTATAGAATTCAACAACTCTTACAATTGAAGTTAGTAATTGGAAATCCAAGACACTTCACAATCCTAACTTCTTGAACATCCCGATAAACATAACTCTTGTTTGTCTACTCTCATTGAATTATTATTTGCAATAAGAATCACTAGCTGGAACACTGTCTGTTACAAATATTGAGATACAATTCACAAATCAAAACCCCCATTTTAATCCGGCACCTTTTGATCAACAGTCTAGTAACAACCACAACACTTAGTGAACACAGTATTCCTGTGGGATTCGACCCCAACTTAGTTGGATTCTATATTTGACAGCGACCGCTTACACTTTCTAAAGAGATTGGTAATTTGGGTGTATCAGTTTTGCGATCGCGATACCTGGCCTGTCAAGGGTATTGCGATTGTAGAGAAATGTTGTGATCGTGACTGCAGGCTCCAATCATGATCGTAATAGGAGCATCGTGATCGCGGGTGCACCAACTGAGGACTTGGTGCATTCCAAGTCTCTGCTGGCCCTTTAGAATGCATCCGAAATCTCATGAACATAAACAAACTATGATACCTTACCAAATTCGACAGTCTAGACTCAATGGCGATATCAGATTTTTGAAAAGACGTCGTTTTCATAAAGTTGACCTCCAAAACTCAAAATGACAACCTTTCGAACCGAGGGTCGAAATGAGATTTAAAAGCCATAAAATCACATCAACCATGTTACCACCCTAAAATCGATGTTCCAAATCTGTTGGTGCAGTCTATTGTACCATCCGTCGCATGGATCAAAAGATGTTGACTAAAGTCAACTATAAGGATCTTGAAGCCACTAAAATTCACAATATCACATAAATGACACCAAAATGCATCGAAAATTATTTCAATCATCTCCACACCCCAGAAATACCACGACACATCTATGGAAATGGATAATATGATCAAATCACACAAAGACACATATTTTGCATATTTTATCAAAATTCGAATTGTTACAAGATTGATCCTTAACACTATGGTACTTTTTATAATTTGGATTTAGTTTCAATCTAAAGCATATGGTGACTTTATAATTAGAAATAGACAAACCAAAAGGGTGCAGGTGCTACCTTATAACTGAAAATAGGATATTACTTTTATATCTAAGAAATTAAACATAAATTCAATACAATGTGAAAGTTGGCGGCTTGGCATATGATGATTGTAAGAGAATATAGTATTCTAAGGATGTGAATTGAATCAAGTGTCCTCAAATATTGTCGGATTGCGTCCAACTAAGCCATTTTCATTTGGAAATGAAACTAGACTTTTCTTTACAGGTCCTAAAAATTTTTATCACAAAATAATTTCTTACCTATAGCTGCTAAATTTATTATCAACCACAACTATCAAAATTCAGATTTCATTTAATTATAGCATATTCCTTACATAAGTTTGGTTTCCTATAATTTTACTATTTTGTCATTCTAACAAGCACAAAAATGTAATTATATAATTTTATTCCTGAAATGAATTGAAATACATTATGAAGTATATTATGTTGATATTTAATTTAATCATGTTTTCTTTATTTGAATTTCATCAGTGCAATGATATTAATAAAATATTCATGACTTGCACGGACACGAGCCAGCTAGTTTAAAATAAATAAGACATTTTAGATTGAGTTGCTAAATTCTCTTGCGATAATAAAAGATAAATCATGATAATATTGAACGAAGGGGAAAATAAAAAATCTATTGAAAATAGAGTGAGTGAGGGAGAAAGAAGTGGAGAAAATTAAAATTATTATATAAATGAAAAACTTTATATAAATACAAAAAAAAAAAGTAAAAATACAAAAGTATAAAAGTGAAAGAGAGGTAAAAATATGAAAAGCACAATGTCAAGAGAGAGCAAGAAAAAAAAAGATACAAATAAAAAGAAAAAGATGGAAACATACAAAATAAACATAGAGGACTAGGAAGAGAGATGTGAGATATTTTTTCTGTTTTGATCAAAATCTTAAATAGCAATACTTATGAATTATAGATGCGCAAACTATAGCTATAGATCCTAATTAAGTCTAAATTATAGTATTCCTTTATTATTGAACACAACTTCTAACTCATGCTTTTAAATTTTTATCTCAATTTATATGATACAGATGAAATTTGAAATGTCAATTGAATTTTTTATATGATTCTTGAATATTTTAAGTTATTAATGATTGATTTATTGTACTTTTACATAATTTTTAGACACTATATGTTATTCTTTTCATCTCAATTTATGCGACAATGATGGAATATTTGAGATGGTCACTCAAATTTGTTATAAAGTTTTAGATATTAATTATTATGATCTATATGATTTTCTACGTAATTTTCAAGTAATATATGTTATTCCGTCTATCCTCATTTATATGATATTGATAGAATTTAAAAAATCAAATAAATCTTTTATAAATCTTACAAATATATTTTTATTTGATTATAATTTTGATTTATATTAATTTTTCAAAAAATTTTAAATTTATATATCCTAATTTATGTTACACTAGTAAAATTTTGAATCAATAACTTTTTACATTTGTCCAAATAATTGAAATTGTTAATTATTATAATTAATGTAATACTTTTTATGTAATTTTTAAATATATAATACATTAAAAATAAAATTAAAATAATTAATTAAAATAAAAATATAAAATTACAAAAATGTCTTCGATCATAACCAGCAGTTGAAAGCATGCATAACAACTGTCAGCTTCCTGCTTGAGCTATCAACAAACTGACGGTTATATATATTAGTAAAAAATATGTGGTGCAAATAAAATTTTGAGAGTCAACAAAAATTTTATATTATATTTTAGATATTTTAAGTTATTAATTTTTGTGATCTATATTATTTTGAACATAATTTTCACATAATATATGTTACTTCTTTTATCTCAATTTATGATGTATAAATATATTTTTGAAAATTAACTAAATCTTTTTTAATAATTAAAATTATTAATTATTATAATTTATAATATTTTTATGTAATTTTTAAATATATATTATATCTAAAAAATAATTGAAGACAAACGAAATTGAATTAATATAATATAAAATATGTATGAAGTATGGAAGTGAATCCGGTAAAGGAACAAAATGATAATCAGCCGAAATTAAAATTTGGAGCCCACATATATTAAAAACTTAAAACAATGAAATAAATGTAATAAAATAAATCTAAGCTAGTCTTTTTGTCCAATACCAAAATGTACACGTGACTGAAGCATTTAGATACAACAATTTGAAGGTCCCAAAAATAGAACATACCTAAAATACCCTCACCTTCACTCATAATGCCCTGAATAACACATGACAACCATGAAGTGTGTGCTCACTGACATTTCTATGTAGTAGAAATAGAAATTTCTACACATATTCCAAATACGTAATACTATAAATAAGTTAATTCGATAAAATATCTCTCTTAACATCGGTATCTATTGAAATAAATGAATAAAATTTCATAACTTTTTGAACTTAATAAATATAATAAGAAGGACAAACTTTTTTGTAGGTGTTTGATCATGTTTTATTATGAAAATTAAAATAGATGATATTTGAAAATTAAAGTTGTATTAATCTAGAAATAATTAGAATTGCTTCTGAATTTTTGTAAATAATTTGAAATGAAAAAGGTGAAAACAACTTTTGATTGTAGTTAGAATTTCGATTTTTTTGTAAACAAAATTTTCTAAAATTTTATAGTCAAACATATTTTTTGGAATTCAACTTTCAAAAACCTAAAAAAAAAAATTCATGACCAAATATGTTTTTCAAAGCCAAAACTTTGAAAAAGAGTAAAAAGAATATATTGAAGGCGAATCACCCCTTTAAATGATTTAAACTTATCCAATAATAAACACCAGAAAACACACCTACTTTTTTTTGCCCCAAAATTTAAAAAATTATTTCAAATTGCTCAATAAGAACATTTCATCATAGATTGAAATGTTCAATTGAACCACGTCATAATTTAAATGCCTACATAAAGTTCATTTACAAATTTAAACCGCTATGAATATGTCACGATTCAAAAATCAAGGATTATGATGGCATTTATCACGAGAATCCTTGACAAGTAAGTCTATCACACAAATTGATACTAAAAGAAAAAATAATAACAATAATCCAAGTAAGGCTTCTAGAATGAAGCTGAACCACACAATATAGTAAGCGGGAAGATATAATCAATAAATACCATAATTTCAAAATCTGATATCACTGTGTAAGAACATCACTAGTACAACTTGAGATCAAAATACATAAGATATTCAAAACGGGAAAAACTCTATCTTTGAAATACGAATAAAGACATAGTGTAAGTAAAGAAAGGTAGTAGTAAACTCTGAAACCAAAAATCCAACCACTACCTCAGATAGCTTTAAAGTATCGCTCGAAGTCAACCACCGTGAGATGCACTCAAACTAGGATCTGCATCTAAAAGGAGCAATATGGGTCCATATGGTCCATTTGTAATCATTAGGTATTATAGGCCGATTATGCAAAGTAAAAAATAAAGCATACAAAATACACACTAAGGACACGTCACCTGCATTTAGAAAATATCCCACAACGATTACCCACATCATCTACACTAACAGTTTTAATGTCTACACATATAACAAATACAAGTAAAAAAAGAAGGGCATATACATATACACGACTATCAACACAAGTAATGACTAGTAGATCAAAGGGTAGATAACATGTTCAGATAGAAATACAATCACAGCATAAACACAACAGTAAAAATGCAATGAAGATGATGTGATGTATGAGGTTGTTGCATAACCTCCATGTACACCTACGAACCTTAAGATTTCTGATGTAGGATCCATAGGAGGTTCGTCAATCCATACACAGTCCATAACCAATACCATATTCATATCTCCTCTCCAGCACATTCTTCGGTAGAGAGTTTTTAAGATGTCACATTTTCTATTAGAAAAAATCAGTGTTTCTAGTATTTTTATAGTGGTACAAATATTTCTTGAATGTATATGATATGAAGATGTAATACTCAGAATCAACTAGAATGATTTTTTCCATATCCAACCTGATACAAACCAGTCACAAAACATACAAAAACAAGATGATAACAAGATGAACGACAACATTATGGATTAAACACAAAGTCAAGAATAAGATATAAACACAACAAAACATAAAGATAGATAGATAGTGAGACATAAGATTATATAATAACCAATAACTTAAGTATGTATCAAACACAAACACCCCTATAAACCGTACAAAACAACAACACACTCTTACGAAGACCTCAATGGAACAGGAATCCCCAAGCAACCCTCGTTTCTAAATAGGTAAACAACACAACGATTCCAGATTGCCATAAGTGAATCCATACTTTCACAAGTGATTCCACACTTGTAATAAACTTTCAAAGAGAAGTCTTTCAAAATAATATCAAAGTTTCTGGAAAATAAACTAATGAAAGCTATTTAAAGTCTTACGCTACACTTATTACATAGTAAATGATCAAAAGGCCCTTAATAAGAGGCTCCACTCTATAGGTGCCTCTATTCTTCATGCAATAACATAAAGTCCCTTAATATGGTGGCTTTGGAGTGTAATTAGGCTATTCTTCACACTTCAACACTTGTCCCCTTAGTTAGGCAGCCCCAAGCTTGAGTCTTTACGTATGTGTCCTCCAATGGTTTCCTTGAAAGCTATGTTGCCCCTTTGACTGGTATCATCCTCCACTTCTTAAAAAGGATTCGACCTCGAATCCAAACCTTGAAAAATAGTAGGAGACACAAGAAAATGCACTTTTCTCATGGCATGAGGGTTAAGGTTAGAACAATCAATCATAGCATCATGCCAAGGTTTCACATACTTCACATATAACCAAGCATTTGTCAAAATATTGGACGAAAAGTAATATTCAAAGTGGAAAAGATTTAGCTATGAAAAGCATCAAGAAATTCCCCTAATTTAGTCCCATTAACAAAATTATCAAGCAAACCATCACATGTTGGAACAACTAAAGGTAAAAGCAAGGAGTTCTTAAAGGGTAAGTTACCCTCCCAAACACGAGAAACCAAATGTACACAAAAATCATGCTTAGCATCAACAGAATCATGCTCACACAACTCACACAAGTCATTCCCAACAATGGTTTAAAAGACATCAACATCACCAGGATTAAATGGGTGGAGTGTCCATGGACACGAGTTTAGGAAACACTTCTTTTCCTCAAGATTACCACTAATACAATAATATGTCCTCTCTATACTGGCATGATCACCTACAAAAATAATTAGAGGGCCATCCTTAGTCAATCGACCAACATTTTCAACACCATCATCTTCATAAACAAGTTGGTCTTCATGACTTCCACCAGGCAATGAACTATCACTTGTCACAATGCCTCAACACTAAGTGGACACAAATTGATCTTTCTAGAAGAATCAATTTTATCATCATTACGATCAACTAGTGTATCCATAATTTCAAGTTGTAAATTATCATCATGAAGTAAAGGAACATTCGGCTTACCGAAAGAAAAACTATCATTCACACTTAGTTAGCTAGTAGCCTCATTCACTAGAGGGTAAGAGTTAGTTTGATTACCGTGTATCTCATTTAGAGCATATCCACTCATGGGAGCTTGACAATTCGGTGGAGCGGAAAGGGTGTACATGGGAAAACTTAGATGCTCTATCAGGTTATCCAACCTCGTTGAAAGAGAATTTTTCATTCCTCTCATTCTTTCCATTATTCCTTCCATTCTCTTCATTCTCTCTTCCATTCTCTCTATTCGACTACTAACACCCATTATGGCCTCCATCAAATTATTCATGGTTACCTTTCTTGATGCCATAGTACCTATTAGAAATACTAAACAGAAACAAAAAATATCAAAAAAGTTACCGTTAGCAAACAAAACATCCTCACAAGCTCTCAAGCCCACACCTTTGAAAGGTTACTCAATTGGCATCACAAGTGTTGTTATCTCGTTTATACTCCAATAAGATTACCTGGTTTCAATTATGGCTTGAGGTCAGAATGGATTCTTGTTTGAAAGACTCAAATAAACAAAATTTTGTGAGGAGGTGAATCAAGAAACTATTATAAATAAAAAAGTGATAAAAGCACAGAAAGAAATACAAACACGAAGAAACGGATTCAAAACTAACTCACAACCTAGTAGGTGATTACTAGTTTGTCAATTAGTACTAGAATCAAGAAATGTAACTAAAGAAATTAAAAAAACTTAGAAATCTGAAATTTTGAGCCTTGGGTCATTTTTAAGGGCGGTGACACGGCAGCCTTGGATTAGGTGTTGGAAATATTGAAATTTGAAAAAAAAATTCTTATCTCAAAGTTGTATTTGGTCAATCTTCAACTAAGGAGGAGTGGAAATCAGATTTGGAAGGGAAAAACATAAGACTTGGATCCCTTTTCAATATTCAAAAGGATTTGGTTTTCCTTGCATCTTTTTGGCAAAACACCTTTTTGAAAGCCTTTGTCTTATTTGCTCTTTTGTTTATCTTGGAATTGCCCCTTTCTCACATTTGGTAAGACAAGACTTTTGAAATCCCTTTTTCCCCCTTCGTCTTTTAGTGTATTTTTGGGGAATGTTTTCAAGACAAACACAATACTGTGCTCTTTTTCACTTGGTTTTAGATCAAACTACTCCTTTTTGAAGACTCTTCTTCAACAAGACATGAAGATGTTGAAGAACACCACGAACACCACCTTTGAAATTTGAAGTTCTAGTTGCACATTGGACCCCCAAACATCAACAACAAAAATTTTTCGAGTTCAAATCCACAACAACAACACACATACAAGCTCAAATCCACAACAACAACAACCTTCAAAATTCAAGAAAATCTCAAAAATAGCTTGAACTTTGGATCTAGACTCTTGTAGTGTTGGTGAAGAACAACCTAACACTAGAAAAAATCAAAACACAAAAAAATCTCCTAAATCTAGGTTCAAAATTTTGGCCAAAGCACAAAAAGGGGACATAGTACTTCTTTTTGGATTTTTTTGGTTTTCAACACTTCTTTTTTTATGATTTTCAAGTTAACAAGCCAAGATTGATCTCATGGAAATGAAATCAATCCTTTCTCTGATACCAAATGATAAAAACCAGCCACAAAACATACTAAAACAAAATGATAACAAGATGAATGCCAACACTATGGATTCAACACAAAGCCGACAATAGGATTCAAACATATCAAAACGTAAAGATAGATGGTGACACATAAGATTATATAATAAACAAGAACCTAAGTGTGTATCAAACACAAAGAATCCTATAAACCATATAAACAACACCACACTCCTATGAAGACCTCAAGGAAACCGAAATCCCCAAGGAACCCTTGTTTCTAAATGGGTAACTGTCATGACCAGAACCAGGGCCTGGCCGTGACGAGCATTTCGAACCATGGAGGCCCGAAACACCCCTATCTGTCTGGTAATCATGCACCTAATTTATATGATCAAAGTAATGCGTAAGAAACACAATAATTCAGAAACATGGTCATAAATATGAAAAGAAACAATAATGGGGAAATAAAGTTCCCCCAATATCAACCAACCTCTAAGCAACTGTCTGCAAAAATCTGTAACAAACGACTGAGTCAAGTAACTGTATATAAAATGGGACAAGGCCCCCAGTAGACCCCTGATGATAGGCGAATTTACGCGCCTATATCAATATATTTTGCCCATATTTTAGCCTAGTTTTGAGAACTAATTATCTATTTCATGCACTTTTAGTCCTTTTTCCTATAAATGAGCTAAAAAACATGATTAGTAAAGTTTCAGGTATAAATGATGCAAAATACAGCATTTTATGGCTTACTTGACGCAAAAGAAAGCTCACAAACGAGATGGAAAGGAGCTGGACGCCTAAAGGACCAAATCTGCTGCATGGAAAATCTGTCCCGGGCTAAAACAACAATTCTGAAGACTTTGGGGACTTACAGACACAAAGCTGGATTTTTTACAAAGATACATTAACCTAGTATAATTAGGTTATGTGTTTCACTAATCTATTTGGATTATGATATTGTAACCTTACCCTAGTACATTTGGGTCAAGGATTTCATTAGTATATTAGGATTTGGTTATTTATTTCATTAGTTTTGTAGAAGTAGGATAGGAGTATTATAAATACTCTATCATGCTAGAGATTTTTATTCATCTTCTAACATTCTTAATTCTTCAATTCCTAAACTATTAATTTTCTTCCATCCCTCTCATCTTCCACTACAAACACTTCTAATCTACTCTTCTATTCTTAAATTCCACAACAAGAGAATCGTTACTTGCTACGGAATCACAAAAACCACACGCCTAAACACTTACTTTTTACTCCATCCACCATGCAAAACGTGATATCCTTCGCATTCATGGGTAACTAAACCTCTTAGTTGGGGTTATGGAAGCCGAATGAGTTACTATCTATAGCTGTGAGTTTGTGAGTTCAAGACACGTATATTGCTTATATCATTACGCTCTTCATCTTAATCTACATTCTTTGCGGTTGCAAACGCAAGAATAACGTCAGTCTAACATTTAACTTGTTCGAGAGAAAGGTTATTTGTCTGGAAAAGAGATAATGTCAAGGTAGTAGGACACCCTTTCCTATTAAAAAGCTAGTGCCGTAACTGGACTAACCTCTTGGAGAATTCGTACCGTTAGACACGCTTTAAGCTCGAGAGAGTTAAAGTGAAATAGTCCTTGTTCAGGTCGAGAGACGCTTGGATTTACCATCGACTACAATTCTCTATAAGCAATTGCATGTCAAGACTCTACACACTCATAGCCAATAGAGACGTATACCTCAGAAGGTGGACATAACCCCAACGCTTCAATTCTCATTGTTTACAACTTACGTAACAATCTTTCTCTCTTTTACTTTGCTATTTTCAGCTTTTATTTCATTACTTTCGTTACACATTACAATCCCCCCTTCTTACGAGACTTGCACCAAAAGTCTATTAATTTTGCTTACTTGCTGGCCAAGCTATTCCCTGTGGGAGCGACACCCAACCCAGGTTGGGTTCTATATTTGCTAACGACCGCTTTACACTCCCACGTGAGCTGTAGATTGAGCGTTATCAAATATTGGCGCCATTTCCGGGGAATACGAGTGTCAATCAAGTTCGTGATAATTACTAGACCCTTTGGTCAAAGATTCTCGTACTTTTACTTTTAGTTTTTGTTTTTGTTTCTTGCAGGTTTTTACTTTAGTGCATGCCCCATACTAGAAGTTCTGGTCAACCGTTATTACCAATCAATCCTGAACCGCAACGAATTAGAAGAATGGAAGCACAAGCTGAAATCGACAGGATGGCTGCTCAACACGAGCAAGCAAGATTAGCTGCTCTTGCCGCTGCTAAAGTCCAACAACAAAACATTGATAATCCTGGACGAGCAACAAATACTGATGATGAGGATTTAGGAGATGACGAGTTGATAAACCCAAGGCATGGCGCTGAAATTGCAACACCTGCCAATCGAAGAGGTCGACAAGCTCGTTACAGATATGATCGCCAACCTTTGCAACCAGCTTTCGACGATGATGATGATGATCTTGATGGTGCCGGAGCCACTGGAGCTATAATTCCACCACCATTAGCGCCCGGAGCCAAGTTCAACATCACTAGCACCATGATTCAGTTATTGCAACTCAAGGGGTTATTTGGAGGACTAGCAGGCGATGATCCGAATATGCATCTCATCAACTTTATTTCTACATGCAAGTCTTTTGACAATCCTGGTGTTGGTCAGAATGCTATTCGATTACGTCTATTTCCATTGTCTCTGTCTGGGGAGGCAACATTATGGTTGAATGGGCTGACTCCTGATTCTATTACAAATTGGAGGCAATTGAGAGACGCTTTCCTAGAAAGATTCTTTCCGCCATCCAAAAGGGCTCAATTGAGAGATGATATCAGCAACTTTCGTCAGCTTCCCTCTGAAGCTCTTCACGAAACATGGGAGAGGTTCAAGACAAGGCTAACGAGATGCCCAAACCATCACATGACTAATGTTCACCTCATGGAGATCTTGTATAGAGCCTTGAATTCAGTAACTAAACCAGTGGTGGACAACGCAGCTGGAGGTTCTTTTATGGACCTCACCTTTGGTCAAGCAAGCAACATGCTAGATCGTATGACGAAACAAAGTAGAGCTTGGCATACCAGGGATTCTGAGGTAGCAAGCCCCACTTTATCTATTGGCATGTCTGCAGACCAAAGAAGAAGAGAAGAAGAACGTGATCAAGACATGGCGCACATGAAAACCCAAATGGATCTTCTTACAAAGCATCTATTAGGGAAGACTGAAAAAGTGAAAGCTATTGCGTCAAAAGGAAGAGACGAATCTGATTCGGAAGAGGAGGCCAACTACTTGAACAATCAGGGGGGTTTCCGTGGGAATGCCCAAGGAAACCAAGGTCGGAACTATTATGTTAAATCTGGAAGCAAAGACCAAGGTAGTTGGTAGAAAAATAATGAAAATAGTGGTTTGTACGTTCCCCCTGGTAAACGTGATACCACCACATCTAATTCTATGGAAGACTTGATGGCTAAGTTATTGAAAGGAGTGGAAGCAACGAGCGCAGGAGTGAAGGAGGTAATTGACGATTTGGCCTCCATGAAGCAACTAGTTGATTCTCATTACACTTTTATCAAGCAAATAGAGCAGCAATTAAGCCAACTTTCAGCAGCATTCAATCAAAGAAAGGCTGGCACCTTACCGAGCGATACAGTCCAAAACCCAAGGAATGATGGGTCATGCATGGCCATCACTACCAGGAGTGGTAAGGTGCTGGAAACTTCAGAAAAAGGCAAGCAAGTGGTTAATGGAACAGCAAATATGGACGCCACACCTAGTGACGTCACAAGAGAAGAAGCTGCAACATCTACTTCCAACGTCAAGGATGTTTCACCTAGTGACGTGCAGCCTGAAAAAAATAATAAACGGAAGCAAGAGGAGAAGAAATCCATGGAGAGAACACTTACATACCCACCACCACCTTTTCCACAAAGATTGAAGAAGGTGGCCGATGACACTAAGTTCAGCAAATTTATGACCATGTTGAAGCAGCTGACTATTAATGTCCCATTGGTAGAGGCACTTGAACAAATGCCTGGGTATGCGAAGTTTATGAAAGATCTTTTGACTAAGAAGAGGGCAGCAAGCTATGAGCTGAAAGATGATGTGCATCATTGTAGTGCAATTGCTACTCGATCGATAGTTCAGAAGAAGGCCGACCCTGGAGCTTTCACGATTCCTTGCACCGTCGGATCTTTGGACTTTGCTAAAGCATTGTGTGACTTAGGAGCCAGCATCAACTTGATGCCATTATCGATCTATAAGAAGTTGGGGTTAGGAGATCCTACACCAACTAATATGAGGCTTGTGATGGCGGATAGGTCGGTAAAACGACCGGTTGGTATTCTATGCAATGTCTTGGTAAAGGTATCTTCATTCATATTTCCAGCAGACTTTGTCATCTTGGATTGTGAAGCCGATTCAGAGGTTCCCATAATCTTGGGACGCCCCTTCCTTACTACGGGAAGTGTGCTCATAGATTTGAGAGCTAATGAGCTTTCATTCCGAATAAATGATGAAGTGGTTCGCTTTGATGTTTGCAAATCAATGAAGCAACCCAAAGATCTAAGTGTATTTTCGATGGCTGATGTTGTCATTGATGACGAGAAAGAGTTACTTGCAGAATAGCAAATTCTTGATGATCCTTTGGAGGCTTTGTTCATGAAAGAAGAGGATGATGATGCTGAAATTTCTGAAGATGATATTTGTGCTCTATCGGGATTAGGAACATATCGTTATACTCCCAAGAAGCTGGATATTGATCTCAAGAATCGACCCACACCACCAGCTAAGCCATCTATTGAAGAACCACCCACGTTAGAATTGAAGGAGCTGCCAAGCCATTTGAAGTACGCATTCTTAGGAAGCGGAAACACTCTTCCAGTCATAGTGGCAGCCGATTTAGGTGAGCTGTAGATTGAGCGTTATCAAAAATTGGCGCCGTTGCAGCTCTTATTGCAATCCTACGCAAGTATATTAGAGCTATTGGATGGACCATTGCGGATATCATTGGTATTCCACCTGGGATTTGCACACATAAAATTCAGCTTTAAGAAAAGTGCACACCCACCATTGAACATCAAAGACGTCTAAATCCACCAATGCAAGAAGTGGTGAAGAAGGAGATTATCAAGTGGTTAGATGCAGGAGTCGTGTATCCTATTTCTGATAGTACATGGGTAAGCCCAGTACAATGTGTTCCCAAGAAAGGAGGTATGACGGTGGTCGCGAATGCAAAGAATGAGCTTATTCCACTCAGGCCCGTTACTGGATGGAGAGTATGCATGGACTACCGCAAGCTGAATTCTTGGACTCTTAAGGATCACTTCCCCATGCCATTTATGGACCAAATGCTAGATCGATTAGCGGGGTAAGGATGGTTTTGCTTCTTGGATGGTTATTCAGGTTACAATCAGATTTGTATTGCCCCCGAAGACCAAGAGAAGACAACGTTTACATGCCCATATGGTACTTTTGCCTTCAAACGCATGCCATTCGGGTTGTGTAACGCACCAGCCACCTTTCAACATTGTATGATGTCTATTTTCTCTGATATGGTAGAAGACACTTTTGAGGTATTTATGGACGACTTTTCAGTTGTTGGTGAGTCCTTTGAAGCATGTTTGGCAAACTTGAGCTTGGCATTACAAAGATGTGTAGAGTTCAACCTTGTGCGTAATTGGGAGAAGTGCCACTTCATGGTAAAAGAAGGAATTGTTCTTGGGCACAAGATCTCTGAAAGAGGGATAGAGGTTGATCGCGCCAAAATAGAGGTAATTGAGAAGCTACCACCTCCAATTTCGGTGAAGGGAGTTCGTAGTTTTCTTGGTCATGCTGGGTTTTATCGTAGATTCATCAAAGACTTCTCCAAAATTTCTAGTCCATTGTGCAAACTATTGGAGAAAGATGCGAAGTTTGACTTTAATGATGATTGCTTAAAGGCATTCGAATGCCTTAAAGAAAAACTCATTGAAGCCCCTATCATGGTAGCACCAGATTGGACGCTCCCGTTCGAAGTCATGTGTGATGCTAGTGGTGTAGCCGTTGGTGCTGTTCTTGGACAGAGAAAGGAGAAATTATTTCATCCTATCTACTATGCGAGTAAGGTCCTAAATGAAGCACAAAGGAACTACACTGTTACTGAACAAGAGCTCCTAGCAGTTGTGTATGCATTCGAGAAGTTTCGTGCCTATCTATTGGGTACTAAGGTGATCGTTCATACAGACCATGCAACTCTTAGGTATCTAATGACTAAGAAGGGTGCAAAACCAAGGCTGATTCGATGGGTATTGCTGCTGTAAGAGTTCGATTTCGAAGTCAAAGATAGAAGAGGTTGCGAGAACCAAGTGGCTGATCACCTATCTAGACTTGAGAATGAGTATGTGGCGCAACCAGAAAATCAGATTGATGATGCATTCCCTGACGAGGAGATACTAGCGACAACAATGGAGAAATTACCATGGTATGCCGATTTTGCAAATTTCGTGGTGAGTAATGTGTTACCTTCCAATTTATCTTACCACCAGAGGAGGAAGTTTATGCATGACGTTCAGCACTACTATTGGGATGAGCCTTATTTGTTTCGAAGATGCGCGGATGGTATCATTCGACGATGTGTATCCCATGAAGAAGTGTCTACTATATTGGAAGCATGCCACACTTCGCAAGTTGGAGGACATCATGCAGGGAATCGAACGGCAAGGAAAGTCTTGCAAAGTGGTTATTATTGGCCTACAATATTCAGAGATGCACACGACTATGTGAAAAGGTGTGACCAATGCCAACGTCAAGGTGCTATTTCAAAACACCATGAAATGCCCATGTCCAAAATTCGGGAGGTAGAACTCTTTGATGTGTGGGGCATTGATTTCATGGGACCAATCGTGAATTCGTTTGGAATGAAGTACATCTTGGTTGTTGTGGATTATGTGTCGAAATGGGTTGAAGCTGTAGCATTGGCCGATAATGAAGGAAAGCGTGTTGTAGCGTTTTTAAAGAAGAATATCTTCTCTCGCTTTGGAGTACCTCGTACTATCATAAGTGATGGAGGATCTCACTTTTACAACAAGCTATTCAAATCTGTATTGGCCAAGTATGGAGTCAAGCAACACAAGGTAGCTACGCCTTATCATCCCCAAACTAGTGGACAAGTAGAGGTTTCCAATCGTGAGATCAAGCAAATCCTTGCCAAGACGGTTAATGCGAATCGGAAGGATTGGTCTCGAAAGCTAGATGATGCAGTATGGGCGTATAGGACTGCATTCAAGACACCCATTGGCATGTCACCTTATCAGCTAGTTTATGGGAAGGCTTGTCATCTACCCATCGAGCTTGAATACAAGGCATTGTGGGCATTGAAGCACTTGAATCTGAATTGGGATGATGTGAAGAACCTGAGGTTGGAGCAGCTGAACGAACTAGATGAATTTCGTCTCCATGCATACGAAAGATCAGATTTATACAAGGAGCGGATGAAGAAGTATCATGATCAGCGGATTGTTCGACGAAACTTCCAAAAAGGTGACATGGTACTGCTCTTTAACTCCCGACTCAAGCTCTTCCCAGGTAAGTTAAAATCGAAGTGGTCTGGTCCATTTAAAGTCATCCAAGTCTACTCATCTGGAGTAGTCGAATTGGAAAACAATGAGGGTGTTATCTTCAAAGTGAATGGCCAAAGTGTCAAGCCATATGTCGGTCCTCTTGACTCGATGAATGACATGGCCATCACTTATCTTGACGAAGTCTAGGTACTCGAGAGTACTATGTCGAGCCACGACAATAAATAAGGCGCTAGATGGGAGGCAACCCATCGTTTTATTGTTTTATCGTTTTGTCATTTTATCGTCTTATTATTTCGTCGCTTTGGTATTTTTTTTCTTGATAAATGAAAATCCAAAAATAAGAGTCGTACCACGACCAAAACTAAGGCGCTTGGTGGGAGGCAACCCATCGTACTAATCGTTTTCATTTTGTTTTGAGCAAATATAGGTGCAAGAAGTACGCGACGAGGAGATTGATCTCAATCGACGATTTGGACGCATGGTATGGTAAAGTCGGTAAGTTAGGAATGGTGATGCATAAGGCTATGAATTGAGTCTTTCTCACGTCATAATAGGCTTCGAGGAAGGCTAGGCCTTGGTAAAATTAGGCCACGAACGATGCACAACCTATTCTATAGCCTAAGGACTCGGAATCTAGTGTGCTATACACTATGCGCCGCCTATTACTAGGTATGCTTTTGACTATGCGCCGCCTATGCTATGGCATTTGAGATACTGAGACCAAATGCCATAGACTATGCGGCGCATATGTCTAGAAATGCCATAGACTATGCGGCGCATATGTCCCATTATGCCATGGACAATGCGCCGCATATGTCATTGATATGCCGAGGGATATGCGCCGCATATGTGGTGATTTTGTCCCCAAATCCGATTGTAAATGGGTCATAACCCGACCCATACTCTTCCTATATAAAGGGGACTTTGTTTTATAACACAATCACATTAGAAACAAACCTAAAGGCGCCGCATATCACTCCAAATCCTCTCAAAATTTTCTTCCTTTGTTCTTCCAATCCACAACAACTTCTCCACAATCTTCAAGCAAGTAAGTGCTCTCTTATTCTTCATCTATTTATCGTAAGTACTACGTTGCTATGCTTATTATATTTTGCTAAATCATGTGAGATTGATGGTGATGTTCATGTGTTTGGATAATTGTTGCAAAAACGTGTGAGTGAATATCTACGTAGGGAATTCTTGACTTGTTTCCGACTTGAATTTTGCTCTAATAGCATTGTTATGATAATTACTGAATTGTTATGGCTATGAATATTGCTTAAGATTGTTGTTTGGATGCTTACATGACAGACCATCCCGGCCATCGGGATAAGGTTATAGTGCCTATCGACTTAGGAGGTTGTGCTTGTTGTAAGAATAATGATTCCATGTGGTAACCCCTGGGTTGTAGTGTTACTATATCCACCATGAAAGTAGTCCAATGGCTGCAAATAAGTGATGTAATGCTGATTTTCTTGTCGGAATACAATCCTGAAACGTATGGCGACGAAATCTGAGTACTCGACCACTTTCACTTCACGAATTTGTGTTAACAAGATTAAGTGTGGGGTGGTACCCCTAGTGCTTGCATATAGATTGTATCAAGTGAGATTGTGCAGCAACTAACATTATTTCTAGTCTCAGGTACAATGGCACCCAAAGCAAAGCAAGGCAAGGAGAAGGCTACCACGTCCCGAAAAGACAAGAAGAGAAGTCGAAAAGACCAAGGAGAATCATCTTCAGTACACCTACCACGCAGAATGTACGGAATCAAATGGGTTCTTGAGGAAGAAGCCAAAGCATGGTACAGCAGCAACAAAGAAAGGAAGTACGTGCATGTCGACTTGATCAACAAGGAGACCTTAGCAAAGAAGGAGCCGCAAATGTTGGCTAAATTAATGGCTTTAAAGCTGGATTTCATCTTCCGTGACATGGGAGAGTGCAATCTTGACTTGACAAGAGAGTTTTATGCCAACTGGTCGCCAAACACAACAGGCAACGAAGTCAAAATTCGGGGCCAAGTGTTACAGCTTACAGCGGATTGGATCAACTCTTTTCTTGGCCTACCTTCGGTTGACCCTGCACCATACAAAGAGCTGTACAGCAGGACTCCTTACAGAGCGATAAGACACACGCTTTGTGGAAACAGATCAATGGCAAGTTGGGGCAGACATAAGGAAACAGGCCGTCACAACACCTTCCCCTATGCTCCACTAAATAGGGAAGCAAGAATCTGGATGCGCATTGTCAACTCATGCCTTATTCCTGGGACGCAATACACCAAGATATCGAGAGATAGAGTGTGTTTGGTTTATGCGTTGATGACGAATGTCCCTATCAACTTTGGGGCAATCAGTCGATCTACCATGAGGAAGGCCAGACTCCACCGGAGGTCCCATTTCACATTCGGCAATTTGTTGACAGCAATGTTGCGGAAGGAGGATATAGAAGAGGAACCAGCTGACCACAAACTCCCACATAACCCAAAGAAGGTTGACCTCACCAAGGTCAAAGATGCTGAAACAACTCATGGAGTCAACCTTACTACTGCGGAGAGACATGCTCGTGATGAGAGTTTCTTCCGTCATCTCTATGGCATGACGCGATTCATTATGATGAGTGGTGGACGTATTCCAACTGCTGAAGAGCTCCAACAGCTGGACCACGACTACCCAATGAACAGACATGCCCGGGAGATGTGTGGAGTGGGCGTATATTTTGATGATGAGGAGAACTCTGACGATGACTCTTATGGTGATTCAGACGAAGGGGGTATGACCCCCGACATTGATGAGGAGTCCGACTAATCAGGTTCTTCGACTTTATTTTCCACTGAGGGCAGTGTCCCGTCTAAGTGTGGGGTGGCAGAATCTGCATGCTATACTTCTTTGTTTGCACCTATGTTTGTATGTTTGCTTGTTTACTTTGTTTTTTTAGTCCATTTTTTTTTGTTTTTTTTTCGTTTGACGTTTTTTTTTATTTTTTAGGAGTCAAATTTTTTCTAGCTATGCATGAAATTATTTTGATAGGCAGCATGAGATTAGAACAAGAGCATGTGCTACAATTGTGACTATTGAGACATTTAGGCTCTAGTTGTGTGACTCAATTCCTTCACTTTTTGGGTCGAGAGTCTATATTACTTCCAATCAAGTCGACCATGTGCCTTGTGTGTGCGAGATAATAGTATATTCTATGTATGTGGCCGATGCTAGAACTTGCCTGGTATGTATGCAAAGCGAAAATAAGGAGTGTAAGTTTAGGATATGATTTAGGCATTTCTTTGGCAACCTATACATGTTTACCTTCAGTTTTTCCTACCCATGTAAATCATCCTAGTTAAACCCTTTTGAGCCTTTGGCCTATTTCTTTGACAACCTTGTATGTAAGCCTAATCCATTTTTTTTAAGACCGTAATTTGATCCAAATTCCTATGTGCTTTAAAGTGAAAAAGTCATGTGACAACATAAGAGGAAATTGGGTGAGTATGATGCTTTAAATTGTAATGGTGCTTGAATGTGTTATGAAAAAGGAAGAAAGTGCTATCATAAGAGGTATGTTGTGAAAAGAAAAAGGAAAAGAAAGTTGAAAAGTGAGTTGTGCTTAAAATTGAAAAACAAAAGATGAGAACAAGGGTGGAAGAATAAAAAGAAGAAAGGTTGAAAGAAAAAAGTGTCAATGATACAAAGTAATGTATTAAAGCGCTTAGGAACCTAGTCACTATTCTTGGCCAAAATAGTCCTACCCGTCCCTTAGCCTACATTACAACCATCTAAAGACCTACTTGATCCTAATCTTAACATTCCGACATTTAGTAGAGTACTACATTAAAGGCAAGCTTATGGTCATTAGTTGCTACATATGAATTCTTTGTGAGAGTGAGTGCAAGGATCCTTTGATACCCATGTTTGAAAAATATGCTATACTTGTGAGTAATTATGGGTACTATATTGTGAGACACACATGGTTGATGAGCTTTGGATAGTTGTATATGATTCTATGTACCTTAACGTTTGCATGCGATTTGATCACCATCACTAGTCTACGCTAGAGGTTAAACTGTATCTACTTATAATCGAAAAGCTACTCTTTGTTGATAATTGTTGTGCTTGTCTTGATAAATGTTTTGTGTTGTTGCTGTAAAAACCTTAAGTCGATGCTTAGAAGTACATGATATGTTGTTCGAGGACGAACAAAGCTCTAAGTGTGGGGTGTTGATGATAGGCGAATTTACGCGCCTATATCAATATATTTTGCCCATATTTTAGCCTAGTTTTGAGAACTAATTATCTATTTCATGCACTTTTAGTCCTTTTTCCTATAAATGAGCTAACAAACATGATTAGTAAAGTTTCAGGTATAAATGATGCAAAATACAGCATTTTATGGCTTACTTGACGCAAAAGAAAGTTCACGAACGAGATGGAAAGGAGCTGGACGCCTAAAGGACCAAATCTGCTGCATGGAAAATCTGTCCCGGGCTAAAACCGCAATTCTGAAGACTTTGGGGACTTACAGACACAAAGCTGGATTTTTTACAAGGATACATTAACCTAGTATAATTAGGTTATGTGTTTCACTAATCTATTTGGATTATGATATTGTAACCTTACCCTAGTACATTTGGGTCAAGGATTTCATTAGTATATTAGGATTTGGTTATTTATTTCATTAGTTTAGTAGGAGTAGGATAGGAGTATTATAAATACCCTATCATGCTAGAGATTTTTATTCATCTTCTAACATTCTTAATTCTTCAATTCCTAAACTATTAATTTTCTTCCATCCCTCTCATCTTCCACTACAAACACTTCTAATCTACTCTTCTATTCTTAAATTCCACAACAAGAGAATCGTTACTTGCTACGGAATCACAAAAACCACATGCCTAAACACCTACTTTTCACGCCATCCACCATGCAAAACGTGATATCCTTCGCATTCATGGGTAACTAAACCTCTTAGTTGGGGTTATGGAAGCCGAATGAGTTACTATCTATAGCTGTGAGTTTGTGAGTTCAAGACACGTATATTGCTTATATCATTACGCTCTTCATCTTAATCTACATTCTTTGCGGTTGCAAACGCAAGAATAACGCCAGTCTAACATTTAACTTGTTCGAGAGAAAGGTTATTTGTCTGGAAAAGAGATAATGTCAAGGTAGTAGGACACCCTTTCCTATTAAAAATCTAGTGCCGTAACTGGACTAACCTCTTGGAGAATTCGTACCGTTAGACACGCTTTAAGCTCGAGAGAGTTAAAGTGAAATAGTCCTTGTTCAGGTCGAGAGACGCTTGGATTTACCATCGACT
The DNA here is from genome assembly GCA_030864225.1 of Capsicum baccatum var. pendulum. Taxonomy (NCBI): domain Eukaryota; kingdom Viridiplantae; phylum Streptophyta; class Magnoliopsida; order Solanales; family Solanaceae; genus Capsicum; species Capsicum baccatum. The sequence goes on along the minus strand of CM061556.1, from coordinate 166,335,418 downwards.
ACAATTCTCTATAAGCAATTGCATGTCAAGACTCTACACACTCATAGCCAATAGAGACGTATACCTCAGAAGGTGGACATAACCCCAACGCTTCAATTCTAATTGTTTACAACTTACGTAACAATCTTTCTCTCTTTTACTTTGCTATTTTCAGCTTTTATTTCATTACTTTCGTTACACATTACAATCCCCCCTTCTTACGAGACTTGCACCAAAAGTCTATTAATTTTGCTTACTTGCTGGCCAAGCTATTCCCTGTGGGATCGACACCCAACCCAGGTTGGGTTCTATATTTGCTAACGACCGCTTTACACTCCCACATGAGCTGTAGATTGAGCGTTATCAACCCCCAAAACTAATTATAAAATAAAAAGATTGCAGGACATAAGACCTTCTGAAACATAGAAGGCTCACCACTTTTCTCTGCAACTCTATCTGAATGATCTACTGATTTTCTTGACCCCTAGGCTGGGCCTCTGAACCTGAGAGGTTAGAGAGGGGAGGGGGTTAGCACAAAAGTACTGGCATGCAGAGATATCAAAACAAAACATAATATTTTTACAAAATATAGTTGAGAGCCATTATAAAGCAATTTCGTATCATATCATTTGAAAACACATGGGCATAATGGAATAGTTTCTCAACAACAATGAAATGCAACTGAGCTAGGTGGAATACCCTACATAATTTACACCAACTGTCTAACCTCGGTTGCCGCCGAGATTAGAGTATAAGTGAGGGAGAGACACTCAAGACCACAAAGCATGGTGTCTCGACCCACTGGTATTGCCCATGATCACTTAGCCCGGGCTCCTACCTATTGTCCTAATTTGGGAATAACATAGAGTAAAGTACACAAGATCACTTAACCTAGTACCAAAAATCTGTGTCGGCAAAAACGTTTTCCAGCGATGAGCCCTTACACTCAAATGCCTTCTTCAAGCATCCATCTTTCTTATGTAAAATCAATGTATTCAAATTTTCTCTGATTCAATCACATATCATATTCTGTAAAGTATCGTCATACCCGACTTGCACGTCCTCAATATCACTTTCACATATGCATAATCATGTAAAAATCAAGATGCCTCATCATTTACAAGTGGTGAACAATATTTATTTCAAATTCATGCTCTCTTTTGTTGGTCACAATATGTTATGGGGTATCAAGACATTATCATGGGAATTTGAAAGCAATTTATCATTCATATTTATCAAACTTCCATGGAAAATCTCAAATGACATATGCATGGTTTCAACCATTGAAGTATATAGACAAACAATTCCCATGACATAAAGAAAAATGACTTAGAAATCATATTATAAGCAAGTTATTAGCATTTGATTGAAAACCCCCATTTAAAAGCATGCATGTTCATAAAAACTACACCCATAAGATTTTTGGATAACCCCACGTACCTCGATTACTACAAATATTAGATGCTTCTCGAAGCCTAACTTGAGAGGATTCCAAATATGCAATTTGTTCCTAAAACCCCCGGTTGAATCTCGAGTTGCTTGGGTTTTTATTTTGAAACCCTAAGGAGAATCTTTGAGCACTTTTGATGAATGAAGGTGTATGTTGGGGTCCTTGGAATTGGATTTCATGTTTTTGGCTAAGTAAGGGTGGAAAAGGACCATTTTGTCCCCAAAACAGAGTGCTTAAGTCACTTGAATTCTTTACATAGGCGCCGTCCATCCCATTGCCTATGTTCACATAGGCGCCACCTAGGCTATCGCCTATGTTTACATAGGCACCGCCTATGCTATTGCCTATGCTTTCTAGTGGCCATGGGCGATTGGTTAGGCGACACATATCACTTAAAAAGGCCATAACTTCTTGCTTGGGTGTCGGATTTTAGTAAAATTGGTATAGTTGGAAAGATAACTCGAAGACCTATCATTTGACACATAGTAGGCTACCTAATTTGACATATACAGAGAGTTATGCTCAATGGAAGATGGCACACTTTACCACGTCCACTAAAACTTAGTCGATCGAAATAGTTTCAACTCGTCCATGAGTTGAAGGACCTCTTTGGTCTAAATTCAAGCTTGAATGGATTCACATGCTACACAAATAATTAACACGCCGTATTAGAATAGGATTTTATGGCTTTGGGATTTATCAACACATCGGAATCATGGTCTATATTGTAGCCCGAAATGCGGGGCGTTATAGTAACCAACACAATGATTCCACGTTGCCACAACTGAATCAACACTTGCACAAGTGATTCCACACTGGTAATAAACCCTCAAAGAGAAGTCTTTCAAAATAATATCAAAGTTTCTGAAAAATGAACTAATGAAAGCTATTTAAAGTCTTAGGCTACACTTATTACATAGTAAATGACCAAAAGGCACTTAATGAGAGGCTACACTCTATAGGCGCTTCTATGCTTTATGCAATGATAAAAATACCCTTAATGGGGTGGCCTTAAAGTGTAATTGGGCTATTCTTCACACTCCAATACATGTCCCCTTAGTTAGGCAGCTCCAAGCTTAAATCTTTACGTATGTGGCGTCCGATGGTGTTGTTAAAAGCTATTTTGTCCCTTTGACTCGTATTACAACCAATATACCAACCAAGTAAGCCAATAATCCACTCAATATTTCCATTTATTAATGAAATCCAACATATGTCATATGCCAATAGGGTAAAATATATTAAATATACCATTGATACCACATTAGGCTTTTTCATTAAACAAGTGACAAGTAATTTTAGATACATCAAGCCAATAGTAGCATATAATACACCACACGATCAGACAAAGCAAATAATATTTCCAATTCACCAAGTATATTAATATAAGCCCCCACACAGGCATAACACAATAATTTGTCCATTTTCATAATCAGTCCTCGCACCCTTAACATGCTTTTGTATCAACATTAACTATCCAATCCAATATGGAAAAAGTTTAGCCATAACCTACTGTGATGCCAAAAATCGATCCGCAAGTCATCACTCCGAAGACTTACTTGATCAAATAGTCACGAAATCCACTAAAACACAAAAATATAGAATCTATACACCCAAAGAATGCCAACGATACCCATATTGGTTATTTTCAAATCAAGGTTAAAAGGAACCCCTGAAATGAATTTTCAAAAAATAAGAACAAAATAATAATTTCATCTTTGAAATATGATCTCCATATTTTTAGAAGTATAAGTAAAATTAATTAAAAATAAGATCTAAATTAAAGAAAAATCATATTTAAGCATCACTGACAATTTTCAAAAATCCTTTTTGAAATAAAAAATCAGAAGTCGTTTTGAAGATGAAATTGAAAGAAAACTGATAATTATAAGATTAAAAATTTACTCAAGTAAAAATTTATTGGAAACGATCTTGAATCAAAGAAATACAAGTTTTAGACCTTTAGAGCTAAAATCTCTAATTTTGAACTTTAATCCACACCAAAAGAATAATTTGATGATAAAATTGGAGTAAAATAGATAAAATAGGTATTTATAATCTTACCCAAGCTTAGAAATGAAAGAAATTGTTCAAAAGTTTAAAATCCTAAGTTCCGAGTCTCAAAAATGGACAAAATAGAGAAACATGGATATACATAGAGTCCAAGTCTCTACGAACGCCTCGGAATTCATCCAATATTCTATGAACACAAGCGAAATATATTACATTGTCAAATTTGATGCTCAGGACTCAATGGTAATATTTGATTATCGAAAAAATATCATTTTCACAAAGTTAACCCCCAAAACTCAATCTCACAACTTTTTGAAGCAAGGATAGAAATGAGATATAAAACCCACAAAATCAGAACAACCATGCTATCACCCTAAAATCGACATTCCAAATTTGTTAGCATAGTCTATTTTCCAATCCTACGTACAGATCAATGAATGTTGACCAGAGTCAATTATAAGACTCTCACAGCCACCAAAAACCACAATATCAAATAAATCATACTAAAAAACATCAAAAATCATGTCAAACATTTCCATACCCCAAAATAACCACAAAGCAACCACGAAAAAGGGGTAAAATGTCCAAATCACACAAAAATATACCTTTCACATAAATCACCAAAATTTAAATTATTATAGGATATCATCTACCCAAAAATATGAATAGAAAAGGATATATTCTATATGTACGTTGAATTTCTATACGCTATCAAAAAGTAAATAGGCGCCCTAGTGAGGCAATTACTTCTTTTTATTGAAAAAAAATTAATACTAGATAAATTTTGTCGAGAAAAACTCCAAATAAGGTAATTAATGAACCAAAGAACTACTAAAAATAAGAAGATTCAGCTAGTACCCTACCGTCTCAATATTAGTATCTATGAAATGATTGTATGTCCCATCTTGTTGCCTATGCAAAAACCAATTTTCCATATTAGCCTCTTTTTGACCAAGCCAATACTCTACTAGGTGACAGAACTCCATTAAACCCAACAAAAAGAAAACACCGCCTTCATTTCTTCTCTTGTCCCTTCATTTCCATCAATTTCCCATTATTCTATGTCAAATATTGGGATCTGAAATAATCTTAGGTTATTTTAAAAAGAAGAGAAGGTGACATCCAATTACCAAAACTAAAGCCAACAATAGTAGTAATAGTGGCAATATTGTAAAGTGCCAATATTGCTACTTAAAGCCATACTTATTTCACTATTAGGAACTAAAGTCATTGTACTAGAGCAACCACTTTGTTGCTGCCGATAACATCCTTCTTTATTAAAGATTACACTACTTTTGTTCACTTCATATAGGGAGAAGTTAGATGCAAGGGGGTTCCTTGCTGAAGAATGTCGTACCATGCGCATGCTTGGCTATTAGCATGAAAGCATGTAGCAATAAAGAATGTAGCATTTTTGTAACTGCTGTTTTGATCATTTGTGATGAAGTTTTTATCATTTTAATATTATTATTATATAATACTCTCTCCATTTTAAAAAGAATGACCTACTTTGACTTGACATAAAATTTAAGAAAATAAAGAAGACTTTTGAATTTTGTGGCCTTAAATTAAAGTTTTGTCAAATTTATCAAAATGTACTTTAATCTTGTGGTCCTAAAAATGCCATGTGGAAAGTTAAAATTTAAGTATTACCAAAAAAGGAAAGGGGTCATTCTTTTTAAAATAAATTAAAAAGGAAAGTAGATCATTCTTTTTTAAATGGAGGAAGTATTATTAATTTGTATGGTTTTTGGAGATTATGCAACATTACTCTTGTTGTTACTTTTTCATGGTATTAAGTGGCCTTTGATTGTAACTTTTCATCATTATTAGCCATTATTTCGAATGATGCATGCTGATTTTTCAGCCTTCATAACTTCCATTTCATTTGTGGTTTTTGATCCATTAAACATATATGTTTGTGGTGGTAGAATATGGATATAAGTTTCATGTAACTTCCACTCTTTATTCCTTCATTATCCTACTCTTTATGTCTTGTAACCTTTGTAACTCTTATAACATCTATGTCATTCATCTATTACATTTATCTTCCTATTGATTGATAGAAGATTTTTTCACCTATACATAGGGGTGGTCTTGCATGGTTTTGATACACACAAGAAATTATAGAGTTCACAAAAAATAGGAAAAAAGATAGTTTGTTAGTTAAAGGGAGGTGTTATTTTTGCGGAGCTTTGAATTCAACTCTTGTCCAGAGTTGTTGAGTTGCTCTTTGTGAGAAGTTTATTGTATCTTTAAGGGGACAAATCAAGAAGATTACTGCTGGACCAGTGAAATATTTTGCTGTAGTGTACTTGAATATCCTTAAAGAGAGCAAGATACCCATGCCTTAGCCAAAAAGGATAAAGATATTTTTTTTTATTTTTCTTCACTTGTAAATTTTCAGTTGTAATTTTACTATAATTTCACCAATAATTTTAAGGAGATTCCTTGGCAACAATTGAAAAATCTGCGAATGTCAAAATGCGAGAGTTTAACAAGCCATTTCGGTTCAACGGTACTCACTTCAAGAGGTGGAAGAGTAAATTACTTTTCTACTTAAGTCTTCTAAATATTTCATATGTGTTAAGTGAGAAGAAAATTTGAAAATCCTTGCAGAGTAAATATGCCACTGAGGAGAAGAGAGGAAAAATATATACGGCTAACAATTTTTTCCGTTTTCAAATGGGGGACAACAAATAAGTTTTAGACTAAGCTCAAGACTTCATAATGATTGTTGGTGAGCTTAGGTCTGAGGAAGTCAAAATTTGATATAACCTTATTGTTTGTGGCATAATTGATAAATTTCCACTTTCGTGAAAGAAATTTTTGAAAACTATGTGCCACAAGCAAAATGAAACTTCTCTTAAGACTTTGATAATAAGAATTCATATCGAAGAAGAGGATACGACCAAGATGTACTTTTGCAAATAGAAGAGAAGAACATCACATCGAAGGTAAATTTAATTTCTTCAAATAATGCTTCCTCTGAAACTAACCAAAACTACTTTGAAGCCTAAGAAGAAAAAATTAAGAAAAATGATGGTAGACATCCCAAGGACAATAGTGGTGGATACAACCAAGCCAAAAAAAATCATGTACAATAAAAAGGACCATGCTTTGTCTATGGCAAGAGTGGGCATATTGATCAATTTTACAAATTTTGAAAAGGTAGGCCTAGACTTTAGGAAAATATTATCGAAGAACCATTTATGGCAATGATAACAAACATAAACATGGTGGAGAATATTGATGGATCATGGGATGACTCTGGTGCAAACCTTTATGTTTGTTATGGCAAAGGCTAATTTAAGAAATACTCTAATTTTCAGAAGGCCAAAACCATCATAATTGGAGATTCTCACATAACTCAAGTGCTTGGAATGAGAGATGTCGAGTTGAGTTTTACTTCTGGAAGGGTATTAATTTTAAAAGATGTACTTTATTCTCATTCCATGAGAAAAAAATTGATCTATAATTTTCTTCATAATAAAGTGGACTTCAAACAAATTATTGAATCTGACCAGTATGTAATTGTAAAATATAATATTTTTGTGGAAAACGTTGAATGTTGAAATGAATAAAACATCTACTTTTTTTTTATATGTTTTCTTGTACTAATTTTACACATGCTCATTTATGTCATATAAATGATCATTATGTGGGAATTATGAGTAGCTTAGGATTAATTCCAATGATCAAAAAGAATTTTTTAAAATGTGAAGATTGTTGTAAAGATAAAATCACAAAAGGCCTCATTTTTAAATTTAAAGAAAAATTAATTTATTAGAATTAGTTCATACTGATATTTGTGAACTTGGAGAAATTTTATCTCGCTGAGAAAATAAATATTTTATCACTTTTATTCATGATTTTTCTAAGTTAACATATGTTTAATTAATGAAAATAAAAGTGATGCATTTGATAATTTTAATACTTTTCTCCATGAAGTTGAAAATCTGTTTAATAGAAAAATAAAAAGTATTAAATATGATACAAGCCATGAATAGGAGTCACATGAGTTCAATTCTTTTGTTAGATCATTGGGTATAATTCATGAAACTACTTCTCCTTATCTCTTCCATCTAACAGTGTAGCGGAATAAAAAAATAGAACTTTGTTTGAGTTAACTAATTCCATGTTAATTGAGTCTAGTACATCTTTAATGTTGATTATATCAAATCTTGTGATAATCTTGTAGATCCATTGACTAATGATTAGCAAGAAAAAAGGTCTGGAGCACATCGAGAGGGATGGGATTAAAGCCTATTTGATTTTAAGTCAAATGTGAGGAAACCCAACGTGGGGACTAGAGATCCTACAACCAGGCTCAATTGGAAAAATGAATCACATGATGACTTATTGGGAAAAATGCACTATTTTTTATCCTTTTTTTAACAGAAGGCCGTAAGGTGCTGGCTATAAAGCTCATGTTAATACCTTGACTATTGTATGTAAGTAGTAACTTTTTATTTACCTTAAGCAGTCATAGTTCAAGTCTAAGACCACTGTGCCTCTGGAGTAAAAATTATTGTTTTACTAAGTGGAGGTTCAATGCAGAGCACACCTTCATTATGAATGGTAGTCTTCCTTTATCTAGTAAACTGTCTTATTAATATTAAGATGAGTGGAGGGTTGATGTTGTTTGTAGAATTTTAATATTATTATTATTTAATATTATTAATATGCATGGTTTTTGGAGGTTATGCAACATTACTCTTGCTGTTACTTTTTCATGGTATTAAGTGACATTTGATGCCAACTTATCATCTTCCTCATCCATTATTTGGTATGATGCATGCTGATTTTTCAGCATCCATAACTTCCATTTCATTTGTGTTTTATGATCCATTAATCGTAATTGTTAATGGTGGTAGAATGTGGATTTAAGCTTCATGTAACTTCCACTCTTTATTCCTTCATTATCCTACTCTTTATGCCTAGTAACCTTTGTAACTCTTCTATCTTTTATTCCATTTATCTACCATATTTATCTTCCTATTAATTGCATGAAAGATTTTTACACCTATAAATAGAGGTGGTCGTGCATGGTTTTTATACCCATAAGAAAATATAGAGTTCACAAAAGTTATTAAAAAAGAGAGCTTATTAGTTGAAGGGAGGTGTTCTTTTTATGGAGCTTTGAACTCAACGCTTGTCCGGAGTTGTTGAGTTGCACTTTCTAAGAAGGCTATTGTATCTTGGAGAGGAAAAGTCAAGAATATTACTACTGGACCAATGAAATGTTTTCCTGTAGTGGACTTGAATCTCTTTAAAGAGAGCGAGATATCCGTGCCTCAGCTGAAGAAGATAATTTTTTATTTTTCTTCCCTTATAAATTTTCAATTGTAATTTTACTGTTATTTCACTAACAATTTATGTATCCAAGGATTGAAATCAGAGATGTCTGCTGGTTCATTGGATGTGTTAATGGAAAATGAAGGGAATTATTGGCAGAAAAGTGAGCTCACACTAAAAAGAAAAGTGTACTCACTAAAGGAAAGTCTATTTCTCCCACATTGGTTGGAGAAAGAAACTTTCATGTGTTTTTATTAAGAAACACAGCTTCAAGTGGATAGTGAGGCAAGAACCAAGAGGTGCCTCGCGCCGTCATCACTTGCTCGGCTTGGCTTCGACATTGTCTTTAGATTCAAATTTGTCACACTATTTCAAAAACTGGGTGACTATTTGGTCAGATATGACTATCCAGAAAAGATACACTATTTTGAAAGGAACATACATGACTGTTTTGAGATTATACATCTTTCCATGAACCATTGCTTCATTTCCAAAGGGACACTTGATGGCAATAAATACCTGAATTTTTTCTCAGGTATGTACATAATTTTGAGTACTAAAAAACACTCTTCTTCATTTAAAAAATCTTTGTGATCATCAATTGATGAGTATTTTCAAGGAATCTTAATGCTTGAGGTACTGCTATATTCAGATTGTGAGCCATTTTATCTTGGGAGGAAAAATTTCACAATCTCGTGTTCTTGAGGGGAATTAATTTCTTAAGAACACTTCATGAAATTGGAGGACTTGGTTGCACTTCTGCCTCATCTTATTTCTATTAAATAAATATATTTCTTTGATAGTTCATGTTGAACTTGTGTTTTGAAGGTGTTAAACCTCAGTTTTGTGCTTGAAGCTTTCTTGAACTTAGATTGAAGTGTATTGTGCAAACATACAGATTGTCTACCCAAAATAACAATCTTAAGGAATTATCCTATAATTTGTACTATTTGGTTTATGGAGATTAAAGTTTTATGCTTTCTACTTTGTTTGAACTGAACAAGTGATTTGAATAAATAAAAAATTCATCACAAGTTAAAGGTCATTCGGTTAACGATTAAAATACATAAAAACTTCACCATTAAACTAGAAATAAGTACTGTTTAAAGTTTCTACACACTTGTAATTAGTATTTTGATATACTAAAGTTGACTGTCTTGTTGTGAAAGAAGAAATGACTACTGATGGAGGGAAAAATGTACTAGCAACTAATGTTACTATAACCAGTCACACAACTGCGCCACTCTCTATGGAACCAGTTATATGGAGAATTGGAGGAATAAATTTACATGGAATAACCTGAGGGTTTTGTGGTTCCTGGTAAAGAATAGAAGGAGTGCAAACTTGTTAAGTCACTTTATGGACTAAAACAAGCACCCAAACAGTGGCATGCAAAGTTTGACTAAACTATGTTGACAAATGGGTTTAAGATAAACGAATGTGATAAATTTATTTACATTAAAGACACTCCAAATCACAAGGTCATTGTTTGTTTGTATGTGGATGATATGTTGATCGACACTCGAGACATTTTGGACATAAATGCTATGAAATAAATGCTTGACAACAAGTTTGATATAAAAACCTCGGAGTTGCGGAATAAAACTCCATAGGGGTTGACGTTGTCATAGTCTAATTAAATTGAAAAGGTACTTAACAAGTTCAAGTATTTGAATATTGGTATTACTAAGAATCCATTAGATGTGAGCTTTGCACTTTATAAGAATGAAGGTGAAAGTGACTCAGAGTTGACATATACAAGAATGTTGAGATGCTTAATGTTTATCATGAACTGTACACGGCTAGACATAACATGTGTTATTAGTGAATTGAGTCGGTACACAAGTAATCTCAATAAAACCTATTGGATGTCAATGAAAAGAGTTTTGAGGTATCGTAAATACACTCAAGACTATGTTTTGCATTATAATAAATATCCAACGGTAATTGGAGAATATAGTGATGAAAATTGGATCACCAGATCGAATGACGTAACATCCATGAGTGGATATGTATTTACTTTATGTGGAGGAGAAGTCTCTTGGAAAGAGTCCAAATAGATATGTATTTCCCGCTCTATAATTGAATTTGGATTTATCACTAGCCGATGAAGAAGTTGAATGGCTCCAAAATTTCTTAGAAGATATTCCTTATTGGCCCAAACCTTTGGCACCATTATGTATACACTGTGATAGCCAAGCGGTGGTAGGTAGGGTAGGGAACATGATCTACAACGATAAATCTCATCATATAAGATGGAGACATAATAACATTAGAGAACTACTCTCTAGTGGAATTATCACAATTGACTATACGAAGTCAAAGGATAATATGTCGAATCCACTTACAAAAGGCCTATCCAGAGAGGGAATTGAGAAAACATTGAAGGGAATGGGTTTATGGCCTAGAACAAGTTAGCATAGGGTAATTCTACCTAGTATACTGGAGATCCCAAGAGCTAGATTCAAGGAGATCAAATAAAGTTGTGATTGACAGTTCAACATTGTCACTATACTCAATTCATTCTCACAATGTAGACAATGTTTAGGAAATAAGGATAAGGCTTAGGATGTGAAGCTTTTTAATGATTATCTAAATTTGGCAAATTTGACCAAGTAGTTTAATCTATAGGATTGAACACTTAGAAATAACCTATGTGATGGTGAAGTGGAAGTCGCTTCAAGGAGAATGTTAATAAAGGCATATTCTCTAAACTGTCATAAAACCAGGATGTGTTCATGGCTAAAACGAACAAAACCATGAGAACCTAAATGATAAAAGGATAGTTGTGTGATATGTGTTGTCTAGGTATACACTAAAATTCAACAGTTCAAAGATATCAAATCTAATGATTGACCGAGTGCATCCGATGCATGTTCACAATGAAAAGTTCAAAGGAAAAACCACTTACCCAGATGTAATTAATCTTTACTTTCTGATCACATACTTGTCTGTAAATTTTTATGAAGAATAGTCATTCCCCATTTATGTGGGGGATAATTGGTTCAATTGGATGTATGAATGAAAAATGGAGGGAATTATTGGTGGAAAAGTAAGCTCACACTAAAAAGGAAAGTATACTCACTAAAGGAAAGTCTACTTCTCCCATATTGGTGGGAGAAAGAAACTTTCATGTGTTTTTATTAAGAAATACACCTTCAGTGGATATTGAGGCAAGAACCAAGAGTTGACTCAAGCCATCGTCGTTGCTCACTCAACTTGGCTTCGTCCTCGGCCTCAGCTTAATCTTTGGCTTCCACTTTGGATTTGGATTTGTCATATGATCGATCAAGTCATCGTCGTTGTCGCTCATTCACCTCGACTTCAACTTCAGATTCAGATTTGAATTTATTAAACGATTGATCAATTTTTTAGACAAAGTTTATTTGAAACTTGGAAAAACACAAGAAAAAATTTTAATCCCAAGATATGACAAAAATATTTTCTCCATGTAAGCCATGCAAAAGCGCATTTCAAAAGGGATGCAACCCTACGAGTAAATAACACACTATTTTGAAAAAGGGGTAACTGTTCGGTCGAATATGACTATCAAAAAAATGCACACTATTTTGGAAGGAACACACATAACTGTTCCCAAATAATACACCTTTCCATGAACCACTGCTTCCTTTCTGAAGGGACACTTGATGACTATAAATATCTGAATTATTTTTCAGGTATGTATAGAATTTTGAGTACTGAAAAACACTCTTTTTCATCTAAAAACTCTTAATGATCATCAGTCATTGAGTGTGTTCGAGGAATTTAAACGTTTGAGGTACTGCTATATTCATATTGTGAGCAATTTTATCCCTAGAGGAAAAATTCTGTAACCTCAGGTACTTGAGAGGAATTAATTCCTTAAGGACAGTCCGTGAAATCGTAGGACTTGGTTCTACTTCTATTCATTTCATTTCTGTTAAATAAACATACTTCTTTGATAATTCATGTTGAACTTGTGTTGGAGGTGTTAAACATCAGTGTTGTTCTTGAAACTGTCTTGAACTTATATTGAAGTGTATTGTGCAAATATACAGATAGTGTACCTCAAACAACAACGTCTTGAATAGACAATCCAAAACTTAAGTTGACCACAATCTGAGTGAGTAAGGGAAATAAAGCAGAGGATACATCTTGATCTCGATTATCTGGTCAATTTTTATTCAATATTTTTACTACTTTTAGATGCAGACTTCGATTAGATTTTTGATATGTTACTCATCCTCCAACTGGGAGATTGCAACTAGCAATACTTTTAACATTGTAATGACTAATGCGGAAATTTTTCACTGTATTTAGTCCTTTGAATTTGATTGCAGCAATATCATAGGCCTCTGTTGCTTTCTCCCGAGTTCCTGTTATTTACATTTAATTAATTATCAGAATACTTTGGTCATAAGGTTATCAATAAAACCAACCATGATAAAATCATCAAAAAGAAGAATTATAATCATGATAATGAATACCGATAACCCACCATGTTGAAGAATTTTTTCTAAGAAAGATAATTCCACGTATTTGGTGCATTTTGGTCATATAACATAGTATTTAACAAATTAAATGACAAAGTGGAAGCGTCGATCCCAGTAAAAATATAGTTGAAGCCTAAGCAAAATAACACAAGAAAAATATTCAATAAAGACAAATGTTGCACCCAAAGTAGCCATGATAAATATTGAGGTGGTGTGTTATTTCTTCTTCAAAGGATAAAGTTTCTTTCTTTCTTTATATCAGTACTATAAAGTGAAGGTACTTACTTTTTCTCTTATTTTCACGATGGTAATTACTTGTGGAAGTTAAAATCTGAAAACACCACTTCTCTAGACAGTTCAAGTGAACAAATAAAAGAGTCATAAAACAAAAAAGAATAATTATAATTTATTCATGACAAATAACAATGACCAAAACCAAAGGCTATGACAGAATGAGCCAGAAAAACAGAACAACACTCTTCATATTGTGCGCCACACAATAGACCAAACAAAAATAGCCATGTATCTCATTTATTGTCAACCCTTACCCTAATGGAGAGACATATACTTTATGAATCCACCACCAACAAAATCAATAGCAGTAATGTAGCGCTATTGAAAGATGTTCACATATTTTTGCTTTTTTGGTTCTACACATTTTTTCCATGGACTGCAAGAGAACAAAACAGAAAAATAGAATAACACACTTCATATAGTGGCTCCGCCCAATATACCAAACAAAAATAGACACGTTTATCTTTATTCTCAATGCTTACCCTAATGTGGAGAAAGATACTTTATGGATAATAGAATCAATAGCAGCAAGGTAGCATTGCTGAAAGACGTTCATATATTTTTGTTTTTTCGTTTTGCCCATTTTTTCCATGTTCATTTTATTTGGTGAAAAAACACATGTGAAAATAACAAAAATTTCGATGATTTGGAGCATAATTACAGAAAATTCTGATATCTTACATAATTTTTGAAATGTTGAATTTTAACCCATACGAAGAGCCAATGTATAATAAAAAATAAATATAACGTATCTTCAATCATTATTGTTTAAATATTGTGAAAAATCACCTTTGTAAAAAATTTTAACAAGAAAAGAGGAGACCTAAGAATCTTCAAGCCTATGCCTATAGTAGGTATGCTAGATTGATGGAGTCACATGCCTATATATATATAGGTTACAAACTCTTATACAAATAACTTTATTCCTAGAGACTTTCATAGTTATTTCTTTCCATAAAAATATCATATATCCATAACTTGGAGGAAAAGTAATTGATTTATTACTTTACTTGAAAAATAAGGTAAATGTCTTATTAAAAATACATGAGGTCATTTATACATCATATTATACATAATATTCTTACATTCTCCACTTGACCCACATATCAAAATTAGACAATCCTTTATTCGTAAAGATAAATAATATGTCGATAAATGCATAGTCACTCAACTTAATAGTAATGCAAAATCACTTTTATCAATAATATATTAATACAAAAATCATCGTCATTATGCTCTTAATCAAACACTTCGTTCCATATACTATGATGTATAATATATTCTTAATAAAGTTTCCAACAACTTTATAAATGAGCTTACTATAAGTCATTCAAAGTCCAACTTTATTGGATGCAATAATCACTTTATAATACATGAAAATTAAAATGTGCATGTTCATGTATAACAAAATGATAATGTCTAGACAAATTGTTAGAGAATATAGCAATATTACAAAGAGTTACTAAGTCTCACAAGGGTAACATGATCCTTGAAAACATTAGCTGGTAAACCTTTAGTCATACGACCAGCAATCATCAAAGTACTACTTACATGTTTAAAACTCACGTCTTGCTTCTTAACATGATCCCTAGCCATCAAATACTTTATGTTGATGTTCTTAATTTGACTGCCACTCCTATTATTCTTCAAAAATAATACTGTATATTAATTATCACAAAATAATCTCAATGGTTTTGCAATAGAATCCATAAATTAAAATCATGAAGTAAAGTTCTTCAACTATAACGCCTGTGATATAGCCTCATAGAATGCTATAAATTCATCTTTCATTGTGGATATTGTAATAATGATTTGCCTAACTCTTCTCCAAGAAACAATACCTCTAGAAAGAAGGAAATGGTATCCAGAAGTAGATTTACCACAGTCTTTACATCTATTCAAATCAGAGGCTGAATACCCAATGACTTCTCGTGAGACAAGATATTTGTATGTAATCTTAAGATCCTTGATTTATTATAATTATCTCAAAATGTTTTTGCCAGCTTTTCAACTATCAATACCTGGGTTACTTTGGTAACTGCCAAACATTCCTACTACAAAGGCAATATCAGATGTAGTGTACACTTGTGCATACATAATTCTCCCAACAGTTAAAGCATATGGAATGCTTTCATTACTTTTTTTCTTGATTCAATGAGAATTGGTCACCTTTAATGATAGGTTCTGCCATAGGTGAATAGTTTTTCAATTTGTACCTTTCCAATATTGTTTTAATGTAGGCACTTTGAGATAGTCCAAGCAGTCATTGAGATATATCTCTATGAATATCTATGCCAATGAATATGAGGCTTTACCTATATCCTTCATTTTAAAATTCTGGATAAGAAATTATTTTCTCTCATAAAACCACCCCAAATCATTACTAGCAAGTTAAATATCATCCACATGTAGGACTAGAAAAATATATTTACTCCCAATTATTTTAACATATATATATATATATTTATCAATGATATTCTCCGCCAATTTGAATGAAGAAAAAACATTATGAAATATAATATATCATTGGCAAGACGCCTGTTTTAATCCATAAATAGCTTTATTCAACTTACAAACAAGGTGACTTTTATCCTTATTACTAAATCTTTCTGGAAGACATATGTATACCTCCTCTTCAAGATCTTTATTCGAGAAGGCATTTTCACATTCATTTGATATAGCTCTAAATCAAAATGAGCTTCTAATGCCATGATCATTCTTAATGAACCTTTCCTTGATACAAGAGAGAAGGTTTCATGGGAATCAATACCAAGTCTAGATTTGTAGCGCTCAAGATTATCGGATGAGTCTCTTTTGGTATTATAAAATATTTAGATCCTATAATAGAGACTCCTTTAGATAATTCAACAAGATTCCAGACTTTATTATAGCCATTCATTCTATCTCTTCTTTCATGGCATCATACCAAAGTATGGAGTTTTCTCCACTTATGAATTGTGAAAATGAATGTGGATCATCTTTTAGTCCAATATCATAACCAAAGTCTTGAAGATATGTAACATAGTCACTAGAAATTATTGGTCTATGAACTCTTGAGGATCTTCTTACATCCACTTGTACAGGTGTTCTTTAAACAATGGGTTCAGGTAAATGATGAATGGTGATTTTACCACTAATTTTCACTCAATATTCATACATATTATCATGTTTTGAATGAATCAATGTGACATAATTATGATTGTATACAATAATACCCACATTTTCATACACATAGTTGATGAGATAGAAAGATATGGATTAAAGCTTAAAATGATCAAAAGGAGGAAAGAAAGTGCATTTGAAGACCTAGTGCAGAACTAGCCTTAGTTACTGTGGTCGTGGTCTGAGGACCACAATAGTGATTAAATAAAAAAGGTCAATTGATCGTGGTCATGCGAGTAAATCACAATCGCAATAGCTGCAGTCGCAACCAGACCTGTGCAATCGCAGCGTGGTGGAGAATTACATCCCAAGGGAAGATTGTAAATGCACTTTCCTGATACTAAATTTGACAAAAAGAGGACTCAAACCCTAAAAATCTTATTCATTCAATTGGAAATATTCTATCTTCCCAATATTTTAGTTTTGTTCTTGAGTTTATAGCATTCATTCTTGGAGAAGACAATATTGTATAAATTTTAGGTGAAGAATACATTGGAATATCCTTCAAGTGAAGGAGTAGCTCACTTTCATTGGAGATTTGTGGGAGTCAAAAATTGGAAGTAACATTCACTTAGTCTTCAATGAATCATTTCAATGGAGATTATAGGTATACCTTTACTTGTTTATCTTATGTGTAGCCAGATCTCCCTCTTGGAGTTATGTATGAATAGGGAATAAAGTACGTGTTTTGTTGTTGTTAGCTTCTACTTGGTAGTTCATATTGATGGGTTTTATCATTGCTTGACTAATTTTATTGGGATTTGTGGGTGAAATCCCCAAAGACCTATATGGGTTTGATGGGTAAAAGCTCCAAAGCCTAGAAAGCTCACGGATACCTAAGAAAGGAGGGTTTTAGGTGAACTTTAGAAATCCATGTCATCCTTGAAAGAAGGATATGGAGAGCAAATCAATGGTAGATAATTATGTGTGTAGTTTGCTAATCTATCACTATCTTAGACATAATGGCGATTTGTGAAGTTGACTATACCATGGGTATTATCTTAGAAATAGGGATGCCTAAATTGAGGGTTTGTTACCAATTGTTGAACACACCCGTTAGGTATTTGAAAGAATCAATGGGTGAAAGTTTGGTGTTTTGTTGAAAGACTAGCATCAAAACCTATAACCAAAGCTACCCATACTTGATCTTCTAAAATAATGTTAACTATTAGCATCCACATGTCACTCCCATTAGTAATACATATTCCCTAGATTCGTGCCTAATCGATAAAACTCTAATTATTCATAACCCCAAATTTATACTAATAAAAAACCCGAGAAAAAAATATTAGAGTAGATACCTATCTCCCTTATTTTAATCTTCTTGTACTATTGGTTTGAATTTAACTTGTATCTATCATCTCGAATTAACTTAATTTCCACTCATATTGTTCATTGTGGATTCAACCTGTAACGCCCTAAATCTGGTCCTTGGAATGCTACACGGTGCTCATGACCCTGAAGGACCACAAGCTAACCCATGACTAATATCTGTAACTGAGCACTGAATAATACATTGTAAATATGCGGACTATAAGATGTAAGGCCATAAGGTTCAAAACTAAACTAATACTGAATATAATACAATGTCTATAATAGGGTATAAAAATACCAAAAAATAAAATAAACTGTCCAAACACATGTTGTAGTAGAAAGCCTCTAAACTGTCTGAAAACTGTAAAGTTGATGGGACATGTCCCCAAATAACTCCGAACTACTGAAATAATAAAGTAATAAAATAATCATGCCATCCTCGAATGATGAGGACTCACTGCTAGTCTAGCTGCTGAACGTCTGATCTACTAAGGATGTTCGAGAGCTCATGCTTTTAAACCTATGGTATAAGACACCATAGCATAAATGCGTCAATACGTCGAATATACTGGTATACAAGTGAGGTAAGCTAAATATAAGCCTTCATATGCATGAACAATAATAACTGACTGTATAACATGAATGTGAGAATACATGCATGAATACGTATCTGTAACTGAGATCCTAATATATGGATTTACTGATATCCTAGTACTGAAACTGGGATTCTGAATACTGAGGAACTAATGTCATAATACTAATAAAGGAATGACTATTTCTGATTGTTCTAATTATGAAAAACTGGTCTAAATGACTGTATCTGACAGTCCTGAAACTGAATACTGATAACATAAGTGTCTGTATCTGACAGTCTTGATACTGATGAAACTAGCTGGGTTCCGTACTGTACTGATTTGACTGTATCTGATAGTCCTAGATTTTTGTTGAACTGAACTAAGTTTTATTACTAAAACTGGATTTGAAACTGAGACTGTGGGAGGTAATCATCTAACCAACATACTCTAAAACTGAACTGGTGGGTTCCAACCTATAACCCCAGATGGAAGGGTGTCAGTACCGTACCATGGGTAAAGACAAGATATGAGTATACCCTCTCTAACAGGGAGCTCTTTCATCTACCTTTGTTAGTAGGAAACTCAAATGAGATGTATAAATCCCTAAACGCGTAGGGTGCATCTCAACCTACACTGGCTAATAGACACAAAACTTATTAACTAAACTGAACTGATACTAATGGTATTGATTAGCGGAGCTAAACTGAGTTTGCTGTGTTTCGTTGACTGACTGAATGCTACTGAGATCTAAGGACTGACGGAGAGAACTGAAGTTACTGAGGTTTTTAGGAATACTGAGGTTACCAAGATTACTGAGTACTAATGTTATTGAGACCATCTGAGATTACTGAGTAGGACTAGACTGATACTGAATTTACTGAGTTTTCTTGAGTCATGAGACTGACTGAATTCTAATGATCATGGCTTGACTGAGAGTATTGTGAAATCATGACACTAGCTCTGGGCACACAGCTAAATTTTCAGCTACAAGTACCCACAGGACTCAATAGCATAAAAATGATAGGACATGATACTTCTTGAACGTATGACCAATATCAATAATTCATAATACATTAATTTGGGAATTTCATGAAGCACATGGTTATCATAGTCTTGTACATGAATGGAATTGCATATAAGCATGACATACTTTCATTAACCTAATCTCATGGGCATTCCCTCAACCATTCATAATGCACACAATATCATGGAAGTCATTCTTAGTCATAGGATAAAGCATACATTTATCACTTGGGTCACAATTAAGCTATAAAGAATAATTTCTATTCTCTTAGGATTTTATCAAACACCTAGGATGCATGACTTAGGCCATAGGCATGACCATCAAATTAATACAACAAAACTCCATATTTCAACTCAATTTCACATGTTTCAAACCACATACTAGCATTGGTTCATAAACAACATATAAAGATTCCAACTTGGGAATCATACAACCATAATCACATGAACATAATCAACCCACAACAAAATATTCATAATACAAGATTTAAAACTTGATTCTTGGGCTTCATGGATGAAAGAAATCCATGAATGAACACTGTTCATACCTTAGTTCTTGAATCTACAAATATTCTTAGTTCTTGATTCTACGAAGATTGATGAAAAGATTCTTAAATTTGAGTCTTGGATTTGAAATCCCAATTGAAAACCCTAACTTATTCTTGAGAGAAACTTGAGAGAAATAATATATTTTGGGTGAATTATGGCTGAATCACGTGTTATTGGGTATATATAGGGGTGAGAAATTGACCCTTTTAACCCTTGGATGATTATTTTAATTCTATGAAAATTTCCTGACCTGGACCCCTTGCGCGACACGGTGCTATCATGCCATGTCGCTGGAATTTGACAACTCTAAATTTGAGCCTTGGCGTGACACTTCATAATCAAGGAGGCTCAATGGATTTTGACGATTTCTATTTTGGCTGGCTCTGCAACGCGCTGATGGCTCAGGTGGCACACTATCTTACTAAAATGGCTCTAATTCTTCGCCTGGTTGTTGGATTTGGGACAATTTGGTATCAATGGAAATCTTATTCAATTTACCACATGATAAAAGGTGAAAATATTGAAAATACCACAATCCATGTTTAGTGTCTATATGTATTTTAGCTATCCCTACCGCATCTACCAGTATATTTAAATTACTGATCGCATGCTTTATTTTGTGCTATGTTGTCTTATAACATAGGTTTGGATGTTCAATTCCCTGATTGCCCATATTCAGTTTAGTACCTCTCAACAATAGTAGTGGTGAGGCCTCATCCATGAAGAATAGGATATTTTTAGTTACTTTAAACATTTTACTTTATCTCAGACAGTCGAAGTTAGTTGGGGTTTTGTCCCATCAACTACATATGTTTTAGAGTCTTTCAGATAAATAAAGTTGTTTTTAATTTAGAGTTAGTTCATACATGTTGGGTGATATTTTAGTAGCCTATTTTCATGGTAGTTCTATTAGTTTAACTTCTGCATATGATACCTTATTATTACTATATTCAATTCTCACAGTAGGTACCATTTAATGGGTTAGCTTGGGGTCACTTGTGGACTTAAGAACCGTTTTATTACTAGGAGGTAGCCTTGGGTTATGGAAATAGAGAATACCGGTTGAGATAGAGGTATATAAAAAATTTACCTTGAGAAGAATGAAAGTAGATGTGTCATTTCTTTTTAGAAAAGAGTCAGATAGCATAAAGCATTACGTTTCCTTTTCCATATTCTTGGTTCTTAGATATTACAAGGTATTATTGTAACTTGCAACCTTACTAATCTTAACCTGATGCCTTATGGATTCTTTTTGAGTTTCAACCCTTTCTACAACTCTTTCCCTTTTTTATTGAAAAATATTTTCTAGTTTTGTCTTTATTTATGAATTTGCTAATGAAATATATACCTTTTATTAATATGGATAACATAAATATAAACAATATACCTTATCAGAACAATAAAATTCTGAGTAGTGGTGAACATATGAATAAAGGTATTAAGCATCTCATACACCATAACCAACCCCATAACAAATATTGCAGAAACATATGAAAACATAGAACTGGGATCAAATATTATAGTGATCATCTAGTCACTTACAAGTATAGTACCTATGATAATTGCATCTGGTGACTCTATCTCAAGCCTACATGGAAAAGTATAATAGTGGGATTTTTCACCAGTCAAAGCACTGACATAGATAGCCTGAGTACCACCTTAATCATTATTCTACTACCTAAATTGTATTATTTGCACCACTGCCAGACTGGTAAAAACCATACTCCCACCATGTGGATTCCCTTTTTCATTGCCACCACATATCTTATATAACAAAATTAGGGCTTAGGGAGTGTACAGTTGGCCAGACTAACCAAACTACCAGAAATTAGTATAATACCTTTGAATGTTACCAAACCCACTACACTCAAAACACATATAGTCCAAGGTGGGCTACTGAGTTGATAAAGACAAAGTAATATAACTACCAAAGTTTGAATACATTTGTCTTTCCCCTAATGGAACCCAACAAGCATCTGCATCACTCACTGAAAAGGGAGGGCATGGTATCTTTATGATATCTGACTTATAGAATAAAAACCACTTGGTTTCGCTCTTAGCATGCCTTTTTTCCACATTTTGGTATATCCCTCATATTTCAGACCTTCTACCTTCTTAACAAAATCCACTATCACATAGAAGGACTTACTATAAAATGCCATCTGAAGCATAGAAATCTTGAGACCTATGTTTAATCCCTACACAAAGCAATGAGTCCCCCCCTTTTTTGTATGTATCAATTATGCAGAGTATCGGAACAATAAATGGACTTTAGCCTCATTAGCCTAAATTTACATACTCTACTAATCAATATTAGTTAAATCATACTTATTTCTATCCTATTAGGTTTGAGGCACATTTCTCTTGAAATACTATATAAAATTGATTCCATATTAACAAAGGAAAACTAGATATCCTATATCTATATAGGCCCTCTACAATATCTTGGTGCTGCCTTGAAACTAAAAAGTAAAAAATTCCACCTATATCTGTCACCAAATCCCATATTATAAAGCTTCTAGTGATAGGTATGTAGTGACCCTCCCGATTATTTCCTCGATTTGCATGTATTTTTGGCATTTTAAGCCTTTCCATAGCAGCTACAAGTCAATTATGACTTGTCAAAACAATCAGTTTGGTTATTGGACAATTTATTAGGATTTTAGGCTTATTTTCCTCTTTTGGAGCTTTTGATGTTTGGGATTTGGTCTCAGATCAAAACACTAAGTAGATGACCTCAGATGAGAATTTCTAAAGCACCATTACTTCTGAAATATTGATTTTAGGCTAGAGGGACCCTTGGTTTAGGTCCCGACTCTTCTAAAATCATTTTGGATTATTGGACCGATTATGTGAAAAAATAAAATTATAGGTATGGGTACCAAAATTAGTCTAAACGACCTTGGATAGAAGTTTTCATGCTACCATTGAGTTTAGAATGTCGAATTTACTATGGTAGCATATTTTTTTTTGTGAGTACGGGGTTTCAAATGAATACCGAGCACCAAATCAAAGTCCATTTCAGACTTAGCAAAATTTGGTGTATTAGGTTACTGATGCGACTGCTTAAGTAAACATAGTGTTGTTTACACAGACCCTACATGCAAGACATGTTGTTACTTAAGAGACATTGACTATTTGGTCAATGTCCGCTTAAGCAAACACTGAGCTCGCTTAAGCGGGTATCTCCTAAGAGTCTTGGGGATCTCTTAAGTAATACCCGACCATGAAACTAAATTGTATAAGTGATATTAGTGTCACCTAAGCAACTGAAAATTAAGGAACAGGATGATCGCTTAAGAGACACCTAGCACTATTTTACCCTCTCTTTCCACCTGATTCTCTATCACTTCTTACACTTATTTTTCACCAAATTGAGAGTTCAAAAAGAGGGAAAAATGGTATAATATCTGCATAAGTTAATGTAAGCTGAACTAGCTCTTCATGGTCATTTTCTTTAATTTTTCCTCAATTTCCATCCTAATTGTTTGTAAAATCCTAGAAATTAGGGCTTCAATTCCTAAACTTTGAGGGGTTATTTAAGACATGATTTTTGCTTTGTTTGTTCTCAACTTCTGAATATAATTTTTTTCCATCGAGGGACCTCGTCATGGGTTTAGTTTTTGATTCTCTTTGTTATCCCCATAGGTCTGTTCTTGACTCAAAATTTGACTCGGTCCTTAATATAATAATATGGATCTCATTTTAATCCTAATGATGTATAGATTACTTTGTTGATACTACGATAGTATTTTAGGATTGTGGAGTGAAGGTGAATGATTCATTGACGATTCAAGGGTTGCATATTGGTTTTGAGGTAGGCTTCTGTCTACTCTTAATGTTTAGATAATGTTTGATATATGTTGCATGTTTGATAGGTATGTTAGGATATGATTATGGGTAGAACACCATGACCTAGTCCAATTTATGAATTTGGGAGCTATAAAGGTAATAAACCCGTAAGGTAAAATACCTATTATACTTCTATAATACTATTACCTTTTTTATAGGTAGAGTTAATTCTTAGTATGGTTATGATAGTATTTAAGATATGGAATTGGATTTTGGTTTTAGAAGAATGAATAGTATGATTAGTTTTATTTGGAGTATTTAGGCTATCTTGGAATGGTAATTTAGGTGGAATTTACTTAGTTGCTCATTTTCTATGTAGGATTGCTATCTTAGGGCTAATTATGGCTTCTTTAACATATAAAATTAATTTTAGGCACCATATGCTAGCCTAGGGTAGAAGCTTATTTAAAATAGATTTTAGGGAGTGGGCCCCTCCAACCCCTCTTAGGTCAAGACATATATTCATATGGCAAGCTGTTAGACATAGTTAAGACTAACAAACCTCTAGTACAAGGTTTTTATATGACTTGGAGGATTGTAATGGGTTTTTCTTTAACTATGATGTTATGGTTATTTTAGATGTAGTATTAGGCCTAAGGTTGTAGAGTTTTTCCCGAGTAATACTATTATGGAATTATACCCATTTAGCTTTGGTTCCCACCCATGCATTTTATGAGTATACATTTATATATATAACTACTATTGGAAGGATTTGATTTATAATGCTATTGATGATATGATTTCTTGTTCAAGTTTGACGATTGATGATCATATTAATGATTATTGGAAATCCTGGATCAAGACTAGGTCAGTGTATATGAGTACTCTCAAACCTCCTAGGGACTCCTTAGTCCATGAGTCATTATGCGAGGAAAATATAGGTTGTCATAGCTCCTGCCTTTGTGAGCCCTCAAGCTAGAGGATGTGTATACACTAGGTTACTTTACGGTACTTGGATTGTTTATTGTGTTATTGACTTACTTGGTAATCATTCTTTTGTTCATATTACCTTTCACTATTATGTGCCTAAATTATCATCTTTATGGGGGGTTTTTATAGATATACGTGATGAGTATGACTTGTGGTGTATACTATTTTATCTTGTATCTCTCAACTTTATAGGAGTTGCATAGTAATTGGCTCTAATTGTTGTTTGCTAATTATTAATAGGGCCTTTGGCATTGGGGTTTATGAAGGGTCGATTATGTATTAGTTATTCGGACCAGTCGATTCCTTTATATTTTTTTAATTATTATTATGTTTAATACATGGCAGGTTGATTAGTGACTATTATTGAGATTTAAGGTATAGTTTTGATTTTTATCAAGGTTATTTCATTATGTATGATTATTTCATAGTTAGACATTATGAATTTAGACCCTGATATCCTCATTCATTTCTTTATGGGTACTTTCTATGGTAGTTATCTCATGTTTATACATATGAATTAAAGACCCTAATTATATTAAAACTAGTTCCTACTATGATTAGGAGGCTTGGAGATGCTAGTGTGATTACTTATCTTGTACCTTTGGGTTATCTTTGTATATATGCATACTTATCTATATATGTAGTGATGGTATTACCGTATATCTATTCCTTTATTCATTCATGTTATATGTCCATCCTTTAGCCTTGTATATTATTATATATCCTCGTTCCGCTCTTTATTAGTATATTGGCAAGTGATATATGGTATAATGCTAGAGTCTCAAGAAATGGTTAAAATAGAATGGCTCATCCTTAGGGTTTAATTAGCTTTATTATTCTATTTCTTAGGTATGAATAGAGTAGTTATCCTTATTGTCTCCTTAGATTCATTATGTAGATTGCTGGATATTAGGATGTAGTTTATATTCCTTCTTGCATGCTAATTATATTTGCATTATCTTTAGAGCTCAGTTGGCAATTTCTTATTGAGTACAATATGTTTTGTACTCATACTATACTTATGCAACGTGCAAATCATAGTATGAGTTCTCATCATTGTTCTGTGTTATGCGGAGCATCTACAATTCTGAGATATAGGGTGAGCTCCTGGCATTTGGAGCATTGCTATTCTTTATCTTATGTACTAGACTAGTCTCTATATTGTATTTTGATATGGGTTGTATAAGTATATTCATTTTGTAAGTCATATTACATTAGAAGCCCTTGTACAGATTCCTAGGTTTTGCAATTATCTTATGTATTTTACCCTTTCATTTCATTTATTCTGCATTCTCCCTCTATTTCTCTTATTAGTTTGTTACTAAAAGTTTTGGAATCTCGGTTAGCTTGCCTACTAGTTTATTATATTAAGCGCCATAATGACCTAAGAAATTAGGTCGTGAAAATTAGTATCAGAGCTTAGTTTTACCATATGTTGGTACAAGAGCTAAGTGTTTGGTAGAGTCCCATGGATCAGTGTAGAGAATTAATAACCTATCTTCATGAAGCTATAGGGCATTTTTAGAAAATTTTGTTCTTGACTCCTTGTCGTGTGTCCATATTTTTGTGAGCCTTAAGAATGTTCTTTAAATCTTTTTTGTCCCAGGTAGATGATGTGAGGTTGTTGATAGATGTGGATGGGACTTCGACATATGTTCCCATAACTTTAGTGCAACACTAAACCTAGGAATTAAGAATAGATGTGAAAGATGTTCTATATTAGTTAAGGATTGGGGCCAACATAGGCTTTAATGGAGATTGTGACTACATTAGCTATTCGAGATTCAACATTGGGGATCACAAATCTTTTTATGAATACCTCACAACTAAGGATGGCATTCGGTTCATTCAGAACTTCTCAGGCCAGAGTTAGGTTTATTGGTGTTCAATAAGGTTTTTGTTGGTTTTAGAATATGAGATTGGATTCTTAAGTGGTCCAGGCATATTCCTATTCTATATCATTTAGATTATGATATGGTGTGAGGATTTATTAGAGAATTAGCATTGCTATTTTTTTGGCATTGGATCATTTATTAGCAATTTGGTCTTCTTCTCTCAAGTTGTTGACCATATTAGGGCCATAAATAGAGTATGTATTAGGGCATATGGAGGTGGCAACAAGAGGCTATGTAATTATTGTAGCACTATTGGTATTTTATTTGAGAGTTAGGATTCCTCCCATTGGAGGTCATCTTCACTTGCAGCCTATCAATTCTATGCAACTATCATTTAAGACTTTAGGTAGCTTTAAAATTAGTCGTAGTGATCACAACAAATATAGTTCTCGTCAGACCTTGTGGAGTTTTTGATATGGGTCTTCAGGCTGTGGCATCCATTCTGGATAAGGAGGGGCAGTATCGTAGAGTATTCCAAGAACTTGATTTAGTTATGGAGAGAAAGAATATTGGTCTAGAGAGTGCCCTATTTGTGGGTAGTTTCTTTGGCACAGTTAGCATGTATTCCTAATCCTCCTAGAGTTCCTGAGGTATATTATGGTTACAGGGAGGATGGTCATTTAATTAGGTGGTGACCTCAATGTTAGTTGACCAGCCTATTGGGGCCAACTCATTTTTTTCACCAGTTTAGGTCTATATGAGTTTGCTATAATTGTATAAAATTGGCCGGCTATCCAGAGAGTTTTTCCAGTGTGGGATTATTAGTTATTCAGTTTTTTCAATTCAGTCTCGTGGTGTTGTGGCACCTTCATTTAGTAGCAGTGCGCTTAGCACCTCAATTTACAATTCAGATGCTCAGTTCGAGGTTGGACCCTTCCATATTTCTTCTCCCTTTGACCTGTCAAGCATGTGACTTTGGATTTTGCCGTGATAGGTTCACTTTTATTTCCTGCCTTTACCTTTTTATTTATGAGTATTATAGTTCTTATACCCATTGATGATTTATATGTCTTGGTGATTTATATCGACTGTTGTATGCCCTAATATACAGTTATGATTGTATTTATACTTCCATAGGTTATTTCTTTTAGTAGTAGATGGAGTGGATCAATATTGATATTTTTCTTCTATAGGTATAACATTTAGAGTCTTATTTACCTTGGTATATTGGTCTTTTATGGACCTATAGTGGTACTTGCTATTGATTCTCAGTTATTATACCACTTATTCCTCATATTGATGTTTATATTATTGTAGTTATTATAGTCATTATTTGATATTATTAACCCTCCTTGGTAGTTGGGTGACTTTATTGTGGCTAGAGAAGTTTATAGGCCTTATGTGGTAACTATTTGTAGTAGGGAGACATTAGTGGATCTGATAGAATTGGAAATGTTAGACTTTGATGTGATCTTAGGTATGGATGAGTTTTACTTGTGCTATGACTCCCTTGATTATAGGACCCAAAGGGTCAATTTCTAATTCCCTAATGAACCACTGATTAAGTGGGAAGGTAGCTCTTTAGTTCCCAAGGTAAGGTTCATTTCTTATCTTAAAGCCCAAAAGTTTATTTCTAAGGGGTGTCTCTATCACTTGGTCTTAGTTAGAGATTATAACTCAAAGAGTCTTTCTTTACAATTTGTCCCTATGATTGATGAGTTTTCTAAGGCCTTTCTTGATGATTTTCCCGATGTTCCTCCCGATAGGGAAATTGATTTTGGGATTGATCTTATTTTAGAAACCCGTCCTATCTCTATACCTCATATAGAATGTCTCTAGCCGAGTTTAAAGAGCTTAAGGAATAGTTGAAAGATCATTTTGATAAGGGTTTTATTCTCTATAGTGCTTCACTGTGGGGTGCTTTAGTGCTCTTCATGTTTAAGAAAGATGGGCCCCTTCGAATATGTATTTATTTCTACTAGCTGAATAAGGTGATGATGAAGAATAAGTATCCTCTTCCTAGGATTAAAGACCTATTTGATAAACCTTAGGGTGCTAAGTACTTCTTTAAGATTGACCTTTGGTTGGGTTATCATTAGTTGAAGATTGGGGAGGTAGATATCCCTAAGACTACTTTCGAAATCCGATATGGTTATTTTGTGTTTTTGGTGATGTCTTTCAGTTTGACTAATATGGCGGCAACATTTATGGATCTTATGAATCAGATTTTTCATTAGTTTTTGGATTTATTCTTCATTGTATTTATTGATAATTTTTGGTGTACTCCAAGAGTGAGGCGGATCATCTTGATTACCAACCCATAGTGTTGCAGACTCTTAAGGATTAGTAGTTGTATGCTAAATTTTCTAAGTGTGAGTTCTAGTTGAATGATGTTATTTTTTTGGTTCATGTTGTTTTTAGTGATGGGATCATGGTGGATCCACAAAGGTTGCGGTGGTTAAGAAATTTCCTAGACCCACGACTCCCAGTGATATTTGAATATTTTTAGGTTTAGTTGGGTACTATACGATGTTTGTAGAGAGTTTCTCTTCCATTTCGACCTTATTGACTAGGTTGACTGATAAAAAGGTAAAGTTCTTGTGGTTAGATTCTTCTGAGGCTAGTTTTGAGAAACTAAAAGCCAAGTTAACTTCAAATCCTATTTTGATCGGACCCAAGGGTACCGATGACATTGTTGTTTATTATGATATGTCCCGTGTGGGATTGGGTTGTCTTTTGATGAAGCATGGTTAGGTGGTGGCATATCCTTCTAGACTGTTGAAAGTTCATGAGAAGAATTATTCAACTCATGATTTGGAGCTATTAGCTGTTGTTTTCGCTATAAAGATTTGGCATCACTATTTATGTATGGTTTATGCTGACATCTTCTCAGACCATAAAAGTTTGAAATACGTATTTATCCAGAAGGAGATGAATCTTAGGTAGAGAAGATGGCTTGAGTTGCTCAAGGACTACGATATGAGTCTTCATTATCATCCAAGTAAAGCTAATGTGGTTGTTGAAGGTGAAGGCTTTTGAGATTGGTAGTGATAGTACCTTAAGGTACCAAGGAAGATTATGTTTTCTCAATGTTGATGGGTTGCAATAGAGGATCTTGGCGGAGGCTCATGAGTCGAGTTATATTGTTCATCATTGATCGCCAAAGCTGTAGCATGATTTGAAAGAGATCTATTGGAGGAGCAACATGAAGAAGGATATATCAAATTTTGTGGCCAAGTGCATAGTATGTCTGCAAGTGAAGGTAAAGCACTTGAGGCCTGGTGGATTATTTCTAGAAATTGAGTTGCCTGTGTGGAAGCGGGAGGTGGTTAATATGGATTTCATAACTGGTCTTCTGTAGTCTCATAGTCAGTTTGATTCAATTTTAGTTATCGTAGATAAGATGACCAGGACTTCTCATTTCTTGCCACCGAGGACTAATTACTCTGCTGAGAATTATACAAGGTTTTTCATTTAGGAAATCATCAAGTCGCATGGTGTGCCTATTTTTTATTACATCTAATTGAGGTACTCAATTTTTTATCTCACTTTAGGCATTCCTTTCAGAGAGATTTGGGAACTAAGGTGAGCCTTAGCACCTTGTTCCACTCTCTTATGGATGGAAAAGCAGAGAGGACCATTCAGATATTAGAGGATATTCTTTGTTCTGGTGTGATTGAATTTGATGGTATCTGGGTTGTTTATTTACCTCTCATCAAGTTTTCTTATAATAATAGTTATCACTCCAGCATCGGCATTACTTTGTTTAAAGATTTGTATGGTAGGAGATGTCATTCTCCTATTGGGTGGTTTGAAGTTGGTGAGGCTGGGTTGTTTGGTCTTGATTTTTTTTATCAGGCAATGAATAATGTGAAGGTGATTTTAGATATGATTAAGATCTCCCAAAGTCACCAAAAATCCTATACAGATGTAAGTTGAAGTGAGTTGGAATTTGAAGTTGGCAATTAGGTATTCTCGAAGGTGTCTCCCATGAAGGGAGTGATGCGGTTTGGAAAGAAGTGGAAGATCAACCCCCGTTATGTGAGTTCGTATTTTACTTTGAAGAGAGTGGGTGAAGTGTCTTATGAGAAAGAGTTGCCTCCTTGTTTGGGTTTCATTCACCAGATTTTGCACGTTTCAATGTTGAGGAAGTGAGTGGGAGATACTTCCTTGGTACTTCCATTGGAAAGATTTGGTGTTTTAGACTCCTTGTCATATGAGGAGGTCCCGGTTGAGATCTTGGATCAGCAATTCTACCAGTTGCAGACGAAGGACGTGGATTCATTAAAGGTTCTATGGAGGAACCAAAAGTGTGAAGAAGTTACTTGGGAAGATGAAGAGGATATGAAGTCCAAATATCTATCCTCATTTCCCGCTTGGGATAATCGTGCTTGAGGTATGTGCATTCCTTAACATCTTTTTTTCTGACTTTGCGTAACATCCCGAAAGACCCTAGACACATTTCCATTTATTCGGCACATTTAAAATGTCCCAAAACAATTATTTCACACTAAGTACAAGTAACATTGCCATTTTAACACCCTAATATTTTCAACATTTTATTTTCTGCCATCCCGAGTTTGAAACGTTTATTTATGAGATAAAATATGTTTAGGGTTTTTAAAAGGGTCATCAGGGGGATTTTTGGCATTTTAGAAGAGGTTCAAAGTGGTTTTTGACCATGGAGGCAGTAAGCCTCCATAATTTCAGCGTTTCACTGAGGATAGTCTTCACGATACGCAGCATATCACCGAGCTTAGTCTCCACGATGGGCAGCATGTCATTGAGGTTGGCCTCTATGATATACATCGTGCCACGCTGTAGTGTAATTTTGTGCAGTCTTCATCTTGGGGTGAGGGGCATTTTGGTCTTTTCCCTCTTCGAAATCACCCAATCCACGACTTAAAACCTAAGAGGGGTATTTTTGCCCCATTTATAATTAGTTAACGATATTTCCTCCCATTCTTAAGAACATAAAGAAATCAAAATCTTCCTTTAAGAGTTCACCATCCAAGGTCTAAATTCCATGTTTCCTTCATGAATTCAAGCAAACTCAGATATGTGGGGTATTCATTAATGAGTTCCTTCCACCCATTGAGTCACAAAAATCACTTATTTTTCAAGTATAAACCCTTTTCCCTCTTTTAATGAAATTCCATTGTCAAGTATGAATTTATTCAACTTTTTCTTAATATTTTTAAATACAAAACATGACAATGTGTTTTCGCATGTGAATTATGATCTTACATGCTTTATAAACTCGATCAACCTATATAATTTTCAGTTAAGACCATGTTGATTATCAATTTATGAATTCAACTATGTGAGCATGTTGTCGTTATTAAGCTTAACACTTCCCATACTCATAATCATGGATTTCATCAGTTTAGTGAAATATATTATGTTTTGGGTCTAAATCATGCATATCCTAACAATATTATAATGATGTTATTATAATTAATGTATTATTTAGTTCTGATGTGTTATCAACACCTGATACCTATTTGCTTATGTTTGTTTTCGATTTGAAGTAACAAGTAACTCAGATCATGATTTTATCATCATATTCAAATTATAACATTCATGTTGAGCAATTATCAGTGGTGAGTCCTGTTACCTTTAATCATTACCAGTGTCAGTTAAGTTAGGAGTAGGATTTAACATCGAGCAAACCTAGGGATGAAGGCTCACCCGCCAGTAGAGGACTGAGACCTTTAGTAGAAGTACTTAAGTTCCAGAACTACATAGCCAACATAGATTATGAGAAGTCACCCACCTACAGTAGAGGCCTGACACTCTCTTAGGGGTCACCCACCAGTAAAGGACTCACACCCTAGTCCACAGGGTCACCAATTTAGTGGATCCACACAACCAGTGTTAGTACCTGTTGCAAGGTACTGAAACCCTTCTAGCTGGGGTTATAGGATAGAACCTGATTAGCTCAGATTAGGCATGTCAGTTACATTATAGATCCTACTATTTTAGTTCAGTACTCAGATTATATCAGTTCAAGTTTGCATGACCAAGTGTTCAGTTTACCAGCTTTCCGTTCAGTCAGTTTTACAGATTATTTAAGTAGATGCTTTACTTGGTCTTTGATGTGTTGTGATTTTACCACAATTTTGCACTAACTATTTATGTGCACTACCATATTTTGTAGAATTAAATGTGATATTATCGTGATTTAATGCACTAATATCCATATTGTGCTGGCATATAGTTGGTGAGAAATACAGATGTGGATTGGAGCTAAAAAGGGATCAAATGGAAATAAAGAAGTGCATCTGAACACCTGGAGCATTCACCAGCCTCAGTTACTGCAATTGCAGTCCAAAGATCACAATCGTGGTTATTCAAGAAGGTTAGAATAATTCAATTGCAAAGCATAACCGCGGTCGTGTTGGATGAAATTGTGGATGTCCTCACACGATCATGTCTAAGCATATTGCCCAGGGCAGTTTTGTAAATTTACATGGATGAATCCCAAACCTTATACAGGCAAAAACCCTTTCTTATTTGGATATTGCTTACCACATAGACATTTTTGAATTTCAAGCAAGAACCCTAATTGGGCATGATTGTAACTAAATTTGGAGAATTAGATTCTTAGTGTTTTGTGAAGAATGGCTTCTTTGGATAATCCTTATGGTATATCTTTCTTTACTTTCTTCATGAGTAGCTAAGTAATTTAGTCTTGCGTTTATGTTGAACTAAAGTGTATTTTTGTATGGGTGTTGATGGGTTTGCATGATTTTTAGTTATTGATTGTGGATTCCACTATTGCTTGAGCTTAATAGTTGGAATTTATGGGTGAAAATACCAAATCTCCAAATAGGTTTGATGGGTGAAAACTCCAAACTCTAGAAACCGTTCATAATCCTTGAAAGAGGGAAGAAGGTAAAGTTATAGGAACCCATAGCATCATTGAAAGACGGATATAGGGTAACAAGGCAATGGTGGACAATCAAACCTATGGTTTACTACCTCTTGCAATCTTAGAAATATGTGTGATTGGAGTGTAAATCATGTTTATGGAATCTTCATAAAAATGAGGATGCCTAATTTAGGTCTTGGGTGCCTATTAATTGGACACTCATTAGGTGCTCGAAAGAGCCAATGGGTGAAATCCTTGTGGTTTTGTTGTAAGGCTAACCACAAAAACTTTTGATCTAGCCTATCTCTCACAAAACACCTATGTTTCATGTTAAACTATGAAAAACCTATACATCTTTACCTTTAGATAGACATAATCTCAAGATATTCTCAAATCTTGTTTTTAAATTAAAAGTTCTATATTAGTGTGTTGTTAACCATAGATTGTTACAAACAAATTTCAAACCAATTCCCCCACTTTAATTTACGTGTTGTGTTTGTTAGTATTTCAGGTGAACTTTTAGCAATTAGAACACCCATAGGATTGGAAATAGATACTTTTATCATTTTGGATTCAAGCCCAACGTGAGTTGGGTTATTGACAATGACTGCCTCTCCCTTTAAATATAGAAGTGAGTTGAGCATTATCAAATTAGCACTGTTGCTGGGGAGTAGAATATAGATTTCACTTGTGTAGTGTGATTTTTACATAGGAATACTTGGGGTGGTGTAATTTACTTTATTTGTTGTTTTTAGATCTTTGTAGGTGATTGATGTTTTGAAGGAACAATGAGCGACAACGCGAGTAACATGGTTCCCATTGATGGTCCCCTTGAATATGAGGGCCAATTAAATGAAGAAGGACAAACTAGTGCAATCTGTATCTCACTAACCCATGAGAATGGAGTCTTCCATGTGACTAGTGTCATGATACATATGTTGCAAATGAAAGGGTTGTATTGGGGACAAGCTTATGAGGACCCAAATGTCCATTTGAAGAATTTTTTGGAAGTGTGTGTGCCATTCAACATAGGACACATTACTCAAGAATCTGTCTGGCTTTGCCTCTTCCCGTTCTCAATAATGGGCAAGGAGGTTTTATGGATTCACTTACTTCCACCCAACTCAATTACATCTTGGGAAGATCTTACCACTGTGTTTCCTGATAGATACTTCCCACCATCTAAAATGCTTGCAAAGCAAGATGAGATTTTGAATTTTTGGCAAATGAATGGAGAGACATTGTTTGATGCTTGGGAAAGGTTTAATGGAACATTATCCCAATGCCCAAATCATGAGGTCCCTAAGAAGATGCTTCTTGATATTTTCTACTAGGCCCCTGATCCATTAAACAAAAAGGTGGTGGATAATGCAGCGGGTGGATCTATAGTGAAGATGCACCACCATGCATCCTTTCAATTGATAGGAGAAGTGTCAAAGAAAAAATGGAGTTGGCATACTCGAGATACTGAATCTCCCAAGAACCCTTCTACTACTTCCATGGTTGATAATGAACACAGAAAGCGGGATGAAGAAAAAGAGGAGAACATAGCAAAAATGATGACCAAACATGAACTCTTAACAAAGCATGTTATGGGTGCACCTACGAAAGCGGTAAATTCTGTAACATAAAAATCATATTAAGATGATGAATAAGCAAAGAAGTTGGATGAGGTTATCTGGTATTTGGCTAACTACCCGAGGGGTTCCTGCCCCACCTATAAAAGGCAAAGTGGGAACCAATGTTGGATGGATCACGAGTGGGATAGAGATTAGAGAGATAGGGATCATAATTATGACCATTATGTTCCCCCTTATGATCGAGCTAAGACCAAGGAGTCAAGCACCATAGACCCCAAAAAATTCAAGATCGAGGATGTGTTAGCAAGAATCATGAATAGAGTGAAAGATATGGATAAAATAGTCTATGAGTTGATAGGTGACTTCTCCCAACTATCTAAAACTGTGGTGTCTCACTCTGCCTCTATCAAGCAATCAGATACCCAAATTGGAAAAATATCCACACAATTAAATGCTAGGATTAGAGATAGAATCCCTATTGACACAATTGATAATCCAAAGAATGACTCTCAAGTCCTAACAATTGTCATAAGGAGTGGAAAGACATTTGATGATCCCTTTAAAGGAGACTTGAGTGAGAAAATGCCCAAGGTTAAGAAAAGAAGGTATTACCTCAAAATCAAGAAGAAAATAATGAGAAAGAGATCGAGAAAAGTGACGAATAAGTTGAGGTAAAAAAGACATAAGGTGAAACATGGCCCACAATTCAAGTTCCTCACCCATTCTCTCAATGATTTAATAAAAAAAAGGAGGGTGACAAATTCAGAAAGTTTATGGCAAAACTTAGCAATCCATTGATAAATATCCCATTGCTTGAGGAGTTCCATGAGATCTAAGTTAATAAAAAATTTAATGTCCAAAAAGAATCTTATCGAACGTGACATCATTGAGTTCACTCATGGGTGTAGTGATATCATGGATAATAAGGTTGTAGAAAAGAAAGATGAACCCAAAGCGTTATTCCTTGCACAATCTGGATACATGAGTTTTCAAAAGCTCCATGTGACCTTGGCACAAGCATTAATTTAATTCTTTTATTCATCTACAAGAAGCTTGGATTAGATGCCCCTACACTAACCTCTATGCTACTCTTAATGGCAAACCAGTCTATCAAAATACCGATGGAAATTTTGTTTGATGTCCTTGTTACAGTGGACAAACTTATACATTCAGAGAACTTTGTGGTATTGGATTGTTAATTGGACTAAGAGGTACCTATCATCCTTGGTCGTCCTTTCTTGGCCACTAGAAGAGCCATTGTCAACTTAGAGATGGGGCAAATAAAGTTTAGGGTTTAAGAGGATGAGGTCTCTTTCAAAATTTGCAAGATAAAGCTACGAGCTATAGAACACTAAGTTGTGTTCTTGGTGGTTATTGAGAGTGAAAAGGTGGATGAGGAAGGTCTTGAGGACCCATATTGAGAATAAAAGAAGGAAGACGTCGTGCCACGACGATAACTACAGTGCTAGGTGGGAGGTAACCCACAAATGCAATGAAAATGGCTTGTATTATTCTTGTTGTGTTTTTGTAGCATAGATGCTAGTTCTTAAAGATAAATAACTCATGTATTTGTGTCACTATGGACTACGTTGGATACACTTTAAAAGGGGGAAGTGTGCAAATTTGCATTGAAAACTGAACATGGGAAAATCTATAAAAATTAAGAAACGAGCTGAATTGGAGAAAAAAGGGGAGCAAAAATGCTCTCAGTTACTGTGATTGCGGACCCTATGTGTGATCTCGGTTACCCACATGTATGTGATCATGGTAACCTAACTACAGATCGTAGTCATTTCAACCATTTTAATCACCAATTTCCCCCCATTTCCCTCACACTGCCTTTCAAAGTTTTCTCTCTAATTGGACCAAATTCTGGCCAAGTTTATGAGCTCTAAAACAACATCCTTGCATCCTTCTTGCATCACAAATCCGGTAGGTGTCATAAATCTATGATTTTATTTTTGAAAATAGCTCTTAGAAGGTATGATTAAATGAGGGCCTAAAGTTTCGATTATTATTCTTCCATGTTATCATAATTGGTATTTGTTTGGTGTTGGCTTCTTGTGAAAGGTGTACACATAAGTGGGGAAATATTAAGTAACAAAAAATATGTGAAAAATATAGACAAATGAGGTTTGCACACCTAGTGTTTGATACATTACCCAAATAAACTTTCAAAAATGATTTTTGCATCTAAAAGGGAACATTAAAAAACCTATTAGCATTGTTCAATTGGTAGTCATATGAATCCATATTACAGAGCATGCTAATGGCTTAAAAATATGGAAGAGTTTTGAACATGAAAAAATGTTACAAAACCAACCTCAGGTATCATGACCGCGGTCATGATCCGTGATCATAACAATAAAAATACGGCCATGGATTATGATTTCGGTAACTGAGGCCAACTTCCTATGATTCCAAAAATCCTGCACTTCCAATTTTTAGCCAGGCACCACCGAACACCCATTTCAATGAGCTTTAGTGAATAATATGACATAGTTTGCATGTTAAATTTTCATTGATTGATATCATGTATGCCTAGTGCTTCCAGGAAAACCTCATAGACAAGTATGATCACTTCCGATTTATGACACCCGAGTTCCACACTCACTAGAGTGATCTTTTAACGATAAACCTACTTCTAAAAAAGGAATTTTATTGGAGAATATGCCGGATAAACTACGGGAATTTCATGAAAAACTTAAAGCCACAGGGTAGTGGTGCTTTTTCCAGAGCCATTCATTGCAAATAAATAATAGGTCCGTAAGTTTTATGCCAACATCAGTGAAATGTCTTTCTCAGACCCATTCAATATAACTATTAAGATCCAGGGAAAACCAGTGAGAATTGGGGTGGAGAAAATAAATAATATTTATGAGATCCAACATGTAGACATGGGCGAGTTCAAAGCAAAGGTGTGTAAACCAGCGAGTTGGGTGGCACAACGGCTATTTCCCAAAAAAGGAAGTGTCTAGGTCAAAGACTAAAAGTAACATCACCATGAACGACTTCACTTTCGAGGCTCGGATATGTTTGCACATTATTTGTAGCTGAGTCTCTCCTTGCACCCATATGATAGTAGTCTTAAATCTACATGCTTGGATGGTTACTTACATTCTAGATAATATCTCTTTGGATATTGGTCAGCTCATGGTCAATAAAATGGATCATTTCAAGAGTCAAGGTGGAACGTATCTCTTCTTCCCTTTTTTGATTATTGAGCTTTGTAGGAGAGTGGGGGTTAAAGAGTATGCTAAAGACATATGGATGCATCCTGATACTCCTAATTTTCCCATCAGAATTTAAGGAGAGGGTGCATCAGGCAAAGATAAGAAAAGAAAGATCAACTTGGAAAAACTAGTATGTATTGAGCATGATTCTCATAGGTCATTCACTACAAGACCTCTTGAGGATATTAGAGTTGATATTGCAGCCATCGGAGAGCTAGTGTCTAGTTTGCCCCAGGGATAGAAAGAGACCTCTACTACACATAAATCATATATGTCACGGGACGAATATAAGAACTTTAAGGAGGACCAAAAGAAGAAAGAACCTTCCATTGCTAGGCTTAAGAAGGCATACTCCTATTTGGTGGAGTCATATCATGATCTTCATAGCACACATGAAATGATCATTATAAGATAGGATAAGAGGGACGAGTTCTTCATCAAGATATGGAAAGAGGTGAAGGTCCTATGAAAGGTCCTAAAACCTTAAGATCAACTTTTTTCCTCTTCGGTGGAGAGTGATGATGACACATCTGCTGAGTGGTTCAACCTTGAGGAAAATGATGATGATGCAGAGTTAGAGAGTTTTGGTAGCCACTGATGCTATTTCAGCGATCCCCCTTATCTTTTTTATCCTTGCTTATTTATGCAGTGGTCATACTACTACCTTTTTGGTTGGTGGTATCTCCATATTCATTTGATTTTGGCCTGTATTATTGATATTCCTATATTTTTTTTGGATTATAATATTTGGGCACTCTGTTGGTGCCCATATTTGCATTGATTAGTTATTTTGTTTGTAGTTTGTTAATTTATCTTATTTCTATTTGCTGAACTTTTTCCTATGATATATTGAGTGACGACATTCTTAAAGGAAAAGAATCATAAGTGGGTTTTTAGCCCTGGATTGCAGGGTAAGTCTGAGTACCCGTGACATCATGGTCAATACAAGAGAAGTATGAGTATCTATGGTATTGATGATTTGGGATCGCATTCATCCCAATTGGTGATGTCTAAGTAGCCATATGAGTGGTTCACCCATATTAGAGCCACAATGTGAGGCAATAGCTTAGGTTGTTCACATGATTAGCAAATTATGCATGATACAAATGGAAAGCAAACACCCCCCTTCTGTCCAATTTTTTTTCTTGCGAAATTCAAGGGCATGGACGTGAGAAATAGCATAACAAAACTTCTCCACTTTTTATGAATCCAAAAATTAACTTCAGAAAATTAGTTGGTACTCTATTTTTGTCTCGAGCGGGAGGAACAATTGAACCCCTTTGACGAAATTCACATGTCATGTGTGACAGCTTATTTGTCTACATCTCATCTGTACTTGTAAAGTCTAAAACATTCCCTATTTAGGGTGGCAATGGTGCGGTGTGGTGCAGGTGCGGTGTGGGTTTTTTCGAAACTCACAAATTTTAAAACCGCCCTCACCACACCACATCAACTTTAAAGCTACATAAACCCGCCCCACACTCATACCTATGTATCCTCACTCTACACCTCCCCACATTTTTTATTTTTGGAAAAATTTGTAACTCTACTGAAAACCATAATATTTTCAATACTAGGAAATAGTAACAACCAATTTCTATTATATCAGTTTTTGCTAAGAAATTATTAGAAAAGTTTCACGTGTACAAGTAATGATCAAATAATAAATTTTCATTAAGATGAATAAAGAAATTTAAAAAGTTATAAAATTGTTTATTTGTAGTATTATACATGTTGTTTTAAGTATCAAAACTTTTAAATGAATAATACATATAATTTTAGGTAGATTTATAAGAATAATACAATTTTTTAACATTTTTTAGTATAAACCCGCATATACCTGTAATCCACACCGCACCACACCATTTAAAAAAAACATAAATCTTCCCCTCACCCACATCTCCTAAAACTCGCACTGCCCTACATAGCCTAAAACTCGCATCGCCCTGCACCTGCACTGCCCCATTGCCATCCCTAACCCAATTAGTCTCTCAAGGATAAATTTTGATTGTACTTGGTTGGTCAAATGATCATAGGCCATCTTGTGACATTGGCAGCGACTTTTTCCTACATAGCCTACCAATACATAGGAGTTACCCCGAGTCACCCTCTTTGAGCCTTTGGATTTTTCTTTGGAAAATAAATTACAAGTCGTGTCTCTTTTATTTCTCCTTTTTTGAACACTATCCTTCTTGAACTTAATAATACAAATTAAGGCTAAAAATCTAAGGTGATGGAAATTGAAATAGTTATAGTTGGTCCAGGAATTCATAAGAAAATGCCTATGTGCATAAGAAAATGAAGCAAATTGATTAGAAGAAAGAAAAAATCCAACATAGGAAAAAAATGCATGAAATCTTGTGCTAAAAAAAGAGAAAAGAGAAAGAAGTTAAAAGAAAGTGGATAAAACAAGAAAGGCTTAGTAGGAAATATTGAAAGAAGAGAAGTGACTCAATAACAAAAGTGAAATGAGTGTGATATATAAGTTCAAAGAGGGTTTAGCCGAGTTATCCTAATTGCTATCCTACTCTACCCTAAACCTACATTATAACCTCAAAAGAGGTCCTTTGTGATTCCCAACAAAGTGTGGTCGTTGTAGTGGCAATTGAAAATAAGGGAAAGCCTATGGGATGATACATGCTAGAAATAAGAATTTCTTGAGAGAGAGTATGTTTGCACTAAAAATCTTTGTTGCATCATTGGTAACTAGGTGTGCGATATTATTTTTTCTTATGTGGAGGCATATAAATAAGTTGAGGTGGGTGACTTCCTGATCTTCTGTGCAATGAGATAATAAGAGGTGTAATATGTTTGATGTCAAAAGTGAATCATTTCTAGAGTGAGTAGTAGTTGTTGCATGGTTGCTCCTTAAAGTATATCGCGTCCACTATTATTCTATTTTATGTTGAGGGGCATCATTGAACATCACTTTGCCCATGTGTGAATAGATTTTTGTGGTAGTAATTAAGTTAGAGTCATCATGATTATTTAAAATAAAATATTAGCATACATGTGAAATTGTCTCATACTAAAGGGTGGTGTTGCTTGAGGACAAGCAAGGGTTTAAGTTGGGGGTATTTTGAGTGGTGATTTTACCATTCAATCGCACTAACTATTTATACAAAATAGATTGTTTTGTAGAATTAAATAAGATATAATCATGATTTAATGCACTAATATCCACATTGTGCACGTATAAAGTTGGTGAGATGGAAAGATGTGGATTAAAGCTAAAAAAGGATAAAATGGAAATAAAGAAGTGCAGCTGAAGAGACTTGGAGTAGCGACCAACCTCAGTTACTGTGATTGCAGGCCATAGTTTATGGTTGCTGTCAGTCAAGATGGTCAAAAGAATGCGATCGTAGAGCATAATTGTGGTCGTATTGCCCGCAAACACGGACATACTAACGTGATCACGGCTAAGCGGGAATGTTACCCAGGGTAGTTTTGTAAATTCACATGGATGAATCACAAACCTTATATAGGAAAAAACTTCTTTCTTCTTTAGGGATTGCTTACGTCATTGACATTTTTAAATTTCAAGCAAGAACGCTAATTGGGCAAGATTATTACTAATTTTGGAGAATTAAATTCTTAGTATTTTGTGAAGAATGAATTCTTTTGATAATCCTTATGGTATATCTTTCTTTACTTTCTTCATGAGTATCTAAGTAATTTAGCCTTGATAATATGTTGTACTAAAGTGTATTTGTGTGTAGATGTTGATAGGTTTGCATATTGCTTGTTTTTGATTATGGATTCCACAATTGCTTGAGCTTAATAGTTGGAATTTATGGGTGAAAACCCCAAATCTCTAATTAGGTTTGATGGGTTAAAACTTCAAACTCTAGAAACCCTTCATCATCCTTGAAAAAAGGATGAATGGGAAGTTATGGGAACCCATAGCATCTTTGAAAGAGGGATATAGAGTGATAAGGGAATGGTGGACAATAAAGCATATGTTTTACTACCTCTTGTAATATTATAAATTAGTGTGGTTGGATTGTAAGTCATGTAAAGTAAATCTTCCTAGAAATAGGGATACCCGATTGAGGTTTTGGTTGACTATTAATTGCACACCTCGTTAGGTGCTCGAAAGATCCAATGGGTGAAATCCTTATGGTTTTGTTGAAAGGATAACCACAAAGACTTTTGATCTAGCCTATCTCTTACTCAAAAACTAAGTTTCATGTTAAACTATCAAAAACCTACACATGTTTTTACCTTTAGATAGACATAATCCCAGGATCTTCTCAAATCTTGTTTTTAAATCAAAAGTTCTATCTTAGAGTGTTGTTAACCATAGATTGTTACAAACAAATTTCAAACTAATTCCCCCACTTTAATTTACATGTTGTGTTTGTTAACATTCCATTTGACCTTTAAGTAATTAGAAAATCCATAGGATTTTAATTTTATACTTCACTTTAGGTGGATTTGACCCCAACGTGACTTGGGTTATTAATAATGACTGCCTCATCCCTCCTACATGGGAGTGATTTGAGCATTATCAGTCTTGTATTTTTTTATATGTTCATGAATTTATGCTCAGTATCTATATGTACTTCAATTTGTCCTTATCTCACATACTAGTATATTAAAAATACTAATCGTATACTCTCTTTTATTCTATGTTGTCTTATAACATAGGTTCGGACTCTTAGTTCCTCGATCACCCTTCAGTGCCACTCGCAGAAGTTATGGTGCGTCCTCATCCACTGAGGACAAGTTATTTGCAGTTATTTTTAGCATATCATTTATTTCAGTCAGTTGGTGTTAGTTGGGGGGTTTGTTCCATCAACTTATCATGTTTTAGAGGCATTAATATGGTCAGACTTGTTTTCATTTTTATCAGTAGTTCAGGCATGTTGGGTATTGTTTCAGTACAATATTTTAATAGAATTTCTAATCAATTTAGCTTTCACATATGATATTGTATTATTACTCTATTCATTGCTCATAGTAGATACCAAACCATGGGGTAGCTTAGCATCACTTATGGCCTTAAGAACGGTGTTATGACTTAGGTAGTCACAGATCGTGACAGATTTTATATCAGAGCATAAATTTTTGAAGTTTCATAGGGTGTTTGAATTCCACATTGAGCAGAGTCTTATGCATGGGTGTGAAGTGTGCCACACTTATGGTCAAAAGGCTATGAGACGTTTTAGGAAAGTTTCCCTTCTTTCAGTATTCATATCGTGCAAAAGAAATTGAAATCTATTGAATTCCCTTATCTAACTCATCCTTCATCCATTTACAGAAAATACCTCCCAGAAGAAATAATGAAAGAAGGAACAAGATCAGCCTGCACTACCACCTGTTCAGGAAGACCCACTGAATAAACTAGTTTCCCATGTCGAATTCAAGACAACTTTAAACATGTTGGCCCAGACTATAGCTGCTTAGAATAACCAGCAGGTTGTTTCCCCAGCCAATCCATTATTGAGCACGATAGTATTTAGGATCCGACACTTTACTTTGATAAATCCTCTATTGTATTTGGGATCTATGTTTTAAGAAGATTTGTAAGAGTATCTGGATGGTGTGCAAAAAGTGAAAGATACCATGGGTGTTACTGTTAGTGAGAGTGCTTACTTAGCCTCTTACCATTTGCAAAGAGTTTATCATAATTGGTTCAAGAAGTGG
Organism: Capsicum baccatum var. pendulum; assembly: GCA_030864225.1. NCBI lineage: Eukaryota > Viridiplantae > Streptophyta > Magnoliopsida > Solanales > Solanaceae > Capsicum > Capsicum baccatum. Next base: position 166,291,336 of record CM061556.1, on the reverse strand, counting down.
AAGAATGACAGAGATGTTGAGGCATGATCTATAGAGTAGGATAAATTTACTATAGCCTTTTTAGACAGATTCTTCCCACTTGAATCGAGGGAGCCCAAGGTACAAGATTTTATAAATATAAAGTAGGGTAACATGAGTGTGAAAGAGTACTCAGTCAATTTTACCCAGTTGGCGAGGTATGCTCCAAATATGGTGGCTGATTCTAGGGCCAAAATAAGTATGTTTGTGTCTGGTATGTCAGATGACATAGTCAAATTGTGTAGAAAAACTATTTTGATTAAGTATATGGACCTTTCAAGGTTGATGTTTCATGATTAGTTTATTGAGAAGGAGAAGCTCAAAGAGAAGAAAAAATAAAATAAGAAGGATAAAATCTGTAGCTTCAACTTCTCACAATAAAGGTCTAATGGTAAGAATCGTTCTCATCCCCACTAGAAATTTTCAGCTCCAGCCCCGTCTTTAGCCATACACCATGCGTAAGTTCAGGTATGACAATCGGGATAGAGCACTAGAATCTATGTCCCAGGCTAGTATGAATAGAGATTGCACCAATCCACTTTGCTAGAGATGTGGTAAGAACCATTAAGGGGAGTGTAAGGTTGGCAGTGATATTTGTTTTGGCTATGGAAAGTCAGGCCACAAGATAAAGAATTGCCTAATTGTTTCCCATAATGTTAAATACTTTTATCAACCAAGTAAGTCTAGTTTCTCATCGGCTCTAGCAGGTCGCCCGACTCAGTAGGGATCCACCTCCACCGGAAGTAGGGGGCAACATCATAATTGACTTTATGCTCTCCATACTTAACATGATTAGGAGACATCTCTTGATGTGGTTATGGGTACGCTCCAAGTCTTCCATCTTCATGTTTATACATTGCTAGACCCCGAATCTTCCCTTTTTTTATGATTCACTATATAGCATTAAACTTTGGCATCGGTCTCGACATATTAGTTGAGCCCGTATCAGGATCTACTTCAGTGGGTAGTTCTATTATAGTCAGATTGGTAGACAAAGATTGCTGGACCACAGTGGCTCATAAAGTAACTTTAGTTGACCTTGTAGAGTTAGAGATAACTGATTTTGATTTCATTTTCAGCATGGAATATCTCTACTCGTGCTATGCTTTAGTTGACTAAAGAGATAGAGTAGTCCAGTTCCAATTTCCCAATGAGCTTGTTATTGAATTGAGGGGGTATTACTTTAGAGACTATAGGTCGGTTTGCCTCCTATCCTAAGGTAAGAAAGATGATGTCCAAGGGATGTGCTTACCATATCCTCTTAGTTAAGGAATCAAATTTAAAACTCTGAATCTTGATTCAGTTCTACTAGTCAATGACTTTCTAAAAGTGTTCCCTAAAGATCTTCCCAGAGTTCCTACGAGAAGGAAATTGACTTTGGAATAGATCCCCTCGCAGATACTCAACATATTTTAATTCCACCTTATAGAATGGTTCTAGATAAGATTAAAGAATTGAAAAAACATTTGGAAGACCTTTTTGATAAGGGTTTCATCATGCATAGTGTTTTCCTGTAGGTTGGTCCAGTTTTCTTCTTGTGGAAGAAAGAAAATTCTATCAGAATGTGTATCAAATACTGTCATCTGGACAATGTCAATAAAGAATAAGTATCATCTCCCCAAGATTGATGACTTGTTTGGCCAACTTTAGGGTTTTAATAACGTCCTTAAAACCGGCTATCACCAACATAGAGTCAGAGAATGCGATATTCCGAAGACAACCTTCAAAACTTTGGTATGATCACTTTGAATTTCTTGTTATATATTTTGGACTAATGAATTCTCCTACAAATTTTGTGAACTTGATGAACAGGGTGTTTAAGTAGTACTTGGACATGTTTTTCATAGTCTTCATAGATGACATCCTTGTCTATTCTCGTAGTGAAGTTGATCTGGTAGACCATTTGAGTATTATATTACAGACCCTTAAAGATCATCAATTATTTCCTATGTTCAGCAAGTGTGAATTTTGGTCAAGATCAGTAGCTTTCCTTGGTCACATCATTTTGGGTGATTGCATTTTAGTTGATCCTCAAAAGATCAAAGTAGTGAGAAACTTGCCTATACCAATCTCTTTACTAGATATTAGGAGTTTCTTGTATTAAGATAGTTAGTATAGTGGTTTGTTGAAGGATTTTCTTCTATTACTTCTCCCATGTCCTGACTAACCCAAAAAAAATTTAAATTTCAGTGGTTAGTTTCCTGTAAGAAAAGTTTTTAGGAGTTGAAGACTCGACTCACTTTCTCTTCCATATTGAATCTACCATAGGGTTCAGATGGGTTAGTATTTTTCTGATGCTTCATGAGTTGGTCTTGGTTGTGTGTTAATGCAGTGAGGTAAGGTTATAGCTTATGCCTCTAGGCAACTTAAACCCCTTTAAATAAATTACCCAACTTATGATCTTGAATTGACAGTTGTTGTCTTTTCCGTAAATATTTGGAGGCATTATCTTTATGTTGTTCTTTATGATATGTTTATGGATCATAAATGTTTACAATATGTGTTCACTCAGAAAGATCTAAATCTTTGTTAGAGAAGGTGGTTTAACTTTTTGAATGACTATGATATGAGTGTGTTATATCACCTGGGTAAGGCCAATGTAGTAGCTGATGCCCTTAGTAGATTGCCTATAGGAAGTATTGTGCATGTTGAGGAGGCTAAGAAGGAGTTAGTCCGTGAGGTTCATCATCTTGATAGGTTAGGTGTTAGATTGGTTGATTAGGATGAAGGTAGTATATGGCTTCGAAATAGTTCGAAATCTTCATTGGTGGCCGAAGTGAAAGAAAAGTAAGACAGGGGTCCTACTTTGGTTAAGTTTAAAGAGGCATTTCGATATAAAAAATTTGAAGTTTTCTCCCAAGGTGGAGATGGTGCACTTCGCTATTAGGGTAGTTTATATGTTTTGAGTTTGAATAAAGTGAGGTAGAGAATATAAGCAAAGGCACATGGTGCACGATTGTGTTTACCCAGGGGACAGTAAAATGTAACATTATTTGCAGAAAGTCTATTAGTGGAATGGTATGAAGAAAGATGTTGAGAAATTCGTGGATAAGTGCTCAAATTATCAGAAAGTTATGGTTGAGAACCAAAGGCCTAGTGGTATGCTTCAATAGTTCAGCATCCCTACTTGGAAGTAGGAGGTGGTGAACATGGATTTTGTTATAGGATTACCTTGTACCATTGTCATCATGATTCAATTTGGGTCATTATTGATAGAATGACTAAGCCCATTTCTGACAAGTTCATAATTCGTATTCAGTCGAAGATTATACTAGAATCTTTCTCTATTAATTCGTAAAGTCGCATGGGGTTCCATTGACCATCAATACAGATAGAGGTACCCTATTTATCTCTAACTTTTGGAAGGATTTTCAGAAGGGTCTCGATACCCAAGTCCATCTCAATACATGTTTTTAGCCCCAGATAGATGGTCAGGCAGAGCATACCATTTAGACATTAGAGGGCATATTGAGGGCTTATGTTATCTACTTCAAGGTTAGTTGGGATGACCACTTACCTTTAATTGTGTTTGCATATAAAAACAATTACCACTCTAGTATTCAGATAGTTCCGTTTAAGCCTCTCTATGGAAGGAGGTGTATATCTCCTATTGGTTGGTTTGAAGTAGGTAAGGATTCTTTGATAGTTCCATATACAGTGTATGAGGCATGGAGAAAGCTTCGTTGATTCAAAAAAGGCTGAATACACCAGAGCCGACAAAAATCCTATACTGATATGAGGAGAAGAGATCTTGAGTTTTATGTTAGCGACTTGGTTTATTTAAAAATTTCATCCATGAAAGAGTTGAAGAGGTTTGGTTAGAAAAGGAAACTTCGGCCTTGCTATGTTGGCCTGACACAGCCCGAATTCGTCCCTTGTCGTAATGGGAATTTCAAGTCCACCTAAGACCTTGGACCACCACTTAACCCAACCCAACTACTTTATACAACCTTATATGAGATAAATTTCTAGTTTTTAACAATATTGCACAATGATCTCATAAATACTTCAGAATAGGGTCAGAACCATGACCGACCCAATCAAGCCTGTCCATACCAAACCAACCATCCGTACCATACTAACCAAAGAGAATATCAAAACATAATATAAAAGTCAAACCCAAAGTGTAAATGATGGAACAATAAACAATATCATCCAAGGGTGTAATCCCCAACATCTATCTCGGTGCCAATGTAATAACTAACTGATCTCGCCCATTCCAACCATGGGAAGTACCACAAAACCTCAATAAAAAAATACAAAAATCTAGTTGGGACATGCCCCCAACCATGGCTAAAACCAATATCCAAAAAGAAAATAAAAAGTCTAAGAATGACGAACATGAAATGATGCATTCTAAAAGTATGGATGCTCACCAGTTCAGTCCAATAAGCTGTCCCTAAATCAAGTACTATAATAAGAAGTTAAACTTCTAATTCCCACTTAGCATGGGTATACAACTTCCAATAAATGGGTTAGTGGGTGAACACTAGTATGAATCTCAGGATAAGGACAAAGTAATGCAATTTATCAAAATCAAGTGAAAGCCAACCAATGCAAACAACCATACATATATATAAGTGCTAGGATAAGGGATCCGATTTAGCATGCCATTTAAAAACCTTAACCTAGGTCATGTATCTTAGCCATCTACTACCCATGGGCTATATGGGTTAAGCTCGTCCTGCTGAAAGGGTCCTAGTGTGTTGATGTTTTGTGTATTTATGCATTCTAGCGTTACTATTCTAGCCTATTTAGCCTTGTTTTGAGGATGATTCATGTTCTTAATATGTTGATAATGAGATAAATATGCATAGAAGTGTTCGTGTATGTGTTTAAAATGTTTAACGGTTTTCCAAGCAAGTTTTGATTCAAATTGTTCATTAAGAGTTCAACCGAGAGAACAAGTATGATTAGCATGAGCTAGGTGTTTGTCTAGTCTACCGTGTTGGGTTCTAACATATTTAATGAGTTCCTAAGGTTGTTATTGTGTATTTATATGTGAAAAAACTTATTGGTAATGTTTAAGGGTCAATTTTATGAAGACAAGAGTCAAAACAATAAGTTAGAAGTCAAAGTGAATGAAGCCTATGCTTTGCTCATGTTTCTAGTTCACCATTTTTGAGGTTGTGTTGTTTTAAGCCCTAAATTGTTGTGTTTAATGATATATTATTCTTGGTGAATGGATTATGAAGATATAAGAAGGATATACAAGGTTTAAATCAGGTGAAAACAACTCAAAAGGGCTCAAAATGGATCAACGAAATAACCATACACAACTTGGATGCGTTTTGGAGTCCTAGAATATCCAGGCACGTGTGGGATGCAGGAAAGGCCAACTGGCAGGTGCTATGGACCAAATTATTCCTAAGGGACCCAAAATAGTGATCTCTCTTGATTGGGGCACATCGTGACCTCCACACACCCTTTTAAGTCTTGTGATGCAACATAAATTCTTATTTCTAGTTTATATGATGCGACTTTCACTCCTATTTCATGATTGCAATCGCGACCCCCCTTTAAACACGACAAAAAGTTGCACTACAACTTCTATTTTTCTTGGGACTACATGGATACTATAAATACATCTTTGTAAACATTATTATTCACTTTTGGACGTCCTTGAAAGATATTGGAGGCTACTACAACTTCTTTTTAGGTTTAGTCATTATTTAATTTAGTTTTCTTTATGGTTTATATCATAAATCCAAGGTATTGGATGATGAATATTTCCATTAAGGTCTAAACTACCTTTTGGAGGTTAAGGCCATGATCATGACTACTTTTGTTTCGAACTAAGTTTGTTGATTGTCATATCATTATGGTTGTTTGTTAATCCTTGTTTTAACTATTTTAAGGATTAGATACCCTTAGAATATATTCATTGTTGACCTTGTGATCTCAGGAGGGGGATTAGAAAGATAAAACATCGGGATAAGCAAGGTAAGGTTCGTAGTCTTTTAAAAAATAAGGATTTTAAATTAGCATCTAGGATAGGGATATACCTAGAAGCCTTACATGATTCAAACTTAGTGGATAGCTTAAATAACTTAATTGGATTATTACGTCCCCACTCAATGAAGTAGTTTTAATGTCGGCATTAGGTAAATGGTTAGAGGTCGGGAGACCATGATCATGCGATTAACCCCATGATAAGTAATCAAATGTATAAAGTTCAATAACGTAGTAGGATTTTTTGTAAGCCTTAACCTTGGTTCTCTATCCATTGATTGTCCAAAGTCATTAATTTTCTTTATTACCTTTGTTTACCTTTAGTTCACAATTCTAAAACTTTATATATTACTCTCCTCAATTTGTTAAACTAGAGTTAGATAGTTGTTTAGCATAAGTCCATATGGGATCGATAGTCAGCTTTCTTGAAGACCACTATATTACTTGGTAGAACACATACACTTACGTGTGTGCTTGAGCGCTGTCAAGTTTGTGATGCCATTTTTGGGAACTTGTAGATTGGCAATTATCTTATTTTTAGTTTAGTTACATTGAGTTGTAAATAGTTTAGTTTTAAGGTTTTTTTTTTGTTTCTTTTATTTCCTTTTTTATCACACTTCTTGATATAGCAGCCTGGGATAGATGGTTTAAGAGTGATGATGATTATATATGGTGTATGATTTATGGCAATAGTAGCCATTCTGAAGATATGTATACTGTCAACCCCGATTCAGTAATGTTTGTGGGTTATGATCAAAGGCAATACTATGTGAATGCCTAAATTAGAAACAAAAGTTTTAGCATTCGCAGGTTCAGATTTACAAGGCCCTATTTCAAATGAGCCATTTGGAAGATATGCTGAAATAAATTTTACCTAATCAAGCATAGGTGTCAGCATATATAAAGAGTTACGGGGCCAATTTAGAGCGTCAACAAAATGTCATGAGGAACTTGGTAATTCAGATATGGAAAGTGCAATAGGTATATAATACTAGAAATCAAGGTGATTTTCCAAGTGACAGTGAACAAGTAAATACAATTACTTTGAGGAATGGTGCAGATCTCAATTAAGAACCTCCAAAGACAATTAAGGAAGTAGATGAAGAGTTAACTTCCCATTTTGTTGAAGAAAAAGTTGTTGACAATTCGAGGAAGTCTAACGACTTGGAAACTAAAATTGTTGAATAGGTTAAGGAGATACTACCATCACCATATGAATCGCAACCATTCAGCTATTATCTTTCTTTTGAGACTGAAATTGAGAAGGCAAATAAGAGTGAGGATATAGTGGATTATGTAAATTTTGAAGTAAGATTCGTTCGTCCTTATTCAAAGCACTTTGCTATGTTCTGTTTAGATGATATCTTGTTTGTGGAATCATTTAAAATAGTGTAAGAGCATGAAGATGAGGTACAAGAATCCTATATTTTTAATTTTGCAGTAGACAAGCAACATAAAATCATACCTCACTTTAAGCCCGAGTGGTTTACCATGCAACATCCATTACTTGGTTCCTTAATCTTTGTACCACCTCTTTATGAGAAAGGAAAAAAGATGGATGCAAAGTTGGGGGTGAAATTTATATCCTCAAGTTGGCAGAAAAAGTTGAGTGGGTCGTGCCGTAAGACTAAATTAGGCGCATCTTGGGAGGCAACCTAAGATAAGGTATGTTTTATTTTTAGTTTTCAGTTTTACTTCATGTATTTTTTGTTTTGATTGAGTCCTAGGTTGATGGGAAGTCTGAGTACTATAAACCTGAGCTAAGGATCATGGAGAAAACTTAGTGTCCCGGACCTTCTTGATATTTAAAGATGCTACTAGCTTGGAATAGAGGCCTCAAGAAGTATTTCTATCTCTTACTTTAAAAGTTCACTTTGGGGACAAAGTAGATTTTTAAGTGTGGGGTGGGGAAATTCCTAATTTTAGGCTTAATTTATGTTTTTTATTTAAGAATAAAGAAGATATTTTTGTTGGTGCTATTTTTTATTATATGGTGCAAGTGTTTTGTTTGATAAAAGCTTGTTGAATGAATGAATTGCTATTTTTGAGACGCTTAGGATCTTGTTTGTGACTCTTGTACTTGTTGGCTTAAATTTAAATTTGTGCTATTATTTGGTTGAGTGTCTATGATGATCTTATGTGAGTTGACCATGTTCCATGTGCATGTGAGGTATTTATAAAATCCTTTTTGCATGTAATGGCTAGAACTTGCCCAGTGTGTGTGTGAAGTGAAATAAAAAATGTGAGTTTAGGAGATGATTTAGGCAATTCTTTTATAGCCTAGTTTTATACCTTATCTTGACCTAACCTTTGTGCTTAATCCTAGTAAGCCCTGTTGAGCCTTTAGCTTTTTGTTTGGAAGCCGCATAAGTAACGTAATCTCTTCTTTGATAGACCATAATTTTATCCAAAAGATCCTAATTAATTTAAAGAAAAATTAATTGTGTAAGGAGTTTGAGAAATAAGAAGAAAACGGTGAAATTGAAGCCCCAAAAGAACTAGTTATTAGTGTTTAAAATTGATGTTGTTGTGGATGGGAGTGAATAATTAAAAGAATAAAAATTTGTTCAAATTGGATAAGTTATTCATAGAATGCTCCCTCCATACTGTTTGTGAAAATGCTTAAATGAGATGGGCTGAAAGAAAAAATATGGGTAGGCAAAAGTGGTGTAAATTAGTTGTTGGAGAATTATTTTAATTGATCATGTGTTCCATTACAGTACTTAGGGAAGCTAGTCACTATTCCTGATCAAAATAGTTCCTACCCGTCCCTTATCCTACATTACAACCCGAAAAAGACCTATTTTGTCTTAAGCTTCATCATTCTGATATTAGTGGAGCATTACACTAAGGGCAAGCTTATGGTTCATGTGTAACTTGTGAATTCTTTGTGAGAGTGAGAGTAATTTTATTCTTGTACTCATCATGTTATAAATTGCTTAATTTATAGTGATTATGGGTAACTCACTTGTCGTGAGGGGCACATGTTTGATGAATGTGCGTGATTTGTATGATGTTCTTGATTGAGAAATATGCATGAGTTTTCTACTTTTTGAGTCCATTCTTGAGGATAGGAAGTGTTGTTTAGTGTTGTAAACTTTCATTCTGTGTATTCGTTGTAGTACTAGTTTGAGTGTCTTGCATGTAGTAGAAGTGTGTATTCTCTTCAGTTCATGATTTTTATACTGAAGAGTTGTTCGAGGACGAACAAGGCTTTAAGTATGGAGTGGTGATGTTGGGTGTAATTATGCATTCTAGCATTACTATTCTAGCCTATTTAGCCTTGTTTTGATGATGATTCATGTGCTTAATGTGTTAATAATGAGATAAATATGCATATAAGTGTCCATGTATGTGTTTACATTGTTTTAATGGTGTTTCCAAGCAAGTTTTGATTCAAAATGATCATTTAGAGTTCAACCGATAAAATTAGTGTAACTAGCTTGATCTAGGTGTTTGTCTAGTCTATCGTGTTGGGTTCTAACGTTTTTAATGAGTTCCTAAGGTTTTTATTGTGTATTTTTATGTGAAAAAACTTGTTTGTAATGTTCAAGTGTCAATTGGTTCAAGACAAGAGTGAAAACAATAAGTTAGAGATCAAAGTTAATGAAGCCTATGCTTAGCTCATGTTTCTAGTTCACCATTTTGGATGTTGTGTTGTTTAGAGTTCTAAATTGTTGTGTTTAATGCTATAAGATTCTTTTTTAATGGATTATGATGATATATTAAGGATATACAAGCTTCAAATCTATCGGAAACAGCCAAAAAAGGCTCGTATTGGATCAATGAAAGCACAATACACAACTTGGATGCAATTTGGAGTCCTAAAATGTCCAGGGCGCATATGGGCTGTAGTAAAGGCCAATTGGAGAGTTCTATGTACCAAAATCTTCAGAATGGACCCAAAAAAGTGATCCATCGCATTGAGGGAGCGCTGTAACCTCCACACACCCTTTTATGCGTCGCGACAGGACCTACATTCTCGTTTTCAGTTTGTGCGATGCGACTTCCACTCCCGTTTCTAGACTGTGCATCGTGACCCCCCTCCAAACACAACCAGAAGTTTCTCTACAACTCCTATATGTCTTGCGAATACTTGGATACTATATATACATCTTTTTAAACATTATTATTCACTTTTGGACAGCCTTGGAAGATATTGGAGGCTACCACAACTTCTTTTTAGGTTTTATCATTCTTTATTTTTTTTTTGATTTATGGTTTCCATCATCAACCAAGGGATTGAATGATGAATATTTTCATTAAATTCTAAACTACCTTTCTGGGGTTAAGGACAAGATCATGACTACTATCATTTTGAATTAAGTTTGTTGATTCGCTTATAATTATGCTTATTTGTTATTCGTTGTTTTAACTACTTTAAGGGTTTAGATACCCTTAGAATATATTCATTTTCAACCTTGTGATCTTGGGAGGGGGAATAGGAAGATAGAACATGGGAATAATCAAGGTAAGGTTCGTAATCTTTTATAAAATAAGGATTTCAAATAAGCATGTAGGACTGGGATGTACCTAGAAGCCTTACTTTATTCAATCATTGGATGATAGCTTAAATAATTTAATTGTATTACTGCATCCCTGCTCAATGTTGCAGTTGAAATGTCCACATTAAGTAAACTATTATAGTTCGGGAAACAGTGATCATGCGATTAACCGTACGAATCAACAATCACGATAAGCAATCTAACGAATGAAGTTCAATAGCATTGTAGGATTGTTTGTAAGCCTTAACCCTGGGTCAATATCCATTGATTGTCTAAAGTCATTAGTTTTCCGCATTAGCTTTATTTACTTTTAGTTCACCATTCTAAAACTTTATTTGTTACTCTCCTCAATTTGTTAAACTAGAATTGGATAGTTGTTTAATATAAGTCCATGTGGGATTGATATTTATCTTTCTTGAAGCCCGTTGTATTACTTGGTAGACCACGTACACATGCGTGTGCGCTTGGGAGTTTTCATGCATGTAGACTCACGATCAGGCAATAACCCTGGGATGACTAGTATATCCCTCCAATATAAACGTGACACTTGTATGTGGCCATCGAAGACCCCTCATATCGGAAACTATGAGTTTTCGATTTTGATCCCCCTGGGATTTCCACCTTCCATGGCTTAGGTTACACTTCCCGCCATTGATGACCAAATAAAACCAAGTCCAAACAGAACAATTATCCATTTATTAATGAAGGATTTATGATAAACCATAGGTATCGTCATACCACCATACTTGCAAGCATTACCCATAGACAAACTATTTAGATTAAGGGAAAACTTGGTGCCCTTTTCATTTAACATTTTAACTTCTAGGTAGACTACCATGATCTCCACAAACATTACCAATTAGCCATTAACCTTTGTAAACCATTGAAAAACATTTAAGGTTTCATATATAAGCTGAAAATAAGCAAGAGTTCCAATATCATAAGTCAATGCAATGAACATATCTTTATAAGCATTTTATCAAACACCTTGGGGGCATAATATAATAAAAAACAAATTCCATTACCATTAAACCATTACCACAAAATTCCATTAACCAAAACTACAATTAATGCATAGAAAGCACAATTAAAGCCATAATAAATCATAACCAACCCTTTAACATCAAAACTCCCGTATCAATGATTGAAAACCAAAACCATGCAAATGTAAAAGCAATGAAATAAACCATATAACCATGCCTTTAATTGAAAATATAATTAGGGAAGAGAATCATTCCTTAAACTAAGAAGATTGATGGAAATAATTCACTAAGACATGCCCCAAAGTAATCCCTTAGTTTAAAACCTAGCTCTTTGCCCCAAAAGCTCTTGAGAGAATTATGATATGTTTTGGAAGAGATTCTAAGTGCTTAAGAATAAAATAATAGGGTAAATAAGCTCCTAAGTGCATTAGAAGTCATGGGTCCTTATTAGGGTAAGTAGGGAAATGTCCAAAATACCCCTAGTTAAATCCCATAAAAATCCAACACATGGTTAAGACTGACCTCCTTATGAGTCGTAACCTAGATTACGTTTGATACCCACCCAATCGTAACCAATCCTCAAACATGGATTAGACACTGTCCAATATACGACCTCTCCGACCAAGTTATAACCTCAACATACGATCCGTACCAATGATCCGTATCCGTGGTACTATGTAATACCAGGAGGATCAAACACTCACCACCTTTCGAGTAGCCTATACGACTCATACCTATGGCTTACGAGTCATACCCTCAAGTCGTATCCATTCTATTGTCCTAGACCATCACACTAACTATCAATATTCATCTTAAGATAGGTCTTTACCACTCATACGCCATCTTACTACTCGTATCATGAGTCATAATGGGATCGAATAACAAGATTCCTGGAAATTTTCTAAGGGTCCAAACCTGGGATGCTTCAGTCTCCCCCAATAGGAACATTTATCCTCGAGTAACGGATGAGGTAGTGGTAACCACATACAGAGTCATTTACATTATAAAACATTCCTTTAACAAAGTTTGAAAACCAAGAGGGAAAGATGTTAATCTTACTTTTAACAAACTAAGAAAATAAGGATGTGTTCAAGAACACATACCTTACACATGAATATTAGGAGCAGAAAATAGGATTAGATACTTGGAATTCATGTCCTCTTACGCTTCCCACGTGGCCTATTCCACGTTGTGGTTCATCTATAGAAATTTATCCAAAGCCACATCCTTGGTCTCCAACCAACAAACCTAACTATCTAATATCTCAATCGGGACCTTTTCATAAGATAGAGAATTCTCCACCTTTCCAAAGGCACAATTGAAGATGAATCACCAACACACTTCCTCAACTTAAAAACATGAAATACCAAATGAACCAAACTCAAACTAGATGAAAACTCCAACTAATATGCAACATTGTCCGCTCTCTACACGATCTCATAACGACCAATATACCTATGACTAAGCTTTCTCTTTTTTCAAAACCGTACAACTCCCTTCATAGGAGACATCTTAAGGAAAACCTTATCCCCAACTAAAAACTCCAAATCTCTATGCCTAACATCCACATAAGACTTTTGACGACTCTGGGCAGCTTTGAGCCTAGTTCGAATAACCTTTACCTTTCCCATAGCTTGACAAATAAAATCTAGACCAAACAAATCAGACTTGCCGAGATCAAACCAACTAATAAAAGATCGACAACTCCTATCATACAATACCTCAAAAGAAGCCTTACCAATACTCTTAGGATAGCAATTGTTGTAAGCAAACTCTACCAGAGGTAGATGCTCGATCCAACTGCCACCATAATCAATCACACAGGCTCAAAGTATATCTTCCAATGTTTGAATAGTTCTTTCTGCCTGCCCATCAAACTGTTGGTGGAAAACTGTACTCAGACTCACGTTAGTCTCCAACCTTTTGTTGAAAGACCATAAGAAGTGGGATGTAAACTATGTACCACAATCGAAAATAATCGAAACAAGCACCCAATGCAGTTTCACAATCTATTGAAGATAAAGCTTCGCATAATCCTCCACTGAAAAGCTAGTCCGCAAAGGTAAGAAATGCGCAGACTTCATTATCCTATCCACAATGACCCAAATTAAGTCAAATGGTTTCGAGATCGGGGAAGACTGGTAACAAAATCCATATTGATCTCCTAGAACATCCATTCAGGCAACTTAATCTCCTGATACAACCCACCAGGCCTCATGTACTCAACCTTAACTTGTTGACACACTAAGCACTTGGACGTAACATCAACCACATCCTTCTTTATACTACTCCACAAATAGATCTTCTTGAGATCATGGTAAATTTTAGTTGAACCAGGATGGACAACATAGCAAGAGTCATACACCCAGCCTTGATCCTTTAGCACAAATCATTTACATCAGGAACACACAACCACCCTTGATACCGCAAATTACAATCACCGCTTATCTTAAAATCTGCCACCTTTTGTTCACCAACGCTACCCTTAAATTTCATCAAGGAAGAATCCAATAATTGTTTCTCCTTAATCTCCGTACCAACAGACGATCTAACCATTTCATACACCATCACACCACAATTCTTAGAATCTAAGATATGAACCCCAAGATTTTCCAAGAGATAAATATCCTTCAACGATTCCCAATTTCTTCTTTCACATGATCCAAACTACCTAAGGACAACCTACTAAGAGCATCAGCAATGACGTTTGCTTTACTTGGATGGTAGTGAAGTCTCATATCATAGTACTTGAGAAGATCAAGTCACCTCTTCTACCTAAGATTAAGCTCTTTCTACAAGAACACATACTGCAAACTCTAGTGATCAGAAAAGATATCTACGTGGACCCTATACAAATAATCCTTCCATATCTTTAAAGAAAACACAACAGCCAACAACTTCAAATCATGAGTAGCATAGTTTTTGTCAGCACTTTCAACTGCCTCCAAGCATTGTCTATCACCTACCCATGTTGCATTAATACATAACTAAGACCAATTTGAGATGAATCATAATAAACCACAAACCCATCATTGTCTCTGACAAAGTCAGAAATGAAGACAAAGTCAACTTATCCTTCAACTTCGAAAAACTCCCCTCACACTCATCCCACCAAGAAAACATAACCTTCTTCTGAGTCAATTTAGTCAAAGGAGCAGCTATCGATGAGAAGCTCTCTACAAGCCTCCTATAATACCCAACTAAACCCAAGAAGGTCCAAATATCAGATAGAGTCGTAGATCTAGGCCACTTATTTACCATAACCACCTTCTACAGATCCACTATGACCCCTTCACTAGAAATGATATGACCTAAGAAAGTCACAATATTAAACAAAAACTCGTACTTAAAGAACTTACCAAACAACCATTGTTCCTTTAAAGTCTGCAACACCACATAGAGGAGATTAGCATGATCCACCTCACTCTTTGAATAAACCAGAATATCATCAATAAACACAATGATGAAGAGATCCAAATACTACTAAAATACCCTGTTCATCAGATCTATAAAAACTGTCATAGCATTTGTCAATCTAAATGACATCACCGAGAACTCATAATGCCTATACCTAGTCTGAAAAGCCTTCTTACGAATATCCACCTCACTAATCTTCAACTATTGGTACCCAGACCAAAGATCAATCCTAGAGAAGAACTTTGCACCTTATAACTGGTCAAACAAATCATCTATCCAAAGAAAAGGATATTTGATCTTGATTGTTACCTTATTAAACTGTCTGTAGTCGATGCTCATACAAAGAGAACCATCCTTCTTGTGCACGAGCAACACTGGTGCTCCCTATGGGGAAACACTACCACGAATAAACCTTTTGTTTAGAAGATCATTAATTTGCTCCTTGAGATCCTTTAACTTAGCTGGAGCTATTCTATACAGAGGAATAGAAATTGGACGAGTGTATAGAAGCAAATCAATACCAAACTCTATTTTTTATCTAGAGGAACACTTAGAAGATCATTCAGAAAAACCACTAGAAACTCATTAACCACAGGGACCAAAGACAAATAAGGACCTTTTAAATTGGAATCTTTAGCCTGGACTAAGTGATAAAGACAACCTTTAGAGATTAACCTTTGGGCTCTAAGATAAGAAATAAAATTTCTCCGAGGTCCTAAGGAGCAACCTTAAGATGACTAGTTATAAAATGCAAAGTTCTTTAGGGTCCTCCATCTTAGCCCTTATCAACTCTTAGGGAAAGAATCGATCTAAGAAGTCATTAGTAAAGGCCTCCCACAAATCATCCTATTCTATATCACCCTTATCTTTGTCCCACTTCTCATACCACAGATACATAACCTCTTTAAGATGATAAGCTGCAAAGTTTACTCATTCGATATTGGTAGCCCTTATTACCTAAAAGATCCTATCTATCTCATCAAGAAAGCTCTGTGGGTCTTCCTCTACATTTACCCCATAAAAGTCAGAGGACCCATCTTCATTAACTATCCAAGCCTAGCGTCCTTAGAAGATATAACACAAGCCGTACCCTACTCGGATTGAGCAACAACCAATTAGGAAATAATATGCATAGACTAATGAAACTCTGTATTGGTCATATTGCCCTGTGGGACTTGAGGAGTAGAAGTAGGAATATGAGAAACTCTGGTACAATTATGAACAGGACCATGAGATCGAAGATGTACTCTAGATGTAGGAGGTACTTCCTAAGCATTATCCTCAAATGGGATGGAAGAATTTCCTTGTGTTGAAGATCTAAGAGGCATGATCTAAAAGATGAAAAAACAAGGATTAGATAAGATTCCAGAACTGACAAGTTAAGCTTAGAGAAAGAATACCAATAAAGTGAAAAATTTCTTAATGTCTTCCAGCCTTTCCATTATGAGTGTGGTGCGCAACACACCTTTAAGAGAGAATCTACTCAGCACAACATTATGGATATCAAATTGACCATTAACTTAGGATTTGATACCAACTTGACATAGCCCAAAATGGGGCTTTCTCAAAATAGGCATCCCAAGTTCACCTAGGACCGGGGACCACCTCTTTAACCAAACCCTACCACATTGTACAACCTTAGATAGGCTGAATTTTGAGCATATAACAATATTGCACAATGCTATCATGATGTAACGCCTCAAGAACCCATCCTGAGATGTCACATGGTGCTTAAGGTCACACGTGGCCTCTAGCTAACCCTCTAAGCCTATCATCACTTTCAAAACTCATTATAACACAAATCATGCTAAGATAAAGAGGAATAAGCATGTCATGACAATGATTAGATACAAAATGATACTATTCTATACAACCAAAATACTGAGATCCTATACATACTGGCACACTAATCTGACAAAGCCTCTACTACATAAGACTGAGAAGCCATTAGGATAGATCCCTAACTAACTCGTACTGAACTTAAAATAAACGACCATCTACCAACAAGACAAAATGAGAGATATAGGTCCTCGAACCATAAGGACTCACCAACTCTAGATATGTAGAAAAAGGTACTCAAAGGTCACTGTTGCTGCGGAGACTGAGCACCTGAACCTATATCACGATGAAATATAGAATACAAAAGAGTATGAGAGTCAGTACTTGGGAATGTACTGAGTATGTGGGGGTGGATGCAACATTTAAATAATATCATAAATGTAGAAGAAAATCATGCATGCTAACCATAATAATTCTCTTTGCTTGAATTATCTGAAATATTTTTCTCAAATCATGAGTAATAATACATGCTTCATAAATCTCATAAATCATTTATCTCAACTCAAACTCTTTAAATCATGACTTAGAGTGACTTGGTAACTCAAGATACTTAAATCATTATAGACGTGGGAGTTTCTTATAACCGACATGACTACACCATATGAGCCGCATGGAGTCCAACGTTTTGCCCTCCTAAAGAGAGAACCCCACATTGGCAGGGGTGTTGTACTCTTTCCAGGGAGTACAACTTCAATCTCATCTTCACAATATCATACTACTCCTTTGGCCCACAATTATCAACATCAATCCTACGGTGGCACGTAGTTTTGGGGAAATACCAAATTTCTCGCTCGATGCAAAATACTCCTCCCAGACTCAGCTTAGAACGTGTTAGGAGATCCAACTCAATCAATATCAACTCATGGTTATATTATAAATACCAAAACATAAATATATATCTCATTTAAAAATCATAAACATCTTGTGGATTCCTGACTCAACTCAACTCAACACAAGCTTTCTCAGTGTCAAGTACATTTGTTTATCAAATCATTTAAAATATCAAAAACTTCATGGAAACATCATGAGACTCATTCTTGCCTCTCATTATCACATAGCAATATTTATTCAATAGTCGAATTTCTCATGGAAAGGCATAACTCATGACACTTGTCTCAAATCATTCAAAAATCATCAATTCGTAATAAAAATATTCAACTCATGGAACTTGACATAAATTGCTTAGAAATCATCAATACATAATGATAATATATGGCTCGTGAAATAAATTCTCAATTTAAGAAACATGATGGTGAAATAATAATGAATATCAAACTTATTCAACTTAAATCTCATAAATCATTAATAGACAAATTTGGGTGTAAACCCACTTGAACTATCATGTAAATCAATAATAGAAAGTAAATATTTAGGCACAAGAACGAAAGGAGTGTTCTTTTTCAAACCCCACATACCTTAGATTTTGATTTCTGAAGATATAGAAACTTGCTTGAAACTTCTTTCTCACACTTTTAGACCAAGAACTTGCTACCTTCATCTTGAGGAGCTTAGTTCTTGATCAACTTGAAGAAATTTGTAGGAGATTTCTTGAATTTCTTGGAGATGATTTGATTTTTGGGTTTGGAAAAACCCTAGGTTTCTAGAGAATTCTTGAAAGAAATTTGGAGAGAAATGGAGAGAAATAGTCTTCTCTTCTCTCTCTCTCTCTCTCTCTATATATATATATATATATAAAGCCACAAGGAGAGGAAATGACCAAGATACCCCTTTGAAAAAAAAGTTGAAATTTGCTGATCGGGGCCTGTGATGGTCGACCTGACAGTCTGTCAGAGGGATTGACTGTCTACCAAGTCGTCCGTCACTCGAACAACAAAACTAGAACATGCTGCCTAGACGTGATGTCTGACCTGACGGTCTGTTAGAAAAGTGATGGTCCACCAAGTCGTCCGTCACCTGAGGGCCAGAAATGAGATATTCTGTCTAGGTCTGATAGATACCTTGATGGTCCGTCAACTTTGTGATGGTCCACCACTTTGAACATCACATGAAAACCCAAAAAGATAGCTACTTACTTGTCTTGACAGGACATTTGACGGTCCACCAAGGACCTGACGGTCCACTAGGTCGACCATCAAACCTGGGCGTTCTGATACCGTTTAGTAAAACGACCACAACTCCTTCGTGCGATGTCAGATTTTGATGAAATTGGTATAGATGGAAAGGTTATTCAATGATCTACATAAAAATCTTAAACATCAATCACTTTAGAAGTCATATATATCTATTCAAAAGACAGATTTAGGCTTAAGGAATGATTAGGGTATTACACGGAAAGACTTTGGGATAGGGTCACAACCATGACTGACCCAACCAAGTCTTTCCATACCAAACCAACCATCCATACCATACCAAACTAAAGATAATATAAAGGCATAATATGAAAGACAAACTCAAAGTGTAATACGATAAAACAACCATCAATATCATATAAGGGTGTAAGCCACAACATCCATCTTGATGCCAAGTTTAGTATCCATACCAATCTCGCCTATTACAACTCCCCAAAGTACCTTAAAGCCTCTATCCAAAAGAATACAAATATTCGATTGGTACATGCCCCCAACCATGGACAAAACCAATATCCAAAAAGAAAATAAAAAGTCTAAGACTGTCAAACTTGAAATGATGCCTTACAAAAGGATTGAAGATCATAACTTTAGTCCAATAAGCTATCCCCAAATCAATTACTATAAAGTAGGAGTCAAATTTCTGGTTCATACATAGCGTCGGTATATAGCCTCCAGTAGATGGGTTAGAGGGTGAACATGAGCATGAATCTCGCAATAAGGATAAAGTAATGTAATTTATCAAAACCAATTGAAAACCATCCAATGAAAACAATCATATATATATATATATATAACTGCAGGAATAAGGGACCAAATTTAGCATGCCATTTAAAAACCTTAACTTGGGTCATGCGACTTAGTTGTCCTACCACCCACGGGCCATATGAGTTCAGCACCCCCTATTGAAAGGTTCCTAGTAAGTGTAGCCGCACGACTAGGCAATAACCCTGGGATGACAAGTACATCCATTTACTATAAATATGACACTCACCTATGGCCATCGAAAGACCCCTCATATCGAAAAATATGAATTTCTGATTTTAATCCCCTCGGGATTGCCATCTTTTATGGCTTAGCTTAAACTTCTTGCCATTAATTCCCAATTAAAATCATTTCCAAAAAATCTAATTATTCATTCATTAATCAAGGCTATTTGACAAACCAGTGGTATCATCATACCACTATACTTGAAATCATTATCCATCGCCAAACCATATTTATTAAGGGGATTCTCAGAACTGTAAGACCCCGCAAAATTGTAAGCTTAACTAAGTCTGTTAAAGCTTGAAAAGAGGTCTTAGACTTAGAAATTTCAGCTAAGTGCTTACACCTAGAATTATTTTAGCGTTCATAATTTGGTGATCTTATTTTATGACCCTTATGACCTTAAAATGTCAATCTTTGGATTGAATTATGATCAGGTGCGTCAATAGGTTACTTTGGATGAGTTTTGGATTTTTTGGACCTATTTTAAATCATATTCAAGTGGCCAAAATAGTGGGTCGATGCGATCTAAGCTCGTCACATCGCCTATCGCATCGTCAGATAATTTCCCCCAGCTTTCAGTGCAATTCTAGTGAACCAACGTCAACATAATACGGCTCGTTGGTCATCGTATTGATACCATCAATGCAGTTTATTAATCACCACGTCACTGGGTATATTTTCAATTAATAACTCTCCGAGTCCAGGGGGTATTTAGGTCTTTTTCGTACCCTTAATCAGCCCTAAAAATATGAGATTAACCTACTTAAACGGTAAAATCTCTCATTCTCTCTTAAATTTAATTAAGAACAAAGCCCAGGGCATTCAAAATTTCCAGACCAATGTTCAAGAACACACCATCAATCTTCATGAATTTACTTACCAAGGTATGTTTGGTATTCATCAAAAGGTTTCCTTCCACCCTTGGAGTTCAAGAACCTCTTTTAAAATTTCAAGATGATTGCTTTAATGAATTCCATGTTGAGTGAAATTGTATGCATGATTATAATTTTATTTGGGTTCTAATCCTTGATTAATTACAAAATTCATGTGAGTTAAATAGCATGTGTATAGTTTAATGTAGTTAAACCCTTGAATTAGTGAGTTTGGAATTGTTATCATGATTCTTGCATATTGACTAGTAGTATGTCCATAAACTATGCCCCAAATGTTTGATATAATGTTCATAAGAGTTGAATAGTAAATTATGACATAATAGTATGTGTACAAGTTCATGCCATGCAAGTGTTTGCTAAAATGCCTCAATGAATGAATTGTGAAAAAGTGACAATTTATAATGTTTTCAAGATTGTGCTATATTTTTACTATCTATGCTATCGAGTCTTGGGGGTATCTAATGCTCGATGATCTAGCTACTACCTAGATTTACAGTAGTTTCAGGATAGTCTCAGCGATGTCATGTACAGTAGTACTCAGTTAGTAACAGAACTCAGTAGACTCAGTCAGTAACAGAACTAGTATATCCAGTTAGTTAACAAAACTTAGTATGATCAGTTAATAGCAAAACTCAGTATATTCAGTCTGTTAACATAGCTAAGAGAACTCAGTCTAGTTCTGTTAGAGAGCACATCAGTTATAGTTCATTCAATCCTAGTATTGTTTAGAAATTAGTTTAGCGTCTATTCAGTTAGAGTAAGAATCAGCACTGAGTGAACCCAAGGATGCAGACATTCATGTCAGTAAATGGTTTGTCCCTTAGAAGAAATCCCTACATTATAGAGCTACGCAACCTAGGTAGGTTGAGTTGAGTTCCTGCCAGTTTATGATTGATACATCTTATATGAGTTTTCCTACCAATGAGGGTTCACAAAAGGGCTTCTTTCTAGAGAGGGTTATGTCAGAGCCATTGTTAGTATCCCTTGGCAAGGTGCTAACACCCTTCAAACTAGGTCACAGTTTGGACCCCAACTTTATTTATAATTGGGGTATGTCGGTTTGATGAACTCTCCTACACTTTCAGTTTTAGTTTTAGACTCAGTATAAAACTTCAGTTCAGTATTAGAATCAGGACTGTCAGATACAGTCACCTCACTTAGTTTAGAACTTCGTTCAGTTCTATAGAATCAGGACTATCAAAAATAGTCACTCAGTTAACAGTAATACCATATTAGTAAAATCTGATATCAGTCATTCAGTTTTCAAAAACATTATCCAGTGTTAATGTGATCTCAGATTTAGTATACCTAGTTATATGCATGTCATTGCATAATTAGAATTTACAGAAGTTTCTGGTATACATATACTTTCACTCAGTTATATTCATGATTTCTCAGCCAATTACTGGTCATGCATATGAACCCCTATATTCAACCTTACCTCACGCAACATACTAGTACATTTAAAGTACTGATGCATACCTTTTTTTTGGCTATGATGTCTTATATCATAGGTTCAAGTGCATAGGCTTCTAACCCTACTTAGCATCCCAGATTATCAGAAGTAGATTTGGTGGTGAGTCCTCATAGTTCAAAGATAAAGTATTATTTCTGTTTATCAATACTTCAGTAGTCGAAGTTAGTTAAGGGCTTGTCCCATCAACTCAACATTCAGACAGTTCAGTCAGAAGCTCTTCGGACTAGATTATTTCAGGCAGTTATTCAGTTTTAAGATATGATTGTCAGATGTTATTATTTCAAGTATTTGATTTCTGTTTTGAACGTTATGGTAGATTCAACCTAATTTCCATATTTATTATCGAGTTATTTTATTTAGTTATTATAGTAGGTACCAGTCATGGGTTAGCTTGTCGTCCTTCTGGATTATGAGCACCATGTGGCATTCAGGGTGCAGACTCGGGGCATTACAAACTTGGTATCAGAGCCTAAGGTTCAAAAGAGTCCTAGAAAGTCTAAAAGTCGCGTCTAGTAGAGTCTTGTGCATAGGTGTGCAGCTCACCACATTTATCAACTAGAGGCTATAAGGAATTTTTGGAAAAGTTTCCCTTCTTTTGGTATTCATATTATGTGAGTGAGCATAAGCTCAAGTTAAACTACCAGTCTAATTCTTTTTTCCTTTTGCTTACAGAATATGCATCCTAAAAGGAACAAAGAAAGGAGAACAGGAAATCAGCTAGCACCTCCACACGTTCAGGCAGATCCCCTTTTGAGAATCTGTCAATTTTTCTTAAAGCTCGAATTGAAGTGTTGAGTCTTGTTTCTTCTCTTTACTATCAAAAGCATCTACTTTCTCCAGTTAACTCACCAAACTCAGATTTTCAGATTTCAACTTAGCAACTTGTTACTTAGGTTAAGATATCTTGAGAGTCAAAGATATGAATTCAAACTCTTGATCTTCTACTTTATCTTCTAAATCATTTTTCTTTAATTTAACATCAACATCATCTACATTCTCCAAGTTACTTACTAAATTCATATTTTCAAATTTTAACTTAGTAACATGTTCCTCAGTTTTAGATATCTAGAGAGTTAAAGCTATTAATTCAAGCTCTTGATTTTCTACCTTCTTTCTAGGACATTTTTCTCAACAGTAAGTTCACCCTTAGAAAAAAATCAACATATTAGGAATCGTTTTCATATTTCTAGCAGAGTAGTTTTCCAAGTTTTCATTATTTTCAAAAAGAGTTACCTCATTTTCTTCTTCATCTTTAGGGTTTTCCATGAGAGAGAACAAAGAATAAATGATCACTTTCTCATCCTTTCCATCTTCCTTGGATTCACTAGAAGATTTCACCAGACAGCTAAGGCATGCTTAACTGCAAAATTAGTTGATGCTTTTCTTCTTGACTTTATGACCTGGTCCCTGCTCTTACCTTTGTCACCTTCAGTCTTGAGTTACTTCTAGTAATCCATTATGTGCATTGGACAATCCTTGATAAAATGGTCAGGATTTCCACATTTGTGACAAACTTTAACATTGCCACCTTTTTTGTTGTTTCTTCCTCTTATTTGAAAATAACCACTTTTCTTTATTGCTCTAACAATTCTTTTTTCCAAATACAGTATCACTATCTTCTTCACATAAATCTGACTTAGAAGACTTTATTGCAAGAGATTTTCCCTTTTTACTTTTTTTTTCTCTTGACCTTGCTACTTCTTGAGTTCATGTGTCTTCAAATTACCAATAAGTTCATCCAATGTGAGAGATTTCAGGTCCCTTGACTATGTAATATCATTTACTTTGCTTTCTCAAGATTTAGGCAGAACCCCTAAATTTTTTATAACTTGTTTGTACAAAGGAATGAATTCTTTTAAGTAGTTCAAATCATTGGTGATTGAAGTGAATCTGGTATATATCTCTTGGAGTCGTTTTCTTTCTTTCATGGTAAAGGTTTTATACTATCCAGTTAGTATAATAGCTTTTCAATCCTTCACATCAGTTGTTCCTTTATGAGCAGTCTTTCAGTAATCCCAGATTTCTTTAGCATTTTCTCATGCTAAAATCCTATTGTATTCATCAGGTCCTATTCCACAAACAATCAGTTTTTTTCCTTGATATTTTGCTCAACTTTCTTTCTATCTTTATTATCATATTCTCCCTTTCTTTTAGCAACCATTCTAATTATTTATCCTTCTTCGACCTATTTAACTGGAACATAAGGACCATCAAGTATTATATCCATCATCTTACTATCTTTAGCCATAAAGAAGTCATACATCCATGTTTTCTACCATCCATAGAAATGCCCATTAAATCTAGGTGGTATCATGGTAATTTCCCTTATTCCAAATTAGGTGGAACAACCATGATAACCAAATCTCTCTAGGTGTTAACCATTTAGAGTGTTCTTGCTCTAATACCAATTAATGAAACTTAGGGGGTTGCACCAAACTGTGAGGGACCAGGTCCCTTAGAGTCCATCATATGCAATCAAACAATAAAGCATAGAGAAACTTAACAGTTTGCTGAAAACTAAAGAAACAAGAATTTAATATGGAAACCTCCTTGCTCAAGGGAGGAAAAACCATGACTTGCCCTCATAAGCATTTCAACAATACACTATAGTCAAACTCTTGATTACACGCCCAATGAACCTAATCCTAGGTTCCACCTATATGTTATAACTCTACTACAACCCTACCTTGACCACTCTGTGAAGAACTCACCTTGATATTGATCAACTCTAACAAATATCAAACTAAAGAAACTCTACCTAAGCTCACTTAAGAAAACAAAGAATGTATTATTGGTATATGTAGTTTTTATGATTAGTTGCTAAACTGTAAGGGACTAGGTCCCTGGACATGCAATAACTGTACACCTGGTACATGTTATCTGCAAAATTTTGTCCTCTTGTGTAAAAAAATTTTAGGTTCTATTTTGTAACAACATGGACAGTTCGTCCAATGATATTCCATCCCTAATCATCACACAAATATAAAAGGAAAGAGATGCCTCATCAACAATCAGTTTTTACCACTTCTAAATAGAGAGAAGTGAGGCAGTAAAAAGTCTATTTCAAGACTGCTTAAGCATTGCTCATGTTCCTATCTTTATAATATGATTAAAGAGTGAGTGTGTTTTTTTAAGTGTTAATTTGTAAAAGAACTACTGAAAGCTATAAGAGTAATGTCTTGTTTTCTCATTGAGAGTACTGCTTAGGAAGAGTTGTCTAAGTTTGAAACTGATTAGAGTTAATCAGTGTAGAGGGAGTCTTTGGTAGAGTTCTCTAGATAAGCTGGTAATAAAGTTACTGCTAGTGCAAAGATCCAAGAGTTAGGCTAAAATCTAGACTTTAGTTAGGAGGTTGATTATTGTGGATTTCATTGGTGCTTGCGAGGAAAAGCCATGGTATTCCCATACTTGGTTTCTACGTAATAATTTATGTGTACTTTACTCTTTCAAAACTTTCTTTAGTTTTCTTGCACACTATTGTTTGATTTCCTGTGATTGATTCTGAGGGACCTGGTCCTTTATTGTGCGGAGCAAACCCAAGGGGTTTCATCAATTAGTATTAGAAACTGGTCATTCTTATAGGTTCACACCTAGAGTGTCTTGGTTAGAATAGCTACTCCACATAACCTTGAAGATTAGAAATCTACAACTATACCACCAAGATTCAATGGACAGTACTATGGGTGGTGGAAATAAGAATGTTTGACTTTAATATGGCTAAGGATAGTGAGCTTATGGATATTACTCTTAATGGTCCTTATGTGCCTGTTAGAGAAGTAAAAGAAGGAGACGTTACAAAGATTATTGTCAAAATTAGAAGAGAGTACAATGATGATGATAGGAAAAATATTGAAAAAGATTACAAGGACAAGAAACTTCTAGTATGTGGAATAGGTCCTGATGAGTATAATAGGATCTTAGCTTGTGAAAGTGCTAAAGAGATCTAGGATTGCTTGAGGACTACTCAAGAAGGCACTACTGATGTGAGGGAATCAATGGTAGATATACTGACTAACCAGTATGAAAACTTTACCATGAAAAAAGATGAAACCATCGAAGAAATGCATAACAAATATACCTTAATAAAAAATAAACATCACTATTTAGGAGAGGTGATCTTAGTGTATAATCAAGTGAGAAAAATTCTTAGGGTTCTTCCTAAGTCATGGGAAATCAAGGTGGATGCTATAACTAAGGCAAGGAACCTCAAAACCCTCACCATGGAAGTACTCATTGGTAATCTAAAGACCTAAGATCTCAGGAAAAACCAAGAGATAGAGAAGAAGGTGGAAAAAAGAGAAAAATCCCTAGCTTTGAAAGTTTCTAAATATGATCTAGATGGTGATGAAGATACTCATGTTGCCTATTTGAAAAATAAGATTGTTAGATCCATGAGGATGAGTAGTTAGTTCCCAAGAAAAGAAAGCAACAAAGAAAAGATAAATAGTACTGAGACTACATGTGACAAAGTTAAGATAAGGGACCAGGTCCTGTACAATTTAAGAAAGAAGGAACCAACTGAGTATGCTAAAAATCAAGCTCGAGGAACATGGGGAGATTCATATAGTGATTTAGATGACGTTAAGAAGACTAAAGATATTTATATGATAGTAGTAGAAGGGGCTTTGGTTATCTATGATTCTTTATTTTTACTCAGGGCAAACATAAAATATGAAAAAGAAATAGAGGTAACTCTAACCGATATTAAGAAAAATCTAGATAATTATTCTCCTAGGAAGATAAATAGGCTTGCAAGTGTTTTATTAGACTCTGTATATGAACTAAAAACTAATAAGAATGCCTTGGAAGAAAAAGTAGAGAATCAAGATCATGAGATGATTACTCTAACTTTCAAAATATTTGAAACTGATGAATTATTCACAAAGATAAACTCTGAAAATATGAGTCTAATAAGGAATATGAAGAAATTTAATGGTATTGATAGTAAAGGAAAGAAGAAATTCTCAAGGATTCAGATTGATCTTAAGGAGAAACTGAAAGCTTCACAACAATACCTCATTGTAGCACTACACAGGAATGAACAATTCGAT
Organism: Capsicum baccatum var. pendulum; assembly: GCA_030864225.1. NCBI lineage: Eukaryota > Viridiplantae > Streptophyta > Magnoliopsida > Solanales > Solanaceae > Capsicum > Capsicum baccatum. Next base: position 166,264,124 of record CM061556.1, on the reverse strand, counting down.
AGGGACCTGGTCCGCCTGAAAGAAAAGTTGAACAAGTCTCTTAAGTGGACTACTTTCTCACTAATCCTTTCTGATTTAACTGGTCAATGAGCAAATAATGGTAGAGGTCTAGGTTACACACAAATATTCTAACCCGGTGAGTCTACAGAAAACGCTACTCATAATGACAGAATCAAAAGACACAAACTTATGTGAACTCACTATGGATGAAATGGACATTTAAAGAAAGGATACCAACAATGGATTAAGGCAAAATTACAGAATTCTGAATATATTAAGTAGGAAAGTGCTCATCCTAAGGTTTTTGAGTGTTTGAAACAAGTGAAGAAAAACACATTAATGGATATGCAGTCTAAGAAGAATTTGATCATTCCATTATCCTAATAGGAACTCTGAATTAAAAAGGTTTCAAAATCTGCCAAGAGATCATGACTGTCGACATTAGAAGGGGATTGTAGTCTTGAATAGCTTATTGATTGAAAGAGTTCCAAACTCAATGATGGAAAGTCTAATTATTGTTTCTCTCAAGACACTTTTGGTGAAGGTGTCTTTTTTCTGAAAAGATGATTTCAAGGACCTAATCCTAGCCAGTGAAAGCTGATATTTAATAAGACAATGCGTGAAGCTTATGTTCTAAATGAAGCACTAGAATTACCTTTACATATGATGAATGAAAATGCTCAAAAAAATAAACTGTAGAGGTATCCTGTGGGAGGATAAGAGGAGTCCATATAGTTCCTAATTTGTTAGGAAAATCATTGATCCTTTTTGGTGGTAAAGTTAATGGGCAATAGAATAAAAGATGCTGATAAGTCTTGATTCTCAGGAACCTAGTCACTAGAAAATTCATCTTAGAATGAGAAGCTTCAGAAGCCTAAACTAAGTCAAGTATAGGACCTGGTCCGTAAACCTACTTTTGGAACTAGTTCTAAGCAAAAACGCAGTATGCAGAGATTAAAGAATGATACTGACTTAACATAATATGTGAATCTATGTTTCTCCAAAAAATTAGCTTTGTTCAAGAGATAGGTATCCTTGATAAATTGGGTGCATTTTAGTCTAACTCGGTATTATACCCTTGTAGGTATACACCCATGGGAACAACTGAGGAAGTAGACAAAAGTGAGAAGCACGAACTTAAAGTTTCACTCAAAGAAGAGGGAGATGGTCTTATCTCTAAGGTTAGTATCACTAAAATATACTTTAATAATGATAAAATATATTATTTGAGAAGGCCATGTATCTTTTACTTCTCTCATAAAACCTGTAAATTTGTTTGCAAAATGAAGAGTCACTCTTATCAAAACAAAACATGTCATTCTCTGATGGCAATATCTCATTTTCAAATTGATAAAATAGGCTACTTCCCAGTTTGAGTCTCAACTCATCACTTATTGCCTCCACTAAATCAAACTAACCTCTCTTATTCTCCTTCATCCAAAAAATCAAATTGAATATGTCCTTATCAAATATCCTGACCCTTCAACAACCAAAGCCATAGAAAACTTCCTCTTAGGTTTTCTAAGTCAAAGTTTTGTAATCCTATTGGAATGAGGAAGAAATACATAAGATGTGAAAAGGAATAAAGCCTCTAAAGGAGCTGGCCCAATTAAGAAAAAGTTTCTATTAATAGGGTGGAGGCAAGTAATGAGACCAAAGGAAGCGATGAAGAATGTAGTTGTTAACGAGGGAATAAAATATTGATAATGTAGAAAGTTCTACAAGGAAAGAACCCTTGATTCCAAAATATTTAAGAAAAAGGGAGATATGAAATGCCATACGGGTTCCTTCTCAACAAAGTATTTCATCACTTTTGGATACTTGGGAAAAGGAGATGACATTGAACAACTAAGCTGATATTTTGTTTGAATAAAACTTGTAGAGAATGTATATCAAGTATTTGAATTACCAGTTGTTCAAGAGAAGTTGGGAATGGAAATAGAGGATTAAATAACTAAATCAACAGTCAAAGAAGTTGGATTAAATGTATTTGAAATTGTGGAATCAAAGGGTATCCTCTGAAGGAGATGGTGCCACTAATGAACCTGTAGCTAGAAATGCTAAACTACGGGCAAGAATGAACAAACTGAAAGCTGAAGTGAATATCCTTACCAAACAATTGGTGGATACTGACATTACTATAGATATATCAATAGAGCACTGCCTAAGTTCTTTTCACCCAATCCTTTTTCCACCTGAGCCATGTTATCCTTGTTCTCTCATCAATCTTATGTCAGTTCCGTATCCTGGTTCTTATAATGGATTTTAAAGACAATTATCTTATGATGATCATTTTATCCTACTGTATTGGTACTAACTATTATGAGTGAATGAATCTTTAGTTTTTGTATCTCATTTGTCTCATTACTTTAAAGTTGTTCTACATACTAGTATTGCCCAGTGGCCATGAGTTAACCAATCTGTGCTTATCTTTACTCTTGGTTTACTGTTAATTCTTTTAAATAATTCCAAAATAAAGAATACCTATTTCATATAGTAGGGACCAGAAACCAGGAAATTTGAAATACAGACCTAAAGAGAGAGATACTGATGGGGGAAGTGTATAAATGCAATGAAAACAAAAGAAATGAAGGTGCACAATGATGGGGAGAAGTTTTTACTACAAAATGACAACAAGGGACCAGGTCCCTTGGTTGTATGATAGAGGAAGCATAATGATAGGTAGAACATTCATCCTCAAGTGGTAATTACATTAATTAAATATGATAAATATGCACTGAAGCTCGAAATTGTATGGTTTTGTTTGTTATCATCAAAACGGGGGAAAATTGCTATATGTAGTTTTGATGATCAGTAGCTAAGTTTCTAGGGACTAGGTCCCTAGACGTTCAAAGTACTATATATAGCTGGAACATGGTGTCTGCACAGTTTTTGCTCTTGTGTAATGAAATTGCAGGTGGTATGTTATACCAACTTGGACAGTTGGTCCAATGATATTCCATCTGGAGTCATTATATCGTTATAAAGGGAAAGTGACACCTATTTACTAATCCGTTTTTGCCAATACTAGATAGAGAAAAGAAAGGAAGCAAAAACTCTATTTCAAGAATGCTCATGCATTGCTCATGTTCCTATCGTTGTAATATGCTTAATGAGTGAGTGAGTGTTTTTGAGTGTTGATTTGTAAATGAATTATTCAAATCTATAATAGTAATGTCTTGTTTTCTTGATGAGAGTTATGCTTAGGTATATTTGCCTAAGCTTGGGACTAATTTGAGCTAATCAGTGTAGAGAGAGTCCTTGATAGAGTTACCAACATGAGATGGTAGTAGTATTGCTGCTAGTGCGATGAGCCTAGAGTTTTGCTAAAATCTAGACTATAATAAGGAGGTTTATTATAGTGAATTTCATTGGTTCTTGTGAGTAAACCGTGTTGTTTTTCCATCCTAGATTTCCCCGTAAAAATCCTCATACTTTTTTACTCTTTCTGCGTTACCTTTAGTTTCTTGTAGTCTATTGTTTGATTTCCTGTGACTGATTATGAGGGACCTGGTCCCTTATTGTGTGGATCCACCCAAAAAGATTTCATAAATTTATTTTATAACATGAGTAATTCAATTATAGACCATAAATTGACTCAAGAACAATCATAATTTTAGTACATCAAGAAATAAAAACTTGAGCAATATTGATGTTGAATTTTCGCCTATTTTATACTTGGATTATCAGATTATGAAAACTCATCATTTGAGAAGCATTATTTTCCTTTTATAGTGGAATAATGATTTGGCTAGAAATCTGATTGGGCTAGGTGTCCTAAAAGGTAAATGCTCACCTGCACAGCTAGAAGACAAAACTACGCAGACCTTGTAACAATAGTATTTTTACTTGAAGACCCAGGGACCTAGTCCCTTATTGTTAGCTAATCATCATAAAAAAAGATATGGTAGTTTGATTCTATATTGTGATTCTCATAGGCAGGGGAAATTTGGATTGTCAAAAATATAGGGGAAACATTGTACAATTTTATTAGGATTTGAACTCGGACTTGGCCGAGACGAGCATCTCAAGCTAACCATAACATCGGATATAACCCCCTTAGTATTACCTAAAAATCCAAATGATAGTAAATAACGGAAGTCAAACAAGTCTATGAAAGATATATAAATCCAAAGAAAGAAACAGTCAAACAATACATCCCAATACTGTCCACGAAAGCCTCTAAACCAGAATTACCAATTATGTCGGTACATGCCCCCGACTATGACAAAGAAATCCAAAAATACTAAGACAATAAAGAAAGAACAATGAAATGATAGGGCCTTCTAAAGAATGAAGGCTCTCTACTTCATAGCTGATCAATAGAAGTAGCCAACAACCTAAAATTGCACAAGAGCAATAGAAAAGTCATCTGAACCTACATATAGAAATGATGCAGTGTCTAGAGATGGTTATTGAGGCGATCACTAGCATGTAACTCGGGGGATAGGGGTGAAATAAAGCATTTACCAAAATCCAGTCATAAACTACATGGATAATACTTATACATATATATAGTTTGATGAGATACGGACAAGGGTCGAGTAACATGAAAGATTTAAACATTAGCCTGAACTATGTAGCTCGTAATGACATTCTAGGCACCCACGGTCAATATAGGTCTAGTTTTCCCTATCGAAAAGTCCGCGTGCTTGTTAGCCGCATGTAGCGAGGAATAACTAAATACACCAAGGAGATAGCCATCAAAAATATAATGTGTTCATCAAACACATGGTCATACAGACCCCCAATATTTGTAAACATGGTTTCCAGTATTGGTCCCCCCGGGACTACACCTTCTCAGTGATTTACACAATTCCCTCTATGTCAAAATTAAAACAATTTAAACATAGACCAATCATTAACTACAGAGTTATTTATTAAACTATTTACCAACTTTGTATCTCATATAAATATGATTTCAATTTAATTCAATTATACCAAACCAGTCTATTCAACCATTAGACTTCCAAAGTCCGTTAAATCAAAACCATGGACACCAAGGGCATTCAAGATCCATAGCCACCAAGGGCTTTCCAAATCTATTCTTATCAACTTATCCTTTAATACAATGTAATGTTTTCAAAAGGCAAGTTAGATTACGCAAATATCCATATTCAAATCATGTTTACAATATGGGTTAAGGTTAAAGTCATTACTAAGCCAAAAATTCATCAATTTTAGTGATACCCATGCCACCTATTTAAACCATTATAACAGTGTACCAATTTAGTCTCAAAACCATCAATTAAAGCATGAATCTAACATTTAAAACATGACAAAAGTAGTTCAAGTAAAAACAACCAAAAATCCATAACCTAGTTTTAAATCCCTCAATTCAAATCATATTATTACTCAATAAATTGATTCCAAAATATAAAATTTAAGTTAAGGAAAGAGAAATGCCTAAAATATGGAAGAAATTTAATAGAAATCAAAGCTTAGAGCCCGAATGGTGAAATCCTTGTAAAATCCTTTAATTGTTTTGTTTTTGGACTTAATGTGGAAAAGTGTGGTGTTTGACCTTTACAACTGAATTAAAAAGGGCTATCTAAGTGTTTTAAAGTTGCTTAAGGTGTAATGGACAAAAAAGACCCTCACCCCAAGTAAAATAACAAAACTGGATGAAATTAACATAACGATGTGGCACACCACTACTGCGGAGGGTAGCCATAGTTTCATGACATTATGGAAGTAACTAAGTGGCATGGAACACCACTATCGCAGACCCTCACTACCTTGGGTCCTAAAATGACCCCAAACCCTTCAAATTTTTTTTGAAACTTTCCTAAAACACACTTTTAACACCCCTCATTATAGTTAAAGTTAGAAATTAATATTATGTACATGGGAGGATCAAAATAAAATAATCAAAATTTTTTATGGGGTCATATATTATCCCCCTCCCCTTTTGATCATTCATCCCCGAATGAGGATTTTGGACATTTTTAGCCCTATAAGAGGAGAACACAGTGGAATCCAAGGACAAATCCAAAATGCAATAAGATGGAAAAGAAATTCATATCTTAAGCACTTTATTCAAATGTTGAAAACAATAATGAATATTTTCCCTACATATCTTCTTCAAATTCCCATTTAGCCTCTTCTACCATTTGATTTCTCCAAAGAACCTTTATCATAGCTACATCTTTTATCCTCATCTAGGAACTTTCCTATCCAATATTACAATCGGGACTTTCTCATAAGAAAATGAATTTGTAATACCAACATCCTTAAGAGGTACTATTAAAGAAGGGTTACCCACACACTTCATAACCATGGACATATGAAAAACAAGATGAATCACCTGAGTACCCAAACCTTTCTAAAGTAAACACCATAAGTGAGAATAGGACTACGTACCTCAGTCTGAAATAATGGACATTAGATCCCCATGACACTTTGCTTTCTCCTAAATGAATAAATTAACATAATCTTCTATTGCGTATTTAGTCCTCATGGGCAATAACTGAGCAGATTTAGTCTTATTATCCACAATAAATTAAATAGAATCATACTGATTGTGAATCCGTGGATGACCCATAGTGAAATCAATATTAATTATCTCTCACTTTCACATGAGAAATTCTATCTCTTGGGACATGTAACCAGGCGTCAAATGTTCTACCTTGACTTCCTGATAAACCATACCTTTAGCCACAAAATTTGCAAAACCCTTCTTTATATTATTCCACAAGTAGATTCTCTTTAAATCATGATACATCTTGGTTTAACTAGGATGAACTATATTTTGGACTCGTGAGCCCTCAGCACAAATTCTTTCTCCCAACCCATCTACATCAGAAACACATAACCTTCCTTGAACCTCAAGATGCCATCTTCCCCAATCTCAAAATCTACAACCTTTTGCCAACCCACATTATCCTGGATTTAATAAGTATTGCATCCATAATAGGTTTCTCCTTGGCCTCGAACCAAGAGACAACTTAAAAACTTCCTAACCAATCACCCCTCTATCCTTAGAGTCTAAAAGACGAACTCCTATATTATCCAGCCTATGAATATCCTTCACCAACCCTTACTTATCCTCCTAAACATGAGATAAGATCCCAATAGAAAACCTGGTAAGAGCATCAACAATTACATTAGCTTTTCCTATATGGTTGTGCAAACCCATGTGCTAATCCTTATGTAATTTGAGCCACCACCTTTACCAGATATTCAGTTCCTCATGTATAAATATACACAGCAATATCTTATGGTCTGAATAAATATCCACATGAACCTAATGTAAATTATGACACCAAATATTCAAAGAAAAGACCACAATCGCCAACTTTAGTTTGTGAGTCAGGTAATTCCTCACATGAACCTTAAGCTTCATAGAAGCATAGTTTACAACCTTACCATGGTTCATAAAAATACAAATCAGTCCCATATGGGATGCATCAAAATAAACAACAAACCACTCAGTACCCTCGGGTAGGGTCAACATAGGTGTAGAAATGAACTTATCCTTTAATTTCTCAAAACTACCCACAAAAGAATCGAACTCTATGAATTTAACTTTTTTGTATGTTGTCTTGTTCAGTGGAGAACAAATATATGAGAAGCTCTCCGCGAACCTTCTATAATATCCATCCAATCCCAAGAAGCTCGTAATGTTGGTTAGAGTCGTATGTATCGACGACTTCTTAACTGCTTCAACTTTTTGTGGATCCACTTTGATCCCATAACTAGAAACGACATGACTAAGTAAAGTCCCAAAACTTAGCCAAAATTCATATAGAGAAAATTTTACATACAATTCCTGGTCCTTAAGTATCTGCAATACAATTTGGAGATGATTTTCATAACCTCCGTACTTTTTGAAAACCCCAAGATATCATCAGTGAAGACTGTAACAAAAAGATCCAAAAATTGTCTGAACACCTAATTTATAAATTGCATGAAGGTATCTAGAGTATTAGTCAGCCCAAATGACATAACTAAAAACTTAAAGACTATACCTAGTTTGGAAAGTAGTCTTGGGAATGTCAACTTCCCTAATTTTAAACTAGTGATATCCTAAACAGGGATTAATTTTTGAGAAACACCTCACACCCTATAGCTGGTCGAAAAGATCATTAATTCTAGGAAGGGAATACTTATCTTTTCATATAACCTTATTCAATTGACAATAATCTATACACATTCGAAGAGACCTATCCTTTGTTTGTATGAAAAGTACCGAAGCACCCAACGAAGAAAAACTAGGAAAAATAAAACCCTCAATAAGAGGATACTTCAATTGCTCTTTTATTCTTTTAATTAACTTGGAGACATACTATAAGGATAAATGGAAAGGGGAAGGGTATCCGGTAGAAGCTTAATCAAAAAATCAATTTTCCTATTCAGAGGAATCATAGGAAGATCATATGGAAAGACTTCAAGAATTCCTTAACCACAGAGACAAATTGCACAGAGGGACCGTTAAAGTTAAAATCCTTGACCCAAACTAAATGATACCAACACCCCTTGGAAATCCAATTTTGGGCTCTAGGATAAGAAATAAACTTCTGTTTAGGTAATAAGGAACACCCCTCCCATTGGATCACCAATTCATTAGAAAAATAAAATTTGACCTTTTGGGTCCTACAATCTAGGGTAGTATATCACGAATGCAGCCAATCCATCCCCAGGATTACATCAAAATCCATCATATCAAGTTTTATCAAATCCACCAGCATCTCTCTATGATGAATGGATACCACACAATTTCTATAGATTTTTCCAACAACATTAAACTCACCAACATGAGTAGAAATAAAGAATGGTTCAAAAATATTTTTAGGAACAAAATTAAATTTTATAGCCACATAAGGGGTCACCTAAAATAGAGTAGAACCCAAATCAAGAAATAGTAAACATGGCAATAAAAAAAGTTATAACATACTAGTGATAATATTTGGAGATGCCTTAGATTCCTCATGAGTAGGAAGTACATAGAGGTAATTTTGACCATTATCAATACCTGATGTGCCCCCCCTTAGGTACAAGAACTGAAGAAGTGGCGACTGGGATCTAATTATCTCCAGTGGCAACTCTTGCTATATGAAAATTCCATCATAGATGAATAAGATGACCATAATTAAAACACAAGTTCCTTCCCTCCTCACAATATATAAGGTGAAGCAATCGATAAAATAGGCTTGGAGGATAGGGTGGGGTTGACTTAGATGTCGATAGAATCGACATAGAGAACACTAGCCATAGAATAAGAATTTCCCTAACTTTTCTTCCTAGACCATTGCCTTTTACCCCTCATACTATTCTACAAATTTGTGCCCAACTCAACATATCTAATAATTTTTCTGCCTTTCTCCCATATCTACATGCTTTCTTTTCTAATCCACCACCTACTACATATAACCCAATAGCATGGATATATTTATATTATTATTCATTATCATAGCCTTACATTCTAACACCAAATCATAGGACAAACCAAAAAAAATTACTTATTCTGGACAATATATTAGTAACCATCTCTGGAGCATAACAGGACAACTATTGGAACTTTTGAATGTACTCCTTGATACTTATCCTACCCTACTTTAAGTTCACAAACTCCTCTACTATCTCTCCTTAACTTCTGAGAAATGAAATGATCAAGAAAAGCACCTGAAAGCTCATCCCATACCACTGGCTTAACATAATAACCTCTTATCTCTTCCCATTTCTCAAACTACTAGTATGCCACATCCTTTACTAATAAGAAGCAAACTTCACACCTTCTAAATCAATAGCATGCATCACCCTAAAGATATTTAGTACCTCATTAATAAACCCCTGAGGATGTTTCTCAACCTTAGATCATATAAAGGTTAGGGGATTAAACCTCATAAGTTGGCCAACCCAAGTGACCTCAAAAAACGTAAAAATAGGACCAACAGGATTAGACCGATGAGACTGTAATGCCACTGGCTAACCAAGCATATAAATATACTGGTAAAACTCCACATTTGAAATATCTCCCTAAGGAAAATGAGCATCTGTATCACTAGCCGAAAAACCTGGGAAGGACTAGTAGGGACCAGTGGAACCCGACGTGGAGAGATACAATAAGAATTAGGGACACTAGACTAAGTCTACACTCCATAAGTACAACAAATTCCCTTTATATTTTCCTCGGATGGGACAGAGGCTCCAACAGAGTTCATACGACCATTAGATATTTAAGAAGGCTTTATCTGAAATAAACAAAATATAGACTTAGAGAAGTTTCATGATAACTAGAATATTTTTCACAAAATAGTACACAAGAAAAGAAAAATAATACAAATGCCTTTTAGTTTTCCTTTTATAAGTATGGCATGTGACACACCAATAAAAGGGAATCTACAAAAAACATCTTTGTAGACACCTAGTAAACCTGAACTATGGTCTAATATAAAGGTTTTCATGACCTGAACTTGAGACTAGACGTGACGGGTCTCTCAAGCCCACCATAGGGCTAAAGGATACCCCCTTATCCTTACCTCAAAGTATAATTAAAGTAAACAATCAATGTCAAATATGTCTATAAAAGATATATATATATATATAGAAATATAGGAGTTAAATAAGATATCCAACACATCCCAATACTATCTACAAAAGTCTCTAAACATGAAATACCAACTAAGTCGGCATATGCCCCCGACTATGACAAAAAAAAACAAGGAAGTACTATGACAATAAAGAAAGAACAATGAAATGACAGGACCTTTATAAGGATGGAGGCTCACCATTTTTGATGCAGATGTAGGATTTTTAGGTTAAATGGGCTTCCAATGTCACAAAATGGCCTAACATCATTTCTCCAACAAAATACAATCAAAATTAGCTTTGAAAGAGTAATGGGGCAAGTTCTAGATGTCACTAGTTATACATGAGATATAGAAAAATTAACTCACCTCACATGGTATGAGAAATTGCCAAGGAGGCTCAATTGCCCCTCCCGCTAGAGACAAAAATAGAGTATCTACCAATTTTCACTTGTAAAAAAATTGGAGTCACAAAAAGAGAAAAATAATCATTACAATGTTGTTCCATTCCCTTGATTATAAAATTTTTTTGGATGGACAAGGGTGTTTGCTTTGCGTTTTCACCATGCACAAGTTGCTAAACAACCTAAGACTTGGTCTCACATTTTGGCTTCAAATGAGGGAACCAACCATATGGCTACTCAGACTTTGCCCATGGTATGCATGTAATCTCAAATCCACATTGCCACAGGTACTCAGAACTCCCTTGAATTTGTGATCTCAATGCTATGAGTACTAGGGATTCCTTTCCATTCATGGATCAAAACAAAATCATGAGGCTTTTCCATAAAGACTATCATCAAATCAATCCATCATAGGGAAAAACAACCCACCATCATTATCAAAAGAAATAGAAAACTACAAATGGAAACAATAAATTCACAAAATATCCATGATTCGTGAGCCTAGTTTCAAGTATTGCAAACCAATGAATACACACAAGGGTAAGACCACACCCCCAACTATAAGACATATAGTGACCTTACGAGATAACATAAAAGCATAAGAAGGGTTAAAGGGCTCTGTGAAACCGCATTGATAAACAAGGTACAGGATGAAGAGACTATCATGATTGTGGTATATATATTGCAATCATGGTATCACGATTATAATTCTCAGGCCGAAATTGCGGTACCTGAGGTGTCTTACTCCACTAATTTCCCCCATTTTTTATAGGGCGGCCACACTTCTCAAACTTGGTTTCCCCCTATTTTTGGCTTCCAATCCTATCCAAAGTACCTATAAAACATCAAAATTATGTGACATATTCAAAAATAAATCATGTAAATATGATAATGATGGGTTGCCTCGTATCAAGCGCTTGTTTTAACATCGTGGCACAACGCATCTTTGATCCTTATTTGTGTCTCCATTTAGAAGATTTAAACTTTTTGCCCCTCTTTTAGTCTTTCAATCTCTGAGTCTATAGGGGAAAAAGTAATGGCACTGTGATGCATGCTCGATCTTGCTACTTTGAAGACTTAAACCGTTTGCCCACTTTTGAACCAAAATTCCATATGGGTTTATTGGGAAACTATGAGAGATTTGTTAGGCCACTACTTAGACATCGGTCTTTAAGCTTCTTGGCCTTCAACATTGGTCAAACTCTAAAATATAAGGAAATTTCTCCTTTCTCAAATATTTATTATGTTCTCGGTTGGATTAACTTTCATCAAATCCCCGAAGCATAATATTGAAAAATTGATTGATTGGGGCCTTTCCGTTAATTTTGGAATTGCATTCTGTTGGTCATTTTCACCTCGAAATGGACTAGAGTTTTCGTAAGGGATTTTCTTGGCTTCTTCTTCCGACTCTAGTTCCATTTTCTTCCTTTTTAGCATCATCTCTCATGTTTGGTCTAGATGGTTGTGTAATCAATGAGGGTTTTCAATATAAAGATCATTTAGAAGAGTGGGCATAGTTGTGGTGTTTGACTGATTAACTTTCATTCCTACGTCTTCTATCTTAATGATTTCCTGTCCAAATTCTTTGTTGGATTGGAGTGTAAGAGTTGATTCCTCCTCCACCATTTTTGTTAACTCTAAGATATGTTTAAGCATTGCATCAATGCCACAATTTCTCATGCTTCTTTCTTCTCTTTCTTCATCACAAGACCTATAAAAATCATGAGAAGAACTAGCAACTGAGTTAGTATAAAGAGGGGAGGGATCATTTAGACAATAAATTCAATGTGCATCTCAACCACCACGTAAGAACAACCATACTCCCTAAAATATCGAGATGGTGAACTCATCTTTTTTCGAGGAGCATATCTACAATATTTGAAATAGTGTGGTCCACCACAATATTGACATAGATCATCAAGGTATGATTTCCAACCACCAAAAAAACATTAATTTCATGGTGCCATATTAAAAAATAAACAACAAAAACAAAAGAAACAAAATAAATTCACAAACAGCTATTTACAAGTTTGACTCTAAGTGAGTAGACTGAAATTCCAAACTAACTCAATACGCCAAATTGTACCCCGACAACAACACTATTTTTAATAAAGCTAAACTTATAGGTTCATTTAGGTGCAAGGCGGTCGCTGTAAGTATAACTACCCAACAAGAATTGGGGTTGAATCCATGAGGAAAATATGAGTAGCGATTGAGTAGGTTCAAAATAAAAGTTACTTGTTAAGTTCAAACATATGATACAAGATAGTTGGGGGGGTTTCAATCTTGTCACGTGCAAAAGTAATTCTTAGGCTTCTAAAGGACTAATTAGAAACTAGGAATAATTAGAGTGTAACCAATTAGGTGTGGATCTTCAGATTATGCATTCCTAACGGCAAGTCATCAATGGCCTCATGAAAATTTGATGCAAACTTTAATTGATAATGATGTTGTAGGCTAGGTCAAAGATCTTTGTAGATAGTCTTTTAACAAAACCACATAGATTTCACCCATTGGATCTTTCGAGAACCTAACGTGTGTGTCAATTATATCCACCCATTACCTTAAATAGGCGACCCTATTTTGAGGATGGTACCCTAAGGATAGTAGACCTCATATTCACCCGTATTTCTAAGATAGTGGGAAATTGGTAAGACATACCCATAAATTGTCTACTATTGCTTTAGTTCCCATATCTTTCTTTTAAGGATGAGGTGGATTCCTAAAGTTCACCCTAAACCCCACTTTCAAGTATGGCTAGGGCTTTTAAGAGCTCGAGACTTTCATCCATCAAAACCATTTAGTCATTTGGAGATTTCACCCATAAATCCCAACCTATTTAATCAAGCAACAATAGAACTGATAATCAACAAACCAAATTCCACACAAATATCACAACCTATGCATAATTGCTTCCTATTCAAACAAAATCCCAAGAGGTAGATATAGAAAATAATAAAATAATAAAAACAAATAAACCAATATCTATATTAATGTTATTCATAAGAAAAATAAAGATAGGGCAAACCACACTTTAGACTCAAATGAATCTTTAATAGAAAACGCCAAATCTATGCTTGGAAGTTACTCTAATGACGTTTTGCTCAAATTAGTACATATTTGAGCTCTAAGCACCTAGAAATTATAAAAAACCTAAACTAAGTATGGGAGGTAGGGTTGTGGAAATATGGATTTTTTTAAAAATGCCCTAGAATGAAGGGATTTTTAACCTTAAATTGGAACTGAGGTCGGTTGGTCAAAATGATATTTCTACCCTTGAGTTATTTTCCTCCCTCACGTGATCGCAGGAGATTGATCACAATTGTGGTTAGTCCATCGCGATCGTAGTTGGTTAAATATATTAACTCGGCCGATCACGATAACTGAGGGCTTGATCCTGATCCTGCTTCAGCTTGTCTAACTTTTGCACTTCAATTCCCTTTTTGATCCTTTTTAGCTCAAGTTTGCTACTTTTATTCTAAGCACTTGTACATCTTTAAAATATGGGAATTAGTACAATTAACCCAAAATATGTGTCACTTTACATTCAAATCATAGTAGTGGGCACGAATGTTGAGTGTAAATGAGTAGTAAATTCACCATCAACACCCCAACTTAAATATTTGTTTGTCCTTAACCAACAATGCATTTTACTATGAGATAATGCACTTTTATGCCTAAATTTGATGGCCCAAATGATCATGATGACTTCAACGTAATTACTACCACAAATATATATTCAAATATGGTCAAGAATGTTTTCACAACACCCCTCAATATAACACAATTTTCATGTTTGCAACAGACTTCAAAGAGTAATTATGCAATAATCACTAATACTGAAGAAATGATTCCTCTTTGATCTCAAGTACATTATAATCATTTTTGCAATACCTTTTGGTAGATGAAAAATCACCCACATTAACTTGTTAACATACCTCCTCAAGAGAAAGGTAACATTAATGGGAAGGAGTATACAATCATGTTTACCCTGTTGGTGAGGTATACTTCGACTATGGTGGATGATTCTATATATATTATGATTAAGTTTGTGTTGAGAGTTTTTGAAGAAGTGGTTAAGAAGTGTAGGATAGCTATGTTGATTAAGAGATGGATCACTCTAGGTTGATAGTTTATGCTTAAAAAATTAAGGCGTAGAAGTGTAGGGATGATAAAAGGGATAATAAGAGGGGCAGAACACATTGCTTAAACTTTTCTCTATAGAAGTCTGATGCAGAGAATCATTCTAAGTTCTGCCAAAAAATTTTAGATCCAACCCTCTCATCTGCCAGTACGCTAGTTCCTAAGTTCAAGTAGGATAGTTAAGATAGACTGTCGGGCTCTAAGTCCTATGGTAGCATAGATAACAATAACACTAATCTGATTTGCATTAAGTATCGTAAGAATAATCAGGGTGAGAATAGATTAGGTGGTGATGCTTGCTCTAAACAGATAAGGTATTGATGCATTCTTTGGATATGACAAGGCAAGCCATAAGATAAGGGATTTCCTATTTGAGGTTTGAATATGTTGAAATGATCGTCTGTAGGGCCATACTAAATCTTTAATAGAACCCGCAGGTCGCCCTAATTATTAGGGTTCCATCTCCAGTGCCACCAGTGGATAGAGTCAAAACTAACTTTATGCTCTCCAAACAGGAAATGATCATAAAAGTTCGCCTAATGTAGTTATGGGTACATTTAATGTCTTCTATCTTTATGTTTATGAATTTTTAGCCCCTAGAAATTTGCTTTACTTGGTAACTCATTATATAGATGTTGACTTTAGTGTAAGTCCCGACACATTTGTAGATCCTTTCATAATGTCTACCCTTGTGGGTAGTTCTATTATAGTAAGATAGTTGTATAGAAATTGCCCATTCACAGTGTCTTAGAAAGTCTCTTCAGTTGATCTTGTGGAGTAGATATGAGAGATTTTAATGTTATTCTCGACATGGATTGTCTCTACTCGTGCTATGCCTCAGTTACTATAGAAATAGAATTTTCTAGTTTTAATTTCCTAATGAGCCCGTTATTGAATGAAATGGTTGTACTTTGGTGAATAAGGGTCAGTTTGTCTCCTATATTAAGGAAAGAAAGATGATATCCAAGGAAAGTATTTAACATCTCATCTAAGTCAAAGACTTAATTTTGAAACTCCACCTCTTGAGTCAGTTCCAATAGTGAATGTATTTCCAAAAGTGTTCCTTGAAGATGTTCCCTAATTTCTGCCGAATGAGAAATTGACTTCGAAATAGATATCCTCCCAAATACCCAACTTTTCACAATTCTACCTTATAGAATGGATCTAGACAATCTTAATTAATTATAGTAATAATTGAAATATCTCATAAATAATGGTTTTATTAGGCCTAGCATTTCTTCATGGGGTTCTCCAGTTCTCTTCATATGCAAGAAAAATGGTTCCCTTCAAATGTGCATCTACTATCGTCAGTTAAATAAAGTCACAATCAGTATTAAGTATCTTCTCTCAAAAATTTATATTTGACCAATATCTGAGTGCAATCTATTTCTCTATTATAAACCTCAGGTTTTGCTATTATCAGTTGAGAGTTAGAGAATGTGACATCCTAAAGATAACCTTCAGAACTCAGTATGGCCACTATGAATTTCTAGTTTTATCTTTTGGACTAACTAATGGTCGTGTAGCTTTTATGGACTGGTTGAACAGGGTGTTCAAATACATGAACATGTTTGTCATATTCTTCATAGATTATATCCTCATCTATTCCCATAGTAAAAGTGATCATGCAGACCATTTGATTGTTATACTGTAACCCTTATTGACCATCAATTATTTGCTAAGTTTATCAAGTGGTAATTCTAGTTGAGTTCAGTAGCTTTCCTTGGAGACATCATTTTTGGTGATGGAATTCGAGTTGAGCCTTACAAGCCTGAAGTAGTGAGAAACTAGAATAGACCCATATTTTCATCAGATATTATATTTTTTTATGGTTTGTCTGATTACTATAGTAGGTGTGTTGAAGGATTTTCTTCTATTTCTTCTCATATGTCATGACTAACTCCGAAGAATATCAAATTTCAGTGGTTAGATTGTTGCAAGAAGAGTTTTTAGGAGTTGATGACTTGACTAACATTCTCTTTAGTATTGACTCTACTAAAGGTTTCAGATAGTTTTGTAGTTTATTGTGATGCTTTTATAGTTGGTCTTGGTTGTCTATTAATACAAGAAGGTAAGGTAATAGCCTATGGCTCTACACAACTTAAACCCCATGAGCAGAATTACTTGACCTATGATCTTGAGTTAGCAATATTTATCTTTGCCTTAAATATTTTGAGGCATTATTTATATAGGGTTAGTGTTGATGTATTTAGGGATCATAAGAGTTTACCATATGTGTTAACTAAGAAGGATCTAAAATCTTAATCATTGAAGGTGGCTACAATAATTTAAAGACAATGATATGAGTGTGTTATATCAATTGGGTAACGCCTATGTAGTGATCGATGCCCTTAATAGATTGTCTATGGCAAGTTTTGCGCATGTTGAGGACGATAAAAAAGAATTAGTTGGCGAGGTTCATCAGATTTCTAGATTAGGTGTTTGATTGGTTGATTTGGCCAAAGGTAGTACATGGGTTCAAAATGGTTTGGAATCTTTATTTATGGCCGAAGTGAAAGAAAAAAAAGTCATGGATCCTATTTTGGTCAAATTGAAGGAGACTTTGGGATCAGAAGGTAGAGGTTTTCTCCCAAGAGGGAGATGGTGTGCTTCATTGTCAAGGCAGGTTAGTGTTCCGAGTGTGGATGATTTGAGACAGTGAATATTAGAGAAGCACATAGCGCGCGATATTTTATTCACCCATGAGCAACGATGATATACCATGATTTGCAGGAAATTTATTGGTCGAATTGTATGAAGAATGATATTGTAAAATTCAAGGCTAGGTGTTTGAATTGTCAGCAAGTTAAGTTAGAGTACCAAAGGCCTAGTGGCATGATTTAGGAGTTTAGCATCCCCACTTGGAAGTGGAAGGTAGTGAACATGGAATTTGTGATAGGTTTATATCGTACGCATCATCCACAAGATTTAATTTGGGTCATTACATATAGAATAACTCAGTCAAACCAATTCTTACCAGTTAATACTTTGTTCTTAGTCAAGGACTATGCCAGACTCTATCTCATTGAGTTGGTTACGCTGCATGGGGTTCCATTGACCATCATTTCAGATTGAGGTACCCATCTAACCTCTTACTTTTAAAAGTCTTTCACAAAGGGTCTAGGTAACAAAATTTATATCAATATAGCTTTTTATCATTAGATATATGGTCAGGCGGAGAGGATGATCCAAACCTTAGAGGATATGTTAAGGTCTTGTGTTATCTACTTTAAGGGTAATTGGGATGACCACTTACCTTTAATTGAGTTTTCCTATAATAACAACTATCACTCTAGTATTCAGATGGCTTTATTTCAGGCTCTCAAGAGAAGGAGATGTGGATCTCCAATTGGTTGGTTTGAAGTAGGTAAGGCTTCTTTATTATGGTAATATTCAGTATATGAGGAGATAGAGAAAGTATAGTTGATCCGAGAAAGGCTAAAGACATCCCAAAGTCATCAGAAATCCTATACAAATATTAGAAGAAGAGATCTTGAGTTTGACATTAGTGACTTAGTTTATTTGAAAATTTAACCTATCTAAGGGGTGAAGATATTCGGCAAGGCACAGAAGCTTAATCTACGCTATGTTGTCCTATATCAGATATTGTGCCATTTTAGGAAGTTAGCTTATGAGTCAAAGTTAACTATAGATTTGGCATCAGTGCATCCATTGTTTTATGTCTTTTTGCTAAAGAAATATATTGGTGAATATGCTTTTGTTGCTCCTTTAGGTGTGTGAACGTGAAAGATAGACTTTTTAATAAAGAATTCTCAGTTGAGATCCTTGATTTTAATATTCGTAGGCTATGAAATAAAAAAGTTCCCTTGCTTAAGGTTCTATGGATAAATCAGTCCATTAAGTTTGCTACTTGGGAAGCAGAAGCAGATATACGAGCCAAGTAACCCTATCTTTTCTCAATAAATTAAGATTTAGCTAGATGTAATGGTTTTCCTTAAATTGATTCTTTCATTTTCTATCTCACCTTTCAAACTATCCTTGTTTCATTACATGCACTCTTAAATTTAGTTCAGTCCATGCGCTGTATTTTGGGTTTAGTTACTTAATCATGATTTATCTCACAAGTATTCAATGCATAATCTCAGTATTCTTAATATCATATTTAAGACAGTTTAATGACCCTTCAGGTCATTTTTTGTGTTCCTGTTTAGTTTTTTAGATAGAGCCTTTCCATAGTTTCCCTAAGCCATTTATGGCTTGCTAGAACCGATAGTTCGATTGCCTAGTGGTTTGTTTGGTTGTTAGAACCATTTCTCTATTGTGAAATTCATGGATAGTTGTTTGAATTATCAACAGGTTAATGTAAAGTACCAAAGATCTAGCGGCATGCTTCAAGAGTTCAGTATCCCTATTTGGAAGTAGGAGGTAGTGAACATGGAATTTGGGATAGGCTTACATTGTACACATCATCCACAAGATTTAATTTGGGTTATAATTTATAGAATGATCAAGATAATCCAATTCTCACTAGTTCATCCGTTGTACTCAGTTAAGGAATCTGCTAGACTCTATCTCATAGAGTTGGTTAAGTTGCATGGGGTTCCATTGACCATCATTTCAGATTGAGGTACCCAATTTACCTGTTTCTTTTAGAAGGCTTTTAAAAAGGTTCTTTGTACCAAAATTTATCTTAATATAGCTTTTTATCATTAGATAGACGGACAGGTAGAGAGGACAATCCAAACATTAGAGGATATTTTAAGGGCTTGTGTTATCGACTTTAAGGGTAGTTGGGATGACCACTTACCTTTAATTGTGTTTGCCTATAATAATAGCTTTTACTCTAGTATTCAGACGGCTCTATTTGAGGCTCTCGAGGGAAAGAGATATGGAACTCCTATTAATTGGTTTGAAGTAGGTGATGCTTCTGTAGTAGGGCCATATTTAGTATATGAGGGGATTGAAAAAGTGTAGTTGATCTGAGAAAGGCTAAAGACATCCCAAAGTTACCAGAAATCCTATGGAAACGTAAGAAGAAGAGATCTTGAGTTTAACGTTTGTGACTTGGTATATTTGAAAAATTCACCTATCTAAGGGCTGAAGATATTTGGTAAGAAAGGGATGCTTAGCCCATGCTATGTTGTCCTATATTGGATTTTGAAACATTTTAGGAAGGTAGCTTTGAGTCAGAGTTGCCTTTAGATTTGGCATCAATGCGTCTTATTTTTTTATGTCTTTTTGCTAAAGAAATATATTGGTGACTAAGCTTCTGTTGTTCCTTTAGAGAGTGTGGGCACGAAAGATAAAACTTCGTACAAAGAAGTCTGAGTTGAGATCCTTGATTGTTATATTCATAGTCTATGAAATAAAGAAGTTCCCTTTCTTAAAGTTCTATGGATAAATTGGTCCATTAAGTGAGCTACTTGGGAAGCAGAAGCAGATATGCGAGCCTGTAACCCCATATTTTCTCTATAACTTAACATATAGTTTGATGTAATGGTTTTACTTGAATTGGTTCTCTCATTTTCTATCTCACCTTTCAAACCATGCTTATGTCATTGCATGCACTCATAAATTCAGTTCAGTCTATGCGTTGTAGTTTGGGTTCAGTTACTTAATAAGTATTCAGTACATAATCTCAGTATTCTTAATATCTCATTTAAGATAGTGTAATGATCCTTCAGGTCATTTTTTGTGTTCATGGATAGTCTTGCCGATAGAGCCTTTCCATAGGTACCCTAAGCCTTTAATGGCTTACAAGAACTAATAGTTTGATTACCTGGTGGTTTGTTTGGTTTCTAGAACGATTTACCTATTGAGAAGTCTTTTTTGGTTCAGAATGGCCGCTGAGTAAAAACATCAGTAAAATGATATCTAATGTAAAATCCGACTTCGGTAATATTTCTAGAGTGTTAAAATGTATATGGTTGATATTTTATTTGCTTTATTAGATTCTGGATGCATCCCTGAGCATTGGTTAAAAATTCTAAGATTCAGTTATCGACTAAAATAGAGAGAGATAACATGATCGCGGTGGATGAGTGCAAAAACGTGAGCCACGATAGCGGCCAATCACATGTGCATGATTGCACTTCTTGAGGCCTGGGTAAGATGATTTAAATGTTGTCATGATTGAGACTTTCATCATTTATTCCTCCATCTTGATCTCTAAAAATGTAATAGAGAGTAAAATCATGAAATTGAGTCTTATGGGTTGATTACGAGATTGAATAGCTTGTATAATTGTGTTTTGCTATGAATCTAAGGTATGAACCCTTCAAATTTTGTATTAAATTCTAGATTTTTAGACCCAAAACCCCAAATGACTTGAGGGTTTATTTTAGCCCTAAATATGGTTGTTTTGCATAAATTTCTTTAGGGTTATAACTCCCTAACGATATTTGAATGACGAGTGGTTCTTGAAAACTTATTTTTCATATATGGGATGCACTTAGCAGTTTTTTATTTCACTTTGGACCCAAGGAACATTGGTGAAATATGGGAATTGTTAGTCTCATAATAATGCATATATTATGTCGTTGATAGCTTGGCTCATGGAAGAAGCTTTGAGGAAAGGAACACAAAGATTGTTGGTTCGTGAGATATTTGGACTTAAGGTAGGTTAGGCTAACTTTTGTTAGATTGAGCTTTATTGGAATATAAATTATGATATCTTGATAAGATTGGGTGGAGTTTTCGGTGTTTAAATGGTAGATGGTAATACATTAGATTAGTTGAACACTTAGGCTATTTATTTTTTATAGTGTAATGCTTGACCTATAACCTAGAACATTGGTTTGTTGGACTTCTAATCTCTTGAATAGCATGAGAATACACTAGTTGCTCTAGTAGATGAGAGTTACCTTGTTCACTTACCTAAATGGTATGTTAACATAGATATGCTTAGTTGTGGAATGGCTTTAGGTGCTTTTAATGACTTAGGAGTAATCCTTGAAGTAGAATTGTCCCTTGGAACTAGTGTGAATAGGTAAGCCCTTAAGAAATAATTTAGAAAGATTAGCCTAATTTCGGGTAGAAATCAAACTTGTAAAGAGAACTTCGGGGATTATTAGAAACAGAACTTGACCCACCTTAAGCTTGAACTATGTAATGTCATTAGTAACTTAGATACGTGAAGAACACTTACATTATACATTTGGTGATATGATGACTAAGACCAGTAAAAGGTGTATGCATATTGTCGATGTTCGGATGATGTGAATACTTGATTGATTATCTTATTGTGGCGATATAAATGACATTGGGAAGCCTTGTAAATTGAATCTATGGTTATGGTATCACTTAACTTATTGGCTAATTTACTGTGTGATCCTTGAATTATGTTACCGCTCATATTATGATTCAAGCTTAATGACCAAGTTAATGTTTGCGTAAAAGAATTTCTTGCACTAGTAATGTGAACAATGTGAGTAAAGAAGGATTCTAGAATGCATAGTATAACTTAATTAACTTGCTAATAATCCTGTTAAGCTAAAAAAGTTGGTGACTATTTATGTACATAAAAATACATGCCTAAGTATCTATTCATATAATGTGTTGAAGATTAACAATAAAGTACCTTGATATGTATTTCCTCATCTCTATTACACCCTATATATTGTGGTTTGTATTTGTTCTTGCTTTGACTATCTATATAAATTTATTGTTGTGATGATGATTATTGGTGATATGATGATGCCCAGTGTATTCAAAGGATATATTAATGTTATGATGATGCTTGGTGAATCCTGAAGAAGTATTGATGTTATTATTATGTTAGTGAATCCGAATAATATGTTGATGTTATGTTGATGCTTGGTGAATCCAAAAAAGGTATTAATGTTATGATGTTGCATGGTGAATTTAGAGGATATATTGATATTATGATAATTCCTGGTGAATTTGGAAGAGGTATAGATGTTATGATGATGCCTGGTAAATTTGGAGGATGTATTGATGTTATGATGCTACTCGATGAGTCCAGAAGAGGGATTGTTGTTATGATGATGCCTTGTGAATCCGGAGGATATATTGATATTGAGGTGATATTACATATGGTAAACATATATGAATTTATAGGTATATGTGTGGTTATTCCATTGTATGATTAAGTCATTGTGGGTACATAGGACATGATGCTTTCCTTGGAAAGTAATCTATAATTCTCTACAATTAATCACTAGTTATGTGTTGTGGCTTTTGTTAATACTAAATAGTGAATAAAAGTAGATTATGCCAATGATTTTGTTAAAACTAATTGGTAAGAGTAATAATATGTAGAATTAAGGATTAACCTAGTGAAAATATTTGGCTTGAATAAATGGTCATGTTATGTAATTTTGCCTAGTAAACAGGGTTATCTTTATAACTAGTTTTCCGTATAAAGTAATTATGTTACCTGATTGCTAGAAGCCTAGTATTCTAGTTGGTGGATCTTGTCTAGTTCAAATATGGTAACTAGTTGTTATGGTTGTTAAATTATTAATGATGGTAATAAACTTATATTTGTTTATAATTAGTGATATTGATGAATAGTATGTAATGTTGTTGGTTTCTTAATGAGGACTTAGAAACATATGGAGCTAACTTAAAAATTACATAGTTAATAGATAGATAAGTATGTTTGTGATATGTAACTTCTCGCTATCTTGATGACTATTGAACTTATGATACTAGGAATTAGTTTGTTAAATGGTGAATATGGTTTAGTTAGAGGACTTGGTTAGAGGTTGATGTTTTCTATCTAATTAATCATAACACAAAGAGGGAGTATATGAGGAATTGGTTAGGCTAATGGTGTGAGACCTTATGATGACTAGCAAACCAGTAGTTTTGTAATAAATGGTGGTTATTTAATATAGACTAGATTGAGCATATTACTGAGTAAAGGTATAAACGATTATATGTCTATGGTATGATTACTTTGGTATATGTTGGTTCAACTTGCGGTAGTTGATAATGAATATAGATCTTGGCAAGTGATCATGACGAAAAATATGGAAACCATGGGAAATGGTGTATTGGTTGTGTATGTATATTTATATATCTTGATATTTTAATCAATTAATCAATTTGTGTACTCTTTGGTGTTGTGGGATGCTGTGATGACTTCTTTATTTTGTGTTCTTTTTGATGTACTTCTCTATGGTATGGGACATCGTGGTAAGTTCTTTTACTATATACCTTAATGATTGTATGCGTATTGAGCATGGTATTTATGCAATTTATATATATATATATATATATATATACACGTTGCATTATGTTTCTTTATTGGTTATTCATTTTGTAAGACTATTGTGGTACGTATTGATATGAGATTTCATATTATTGTTCTAGTTGTTTAGTGATTTGTACAGTGATGATGGAGATAATTTAGATTTGATTTTGTACCTTATCTTTTACTTATTTTCTTACTATATATTATCTTTTTATCAAAATTTAGCTTAGTTAGCCAATGATGCCAAATCAATACCCGTGTTTTGGTACTCATACTACACTACTGTACCTTTTTAGTATAGATCCGAGTTGTAGTTGCACCCATTGAGTTAAATCGTGCTGTGTTGATCTTTGGGAGACAGGGTAAGCAGTTGGAGTGTGAGTTTCCCACTTCCCCTTTATCTTATTTGTGTCTTTTGTATTCGAGATGAAATTATAATACTATTTAAAGCTGTTTAGAATTTGAGTTGTAATTCTTATTAACGAACTTAAATTCATTTTTGCCGATCCTACCATGTCATGGGGATTTTTATTCATATGTTGGTTTTCTTCTTTTAAGTGAAACACTATTTCTTATATTGTGTTGGTATATTTGGTCCACGATGGACGTTTCTGTCAAGGTAATCGATTTCCTTAGCTCCGGGTTACAACATCGTCTTACCTACTAGTGGATTTTAGTAGGTTCCATCATGACTCTGAAATCGGGTTATGTCAAACTGGCATCAGAACCAAACTGGTATTATTTGTAATAGAGCAGGTTTTTAATTATGTCCTGTGGAGCAGAATGTTGACGTTCGTATCTTTGAGTGGTTATGGGATATTCTTAGGAGTCCTTCACTTCTTTCACTCGTATTGTGCTAAGAGTATGCGTTGGTTTGTAGGATATTTTCTTAATTTTACAATTTTGCAAATGCCAAGGACATGTGTTGCAACTATGCGTGATGAGGGATTCAAGACCCATCCTAGGGATCGTAAACCTATTTTAGGATAACATAATAATGTGTCCCCAGTTAGGGAATAGGATGGGCCTCCCTCGAACCCTATTCCTGTACCCAATCTAGAGAATTCTCCGCCGCCACAACCAGTGGTAGGCAAGGATCCACCAGAGTTTATTCCCTCTTATTTGGTTAGAGTTGCTTTGGTTAAGCTATTGGGTTTTATTGATGGTTCACAGACTACTGGGCCAGGAGTACAACCTACAGCTGTAGCTCCTAAAGTTGAGGTTCCTCCAATGCTGACAGTTGGTTAGTCGGTGGTCGCTCAGCCAATTTTGACCTAACCTATTATGTCTGCTGAGGAGCAAAATATGTTGGGTAGGTTCTTAGGGTTGGCTCTTCCTAGGTTTTCTAGCTCTCCTCGAGAGGATGCATTTGAGTTTATAACTACTTGGTGAGGATAGTCTTTGTGGGTTTGGCCTTGTTGAGACTCATGGTGTGGCTTAAACCACATTTTAGTTTGATTTGTCTACTCAATAGTGGTGGAGAGGTTTTATGAGTTCTAGGCCAGTTGGATGTTCTCCCCTTTCATGGACTTAGTTCTCTAATTTGTTCTTTGAAAAGTATATGCCATGCAGCCTTAAGGATTGATTAAGAAATCATTTCTTAAGATTGGAGCAAGGTTCTAGGACAGTCACTGAGTATGAGGCCTGTTTCCATGAGTTAGATAGGCATAGGACTTCTACCATGGATACTGAGTATGATTAAGTTCATTGCTTTGTGAGAGGATTGAGACTTCCTATTCGGATGACTACTCAGAGTTTAGTCTCTGAGGTAGGACTTTTGTTGAGGTTTCTGGTCATGCTTAAGTAATGGAGGGCATACATCGTGAGGGCCATGATAATAGCCCAAAGTATTAGGGTAGATTTGGTGGTAGCCGTATTAGTTCCTAATTTACTGGTGGTACTTATTATGTTGGACATCCTCCATATTGATCTTTTCATCCTCAGAGTCAGACTTGTCGACCAGTTTGGAAAGATCTTTAGACCATTGATATATGGCACTTTGGTAGTAGTGGTTGCCCTATTATGGGCGGTGATCTGTCTAAGAGAGGTTTGTTTGCAGGTTGTGTTAGACGCGATGGTTACCTCACTTAGCCATATCTATGATTTTTGGTTCTGCGCATAATTTTTATTTACATGTAGGGTTCCTAGTCATCTCTTAAGATATTTCCCTAGTCATGGGGTGATGGTTGTTTTAGCCCAGGGTGTCACTCTCAGAAGGGCAGTTTATTCCTTGGGTTGAGTGGTGCGACAGGTCGCAGGGGCGGTTACTATGGAACTTAAGGTGGTACACAGGTAGGAAGGATAGGAGGTCGATCAGGTGCCCAGCCAGATGGTTAGCGTTGTCAGTTTTATGTAGTGCATGCTAGACCCAAGGCTGAGACTATGGATGCTGTTGTGACAAGTACGATTTTGGTTTGCCTCAAGTCTGCTCTTGGTTTGTTTGATTTCAGATTCCATTATTCTTATATATCTACATATTATGTAACATAGTTGGACTTGACTAGTGATTTATTATATGTTCCATTCTGCATATCTACTCTCATGGGTTATTATTTAGTAGTGGATCGAGAATTCCAATCATGTGTTGTGAACGTTAGTGATGTTGATACTTATGCTAATATTATTATTCTAGATATGATAGATTTTGATCTGATTAAAGGTGTGGATTGGTTATCCCAGTATAATGCAGTCATGGACTATTTTGCAAAGACTATTGCCTTAGCCATGCCCGGCATGCCACCAATCATGTGGTAAAGAATGGTTGGCCTCGAGTCGATGGGGATTATTTATTATTTTTGTGCTAGGAGACTTATATAAAGAGGCTATGAATCTTATCTTACTTATATAGGTGATATTCATGTAGAGAATTTATCGCTCGACTCTATTTCTATTTTTTGTGATTTTCCTACCAACCTGGCTGGTATTCCCCATGAACGTGAGATTGAGTTTCCTATTGACCTTGAGCCTAGCATCCGACCTATATTTATGGCACCTTATCATATGTCTCCTACTAATCTTAAGGATCTAAACTCTCAACTCCATGATCTTGTTAGTAAGGGTTTTATTAGGCCGAGTATATCCCACTGGAGAGCTCCTGTTTTGTATGTAAATAAGAAAGATAGTTCAATGCGAATGTGCATTGACTATTGGCAACTTAATAATGTGACAGTCAAGAACCGTTAATCTATTCCTCACATTATTAATTTGTTCAACTAACTTCAGGGTGCAACCATGTTTTCTATGATAGATTTGATGCCAGGTTAGCATTAGTTGAGGATTCGGGCTGAGGATGTCCTGAAGACAACCTTTAAGAACCTTTATGGTCATTATTAATTTTAAGTGATATCTTTTGGCCTAACTAATTCACCATGTTTTGTAATGCTTCTGGTGTTTTTCTTGGTTGTGTTTTGATGCAGTAGGGACATGTTATTGTTTATTCTTTTAGACAGTTTAAGGTGCATGAGCGCAACTACCCTGCTAATGATTTAAAGTTAGAGATAGTAGTTTTTGTGCTCAAGATATGGAGGAATTATTTGAGTGGTGTGCATTGTGAGATTTTCATCTATCATCGTACACTTAAACATCTTATGTCCCAGTAGGAACTTAATGGTTACCAGCCCAGATGGATGGAGTTTTTGAAGTACTATGATATTTATATCTTGTATCATTCGAGTAAGACGAATGTGGCAGCGAATTCCTTGAGTCTTAAGGCAGTGAGTATCAGTAGCTTGGCTTGTGCTTTTTATTCTTATAGTCCTATGGCACGAGATATTCAGTCTTAGCCAATTTGATGGTTTACCTTGATATTTTGGATATTACGAGGATTTTGGCTTGTGTGGAGAAGAGATTTTCTTTATTTGAGTAGATTCGTTACCATCAGTATGAGGATATCAAGTTGTGTTGTTTTTGAGATCAGGTGATAAGTGGAAAGTCTCAGAGGCACATATTGAATTTGAGGGTATATTGAGGTTTCAGGGTTGCATTTGTGTTCCTCAGCTTGATGACTTCATTCAGTCGGTTCTTTATCAGGCTCACAACTCTAGATATTTCATTCATCCCAGTACAACTAAGATGTATAGAATTTAACGCAGCATTACTGGTGGTACTTGATTAAGAGAGATATGGAAGACTTTGTAGTTTGGTACCTATGTTATAAGTAGTTTAAGGGTGAGCATCATCATCTAGGTGGGTTGACTCAGAGATTGCCTATTCTTGAATGGAAGAAGGAGTGGGTTACTATCGACTTCATTAGTGGTTTACCTCGTACGCACTATATTATAGATGGTATTTGGGTGATTATGCATTGTATGACTAAGTCGACACATTTTATCCCCATTAAGCTTACCTTCAGTGTTGAGAGATTAGCCCATATTAATGTTCTAGACTTTTGAGTTAGCCTTCCCCTAAACTTTTGTTGTTGTCCATCCAGTTTTCTATGTTTCAATGTTGCTGAAGTATATTCCTGATTCGTCTCATGTGCTCAGGTGGGACTCAGACAAGTTGTATGGGCAGTTGGACTTTTTTTAGGAGCCCTTGCTTATTTTGGTTAGTGATGTGAGACAATTGTGTACTAGAGAGATTCTTGTGGTTAAGGTTCAGTGGAGGCATTACCTAGAGGAAGTGTCTACATGGGAGATTGAGAGTGAGATGCAGGCCCATTATCCTTATTTTTTTGAGACTTTAGGTATTTTTCTTTATTTTTAACTTTCGGGGATGAAAGTTCCGTAGTACTGAATGTTGTAATGAACCTTTAGGTCATTTTCCGTGTTACTTCTTATTTTGGATGATAATGCATTCCCATAGCTGCCCCAAGTCTTTTTTTACCCGCTGGAATTAATAGTTCTGTTACCTGCCAGTTCTTTTGGTTGTTAGAACCATTTCTCTATTCAGAGGTCCTTATTGGTTCCAAATTACTGCCAAGTGAAACCTTCAGTAAAATGATATCGGATGGATAATCTAACTTCTCTAATGAATTCGAAGCGTTAGATCTACATGGATGCATATTTTATTTACTCGTACTAGATTCCAGATGCATTCCGGAGCTTTGGCCAAATATTGGTATCAAATTCCCAGTTTCATCTGTCGGCTAAAATGGAGAGAGATACCATAATCACTATGGGTGAGTGTATATGTGTAAGTCACGATCACTGCCTACTATTTGTACATGATCATATTTCCCAAGGCCTAGGTAAGGCCAATTTAAATAATGTCTTGAGTGAGAATTTAGTCATTTGTGCCTCTTTCTTGAGCTCTGATATCCTAATAGAGTGTAAACTCCATAAAGTGACTCTTGCGGGTTTATTAGGAGCTTGAATAGCTTGTGTAATTGTGTTTTGGTATGAAACTAAGATTTGATTACAAGAAATTTTGGTTTTAAATTCTTTATTCTTAGACCCAAAATCGCAAATGGCTTAAGCCTTTATTATAGTCCCAAATATGG
Organism: Capsicum baccatum var. pendulum; assembly: GCA_030864225.1. Classification (NCBI taxonomy): domain Eukaryota; kingdom Viridiplantae; phylum Streptophyta; class Magnoliopsida; order Solanales; family Solanaceae; genus Capsicum; species Capsicum baccatum. The sequence continues at coordinate 166,234,427 of CM061556.1, read as the reverse complement.
TTGTTTTGTACAAATTTCTTGAGGGTTATAACTCCCTAATAGTATTTGAACAATGGGTTGGTCTCGAAAACTCATTTTTTGTATGTGGGATGCACTAGGGGTTTTTGGTGTCATTTTGGACCCAAAGCACAATTGGTGCAATTTGGGTGTTGTTAGTCTTGTAATAATGCATAGATTATAGTGTTGATAAATAGGCTCATGGAAGAAGCTTTGAAGAAATGGAAAACAAAGATTATTTGTTAATGAGCTATTGGACTCAAGGTACTTTAGGATTACTTTTAATAGATTGAGCTTTATTGTAATAGAAATTATGATATTTTGATAAGATTGGGGGGGGGGGGGGGTTTGGTGTTTAAATGCTAGAGTGTAATGCTTGAGATTAGTTGAACACTTAGGCTATTACATTTGTATAGTGTGATGCTTTACCTATAGTCTAGAACCTTGGTTAGTTGGACTTGTAATCTTATCAATAGCACGAGATTACTCTAGTTCCTCTAGTAGATGAGAGTGACATTGTTCACTCGCCTTAAAGGTATGTTGACCTAGATATTCTTAGTTATGGAATAACTTTAGGTGCTTGTGGTGACTTAGGAGTAATCCTTGAAGGAAAATTGTCCCATGGAACTAGTGTTAATTGGTATATGCTTAAGGCATGATTTAGTTAACTTAGCCTCATTTGGAGTAGAAGTTAGAATTTTGAAGAGAACTCCGGGGATTCTAAAAAGCGGAACTTGAACGGCCTTAAGGTTGAACTATGTAACTTCTTCAATGAAATAGATACATGATGAATGCTGAGATTATACTTTGGGTGATATGATGACTAAGCCCGGTAAAAGGTTTATGCATGTTGTTGTTGTTCGGATGATGTTAATACTTGATTTATTATCTTGTTTTCATGATATCAATAGCATTGGGAAGCCTTGTGAATTAAATCTTTTGTCATCCTATCCCTTAACTTATTGGCTAGTTTACTATGTGAGCCTTGAATTATGTTACAACTCTTATTATAATTCAAGCTTAATGACCAAGCTAATGTTTGTATAAAAGAATCTCTTGCGCTAGTATTGGAAACCGTGTGTGTAAAGACGGATTTGAGAAGGCATTCCCCTAACTTTTAATTGTCTTGCTAAAAATCATGCTATGCTCATAAAAATGGTGATTGTTCATGTACTTAGATATATGAGCCTAAGAATATATTCATATAATATGGTGATAATTAATGGTAAAGTACCTTGATATCTATTTCCTCACCTCTCTTACTCCCTATTAATTATAGCTTATATTTGTTCTTGCTTCGAATATATTCATGTAGTTATCATTTTCATGATGATTTTTGGTGATGTTATGATGTCCAGCGAATTCAGAGGATATATTGATATTATGATGATGCCCAGTGAATCTGGAAGAGGTATTGATGTTATGATGATGTCGGTGAATCTAGAAGATATATTGATGTTATGTTGATTCATGGTTAATCTAAAAGTGGTATTGATGTTATAATGATGTCTGGTGAATCAAAGGATATATCGATCTTATGATGATGCTCAGTGAATCCAAAAGAGGTATTGATTTTATGATGATGCCTGGTGAATCTAGAGGATTTATTGATGTTATGATGATGCTTGGTTAATCTTAAAGAGGTATTGATGTTCTGATGATGACCGATGAATCTGGTGTATATATTGAAGTTATGATGATGCTCGGTGAATCTGGAAAAACTATTGATGTTATGATGATGATCGGTGAATACGGATTATACGTTGATGTTGTGGTGATATTGCGTATAAGAAGCATATATGAATTTATAAGTATATGTGTAGTTATTCCATTAGATGATTAAGTCATTGTGGGCACATAGGACATAATCCTTTCTTTGGGAAGTCATTTATAATTCTCTATCATTAATCACTAGTTATGTGGTGTAGCTCTTGTTAATACTAAATAGTGAAGAGAAGTAGAATATGCCGATGATCGAGTTTTGACTAATTGGTAAGAGTAATAATATATAGAATTAAGGATTAACCTAGTAAATATATTTGGCTTGATTAAATGGTTATGTTATGGAATTTCACCTATTAAAAACTTGTTATCTTGATACTAGTTGTCTATATAAAGTGGTTTTGTTACCTGATGGCTAGAAACCTTGAAAACTAGTTGGTGGACCTTGTTTAGTTAAAATATGGTAACTAGTTGTTATGGTTGTTAAATGGCTAATGATTCTAATAGACTTAACTTTGTTGATGGTTAGTGATATTGATGTCTATTATGTAATGTCGTTGATTGTTTAATGAGCACTTAGATAATTATGTTGCTAACTAGACAATGACATTCGTTAATAGATAGATAAGTGTGTTGGTGATAGTAGTTTCTCGCTATCTTGATGACTATTAAACTTTTGATAACTAGGAACGAGTTTGTTAAATGGTGAATATAGTTTAGTGGGATGGCTTGGTTAGATATGGATGTTGGCTATCTATCGAATAATAATTAGTTGCTATAACATAAAGAGGGTGTCTATGAGGAATTGGTTAGGATAATGGTTGTAGACCTTATGATGACAAGCAAACTATTATCATAGTAATAAATAGTGGTTACTTAAAATAGACTAGATTGAGTATATTATTGAGTAGAGGTCTAATTGACAATAAAACTAAGGTATTAGTACTTGGGTATATGTTTTTATGACTTGTGGTAGTTGATAATGATTATGGATCTTGGCAAGTAATCGTGATAGGAAATGTTGATCCCACAAAAAATGTTGAGTTTCTGGTGTACGTATATTTATATATCTTCATACATTGATGTATTGATCCATTGGTGTACTCTCCTGTGGTATGGGATGCCATCATTAGTTCTCTACTTTGTATTGGTTGAAATGTACTTCCCTGTGGTATGGGACACCATGGTGAGTTCTTTTACTTTATTCTTCAATGATGGTATCCCTATTGCGTGTAGTATTTATGCGATTCTGGTATATATATACACATTGCTTTACACTCCTAGATTGGTTAATTATTTTGTAAAACGGTTGTCGTACATATCGATATGAGATATAGTACTATTATTCTAGTTTGTTAGTGTTTTATAAAGTGATGATAGAGACGATTCAAGTTCGATTCTGAACCATAACTTATAGTTATTGTCTTACTTTATATCACCTTTATATCATAATTTAGCTTTGTCAGCTGATGATGCCTACTGACTACCCATGTTTTGGTACTCATACTACACTATTGTACCTTTTTGGTATAGACCCGAGTACTAGTTTCAACCGCTGAGTTGAGATCATGTTGCATTGATCTTATGGAAGTAGGAGATCTTAGAGTTTGAGTCGCCCATTTCCACTCTATCTAATTTTTTTCTTTTGTATTTGAGATGAATGTATAAGACTATTTAAGATTGTTTAGAATTTTAGTGGTAATTCCTATTGTCAAACTTGGATTCTCTTGTATTGATACTACTAAGTAATGGGGTTATTATTCGTTTCTTGGTAGTCTTCTTTTAAGCGGAACACTATCGCTTATGTTGTGTTCGTATATTTGGTCCATGTTGGACGTTTCCACCAAGGTAACCCATTGTCATAGCTCCGGGTTACGACATCGGCTTACCTATTGGTGGGTTTTAGTAGGTTCCATCATGACTCGAAAATCGGGTAATGATAGATAGTTTTATTCTGAGACAGATGATCCAAAGGGGGAGATACTGTAATACCCACAAGATCCTAGATAAGTTTTCAGCTATACGTCTCATGTTTATAAGTCCCAAAGGAATTTATTTCAGAGTACTTAAAAGAGATAAAAATCTTAAGACCCCATGATTTTGAACATTTTGTTTTTGGCTGTACCAAGTTCAAAACATTTATTTATTAGTTGAAATAAGTTTAGGGATGTTAAAAGGGTCATCCGGGAGAGTTTCAGGGCAATTTTGGACCAGAGAGGGAGTAAGTCTCTGCAATTTTGGCGTTTTATCGAGGTTGGACCTCTGTGATACACAACATGTCATGGAGGTTAGTCTCCATAATACATATTATGTCATGGAGGCTAGTCTCCGCATTAGCCTCTGTACCACAAAGGCTATATTTTCCTACATTATTACTAAAGCTAAAAGGGGATTTAGGTCTTTTCACCCTCACACCAAATACCCAATTGATGATTTAAAACCAAAGCAGGGCATTATTGGCCCCATTCCTTATTAGTTAAGAATGTGAAATCATCCCCTTTCCCAAGAACACAAAATTTCAAGTTTCTTCAAAGAATTCAACCATTCAAGGTTTTAATTAAAAATCTTCGTCAAGAATTCCAGCAAATAAGGTATGTATGGTATTCATCAATGGGTTCCTTACACCCGTTTAGTCCCAAGAGTCCTTTGTATTTCATGTATAAACCCTTTTCCCTCTTTTTACAAAATTACAATGTTAAGTATGAATTTACTAAATATATTCACAGTATTTTGAATTCAATCCATTCAAATATGTTTCCCAATATGAATTTTATTAATATACGCCTAAAATTTCAAACAATCATATCATGTTCAGTTGACACCATGTTAACTTACCAAATCATGAATTAAATAATATGAGCATGTTGTCCTAATAAGTTTAACATATTCCCATAGTCATAATCATGGATTACATCAGTTAGGGATATATTCTATGATTCGGGTCTCTGAATGATGAATTCTCTTATAATGTTGTTAAATTATCTCATTGTATTTAAAGTATTATTTAGTGCTGTAGGGTTATCAACACCCAATACCTATATGTTGATACTTGTCTCCATTTTCATTTAACAAGGCAGTCACATCTTGATTTTATTTTCATATTCAGAGTTTTATGTTCATGCTGATCACTTATCAGTACCATATCATGTTAAATAAATAATAATATTAGTGTTATTCACTTGGGAGTAACACTTAGCATCGAGTGAACACAGGGATGACAGCTCCCCCGTCAGTTAGGCATGAGTCATTAGTAGCAGTCCCTAAGTTCCATACCTACAATGCCACCATAGATTATGATAGGTCCCCCGTATGTAGAGGCACGACACCCTCATCCTTCGGATATCGGCATTATGGATCCACTTCATCAGCCATGTGTTCGTACCCCTAACAAGCTACCAACACCCTTCCAATTGGGGCTACAGGTTGGACCCCAATAACTCAGATTGGGCTATGTCAGTTGTAGTTAGTTCTGACACTTTTAGTTAATTATTCAGACAGTATAAGCTAAGGTTTGTGTGACAAAGTGTTCAATTTATCAATTATACAGTTATTCAGTTTATATATTATCATAATTCATGTTTTTCTTAGACTTGTATTCTTCTTACATGTTCACGTATTTATGCTTAGTATTTATAAGTATCTCAGTTGTACTATCTTACATGCTAGTACATTCCAAGTACTAACCGCATACTCTCTTTCGCATTATATTGATTTCATAATATAGGTTCTGAAGCTAAGTTTCCCGATTGGCCTTAGTCAGTCTAGGGTCACTCAACAACAGTTCTAGTGAGTCCTTATCCATCGAGAACCAATTTATAGTTATTTTTAGTACATTCTTTATTTTAGTCAGTCAGAGCTAGTTGGGGGTTTGTCCCATCAACTCCTCATGTCTTAGAGGCTTTCAGATATTTAGATATTAATATTTAGACTTATTTCAGTTTTAGTAGTAATTTAGACATGTTGGTATTTATTTGATTATTATATCCTAATCGAATTTTATCAGTTTAGCTTCCGCACATGATGTTTTAGAATTATCTTATTCAGTGCTCACATCAAGTACCAAATCATATGTTAGCATAGGGTTACTTATGGACTTAAGCATCGTATCATGACTTAGGGTAGCCTCTAGTTGTGACACACCAACTATACGGAGAATCTAGAAAGGTCCAATATATCTAGGGCTAAGCTTACCCTTCCTACTGAAACTCATTACACCCATTATGAGTGATACATGGAGAAATACAGGATGACTAACTATATATCTCAAGGCATGAAGTCAACAGTCTGCATAGGCCATCTTTCTACTTTGTGCTACTCTCAACCTATGTTAAATCACCTTAACTCAATCTAACAACTCTTAAAGCAAATATGTACTACGGGGCCTAAGCTCAAAAGTCTTAAACTATAGGTAGAAGAATGAAATATCCTACCATACAACTACTCAAAATGCGTCATCTTAATACTAGAATGATAGATCTTATAATATGCAAACTCTAACAAAGATAAGTGTTGCTCCCACTGGCCACTAAAGTCCATAACACATGCTTAGAGTATATCTTTAAGCACCTAAATAGTCAACTCTAACTTGCCATTTACCTGTAGAATAAAGGTTGTACTAAGATCCACCTGAGTACCCAACTCTTCCTGAATTGTTCTCTGAAATATCAAAGTGAAAATGGAACAGTGGTCCGAAATAATAGAAATAGGCAAACCATGCAAATGGACTATCTCCCAAACATATATATGTTCCAATATCTCAACACTAAAGGACATTTGAATAGGAATAAATTATGCTAATTTGTTCAAACCATATCCTATGAGCAAAATACCATTAGAAACACGGGATGTGTGAGAAAAACTACAAACAAAATCCATGGTAATCCACTTCCATTTCTACTTAGGAATAGTTAATCTATATCAATCCACAAGGTCGCTGATACTAGTCCTTTACCTACTAAGAAAATATGTAACAAGCTACAAAGTCTTCCACACCTCTCTTCATACCACTATACCAATAATGTTGTCTCAAATCTCTATGCACCTTTGTTGTGCCGAGATGAATGGAATATCTGGAGGTGCATGCCTCATACAAAATCAACTAAATCATGTCATCAATCCTTATAAAATAAATGTTGCCATCAAGATGTGAAAACATACTCAGAATCTATGGTCTTCCCCTTGAACTCACTACTCAGTAGCTGATCATGAAGGAAGCGAAGCTTACTATCCTTAAACGGACGATCTCCTATCTTATTAAAAAGATAGGACCTTACCTCCACACTAGCCAAAATCCTTTTATGATTTGAAGTATCAAGTTTGATAAGTACTGAATGTCCTGAGCCAATGGCCTCTGAGAAACTGAATTACTAGTCAAGCAAATCATACTCACTACCTTTAAGCTTAAGGATTCTTCTACCACATTTGTATTACCTTGATGATAAAAGATATAAATATCATAATACTTAAGAATCTCTATATATCTATGTTGTCTTGTAATAAGCTCCATTTGGATCATAAGATGCCAAAGACAGTGATAATCATTGAAAAACACACAATGCACACCCAAAAGATAATGCCTCCATATCTTAATTACAAAATCTACTACCTTCAACTCAAAATAAAGACTGGGGTTGTTTTGATTATGCCCCTTAAGTTGTCAAAAATCATAATAAATAATAAGACCCCACTGCATGAATGCAAAACCCAAACAAACACCAGAAGCATCATAAAACACGGTGAACCCCTTACCCTAATAGGAAGATTTAAAATAGGATTTGAAGAAAGTAAATCCTTGATCTTTAAAAAGCTCATCTCACACTCCTCAAACCATAAAAAAGGAACCTCCTTCTATGTCAATTTGGTCATATAGGATGAAAATAGTAGCAAAACCCTCGACGAATTGCCCATGATAACTAGACATACCAATGAAGATATGAACCTAATTTGGAGATGTAGGTCTGTCTCAATCACGAAACACCTCAAGCTAAGTGTTCAATTCTGTGGAGTCTAATTCACCTAAAGCATAAGGAAAGAAGCTAATGTTGAACTTTATGATTTTAAAATGGCCTAAATAGTCCAACTAACCCAAGTCTTATATTTATTCAATCTAACACCTAAGACCCATCTCAATTCTAACACAACATCTTAAGAATATTATGAATTAGTTCAATATAACAAGGTATAAACATATCCTACCTCGACGCCGAAGAAAGATCAACAAATGTCTAAACTACCATTTTCCTATAAGAGAAGTCTCCTCAAGATGCCAAGCTATCAAAAATACATTCTACTCATCAATATGATAATAATGATACCCATATAGCACAATTGTACTTTTGATCTCAAAATCACTTCAAAACCTTATGTGGGTCCCACTTATGGAAATTTTATTTTTGAAACCAACCAAACATTCTTACATGATCAAGGAATCATTACCCTACAAAAATTATGTAAACCAAGATAAAGCGGGACCAAAATAAAGCCCTAAAGATTTGGGAGTTTTGAGTAAGAACTCAATAAAATCCACTAGAAAATGGGGAATTCTTTCCTCAGATCAGAAGATTATTACGAAAATAAATGTTAAGTAAGATCCTAAGTCACCACTAATAATCAACCCCACTTAATATCACTATTTAGGGTTTAAGCTCTAAAAATTAGCTGAAATGGCTTAAACTGTGACTTAAGGGGTCTATTTATACTGTAATACCCCAAAAATCAAAACCTATGTTAGAGCCATCTTTCAAACTCATGCAAAGTACATTATAGTTTGTAGGTAGTTTATGATTGAGTTTGATGTATCTTATGGCCTCAAATAAGTCCCGGCTATTAGATGAATTGAAGTATTACTTCTCGATTGAATTTGCGATAAGAATGTTGCTTAAGTCAACTTCAAAAGAGTATATCTTTTATTATTCTAAGAATTTCAAACTTAAGATGCACCAAATTGTATGAAATTGAATTAGCTTTCCAACGATACAAATTTCACCTAAATTTGATACTTGGACGAGAAGTTATGGAACTTATAGTGTAGAATAGTAGCCCTACGTGATTAGGCCGCATCGCGGTGATAGCCAAATCATGTTCGTCCTTTACGAATGAAGCACTGCGATGACGCTGCATTGTACCAAGGGCAAAATTTAGGTTTAGTAGGATACCGTGATGACGTCGTATCACACTAAGCAGTGTTGTTCTTTTTCCAGTGGCGCAATGCGATAGCACCGTATAAGATCATTGGGCATAATGGGAATTGTATGCTTTCTAGTGGTGCAATGTGATACAAATGCGTCCTGTTGGAGTAAAAAATCAGGATTTCTAGTTCGTGACTTAATTTTCCAAGGACTATTTGGTCATTTCCCAAAGCCCCAAATTCATCCAAAACATGTAATTGCAACCCTAAAGGGGCATTATGAGCCCCATTTATCACAAAACCTCTTCAAGAAATTAATCTTATCTCAAGAAAAAATCCTTAGCCTTGAAGATTCAAGATCAAATCTCAATAATTCACCATCAATTCTCACAAATTCAGAAATCAAGGTATGTTAAGTGTTCATTCATGCATCCCTTTCCCCATGGAGTCCAAGTATCCAATTTTAAATATAAAGTTTTGGTCTTTACAAGTATTATGGGTTTAATTTGTGATTTTTTCCATAAATATCCATGTATCTTGATTCCATACGATTTTACATGAAAGGTTTTATTGTTATGAAATCCCAACCGTTTGAATGATGTTATATGTTGATTTGAATGATAATTAGTGATGTTGATGTCAAAATCCTGCTATTTCTAAAAGCTTTAAAATATTTGAATGCTTAGCTTTAACTATGAATACCATGTGTTTGACGAAATGTATATGTGAATAAATTGTTCATGATGTCTTATTTGTAATGCTTTTAAAATTGTGATATGATTCCATTATTCATGCTATTGAGTTCTGGGGACATTGTATACCCAAAATTAGCTGCTTACTTAGTTTCTAGTCATAATAGAATTATTTTGTAGCATCCTGAGCATTAGTATTTGACCAGTTAACAGATTCAACGTATGTTTCGCAAAGCTTAGTACAGTCTAGTAATTAGTGTCGATTTAAGTAAATCGATTACTAGACTATACACATGGTACCTAGGACTGTAAGTAGACTTAAGTAAACCCTTTATACTAGCACATAGCTATAATCATAATTTTTAAACAACTTAGTGTAGGATTAAGCATGGTAAAGTGGGCAATTGAACATAAACTAAACATTGTAATGATAATTTTAAAACCTAATAAACTAAACTACATGACAAAGTCTGAAATCCTCTAATAAAACTAATGAATACTTGTTGGGACAAGTCCCCCAACTAACTATAATATATTGAAAATAAAATAAGGTCTAGTCTAAGAAAAATTAAAGTTGAAATGTGTCCTTGAATTATGATGAGTCGCCAAAGTGACAGCAGAATTGGACTTTGGGAATATATCTGGCTGCATAACTAGGGATGAGCACAATGATATATATTATGATAACAAATAGTGCATAAAAAGTATATGATCTGTATGTCTATATGTTCTGACCATGTGTGATACACAATGTCATTGATTAATACTTAAAAGTCATAATGTAAGCTGATTTAGGATGTAATAAGTAAAACTTGACAAGGTATTAAAATTGTATTACAATGACTTAAGGTGAAGGCATGAACTATAAACATAGAATATATATATGTAAGAATAAAATAGCATAATGGGTCTAAACCTATGAGCCATGTAAAATGTCAGATATCCGAACCATTTTTGAAGTAAATTTCTCTTCACTAACATAAACCATGTGACAAAACAAGGAGTCCAACATTTGGCCTTCATTGAGAAGCGCTTCTCCATACCTTGCCATCATTACAAAATCATGAAATAGGATAGATACACTAAACTAAGCCTCAAAGGGATAAGTATAATATATGATAGCATATAGTTCTAGTAATTGGATTATGTAGAACCCGCATTATCTCAATGCTAATACTACTCCAAAAATTATATACTATTTATTCATAAAAGATAATCTGGTAAATTGTAAAATAAGCATGAAACTAGTTTAATTTATTTTATTAACTGATGTTCTAAAATATTGAAACTAGTCATGCTCACTTTTACTAAATTCAGGGATCAGGTGTTCACAACATTTCAATTCAATATAAATCATGCTATATCATGTATAAAGCTTATAAGTTATAATCAAAGCTTTAAAATCACATATAAATTTGTTTGAAAAGATAATTAATTATGATAAATATGCTAGAACAAAAAATATTCACAATTCATAAAATTGGGTATACACCCTAGGTTTAAGAATTATAAACAACCATAATTTAGAAGTTAGAGGTTTGAGAATAAGGGTGAATGAAATACCTTATTGAAATATAACATACCTTATAGCTTGAGAAATCTAGGTTGAAATTTAGAGAATTGAACTTTAAGAAGAACCCTATGTCGTTACTACTTGACAGAGAGACTTGAGAGCTTACTTCTTTAGTTTGGGAGTCGAATGCGTATGAATAAATTATTAGTTGACGATTTATCTCTTAATCTCCCAAAAAGAACCTTATGTGATGCAATATTTGAATTAAAAGAATGGTAAATACGATGTTGTTCATTTACAAAATTTAATTTATTTATGAAAACTGTGTTACTTAAGTCAACCTATGAATCTTCTCCATAGCTCATACTTTAAAACTAGGAGTTATGGTTTTCTAGATATTTTTAAATAGTTTGTAGATCTCCCCTTCATGAGTCGTACAATGAATCATACTATAAGATCATGACTCATACAACGACTTGTGATCCCTTTAAGGAAGTTGATCATTTTCAGGATTCTATTTCATGATTTTCCAATACCTATCGTACACTAATTCTATGAGTCTTTATGACTTGTGGTTCATTGATGACAGTGAATTTGGAATAGTTTATACACTAAGTCTAATATTTAAGCATAGGAAAAATTTGGGTGTTAATGCTAAATTTGTAGCACTGATCGAAATATCAAATAATAGTTAATGGTCAAAGAAAATTTTTATGAAAAGTTAATGTAATTTTGAGGTCTCCCTGTAATGACCCTCCAGGTTATTTTATTTATTTACACTTATTTTCATAGTTAAGAGCTTTCCTACAGCTATCCTAAGTTATTTATGACTTGTTGGAGCTGAAAGTTTGATTCGCAAATAATTGTTTTTATTTTTAGAGATTATTTTTTGTTTTGAAGACTTCTCTTGTAAGAATTGGCTACCGCGTAAAAACTTTAGTCAAACAATATTGTATGTAAATTCTAAAAGTTCGACAACTCCAAAACATCAAATTTTGGCTATAAAGACCTTATGTTTTGTTCTCGAGGATTTTGTACTCATTTTAGGCTATTGATTAGAAGTTGATATAAATGGAACTTAGGTATGGGACCAACTTTTCATTGAAACAGCCGCGGATGGAAATTTCAACTGTGCCATTAAGTCCAAAGTATCAAATTTGATTGGGTAGCATTATTCGTTCTCGTATATAGGGATTTTGGATAAATTTCAAGGGCTTGGTAGAGATTTTGAATTTGCTTAGTCCCCAGCTAGTACACCACTCAACATAAGTAAACAACCGGTTGTTTAAGCAACTAGGATTCCTACCGGTGGGCCACTTAATTGGAGCCTAGTCTTCTTATGAAAAGGCCTCTTCAATGACGACTGGTTTGCTTAAATGATATTGGCAGGCATTGGTGGGTACTTCTTAAACGAATAAGTTGTTTAAGTAGTCCAATTTTAAATTAAGCATTAAATTCCCCCTTAGCTCGACTTTCTTCCAGTTTTTTAACAAATTCAAGAGTAAGAACCCTAGAGAGTATGGAAAATTTGGAGAAATATTTATTAGGTGATTATTGGGTATTAGTGAGCTTGGTTACTCATCTCTTCTCAGAATTCTTGGTAAGATTCTTTTAATTTCATGGATAATTTCTCTATTATTTCCCAAAAATCCCTAGACTATGGTTGAGCTGATTTTAGCATAATTTAATCCTATTCTTTCAGGTAAATGTTCCTTGAGCATAGTGGGGCGTATTGATGGTTTTGAAAATACAATTTTGCAAATAGGCCCTACATGGGATTTTTATGAGATTTTGGACTCGAAGTAGAAGTATTCAATATGGGTATTGTTTTTCTCATATTTATAAACATATTTTTGATAACATGGGATCGTGCAGAAGCTTCTCAAATAAGGAACGTGTCAATTTAGCAAATTTCACAGGGCTTTCTTCAGGATTTAAGTAGGCTAGGTTTCCGTAGTCATTAAGTCTAAGAAATATATTTAGTGTAACTTGGATCTCTTAGCTAATTAAAATATCATAAATTATGCATAATTGACTTAGCTTCTCGATCTAAGATAGAATTACTATCTTAGGAGTAAAATGTGGCTTATTTAATATCTAATAGTGAATTTAGATACCATATCCTATTTCAAGATTGAATTTTCCTTAGAATGAATTTCAGGAATTAGTAGTGGGCCTAATAGGCCCACCATAGTGTAAGACTACTATTAGCTGCTTGTAGATATTATAGGTAAGTTACAGCTTCAAAATATATTTCAAGATCTTGAGAAGGTTAAATATATGATTCTTTATTCTATATAAATACTTGGATGTTGTTATTAGTTTTTGTTCAAGTCTTCCGATATATGATATTTAGTTTTTATTCAAGTCCGACTATTTATATTAGTGAGTTTTGATTCAAGTCTAGAAAATGATAATAGATTTTCCAGTCAAATATGGCAAATGATAATATGATTTATAGTCAAGTCCGACGTTAAGAGGTTATTTATGATTGTTATGGAATCAGTTTGAGTTCTGTGACTTTGGCATGGAAGGATTAATGGTTATGATTTTGAAATATAGCTACTTTGTATAATTTTGGTAATTTCTTCTCTTGATTGCTCCCTCTAGGAAAATGGGGGATCGCTTTGGGTTATTTATATTTTTGTACTTGTTGACTTATTGTGGGACACTATAAAATTTTAATTATTTCATTTTTTGCCCTCACGTGTGTGTATCTCAATTTTTGGCTTGAATTATGCTAAGATATGTTAAAAGGGTATTTTGGGAAAGTTTTAAAAATTTTGAAAGGGGTTCGGAGAGATTTTTGATCTCTGAATAAGTGAGCCTCCATGTTAATAGCATGACATTCCACTTAAAGACTTATGATAATGGTGTGACATGGAGGCTAAGCTCGACAATAGCAGTGTGCCACACCGCTATGTAAATTTTGTTCAATTTGATTTTCACTTGGGGTGAGGAGCTTTTTGTTTTTTTACCCCTTTCACAAATTTTAGACAACAAATAAACCCCTTTCGTTCATTTTTATAAGATCAAACACTATTATTTCTTCTCTAACTCCATACCCAAGAAAGCTCAAGGGATTTTTAAGAAATCAGTACTCCAGTCCCCAAACTTCTAATTTTGTACAATTTCTTGGGTGTTTCAGGCATACTGTACATCCCTAAACTTGAGTCTTACATTATGGTATATATTTAATCAATATTTATGTGACTTAATTGAAGAATTTCAAACTGGGTTTAGGGGTTTTCACTTTTATTACTTGAATTGTTTTCCCCTATGTTTTAAAATGGATTATTATGCCTTAATTTATGGTTTTTGTGAATGAATTGGTGTATTGTGGTAATGGTTTGAGTAAGTGACAGGGTTTCCCTAATTTAATGAAATTTTTTCTTGATAAGGGTGTTAACCTCAACCCACTTTACAATCTTGACTTTAAATATGGATATTCGCAAAATTTACCTTCTTGTGAACCCATTACATTGCATTAAATGATAAATGGATGAATATATTTTTAGAATTCCCTTGGTGGCCAACGTTTATGATTTGAAATATAACTTCGAAGTCAAATGGTTAAATAGATTGGTTTGGCATAAATGAAATACCTTGAAAATATATTGTTATGATGATACCAAGTTGGCAAAAATCATAATAAATGACTCCTTTGTTAATGGTTTAATTATGTGCAGACTATATTAATTTGAGCTTAAAGGGAATTGTGTTGTTTACCATGAAAGTGTACTCTGGGTGGACCAACACTAAAAATCATCTTTGACAATGTGGGGATCTATATGATCGTGTTATTAGTGCACACTTTATATTTTAGGATGGAAATTTCCTTGGTGTCTTTCACTTTCCCTTTGTTTTCCTTGATATGTGCGGTTAAAACACACTAGTGCCCTTCTAGTAAGGAAAGTTGGACCCATATAGTTCGTAGGTTCCTTTAGGATGGACTAAGCTACACAACTCATGCTAATGGTTTAAAATCTCATATTTAATGACCTTTGTCCCTATCCCTGCATCCTATATATGTATATATAAATGTTGTGCATGTGGTTTTGACTAGTTTACTGTAATGGAATTATTTTATCAATTTCAACTAATTTAAATACTAGTGCTCACCCTATCGACTATCCCCAGATGATGCAACATTTCATGATGTAAATTTGAAGGTCTTTTGTTTTGCTCTTGTGCAATGTTAAGTAGGTGAGTACTTCTATTAAGTTGTTGTGAAGTGGTGTGCTTCCATATTTTGAAAGGTCTGGTTATTTTATTATTTTCTTTATTGTTTTAGTAGCTTGGATTCTTTTAGTCATAGTCGGGGCATGTCCTTACTTACTTTTGTATTTCTGGTTAGAGACATTTATGGATAATAGTAGGTTGGTTAATTATTTTGAATCTTAGAAAATTCCATTTAACTAACTATCCTTCTTATTACTATTTGGTTGGCTTCTTCTGTTTATGTTTATTTGCTTTTGTGGTAAGGCTATAGGGGTTGTTTCTGGCTCGTAGTGATTTTAGGATTACCCATCATGGCAAGGGTCGACTTAAGCTCACGGTGAGGATTGTATTAGAGTAAAGAAATTCCCTTTTATGAGTGTGTAGCATGCTACATTTATAAGGGGGAGGCTACAAGGCATTTTACAATGTTTTCCGTTCTTTTATTCTATTTTAGGCTGTAGAGTGTAGTTGCTACGACACTTATCTAACTCTTGACTTACTTGCATATCATATCATGTTTCACCAAAGATTTCTGACAATCATAAAAACTCTGTTTGAAACTCTACCCCCTAAGGAAAATATAGAGGGGAATCACCCTATTTTTGGAATACAAACTTAATCTTAGGTCCATTCTTCCTACTATTCCACTCCTTGTAGGGTTTCACTAGTCCCTACTAGTCCTCCTCAGGCTTCCTAAATTGGCAATGATTATGATCAGTTACCTCAGGGAGATATCTCTAATGTAGAGTTCTGTCAGTCTATTCATATACTTGCTCAGTTGGTTGTATCTCACTCTCATCGACCTAATCATGTTGGTTTTACTGTTAATTCCTCCAAGGTTACCTAGGTTGAATGGTTTATAAGATTAAATCCCTCAACTATTACAGACTCTAAGGTTGAGGAGGATCCTCAAGGTTTTATTATTGAGATCCAGAAGACCCTTATGATGATGCATAATACTTAGTCATAAGGTGTGGAGTTCTTTGATGATCAGTTAAAAGATATTTCATCGTAGAGTTGTTAGGATTGGGAAGGAATGAGTGGAAATAATGCTAAGATGGTGAAGTTGGATAACTTTTTAGGTGCATTTGTTAATTAATTCTTTCCTCAAGAGCTGAGGGAAGCTAAGGCTGAAGAGTTTATGAACTTGAAGTAGCGTAAGATAAATATTAAGGAGGATGCTATGAAATTCTAGCAATTGTCGTGCTATGCTCCAGAGTTAGTGTCTAACATGAAGTCCAGAATGAGTAAGTTTGTTTTTGGTTTGTCCCATGATTTGGTGTTAGAATATAAGGTGGTTATGATAAATAGTGATACGGATAAATGATAGATGGTGGTTTATATACAATAGGTGGAGGATGAAAATAAGAAGGAGGTAGAGATGAGAGAAAAGAAGAATAGAAAATTTAGATATGTAGAGTAGGGTGCAACTAAGTATAATAGTAGGAGAGATGGTAGGTAGTGGACTAAGAAGAAGAATTGGGGAAGTTATTATTTGATGGCTAGTTCTCTTTATACTAAGTCGCTAGCTAAGCACCGTTTTCATGCTAGTAGTGTTCCTAAGGCATAGGGTTTCTAGTCTCAGGTTTGTGGAGATTAGGCAGCCCTACCTTATCATCCTTACCACCTTTGTGTGAAGCTTCACTGAAGTTATAATAAGGAGGGGGCAATCAATGCTTTAATTATGCACTGTTGTCATATACAACGAGATTTCCCTTCGACCAGGGCTTCCACAGGAGATAGGGGTTGAGTGGTGTCCATCTTTCATAGGTAGACATTGGTTGGCTTGATACAACTTGATATGGTAGATTTTAATGTAATCTTGTAGATGGATTATCTTTATTCGTGCTATGCTTCACTGGATTTTAGGACCCAAAAGGTCAGTTTGCATTTTCCTAATGAACAGGTGGTTGAATGGGAGGGGTGTATCATAGTAACCAAGGGGAGATTTATTTATTATCTTAGATCTCGGAAAAATGATTTCCAAAGGTTGTCTATATCATCTATTTTAGGTTAAAGATTCTAATTCCGAGAGTTTCTCTTTGTAATCTACCCCTGTTGTTAGTGAATTTCTAGAGGTTTTTTCTAATGATCTTCTTGAAATTTCTCATGATAGTAAGATAGATATTGGGATTGATCATTTATTAGATACTCGTCCTATTTTTGTTTCTCCTTATATGATGGCTCCAGTTGATCGAATAAAGCTAAAAGAGCAGTTTAAGGATTTTTTTATATGGGTTTCATCCATCATAGTATTTCTTTATGGGGTGATTCTTTAATTTTATTGCAGAAGAAATATATGTTTCTTCAGTTGTTTATACACTATTTTTAGTTTAATAAGGTTATAGTGAAAAATAAGTACCCGCTCCCTAGGATGATGATTTTTTTGTCTAGCTTCTGGGTGCTAAGTTTTTCTCTAAGATTGATCTTCATTTAGTTTATCACCAATTGAAAATAAGGGAGGTTGATATTCCTTAGACTGCTTTCCAAACATTAGATGGTCATTATGAGTTTTTGGTTATTTCATTTGGGTTGACTAATGCTGTAGCTTTTTTCATGGATCTTATAAATTAGGTTTTCATATAGGTTTTGAATCTGCTTGTAATAGTTTTTATTGATGACATCTTGGTGTACTCTAAGAGTGAGGAGGATCATGTCATTCACCTTCTAATTGTGTTACGGACTCATAAGGACCAGAGATTGTATGCAAAATTTTCTACGTTTCAATTTTGGCTAAGTGTTGTAACTTTTCTTGGGCATGTTGTGTCAATAAAGGGGATTAAGGTGGATCTACAAAAAGTTGAGGCAGTTAAGAAATGACCAAGACCCATGACTAAAACCTGCATTAGGAGCTTCTTGGGCTTGGCTTGGTATTAAATAAGGTTTGTAGAAAATTTCTCATTTATTACTTCTCCACTGACAAGGTTAACCCATAAAAAGATTACATTTTTGTGGTTCGATACTTGTGAAGGCAGATTTGAGAAATTAAAGGATAATTTGACTTCTGTAATTATTTTGACCCTACCTGAAGGTACTGATGGGTTTGTTGTGTATTATGATGAATATCGTGCAAAACTGGGTTATGTTTTTACGTAGCATGGTAATCTTGTATCCTATATCTCCAAGTAGGTTAAGGTGTATAAGAGGAATTACCCAACTCACGAACTAGAGTGGGTGGTTATGGTATTTGCTTTGAAAATCTTGCTCTGTTATCTTTATGGGGTGCATATGGATATTTATTCAGATAACAAAAGCTTACAGTATCTGTTTATGCAAAAGGAATATAATCTTAGGCAGGTATGCTAACTTGAGTTGCTTAAGGATTATGATATGAATTTGAACTACTATCTAGGTAAAGGTAATGTTGTTGCTAATGCTCATAAAAGTTTTTTGATGGGAATATTATCTCACCTTGATAAGCAAAAAACAGGTTTGGTGTAACTTGGGAGTTCATCTCTTGGACTCCAAGAATAGAAGAGTGATTATTCAACAGGTGGGTAAATCGCCTTATGGTGCTGAGGTAAAGGAGAAGCAGGCTTTGGATCCTATACTTAATCAGATTAAGGGTGATGAGGGATATCAAAAAGTTATGGCATTCAAGATTTGGGGAGATGGCATTTTGACATATTAAGGATGGTTTTGTATTCCTAGGTTGATAGGTTATGGGAAAGGATTTTGACTGCAGCTTATGAGTCCCGATATATCGGTCGTCCGAGTTCAACAAAAATGTAGGATGAGTTGAAGAAATTTACTAGTTGAATAACATGAAGAGGGATATGGTAAATTTTTCTGCTAAATGTATGGTTTGTTAGAAAGTCTACCTTGAATATTTAAGGCCTAGTGGCATATGTTAAGAGATAGAGTTGTCTATTTAGAAGTGAGAGATGGTCAATATGGATTTAATTAAAGTTTTTTTGAGGTCTCGAATTTGATGATTCTATTTAGGTTATTTCAGTTAGAATGATTAAGTATGCTCACTTCATACCTATGAGGACTAACTACTAAGGAGAGGTTTATGCTAAGTTATTCATTCAGGAGATAGTTAAGTTGCATGGAACATCAGTGTCTATCATTTCACACCGATGTATGCAATTATCTTCTTATTAATGGGATTTGTTTTTGAAAGGTTAGGGTACTCAAGTGAACCTTAGCACCATATTCTACCCCAAAATGGATGGACAAGCCAATCATACTATTCAGATATTGGAATCTATTATAATGGAATGTGTGATTGATTTTAAAGGTAGTTGGGTTGACCATTTGTCTCTTATTGAGTTTTACTATAACAATAGTTATCCTTCCAGCATTCAGATGACCCTTTTTAAGGCTTTTTATGGTAGTAGGTACAGGTCTATTATTGGATCATTTGAGGTAGGTTAGACTGGGTTGTTTCTCCCTTACATGATTCACCAAGACATGGAGAAGGTGAAAGTAATTAGAGAACTACTTAAGATTTCTTAGATTCGCCAAAAGTCTTATACTGATGTCAGGCGAAAAGTGTTGGAGGGCGAAGTAACTGATTGGGTATTCTTTAAGGTTTCTCCCATGAAAGGAGGAATAAGAACTGGAAAGAAGGGGAAGCTCAGTCCTCGATACATTGGTCCATATTAGATTGTAAGAATAATTTGGAATATCTCTTATAAGTTAGATTTTCCAAAAAAAATTTCTTCTATTCATCCAATTATCCATGTGTCTATGCTAAAAAACCATATGGGTAATCCTTGTTTTATAGTTCCTATTGAGGATGTTGGTGTGAAAAATTCATTGTATTATAGGGAGGTCTTAAATGAGGTATTACATAGGAATGTTTATTGACTGAGGATGAAAGATAAAGCTTTGGTGCAGGTTCTTTGGAGAAATGAAAAGGCAGAAGAATCTACATGTGAAGCAGAAGAAGATATCTAGGCAGAGTACCCATTCTTATTCCCTGGGTTGAAAGAAAGTTCTTTAGGTATGAATTTTGTTTCCCTCTTGTTGTATATTGAATTTTTCCTTTGACTCTACCTTGTTCTCTTTATTATCGTGCTAAAAATATCCTAACTCACCATTCGGGGACAAATGATCCTAAAGGGGAAGCGTGAGACCCCATAAAATTTTGATTAATTTATCTTTTAACCTTCCACATGCGTTATGTTATTTTTATCTTAAATTATGTTAAGGGGTATTAAAAGTGTGTTTTGGGTAAGTTTTAGAATTTTTAGAAGGGGTTTAGGGCTATTTTGGATCTCTGAGGCAGTGAGCATCTACGATAGTGGCGTGCTATGCCACTTAAGTTCTGCGATTATGTCGTGGTATTGAGTCTAACCTATGTGATAGAAACGTGTCACACCACTATGTAAATTTTGCCCAATGTTTGTGTTTTCACTTGGTGTGAGGGTTCTTTTTGTCTTTTTACCCATGCATAATTTTTAAACAACAAACCCTTTCCATCAGTTTTCAAAGATCAAACACTAGTAATTTCTTCTCTAACTCCTAACCTAAGAAAGCTCACAGGGTTTTCAAGAAATGACTATTCCAAGCTCCAAACTTTGAAATGTCTTCAATTTCTCATGTATTTCAAACATGTTTGTCATCCCTCAACATTAATTTATATTGTGGTATATATTTAATAAATATTTATCTGATTTAATTGATGGGTGTGAAATTGGGTTAAGGGATTTTGACTGTTATTACTCAGATTTTTTTCATATATTTTAGATGGATTAATTAAGCCTTAATTTATGGTTTTTGGGATTGAATTAGTGGATTATGGTAGTGGTTTGAATGGGTGACATGGCTTACCTTACTTTGATGAAATTTTGGCTAGATAATCGTTTTAATTGCAAAAAGCTTTACAATCTTGCTTTTAAATATGGATATTCACATAATTTAACTTATTTTGAACCCATTTCATTGTATTGAAGGATAAATGGATGAATATGGTTTTGGAATGACCTTGGTTGTCATGGTTTTGGATTATAAATAGAAATTGGGAGTCAAATGGTTAAATGGATTAGTTTGGCATAAATGGAACACACGGTATGTGTTTGGACTTTGTATTTGCTGGGAGGAAAAAATACAGAGAGTTGAAGATCTAAGATTCAAGCGTGGTCACAAACGGAGGATCACATACATTATGTATTTTCAACATACAGTCCATATGTGGACTTTATAAGTGGACACTGACTTCGTTTTTCCTTTTTCATTTGGGATTTGATTTTTAGGATTTCCTTGAATTTTGTAAATACCATAATAATGTTTTGTATTGAAAATAAACATTTTTATACTCACAAACATATATTCTGATTTTGAGATCCGAAATTGGTCTTGGATTTAATTTTTTATTAATTTTGGTTGTTAATTCAGTTGAACTTTTGGGTTTTATTTGTGATTATTGTGATTTCATCTAATGATTTCAATAATGAATATTTTTTATTATTTCACAAGAATGAGCAGTTAAAACCCTTAGCTAGAGTTATGGGAACCTTGGTTGATTGATAACATAGGGGAAGTACAATGTTGTTTTGAACCGATACCCATACATGTATTGTACTGTCTTCAGTCTAATAGACGTCTTCGTAGTTGGGAATGTTAGGATCCCACTTAGATTATTGCTACTTACTCTAAAAGAGGAGTAGTTACTATGAAAAGATAATTGCAACAGTGATTTGAAGATTAACCGTCGATCTACATTAATATTATTATCTAAGTGAGATCACTAAATGTCATCTAATAACTAGAGACTCAAAAGGTAATAGTGAATTGGGATCAGGATAAGGGTTAGTAAGGAGAAATTCTGAGACTCAAAAGGTAAAGAATGATATCCGTTATTGAGTATAGAAGACCGTTGAGGGTATATAACTTATAAAATTTTAAATACAAGGTAACAACTTGGTTGAATAATAAAGGATACACCTACTGAGTTGAGAATCTAGGGGGAACACAATCCTAGTGTTCATGTACAACTGATTACAAGTAAAGTTGAAATTCGTTACTTGTTCAAAATTTTTACTATAATCTCCCCATTTACTTTTTTAGTTCTGCAAATTTATTACAGTAGTTAAGAGCAATAATTCCATGTATTCCCTTGGTATTAGACCCCAACCTTTGTTGGTTACTATATTTGACTGCGATCGTATAATCTTTTTATTGAAGGTGTATCTTGGGCATTATCACTAACAGGAAGTCAGCACAGACTATTTATATTCTTAAGGATATACTCCGATCCTGTGTTATGGATTTTTGGGGTCAACGGGAGTAGAACTTAGCTTTGGCAGAGTTTGCACATAATAATAGCTACCATTCAACTATTGAGATGGCATCATCTGATGATTTATATTGTAGACATTGTCGCTGTCTGATAGGTTTGTTAGAGATTCGAGTTTAGACCCCGTGTTACCAACTTGTTTCAGGAGTCATTAGATAGATTCAGACTTCCTCAGGACAAGTAGAGTGAAGCCCAAAGTAGGTAGAAGGCTTATGCAACTTGAAGTCTTCATTCCTTGAGATTTGGAGTTGGTGACCTGTTATTACAGCAGTTCCACACATTAATTATAGAAGTTAAGATCCATAATTTCATGTATTCCCTTAAGAATCAATCTCAACCTTTGTTGGGTTACTATATCTTACAGCGACCATATAATCTTCTTATTTAAGGTGGAGCTTAGGCATTATAACTTTTTTTGCATCATTGTTGCAGAATATGGTGTTGAGTTGTGAATCAAAATTGTTGTAGTTCGTGGATCTTTGTTTTTGTTCTTAGTTGGGTGTATGCTGATATATTGCTAGAACACAAGGTAGAGGCAATCCCTTACTCCTACTGAGTCTGAATTAAGAGATGATCCTATATCCGACTAGTACGATGGTATAGCCAAAGAGAGATGACCTTCCTGAAGGGGTTCATGATGATGCACACCAGGTGCCTCCCCTCCTAAAAATGGAATTCAGGATGTCGTTGACCAACAGACTGGGGAGTTGTTGGAACAAGTTCCTAACCAAAGAAGGGACGATGATTCTTAGCATTTATATAGGAATACAGATCTAGCTGTGCATAGACCTGAAATAGACCACTAGGCAGCTCTTGTTGGAAATAAGGACATATTTAGATTTAGTAATGCTCAAGTGATCCTAGCATACCAGTACTTGCAGTATTATAACGATGAGAATGAGGATCTAGGGAACGTTGAGCCGAAAAAAACTAGAGCTATCATTCCTCTTATTTTGCCCCAGGTATAAAGTTTAGCAAAACTAGTGCTATAATCCAGCTCTTATATCTGATGGTTTTGTATGTGGATTTATTTATTGACGACGTAAATATACACCTTGCAAAATTTATTAGGATTTGCAGTTCATATACAAATCTAGGGGTGAATTAAGAGGCACTTAAACTGAGGTTGTTCTTTTTCTAGCTTACTGGAGTAGCATTTTTATGGTTGGGGAACTTCTAAGAGGATCTATCACCAAATGGAATATGTTCCACAGGAAAATCTTAAATAGGTTCCTTCCTCTATCAATGATGTTGCATATTAAGGATCATATAATAATTTCAGGCTGCTGTAGTCTGAGTCCATGTATGATGATTGGTTGAGGTTCAATAAGAATCTTAGTATGGTGCCTAACAATCAAATTTCAGGGACAAAAATACTAGATATATTCTGTAGAGCCCTGACCATTAGTTTAAGAGACATAACAGACACTATCACTAGAGGAGATTTTTTGAGATTATGATCGGTGGTAGCTTATAATATTATGGATCAAATCTCTCTAGCTAACTGAAGGTGGGAAACTTAGAAAGTTGATAGAGGTTCTGGTTTTTATTACACTAGAGAGGCAAATGACTAGATACTGGTTGAAGTTTCATAAGCTCAATAGATTTTGACATTAAGGAATGATATTAGTGCATTAGAAAAATAGTTTCAATTATAAATTCTTAAAAGGTGAATGCAGTAAGAGCACAGGGTGCAGTCTCTAGAACTTATGAGTCTAATCTAGATGAGGAGGCAAAGAATCTACATCGTCAATTGCCTGGTTTGCAATCTTAAGTTCAAGGAAACTAAGGTCGAAACAATGATGATTATAGATATAAAGACCAAATTAGGGACAGATACGGTGAATGGAGATGGAGGGATGATTATAAGGAGAATGGAGACAATTACATTCTACGTAGTAGACGAGATATAGAATTAACAATGGTAGAAATAATGTTTACGCTTATGAAGGGTCGAGTCAGCCAGGAAATGTTTCTTAAGGAACTTAAGGCTGATATTTCAGGTTTGACCTAGAAGGTTGAGTCATATAAAACCGATATCAAATAATTTGAGCAGTAGTTTTTGAATATTTCTACTACTTTAAAAAAGAAGGTAACCAGGAACCCTTCCTAGTGACATGGTGCCCAAACCTTGTTCATTGTCTGGACATAAACAATAGGAATGGTTAGCCTTTTTATGATCACTCTGTGCCTACTACTAAGGATACAAAAAAAAAGAATATTGTTCCTGAGGATCAACCTAAAGTAGAGTTTGAGAAGTTAACCTATAGTGATAATAAGTATGAGAGTGATTACTATGATGAATGGGTCCTAGATCAGCCCAATGACTAGTTGTAATACAATAGTGTAATACCTTCAGCACCATTAGTAGAAAAGAGATAGGACCTGGGGCAGTCTTTATTTTATGTTCTATAGATAATTTTAATGTCAAACATTCTTTGTGTGATCTAGGCATTGACATAAATTTAATACCATTGGTAATATACAAGCTGATGGGGATAGGGGCACTCAAACCTACATCCAAGAGGTTGATGATGATTGACTTATTTGCGAAGGAATTGTTAGGTGTTTTGTGTGACATAGAAGTAAGGATGACATCCTTTACATACCCATCAAATTTCATGATCCTAGACTGTGAAGTCAAAGTCAAAGCTTAGGTACTATTTGGGAAACCCATCTTATCCAATGGTCAGGTGTTGACTTAAATAGACTTGGAGGAGATCACCTTCAATCTAAATGATAAAGAAATAGGTTTTGATCTGTGCATAATAGCACAACATTTAGATGATGTAAGAGTGGTGGCGGTGATAAATGTTGTGGATGATGATGTAGTGGTAGAACATTTGCTTATTAAGGAAAGATTAGGGGTAGATGTATTATCTGAAATGATTATGAATTTCAAGAGTCATAGGATAAAGAAATATGATTAGCTGGTTAATACACTATGTGGTATAGGTTCTTATAATTATTCCCTTAAAAAGATGGATCTTGATTGGAAAATCAGAACCACACCTCCTGCAAAACCATTCATTGAGGAGCCACCTACATTGGAATTGAACGCCCTCCTACCTTATTTATAGTTTGAATTATTGGCTGTCAATAATACGTTAATGGTGATTATTGTGGTATATTTGGTAGGATCACGGGTGGAAGATTTGATATCTGTATTGGAAAAATTCAAGAGAGCTATTTGGTAGACCATTGAAGACATTGTGGGGTTCCCACCTGGTATATGTACACATAAGATATAGCTTGAGCCTAACATTATCCCCAACATTGAGCATCAAAGGCGGTTAAATCCTTCTGTCCAGGAGGTGGGGAAAAAAGAAATAATTAAGTGGTTATATGCTAGAGTAGCTTTCTATATCACATCCAGCAAATGAGTAATGTCATTTCCACGCGTGCCAAAATAGGGGAATCATAGTGGTTCCCAATGAAAATAATAAATTAGTGCTTATAAGACCAGTGACTAGTTTGAAAGTTTTTATTGATTGCAGGAAGTTGAATATTTGGACTCCAAGGGACCACATCCTGCTTCTTTTCCTTGATCATATGCTGGATAGATTAGTAGGCATAGGTTTGTATTGTTTTCTTGATTAGTAATTATATATACAATTAAATCTCTATTGCTCTTGAGGACAAAGAAAAGATGACTTTAACTTACCCCTATGGGACTTTTGGTTTCAAAATAATGTTGTTTGGGTTATGCAATTCTCCTTCCATCTTTTAGAGATGCATGAAGTTCATATTCTCTAATATACTAAAGGACACGATCAAGGTATTCATGCACAACTTTTCAGTGGTTAGGTATTTATTTAATGACTGTTTGACCCATTTGGACAGTGCATTACAAAGGTATGAATAATGAAACATGGTGCTAAATTAGGAAAAATGCCACTTCATGGTATTGAATTGAAGAAAGCTATGATTGAGGTAATTGAAAAATTACAACCACTAGTGTCAGTTAGAGGAATACAGAGTTTTATGGGTCATGGAGGCTTTTAGAGGAGATTCATCAAGTACTTCTACAAAATTACAAATCTTCAATGCAACATTTTACATAAAGAGGTAAAATTTTTGTTTGATAATGCATGTCACAGGGCCTTCAAATGTCTTAATGGACAGTTGATTTCAGTGAGTATCATTATGTCTCCTAACTAGTCTGCACCTTTTAAGGTCATATGTGATGCAAGTGCAGTGTCCTTGCATGCTTTCCTAGGCTATAGAAGAGA
Source organism: Capsicum baccatum var. pendulum (assembly GCA_030864225.1). NCBI lineage: Eukaryota > Viridiplantae > Streptophyta > Magnoliopsida > Solanales > Solanaceae > Capsicum > Capsicum baccatum. The sequence goes on along the minus strand of CM061556.1, from coordinate 166,207,678 downwards.
GAAGATCCTTCATCCTAACTATTATGCCAGCAAGGTTATAAACACTACACAAAAATTTTTACAGTTAGAGAGTAGGAGTTTATTATGGTGGTTTTTGCCTTTTAACATTTTTGTTCCTATTTGATTAGGACTATGGTCATAGTTCACATAAACCATATAACATTGGGGTATTTAAGGTCAAAATAATGTTAAAACAAGATTGATTCATTGGGTCCTTTTTCTATAAGAATTTGATTTTGGTGTGAAGGACCGAAAAGGCAAAAAAAAACAAGTTGTCAATTATTTGTCCAGTCTTGAGGATAAGGAAATGCAAAAATTAGAGGATGATGTTGATAGAGATGATACTTTCTAGATGAGCGGGTCTTAGATGCATCTCAAGACTGAATTTCCTGGTTTATTAATTTTTCCAAATATTTGGCAAATGATCTTGTCCTAGAAGACCTACCCTTCCAGTATTGAATAAGATTTATGTATGAGGTAACAAAGTTCTTTTGGTATGAGCCATATGTATTTAGGGTTTGTGTTGATTCTGTGATTTGGAGATAGATTCTTGAAGCTTTCCACTGCTCACCAGTTGGGGTCAATATAAAGGTACCTGCACAGCCCATAAAATTTTATAGTACAGGTTTTACTGGCCTACAATTTACAAGGATACTCATTATTTTGTGCAAGCCTGTGACAAATGTCAGCTTCAAGGCAATGATCCATAATGCCATGGACTTCCCATGACACCTATTCTTGAGTTAGAGTTATTTAATATATGGGTAATTAATTTCATGGGTCCGTTGGTGGGATCCCATGGCATGAGGTACATTATGGTAGTTGTTGACTATGCATCAAAATGTGTGGAGGCGGTTGCACTTCCAGATAACAAAGGTAGAAGTGTCACTACCTTTCTGAAAAATAATATCTTTTCTTGATTGGGCACTCCACGTGCGATTATCAATGATGGGGGTTCTCACTTTTGTAACTATTGTTTAAAGCTCTACTTGATAAATATAGTATGAGTCATAAAGTGGCAACACCTTACCATCCTCAGTCAAGCAGGCAAGTTGAGGTTTCTAATAGAGAGATCAATTCCATATGGGCAAAAAGTGTGAATTCCAATAAGACTGATTGATCAAGTAGTTAGATGATAGATTATTAGCCTACCAGATAGCTTATAATACCCCCTTAGGTTCATCCCCATATCAACTTGTATATGGAAAGGCATGCCACTTACTGGTTCAACTTGAGCTTAAGGTACTATAGTCATTGAAAAGGCTAAATTTTGAGTGGCATGATGCAACAAAATTTAGGTTGAGAAAGGTAAATGAGTTAGATGAATTCTGACTCTATGATTAAAACAACTCTTTTATACAAAAAGAAAGAATAAAGTTGTATCGTGATAGGAAAATTAAAAAAAAAAAAGGTGTTTAAAAACAGTGATTTGGTCTTGTTGTATAATTCAAGACTTCACTAGTTTTTTGATAAGCTAAATTCCAGGTGGACTGGAACATTCACTATGGTTAGAGTATTCCCACATGGTGCTCTAGAAATAAAGTATGATGTGGAAATCCCATTCAAGGTGAATGGCCAGTGAGTGAACCACTACAAAGAAACCTATAGAAAGTGAAAGTCTGTTTGAGATAGACCTTGGTAATGTTTGAGTAGCTATAACAACTAAGTTGCACTGTGATGGTAAATCACATACTTCTTGGGAGGCAAAACAAGGTAGAGATGCATATATATTTTAGTACATTGGGGATAGTGCATAGTCTTTTAGTTGGGGGATAGGGGGTATACCATAGCCGTTGAGGGTTTTTATTCGTTCCTCTTTTCCTATAGATAATGGTATTGTTATAGAACTGGCATGTCTTGGTTATAATTTGTGTCGTGTTTTTTTTTTGTATTGTTCTTTTTTTGTTCAATTAGGAGATTTTAATGTATTTAGGGCAGTTGACATGTTTTGGTTGATTTTTGACAAAAAAGATACCCCTCCAATTTTTTTTCAAAATTATGTTCATGAATATATCTATGAGAATTTTGGATCTTTTTATGGCATTCGGATTATGGACATGATAATTAGTGCTAACGATTACATGAATCGAATATATAGTATCTTGTAATATTGACTCTGTGCCAGGTGTGTGTGAGATGCTACTTAGTTCCCTTTATCTGTTAAATCCAAAACATTCTCAGTTAGTCTTGCCTAGGTTGTAGGATAGTTTGTTAGGAAAGGATCATAGGCTATTTTTGATATTAGTCCACTTTTAGAATAAATGACCTTTCGTGTTTGAATTACATCCCTTGATCCCGATTTTGAGCCAATAGCCTATTTTTCTTGTTACACCTATCACCTTCCAATTTGTGTTACCGTAACCTATTTTTTTTATTTCCCCTGTGGACATTTTACACCTCAACTCAAGCAAATCAGCTATGTTGATGGTGACTATGATAGGGGTTTGTGATGTAAAGTGGGTACGAAGAAGCATAAAATAAGAGAAACGGATAGTAGGGATGGGTGTGGTAGAAAAAGAAAAAGGCAAAAATAAAGAAATTGTTCAAAAAGTTACAATAAAGACTAAAGACCACACCCAACCTTAATGTGAAATAAAGAATAAAAAGGGAAAATAAGTGTTGAATAAAAAGAAAATTGGTTAAGTATGAACCCCTTGAGTAGTTATAGTGCCAAGGAGGCGTAGTCACTTGATATATCAATAGTACCATACCAAACCCCAAGCCTACATTACAAGATGAATTAAGTACTATAGTGATCCAACTTGAATGACCGAAAACAAAGGTGAAGAAAATAAGAACAAGGCCTATGGTATTTGATGTAGATTGATTGGAACTTATCTTTTAAGCATAAGTGTCTCTATACTATCCCTAAATTGACAAGCATTATTAAATATGAGTGAGTGGAAATTCTTTGTTGTGAGGGAATATGAGTCATGTTTCTTGTTGCTTACTTATTTTGGGCAGTGTAACTTGTAAGTATACATACATGGTTGTCTTTTTCTAATATAATTCCATATCTTGATCCCATTGTGTCACATTGTTGTGCTTCAGGTCTATACACAATTGGTTTTGAAAAGTTTAAATAGGAGAGGTTATTGTAGTTTGAGCTTAAAGTGTTGATATAGTTTCTTGGATAGCTTAGATTATTCTAGTTAAGCATCGTTTTTGTTTATTGTTGTTGTTGTTTTGTTGTGTTATGTAAGGACATGGAAAAGTTCTATTTTAAGGTCATTAATATGCTATACAAAAATAGCACTTGACGCTTAAAACTGTGAAATATGCAAGTTTCTTAGGAAATTTTGTTAGATATAATGTGTTTTATGTATGCTTTGCAAGAAACTATGTTTTGTATGCAATTTTGAAGAAACAGAAGAAAAAAATGAAGTTTTTGGGTACATACAAAGGAAATTTCGGGCGTATGTGATAAATACTTAGTGTACACGAGTAACCTATAACTAAATTTCTAGAGGCTAAGCTGCGGGAAAAAAAAAGAAGTTCAACATACAGGTTCACATACGGACCGTATGCGGCCACCGTATGTCTTGAAGTGGAAAAATATAGAGAGTTGTAGTTTCAGTTTTAGAGACATGGCATATACAAATTGCAACATATGGTTCGTATGTAGACTTTGTATCTGTTGGGAGGCAAAAGTGCAGAGAATTGATGTTCAAAGATTAAAGTATATCCTCATATGGAGACCACATATGGTCCGTATGTTCAACATACAGTCCGTATGTGGACTTTGTAAGTGGCCATCAACTTCGTTCTACCTTTTTCATTTGGAATTTGATTTTTAGTGTTTCTGGATTCTATAGATATGATAATGACATTTTGTATTGAGGATACACACTCTTTATCCTAACAAATATAGATTTTATTTTTGATATCCGAATTTGGTCTCGAGCTTATTTTGTAATACTTTTTGTTGTTAGTTAAGTTGACATTTTGGGTTTTCAATTGTGATTATTGTGATTTCATCTAATCCTCTAAGTTATGAATATTTTTTATTATTTTACAAGCTTGAGGATCCAAAACAGTTAGCTAGGGTTCTGGAAATCTTGATATATGTAATACCCCAAAATTGGGTCCCGAGATGTCACACGGTGCTTAGGGGCATAAGTGACCCTAAGCTAATCCTTCTACTGGAATAACTCATAAGCAACTGAATAAAATTCTCAAGTGTACATGTGAGCAGCGAAAACATAGAACTTATCTGAATTTAATAAATACAATTATGAATGTCACAAGGTTACAACTTTACTTTTACAAATGAATTTGGAAATAAATACATCAACTTCTGCTGACTCTCTATGAAGCCTCTACTGGGACTGACCTCTGATAGATGGGTCATGACTACCAACTACCCAATCTCAATACAACTAAAGTAATAAAATATGATACTCCTCTAACTGTATAACTGAATCAAGCCCTCGAAAAAAAAGGACTCATCACTTGCAGATTGGAAGCTGCAAACACACAGAATGTGGTGTCTACACTATAACTTGCACCTATATTATAAGGAACTGTAGCATATAGAAATATATGGGGGTCACTACTAAGTATGTGGGGGTGCAATGCAACATTATAAATAATATCATAAATGATTACAAAAATAATGCATGCTGACGATAACGACTCTATTTGCTTGAATTAATTGAAATATATTCCTTGAAACTAATCATTAGTAATGCAAGCATTATATATCTCATAAATAATTATACTCAACTAAAACTCTTTAAATCATTACTTAGAGTGACTCGGTAACTTATGAAACTTGAACTCTTATGGACTTGGAAGTTTCTTATAACCGACATGACTACACCATATGAGCCGCACGGAGTCCAACGTTTTCCCCTCCAAAGGAGAGAACCCCACATTGGCGGGGGTGATGTACTCTTGCCATGGAGTACAACCTTAATCTCATTATAACAATCCCATACTCGGCCTCTGGACCACAATTATCAACATCAATCCTACGGTGGCACCTAGTTTTCGGGAAATACCACATTTCTCGCTCAGTGCTAAATACTCCTCCCAGACTCATCTTAGAACGCGTAAGAAAATCCACCTTAATAAATATCAACTCATGGGTCTATTTTAAAGACCAAAACATAAATATATATATCTCGTTAGTAAATCCTATACAACTGTGGATTCCTAACTCGACTCAAAACCAAACAATCTTTCTCAACATTAAGATGTATCAATTCATTAAGTCATGGTAACAACAATAACTTTGAGGAAATATCAAGACTCATTATAACAACTCAATCTTATGAATCAATATACTCGATAATCCAATTTTTCATATGGAGGCTTAAACCTTGACACATTTCTTGAAAGCACTTGAAATACCAACTCATGGTAGAAACATGAAATTCACAATATTAAATATCAAGTCATAATTTGGAAGTTTTAAAATACTCATGTATCAAAGACTTCAAAAAAACATCATAGAACTCATTCTTGATTTTCAAGCACAAATATCAATATATATATATATATATATTCAATAATCAAACTTCTCGTAGAAAAACTTAAATCATCACTCTTATCTCAAATCATTTGGAAATCATCAACTCTTAATAACAATATTCAACTCATGGTATAAGTTCTCAATTTAAGGAATAAAATGATGAAATAGTCATGTGTATCAATCTTGATTGGCTCAAATATCATAAATCATTAATAAAGTAATTTGGGTGTACACCCACTTGGAAAAATCATGGATTTCAATAATAGAAATTAAATCTTTGGGCACAAGAACGAAAGAAGTATTCGTGTTCAAACCCTACATACCTTTAATTATAAATTTGGGGATAAGAGAGTTGATTGGAACTTCTTTTTCGCACTTTTAGGCTAAGATTCTAGATGTCTTTGACTAGGAAAGCTTGATTCTTGAACCACTTGGAAAAATATATGGGAGATTCTTGAACTTCTTGGAAGAAGATTGTATTTTTTTGGGTCTTGGAAGAAAACCCTAGCTTCTACAGAATTCTTGGAGAGATTGGAGAGAAATAAGAGAAAATGATCTTCCCTTTACCACTTGGATATATTTATAATGCCAAAATGGGTGGAAAATATCAACATGCCCTTTTGAAAAAGCAGAAACTCGTTAATCGGAGCTTGTGACGGTCGACCTAACGGTCCGTCAGAGGGACTGATGGTCCACCAACTCGTCCATCACTCTAGCGCCAAAACTGGGATGTTCTGCCTAGGAGTAATGGTCAAAGTGATGGACCATCAATAATCTGACGATCCACCAGATCGTCCATCACTTGGGGGATAAAAATGGAACATTCTACCTCTACCTAACAGACCGCTTAACAGTCTGTCAACTTTTTGACATCCACTACTTTGGCCGTCACACAATGACCAAATTCTACAAGGTCCTATCATCATTAACTTTGGAAGTCATTTCCATATACTCAAAAGACGAATTTAGACTCAAGGAACAATCGGGGTATTACAATATCTCCCCCTTGGAAACATTCATCCTCGAATGTTGCTTGTTTCGCCATGAATACACAGAAAACTAAAGATACATAGCTGAAACAACTTGGTAATCTGAATCCATATCTTTCTAGGCTTTGGAGTACTTTGCTGAATGTATATCTAAGGGTGAGAATCGGTATACCATTAGATCCGAGACTAGAAAATAATAGAATAGAGGAAAACTGTAACTCTCAACTAAGTCTGAGCTGGTTTCCCTTCTTCTTATAATAAAGAGTGGGCTCATGCTGAGAGTTTAGGATTGACTTGATGTGATCAGCGTGCATTCCTACTCATAGACTACAAAGTGATAATTTATGCAAGTGTAGGTCACAAGGAACAAGGCTAAAATTATACAATGGGTATTACATTGTCTGGGTTAGAATACTTGAAAAAAAAAATAAAGACCGTTCAATTAATACCTACAGACTGAATCAAAATTAGATATCAGTATCTGAAACTAATGCCTGATACATATACTGAACAAAATTTGTAGCTTTTGGGTGCGAGCAACCACTTGCCAGATGGACTATACTTATGAAACTTCGAGTGGTGAGAACAGACTAATTTCGAAAAATGGAATACCACAGAACCTATCTGCTAAATTTTAAAAAATGGGTTGCTGACTATGCAAACGGAATTGTACTAGATACTCATACTTAAGTGGAGGATTCCTTCAAGCCCCTTTCCAAGGAATTCTAATGGTATGAAGGAGCAAGGAACTTCGGGAAATTTCTAAACAAGACATCCGAATCAGAGATCATAGAATTTCCATAATCCCCTAGCTTAGATCACAAACTTGTAAATCATAAGTCAGGATAGAAGTACTAGGCCTCAAGTGATGCAACTTTTCTCTCTCAAACTTAACCATACTTCGCGAACGCTCTCTTAACTATACTATACCCTTCCGATACTATACTTAATCGATATGACTTATAATCTCACATGGAACTGATGCTTCCATCTATTCATACCTCCTCAAACCAAACCCTCTCATCATTTTCATGCCTAACCTAGAACCACCAAATTCGCCATATAACACCATTCTTAATAATTGACTTCCACATATCTATATTTTTACAAATTCTCACTTCAAGAGTAATTCTTATTACCTTTTCGACAACTCCAATCCATCTAGTACTAGTCATTTACTAAGGTGCAATGTATCCATCCACACGTACTCAAACTCAACCTCCGAGCCCATCTTCATAACCACATATGCATTCTAAATCAAATATTTATGAAATATAAAGCCTCTTCTTCATGTCCTACACACCCCTTATCAAGAACAATTTTTATGTACTCACCTTAGAAAAGTACACCCGACATACTCCTAAAGAATCAAGTCCCACACAAATGCTTCACTTTAATTTTCCCCTCAGACTCATGGAATTACACAAAATGAACATACAATAATCTTCTCAATCATAACACATTAAACTTCAACTAACCATGGCATGTATCAAAGACTTAGCCATAATCTTACTTGACCCTACCGCCTAGCCAAAGTAAGCATGCTACCCTCTGGTGTTTATAAGGAAAAATATTCTCTCTCCCTTCTAAACAACCATTAACCACTACTATCTTGATAAAGGAAAAGAAACTAAAAGAATAGAGCATGAGGATCTTACATATGAATAGATACTATGAATAACTTGACACTCAACTGAGGCTTGAAGAATAGAGGATTTAACATCATAAACTTATCAAAGAAATATAGCCCAAGGACATGAACGATATAAATCTGAATTTTTGTTCATCATTAGAATTATTAATTGAGTACTTGAACTCAACATACCACAAGACTTGAGTACTTGAGTTATGATCCACATGACCTAAATCTGGAACTCGCAATTTACAGAATATAATTCCAACCATTAAAGGTCTGAAACTCCACATTTTAGGAACTAAGAGAGGGCACAATTCTTTATGGTATGCATGAGTTATGATTATTGAACTGAAGAGTAAAGCATGAGTAATTATTGGAAAAATTGAAAAGTTCCAAAATAAGAATGGGTCGAGCATCATTCTTTCCCTTATAACTTACTGGCACATATCCTAAAATCTGGCAGCTTAACTTGGTTACTCATCATATCATCCCCCCCTTAGACTTAAGCCATCACTACAAATAGGTGAACCACCATGTACATACTAATCTAAATTGAAATCATTTTACTCTAGAGTTTGGGATATAATCAATACACAAGAACAATACAATGTAATCCTAGAGACTACATCTGAAATTATACAACCACTTCCTTACACCATCGTCTGAATTACATCCTGTTCCCCGATACCTAAAGTAGTCATCATATGATAGCTGTACTCTTACTAACTTCAGATCAACACGATCATCCCTATAGTCAGAGTATACACCACCTAACACTCAACCATCATTCCTATTAACTCAATTTTTGAAATTTCAAATCTTAGATTCTTATGGTCAACTTGAATGTTTCCTAACCTTTGATGGATCATACTACTACCGTTATAACCTACTAATATCACGCTGGTAGACTTATATTTCCAAACAATGAAAATTAAACTCACACAAAAAACTCAACATTTTTAATCTAAACCCCTTAACACCGCCATCAAGAATATCGTTCATTACTTGACTAGTCTTTTCTCCACCTAGTAGCTCCACAACACCACTATCTACACCACTTGCGAGGATCCTCGAGAATAGTATATACCCATAGAATTTTGGGTAGACATCCTTATCCTGGATACAATATCAAACTTAATTACATGCCGAATAGACTCAAGCTCTTGTATACACTATTCAAACCTATTAAATCACTTCTCTATAACTAGCACCGTTAACCAAGAAATCTTCACATACACCCTCATTGCCACCAATCATCCAAGCTTAATGCCTAACTCTTAGCATAACTTATAACTCCACCTTACACACAAAATTTTCACTTGGAAACTATAAAACAAAATATCCATAAATACTAGCCTACTTAAACCTCATAACAATAATTGGTCATAATCATATGGCCTATCTCATTTACAACCCTTCAACACATCCTTCTTATACCCATCTTTACTATCAATCTTTCGTACCTAGCTTAACTTAGTTCATAGATCTCTAAGACTCAACTTAACTTCCTCTTGCAATCCTGGGAACACCCTAGCTAACAACACTCATTCACTAAGTATCTTCATCCATAACCTATATTATTCTTATGCAATACACAGTTAACAACTCTTTTTGTACTTCAGCAAAATACTATTTACCTTAACCTATAACTCTTTCTCCTTCTTCCACAGGCTAATGCATAAGGACATAACTCTTCATCACTAACTTGATCACACACAAAAGGCTCGACTGTTCATACTTTTAGTAAATTACACTTACCACCCTTCTTGCCACCACACCTCGAAACCCAGTTCCAATCAGCATGAGGAAACAAGATACACAAAGAGTTGCTAGTGAATTAAAATCGTCCTTACCCGGCTTCACTAGTCTTTCTATTTCAACAACATAATGATGCCATAATTATGAAAGGTAGAAACTTGGCATACAATATTTGATGATTTAGGAATACACATCTCAGTCTGTCTTAACTGAATGAATCGTAAGGGTAAGGATATAACATTAAGGTTGGGGAACTTATAACACGCTGGGAGGCTTCACTTAAGCTGATTTGTAAAACTTCTGAAACTCTAAACTAGTAAGTCTGAAAGCATTATCAGAGGGAGAAAATTAGAATTTGCTGATTATGTTACCCCAAGAACAGTACATAGATAAACAAGTATAGACAATCAATATTGATTTCTGAGGAGAAAATATGGAAGCACAACTGACTTGGGCTTATTGCACGATTTATTAGCAAAATATGATAAGGAACTAATAGGATACTTTCTTTCTCATTTACAACTTCATAACTATTTGTGGGGATTGTTTAAGAAAGTACAATTTGCAAAGAAATGAGTTTGACTGCCTCTAATACCTTGAAAATAAGACGGGGATGCCCTGAATAGGGTAAGATGAGAATCTGTATAAGTTTATCAACGGACATTTTTATAGAATGATAAAAGACCTGAAAGAATGGAGGCCTTTCCTAAATGCCTTATAGCCTCTTAAAGAAAATCACAGACATTTCTGTACCGTTCTACGAGACTCTACTAGACATGGCTTCATAGACACCCTAGGATACTTGAACTCTGGGCTCTGGTACCAAGTTTGTAATGCCCCAAAATTGGGTCCCGAGGCGTCACATAGTGCTTAGGGGCATAAGTGACCCTAAGCTGACCCTTCTACTAGCATAACTCAAAAGCAATTGAATAAAATACTTAAGTATGCATTAGATCAGCAAAAACATAGAACTTATCTGAACTTGATCAATACAATTATGAATGATACAAGGTTATAACTCTAGATTTACAAATGAAACTGAAACTGAATACATCAACTTCTACTGACTGTCTATGAAGCCTCTACTGGTACTGATTTCAGATAGATACGTCATGACTCCTAACTACCCAATCTCAATATGACTAAGGTAATAAAATATGATAATCCTCGAACTGCACAAATGACTTAAGCCCACGAATCGAAAGGACTCATCTCCTGCTAACTGGAAGCTGCAAACAGACTGTATGTGGTATCTGCGCTATAACTTGTACCTACATTATAAGGCACTATAGCATATAGAAATATATTAGGGTCAGTACTTTACAGAATGTTCCGAGTATGTGGGGCTTCAATGCAACATTATAAATAATATCATAAGTGATTATGAAACATCATACATGCGGATGATAACGACTCCCTCTGCTTTAATTAATTAAAATATATTCCTTGAAACTCATCATTAGTAATGCAAGAATTATATATCTCATCAATCATTATACTCCACTCAAACTATTTAAATCATTACTTAAAGTGACTCGGTAACTTATGAAACTTGAACTCTTATGGACTTGGAAGTTTTTTATAACTAACAAAACTACACCATGTGAGCCGCATAGAGTCTGAAAGTTTGCACTCCTAAGGATAGAACCCCACATTGGTGGGGGTGTTGTACTCTTTACAGGGAGTACAACCTCAATCTGGCCCATAATTATCAATATCAATCCCACGGTGGCACCTAGTTTTGGGGAAATACAACATTTCCCGCTCAGTGCTAAATATTCCTCCCAGACTCATCTCAGAATGCGTTAGGAAATCCACCTTAATCAATATCAATTCATGGGTTTATTTTAAAGACCAAAACATAAATATATATATCTCGTCGGTAAATCATATAGAATAGTGGATGCCTAACTGGAATCAAAATTAAACAATCTTTTCAATATTAAGATGTATCACTTCATTATGTCATGGTTACATTAATAACTTTGAGGAAATTTTAAGACTCATTATAACAACTCAATATCATGAATCAGTATACTCGTTAATCTAATTTGTCATAAGGAGGCTTAAAGCTTGACACATGCCTTTAAAGAATTTGAAATACCAACTCATGGTAGAAACATGAAATTCACAATATTAAATATCAAGTCATAATTTGGAAGTTGTAAAATACTCATGTATCAAAAACTACAAGAAAGCATCATAGAACTCATTCTTGACTCTCAAGCTCAACTATCAATATACATATATATATATATATATATATTCAATAATCAAACTTCTCATAGAAAAGCTTAAATCAAGACATTTATCCCAAATCATTCGAAAATCATCAACTCATAATAACAATATTCAACTCATGGTATAAGTTATCAATTTAAGAATAAAATGATGAAATAGTCATGTGTATCGATCTTGATTTGCTCAAATATCATAAATCATTAATAAAGTAATTTGGGTGTAAATCCACTTTGAAAAATCATGGATTTAAATAATAGGAATTAAATCTTTAGATACAAGAACGAAAAAAGTGTTCTTGTTCAAACACCACATACCTTGAATTATAAATTTAGGGATAAGAGAGTTGATTGGAACTTCTTTCTCGCACTTTTAGGCTAAGATTATTGATGCCTTTGACTAGGAAAGCTTGATTCTTGAACCACTTGGAGAAATCTACGGGATATTCTTGAATTTCTTGGAAGAAGATTGGATTTTTTGGGGTCTTGGAAGAAAACCCTAGCTTCTAGAAAATTCTTAGAGAGATTGGAAAGAAGTAAGAGAAAATGATCTTCCCTTAACCACTTGGATATATCTATGATACCAAAATGGGTGGAAAATACCGAAATGCCCTTTTGAAAAAGCTAAAATTCGCTGATTGTGACGGTCGACCTGACGGTCCGTTAGAGGGACTGATAGTCCACCAAGTCATCCATCACTCGAGCACTAAAACTGGGATGTTCTGCCTTGGATTGATGGTCAAAGTGATGATCCGTCAGGAATCTGATGGTCCATCAGATCGTCCATCACTTGGGGGCTAAAAATGTAACATTTTGCCTCGACCTGACGGATCTCTTAATGGTTCATCAACTTTTTTATGGTCCACCACTTTAGCCATCACACGATGACCAAAAAGAGGGGTCATTTCCTTGGCTTGAAGGGACAGTTGATAGTTCTCCAAGGACTTGGCGGTCCATCAGGTCCACCGTCAGGCCTAGGTGATTCCGATATTGTTTAGCAAAACATCCATAACTTCCCCGTCCGATATCGGATTTTGATAAAATTGGGATCAATGGAAAGCTTATTCAATGGTCTACATGAAACAAGTAGAAATTAGAGAAATTATACATGGTTCTATCATCATTGACTTTGGTAGTCATTTCTATATACTCAGAAGATAGATTTAGACTCAAGGAATAATCGGGGTATTAAGACATATTAATGAAGTAGGGGAAGTGCTATCTTGTTTGAACTGATACCCTTGCATGTATTGTATAATCTTCAGTTTACTAGATGTCTTAGCGGTTTTGAATATTAGGATCCCACCTAGAATATTGTTACTTACTTTAAAAGTTGAGTAGTGACCAGGAAAAGATAATTACAATAGTTATTCGAATCTTAACTACCTATCCACTCTATTAGGTATTATTAAAGAAAGATAATTAAATATCATCTAATACGTAAAGACTCAATAGGTAATAGTTAACTGGAATTAAGATAAAGGTAGTAAGGCGATATCATGAGACTAAAAAAGTAAAGAATGAGATCCATCAATGAGTCTAAAAGACCGTTGAGGGTACATAACATATCAGATTTTACATGCAAGGTATCAGGTTAGTTCAATAAAGTATAATGAGCCTACCCAATTAAGAAGTTAGGGGAACACAATCCTAATTTTCACTTATGACTGATTACAGCCAAAGTTTATATTCATTACTTGTTCAAAATTTAAACCAAGAGTAAACAATTCTCACCAATATGCAACCAGACCCTCAACATTAGTTTTCAAAACCACTGTTAATGAATTATAATCAATGTTTAAACACATGATATTTGAGAACTAACAATAAGGGAAGAGTCGCATGCGTTATTTAGGGAGATTCACGAAAAGAACTTGACCATTTATCCTTTAGATAAATACCTTATAGAAACCCAAGCCCAATCTTTAAGAAATTGTTCAAAGAGAGTTTTAGGAGTGTTTTTATCTTTCAAAGTTTGTTATGAGTGGCTGCAATATGTTTTAAGACATGGGTACTTAAGGGTTTTGGGGTGGGAAATGTCTAAAATGTCCTTAACTTAAAAGCTAAAAATATGTGTATGAGGGTACGACTCCTCCATAGCTCATATACAAAATATATGAGTGGTACCCACCATATGTACCCTAGATAGAATGTTGAACTCTGATATCATATAGTTTTGCACTATGTCTAGGATAGACATAGGACATCATACAGTTTTGCACTATCCTTCTCGTACCATAACGTATGATTATTTTGATGTACATTCGTACCTTTGAAAGAAACCAACCAAAACCATACTCAGTAGGATACATCTATGGAATTTAAATTGTAACCATCTCATACGACAAGTAAGCACAATTCGTATAATATCTAGAGACCTCAAAATTATGAAATTTCGATGGTTCAAAACTAGGGTATTTTAATATAGGTGGGTAGAAGGTGATGGTATTTGAAATTAGTGGTATTGGACCTTACGGTACTAAGAGAGATTATATTTTATCGATATAGGTGGATTACAAAAGAGAATCTTGGATGAGGCACATATATTGTATTAAGCTATTCATCCTGGTTCAATAAAGATGTATCATGACCATAAAGTGATCTAATCATTGAAAAATATAAGTCAAGATGTGGCCAATTTTGTGGCTAACTGCATTATGTGTCATCAAGTGAAAATTGAGCACATGAGGCATAGAGAATTGTATTAAGAAATTTAGTTACCTATCTAGAAGTGGGAAGTGATCAATATGTACTTTTTTTTACTCGATTTCCTTGGTCATAGAATCATTTTTATTTGATTTGGGTCATCGTGGATAGGATGATAAAATCTACTCACTTTTTGCCAATGAGGACAAATTTTTTGGTAGAGGATTATAAAAGGTTATATCTTCAAATAATTGTGAAGTTGGATTAGAAAAGTATTTCTACTATCCCAAATTATGGTAGACATATTTCATTGCACTTTTGGCAGTTATTTCACAAACATTTGGGAACTAACATGAGTCTTAGTATGACTTTCCACCTACAGTAGGTTGAGCAAGAAGAAAGGACTATTTATGCATTAAAAGATATGCTTAGATCTTGCATGATTAAATATGGTGGTAGTTGGGTTGATCATTTTCCTATTATAGAGTTTATGCATAAAAGTAGTTACTACTCTAGCATTGAGATAACTCTATTTGAGGTCTTGTACGGTAGGAGGTATAGGTTTCCTATTGGGTGGTTTGAGGTTGGTGAGGCAGAGATGTTTCGCCCAGCTTTTGTTCACCAAGCCATGGAAAAGGTCAAGGTGATTTGGTATAGGCTTAAGACTACTAAAAGTTGCCCAAAGTCATTAGGTGTCCAATAAATTGTAATTAAATTTTCTATCTTGGTTGTGACTTAGTGGTACAGGTCATTAGAGTTGGTGATGAGTTGTTAGGATGATCCTTAATCAAATCTTTAACATAGTGGCTTGACATGGCTCTGAGTACGAGTGGCTTGCTAAGAGCTATGAGGATAGGTTATCCATGGGAGAGTTGAGTCTTATATTTTCCAATGTCTAATCTCTTTGGTTCTATCATGGTTACAACAAGACCATATGAGTGATATGGTCAGGTCATGATTAGGATAATGCAGTCATAAGGAGGACAGTCTATGGGCTTTCAACTCACTTTTTAGGGTACGACCCATGGATACGAGTCATATGATGTGGTGACGAGTCCATAGGTTGAATTGTAACCAAAGATAGTTTTTCTACGACTTTTAAAATGAGGGTATTCTAGATAATTTCCACTTTAAATCCCTTTGATGCCACGACTTAAAACATCCTTTAGGACTTCATTAATATATTATTCCCTATAAAACACGCTCAAATTCTCTCTCAATCACTTTGTTCAAGAAAAAGTTAGGATTTTATAAAATTAATCAATTAAGGCTCTCAAGGGTAGTTTATCTTAGTACTTCTTGGTGTCTAAGGCATGTTACTCCTCCTTTATTATTATTTTACTAAAATCACATGTTTTAATCTATGGATTTCATGGTATGGTTTTGGATTTGAATTAATGGCTGGGGGTTTTGGATGTTCATTGTTGAATAATGTTTTCCTATGGTTCAATTATGGTTTTCCTTATTTTAAATATGGTTTTGAACATATGGTGACTTTCTCCAAACTTGTGACTTTTGGATGGTTTTTTTCATTGTGGGTGTGTGGATATGGTGGTTGAACTTTATAATGGTGACTTTCTGTAAATTTGTGACTTTTGAAGTGGTTATGTCCCAAACCTTGCATTATAAAACAGGTTTGTAGTTATGATAAAGGTGGAAATTTGAACAATGGGAACATTGGAATCCCCAAAGTATTTGAATTTGCTTATTTCTTGTACTAATGCATGGTATAAATGGCTAAATAATTAATTCTAGTTTTGAAAACCTTTTGAGGTATGAAGGAATCCCCCAATTTATTCTAATAATGGAGTCTACATGGTACATGGTAATACTCTAAGTGTTGGCTAATGACATTTCTTACAAGCTATAGTTGATATAACGATACCACTTAATAATGCCTTAATAATTGATTCCTCCAATTTTTGGTTTGTTTGTGTTCTAAATATTTTAGTTGGGAAATAATAGAGGTTGTGATAGCTAGCTACAAACGTGTGAGCCTGAAGGACGGACATTGGTAACTCATGTTTACTGACATGAGGGCTGGTCCTGGTGACCATAGATTTATGGGCTACATGGGAATCCCTCATATTTATACTTGTATATATGTATCATGTTGGGTAAAGGGTAAACGAGAATCCCAAACCCCATTATATCTCAAGTTCATACGGCTACACGCATTAGGGCCTATTCAGGGGGTTACACTGAACCCATATAGCTCATAGGCGAATTTATAATGGCCAAGCTATACAATCTAGGCTAAGATTTTCAATGTATGCTAAACCATTTTCCCTATTCTAACACGATAAATATATATATATATGTATATATGTGATTTCATATGGTTATTTGATTTGGTTTTGAATGATGGCATTACCTTATCTTTATCCATAAGTTATATGCTAGCGTTCACTATGTTAATCATTTACGAGCAATGTATCCCCATACGATGAAAGAACTCGATATACTACCATTCCTCATACTCAGTGACTTGGATTTGGGGATAACTTTGAGTCAGATTGAAGTGGTGAGCTTCCATTTCACGCTATGGACTACTTTAAGTTATTTTTATTTACTTGGTTTTGGTTATTATGATGGTCAGAGGCATGTCCCAATCAGATATCTCTTATTTCTTGGTAGAGGCTTTGTCGGACTACTATGGGCATGTAAGGTGTCGATATTAGTGATAGCATTAGTATTGGTACTGGCATTGGGACTATTATCAGTTGGGCATTTTTATTGTGACTTTTTGATTATAGTTATACACTTAATTTATTGCCTTCATATTTATATTATTTTATCTTACTATACAATTGAAATTAATCTGACATAGGGTGTAGAGTGGTTGACGGTTGGTTATTAGGTTTGGCATTCAATCCTTGTTGGATTTTAGATACTCGACATGACTAGAAAGTAGTTTGGGTCATTTCATTATCACTAGCGGGCAGTTAGAGTGGACTATTTGGATTCATAAAGATATGCTCTAAGCCTGTGTTATTAATTTTAGAGCTTAGTAGGAGCATAACATAGATTTGAGAGAGGTCGCGTATAATAATAGCAACCATTCAATAATTAGGATGGAACCATCTGAGGCCTTGTATGGTAGGCATTGAGGTTGTCTAATTGGTTAGTTTGCGACATTCAAGATTAGGCCCTGTGTACTGATTTACTTTAGAAGTCATTGGATAGAGTCAGACTGACTAAGTATAGGTTGATGGTAGCTCAGAGTAGGCAGAGGCTTATGTATATTATAGAATTCATACCTTGAGATTTGGAGTTGGTGACCATTTATTCCCACGAGTATCTCCCATGAATGGTGTGATGAGTTTTGGGAGTAAAGACAAGATCTTCCCTAGATATATTGGACCTTCTAAGACACTTTGTATAGTTGGAAATGTGGCATATGAGTTATTGTTAACCCTAGATATTGTTATTTTTCATCCATTTTTCTATGTTTTAATGTTTTGATGGTACATTCCTGAGGTCTCTCATGTGCTTTGATGAATCGAGAGCCATCTAGGGAGTTCAAAAGAGTGCTTACTTATAGAACGAAGATAGTCCAGAAAAACATAGTGTAATAAGCTCTTGTGTCCTAGTCTCTAGGAAGTCCTATTATATCCTACGGGGGACTGGACTCAACCAAGAGACTTGGTTAAGTTGAAGAGATGTTGACCTTTATGGAGGAGACAATGTTTATATCATTAAGGGATATTGGGTGATTGTACTCTAGAAAGGTTCCAGGGGTTATGGTTCGGTAGAGACACTTTGCAGTATAGGAGGCTACTTGGGAAATCAAGATATGGGCCTAGTTTCATCACATGTTCAAGCCTTTAGGTATAACCTAACTTTCTACTTTCACTAACAAAAGTTCTTTTAGTAGTTGTATTGTAATGACCTTACAAGTAATTTGTTGCATTTCTACATAGTTTTATGCATTTAGAACTTTCCTATAGCTGCCCAAGTCATTTATGACTTGCTGGAACTGACAATTCAGTTACCGAATAGTTTGTTTGATTTTTTGAGCCAATTCTCTATTTTGAAATCTTTGCTGGTAAAATTTGGCTATTAGGTAAAAGCTTTACTCAAAGGACCTTATATGCCAAATTCAACAGTTCCCACAGTATTGGAATGATGATTTTAGGCTAGGAGGACCTTTGGTTTAGGTATCGAGGCTTCCCAACTAATTCTTGGCTATTGGCTAAAAATTGATAAAAATGACACTTGGGTGTGGGACCCACTTGTAATCTAAATAGCCTATAATGGAAATTTTGACAGTGTCATTATGTACAAAATGTCGAATTTGATCGGGTAGCATACTTATTTTGCCTATACGAGATTCCAGATGAATCCCTAGAGGTCGGTGGAGACATGAAATTTTCCAAGTCACTAACTAGTGCACCACTCAGGCGGAGCATCTGCTTAAGTGCCACTTTGAACTCTTAAGAGAATGCCCATTAAGTACATGTTGGCCTCTTAAGCGACCAAGTTTCCAGTTGGTGGGTTTATTAAGTAGGGCCCAGTCCGCATAAGGAAAGGTCACTTAAGCGACAACTGGTCCACTTAAGTGATGTTTCCAAGCATAGACAGGTACCACTTTAGTGGTACTTTGTTGTTTAAGCAGTCCTGTGTCCACTTAAGCGGCAACTTGGTGGGATTAAATACCCTCTTAGAATTATTTTTGCCCCACTTTTCTATAAGTTCAAGAGTAAGAATCCTAGAGAGTGCAAAAATCTAAGAGAAATATTTATTAGGTGATATTGGGATGTTGATGAGCTCATTTCTTATCCATATTTGTGGTGAGTTTCCATTGATTTCATGGTTAATTTCTCTATTATTTCCAAATAAACCCTATTGTATGATTGAGTTGATATTAGCACCATTTGAGCTCATAATTTAGCCAATTTTGAGGATAAAAGTTCCTTAAGAATAAAGGGTTGTGTTGACGGTTTCAAAAGTGTGATTCTACAAGTGCGCCATTACAATTCAACGAATTAAAAAAACTTTGAATTCTCAATTACCTATGACTCTAGACCATAAAATATTTTTAGGATCAAGCAAATTGAAAGAAATTTTTTCTGTATTTATTCTTAGAGTTTGAGGTTGCAGAATGAATTCATCAAAATTCTTTTTATCACCATATCTTTGGTCTCGGTATCTTTGATTAGTTTAGTGTTTACTTTTATGAACCAATGAAATACCTATGATTTGATACATAATAAATTTTCCATTATTTTTTTACAGATAATCAAATAGGTTTGATGATCAATACCCCCTGTTCATTAATTCTATAATAGGTAAATTTGCCTAAATCGACATTATATCCAAAATTATTTATCTCCTTTGAATTGAAGATATAGCAATTTGGTTTGGGTTTATCCGTCGAAGCAGGAGACAATATTCTTTTTCATTTTTTATTATTCTTTGATTCGAAGTATCGTTCTATCTCAATAGAAAAAACAAATAATGTTTCAAGAACAAATCTAGTTTTGCTTTCGTGTTGCTTTTGTATTATTTTTTCTTTTTACCCTTCTTTGTGTTTGATTCCACGTAATATTTTTCAAGATAATTTTGATATTTTGAGAAAATAAGGACTAGATTTCCTCTATTTTCTATATCTGAAGCACGCTCTCTTTATCCTTGACTTGCGGGTTCTTTTGCTTCTTAAATTTGATACTTTATTTTTTTATTTGATGGTAGGAAAAAATTATTTTGTTTTTATTGATATTTTTATTTTGACTTATATTTTCATTTGTATTCAAATTTAATAGAAGTTATTTTCTAGGTATAATCCATGGTTTTATTTTAAATACATTATAAAGTAGTACAAATGAAATATGTATTATAATCTTCATGGTATTTTATTTGATTTTTGATCCAAAGGATAAAAATTAAATATGGGTATCATCATTCTCATATTGAGGAGTAGATTACCATTTTGATAGCATGGCTTTGTGTGATAACTTTTTTGGAAGGGGAAAGCATCGATTTAGAATATTTCATTAGGCTTCCTTTGACGTCCAGGATGGATAGGTTTACCTTACTTATAGATTGGTCTCATTTGTAGTATATTTAGAATAATATGCTAGATATGGGTTGGAAATTAGGTGTTGAAAGTATATTTAGTGTTATTTGGATCTCACTGCCAATTAAAATGCCGTAAATTAGGCATAATTGTCTTAGCTTCTCGTTCATGGTAGAATTGCTATCTTAGGACTAAAATGTGGCCTATTCAATATCTAATAGTGAATTCAGTTAGCTTAGCCTAGTTTGAGATAAAATTAGCGATAGAATGAATTTTGACAAATAGAAGTTGGACCTTTCGGCTCAACTTAGGCTAAGACTTCTATTAGCTCCTTGTAGACTTTATAGGTATGTTACATCTTCTAAATGTATATTGTATTACCTGAAGAGGTTAGATATATGATGCTTTATTATTTATAATTACTTGGCTGGTGATATATTTCTAGTTCAAGTACTGTAATATATGATTTTCAATTTTGATTTGAGTTCGGCGATTTATGATAGGGAGTTTTGGTTTAATCCCAATAAATGATGATATATGATTTCTGTTCAAGACAAGAATTGAGAGGTTATTTATGAAAATTATGGAATCGGGTCGAGTTCGGTGATTTTTATATGGAAGGATTCAAAGTTATGATTTTGAGATATAGCTACTTTGTATAATTTTTGTTATTTCTTCTCTTGATTGAACTTGCACCCTCCAGGCTTATGGGGCCTATATTAGTTTATTTAGTGTTCTAAATTTATTGGCTTACGGGGACCAGTTTTTAAGTAATAGTTATGTTTACTATATAATTATTGTTGCTCCGGTCATTTATTATAGTATTTAGAGCATTATTCCAGGTTTGTTCTCCTACCTTGTGTTAACTTATTTATCATGCATATTTATTATACTTATATTATCATATGGCTCAGTGGACAGATGATGCCTACTGAGTATCCATGGCTTTTATATTAATACTACACTTTTGTACCATTTTGGTGTAGATCTGAGTACTAGTGGAATCATTGATTTTATGATTGTGTCGAGCAGAGTTCGTAGACATGGTGTGCTCTAAGATTCAGAGTTGACCTTTTATCCTTTTTTTGACCTTGACTTCATTCTTTCAAGACTAATTTATATTTGGCAATTTTAGTACTTATTTTCTTTTAGTTTATTTGCTCATGTACCAATCCGACTAGGTTGTGGGATTTTATTATTTATGTTATTTATCTTCTTACTTATTATTATGCTATGATTTATTATTGTAAGGCTTTACTTACATATTTTTGGATTTCTTGCCTTTTTTCATCCAATTATCACATTTCTTCTAGCTTCAGGATATGGTTTGACTTACCTTCTAGTAGGATAAGGTAGGTGCCATCATGACTCACAAATTAGGTTATGAAACTCACACATGAAGAAGTAGAGATTTATTCTTCCAGAACCCATTAGTGGCTTAGCCAACTTTGCAAGAACTACGTGCAGCAGTGTTATCACCTTATATTGATGCATGTGTCTCATTTTTTTAGTCATTCAACAGTATACATTTCATGATCTAGACATTTATAGATGTCATGCCCGAGCTTCTCTCTTCAATGATCCTCAAACCCCTCATTTTAAAAGAAACTTAAATTTAGATTTACAAAAAAAGTTATAAATTATGGTGGAACTCATCTCTTCATGTTTCTCAAAGTAGAGGTGATTGAAAATGTAAAAAAGCCAATGTCATGGACTGTTCAACATGCTTTGTCAATAAAATACATAGTCAAATGCATATAATATATGAGTATAAATTCTAAAGTATTATATTGATGATATTAATATATCAATCATGTCATTTTACTATATCGAAATACTATCACCTCATATGTAAATCAGGAGCCATAACTGTTATATCTGGTTTTGATGATGAGCAAGTAATTAAAAGGGACCAGGTCCTTGGATGTTCATGGTACAGTACAGGTAGTACACGTGGCTACATAGTTTTGTCCTCTTTTGTACCAAACATACAGGTGCTGCTTGTACTAAATTGGACACCTGGTCCAATAGTATTTCATCCTTAATCATCACCCAGCTAAAAAAAGGAAAAAAAGGCTTCTTCATCAAATAGTTTTTTTGCTAATTCAAGTAGTGAGAAGAGGAAAAGGAAAAAAAACAAGTTTAGCTCAAGTCCTTATTTTTGTGTGCAAAACTAGAGAGTGACTTGAGTGAGATCTGATTTGTACTTGAAATGCTCATGCTGTAAGAGTGTTCTTTCTTTTATTTATAGAAGTGTTTAGGTAGTGTTTCCTCATCTTGTTGCTTGTTAGATTTAACCAATTTTTGAAAAAAAAAAATGGCAGAGGTGTCAAGGTGTGCTTATAATAGAGGTATTACATGTAGGAGGAACCTAAAGTTCGTTTCACATCGAGTCTTTAATCAAGAGTTTGGTTATAGTAGACTATTGATCTTGTGAGGGTGAGCCATGGTTTTTCCTTTCTTGAGCAATGGGGTTTAACATAAAATATTGTGTTTTTTATTTCCTGCAAACCTTTAGCTTTCCGGCACTTCATTGTTGCTTTACTGTGCTTTAACCGGAGATTAACTTTAAGGGACATGGTCCCTCACTGTGTATTGCAACCCCTAAGGGTTGAATAATTGGTATCAGAGAGATTTCACTCTAAAAGTCTCATACCTAGAGTGGTCTGGTCATCATGGCATTTATAATTGAATAAGGCCTAGAGAGAAAGAAAGGAAAAAGTGAAAATTTCATGACCTTAAGGCTTTAGAATCTGACTATGGTGAAAAATACACTAATGGTGCACTTAAGGGAACAAGGATTATTAGATCTATGACAAAAGGAAGTAGCTCAAAGGAATTTGTGAGGAACTACCCAATGTAAAAGAAGAATCAAAATCCTAAAACAACATGAAGAAAATATGCAACTAGATGTAGAGTAAAGAAGGTGTTGGCTGCCTGGGAGGACATGTCCACCAAATCCAAGAAAGAAAAAGAGTATGGAGATGGTTTCATGTGGAACCGGGATGATAAGAAAATAACCTCAGGTTCCAGAAATTCTCTAATGACAACATGGGGAGACTGTTCTAGTGATTCAGGTGAATATGAGAAGACTGGAGATATTTGTATTTTAGAAGTGGAAGACATTCTATTTATATATGATTCCTTTTTTGCATTCATGGAAAACACAGAGGATAAAGGAGAAAAAGAGGAGACACTCATTGATCTTACGGAAAACTTAGATAACTACACTACTAGGAAGGCAAAAAATCTTGCAAGTGTGCTGATAGACTCTGTATATGAATTAACTACTAAGAAGAATGCCTTAGAGAAAAAAGTATAGAATTAAGAACATGAGTTGATTGCCTTATCACTTTAGATATTTGAGACTGAAAAAATGGTCACTAAATTGAACATCTGAAAATCCAAATTGCATTAGTCAACTAAAAGTTGAAAATGTTTTAGATGGTAAAGAGGAAAAGGTAGCCTTAATGATTTAAATTGATATTGAAGAGAAATTTAAGGATGAACAAAAACACCTTATGTATACACTTTACAAGAATGAATAGTTAGCAAGAGACCTAGTCTATTTGAGAGAAGAGCTCAACAAGTCTCTTAATTGGACTGCTTCTTCACATATTTTTCTATAATCTGATTAGTCTGGCTGTTATTGATTATAGAGGTATTGGATATCAAGGAGAATTCCAACCTATTAGGTGGCAAGGAAAGACTGTCAATGATGCTAGAAAGAAGGCTCCCAAACCTACGTTCTATAACTGTGGTAAAGATGGGCACAATAAAGGGATTTGTCAAATATGGATACTTGCTGAAATAAACAAATTCATATATGGTCAGTAGGATAATACATAGCCAAATAGGTTTAAATATTTGAATAAGATGAAAAAGAACTCTCTTCCTAGATGGGCCACGGAAGTTTTGATCACACCATTGACTTCTTATTGGGAACTCAAACTTAAGTGGGTCCCCAAATAAAACAACTGATCATTATTCCAAGTTGGAGAAAGGGAATTGCAGTCCGGAATGTTAATTAAATGTAAGTGTTTAGTGCTTAATTTTAGATGAACTGATTGTGCTCTTTCTCTCTCAAGGTACTCAAAGGTGGAGGTGTCATATTTTGAAAATGTTGATTTCAAGGGACCTGGTCCTTAGATAACTTATCTTAGAAAAAAAAGTTCCAACAAAGGGAGCAAAGTCAAGTCAGGTACCTGATCCTCAGTTTTTCCTTGAGAACAAGTTCAAAAAAGGGTGTGTAGAGCCTAGAGCACGGATTGGTTAAGCCAACCTGACCAAATATGTGACTTAGTGTTTATTCAAAAATTGGGCTACATTTAGCAGACATGTATCCATGCTAATGTTTGTGTATGTTCATCTAACTCATCTCTATATCGTTGCAGGTATACATCTATGGGAACAACTTAGGAAGATAACAATTGAAGGAAAAACAAGTATAGAATTCAAAAAGAGAGGGACCTGGTCCTATCTCTTAGGTTAGTACCTATATGGTGCTTAAGTAATCACATAATACAGTTTGAAAAGCCATGTATCTTTCTCTTCTCTAATCCATCAATTCTATTTGAAAATGAGAAGTCATACTTATTAGGTTTTATCTTGCTTTGGTCACTTCTTAAAATCTCTAAATTTGACCTTCTTGTCATTATTCTTCAACTTGTCAAAATCATCTTCTAGAATTGAAAAGTTTTCTCTAAGCCAAATTGGTCGCATCTCATCACCGTCTCTCTAAATCAAATAAACAACATTACTATTTTCAGAAACCCAGTAAAAGAACATGAAGTAGATAAAACTCCGTAAAGTTAAATTGGACATCCCCAAGTCGAATATCTTGATTCTTCTAAAGTTGAAACTATGGAAAACATCACCTCTAGTCCCTAACAACAATCTAAATTAGTTCTTCTAATTGAATCTTCCAAAGAATATCTAGAAGTAACAATTGAGTCAGTATCCACTAAACCTTCTTAACCTTGGAAATTATGCTTAGCCTATCATGATAGGTAATACAAACCAAGGATTAGGGTCATCTATAGACCAACAAATTTCTCAACCTGAAACTACCTTTTCTCCAAGGAATTCAAAACAACCTAAAAAGTTCCAATTTCTCATGTCATTTAAAAAATCCTAAAAATTGAATCATTTGAGACACTACAAATACCTGATTCTCCTACACCCATATATTCAAATCCCATTTTTGTTCAGTTATTTGGTGAAACAATTTGATAAAAGGGTTAATCTATCCTCAAATTCAAACTGGGTAGCTAAAAACTTACTCTTGCTTTTATATGACAGCAAAGAAAGCTCAGTGGATGGAGTGGAATAGAAAGTATATTTTAATGATGAAGTAAATGGGAGAAAGGATAAATTTCTACCTCGACACAAGGAGAATGGGGAGAATGAGGATGAAGTGCCTCTGAGATGTACTATGAAGAAACCAAGGGGAAGTAAAGGAAAAGGGAAAATCATTGAAATTGTGGGGAAAGTGAGTATAACCTATTCTACATGAGGTTTTTAAAAAATAATAGAAGCTGAAATGTAGGCAACCATAGTTTCAACCATAAAAGATGAAAGCTAGAGAAATCTATTGCAGTAAAAGAGAAAGAAAATGTCAGAGTTGTTGAGAATGAAAAGGGGGAAGACATATATTTAGTGGTTGTAATTGCTATAAGAGAAAAAAAGGAAATTGAGGGTGATTTGAAGGCCAGGTCCTCTGATTCAAAGACTAGTAGCTCTACTTGAATAAGGCAGAATCATAGCCTATCAAAGAAAGAAAAAACTTTGAGGGACCTGGTCCAAAGAATAGAGAAATTGACGAAAAAATAGAGTCAAGTAGTAAGCCCCAAAAAAAAATGAATGATGAAAAGAAAGAAAAATCCAGAAATAAGAGGATTGGGAACCTAAGAACATAGAAATTTCTCTTTGGGTGAGTGTTTGATCCAGGAATTTATAAAAAACTATGGATGGTAGAACTGGTTGAGTGTGTGAGGAATCATTATTGGGTTCACCTACTAGGATAACAAAATTATGTTGTATTTGAAGGTGAGGTAAGTGAATTCCACTACTCTATGGAATTCTCAGATGATGGTTTGAGTTTAAATACATAAGTGCTGGGAAAAGTTCTTATGTTGGAGGAAGAAATACTGGGAAGAATCCTTGATGTACCTATTATAGGGGTAAGTAGTATGGTAAATCAACAACCTACCACTAAATTCATGACTGAGGCACAAAATGTTGGAGGGACATCAACAACTGCAGTGAAAAAGAAGTTTCTAAAAAGTGAGTATCAGCAAGTATTTGAGTTTATCAACAAGGTCCTGTTTCCAAGGTCTGAAAAAGAACAATTGCCTACATTTTTGAATTGTTTTTATTGTATCCTTAAGAAAAGTTGAGAAAGGAAATAGAGGAACAAAGGATCATGTTGGTTGCAACAGATGCTGGAATAGTGCACATGAAGTTACAAAATAAAAAGTTTTCCTTTGAAAGACCCGGTGCCATTAATGAACTTGCAGTGGAAAATGGAAGACTCTAGGCGAAAGTGGCAGGACTGACAAGTGAAGTTCATGATATGAACGTTGAAGTGAAGGTTCTCACCAAATAGTTGTTGGATGCCCACAATGCTGAAATTGCAAGAAGATATATGCTTATTAAATCCATTTCCCCAAATTCTCCCTCTACCTAAGCTCTGTTATCGCTATCCTTTATTCAGTATTGTGTTAGTCTCATGTTTTACTTCTTGTATTGGATTTTCAAGAATGTTATTTTATGTGTTTATTTTGGTATGATTGTATTGGTACTGCGTTGTAATTTATGAATGCATGAATTCTACCTGTGTAGTGCATTTGTCTCCTTTATTTTATGTTGATCCTCATTTTAGTGTTGCCCTAGTGGCTATGAGTTTATTAGCACGTACTAATCTTACTCTTGGTTTATTGTTAATCTTTTTCAATGATATCGGTATTCAAATATACTACTAAGAAGGTGTGTGGCATATTGACAGACAAAACTATGCAAATACACTATATTAATTAGTATTCTTAAAGAGAGAGGAGAAAAATAATGATTAATGGTGCACCATGATAGGGAAAGAAAATATGTGCTCAGAGATGAAACAAATTGTCAATAAGGGATCAGGTCCCTATGTCGCATGATGATAAGGGGAACATTCATCTTAAGAGTAGTAATCATACTTATTAAATATTATAGATGTGCTCAAAGTTGTATGGTTGGTTTTTCATCATCAAAAAGGGGAAAATTTGTTATATGTGGTTTTGATGATGAGTAGATAACTACAAGGGACCAGGTCCCTGGAAATTCATGATACAGTACAATTGGTAGGTGTATCTTTTAAGTTTTGTCCTCTTGTGTAACAAATATTCAGGTGTTGCTTGTATTGAATAGGACACCTGGTATAATGAAATTTCAATCATGGTCATCACCCAGACATAAAAGGAAAAAAAGGATTCTTCATCAAGTGGTTTTTTGCAAAATCAATGAGGGAGCAGAGGGAAAAGGCAGAAACCCAAGTTTATATCAAGTGCTTATTTTTTATGCTAAATTAGGGAGTAATAGAGGTATTGCAAGTAGAAGGAACCTAGATTTAGGTTTGCAATCGATTTTGTAATAAAGACTTTGGTTATAGTGGACTATTTTGAGCATGTGAGGGCAAGCAGTGGTTTTTCCTTCCTTGATCAAGGGGTTTCCATATTAAATCTTGTGTTGTTTATTTCCTGCAATGCCTTTACCTCTCTAGAACTTCATTGTTGCTTTACTGTGATTTTTCCTGAGATTGAGATTGAGGGACTTGGTCCCTTACTATGAAGTACAACCCCTAAAGGTTTCAACAACAACATATTTTCCAAATAAGTTTCCCGATATCACCTTTGTTAAAGGATCGACTATCATTTCTTGAGTAGGAACGTATTATATAATTATTTCTCCACATGCTACTATGTCTCAAAAATTTATACAGTATGTCAATGTGTTTATTTTGGTTGTGATACTTAGGATCCTTCATATATTGGTAGCCTTTTGGTTGTAACAATATAAAAGTATGGGACTTTAAAAATATTTTTAAATTATTAAAATGCTAGAAGAATCTCTTCAACCAAATATCTTCTTGAACTTATGATGTGCAAGCCATAAATTTGGATTCCATAGTTGAAAGAGAAGTACAAGTTTGTTTCTTTCTTTTCTAGGAAATAGCACAAACATTAAATAAGAAAGCATATATGGATGTTGATTTTATCATGTTAGTCACCATCTCAATCAACATATGTATAACCTCTTATTAATAAATCAAATCCATTATAGTATTGTAAATAATTTGCAATTCCCTACAGGTATCGTAAAATTTACTTTACTACTTACCATTGATCTTTGTATTTTTTTCACCATGATTAAATGGATACCTACTAACTAGGTCAACAACATAACAAATGTATGGGAAAGTAAACAATAATAGCATACATCAAGCTCATGAATTTATTAGAATATGAAACTTGGAGATATTTCTTTTCTTTTTTAGTCTTTGAACACATTTAGATTAAAGTTTCACTTCTTGATATATGAGAATACATGAGTTTGAAACTATTCATTTAAAAGCATTCTAAAATTTTCCTTATCTATCCTTCTTGATATAGACTCGAACATTTCTTGAAATGGTCTCTTGTCAAGACCCAAATGGTCATGAGCGACACCAATACTAACCCTTCGGTAGGAAAACCATCAAACCCAAGCCGTAAACCAAACACAGTCTTTCTTAAGATAGACTATAGAAAGGCTCAATACTCAAGAAATCAATATCTCAAATTCAAAAAAAACATATTAATGGAAAATTAATCAAACTACCTATTACAATGCTAAAAATTTCAAAGTTATCTAATAAGGACTCTATATCAAAATATATATAGTCATATCTTAAAACTAACAAATACTCAATGTTTCACTATTCTAAAAAGGATAAGTACCTAAATGATGATCCGTAGCAAATTGAAGATGGAGTGCTCACCTTTGAATTGAGATTATCTGTCAAACGTTATAGGTAAGGTTGTGTCTGAGCCACTGGAATACTTTCTATACTAAATAAAAGTATAAAATAGGGTAATATCAGTATAAACCACTATTACTGATAATTTCCATAGAACAACTCAACTCAATAACATTTATACACAAGTTAAATAACAAGTAGACCAAATAAACATATAGCACGTAAATCAATGAATCAAAAAGTATATTATAACAAACCATTAAATGACAACAAAAAATTCACGAATCATCATTGGTATCAACCATATTGTAAACAACCATGAAATAGAATCATTACATAAGGAAAAATTGTATCTTTCTCATCCACAAAATTAGAGTACCTATTAATTCGTTATCGGCTCATTAAGTGATGCAATATCTCAAAAATCACACTAGATTGTAAACATATGGTAAGGAAGTTATTCCAGCCTATCTAGCTATGACCTGTAGGGAATAATCTAAGTCCATGTAACATACAATGTACCATACCAGTGTGGTATTAGGACCTCCATAATAATAGTAATATCAGTATCTATATCCATATCGGTGTGGTATTTGATCCTTTATAATATATGTAGTACTTTATAATCTTTTGTATCTCTCAGTGTGTGTTCTAATACACTAAATTTATAGGCACAATTACAATCATAATTCATTTTAATCAAGTTTATATTCAGTAACTTATCCATTCAAACATAAAGATCTAAGTCATTAATCACAAATATGTCTGAAGACCAATCAACAAGTATCCAATATAAGAGAACAAATATAATCAAATCGAGACTAAACTCAAATTGAACCATACCCTAAGACAACTAATGATTTCTAATGATAGATAATGCATAAAAGCCTTATCTTTTTTTTTTAAGCTTTAGATCATTCTCGGTCTAAAAACAACAATTAAAGAATATTCAATTACTTAATCTCTAGTTCTTTGCCTTAGGGGTTACACCCCATTAGTGTTATTCTTATTCATAGCATTAACAACCAAATTCATATTTTTCACCCATTAGCTAATCCCAAATCCCTATGCCTCATGTTAAAGGAACAAAATTCTATGCTAAAAAGTATAATATAACAACCTAAACTCATCATCAAACAATTTTAACAAGCACATGGCTGATGATGTGGATCCACAAGGCTGATGTCCAAAAGGACGTGGGTGTCAAGCCTCTACTAAAGGGGTTGTAACGTCCAAGCTACGACTCTTCTCTGAAGTTTATATTGCTGCTACAAAATATAGTAACCCAATAAAGGTTGGGGTCAAATCCCAAGGTAATACATGGACTCATGGCTCTTAGTTATTGAAATCAACTAGCAGAACTGGAAAAGTAAATAGGGGATTTGAGTATCTATGTCGAACTAATAGCAAATATCAACTTTGGTTGTAATCAATCATAAGTTGATAGTAGGATTGTGTTCCCCCTGTTTTCACAACTCCATAGGTTTATCACGATTTTTTTAACCACCTGATACCTTGCATGCAAAATCGATAAGTTATGTACCTTCTACATCTTTTGGATGAGTAGAAGGATCTCAGCCTTAACCTTTTGAGTCTCAAGATTTCGCCTAAATAACCTTATCTTTATCCTAGTTAACTATGACTTTTTGAGTCTTTAGTTATTAGATAAAATATAACCATATCACTTAGATAATATCTAGAAGTATGGATTGATGGTTAAACTCCAAATTACGGTTGTCATTATCTTTCCCTAGTCACTACTCCTCTTTTGGAGTAAGTAACATTAATCTACGTAGGATCCTAATGTTTTCAACTATTAGAATAACTATTAAAGTGAAGCTAAACAATAAATGAATGTGAATCATTTAGGAACAATAATATCACTTTCCCTACTTCATCAATCCACCAAGTTCCTACAACCCAAGGTAAGGTTTTTAGCTTCTCCTACTTGTGAAGTAATCAACAACATCAAAGATTGAAACCTTATAATGAAATCACAATAAGAAGAAGTAAATAACCCAAAACTATAACTAAATTAATAAACAAAGTTAATACAAGAAAATTCCAATACCAAAATCGAATATCAAAATCAAAATATGTTTTTGAATTTCAAAAGTGGATAACTCCTACTAAAAACACAAAGGGTATTTATAGTACATATGGAAACCCTTAAACTAAATATCGACCGATATAGAATAAAATAAGGTCGGTGGCCACTTATGGCCTTTACTTGCACCCTGACCCTAGTCGTAGGTGGCAGTTGCAGTCTGTAGGGATGGTGCAGGTAGCGACCACAAGTGCCAGACTAGAATTTTCCTGGAAGTCAGCTCTCGAGATTTTGAACTTTTGGCACTTGCTTTGCCCATATGTGATCCAGAAGTTCTACATGCGGTTAACATGTTGACTTAGCAAGTGTCGAGAGTCATCTTTTAAATTCTTCAACAATTCCTGTACATAGTTTGATCATGAACAAGCCAAAAATTTTCATGAACAACCATAATTGCTTCAATAAGTAGCAAAAACACTTTTTTAATCTTTTTCACAAACTTTTCATCCAAAATATGATTTCCTACAAAACATACCCAGAATGCATCATATCTAACAGAACAACCTCAAAAACTTCATGTTTTCCTCACTTTAAGTATTGAAAATGCTATATTTCTATATTACATCAACACCTTCAACTTAGAATGTTTCATATACTCAGGCAATGAAATGCAACAAAACCAAACAAATTTAAACATGAACCTTAACTAGGAAACTCTAAGCTATTCAAGGCAGTCAGTCGATAGTTTAATCTCAAAAGACAGGACCCCCTCTAATATTACCCTTCAAAACAAATTAAGTCGGAACCTGAAGAACAATAATGTTACATAATGGGATTAAGGTAGGGCATTACATTAGCAATAGAAAACCATACATATGTACAAGTTGTACTACCCAAAATAAGCATACAGTTAGCAATATGACTCATGCTCCCTCACAACAAAGATGTCCTACTAACTCATTTGAACTAATCAACTCAATGCAGGGATAGTCAAGAGACACTTATACACAGTAGAGAAGTTCCAATCAATGTACATCAAATACCGTAAACTTTCCATTATTTTCTTCACCTTAGATTTCAGATAGTTATGTTAGGATCACTATGGAACTTTTCTCAATTTATAATGTAGTCTCTGGGGTGGGTATGGTATATATAGACATATAAAGTGACTCATCCTTGGCACTACAATAACCTTGGGGTCTAACTTATTATCAAATTTCTTTTTTACTACATCCTTATTCCTCTATTTCTTTCTCTTTACTACACATTTAGGTTGGGTGTGGTCCTATATTTTTTTATTTTTCACTTATTCACCAATTTTGATTTTCTTTTTCTTTTTGTTTTCTCTTACTACTACAACCATCACTACTTTCTTTTTCTTTTATTTTTACCTTCTTTAAACAAACTTTACATCACATGCCCTTATGACAGCTACCCTCAACTTAAGTGATGTTCCTAAGTTGAGGAACACAGTGTCCAAGGAAGACTCAAGTCAAAACATGTACACTATAACACAAATGGGAAGGTGAAAGGTTAAAGCAAAGAAATTGTCTAAGGATCAAAACAGTGATCAAGGGTTAATATTTCACATATGGAAGTGTCATTAGGCTAAAAGTAGACTGAAATAAAAAAGGGACTATGGTCCTGTCCTGTCCTAACAGACTATCCTCAGCATAGGAAAGTCTAACTAGGCATGTTCTGGAATCAACACACAAAGGGAACTAAGTAACATCTCACAAACATATAGCACAAATCAATAATACAAACTACTACTTATCCAATCCATGTAATTATTAGCAAGTGATTATCATGTCCGTAATCCTTATCCCATAACTAAATCCATAATGTTCACACATATATATATTCACAGAGTTGTAAAATCCACAATTTTAAGGGGTATCAATAATCAATCAAAATATGACTACTTCCCTAGATACTTAAAAATCTCCTAATTATGCAAAAACACAACACAATATAAAACTAAATACAATTTGAAAAAATTATCCAAAATATGCCAATTCTACAACAATACCATGGCTGATAGGGAAAGAAACATGACAACAAATACCTATGGCAGTATGTTATTCCTATCCCTATCTAAAAACTATGAATTATACATAATGTACTAAAATAAAGTAAAATAGAGGGAAGTGAGAAAATACATGGGACACACTAGGAATTTCTTTTCCTTTAGTTGACTCCCAAGAAATGCCTCATGTAATGTTATGTCATAACTCAGTTCCCTTGGCTACTCATACTTCGCCAAGGTCTATCCCATCATAAACTCTTACTTCTTTAAATTTTACCATGTAGTGTTTCACTCGCTGCCCATTCACATTAAACGGGATATCACTATCATAATTTATCTTAATAGGACCATATGGGAGGACCTTAACCATAATGAATATTCCAATCTATCTTCAATTCAAGTTGATAGGAAACAAGCACAGTCTCTCATTATATAACAAGACTAGATCATTAGGTTTGAATATTATTTTCTCAATTTTTTTTTCATGATACAACTTCATTCGTTCATTGTATATGGCTAAGATCTAATAAGAATGAAGTCAAAATTAATCTATCAAACTCATTCACCTTGCTAAACCTCAAGTTTGTTGTGTTAACCCACTCAAAATTTTGCCTTTTTAATGCCCATAGTGCCTTATGCTCAAGCTCAACCGGTTAGTGAAATACATTTCCATATATAAATCGATATGAGGAGGCACCTATGGAGGTCTTATAATCTATCCTATTGGCCTATAATACATCATCTAAATTTATATAACAATTAGTCGTGTTGGCACTCACAGTCTTCAACAATATGGATTTTATCTCTCTATTGAAGACCTCCACTTGCCTACATGTCTAAGGATGGTAAGGTATCGACATTTTATGCCTTACAGAATATCTATAAAGTAAACATTTGAACAAGAAATTTTAGAAGTGAGACCTACTTTCTCTTATAATTGTACTTGTAGTTCTAAATTAAGAAAAATATTTTTTTCAAAAAGGCGGTGACTTTTCTAGCTTTATTATCATGAAGCGAAACTGCCTCTACCTATTTTGACATGTATACAACCACTACCAGAGTGTATCTCATGTCATAGAAGCTCATAAATGAGCCCATGAAATGAATTA
Source organism: Capsicum baccatum var. pendulum (assembly GCA_030864225.1). Lineage (NCBI taxonomy): Eukaryota > Viridiplantae > Streptophyta > Magnoliopsida > Solanales > Solanaceae > Capsicum > Capsicum baccatum. Next base: position 166,172,737 of record CM061556.1, on the reverse strand, counting down.
CCCACATATCAAACAACTCCAACTCCAGAATAGGTGTTATGTGGATTCCTGGCACCGTTAAATATTACCTTGATGCTGATATTAGTCACAGGCTTTTGAAAAATCGTGAACATCCTTGTAAATTAAAATTCAATAAAATCTATAGTATAGATTTTTTTAGGTTGTTCATGTACCATAATGGTGACCCCCAACTGGTGATAAATGATAAGCTTCTAGAATGCTCATAATCTCCACCTCTGGAATGCATCTCGAAATCACACTACCATAGAAGCTACTAAAAATATATGGCTCATCCCAAAAGAACTTCCTCAACTCATGCATAAATCTTCTTCTCTACTAGACGGATAGGTCTTCTAGGAAAAGATTGCTTGACAAATAGTGGGCAAAATTAGAAAATAAGGGAATCAGATCCTGAGATGCTGTCATGACTCACTCATTAGTAAAATCATCATAGATCTCAAGATTATCCCCTAATTTTGGCATGGTCTTATCCTAATGTCTTGATAAGTTGTTTGCAACCTAATTTTCTTTCTTTTTTCTGTCTTGTGCTTCAAAATTAAATTCTTAAAGCAAGAGAACCTAATCGACAAATCTTGGTTTGGAATATTTCTTCAACATCGATTATCCCAAGGCCACATGGTCATTATGCACTATCACCTTATTCCTAAAAAAATAAGACTAAAAATTTTTTAAAGCAAAAACCAGCGTAAGCAGCTCATGTTGTGAAATAGTATAATTTTTGTGTGTGCTATTTAAAGATTTGTTGGTATAGTATATGGAATGAAGTAACTATTTTAATCCTTGTCCTAGAAAAGATCTTAAGGACACTTCAATCAAATCACAAAAAAGGGCAGCCCGGTGCACTAAAGCTACCGCTATGCGCGGTATCTGGGGAAGGGCCCCACCTCAAGGGTGTGTCGTATAGATTCTTACCTTGCATTTCTGCAAGAGGCTATTTTCAAGGCTTGAACCTGTGACCTCCTGGTCATATGGTAGAAACTTTACCAGTTATTCCAAGACATAATGATGGGCGTCAAAATTATCATTTTTTCAAGCATTTGAAAGCCTTGAGGAAAGAATAATGAAACACAAATTTCAACTCTTTCTCTAAAAGTTGGCACAGAGGATTTGCAATTATAGATAAGTCCTTAATGAATCTACTATAAAATCCTACATGCCCTCAAAAGCTCCGTATAACACTAACTGATACTTGCGGTGGCAATTTCTCAATCACCTCAATTATTACTTTGTCCTGCTCAATACCATGTTTTGCTATCTTGTTCCCTAATATGATACAATCTTTCACCATGATATGGTATTTTTCCCAGTTTAAAACTATATTTCACTTTTCACATCTCTATAGTTCACTAGACAAATAGGCCAAATAGTCATGAATCCTTAGACATTGAAAAGTCATCCATTAATACTTCAATTATGTATTCCACCATATAATAGAAAATTGACATCATACATCTCTAAAAAGTTATAGGTTCGTTGCATAACTTGAAAGATATCCTTTTGAGTGCAAAGGTCCCATAGGAGCAAGTAAAAGTAATCTATTGGAAACACCTTAGCGTTGGACCCTTAGAAAATTACTCTAAGTTAAACATTATGGACATAATATGACTTATGCATGCCAGACGTATAATGTGGTATGGTTTAGGGGTCCTAATTAGTATGATTCAAAGTATGTTCAAATCCACTTGCTATCCAAGGTATTATTAAATATGTTACTAGTCACTATTTGGGGAATGAAAGGTATGTTGATAGGTCGTATGCTGCCCTAAGTGTCATGTAAAGTATTCTATATAGGGAAAGATTATAGGTTTCTTCTCGTATATTAGGACACAAGTTAGTCATGTATGCTCATATGTTGGTCAGTATGGTGGTCCAATATGATATTATGGTACTAGATAAGGGTAAAAATCATACCCTAGGGTACAATTTAGGAGAATGGGTCATACCCTTCTGCGTGCATATTTTGAGCTTTTAAGCTGAGGGTATTTAAGATATTTTCACCATAAAAATCTTAATTCTCCACATCTTAAAACATGTTGTGGCCTCTTATAAATCATTACTGCAAGATCAAATACTTAAAAACACTCTCTAAACTATCTCTTTAATTTTAGGGCTAAGGTTCTTCAAAGGTGATCATCTTGAGGCTTAAGAGTCAAGTTTCTTCTTAGAATCATCTTGAATAACGTATGAGAATATTCCCTCATTATTAGTTCCCAAATATCATGTGTTTGAAAGTGTGATTATTATTATTAAATGGTGGTTTTGAAAAACAAAATTGGGGTTTTGTTGCATATTATTAAGTATTGTTTGCTCTTGGTTTAAATTACATATATACATTTTTTAATGATGGTTTTCCACATGTGGGTTCTTTGTTATTTTGGTTTAACAATTGGTTCATGGTTAACCCTAAACATGATGGTTTTTACATTGATTTTGGCCTTGATAATATTATGCCCTCAAAGTGTTTGTGAAAATGTTTAAAAGAATAAACTAGTCATTATTAATGATGTTTTGAACTATAAAATTGGCCTAATGAATATGAATGGTTTGTAGATGGTTTTATGAAGGCCTTATTATCCATGTAATGATCTAAATTGTAACCATGGTGGTTTAAACTATTAAATAGGTTTGAGTCCCTAAATATTAACTTGATTTATATCTATGTTAGAGAATGGGTTTGAGTTCCTAAGCATTGGGTTGAGCAACTACCTTTTTTAGATGATGGGTTTGAGTCCCAAAGTCAACTACATGCATAGTTGATTGATAACGATAATGATATGTGGTGTACTTACAAGTAGTCTTAGTATGAGGATACCAATTAGGTACTTTTGGTTAAGTAATTAGCTTAATGTTTGTGGATTTTAAATGGTGGTTTTAAATTGGGCTTTAAAGAGGTATGTGTAGCAGGGCCATAAAACTGGAGGTCAAAGGACTAAAACATGAAATCGTTCTAGTTGAAGCAGGTTTCATATGACCAGGTGGTTCGAGTCCCCCAAAAAAACATATGAAAGGGAGGTTTGAGTCCTCCTTACACTTGTATTAGTGCTTAAGTCAACTTGATGATGATGGGAGGTTTGAGTACCCTATATAGTCATATACTATTATGGATATTCTTTAGTTTCTATGGTAAAATGCATTGGGCCCTTTCACTTAGGGATAGCTGGCCCTATTAGCCCATCGGTAACTTGTAATATATCGGTTATGCTACACAGCCTGGTTAATAATTACAAAATTCAAGATAATATTGTTCCCTATCCTTGAATGTAATAAATATATATGTATACGTATGTATTTCATTGATATATTCATTTATATATTGGTTTGGAACTATTGGCAATATATTATCCTTATCCTTAAGCATATGCTAGTGCTCCAACCGCTAGCCATCTTTGATGTTGCATCACCATATGATGCAGGTGTTGTTCATACTACACCTCCTACTTAAAGATTTAACTTCTAGAACAGCTTGTGTTGACTTGAAGTTGTGATCTTCCATATTTTGGAAGGCTCAATTTCTAGTATTAGTTTCTTATGTCTTCATTGGTTAGTCTTCGACATTAGTTTTAGCTTTAACTGGGGTAATGTCCCGACTGGATTTTGTTTTGATTTTGGATAAAGGCTTTCTAAGAATACAATGGGTTGGTATGGGCAGTGTTGATAGTGGTGTCAGCCTTCGTATTGGTATTAGAATTTGGGATGATACCATATGACTTTATTTGAATCGTGATTGTTCCATATAATTATGATAGGGATATGGACTTGGGAATTATTTTAGTTTTGGTTATGGTTTTTGGTTTGAATTGGATGGTTAAACTTGTTCAAGTAGGCCATGGTCATGGACCTATCACAATGTATTTGAGTTTATAATTAATATATCTTATTATATGTTTGAAACTTATCCATCTAGGGCATATAATTGGAGGCTGGATTGGATATTGGGGGGGGTGAGTCTTCGATCTCTGTTGGATGTGTAGTGTATTGTAGAGTCTCTTTTAAGGATGTGTAGCACACCACAGTCATAAGGGAGAGGCTATAAGGCATTTAAGAATGTTTAACTTTCCGGTTATCTTATTTTAAACTATAGAGTCTAAGGTCATAGATTCTTTTAATTTCCATCTGAAGCACTTTGAAAATCCTCTATCCCAACTGAGGAGAATGATGATGTAACACGCTATAGTCATGGGATCCATATGCGGTCTAGGGATACATTCCCTGATAGTTCTGGATTTCCACCTATTCTCTCTTGGCTTTCTCAGGATAATATGACAAATACTGAGTTTTATCAATTGATTCAAATAATTATTCAATTAGTAGCTTCTCAGGATGAGCGTGGTGCATCTTCTTCTTTATCTTTTGAGACCACGAGGGTTAGCCAGTTTATAAGGTTGAATTCTTCATCCTTTATGGGTGTTAAGGTGGAGGAGGATCCTTATTGTTTTTTGGATCATATGGAAAAAAAATTTGGGTGATGTATGCCATAGCTATGGAAGGGATAGAGTTTGCTGCCTACTAGCTGAAGGATGCGGCATACCAATGGTATTAGGAATAGGATAAGAAAATGGGTGACATTAATGACTCACTCAGTAGGAGAATTTATTTAACATATTTCTGTATTGCTTCTTTCACCAGGAGTTAAGAAATAAGAAAGCAGAGTAGTTTGTTAATCTAAAAGAAGGAAGGATACCAGTCAAAGAGTATTCCTTGAAATTACACTAGTTGTCTCGATATACTATAGAGATGGCGTCTGATATGAGGGCATTGATGAGGATGTTTTCTCCATGATTGTCTTATGTTTTAATCCTTGAAAGTAAAGTTGCCTTATTGATCAATGACATGCATATCACTAGGTCGGTTATTTATATGCAGTAAGTAGAGGAATAAAAAATAAAGCAGTCTGAGTTTAGGGAGAGGCAAGGGAAAATCTTAGGCCTTTTGAGTAGAGTAGTAGAGATGGTGGTACGTCGCTACAGAAAAAGTGGGGGTGTTTTGTTCTTTCTCCATATCTAGTGCTCCTTACATGAAGTTATCGGGTGATCATCAGTCTCAGCATTAATGGTGGGTTTCGTGCACATTGTTCAAAATCTCAACTAGTGAGGCTCAGTTGACTCCATCTCACCCTTCTTATAGATTTTGTAGGCGACTGCATTGTGGGTCTTATGAGAAAGGGAAAAATAGGAGTTTTTACTGTGGTCAAATTTGTCACATGTAGCGAGACTGTCGTTCTAGAATAGCTTCTAGGCTAATAAGGTTCTGGTTGCCTATTATTCTACTCCTTGACTAAAGGTTCTACTTTTGTATCTATTTCATCTTCTCATACCACCACTGGTTATAATCATTTATATTATCTTATTTCTCACTAGGATTCGGAGGCATCTCTCGATGTTATCATGGCTATGTTGAAATTTTTCTCCGATTTTGTGTATTGTTTATTTTATCCAGGGTCAACTCTTTCTTATGTTACACTATTTATGGTTGTACATTTTGTTTTTGGACATGAATTTATTTTTAATCCTTCTTTTTGTATCTACCGTGGTTGGTGACTCTACGATTTCAAAAAGAGTCTATAGGGTGTGTGTGGTATGAGTTAGTGGTAGAGAAACTCTTTTGGATTTAATAGAGATAGATATGGTTAACTTTGATGTCATATTAGTGATGGATTAGTTCCATTCGTGTTCTGCTTTCTTAGATTGTCAGACCCGTAAGGTCATATTCAAATTCCCTAAAGAGCCGATCATTATATGGGAAGGGGTTTTTAGTACCGAAGGGGTTGTTCATCTTATGTCTTAAAGCCCAAAAGTTGATCTCCAAAGGGTGTTTGTATCATTTGGTTTGGGTTATTGATTATAACTCAGAAGGTCTTTCTCGAGAATTTGTCCTGTGGTTAATGAGTTTCCCAAGGTTTTCCCTGATGATTTTCCTTGTATTCCTCCCAATCGAGAAACTAATTTTTGGTTTGATCTTGTTCTGAACATTCATCCTATTTCTATCCCACTTTATAGAATGACTCTGGCTGTGTTGAAGGAGCTTAAGGAGCAATTGAAGGATGTTTTAGACAAAGTTTGTATCCATCCTAGTGTGTCTCCTTGGGGTGCTCTTGTGTTATTTGTCCATAATAAGGATGACTCCCTTTCGACGTGCATTGACTATCGTCAGTTAAGTAAGGTAACCATAAAAAATAAGTATCCTGTTATTAGGATTGACGACTGTATTATCATCTTTAAGGTGAGAAGTATTTTTTTAAGATTGATCATAGGTCAGGTTATCATTAGCTTAATATTAGTGAAGACAACATCCTTATGATTACCTTCAGGACCCGGTATGGTCAGTATAAGTTGCTAGTCATGTATTTTAGGTTGAAAAACACTCTTGTAGTATTTATCAATTTGATGAGTAGGGTTTTCTATCCTTTTAAGGATTTTGTTGTAATTGTCTTTATTGATGGTATCTTAGTCTATACTAAGAGTGAGGTGGATCATGTTGATCACCTTCGTGCTATGCTGCACACCATAAAGGATCAGTGTTTGAATGCAAAAGTTTTCCAAGTGTGAGTTTTAGTTCAAGGTTGTGAGTTTTCTATGTCACATTTCCCTAGTGAGTAGATCATGGTAGACCAGCAAAAGGTTATGGTGGTTAACAAGTGTCCTAGATCTTCAAGTCCAATCAATATTCAGAACTTTTTGGGATTAGCTGGTGAGTAAAGGAGATTTTTGGAATTGTTTTCAACTATAGGTGCCCCATTGAGTAAGTTAACCCAGAAGAAGGTCATGTTCTTGTGGTCAGATGTGTGTGAGGGTAGCTTTGAGAAGTTGAAGGATAAGTTGACTTTAGCTCTAGTTGTGACCCATCCTGAGAGTAATGATTGGTTTGTAGTATACTGTAATCCTTCTCGTGTTGGGTTGGTTTATGTGTTGATGCATCATGGCAGGGTGGTGGCCAATGCTTCTAGGAAATTGAATTTTCATATGAAGAACTACCCTACTCATCAGTTTGAGTTATTACCAGTGGTATTTGAATTAAAGATTTAGCATCACTATCTTTATGCGGTTAATGTTGGTATCTTTTCTGATCATAATAACCTGTAGTATTTATTTACTAAGAAAGAGCTAAATCTCAGGCTAAGGAGATGGCTTTAGTTGCTAAAGTACTTCAATATGAGTCTTCACTACCATCAAAATAAGGATAACATTATTGTTGATGCTATTAGCAAGTTATCCATGGGGATTCTGGCTTATGTAGATGAGGATAAGCAGGAGTTGGTGAAGGACATTCACCATTTGGCTAGTTTTGGAGTTTGTCTCACGGACTCTAAGAATGGTTGTGTCTTTGTACATCTAGTATCGCAGTCATCTATTATTGTTGAGATTAAGAAATAGCAGAAGTTGGATCCTAATTTGATGAAGATTAAGCATAATATGGGTCAACAAAGGTTGTTGACTTTTTGATTGGTGGTGATGGTATCCTGAGACACCAGCGTCGGTTATGTTTTTCCGACATCGATGGCTTCAGGGAAATGATTCTAGCCGAAGCTCATAAACATCATTATGTTATTCATCCTGGCTCTACAAAGATGTATTATGATCTCAGGGAGCTTTATTGGTGGTCAAATATGAAGCGAGATGTGGCTAGCTATGTGGCTAAGTTTCTGGTGTGTCGATAAGTGAATGTTTAGTACTTGGGACCTAATGGTTTGTATTAAGAGATAGATTTGCTCGAATAGAAGTGGGAAGTGATTAACATGTATTTCATTATCGGTATTCCTGAATCTCAAAATTAATGTGATTTGATTTGGGTAATTATGGATAGGATGACCAAGTCCGCTCAATTCTTATTGGTGGAGACTAGTTATTTGGTGGAGGATTATGCTAAGTTGTATCTTGCGGAGATCGTGAAGATGCATGGTGCTCTAGTTTCAATCATTTTGAGTCATGGTACTCCATTCTCATTTCAGTTTTTGAAGTCATTTTAGAAAGTTTTGGTAACTAATGTGTGCCTTAGTACTGCTTTCCACCCATATTTGGATGGACAAGCGTAGAGGACCATTAATACATTGGAAGATATTATTTTTGCTTGCACGATTGATTATCATGGTAGCTGGTTTGACCATTTGACTTTGATTGAATATGATAATAATAATAGTTATCACTCTAGCATCAATATGGCTTCTTTTGAGTTGTTATATGGTAGGAGATGTCATTCTCATATTGGGTGGTAGAAAGTGGATGAGGGTAAGTCATTTGTCCCAGATTTAGATCACCAAGCCTTGGAAAAGGTGAATGTGATTTATGATAGATTTAAAGCCGCAAAAAGTAGCAAAATTCCTATGCAAATGTAAGGTGTAGGGATTCGGAGAACAATGTTAGTGATTGGTTATTCTTGAAGGTATCTCCCATAAAGGGAGTGATGCAGTTTGGTAAGAATGGGAAATTAAGTCCTCCGTATGTTGGGTCCCTACTTGATTTTGAAGAGGGTTGACAATGTTGCCTATGAACTAGTTTCCCTCTTGTTTGAGCTCCATTCATTTGGGTTTCAAAGTGTCTATATTGAGAAACTGTGTGGGTAATCATTCATCAGTTGTTTCTTAAAAAGGATTGGGTATTTTGTACTCCTTATCTTATGAGGTAGTCTTGGCTGAGATCTTGGATCGTCATGTTTGTCGATTATGGACAAAGGATATGGATTCTTTAAAGATCCTTTGGAGGAAACATATGGTTGAAAAGGCTACTTGGGAGCGGAAGAGGACATGAAGTCCAAGTATTTGTTCCTGTTTCTGCTCTTGGAATTCGTGTGGAAGGTATGCAAACTTCATCATACTTTCTTTTCAGGTTGATTTCCTTTTATCTTTGTTTTCTAAGTTAGTTAAATGTTATAGTCGAGGTGTTGGTGTGTTAACTCATGCATGTGCATGTCCTAACTGCCATTCGAGGACGAATGTTCCAAAAGGGGGAGAATTGAAACACCCTGGATTTGGACCATTAGAAAATTTCTCTCAGTTAAAAATTCCTTACATCATACAACTTGTTCATGCTACCCTAACCTTAGGGTCTCACTTATTATCCAAATTCCTTTTTATTCCACCTTATTTGTCCTATTTTTACACTTTACTGCACATTTTTAGGTTTGGTGTAGTCCTTTATCTTTTTCTTTTTCATTTTTTCACAAATTTTCTTTTCTATTTCTTTACTTTTGCTACCACACCTATCCATGCTTTCTTTTTATTTTATTTTTCTCTTCTTAATACCCACTTTACATCGCATACCCCTATAACAACCATCCTCAACTTAGGTGATTTGGCTGAGTTGAGGTGCAAAATGTCCAAGGAGGACTCGGGTCAAAATATATACACTGTTACACAAATAAAAAAGTGAAAGGGGAAAACAAAAAAATAGGCTAAGGCTCAAAACAGGGATCAAGGGATACTCTTTCATACATGGAAGGTTATTTAGGATAAAAGTGGTATAACATCAAAACCAACCTATTATTCTATCCTAACCCTACGCAAGAAAAACCAAGCATGTTATGGATTCAAGACAAACGGAACTAAGTAGCATCCACACATAACACACAGTTAATATTACAAACTACTCTTATCCGATTCATGTATTTGTTAGCAAGTGATTATAATGTCCCTATTACTAATGCCATAAAAAATACACAATGTTCACACATATATACATTCACACAGTTCTAAAATCCACAATTTGGAGGGGTATCAACAATCAATCAAAACATGACTACTGCCCTAATACTTAAAAATCTCCTAATTATACAAAAACACAACACAATACGAAACAAAACACAATACGGTACAAATTCTAGACTTACCAGTTCTACAACCATACTGTAGACATAAAAAGAAGAAGCACGGCAACCAAAACCGACAGCCTTAGCTAAGTTGGGCGGCGCCCCTTAATAGCCTTTAGCCACTGGATTGGCACCCCAAATGTGCCTTAAATGGATTCCACAAATTCTGAAACTCACCCGAGATACCTTACGACCTTTCCCCATCGCAACACAACAACAAAATCAAGAAACGGAGGTTGCGAAGGTAGCAAAATAATTTGTCGAAGTTCGAGGGCCAAAAAATGATCTAAGTGTTGGAACACTTAGCTAAAATTCTAAGTGTTAAGCTTCTTTTAACTTTCTTCAAAGGCTTTGACGATGACAAAAATTTATGGGGTCTTATCATATCTCTTCCTTAGGAAAATGCATCCTCAAATATAGATAGATGTGTTCAGAAAGTGGAGAAAATGAAGGATACACAGCTGAATTTTTTGGCTAAACTGACTTTACTTTATTCTAAATCTTCGGATACTTCATAGAATACATAAGATTATGAAAGGAATGGCTATACAGCTGCAACTTTTATTAGAAGGGTACTAAATTAAGAAAGAATAGTACCTTTGGCTTGATCTAAACTTGCGGAGAAGAGGTGTGGGTACTTGAATCGCATATCTGCTTCTGCTTCGTAAGTAGTACCCTCAACTGATTGGTTCTGCCACAAAACTTGGACCAAGGGAACTTCTTTGTTCCATAGTCTTCAGACTTGGTAGTCTATGATTTGAACTGGAACCTCATCCAAAGAAAGACTTTCCAGAACATCAGTGCTTTCTAAAGGATCTATAACAACAAAATCACCAATACACTTCTTAACCATAGAGACATGGAAGATAGGATGAACAACTGACAGTTCTGCAGGCAACTCTACTTTATAAGATACTTTCCCAACACGGTTAAGAACTATATAAGGGCCAACATATCGGGGACTAATCTTTCACTATTTTCCCAAACCTTTTCACCCCTTTCATGGGTAAAATTTTCAGATACACCAAATCATTAACTTTAAACTCAAGGTCTCTTCTCCTCACATCTGCATATGACTTTTGATGACTCTGAGTTGTGTTCAACCTTTCTAATAAACGTTACCTTCTCCATAGCCTCAGACATTGCATTAGGTCCAATCACAGCAACTTCTCCCACTTCAAAGCAACCTATGGGTGACCTACACCTTCTACCATACAAAGCCTTAAATGGTGCTATTCGGATGCTAGAGTGATAACTATTGTTATTAGTAAACTTAATAAATGGTATATGCTCATTCCAGCTCCCTTTGAAATAAAGAACATATGATCTTAACATATTTTCTAAAGTTTGGATGCTTCTCTAAGCCTAACCATCTATTTGTGGATGAAAAGCGGAACTCAAATACACTTGGGTACCAAGACCACGCTGAAAATCTCTCCAAAACTGCGAAGTAAACTGAGTACCCCTATCCGAAACAATACACAAAGAAACTCCATGCACTCTGACTAACTCCTGAATATACAATCTAGCTTAGTCCTCAGCTGTATAAGATGTATGCTCAGGCAAGAAATGCTTTGACTTAGTTAGCCTATCTAGAATCATCCAAATAGAATCATGATGACGACGTAAAAAAGGTAAACCAGTCATAAAGTCCATACTTATCTCTTCCCACATCCAACTAGGGCTACTAAACTCTTACATCACATTACCAGGCCTTTGATGATCTATCTTAACCTGTTGGTAAGTTTCACACTTGGACATAAACTCCGCTATATCCTTCTTCATACCACTCCTCCAATAGATTTCTCGCAAGTTATGGTACATCTTGGTAGCGTTGGGATGAATAGAATATTACGCGCCATGCACCTCTACCATGATCCTCTATCTCATATCATCAACACAGGGAACACATAATCTACCCTACAATCTCAACACACTATCTCCCATTTGGGAGAAAACCTCTACTCTTTGGTCCTTAACTAACTCCTTCAGCCTGACCAAACTAGCATCTAAGTCTTGTTTCTCCTTTACATCCGACACTAAAGAGGATTTGGAACTACTCTGTACCAAGACATTCCCCTCAGCAAAATAAAGCAGTCTAACCCACAATTTTGCCAAACGATGCAAATCATGAGCTAACTCTTCTTTACCTTTCTCTACATGAGCAAAGCTTCCCATAGACAATTTGTTAAGGGCGTCTGCCACTACATTAGGTTTACACGGATGATATAACACACTCATATCATAATATTTTAGGAACTCTAACCGTCACCTCTTACTAAGATTAAACTCCCTTTGAGAAAACACATACTGTAGACTTTTGTGATAAGTGAACACATCAACATGAACACCATACAAATAGTGTCTCCAGATTATCAAAGCAAAGAACACAGTAGCTAATTCAAGATCATGGGTTGGATAATTATTTTCATGTGGTTTCAACTATCTAGAGGCATAGGCTATAACCTTACCTCTCTGCATCAACACATAACCTAAGACAACTCTAGAAGCATCACAATAAACCATAAAATCATCAACACTATTAGGCAAAGTCAACACAGGGGCTGACATGTGTCGAGTCTTCAACTCCTGAAAACTCTTCTCATAGGAATCTGACCAAAGGAACATAACTTTCTTTTGGGTCAACCAGGTCATGGGATATGCAATAGAAGAGAAACCCTCAACAAAACGGCGGTAATAGACAGCTAGACCCAATAAACTCCTAATGTCAGATAAAGAGATAGGTTAAGGCCAATTTCTTATAACTTCTGTCTTTTCGGGATCAACTCTAATGCCTTTAACTAAAATAATATGACCTAGAAAAGCTACGGACGTTACCCAGAACTCACACTTTCTGAATTTGGAAAACAACTGGTGATGTCTAAGTGTTTGAAGACAATTCTAAGATGATCTGTAAGGTCAACCTCACTTCGGGAATGCAAAAGAATATAATCTACGAAAATAACGACAAACATATCAAGATACTACTTGAATACTCGATACATGAGGTTCATAAAGGCTGCGGGAGCATTGGTTAGTCCAAAAGACATGACAAGAAACTCAAAGTGACCATAACGGGTTCTAAAGGCTATCTTTGGGATGTCACACTCTCTTTCCTTAAGTTGGTGATAACCGGATCTAAGGTCTATCTTGGAGATATAACTTGTACCATGGAGTTGGTCAAATAAGTCATCAATTCTAAGAAAAGGGTACTTGTTCTTGACTATGACTTTATTAAGTCGACGATATTCTATATACATACGCAAAGAACGATCTTTCTTCCACACAACAAGGATGGGTGCACCCCAAGGAGATACATAGGGCCTTATGAAACCATTTTCTAAAAGATCTTTGAGTTGTTTTTTGAAATTCTTAAGTTCTGCAGGTACCATACGGTAGGGAGAAATAAAAATAAGTTGAGTGTCGGGAAGAAGATACATCGCAAATTCTATCTCTCTATCGGGAGGTACCTCTTGGAGATCTTCCAAAAAAATATCAGGAAACTCATTAACAATGTTGACTGACTGAATATTGGAAATCTCAAACTTAGTGTCTTTCACTCTGATTAAATGATAGATGCGACCTTTGGATATAAGCTTTCTAGTTTTCAGATAAGAAATAAAATGACTTTTGGGAGAGACTGAGCTTTCGAACCACTCAAAGACTGGCTCATCAGGAAACTAAAACTTAACTACATAGATGTTGCAATCTATAGATGCATAACAAGAGTGAAGCCAGTCCAAACCTATAATGATATCAAAATCAACCATATCCAACTCTATCAGATCAACAAATATGACTCTATGAAGGAGAATAATAGGATACATTTATACACTTTCCTAGCAAAAACGGACTCCCTAGTAGAAACGAAAAAAGGCTTTGGGATATTTTCAGGAATTATTTCAACATTCAGAGCAATCAATGGTGTCACATAATAAAAACTTGACCCGGGGTCTAACAACACATAAACATCAAAGTGAAATATGCAAAGCATACCAGTAACAAAGTCGGGAGACTCCTCCTGCTAATGAAAAAAAAGGTAAGTCATAGAATCTATTTTAGTGTTGACCGCCAGTAGTACTTGAAGAAGCACCCTGTGGAGGAGCTGGATGGGCTGCGGGAGTTGGTGCACTAGTGGCCTTTGCCTGTAGTCGGGTATCTTTGCTTACCTGTTGGCATGTAGGCAGTATATAAGTCTGTGGTAGATCTTCCCATAACTGAAACATCCTCTCTACTCAGCCCAACACTCACCAGGATGGGTCCTTGATGTGTGAGCCCATGCTAACATATTTGAAGCTTTTAACTCTAAATAATTGCAAAGTCTTGAGCAACTTTAGTTGAATTTTTTTAGTTTACTTTGGCTTTGCAGTAAAAGTAGAGAAGAAGGATAACCACAAATAAAGAAAGCAAAAAGTATGAAATCAGAAGCAAATAAAGAGCTAAGTATGGCTGACGACATCCATGACACATCGTCATCCTAGTGATAGGCTGTCAAGGATGCTATCAAACTTAAACAGAAGAGGGGAGTTGTAGGAAGTTTTGTGATGACCTTTATTACAGGTCATCAAGATCTTGATAGGCTATTACTATCGTCATCAACCTTAGGAAGCAGAAGCTGAATTTGCAGAGAAGCTGACGACATTCGTGACAGGCCGACAAAATCATGATAGGCCGTAACAACCACTGTCATCTATTCTGAAGAACATCTGAAACTTTAATTCTATTTCCTTATTTAGGGTTAACTATATAAATCCTTGTTTTAGGGTTTTTCTATTATCCATCAATTCATTGACATATCCTAGAGCATATGACTTTTTTCTTTTCTCTTTCTCTCGAAGACAAATATTTTGCTGGTTTGCCTTGTGAGTCAATCGAAAGAACACTTTTGATTTCCTTAATTACTGTAAGTTAATCCTTTCAATTATAAATTCAACTTGTGTGCTTAATTCATGCATCATGAGTCGCTAAACATTCTTAACCTGGGTTATGCAATCTAAGGTTAGGTCATGATAAGGTGTTGATTAATTACTCAAGGTTTAATAGGTGTTACGATTTCCTGGTAATTCTGATATTCTAACTTATGTCTCTTGGTTGAAAACAATAGGCATACCTACTTTGGTTTGCTTGAGAAAGAAATCATAAACAGTAGGAAGTAAAGTATCGACGGGGACTCTAAAAGGCTTCGTTTAATAATCAGCACTGTGATAAGGGTGATTAACCTGAGGTAAAATCTGGGTAGTTAGTTATGATTCCCTAGGTGTGATAGGATTAGGAAATTAGATGCTTCAATAGGTTGAGAGACATTCGAGCATACTATCGATAGAGATAGCTTGTCATCCTAACCACCGTGAGAACCTTGAATTATTTATAGCATCTGTCATATACCATAAAACCTAGTGAACATAATCCTAGTTATTTCATAAAATATTGATTACAAACATTAATTTCAAAGTGACTAACAATTGTCTGAGAAATTTGAACCCCCATTTCAGGAAACAGTAAACTACTAGTGGATTATTTTGTAAACAACTTGAATTCACACCCTATTTCCAATGGGATTCGATCCAACCTAGTTGGGTTTTATATTGACAATGATCACTTACACCCATTTAAGAGTGTAGTTTGAGCGTTATCAAAAATAGCACCATTTTTGGGGAATATAGTTGTAAACTGAAAGTTTGTGTATGCTAATTTGCTGTTAGTTAAGTTTTCTAGATTTATGTTTATTTGTTGTTTTTGTCTATTACAGGTACTGTGTTGTTTATGCCAAAAACAAGAGGTTCTGGAGAACTATTATTGCCAATCAATTCGGAACCTCAACTGATAGGGAAAATAGCTAAACAACAGGAGGCGGACAGACTTACCGCTTTGGCAAGGGCTCAGATGAACTTAAAGAATTTGGGTAAACAAGCACCTTACTAGAACCCTGATGATGAATACTTGGGTGATGAGGAATTGAAAAATCCTCAAAACCCAAGGCGATCTGAGCAACTTGCTGCACCAGTGCAGTGAAATATCACTAGAAATCATCCAATCCGAGGAAGGTACGGCCAACAGCCAGTTCAATAAGAGGATGATGAAGATGATAAAAGAATGGAGGAGATGGTGCAATGGTTGCTATCATTCCTCCACCACTGGCACCAGGTGCAAAATTTAGCATAACAAGCACTATGATCCAACTCCTGAATCTTAAGGGGTTGTTTGGAGGCTTACCTAGTAACGACCTGAACATGTGTTTAGTGAAATTCATAACTATTTTCAAATCTTTTGACAATCCAAGAGTGAGCCAAAATGTGATCTGATTGAAATTGTTCCCTTTGTCTCTGTCTGGAAGGGCAACAATATGGTTAAATAAGCTAGAGTCGGATTCTATAACCAACTGGAGATAGTTGATAGAGGTGTTCCTAGAACGGTTCTTTACACCCTTCAGAAGGGTACAGTTGAGGGACAAAATCAGTAACTTCACACAAATCCCAACTTAAGCATTGCACGAAACCTAGGAGAGATTAATGAAGAAGCTTGCACAATATCCAAACCACAACATTACGGACTTTCACTTAAAGGAGACTTTGTGCAGAGCTTTCAACTCTGTGAGAAAGATAATTGTAGAAAAAGTTGCAGGTGGTTCATTCATTGATCTCTCTTTCCTTAAGGCTTCTAACATACAGAATAAAATGACCAACCAGAGTCTAGCTTGGAACACTAAGGATTCTGTAGTGGATATCCCAATGGTTGTTGGTGGTGTAACTGTAGAGTAGCACAGAAGAGATGAGGAGCGAGACTAGGACATGGCCTACTTAAAGACACAGATGGACTTGCTGACCAAGCACTTGCTGTCAGGCAAGACAAAAATGGTTAAGGCTATGGAATCTCAAGGTGCTGTTGCTACAGGTTCTGATGCAGAGGCAAACTATGTGAGTAATTAGGGGGGCTTTCGAGGCAAAGGGAACCAAGGTTGGATCTTCTATAACAAGACTGATTATAAAGATAGGGAGCAGGGACACTGGAGACACAATAATGAAAGGAGTGCTTTGTATGTTCCTCCTGAAAGTAGGGACGTTGCAATAACTAGCTCTGGCTAGATATCTATGGAGGATATGATGGAAAATTTTTTGAAGGGAGTTGAAGCTACCAACTCGGGAGTAACTACTATGAAGAGTGAATTCTCTACCCTCAGTCGGTTGGTTAGCTCATACTCTGCTTTTATTAAGTAGTTGGAGCAACAGATGAAGCAACTTTCTGCTACACTGAACAAGAGAAAAATTGGTACTTTACCTAGTGCTACGGTTCAAAACCCGTGAAATGGTAGTTCGTGTATGGTGATTACCACTTGGAGTGGTAAGTTGTTATGTGACCCCTCTATAGGTAAATTTGTTGAAAATAAGGTAAGTATTAACGAACCTAAAAAAAGTAGTCCAGTGGAGTCTGTGAAGCTGGATGGTTTTATTGATATTTCAGAGAAAAAATACGAGAAAGAGGAGAAAGTGGTGTTAAATACTATCCCTAGACCACCACCACCCTTTCCTTAATGATTGAAGAAAAAGATCGATGAGGCAAAATTTGGTAAGTTCATGGCTTTGCTCAACTAATTGATAATTAATGTACCTTTGGTTGAGGCACTTAAGAAAATGCCAGGCTATGCCAAGTTCATGAAAGAACTCATCACAAAGATGAGAAAGTTTAGCAGTGAGCAGGTGGACAATCTCCACCATTGTAGCACGGTTTCCACACTATTCTTAGTGCAAAAAAAGTCGACCCAGTTGCATTCACTATTGTGTGCAAGGTTAGGTATCTGGATATTCCAAGGGCGTTATGTGATTTGGGTGCCAGTGTGAATCTTATGCCACTTGTTGTATGTAAGAAGTTGGTTTCAGAAGATCAGGCACCTACTAACATGCGACTGGTGATGGTAGATAGATCAATCAAGCAACATGTTGGAATTTTGCCTGATGTGTTGGTGAAAGTAGCAGACTTTATTCTTCCTGCTGATTTTGTGGTACAGGATTGTGATGTGGACTTCGAGGAACCCATTATCTTGTGAAGGCCACTTTAGGAATTAGGAAGAGTAATAATTGACATAAAGTTGAATAAGCTCAAGTTTAGGCTCGGTAAAAAGGAGGCAAAATTCAAAATGCATCAACCCATGTCACAAAAAAATGATATGAATGTCTTCTCAATCATTGACATCTTCTATGAGGATGAAAAAGGGGTATCAATAGGTTGTCTTGGTGAATTTTTAGTATTCAAGAGAACCCAGTCGGAACGCGACAGTAAATCAGGCGCTAATGGGAGGCAACCCAAAATTTTTATGTTTGAGAAAGTGTTTTTTATATTTTAAATTATGATTTAGTATTGATAAGGAAAAAAATTAAAATGAAAATGGTCAGCTGGGAAGTTTATGACGACATACTTGACAAACCGTCAAACCTGTGACAAGTTATCACGAATGCCCTAAGCTAGTTCAAACTTGAGAAATTCTCTGCCTAATGTTGATGATGATCTTGATGGGCTATCACAACTGTGGAAAGTAGTCACAAATCATCGTCAACACAAATCCTAAAATCTAAAACCTGGGCCTAATTTTAATTTGATCTGACCTTGCATAAATCGCGAGCCTTTTCAAATTTCCACCGCTTTTAACTTCTTTTTCTTTAGTTATTTTTTTTCCTTAGTTAAAATATTTTCCATTCTTGGCAAAAGACTCTAAGAAAGACAAGTTTAATTTGTGTGTGGTTTGCAGTTAAGAATCAAGAACATCTTCTTCCTTCACACATTTTCTTGTGTGTGGCACTAAATTAAAAGCTTCATTAGGTATACTCTACTTCAACACTTCTTTGCTTATGATGTATGATCAATGAAATCTAAATCAACTCCCCAATGTGATTGAACCAAGTTCAAACTTGGAAAATGGATAAAATTGCACCTAGGGTTTGCTGTACAAACCCAAGGGTTAAAAAGATAACTCACGATTAAAAATCAAGTAAATCTTGATCAAGAATGAGGATAAAAAATATAGTTAAATTCAAAAGTGGGTTCTGATAAATGTGATGACATCCATAATAGGCTATCACCATCGTGACAACTTATAAGTAATGTCGTCAAAAACTGACTAAACTAAAGTTGGTTATCACGGTCGTGATGGCTTTTCATGAATTGTCATCACACCTGCAACATGATTTTTTTTCCAATTCTAATCCTCTACTTCAAAATCAAACTCTTGCAGCAAGAAAACCTAACATGTCAATCTTGTATTAGTATCTTTCTTTAACATCAAGTATCTCAAGGATTCATGTTCAATTTGCACTATGACCTTAATCCTTAAAAAATAAGACCAAAATTTTTTGAAAAGAAAAAACCATCATAAGTAGCTCTTCTTCAATAACTATCTAATTTTTTATGCGGGGTTTCAAGCCTTGTTGGCATAGTGGATGGGATGAAGTAAAGTTTTTCTTTATTGGCATAGAATAGTTTGCAAGGCCACTCTTCTCACACCACACATTACCTAAAAAGGTGCTAACTAGTCTGGAGACAAAATGATAGGCGTCAAAATCAACAGCTCCTTAAGGCATTTGAAAGCCTTGAGAAAAGTATCATGAAACACAAATTTAACCTCTTTCTCTAAAAGTTTGCATAGAGGATTCGCAATATTCAATTAGTCCTTAATGAACCTATTATAAAAGTCTAGATGACTTAAAAAGCTCTATATTCCTCTAACTTATACTGGCGGTGGCAATTTGTTAATCACCTCAATCTTCACTTTGACCACCTCAATACTATGTTTGGAGATCTTGTGCCCTAGTATGATACCTTCTTTCTGCATAAAGTGGTATTTTTCTTAGTTTAACAATAGGTTTCACTTTTTACATCTCTGCAGTGCACTGGCAAAATAGGAAAAGCAGTTATTGAATAAGTCTTCAACCACTAAACAGTCATCTATGAATACTTCAATTGTGTCTTCCACCATATCAGAGAATATGGAAATCATATTTCTCTAAAAAGTAAAAGATGTATTACATAACCCGAATGACATTTTTTTGAATGAAAAGGTTACACATGGGAAAGTAAAAGTAGTCTTTTCGAAACACCTTGGCTTTGAACCCTTAGAAAATTTCTCTAAGTTGGATATTCTAGACATCATATAACTTGTGCATGCTAGTCGTATGATGTGGTATGGTTTAAGGGATTTAAGTCATATCTGTCATATTATGTTCAAAGCCACTTACTGTCCAAGGTACAATTGAACATCTTACTAGTCGTTAGTTGGGGTACGAATGGTATGTTGCTAGGTCATATGGTTCCCTAAGTCTTGTCCAAAGTATTTTATCTAGGGTATGAGTTATAAGGTACTTCTCGTATGTTAGGATACGAGTTAGTAATTTATAGTAGTATGTTGGTTAGTACATTGGTCCAAAATGATTCTAGGGTATGAGATAATGGTACCACTCGTACCCTAGGTTATGGTTTAGGGGGATGGGTCATACCCTTTTGCGTTCATGTTTTGAGATGTTTATCTGGGGGTATTTTTTACATTATCCACCTCAAACCCTTAAGTACCCACGTCTTAACACCTGTTTTGGCCTCTCATATACAACTATGAATGATCTAACACTCAAAAAACACTCTCTCAACTCTCTGGAAGATTGGGGCTAGGGTTCTTCAAAGGTGATCATCTTAAGGATTAAGAGACAAGTTTCTTTTGTGAATCTTCTTGAATAACGCATGTAACTCTTCTCTCATTGTTAGTTCCAAAATATAATGTGTTTTAAAGTATGATTACGATTCTTAAAAGGTGGTTTTGTTAACCAAAATTATGGGTTTTTGTAATGCCCCAAGTCAGGTACCTGGAATGACATATGTTGCTCAAGACCCCGAAGGACCACAAGCTAACCCATGAGTTGTATCTGTACCTGAACACTTCATAATATACTGTATAAATGCAAAAATAAAGATTATAAGGGTGTAAGTTCTAAAATTGAGACATAATATTTGTTAAAATATAACATCTAGGTTGGGTATGAAATACCCAAAATAACTTAAATAACTGTCTGAAAATGCTAGTCTATAAAGCCTCTAACAGACTGTACTGTCTGAAAAAGAAGTTGATGGGACATGTGCCCAACTAAATTCAACTACTAAAATAAACTAAGTAATGGTTATGCCCTCGAAGGATGAGGACTCACTGCTATCTCTGACTGCTGAGACTGGAATGCTACTGATGCTCTGGAGCTCGTACTTCTGAACCTATGGTATAAAACCCCATAGCGCAAATGCCTTAGTACATTTGAATGTACTGGTATGCATATGAGGTAGGCTTAATGCAAAGGGTTCATATGCATGAACTATACTAGCTGACTTAATAACATGAACGTGAAAATACATGCATTAATACATAATGACTATAACTGAGTTCGTGATAGCATGATTATTGAATCTGAGAACTGATAACACAAGATACTGATAACTGTATAACTGAAATTACTAATACTGAGCTACTGTATGTAACAGTCTAGTTTCTGATGGAATTAGCAGAGTTCTATTATATTCTGAGTTAACTATATCTAATAGTCCTGAATTTTGTAGAACTATCTAGGTTTTATTACTGAGACTGAATGACTGTATCTGATAGTACTAATATGCAACTGAAGTTGTGGGAAGTAGTCATATATATAACTGGCATACCAAAAATAATGCAATATAGATTAGTTAGGGTCCAAATTGTACCCCCAATTGGAAGGGTGTCAATACCACGCCACTGATAAAGATAATCTATGAGTAACCCTCACATAACAGGTAACTCTAGTGATAATGGTGGGAACCCTCATATAACAGGTTAATCCACTTCATCTACCCTCATATAACAGAGTATGATGTCTCAACCTATGCTGGCTACATTATTCTGGAACGCAAGGATTGCTTCTAAGAATATAACCCTCATATAACAGGTGGGTTCCCATCTTTGGGTTCACTCAGTGCTAATTTTTTACTCCTATCTGAATAGACACTGAACAGGATTAACTAAATTGAGCTGAACTTAGTTAAATGAGTTTCGTTGACTGATGAAATACTACTCAGATTACTGAATTTTTCCTGAGTCATGAGACTGACTGAATTCTATGGATCATGGCTTGACTGAGAGTATCTTGAAACCATGACACTGATTCTAGGTACACAGCTAAATTTTTGAGTACAAGTACCCCCCGGACTAGATAGAATGAAACTAACAAAGCATGATCTTCTTGATTACACGATGCACATCAAAATCTATAATATAATAAGTTGGATATTTCATGAAGTACAAGTTCTAAAGCACCACAATGGCTACACATATATCCATAATTCATTGACTAAGTCATTTCATCAAATACTAGACATGCATAAACTTGTACATAAATGGAGATTTCATATTATCATACTAGTAGGGCAATTATCCATCACATAGGCATTTAATCAGACATATGGGGAGCATGCTTTGGTTATAAAATCATCAACACATCTAATAATCATGGATACATCAATCAACATGTAAATTTAAGGGTTTATCATGACTATTATGCAAATCATGACATCCTAGGGTCAATCATTGGAATATGTAATTTTAAACATGAATCAAAACCCCCCAATATCATGAACATGAATTTCAATTCAATTTAAATCATGAACATTCATAAATACACAAATCATGAATTTTGAAAATAGATTCTTCAGCTTCATGGGTGAAAGGGACCAATGAATCAACACATGAAATACCTTAATTGTAAGTTTCTTAAAGTCCTTGAAGTTGAAGAACTTGAATCTCTTAGTTTCTTGAAGAAGGATGTGGATCTTCTTATAGGGGATTATCTTTGACACAAAACCCTAATTTTATGTTGTAGATGTATAATGAACTTATAAGCCTTGATATGATATTATTAGGTATTAGAAAGTATGGTAAAAGACCAAAATGACTTTTTGAAAAATGACTTAAAATAACTAAATGAAATATGTGACGGTGGGTGTGACAGTGCATCACTGTGTTCTAACCGTCATACCTAGGCAGAATAGAGGTTCACTACCTCTCCTATGACGACATGGGCGATGGTCTATCGGTAGCTTGATGGTCCATCATCTTGAGACACTGCCCTTAGGCAAAATGTGGTATCACTACCTCTGCTGTGATGGCTTGGGTGATGGTCCATCGTTAGCTCGACGGTCCGTCAACCCTCACCGTCTCACCAGGGAGATTTTGACTACTTTTTGTATTTCGGCCATAACTGCGTACCCCGATATCAGATTTTGGAAAAATGGGTAGCAATGGAAGGCTTATTCAATTTCCCACTCAACACAAGTAAAAATGTTAAAAATACCACATGTATAAAAGTGTATTCATCTTTTAATGGAAGTTTCTAACATTCTTGAAATGATTTTAAGCTAGGTAGAACCATAGGGTATTATAATATCTCCCCTTTAGGAATATTCGTCCTTGAATGAGACTGATTGGGTTGGGAGAAAGGATAAGTTGAAGTACATACTGAACATAAATAACTAAAATATGACTTCATGACTGACATGACTGATAACTGAATATATCATACTGAACATACATAATTGATTCATGTGTAACTGACTCATGAATGCCTGAGTATGCAATGGTATTTAATACCAATTTCGTGATGGAATTCTAAACATGAAATGAATAATCTTAAAGTGAATTGTTACCTTGAGCTTGATTTGAGTTGGCAGAGAAGAGGTGAGGATACTAGGTACGCATGTCTACTTCTATTTCCCAAGTAGCTCTATTAACACACTGATTTCTCCAAAGAACTTTGACTAGAGGGACTTCTTAGTTCCTCAGTCTACGAGTTTGATAGTCTAGGATTACGACTAGAATCTCTTCATAAGAGAGGATGTTCTGAACATTTATGCTCTGGATAGGGACTATGACTGTTGGGTCAACTATGCACTTTTTGAGTAAAGAGACATGAAAGACTGGATGAACTGAGGCTAGATCTAAAGTCAGTTCGAGCTCATAGGATACATTGCCAAGACGATTGCAAATTTTTAAGGGACTGATATATTGGGGACTGAGATTTCCCTTCTTGCTGAATCTCTTCACTCTCTTCATGAAACAGATCTTTACATAGACATAATAACTAATCTTATACTTGAGATCCTTTCTGTGTATATCTGCGTAAAACTTTTGTCGGCTCTGGCAACCCAGTGTCTTTCTTTTATCAACTGGACTTTCTCTAAGGCATCGAATACTAAGTCAGGCACAACGAATAAGACCTAAATAATTTTGATCCAACCAACTTGAGATCTGCACCTCTTAACATAGAGAGCGTTGAATGGAGCCATCCAAATACTAGAATGATAGCTGTTGTTGTATGCAAACTCAATCAAAGGAAAATGGTCATCCCAACTACCCTTGAAATCAATTGCACATGCCCTTAGCATATCTTATAAAGTCTGAATACTTCTTTCTGCTTGACCATCTGTCTGAGGATGAAAGGTTGTATGATATGAAGTTGGGTACCAAGACCCTTTTGAAATTCTTTCTAGAAAAAAGAGATGAACTAGGTACCACTGTCTGAGATAATGGATAATGGAGCACCGTGCAATCTAACCAACTCTCTGATGTAGAGTTTTGTGTAATCATTGGCTGAATAAGAGGTATAGACTAGAAGGAAATGAGATGATTTAGTCATCGTATCTACAATGACACAAACTAAATAATGCTGGTGATGAGTACGAGTCAAACTCATCACAAAGTTTATGTTTACTTCTTCCCACTTCCAAGTAGGAATATTAAACTCCTGAATGGACCCACTAGGCATCTGATTCTCTATCTTAACCTACTGACATGTAGAGCACTTAGCTACAAACTCTGTAATATCTCTCTTTATCCCACTCACTAATAGATTTCCCATAAGTCGCGGTACATCTTAGTGGCCCCTGGATTAATTGAGTATAGTGCACCATGCACTTCAACAATAATTCACTACCTCAAGTCATCTATACTTGGAACATACAGATGAACCTGACAATGCAAACACCATCTATCCCTTGGGAGAAAACCTCTACATTCTGACCCTTGACTGACTCTTTCAACTTGACCAGAATGGTATCTCTATCTTGCTTTTCTTTTACCTCAGAAACTAGAGATGATTCTTATCTACTCTGAACCCATACTTCACCCTCCTATTTATCAACTAAGAGAATGCCTAGTTTGGAAAGTTGATGGATTTCCTGAGCTAACTTCTTCTTTCTGTCCTCAACATGAGTATTTTATGGATAGTTTTAGGATGACATGGATATATTTATTTTGATTATTATTTTTATTTTGCATACATATATCCTTCATAGACTTGTTTTCTTGCATTATTTACTTTTTTTGTGTTCTTGTGGTAAGGCTAAGAGGTTTATTTTTGGCTCTTGATGGGGTTGAGATGCCCGTTATGGCTAAGCTCGTGTTTGGGTCATAACAAGCTTAGTATCAGAGCATGGTTCAGGAGAGCTGGGATATCCATAATGGTCCCTTTTACGGGTGTGTAATTGTACCATACTTATAAAGGGAGGCTATAAGGAATTTATGAATATTTCCCATTATTGTGTTTGATTTTGGCTATAGAGTCTAGTTACTGTGAAATTTCTCTAACTCCTAGATTACTCACCTTTAAGATCATGCCTTTCAAAAGATCTAATAGTCATAAGAACTCTGATGGAACATCTTTCCTACTTAGGGAAGATATGGAGGGAAGTCACCTTTGTTGAAGTACAGGCCTAGTCTAGAGTCCCTACTACTAACTGTGCCACTCCATATGGGGTCAATAGTATTTATAGTACTTCTTGGTCTTCTCGGGATGGTGATACTTATGCTTAGTTTCGTCAGGGAGATATCTCTAATAAAGTGTTTCACATGTCTACTTATATGCTTTCTCAGCTGGTGAAATAATAGTCCTATCATTCTAATTGTGTTGGTTCTTCTGTTCCTTCATCTGATGTCAGTTGGGTTGGCTAATTAATGTTGTTAAATCCCTAAACCTTCATATAAATAAGTTTTAGGAGGATCTACAGGGTTCATTGAAAAGATGGAGATGATCTTCATGGTAATGCATGCTACTGATTCATAAGTGTAATACCACAAACTTTCTTTAAGTCAAATTTAGTCTCCAGAAGAGTTGGTGATGACTTCCTAAATGATTAATGTTTAAATCAGATATAATATCCCCAATTTCAAATGTTTATCATGTGGGAAATTTAATTATCTTTCTAACGATACAAATTTCATCTAAATCTGGTATCAAAGTAAAAAGTTATGGAAATTTTATAGAGAACTATTGAAATCTCCTAGAAGCGACAGTCAGTCCAACGGAACATTGAGCTAGCGATGGACCGTCGCCTAAGACGTCAAGACTAAGGTAGTGAACCAAACTTCTGGTCAAGTGCAATGTCAGAACCAACGGAAAATCGAGCTAGCAATGGACAAGCTCCCAAACCATCACAAACGAGGCAGAAAGTTCATGTTCTGGCCAAGTACGACGATTGGGACCAACGGGCCATTGATCCAGAAGTAGACAGTCAACAAAATCATTGCTATTTTGGATCAACCATTTTAATCCATTTTTAAAAGGGAATTTGGATATTTTTGCACCCATTTTGACCCCTAATTATACCTGACCAGAGCTCATAACTTCAGTATTCATCTATAACACAAAATTAGGGTTTCTCTCAAAGATCAATTTCAAATAACAAGAAACCCTAGGTGTTTAATTCCAAGTCAAGAATACAAATTTTACTCTACCAATCTTCAAGAAATCATCCACCCAGGTATATCAAGTGTTGATTCATGGGTTCCTTTCACCCATAAAGCTCAAAAAACCTAATTTGAAGTATAAACTTTGGATTTCATGGTATGAATTACATTATAGCCATGTTTATGTTTTTGTTTGATTTCCAAGTTGAAATCTTTAATGACTATTCTGAAAATATGTTAGTATGTGGTTGAAATTCTTGCATTGGAAGTGTAAAATTTTGCCATGATGTATTATTTCAATATTTATACCTAAGCCTAAAGATATGCATGAAAGGTGTTTGATAAAATGCCTAAGAGAATAGGAATTATACCTTTTGACTCATTTGTGACCAAAATCGATGAATCCATGTTTCTCCCTTATGTTTGATAAGACTCCCACGTTATTGTTATGCTTTATAAAGGATTGATGTAATGCTCACAAGATTAAGTTTATGAAATTATGATATCCTTCCATGCATTTCTATTCATGTGTAAGCTTATAGCATGCGAATACATTATAAAAATCCCCAATGATTGTACTATGAATTGTTGACTATAGTCATGTGTCAAGTAGTGGCATGTCTTGTCAGTTTCCTGCTATCAAGTCCTGGGGGTACTTGTACCTAACAATTTAGCTGTGTTCCTAGAGCCTGTGTGAGTTTTCAAGATACTCTCAGTCAAGCCATGTTCAGTAAAATTCAGTCAGTCTCATGACTCTAGAAAACTCAGTAATCTCAGTAATCTCAGTAATCTCAGTCAGTTATCAGATATCAGTAATAATCCGTTAGTCAATGGAACTCAGTCCAGTCAGTTCAGTATAATTAATTCAGTATCTAATCAGATGGGAGTAGGATTCAACATCGAGTGAGCCCAAGGATGGGAACTTAGCTGCGAGTAAAGGGTGTGATTCTTAGAAGAAATCCTTGCACTCCAGAACTATGTAGCCAGCATAGGTTGAGACATCAAACCTGCTAAATGAGGGTATATGAGGTGGCTTAACCTATTATATGAGGGTCCCACCATTCTCCTTAGAGTACCTGTTAGATAACCGAATACTCTCATCTTGTCCTTCCCAGTGGTAACATATTGACACCATTCGTATTGGGGTTATAGATTTGACCCCACCTCAATTATATTATATCATTTAGGGCATTTCAGTTAGATGAATACTTCCCACAGTCACAGTCTCAATGTCATTCTTAATAATAAAACTTAGATAGTTCTATAAAATTCCATATTGTCAGATATAGTCACCCAGTTCAGTACAGAACTCAACTAGTTCTATCCAAAGTAGGACTATCAGACACAGACATTAAGATAATAGTATATCAGTTATACAAAAATGTATGTTATCAGTATTCAGATTCAGTGAAGTCATGATCTCAGTTATAGTTCACGTATTCATGCATGTATTCTCACATTCATGTTACTCAGTCTGTCAGTATTGTTCATGCATATAAACCCTTATATTCATCTTACCTAACTTGCATATAAGTACATTCAATCGTACTGACGCATTTGTGCTATAGTGTTTTATACCATAGGTCCAGAAGTATGAGCTCTAGAAGATTCAGTAGCATTCCAGTTTCAGTAGTCAGACTAGCAGTGAGTCCTCATCATTCGAGGATGTTATTATTTGATTATTTCATTCTTTCAATACTTAGTTTATTTTTGTAGTTGGGGTTAGTTAGGGACATGTCCTATCAAATCCTAATTTAGTCAGTTTTAGAGGCTTCCATACTATAGCATGTTTAGATAGTTTTTTCAGTTTTATTTTGGTATTAATATATCGTATTTCCAGATGTTATGTTTTATAAGATATTTGAAACTTATGGCTTTTTAGATTTTTTTCGCAATTATACAGTATATTATGCAGTGCCTAGTAATAGATATAAAACATTAGCTAGCTTATGGTCCTTCGAGGTCACGAGCACCGTGTAGCATTCTGGGTACCAGATAAGGGGCGTTACAGTTTTTCTCCTAACAGATCAGGGTACGGGTCACTATCCAAAAAATAGGATTTAGGTCTCCCCTATGTCCTTCTCTTAGACCTCTTACTGACATACTGTTGGCATGTACTTTGTTCAGAAAACTGAAACCTTTTACCCTTCTTATTTCTTGACTTTCCTTTATTCTTCCCTATAATATTAAAACCTGTCTATCATGATAGGGTTGTCACTATCTGTGTCAATAGGAAAATAGAAAGTTAAACATTCCTAAATGCCTCATAGCCTCTTGATTAAAAGTAGGGTGCACAACTCACCCGTAAGCAAGACTCTACTAGGCATGGATTTGTAAACATCCCATGACATAAAAACCTGTATCTAATACCAATATGACACGACCCAAATTGGGTCCTTGTCATAATTGGAATCTCAATTCCAACCAGGACCAGAGACCACCCCTGATACCCAGCCCAAACAACCAACATATACATTGAGTAGAATGAATTTCGAACATATAACAAGATAGCATATTTGATGATATAATGACTTTTGGAAATTTCTACTACCTAGAGCCACTGTCATATTTTCTAGATACTCTCATTCAAACCGTGATTCATAAAACTCGGTCAGTCATGTGACTCAGGAAAACTCAGTAATCTCATAAATCATAGAAATTCAGTAATCTCAGTAGTGTTTGATCAGTCAACGGAACTCAATGAATGCATTCCAGTTCAATTGAGTTAATCATGTTCAGTGTCTATTCAGATGGAAGTAGGATTTAGCACCTAGTGTGCCAAAGAATGGTAACTTACCTGTTATTAGTGGGTGTGATTCTTAGAAGCAATCTCTGTTCTCCAAAAGTATGTAGCCAATGTAGGTTGAGGCATCAAACCTACTAGTTGAGGGTAGATTAAATGAGTTAACTTGTTATATAAGGGACCTACCATTCTCCTTAGAGTGCCTGTTAGATGAGGAATTACTCACAACTTGTCCATACCAGTGGCACAGTATTGATACCCTTCCAATTGGGGTTACAGATTGGACCCCAACTCAATTATATTATATTATTAGGGGCATATCGGTTAGATGACTACCTCCCACCATTACAGTTACAGTCTCAGTCTCAGTAATATAAATCAAATAGTTCTACAAAATTTAGGACTATTAGATACAGTCACTTAGCTCAGTACAAAACTCAGCTAGTTCCATCTGAAACAAGACTGTCAGGCATTGTCATTCAGATAATAGTATATCAGTTATACGATAAATTACATTATTAGTATTTAGATTCAGTGATGTCAGGATCTTAGTTATAGTTAACGTATTTATGCATATATTCTCACGTTCATGTTATTCAGGCAGTTAGTATTGTTCATGCATATAAACCCCTTGCATTTAGCCTACCTCACTTGCATACCAGTACATTCAATTGTACTAACGCATTTGCGCTATGGTTTTTTATATCATAGGTTCAGAAGCACGAGCTCTGGAGGATCAGTATCATTCCAGTTTCAGCAGTCACAAAAGCAGTGAATCATCATTATTCGAGGATGTTATTATTTGATTATTTCATTCTTTTAGTACTTAGTTTATTACAGTAGTTGGAGTTAGTTGGGGACATGTCCCATCAACTCCTTACTCAGATAGTTTAGAGGCTTTCAGACTATCATGTTCAGACAGTTATTTCAGTTTTGGTATTGTGATATTGTATTATTCAGATGTTATGTTATATCAAATTTTTGAACCTTATGGCCTTTCAACCTTTTATTCCATATTTATATAGTATGTTATGTAGTGCTCAGTTACAGATATCTGTCATGGGTTAGCTTGTGGTCCTTCGGGGTTATGAGAACCATATGGCATTTCAGGTACCAAATTTGTGGTGTTACAATAAGGTACGAAGTTTTCTACTTATTAGTTGAACGATGTGACTTGACATTGGTTTAAGGGGTGGGATATATAATATTGATACCACTCTCATGGTAATTGCAAGAACATGACAGTTGTTTTTTAAATACTGAACAGTGTTGCACGAAAGGGTACTTGGCTGCGTTTGCTTCAGATTTGCTGACATCTTCCCAAACTAGTGCTCCAGCTGCTTAATAGCAGTTGCATGACATTTTACCTTTTGCATAAACCCTGAAATGTCGGCCTTAATCTCCTTAAGGATGATCTTCTAATTTTATTGACCTTTCACCATCTTAGCTAGTATCTATTACATTCTTGATTTTGTATCTCGTCTGCTAGGCAGAATGTACCAATATCCCTTCTTTATGTAGTCAGCCTTCTTCCTTTAGTCACTATCTCGCTCTCAAATATGGTCTATGTATCTATCATAGTTGTTTCAACCTTAGTTCCCTAGACCTTATGCTCGGAAACCTACCATTTGACGTTCTTGATAATTTGCTTCCTCCTCCAATTATAACTCATAAGCTTTGGAAGCTAAACGATGTGCAACTACTGGATTTATTTTCTCATAAGTCACTGCTAAAACCTGCTTTACTAGTATCCCCATATAGGTTCTTAGCAGCGTAATTTCTTACGCTACCGAATTATCAACTACTCTTTGGTCGTACGAGGCACCAATAGCATAGTCTCTAAATTTAACATTTCTTACTACGGTTAGTGAGTGAGATCTAATCTAACATCTCAAAATTTTTCTCTCAGCATAGTGTCATAAATGCTCCTCTAGATATGGTGTCTATTAGGGCTCTAGAGTTGATGGTCAAGGCTCGGTAAAATATCTCCAATAAGCTCATCCCTAACATCCAATGGTTGGAACCATATTCTTCTTATTCTTAAATATAAACTATTCTTCCTACATAGTATCAGACTAAAGCTGCCAAAAATTAAAAATCTCATCCTTAAGCTACAACAACCTTGACAGAGACCGAGCGTATATACAAGTGTAAGTTGTCTTATCAGGTAGTAACGTTGCTTCAAGAAATCCAAGTATTGATCTCTAAGGGACTTGTGTTCACCAACAATCTAATTCTAATTAAATAATTGAGAAAAAGTAAATAAAAAGGTTTTAGAATTGTAAACTAAAAAGAAACTAAACTAATGCGGAAAAGTTATGACTTTGGACAATCAAAGGATAGGAGCCCAGGGTTAAGTCTTAAGAACAATCATACTACTTTATTGAACTTCTTTCATTAAATTGTTTATCTTGGTTGTTGATTTGTAGGGTTAATCGCATGATTATTGTTTCCCAGCCTCTATTCCCTTACCTATGTAGAACCTTACAACTACATCATTAAGAGAGGATGTAATGGTACATATAAGTTCTTTAAGCTATCATCCTACATGTGAATCAAGTAAGGTATCTAAATACATCTCTGTCCTTGATACTAATTTGAATTCCTTATTTCATAAAGAAACACAAACCATACTTTGCTTATTCTCATGTTCTATCGCCCTATTCCCTCTCTCCAGTTCACAAGGTTGACTATTGATGTATTCTAAGTGTCGCGAACCCTTAAAATATTCATAACAAGATTAAACAATCAACCAATAATGATCAGCAAATCATACAAACTTAAATAAAAAAATAGTCATGATCTTGGCCTTAACCCCGAAAAGGGATTTTACCCTCTAACGGAAATATTCATCATCCAATCCCTTGGATTGATGATACAAACTATAAAGAAAACCAAATTAGAGAATGATAAAACCTAAAAAAAAAGTTGTGGTGTCCTCAAATATCATCCAAGGACTAACAAAAGTGATTATAAACATTTATAATGTTTTATTTATAGCAATAGGGTAAGCCCAAGCAGAGTTTGCCAAGGAATCAACGTGCAGTCGAAGGGTTAAATGGAGCATGCGACGCATGTTGTATTCCATAGGAATGGAGCATTCCCCGCATGCATATCACATGTACACACAATTTTGGGTCCCTTATGAGTCTCTTGGTGTGTATCATGCGCACATATACATTTCCACACGCTCTCACTCATCCAAGACATTTCAGGTGTCCAAATTTGTGTCTTGTTGCGTATTGTTCTTCTGTGATCTGTTTCAAGCCTTTATGAGTTGTTTCCAGTTGATTTAAATATTATATAAAGTTAATATATCATTATAATACATTTAAAAATAATCTTATAGAATTAAACATAAAAATTTAGAGCTAATAAATCAACATCAAAGACGGAGAACTAGAAACACGATCTAAGCATAGGCTTCATTCACTTTTATTTCTAACTTATTCTTTTGACTCTTGTCTTGATACAATTGACCCTTGAACATTACCAACAAGTTGTTTCACATATAAATACACAATTAAAAACATAGTAACTCACTAAACACGTTAGACCCAATACAATAGACTAGACAAACACCTAGCTCAAGCTAGTCACACTAGATTTCTCGGTTGACTTCTTAATGATCAATTTGAATCAAAACACCACTAAAAATTGTAAACACATACATGGACACTTAGATGCACATTTATATCACTATAACCACATTAATAACATGAATCATTCTAAAAACATGTCTAAAAATCTAGAATAGCAACGCTAAAATGCATAAAATTCACCCGACATCACCACCCCACACTTAAAGACTAGTTCGTCCTCGAACAATTCTTAAATATAAGCATCATGAGCTGAAGAGAATTCACACTTTTAATACATGCAAGAAACACAATCTAGTACTACAATGACTACATGTAATGCAAGTTTACAACACTTTACATTTTATACACAATTGAAAGCTCAAGAATCCCACTCCAAAACATCCTAGCCACACGAACTGACTCAATACATGGAAAATACATGCATATAGATAAATATAAGACATCATACAAATAACCCACATTCATCAAACCTGTACCCTCTCAATAAGAGAGTTACCCATAAACACTCACAATAATGCAATTATCATAATGGGTATACAAATCAAGTTACGCTCACTCTCACAAAGAATTCACAAATTACATATAATGAACCATAGGCTTTCCCTTAGTATCATACTCCACTATATTAGAATGTGAAATTTAGGATCAAATAGGTCTTTTTTAGATTGTAATGTAAGCTAACGGATAGCTATTTTGGCCAAGAATAGTGACCATCTTTCCTAAGCACTTTAATCCACCGCGTCATACATTTAAAACCAATTTCGAACAACCAAATTACACCATTTTTTGGACTTCCCCATCCTTTCGTGTTTGCCCAATCTCCTTAAAACATTTTCACAAACACATGATGAGCGTATTGTCTATTCCTTCAAGATTCAAATTTTGTTCACAACCATGGGAATATTTCTAACACCATATACATCACTCCCAACCACCACACATAAAATATAAACACCAATAACTCTTACCTCTGGGTATCAATTTCACCTTCTTTGTTTTTCAATTTATCAAACTCCTTACTAAAACAATTTTTTGTTAAAGCACTTAGGAGCCTGTTTGGATCAAACTAAAGTTCATAAAATAAGGGATTGGGCTACTTATATGGCTACCAAAGAAAAGGCTAAAGGCTCAATGGGGGTTAACTAGGATAAAACACAAGGATAGGACCAATAAAAGGTATAAAACAAGACTATCAAAGAAATGCCTATATCATCTCCTAAACCCACATTCTTTATTTCACTTCACACACACACCGGGTAAGTTCTAGACATCACATGCAAAAAGGAATATACAAAAATCTCACACAAACATGGCATATGTTCAACTTAATAGGATAATCATACACTCCTAACCAAATAATAGCATAAATTCAAAACTAAGCCAACAAGTACAAGATTCACAAACAAGAGCCTCAGAGTTTCAAAAATAGCAATTCACTTAATTAACATGATTTTATAACCAAAACACTTGCACCATGTAATAAAAAATAGCACCAACAAGAAAATCTTACACAAAAAGTTTTAAATATGAGCCAAAATTAAGGAATTTCACCACCCACAATTAAAAATCTACTTTATCCCCAAAGAAAAATTAAAAGTAAGACATATAAATACTCCCCGAGGTATTTAGGCCTAGATAGTAGCACCTTTACATATTAAGGAGGTCCGTGGACCCCACACTCAGTATTCTCCATGCTATATGCTCAAGTTTAAGGTACTCAGACTTTCGATTAACCTATGACTCAACCAAAAACTATAACTATGTGAAGTAGAAAACTAAAAACTGAAAAAGAAAACATATCTACTTAAATTGCGTTGCTTCCCAAGAAGCACCTGATTTAGTGTCACGGCATGACATAATCATGCTTTTTCCTCTAACTTGAGGATATAAATTTTACCCCAAACATCACATCCAACTTTTTGGCATCGCTCATATGGTGGTGGGACAAAAATTAAGGAATCGAGTAATAGAATGTGAATGGTAAACCACTTGGCCTTAAAGTGAGGTGTGTTTTATATTGCTTATTTGGTGTAAAGTCAAGAATATAGGATTCTTATTCCTCATATTCTCACTCCTCCACTGTATTAAATGATTCCATAAACATGACATAATCTAAACATAATGTTGAAAAGTGCTTTGAGTAAGGCCCAACCAAACCCACTTTAAAATTTACACTACCCAAAACACCCTCACTCTTGAAGTCAATTTTAGTCTCAAAAGAAAGATGACAATCTAGTGGTTATGATTCTTATATTTGTGGTTCTATCTCCTCAACTTGTTCAACAACTTCAGTTTTTGAGCACTCCGACTTCCTCGAATTATCAGCAACTTTGTCTACAATCGGTTGGGGAGTTAACTCTACATCTACCTCCAGTTGATTATATAATTACTTTGTAGCCTCCTAATGGTTCTCCACGTCTGCCACCAATTGTATTTGAGATGCTAAAAGTTGTTTCATCATCTCTTCCAAATTGGTCATTTGAATGGTGGCCTGCACGTTTGGTTGTTGTTGCTGAAACTATTGTTGGTTTTTCCATGATTGAATTATTGGATAACTTTGCACCGATTGATTATAGTTGTTTATTTAACTTTGTCTTTCAGCATAGCCCATAAAAAATTATGAATCGGGAATGACAGCACACATAGCTGCACAAACCAAACACCAAGTATTAGTCTGCTCCACAGATAGAACAATATCCACATTATATTATATAGGTCCCATCCACGCACTTCCATCAAAATTTTGACAATAAGCCTCATGATTTTATCCCATATAAAAACAACAAGAATTTTCATCACTCGAAAACCATCTATCCTAGCTGACATATAAAAGAGTGTAATAAAAAGTAAAATAAAAAATATAAAGATACTAAACAAAAACTATTTACAAATCCATATAGAAAAACTAAAAATAAGATAGTTTCCTAGTTACAAGTCCCCGGCAATGGTGCCAAAAACATGACATCACCCAAGCACACACGCAAGTGTATGTGGTCTTATCAAGTTTGAAATTTGCTTCAAAAAAGCTCAAGTATCGATCTCTCAGGGACCTGCATTGCCAACTATCCAGTTCTAGTTCAACAATTGAGAAAAAGTACCTAAAAATGTTTTAGAACTGTAAACTAAAAAAAGCTTAAACTAATTCAGAAAAGTAATGACTTTGGACAATCAAAGGATAAAAGCACAGGGTTAAGGCTTATGAACAATCATACTACATTATTGAACTTCTTTTGTTAAATTACTTATCTTTGTTATTGATTCGTAGGGTTAATCTGATGATTCTGGTTTCCCAATCTCTTATCCTTTACATAAGTTGAACCTTACAACTATATTGTTGAGCAGGGATATAATGGTCCACTTTAGTTCTTTAAGCTATTATCCTACAAGTAAATCAAGTAAGGCATCTAAGTATATCCCTGTCCTAGCTAGTAATTTGAATTCCTTATTTCATAAATAAACACAAACCATATTTTGCTTATTCCCATGCTCTATCACCCTATTTCCTCTCCCGAGTTCACAAGGTTGACAATTGATGTATTTTAAGGGTCGCGAATCCTTAAATTAGTTATAACAAGAATAAATAGAAAACAATTAATGATAATCAAATCGTACAAACTTAATTCAAAACAAAAATAGTCATAATCTCAACTTAACCCTGAAAAGGGAGTTTAGCCTCTAATGGAAATATTCATCAACCAATCCCTTAGATTGATGCTATAAACCATAACAAAAACTAAATTACACCATTTTTTGGACATCCCCATTCTTTCACTTTTTCCCCATCTCTTTTAAGCATTTTCACAAACACATGGTGACGTATTGTTTATTCCTTCAAGATTTAATTTTTCTTTTCACAATGATGGGAATATTTCTAACACCATATTGATCACTACCAACCACCACACATAAAATATAAACACCAAAAGCGTACCTTGGGGCATCAATTTCACCTTTTTCTTCTTCAATTTCTCAAACTCCATAATAAATAAATTTTTCATTAAAGTACTTAGAAGCCTTTTTGTATCAAACTAATGTTCATAAAAGAAGGGATTACACAACTTATGTTGCTACCAAAGAAAAGGATAAAGGATCAATGGGGGTTAACTAGGATAAAGCACAAGGATTGGACCAATAAATGGTATAAAACAAGGCTACCAAATAAATGCCTATATCATCTTCTAAACACACATTCTTCATTTTGCTTTACACACATGCCGGGAAAGTTCTATACATCACATGCAACAAGGAATACACAGAAATTTCACACGCACATGGAACATGTTCAACTCAAAAGGATCATCATAGACTCCCAACCAAATAATAGCATAAATTAAAAATTAATCCAACAAGTAAAAGAGTCACAAAAAGAGCCTAAGAGTTTAAAAATAGCAATTCACTCAATCAACATGCTTTTCTAACAAAAATACATGCACCATGTAATCAAAAATAGCACCAAGAAGAATATTTCACACAAAAACTTTTCAAATTGATCAAAAATATAGGAATTTTCCCACCCCACACTTAAAAAGCTACTTTATCCCCAAAGTGAATTCAAAAGTAAGAGATAGAAACACTCCCTGAGGTGTTTAGGCCTAGCTAGTAGCATCTTTACACATTAAGGAGATCAATGAACCCCGCACTCAGTCTTCGCCATAAATCAAGCTCAAGTTTATGGTACTCAGACTTCCCAGTAACTTGTGACTCAGCCAAAAACAAATACTACATGAAGTAGAAAACTAAAAACAGGAAAAGAAAACATAGCTACTTAACTTGGGTTGCCTCCCAAGAAACACCTGATTTAGTGTCATGGAACGACCTAATCATGTTATTTTCTCCACCTTGAGGATTAAATTTTACCCCCAACATCATATCCATCTTTTTTCCTAGCTCATAGGGTGGTGTTACAAAAATTAAAGAACCCAATAATGGAATGTGCTTGGTAAACCACTCAGCCTTAAAGTCAGGTATATTTTTATATTGCTTATCTGATGTAAAATCCAGAATATAGGATTTTTGTTCCTCATCTTCACACTCTTCCACAATATTAAATAATTCCACAAACGAGACATCATCTAAAAATAATGTAGAAAAGTGCTTTGAGTGAGGCCTAACCAACCCTACTTCAAAATTTACACTATACAAAACACCCTCACTCTTATTCACTTCCTCAATTTTAGTCTAAAAATAAAGATGACAATCTAGTTGTTGTTATTCTTGTGTTGGTGGTTATATCTCCTCAACTTGTTCAACAACTTTAGTTTTCGAGTACTCAGACTTCCTCGAATTATCAACAACATTATTTGATATCAGTTGGGGAGTCAACTCTGCACCTACCTCTAGTTGATTATAAAATTTCTTTGTTGCCTCCTGATGGTTCTTCACATATGCCAACAAATGTATTTGAGATCCTAAAAGTTATTTCATCATCTCTTTAAAATTGGTCATTTGAATCATGGCCCGCACGTTTGGTTGTTCCTGTTGAAACTGTTGTTGGTTGTTCCATGATTAAATTTGTGGCTAATTTTGCATAGGTTGATTATAGTATTTTATATAACTTTGCCTTTCATCATAGTGCACAAACAATTATCAACCGAGATTGATAGCATATATAGTTGTAATATAACCACTTTGACCATAAACAAAACACCAAGTTGCAGTTTGCTTGACAGATAGAAAAGTATCCACATCATATTGTCCAGGTCCCATCCACGCACTTCCATCAA
This sequence comes from Capsicum baccatum var. pendulum, assembly GCA_030864225.1. NCBI lineage: Eukaryota > Viridiplantae > Streptophyta > Magnoliopsida > Solanales > Solanaceae > Capsicum > Capsicum baccatum. The sequence continues at coordinate 166,134,118 of CM061556.1, read as the reverse complement.
AATTTTGATAATAAGTCTAATGATGTCGTCCCCCACTAAAATAACACGAATCGTCATCACTCGAAAACCATCTATCCCAGGCTGACAAATTAAAAAGTGTGATAAAAAGAGAAATAAAAAAAAGTAAGAAAAAAATATTTACAAATCAATATATAAGAACTAAAAATAAGATAGTTGCCTAGTTACAAGTCTCCGGCAATGGCACTAAAAACTTGACAGCGCCCAAGCGCACATGCAAGTGTACATGGTCTTATAGAGTAGTAATGTGGCTTCAAGAAAGCCCAAGTATCGATCTCTCTGGGACTTGCATTTGCCGACTATACAATTCTAGTTCAACAATTGAGAAAATGTAAACAAAAAGGTTATAGAATTGTAAACTAAAAAGAAACTAAACTAATGCGGAAAAGTAATGACTTTGGAAAATTAAAGGATAGAAGTCGAGGGTTAAGGCTTAAGAACTATCATACTATGTTATTGAACTTCTTTTGTTAAATCACTTATTTTGGTTTGTGATTCATATGGTTAATCTCATGATTATGGTTTCCCAACCTTTAATCCTTTACCTAAGTTGAACCACATAACTACATCGTTGAGCGGGGATGTAATGGTTAACTTAAGTTCTTTAAGCTATCATCCAACATGTGAATCAAGTAAGGCATCTAAGTATATCTCTGTCCTAGATACTAATTTGAATTCCTTATTTCATAAAGAAACATAGACTATACTTTTCTTATTCCCATGTTCTATCACCCTGTTCCCTCTTCCAAGTTTACAAGGTTGACAATTGATGTATTCTATGGTTCGCGAATCCTCAAAATAGTTATAACAAGAATAAACATATAACCATTAATGATAATCAAATAAAAAAACTTAATTCAAAACAAAAAGAGGAATAATCGTGGAATTAAACCCAAAAAGGGAGTTTAGCCTCTAATGGAAACATTCGTCATCCAATTCCTTGGATTGATGTTACAAACCATATAGAAAACTAAATTAACGAATGATAAAGCCAAAAAAGAAGTTGTGGTATCCTCCTATATCTTCCTAGGACGTCCAAAAGTGATTAAAAATGTTTACAAAGGTGTATTTATAGCAATTGGGTAATCCCAAGTTGTGTTGGCCAAGGAATCAATGTGAAGTCCAGGGGTAAAACGGAGCATGCGATGCACGATGTATTCCATAGGAATAGATCATGCGACTTACCCATATCATACGTACACATTGTTTTGGGTCACTTTTGAGTCTATTGGTGTGTATCACAAAAAAAGATACTTTCCCATGTGCCCTAACTCGCCCAACATATTTTAGGTGTCCAAATTTGTGTCAAATTGCGTATTGTGCTTCCGTGATCCATTCCAAGCCATTTTGAGTTATTTACACATGATTTGAAGCTTTTATGTTCTTCATATATCATTATAATCCATTCAAAAAGCATTATATAGTATTAAACCCAACAATTAGATCTCAAAACAATAGAAGGAGTACTAGAAACATGAGTTTGGCATAGGCTTCATTCACTCTGATTTCTAAGTTATTATTTTTACTCTTGTCTTGATCCAATTGACCCTTGATCATTACCAAAAAGTTGTTTCGCATATAAATATAGAATAACAACCTTAGAAACTCATTAAAAACTTTATAATACAATACGATAGACTAGAAAAACACTAAGCTTAAGCTAGTCACACTAGTTTTCTCGATTGACTTCTAAATGATAAATTTTAATCAAAACTTATGTGGAAACACTATTAAAAATAATCTTATAAATAGACACTTAGATGCACATTTATATCATTATAGCCGCATTAAGTACATGAATCATCCTCAAAACAAGGCTAAGAAGTCTAGAATAGCAACACTAAATTGCATAAATTCACCTGACATCAAACCCGGATGGAGGAAAGAATTAATTTAAGAATTTATTGTACAACTCATTCCATTTAGTGATATATCCTCTTGACAGTTCCCCTAACAATAAAAATGTTTCTCTTGTAAGTGATAAGTGTAAGAACCTCAGTCTAAGTGCTTCCTTATTCACTCCTAGATTTCTAATGGAACTATAGATCTCAATAAAATTGGCTAGGAGAAAATTTGCATCATCTGTAGGATGTCCTGCAAACACACCCTTTAGATTTAAGAGATGGATCATTGTGCTCGTTATGTCAAACGTGTTGCTTGAGGAAAAAATAAGAGCAATAATGGCACCAATCTCGACCAGCTCAACGTATCCCATATCTTCTTAATTATTTATATATGGCTACATATACTGATATGTTGGGATCATTTTAATGTGGGAACCTCTCGCTCTATTTTATTTTTCATCGAGTGCTTCTCACCGATCTACTTCTTGTCTTTGCTCAGCTTGCTCTGCCTCTTGAGCTACTTGCTGAGCTTCTTTTGTTTCCCTCCTCTCATTCTCAGATTTAGCAAAATATTGACTAGTCTTTCGATCAACTATATATTATACTCTTTTGGGAGGAGGGATAGTAAAACATCATGAACTCTTTTGGGATTATCCTCTCTTTTATGTTCCACTATCCTACTAGGTATTTATAGGATCCTCTCTAGATTCAGATTCACTAGGAGTAAGGGATTGACTCTACTATATGTGCTATTCATACACCGTTTTCTAAGTTTCTCACAATGAGAATGCTTTTCTGATGTATAATTATATAAATGAGTACATGAATGCATAACTGAATATGCAATGGTACTTGATACAAGTTTATATTAGGAATATGAAAATGAAACTTATACCGAGTTTGTGATATAACACTGATCATGAAACTGAGTAACCTTAAGAAGAACTGTCATCTTGACCTTGATCTGAGTTGGCGTAGAAGAGATGAGGATACTTCGTATGCATGTCTACTTCTACTTCCCAAGTATCTCCCTCGATGGACTGATTTTGCCAAAAAACTTTAAATAGAGGGACTTCTTTGTTCTTAAATCTACGAGTCTGATAGTCTAAGCTTTCGACTAGAATCTTTTAATAAGAGAGATTATTCTGAACATCAATGCTCTGAATAGGGACTACAACTGGTGGGTCACCTATACATTTCTTGAGAAAAGAGACATGGAAGACTGGATGAACTGATGCTAGATCAGAAGGCAATTTGAGCTCATAAGCTACCTTGCCTAAACGATTGAGAATCTTGAATGGACCAACATATTAGGGACTGAGCTTTCCCTTCTTTCTGATTCTTTTCACTCCCTTCATGGGAGAGATCTTTAGATAGACCTAATCACCATCCTCAAACTTGAGTTCTTTTCTATGAATATCTGCATAAGACTTCTATCATCTTTGAGCAGCCCGAAGTCTTTCTCCAATTAACTAGACTTTTTTTAAGGCATAGAATACAGAGTCAGGACCTATGACTGAGGCCTCTCTAACTTCGAACCAACCAATTAGAGATCTACATCTCCTACCATAGAGAACTTTGAATAGAGCCATCTGAATACTGGAATGAAAGATGTTGTTGTATGCAAATTCAATCAAATGAAAGTTGTCATCCCAACTTCCCTTGAAATCAATTGCACACGCCCTTAGCATATCTTCTAAAGTCTGAATGGTCCTTTCTGCTTGACCATCTTTCTGAGGATAGAAGATGGTACTGAGATAAACTTAGTTACCAAGACCTTTTTGGAAAGCTTGCTAGAAATAAAAGGTGAACTGGGTACCTCTGTCTTAGTTAATGGACAACGAAACACCACACAATCTGACTAACTCCTTGATATAGAGTTTGGCATAATCCTCAGTTGAATAATAGGTATGAACTTGAAGAAAATGAGCAGATTTGGTCATTCTGTCTACAATGACCTAGACTGAATCATGCTGATGACGAGTTCGAGGCAAACCCATCACGAAGTCCATGTTCACAACTTCTCACTTCCAAAGAGAAATATTGAACTCCTGCATAGACCCACTAGGCTTCTAATGCTCTATCTTAACTTGTTGATATGTAGAGCACTTAGCCACAAAATCTGCAATATGTCTGTTCATTCCACTTTACCAATATATTTCTCACAAGTTGCAGGACATCTTTATGGCCGCTGGATGAAAAGAGTAGCGCGTACCATGCGCTTCTGCAAGAATTCGTTGCCTTAAGTAGTCTATACCTAGAACACAGAATTGACCCTGGCAATTCAAAACACCATCTCCCCCTTGGGAGAAAACCTTTACTTTCTCATCTTGAACTAACTCTTTCAACATGACAAGGATGGGATCTCTATCTTGCTTTTCTTTTACCTCGGAGACTAGAGATGATTTTGAACTACTCTAAACACATACACCACCCTCTGAAGAATCGACTAAGCGAATGCCTTGTCTGGAAAGCTGATGGACTTCTTCATACTATCCTCTACGTGAGAAACACTACCCATGGATAGCCTACTGAGAGCGTCAGCCACTATATTGGCATTGCTCGAATGATAGAGGGCACTCATGTCGTAGTCTTTCAAGAGCTGTAACCACCATCTCTGACGAAGATTGAGATCCTTTTGAGAAAAGACATACTGAAGACTCTTGTGATTGTGAAGACATCTACATGAACTCCATAGAGATAATGCCTCCAAATCTTCAATTCAAAGACTACGGCTGCTAACTCTAGATCATGAGTAGGATAATTCCTCTCATGGGGTTTAGCTATCTGGAGGTGTAAGCTATGACCATACCATGCTTCATAGGGACGCAACCCAAATCTACACTGGATGCATCAAAATACACCACGAACCCATATGAACTATCTGGAAGAGCTAAGACTGGGGCTGAGGTAAGTTGAGTCTTCAACTCCTGAAAACTGTTCTTGCAAAGGTCCAAACACTAAAACTTGACTTTCTTCTAAGTCAATCTGGACATAGGGGATGCAATATATGAAAATTCTTTAACAAACCGTCTGTAATAGAAAGCCAAACCCAAGAAACTCCTGATATCTGATGGAGAGAAAGGTCATGGCCAGTTTTTTACTGCTTCGGTCTTTTGAGGATCAACTCTCATGACATCACCGAAAATGATATAATTATGAAATTCTACTGACCTTAGCCAAAATTCGAACTTAATGAATTTGGTAAATAGCTTATGATCTCTGAGAGTCTGAAGTACTGTTCTGAGATGGTCTGCATGATCATGCTCAGTGAAAGAATAGACCAGAATATCATCTATGAAGACTATGACGAACATGTCCAAGTACATCTTGAACATGCGGTTCATCTAGTCCATGAAAGCTGCAGGGGCATTGATAAGACCAAATGACATGACTAGGAATTTAAAGTAACCATACCGAGTATGGAAAGTTATTTTTGAAATGTGACTTTCTCTAACTCTAAGCTGATGATAGTCGGATCTGAGGTCTATCTTAGAGAATAGCTGGCACCCTGAAGGTTGTCAAACAACTGATCGATTCTGGGAAGAGGATACTTGTTCTTGACCATGACCTTATTGAGTTGATGGTAATCAATGCACATTCTGAGAGAACTGTCTTTCTTGAGTATCAATAACTTTGGTGTGCCCCACAAGGAAATATTGGGTCTGATGAATCCCTTATCTAAGAGATCCTTTAATTGTTCTTTCAATTCCTTGAGTTCTGCTGGTGCCATTCCATATGGCAGAATAGAGATAGGCTGAGTATCTCGAAGAAGATCAATGCTGAAGTCTATTTCCTTTTCAAGAGGAATTCCTGGAAAATCTTTGGGAAAGACATCTGAATATTTATTCAGTACTAGGACTGATTCAAGGATGGGAGTTTCAGAACTAGTGTCCTTAACTCAAATAAAATGATAGAAACATGATTTGGATATCATTTTCCTTGTTTGAAGGTAGTAAACAAGATGACCCCTGAAAGCGGATACACTACCCTTCCACTAAAGGACGGGTTTATTTGGACACTGAAATTGGACTATTCTATTTATCCAGTTTACTGTGGCATAGCAGGAATGAATCCAATCTATGCTTAGAATGACATCAAAATCAGTCATCTCTAATTTGACTAAGTCTGCTGAAGTGACTTTCTGAAATATCATAACTGGGCAGTTCCTGTATACCCTCCGGGCTATGATGATTTTTCCCACTTGGGTAGAGACTGAGAAGGGCTCTGCTAGAATTTCATGACTAATTTTGAAATCAATTGCTATATAGGGAGTAACAAAAGACAAAGAAGCTCCTGGATCTGGAAAAGCGTAAGCATGCACATGAAAGATCTGTAATGTAGCAGTAACTCCATCAAGAGAATTTTTCTAATCATGTCGGCTAAAGAGGTTGTTTTTGATAAATCCCCGGCTAATGAAAAAATGAAGTAAACAAAGTCGTAAAAAAACATGAAACGAAACAAAGGCACATACCTCACCCAAATCCTCTTACCAATTGGGATACAATTTATAGCAGTATCATACATATATTGGAACAGAATATATCCTCAAACAAGTTGAAAACTTTAACCCTATTCAGGCAAAAGGAAAGGTCGGGTTTCATATCTACAAGTTCAAAACTATATTGCTCGAACTCTTCAAAAAATTCAATGGGTGCTTGTTGGATTCACCAAAACTAGTGTATTTTTTAAGAATATGACTTGGGTGAGAAATCGAACATGAAGAGTCTACAGGCTACTCCAGCAAATAAAAAGTCGTGATGTAAAAAGGTATTAATGCTTCGTGCATCGTCAAAGGGTCCAAATAAGATGGTGTAACAATAATATATATATATATACATGAAATTGAAGATTTAGATCCCAACATATAAAAATGAAAAGGCGTAAAAATATAGAAAGAAAGAGAATAACTAATGACATTACTTGTATGTTGGTATTGGAAAAAACTGCAGTAGGATACCTCTTGTCAGATAATTTGATGACAGGTCCCTGTGAGAGTCAAAACCATGTATGAAACAAACCAAAAACATCAACCAATAACTACTTCTAACTAAGATTCAGTCAACGTTGCCCAGACCATCCAAAATGCATAGCTTTTGAAGGATTTTGAAGAACTTTGAGCAACATAGGCTTTAATCCAATTGAAAATTACAAAGAAAGATATCAAAACACCTGTAAGGTTAATATAGTTCTTATAGTTATTTTATGTCTGTGATATTATAAGTGAATTTGATACAGTTCCAGTTATACGATTTCCTCTCATGACCCTGATGCGCGACAAAAGGACATATCATGAAAAGAGTTTGTTGCAATAATGGTCTTTGTCTTATATTGCATATAAACTCTCAAAAAACATTATCGTATCCGTGTTGGATCCTGAAAAAGTACATTTTCTGGCATTTTTGAATAGTCTGAACAACATTTATTGGTATCCTTGGAAAATGAGGGAACAAAAAATAACAAAAAAATAATAACTGAAATTTTTTTAAAGTTGTAGAGCTAACCCCAAGCTGGTAGAATGGACTATTGACACCATTAATTGGAATATTCAAGTTTTTTAGATTTGACATGCTACTAAAGTAATTAGGTAAGGCACCAGATAGATTAGGCACCAGCACTTTTGCAACAATTGATAAAACATACCTAGGCCTACCGAGACACTGAGGATTAGTCCTAGAAGTTGAGTCAGGATTTTGACTTTATGGGTTCTTAGCGAGGATTAGAATTAGACACATAGTATTTCAGTAATTTTTGTATAAAATGCTGCATACTTACAAGCTAACCAAAAATTTCAACTTGGTTATCGATGGAAAAAGTGTTCTTGAAACTCCATTTGAAACTAAGCTCCTGTCTAATTATTGCAATAGTTATGGCTCATTCCCAAACAAGTTGATTTCAACTATATGAATCCAGTTGATTTACTTAAAATAGAAAGAAAAAGAACTCTTACAATGATATGACATTTCCATTTTTGCATGTAACATCAGACCAACTGACACATGGAGATACAAAATTAATGTTCCAATCTGTAATTCTATTATTTGAATCATTCAGAAACCTCAACAACTCAATTGAAAATTTTGGAATAAAAAGGCTTTGGACATTGGATTTTCTCTATCAACTAGATAAGCGCTTCTACTTTGTCCTTCTCATTATTTTTGATATTCTATACAACAAAACAATAACAATTATCTCTTAGTTCCAAACATGTCTTGTTCAGGTATGTAAATCTTCACTTTTTTAATTAAGCTCAAAACATGTTTATCATAACCTTAGTCGAGGGTTTTCAAATGAATCCCCTTTGCCAGAATATTACTTATCCTAAGGTGCAAAAAACTAAATGACATACTCATTTCTACAATAGCTAAGATACTTATATACTATGGAAAAAAGAGGACTTGTTAAAGCTAGAATTCAGAACCTACTATTCCATTAAGATTAATGTCATCAAAGATAATTGTCGATGATTTCTCCAATAGTTAAAATTAATTTATTTACATATCAAGGTGATAAGAGAGAGGGTATATAACTACAAACCTTCTGAGGGGCCATCCACTTCTCAACATAATGCAATGCATTCACAGCTGATTTTGTCACCCCATCAACCTGAAATTAAAGGAAAATCAATCTCTTGTTCATGCAATGAATACTAAATATACTAATTTATAGTTTAATTCTCTTTTATCATATATTAATTTCAACTATATGTGCCATTTCTCTAGAATAATAGGTATAGTGGTAAATTATAGTTCTACCCCTGAGGTAGGATGAACCAACTCAGCTTGTGAAAAGAAGAATTCGTATGAATTCCTCTATTTATCAGGAACGTCCTTCCCAATTATACTGGTCTGCTTTGCGTGTTCTCCATCTGATTAACTCCAACACAGAAATTACTACTCCATGTCTCTCTTCCAGCTGACTAACAACATTCTTTCTTGAGTATTTGGTCCCACAAGTTCACCATATCAAGATTACGAATATATTTCACCCAAAAGTTCTAATGTCAAATATATCTGACCACATCTGCACTTACCCTGTATTAGCAGGAGTCTTGCTAAACATTCAAGATTTCCTAGTATCACTATTGCTACTATCAAACCAATAATGAAGGGCCTACCATCAACATTAAGCCTAACAAGAAACTTATGACAAAGACTTACTTGAATAATATCCTAAATTATTCTATCTTTCATGAACATTGTTACCATTAATGATAAGAATAGACAAGTACTCATTGCTAGTTTCTAACTACATAACACAATACGATCAGAAACCAAGAAATGTGTTATCATCCTAGAAAGAGGTAGTAACTGAAAACACCAAAATTAAACATATTCCCAAATTTTTGCTAAACAATCAAAGTGAAGGGGAAGAAAACCTAAAATAAAAATTCAAGAATTAGATTAAAATCATCAATTAAAAGAATTAACTAACCATATAATCCCCCAATTAGAGAAGAAAAGAGCAAAGTTTCTCAAAAATTGATGTTTAATTGAAGTGGTTATTGGATCAGTGGAGGAGCTGAAGTCGGAGTAGCTTTGAAATCAAGGTACAGTGGTTGCACTTTCTAGTTTCTACAAGTGTTCTGAGTTGGGAAAAGAATGGACCAGTAACAATGCTGAATAAAAGAACAAGTTGATTTAAGTAAGAGAGATTAGAAATAGCTGGAGATAATGTACTAGAAAGACTAGAAGAATTAGAAACACTAGTAACAAAAATAAGAATAGTTTCTGTAAAAAAGGAACATGGGTTGGAGTAGCTTTGAAATCTAGGTAAATTTGTCAAAGTAGTGATACGTTGGTTGAAGCAGTGGTCTGATGGTCCTAGAATAGTGGTTGGAGTAGTGGTATAGCGGTCAGAGTATGGTAGACATAGCAGTGGTTGGTCGGACTTTGTCGACGCAATAGCAATGACGGTCTTAGTTGTAGAATTCTTTGACAAATCGATGGTAAAAAGGATTTTTTGGGCTGACCTTAGTGAAATTTTGCGTTTGGAAAAATAAATAAACCGTTGTAGTAGCTTTTTTTCATAATAAAGCATTGCCAAAACTGATTCTATGACAATGGTTCAGACAAATGTTAGATAAACACCCTATTGCAATGGTTATCAAACAATAGCAATGGTTATAGCATCAAATAGTTCTACTGGAACAATTTTTTTTGCAATGGTTGAAACCGTTGCAATAGACCCTCTATAGAAATGCTTTTGGTACTGTTCCCAAAAGTTTCGTTGCAATAGGGGTAATTTCTAGAAGTGAGTTTTTGATTAACTATTCAAAAATTTAGACTAATTCTATTTATTTTACTCAAGTGATAAGTTACAAAGACAAATTTACAAATTTACCAAATGAAAATGATAAAAAGAAAATAACTAATGAACTATTAAACAAGAGAAGAAAAAATTTTACGCAATCAAAGAAGGTATCAATCTAGGATTATGGATTTTCCAAAAATCATTTAAAGTATCAATTTCACCAACTTATTTTATCATCTAGTTGTTAATTTATGAGGTTAAGTATATGATCATGATCACTCGATGCTCTAATCGTCTAATTGATTCTACCTCACAACTACATCATTGAGCGGGGATGTGATAACCCAATCAATATGTTGTCATACATATTCTCGTTTAGTAACCACGTAATGTGATCTGGGTATATTCCTATCCAACCAAAAGTAAATTTTTTGTTTTACTAAAGTAAAGATCTTACTTTTTACATTCTTGGTTCTATCTAATTGATTCTTCTTACGAGTTAAAAATAAGAAAATGAATTTAGTTTAATGGTAGATAAGAATTAAACTTGTAATCACAAGAATATAAGGACAACTATGATAATAATCAAATAAATGGTCACTATCCACAAACTAAGGGTCAATTGGTACTAGTTAAGGCAAGCCTTGACAAGTAAGCCTATCACTCAAACTAACATTAAATGATAAAACAATACCAAACCCAAGGTAAGGTTTCTTGAATTATGCCATACCACACATAAACCATTGTAGCAGAAAAATACATAACAAAGATACCATAAGTCTCGCAATACTAGTGTCATAGTGTAAGAGCAAACTAAGAACAAGTCAAAATATAAATATACATGCTGATAGTCCAACATTAACATAATTTATCTTCGACTAAATAATGCTACTTAAACTAGATAATAAAAGGTAATAGATCAACTCTAGAAGTATAGACATCTCGGTACTTTAAAAATACTCAAAGTACCATCTGAATCAGCTATCGTGTGATGCGTTTGTACCTAGATCTGGACCAGAAAAGAATAGTAGGGATGAGTATGGTTTATTTGTACTCAGTAGGTATCTCAGGACGACTAAGCAAAGTAGAAAAATATGAATATAAAATACATATTATATATATGTCTTTTGCAATTAGAAAATTTCCCAAACTATAGACCACACTGTCTCTACTAACAGTTTTACAATATATACATATACCAAAATACAAGTACAAGAAATAAGCACAAATAGAAAGACATCACAATAAGAAAGATAATGCAATACAAAATGAACATAGTGTATGAAATGCAATAAAAATAATGATGAAGATATTGTGAATGAGGTTGGCGCACAACCTCATTATACACCTACCCAACTATGCTCCTAAGTTAGAACCCATGGGCAATTTGTCAACCCATATAAGATACAATATCCAATAATAATTTACTATTCATAACTCCTCTGTGGAACATATATAAATAGAGGGTTTATAAACAAGACACATTTTCCAATTAACAAAAACTATGGAAAACAAGGCCTTTCCATTCCATTTAAAACCATTTAAACCATTCATACCATTTAGGGTTCTATTATAAAGTTTAAACCTTGCATATGTTCCATTGAAAAAACACATATTATAATGTAAATATTATTAAAAACATTACATAAAACACGTTGGGAGTATAGTATTTCAAAAATCAAAGTCCATTACCGAAAAACCATTCTCATGAAACCACTTATCCAAAACTACCATTAATGCAGATAAAAGAATAATTAAAACATGGGAAAACCATAACAAATGATTTATAACCAAAACCCCCAAATCATATTTAAAAATCCAAAATCAAACAACATTGAAATCATAAAAACATTATATAAAACCATGTCGTTAGTTGGCACTAACAATGAGGGAAGAGAACATGCGTTAATTAACAAAGTAGATGGAGAGAAACAACCAACAAGATCCCTAAATTACTCCTCTGGTTTAAACCATAGCCTTCCTACCCAAAAGCTTTGGAGAGAAATATAGAGTGTTTAGGAAGAGTTTCAAGTGTTAATGAATAGAATAATAGGGTAAATAGCCTCCCAAGAGAATCAGAAGTTGGGGACCTTGTTATAATAAGTGGGGAAATATTCATAATACCTCACCTTAAATTGCACAAAATCCCATCACAGTGGTACGACTGACCCTCACGAGTCATACCCTCCAATACGGTTGGTACCCACCACTCGTACCCTAATCCTTAACACTTAGACATTACACTGTCTGGTGTATGAATCATCCTACTCAAGTCATATTGACAGTACATGATCTGTACCCGTAACCCATATCCCTTGCAAGATAGAATCAGAGAAGGTTTGAACACTGTCCACCATACGAATCCTAGGTACGAATCATCCCCTAGCTTACCACTCTGGGTGAGCCACTCTTACTCAAATCCAATATAAGATACCAACTTTAAGGGTAAATAATGGAACCAAATGATTTGTATCCAACCATATGACGCGTACCTCTAAGTCATACCCATTTTAGTGATCAACATCCCTCCCATCAACAAATACTGGTTAGCGTAAGACTGGAACAGACCATCCGTACCCCAACATATTATTCGTACCCATGAGTTGTATTGGGTCCAGAAACAAGAATTTTTGAAAATATTATAAGGCCCAGAAACTAGGGTGTTTCATTATCCCTTACTAGGAATATTCATTTACGAATGACACATAAGGTAGGGGTAATCACCCGACCGAGTCATTTATATTATCAAATATATTTCCAATCCATAACAAAGTTTAAAAAAATAAAGGTAAAGACATTAATCTTTCCTTTAGCAAACTCAAAAAATAACGATTTGTTAAAGACACATACCTTCATTATGAATCCCAAGAACAGAAAACAAATGCGGATACGTGGACATCATGTCCTCCTCCGATTGATATTTAGCTTCTTCCACTTTATGGTTTCTCCATAAAACCTTAACTGAAGCCACATTGTTGGTCCTTAATACATGAACCTGCCTATCCAAGATATCAATCGAGACCTTTTCATAAGACAGAGTGTCCGAGATACCCATCCCCTTCAAAGGAACAATTGAAGTTTGATAACTAAGACATTTCCTCAACATGGAGACAGCAAAATCTGAATAAACCAAACTCAAGCTAGAAGGTAACTCCAACTTATAAGAAACATTAGTAACCCTCTGCAGAAGCTCAAAAGGAAAAACATACCGTGGACTGAGCTTTCCCCTCTTACAAAATCGCACTACTCCCTTCATGGGATATACCTTAAGGAAAACCTTATTTCTAAACTCAAACTCCAAGTCTCTATGCGTAACATCCGCATAGGACTTTTGGAAACTTTGGGAAGCCTTAAACCTATCTTTAATCACCTTCACTATCTATATAGCCTAACAAACCAAGTCGAGAATAAACATATCCGCATCCCCAAGATCATACAAACTAATAGGAGATCTACACCTCCTACCATACAATGTCTCAAAAGGAGCCATACCAATACTAAAATGATATATATTGTTGTAAGTAAGCACTACCAAAGGTAGATGCTCAACCCAACTTCCACCATAATCAATCACACAAGCCCGACTCATATCCTCCAATGTTTGAATAGTTCTCTCAGCTTGCCCATCTATATACTGATAAAAATTAGTAGTCATACTAACCTTAGTCCCCAACCCTATCTATAAATACTACCAGAAGTGAGATGTAAACTGCGTGCCATAATCAGAAACAACAAAAATAGGTAATCAATACATCTTCATAATATCTTGAGTATACAGCTTCACATAATCATCTGCTGAAAAAATAGTCCTCACTGGCAAAAAGGGAGTAGACTTTATCATCCTATCCACGATGACCCCAATTGAGTCATATTGATTCTGAGACCAAGGAACACCAGTTACAAAATCCATATTGATTACCTACTATTTCAATTCAGGCAAAACAATATCTTAATTCAACCCAACGGGTCTCATATGTTCAACTTTAACTTGTGGATACACCAAACTCTTGGCCACAAAATTAGCCACATCCTTCTTCATATTGTTCCACTAATACATCTCCTAGAGATCATAATACATCTTTGTGGAATCGGGGTGAAAAACATAGCGTGACTCATAATCGCCAGCCAATGTTCTTTGCCACAAACCTTCATCAGCATGAATGCACCACCTCCATTAGTACCATAAAGTACCATCACCACTGATCTTAAAAACAATCACCTTTTGCCCACTAACATCCCCCTTGATTTTCATCAAGACAGAATCCAAAACAAGATTTTCCTTAACCTCTTCACCAAGAGGTAATCAAACTACTTCTTGTACCCTTACACCTCTATCCTTGGAGTCCAAGATTAGCCAAGTGGTGAATATCTTTTACCAATCCCTCTTCCCTTCCTCCGTATGAGATAAACTCTCCATGGACAACCTACTGACAATATTAGCAACAACATTAGCCTTACTAGGGTGGTAATGAGGACTCATATCATAGTCCTTTAGAAGCTCCAACTATCTCCCTTGTTAGAGATTGACCTCTTTTTGAGTGAACACATAGTGTAGACTCTTATGATCAGAAAAGATGTCCATGTATACATTCCCATACAACATCAAAACATAACTAAGACCTACCCAAGAGGTATCACAATAGACCATAAGCCCATCATTACCTTCCGGCAATGTCAGAGTTGGAGCCGAAGTTAGCATAATTTTAAATTTCTCAAAACTTCCCTAGCAAGCATTTGTCCAAGAAAACTTAACCTTCTTCTAAGTAAACTTCGTCAAAGGAGTAGCTATCAACAGGATGCCTTCCATAAACTGCTTATAATACCCAGATAAGCCCTAGAAACTCTGAATGAAAGTTGGAGTCATGGGTCTTGGCTACCTCTTAACGATATCCATCTTTTTGTGGATCCATCATTATGCCCTCGCTAGAGACATTATAACCAAGCAAAGTCACATCATTCAACTAAAACACAAACTTGGACAACTTGGCATACAAATACTTGTCTTCCAAGTTCTGCATTAATATATAAAGGTGATTATCATGATCCACCTCACTTTTTAAATATTCAAGAATGTCATCAATAAATACAATGAAAAACATCCAAGAATTGCTTGAAAATCTCATTCATCAAGTCAATAAATGTAGTTGGGGAAGTACTCAATCCAAACGACGTTACCAAAAATTCAAAGTGCCCATAGCGAGTATGACAAGTTGTGTTAAGGATATCCAACACCCTAATCTTTAGCTAATAATACCTAGACCAAATATCTATGTTAGAAAAGAAATTAGCACCTTGCAACGGATCAAATAGATCATCTATTCTTGGTAGAGGATACTTTTTCATGAATGTCACCTTATTCAACTGCCTGTAGTCAATGCACAACCAAAGGAAACCATTATTCTTATACATGGACAATACCAATGTACCCCATGGAGATGCACTAGGATGAATAAAGCCCTTATGGAAAAGATCCTTAAGGTTCTCCTTGAGTTCCCTTAAATCAACAAAACCCATTCAAGAGGAAGGAATAAATATTGGACGAGTGTCCAGAACCAAGTTAATACCAAACTGGATTTCCCTATCCAGAAGAAAACCGGGAAGATCATCCAAAAAACCCCCAGGAAACTTATTTACCATGGGGACTAACTGAGAAAATGGCCCTTCTGAGTGAGAATCTGTAATTCGAACCAAGTTATAAGGACAACCTTTGGAGATTAACCTCGAGATCTAAGGTAAGAAATACACCTCTCCCTAGGAACTAAGAAACTACCCTCCCACTCTATAACTTGTTCTCCATGGAAACTAAAGACAACATTATGGTTCTGACATTCTAAGGATGTGTAACAAGTGTGAAACTAGTCCATCCCCGTAATAACATAAAAATAGACCATTTCAATTTCAAAATCAAAGTATGCCTATAACCAATAAATACCATACACCCCATATAGATTTTCTTAACTATAACTGTATCACCTATCTGGGTAGAAATAGAAGAAAGATCTGAAACAACCTTAGAATCTACACCAATATATATAGCGACAAATGGGGTCATATTAAAAAAAGTGGACCCTAGACCAAGTAGACAATAAACATCATGAGAAAAGAGTTGTACCTTACTAGTAACAACATCAGGCGATACCTCAAATTCATGTTCGGACACCAAAGAATACAACCTATTCTGGCTAATATGAAAACTAGGAGTAGTAATGGAAGGAGATAGAACACCACCTCATGCAGGATCAGAAGATGAAGTCACTGATACCTTGTTTTCTTCCATAGTAACCTTATTAACCAAACAATCCCTGAGCCGTTGGCCTGCCTGGCAACACCTAAAGCTATTGTCCCTTCTATAACAATAATAACCCCCATGAGGGTGACCACAAAACCAACAGAAAAGGTATGAAGAAATTGATTAATCCCCCACTCGCTTGAGATTTGGCACCTTGTGCCCAAAAATTATCACCACCCTAAAGAGTCTAGTCACTAGACTACTTTGGGTAAGGAACATAAGCAGTAAAGAAGGAACCATAACTTTACTCAGCAAAGCAGTTTTGCTTTCCAAGATCAAATCTCAATTCAACCCAAAAGTAAACTTTCTCAATCTGAGTCTCATGTAAGCAACCAAACTAATAGCATACCTTGACATCTGGTGAAACTTTAAGGAATATTCCTTGACAGACATTCTCCCTTACTTAGCATGCACAAGCTCCTCCATCTTTGCTTTTCTCAGCTATTAAGGAAAGAAACAATCCAAAAAATCTTCAAAAATATCATCCCATAAGGATAACACCTCCATACAACCTCTAACCTTATCACACTCTTTGTACCATTGGTACATAATATCCTTGAGTCTATAAGCTGCAAAGTTTGCACCTTCCATATTAATGGCCTATATCACTCTGAAAATCTACTTCATCTAATATAAGAAACCCTGAGTATCCTCCTACACCTTTACTCCTATAAAAGAAGAAAGATTTAGTTTCATAAATTAACCAACCCTTTTGGCCTCAGTAGATAACCTACCAGATATATCTCGCTCAGCTTGAGCTGCAACTAATTTATCAATAGTATGATCAGATTGGCAAAATTTTGCATTAGTCACATCACCTTGAGAAAAACTAGTAACAATTAAAGGTATTCTAGAACAATAAGGGATAAGACCTTGAGATCAAAGTTGAATTCAAGACATAGGATGTACCCCTTCAAAATTGTCCCTAGATGGGACTAAAGAGTTCTTTTGTGTTCCTGATCTTCGAGGCATGATCTGAAAAGTGAACAACCAAGGATTATAAATGAATTTTGGGACTTAGACATAAAGCTTGAAAATATAATACTAAGAAAGTGAAAAATTCTTAAATGCCTTGTTGCCTCTCTCTTATGAGTGTGGCATGTTACACCCTTAAAAGAGACTAATAAACACGACTTTATGAACTCCCAATTGACCAAGAACCTAAAGCTTTGAGACTAACTTGACATGATTTGATCGGGGCCTTATTGTAATGAGCATACCAAGACCAACCAGGACTGGGGACCCCTCCCTATTACCCAACATATCCACCAATAGCATACATTAAGTTAGTTGAGTACCGATCAAATAGAAAGGTAGCATAATTGGACAAGCACTCAATTTAGGATAGATATATCCCTAAACCAACCCTATCAAGTCATCCTGTCACACCAAACCATACCAGCCAAACCACCAAGCTAAACTAATACTAAAACAAGGACCATCAACTAGGCCATAACCAAATAATTTCCAAACATAATATAAGTAATCCAAAACTAAAATACGATGAACAATATCGTCAATCGGTATCAGCCCCAATACCAATGCCAATATTAAGGTCAATACCAATAATCATCCCACCCATCTGAACCAATAGTAGTACCACAAAGTAACTAACCAAAATAGTAAGAATATCTAGTTATGACATTCCCCCAACCACAGCCAAAAATAATATCCAGAAACAAATTATTATGCCTAAGAATATCTATAACATGAAATTTAAGCATTCAAAAATATGGAAGCTTACTATTTTAATAAAACTACTATCCCTGAGTCAATCATTATGTAGGAGGAACAGAATGGCCAATTCCCATATAGCGTGGGCATAGAGCTGCCTGAAGAAAGGTTAGCTAGCAATCGCTGTCATAAGCTTAAATAATTATATGCCATTTATCAAACCAAGTAAAACTATCCATATGCATATAAACATACATATTTATACATATATATATATAACTATGGCCAGAAATGGAACCAGGTTTATCATGCCATTAAAACCTTTACCTAGGCAGTGTTGCTTTGCCGTTCTACATCACCCATGAGCTATATAGGTTTAGATCCCCTACTGAAAAGGCCGTAGTGCATAATGTTGCATGACCAAGTTTTAATGGAATGATACCATGCACGACTAGGTTTTGATGGAATAAACTGTGATACCATGCATACAGTAACCAAGACCAACCTCACATAGGCAAATATTAGTTAACAGTTTTTGTCCTCCCAATACCTCCACCTTCCACGACTTTGCTACACACCCTATAATTATTGCCCAATTATAATCATTACAAAGAAACCAACCAATCCATTAACCCTTTATTAACCAAGGCCATTAATAGTGGTATAGTCATACAAACAATACTTGCAAGATTTATCCATAGCCAACCATATATAGGTTTAAGGGATTCCATGTACCTTTTACAATTCCCATTTAACTAAAACCATGGACATCAAGGCTTTTCCAATACATTTATAACCATTTAAACCGTTCATACGATTTACGGTTCTATTACCGAGTTTAAACTACACATAAGTTCCATTGAAAAACTAATATTATAATGAAAACATTGTTAAAAGCATTTCATCAAACACATTGGGGGCATAGTATTTCAAAAACCAATCCATTATAAAAGAACCATTCCTATGCAACCAAATATCCAAAACAACCAGTAATGCATATAAAAGCATAATTATAACATAGGAAAACCATAACCAAAAATCCCAATCATATTTAAAATTACAAAAACATACAACAATGAAATCATAAAATCATTATATAAAACGATGCCTTTAGTTGTAACTAACAATGATGGAAGAGAATATGACTTGATTGAAAAAGTAGATAGAGGAAAACAACCAACAAGATCCCCAAATTAGTCCACTATTTGACACCCTGGCTTTCTTGCCCAAAAGCTTTTGAGAGAATTATAGAGTGTTAAGGAAAAGTTTCTAAGTGTTAATGAAAAGAATAATAGGGTAAATAACCTCCCAGAAGAGTTAGAAGTAGTGTGACCTTATATTTATGAGTGGGGAAATGTTCAGAATACCCCCACATAAATTGCACAAAATCCCATCACACTGGTACGACTGACCCTCATGAGTCATACCCTACGATATAATTGGTACCCAACACTCATCTACTAAGACTTAATCGTTATACTCAAATTGTCCAGTGTATGACTCATCCTACCCAAGTCTTACAGACAATATATGATCCATACCGTTCACTCATATCCCTGGCAAGATATAATCACAAAAGGTTTGTACACTTTCACTATTCGAGTCCTTGGTACCACTCATACCCTAGCTTATAGCTCTTAGTGAGCCACTCGTACACAGATCTAACTTAAGTTATGAAGTATAAGGTTAAGTGTAGGAACCAAATGATCCATATCCAATCATACATCTTGTACCACCATGTCGTACTAATTCCAGTCACAAAAATCCATTCCACCAACCAACATTGGGCAGCATACAATTGGACCACACCATTAGTACCCCCAACATACAGCTTGTACCCATGATTCATATTGGGTCCAAAAACCAGAACTCTAAGAAATTTTCTAATGTCTAGAAAGTAGGGTTCTTTAAAAAATTGATGCAAAAAGCCTTCAACACGAAGCTTTATCTACACGAATGGTCCCAAAATCAACTAAAATAGATAAATAATAAATATGTGCATCAAAAGAAAGAAAAAATACCCATTTTTGAGTTGCAATGAAAAGAACCCCAACAACGGGTTTTCAACAAAGAAGGGTAAAATAAAAATCTTTGTTCAAAAATATATAATCTATGATAAAAGAAAGCCCACGTGAAAATTGTTTGAAAATGGGTTTTCAATTGAATAATTAATAACTTAAGGTTTACGGGCGAAAATCTCCATATTTAAATTTTGTTTTCAACTTTTAAAAGATTTAAATAATAAAAATAGAAAAGAATAATTGAAATGGGTATTTTGAGATCAACCAAGCATGAATATTTTAAAAACTTCTAACGACTTGAAATTACAATCTCCAAGTGTCAAAAATGGTGAAAAATCACTAACACCAGGTCGCTTAAGAGGACACCACTTAAGTGACCTGAAGTCCCTTCTGTGATACCCTCCTGGCCCGCAAGTGTCACATTAGTGATCGAACAGTTTCTTAAGTGACAATCACTTATGTGATGTAGTAGTCGCTTATTAGATACCCCCAGCTAAAAGCCTGGTCGCTTAAGCGATTGGCTTGATATGAATGCGAGATCCACTTAAGAAGAAAAATATGTCACATAACTGGATACAACAACTGAGTGGTGCATCAGCTCTGTGGACCCTTCAAGATTCATCTGATATCTCAAGAAACAAAATAAACTATGCTACCCTATAAAATTCGACACTTCGGATACATTGGCAATATCAATTTTTCAAAAAAAAGGTCATTTTCACAAAATTTACCCTCTAAATCTAATTTTACAACATTCCAGATAAGGATCAAAATGAGATACAAAAGCTACTAAACCACACCAACTATGTTATCAATGTAAAAATGACCTTTCGAATTTGATGGTGTAGTATATTTTTTCATTTGATGCAGAAAACAATAAATTTTGTTGAAGTATACTCTAAAGCACTTTTTCTTACCAAAAGCTTGCACAAATCACACCGAAATGCACTGGGTACAGTTGGAATCACCCCTACACCTCATAAATACGACAAAGTAACCATGAGTAAGGATAAAATGATAAATTCATACAGAAATAAATAATCCACCAAAATCTCCAAAATTAAAGTTAATACATAAATCAAATCATGAAAATACGAAACAATCATGTAGGTAGCTATCATAATCCAAGAACGAGAAATTTAACTTCACATAACATTGAGAAATTATAACAAATTTTCCAAAAAAATTAACATAAAAATAAATAATAAAGAAGAATAAAGATGAAAGCAATTTTCTCTAGCCTCCACGATGTGTTCTATATCCTTCTATGTTGAAATTCTATAAACTAATTGTATGAAATATTTATAGGTGTTGTAAAAAAGCTCCAAATATAACAACCGTTGAATACCGTCCACACGCTCCATTTCAAAGATTGAATATTATTGAAGGACTTAACATCAGAGCACAACTATCTCACTCACAAAAGAATTCACATGTATGGATAAAGAACATAACATTTCCCATTATGTACATCTCAACTAATAAGCATGCTCGAATTGTAATATTTAATAGGGATGAAGGAAAACTCTATAATAGTGACTTACACTTCCCTATGATCTTTCCACTTTTAAATTTCTGCACCCATTATTTTATTATATTTATTTTCAGCCTTATCTACATCCATTTTTCTCTATCAATATCATCTTATCCAAACGTTTTACTTTTCTTCTCAAAATTTTTTATTCTTTCTTTTTTTAATGTCACATTTTTTGAAAAAAAGGATTTTTCATAACTTTTTAGCTATCATTATTCACCTTTACCACTCAATCACATCTTTATTTAGATTCAACAATTATAACATGTCTACACTACAGTGCTCAAGGAAGTAAAGTACAAAAACTAGGTTTTAAACAAAAAGGATCAAGGAGAAAATACGGCTATCAAACAAAAGGTCACAGGATCAAATGGGATAACTAATGACATAATATCCTAAGAGGCTTAAATTCAATAAGACAAATCAAAGAAATCCTATATCATTTCACTTTAGTAACATGCAGGTCAAATTTTATATTTAGATGCAAAACATGAAATATAAGCAAAACCTCACCAAACATGACATAAGTATTAATAAAGATGCATCATTTCCTCTTCTAAGATAGAGATTTTCATAAAAACTATAAAATAACAAAATTTATATGTAGAGTCACAATAATAATCACTGGTGTCAAATAGTCAACTATTTTACTTATAGTCAAACACTCGCAGAATGTTCCACTCAAGCTAAGGCCTAATTTGCAGGTATCACACCAGTCAAAATTGCTCTTTTCTTTTCTCTCTAAAAAACCTTTACTCCTAAATTAATAAAAGATACTCGGCTCAAAGAAGCCTCATTTGGAAAAGATCCAAAAAGAAAAACCTAGAGGTGAACGAAGTATGTCTTCTAGAGGATAAAAATTAAAAAATTAACCAAAAACTATTTTAAAATAATGAATCAATTTTTTTTTGTGTTTTTTATGTTTTAAATTTTTTTGTTTTGTTTTAAATAAAATAACTAAAAATAAAAGAAGTCATACAACATACTTCATTCTCAATAAAACATGAAAGATATCTGACCCACACTTAAAATCATACTTTCTCCCCAAAGCAATAAAAATATAATGAGGCTAAAAGATACTCCCTAAGGCCCTGTAGGGCCTAGCTAGAAGAATGGTTCTTAACTTTCTATAAAGGGTCATGGGCACCTCACTCTAAGCTTTTGTAACACCCCAAGACTACACCCTAGGTGAACACGGTACTTACAATCTCGAAGGACCATAAGCTAACCCATGACTGGTACCTACTGTGAGCAATGAATATTATATTGGAATCTATATGTGTAAGAAATCTAAAAATTACATAAGGTTCTCAAAAATACTAAAATTATAACAACGCGATTTGCTGAACCAGAATGCTACCGGTGCTCATGACCTCGAGGGACCACAAGCTAACCCATGACTGATATTTATACCTGTATACTACAATTCATAATATAATAATACGAAATACATGGAACTGTAAGGACATAAGGTTCAACTAAATAAAATCATGAGTACGAAAATACAAAAAACAACTAAATCTGAACAGTAAATCTAAAACTAGATCTGAAAGGCTCTAAACTGTTTGAATAAGGAGTTGAAGAACTGTCTCCAACTAACTCCAAAAAACTGAACTGAAGAAATAGATAAATAAATCAAATCATATTGTCCTCGAATCAATAAGGACTCACTGTGTCTCTACAACTGCAATGCTGCCGTTACTACTGGGTTGGAGCTCGTGTCTCAGAACCTATGGTGTAACATGAAAAGAAAGAACAATAGCACAAATGCGTTAGTATAACTGGAGTACTGAGTATACGAGGAAGGTAGGAACAAAACGGATTGACTAATATAAACGTGGGAGTGCAAACACACACATATAGAAATTGGGACCAGGAATACGTGATAGCATGACCTGTAAGATAATGCATGGTTTACTGATAACTATTATGACTTATGTTAAAACTGATAACATGGATGAATTTATCTAACAGTCCTGTATATACTAAAATCTGTAGAACGCTCTGAGTTCTTTTACTCGATGGAAGGAAACTGACACACATAACTGACTTGATCATGAGAGTAAAGTCCAAAATTTATAATATCATAAGTTGGGATCTCATACTAACCATGCTTATCAACAATGTATTGCAAGGAAAGGATTTCATATCACATGGAAGTACTAGCACAATCTTAATATCATGTTCATTGCATAATCATATTGGCAACACATACTAATAGCATGTAAGTTCATATGGATTGCATGGTTATCATGCATCTTGTTCATAAGTAGGATTTGCAAGTAAGCAAAGCATACTCTCTTAAGACTAGTTCATTGTTATTCCAACAACATTTACAAGGCACATTAACACCATAGAAGTCATTGGAACGTAAGGGAATATCATGAATCCTTTACATAGTCGCAATTTGGCTATATTGCATGATATCTAGTTCCTTAAGCATCTTATCAAACACCTTACATGCACATCTTAAGCATAGGTGAATTCATCAAATTATACATCATGAATGACCAAATTTACATGTTTCCAACTCATATGATATAATGAATTCACCAAAACATATAAAGAATCCATCTTGGGAATCACCCAATATCAACAACATGATCATCAACACGCAACAATATAGAAATCATAATTTATAATGAAAAAGGAGAAAAAAATCAAGCATCAACATGGGTATGATCATATCACCACAATCAACCAAGCTTTTGTATTTTAATGATTGAGTCTTGAACTCTATGAATGAATTGAATCCATAGATGAACACTATGCATTCCTTAGAAGGAAGATTCGTGATGATTGATGGAGGAATTTCCTTGAAATCAGATCTTCAAGGTTAATTATACAACCCTAGTTGTTTTTCTCCTTTAGTGCTCTTGGATGATGAGATTTGAGATGAAAATGGGGTTGTTATAGGTTTAGAAGCTATATATTTTATAGGGTTAAGTTTTGGGACATGTAAGGAGTATTTAAAGACTTAATTACCTTTAAAATAACTCAAGAAGGAGTGTTTTTGACACCTGGAATTGACTTAGACAGCACCCAAGTAATCGCCTATGCTTGGGTTGGGTGGCGCCTAACCAATCGCCTATGCTTGGGTTAGGCGGTGCCTAACCAATCGCCTATGCTTACTGTCTCTCACGAAAATAGGCTTAACTTTTTGCTCGGGTATTGGATTAAGGTGAAATTGATATCATTGGAAAGCTAATTCAATTCTCTACAATTTGGTGCATCTAAATCAGCGAAAATACCACATTAACATCGATTTATACTCGTTCAACTATGACCCTTGCAAAATTGAACACTAAAACTTGATGGATTCAAAAACTCTTAGCTTGTATTACCTTAAGTGACACATATGAACATGCTTAATGAATCATAAGCTATCCTATCACTAGGATATTCATTATAAGTCATGTACTCAAGTATGAATCACAGGATTAAAACATGCGAGGTATTACAAAAATTATTAATTGAGTATAACTGATAATAACATCTGAGAACTGAATAACTGACTATGCTAGTCTGAAAGCCTCTAACTATTCGAACATGAAGTTGATAGGACAAACCCCCAACCAACTTTGACTGAAAAACTACTGAAATTTTGTAATACTGAAATAAGTAATCTTTGTACTTGAAATATAAGGAATCACCACTACAAATGTTGTTGATATCCTAAGCTGCTAAGTATGGTCTGGAACCTAAGCATCCGAACATGTGATATTAGACATCATAGTGCAAAAGAGAGTATTCATCAGTATGTGGAATGTATTGGTATACTAAGTATGGTAAGGCTGATATACATGGGTTCATATGTATGAGATGATAACTGACTAAATGAACATGATGAAGTAACTGCATGAGAGTACTTCCAAAACTAAAACTACTGAATGTACTGATCATGCAATACTACACATATTTGTATACTATATGTATTTGAGAATATACTGAAGATGAGTACTGAATTTTAATGGCTGAGTAACTGATAATATGTAGAAATGGTTCTTTAGAACTGATTGAGTTCTTTATCGAATACTGAGATTGAAATTATAATTGTAGGAGTGTTCACCTAACCGACATACCCCGGTATAGAATAATTTAGGGTCTAACCTGTGACTCCAGTTGGAATAGTGTTAGCACCTTTCCACGGGATACTAATAATGTTTTGTCAACCATAATTTGGAAGGAAGACTCATAAAATAGATATATGATTGTGTTAACCTTGTTCTGGAAGGAGGATAACTTACCCTACACTGGCTACATAGTTTTATAACGTAGGGCCTGCTACTAAGGATGAAACCCTTTGCTGGTAGGAATGCCCCATTCGTGGGTTTGCACGATGCTGAATACTACTCCTAACTGAATTGACACTAAACTTATCACTAGAGTGTACTAGGCTTGACTGAACTGACACTAATCGTGTTGACTAACTTAACTGGTCTAAGTTTACTGGGTTTTGTTAACTGACTGCATACTACTATCCTTGACCTTTACTGAGAGTATTTTATAACTACTCCAACTAAGTAAACAACTAGATTCTAGGTAATAAATACCCCCAGGACTCGATTGCATTATAGATAAATTCACGTCTCAATTTTACAGAAACAATAATATGTTACCATGCATCATTTACTCATATGGACATTTTATCAAATAGATGGGAAGCATAATTATTATACATGAGAAATAGAAACATAGGGAATTATAAGTACAACATACAACTTACAAATTCAAGGGGTTTGACATGAGAGATTAATAATCCAACACACCTGCTAACTTAATTTCATTGAATTCAAAAAAGATCTTAACTTGAAACACATACAACAACACAAATATTAGCATAATTCAATTCATAACATGGGAATCATAATTCAAGTTTTGAAAATATTTTTGAACTCCAAGGGTGGAAGGAGACCCAAGGATGAACAACTAACATACCTGGATTGTTGATTTTTTTAGAATTATGGTGCATTCTTGGGACTTGGACTTGGACTTAATGAAACTCAGGGATTTGTTCTTGAAAGTATTTGTGCGATAATGAGCAAATTTTTCCCTTTGAGAGGTTTAATGTCGTGTTATGGCTGAGTATTATAAAGGGAAAATGACCCAATTACCCCCACAAACTAGTAATTAATACACAAAACTTGCCCAGTGATGCGATAGGTGACGTGTCGCATTTATGAGGTTGACACATTCACTAATGCATTGCACCAATGGTGCCAATGCAATTGCCAATATGGCATATCATGATCGTGTTGTCTCATTATTTTGCTCATCCAAACATGACTTAAACGATGTTTGAAAATTCCAATACTAACTTAAGATGACCTATAGATAACCCTAATCATGAATAAATTTAAAAATCAAAAATCTAATACTGGGAAGATTGTAAATGTTACCATTGAAATATCAACAATTAGCTGTAATTTTTTAAGTTTTGGACCTCTTTTGGCATGTTATAAAGGACTTAAATGGGCTAGGAATTTTTGGTGTCTTACAATATTACCCCTTGGGAACATTCATCCTCAAATAAGACTGACTGAACTGAGAGGAACCGTACTTACACTAACATGCTTAACTGAAGCATGACTGAATCTTAAGACATGACATATGAATAAACCATTTCATGAAGGCATGAATGATATAAGAATGTTATGCTACTTTAACTTAGCATGAAATAGACTAAATGTAAGGAAGGCTGTTACCTCAAGTTGAGCCTGAGTTTCCGAAAAAGAGATGAGGGTACTTGGTTTGCATGTCTGCCTCTACTTCTCAAGAAGCTCCCTCAACATACATATTCCACCAAAGAAACTTTTTTGTTCCTTAGTCTGAAAATCTCAATATCAAGGATTTCGACTGGGACATCCTCATAAAAGAGACTATTTTGAACATCTACTCTCTCTATAGGGACTACAACTGCTAGGTGACCCATGCACTTCATTATCCAGGAGACATAAAACACTTAGTAGACTGATGCTAAGTCTGCAGGTAACTCAAGCTTATAAGCTACCTTACCTACTCATGATCTTTCCTTCTCACATCTACATAAGATTTTTGTTAGGTCTGGGCTTCCTTAAGCCTCTGTCAAATAAACTGAACTTTTTATAAAGCATTAAACACCAAGTCAAGCCCCACTACCACTGCCTTACCTACTTTAATCCAATAAATGGGAGATCTATATCTTTTCGTATAAATAGCCTCAAATGGATCTATCTGAATACTGAAATTATAACTATTATTTTATGCAAACTCAATCAATAGTAAGTGGTCATCCCAACTACCCTTAAAGTCAAGGACACACATTCTCAACATATCTTTTAAATTCTGAATGGTCCTTTCTGCTTGACTATCTATCTGAGGGTGAAAGGTTGTACTGAGGTGAACTTGGGTACCAAGATCCTTTTGGAAGGCTTTCAAATAGTGAGAAGTGAACTATGTACCTCTAAAAAAAATGATGGACAACAGGACACCATATAACCTAATCAACTCTCTGATATAGAGCCTCGCATAGTCCTCGGTTGAATAAGACCTATGAACTGGCAAGAAATAGTATGGCTTTGTCCTCTTGTCTACAATAACCAAAATCAAATCTTGCTGACGATGAGTATGCGGTAAATCTATCATAAAATCAATGTTCACTTCCTCCCACATCTAAGTGGGAATAATTAACTCATGCATAGACCCACTAGGCTTCTGATGTTCAATCTTAACCTGCTGATAAGCTGAGTACTTAGGTTCAAATTCAGCAGTATCCCTTTTTATTTCACTCTACAAATAGATTTCCCATAGTTCGTGGTGCATCTACGTGTCCCCTAGATGAATGGAGTATCACACACCATGCGCCTCAGCAAGAATTTGTTGTCTCACGCCATCCACACATGACACACAGAGCCTACCCTTGCAATGCAATACACCATCTCTTCCTTAGGAGAAAACCTCTATTTTTTGCTCTCTGACTAACTCTTTAAGCTTAAATAAACTAGGCTCCCTGTCCTACTTTTTCTTTAACTCAGAAACCAAAAAGGACTCTGAACTATTTTGCAACCAAACACTACCTTTTGCCAAATCAGCCAAATGGACTACTATTCTGCCAAGCTAATGAACTTCCAAAATTAAATTCGTCATACCACCCTCAACATAAGCAACACTACCCACAGACAACCTACTGAGAATCTGCCACTACATTGGTTTTTCCCTAGATAATACAAAACACACAATGCATAATCTTTCAATAACTCTAACAACCTTCTCTGGCGCAAGTTTAGGCCTTCCTATGAAAATACATACTACAACCTTTTGTGTTTTGCGAACACATCAAAATATACCCAATATAAATATTGCCTCCAAATCTTTAAGGTAAATAAGACAACTGCTAATTCAAGATCATGGGTGGGGTAATTCATTTTATGGGGCTAAGTTGTCTAGTGGAATAGGCCGCAACCTTAACCCTAGATATCAAAACACACTTAAAGCAAACTCTATAAGCATCATAATAAACAAAAAATTCATCTAAACCAATGGGAAAAGTCAAAATTGGGGTTGTAGTTAGTCGAGTCTTCAACTACTGAAATCTATTCTACCAAGAATGTAACCTCTGGAACTTGATTTTCTTCTAAGTCAATCAGGATATAGGGGTTGTAATAGAAGAAAATTCTTTAATAAACCATCTTTAATAGCCATCCAAACCTAAGAAACTCCTGATATCTGATATACATATGGGTCTAGGCCAGTTTCTAACTACTTCGGTCTTTTAAGGATCAACTCTAATGCCATCACCAGAAACTATTTGACCAAGTAATGCTATTGACCTTAGAGAAAACTTGCACTTACTAATTTTAGTGATCAACTAATGACCTTTGAGAGTTTGTAATACTATTCTGAGATGGTCTATGTGATCATATTCGTTGTGGGAGTAGACAAGACTGTCATCTATAAAGACAACGCCAAACATCTCTATGTACTAATTGAACACATTGTTCATCAAGTCTATGGAAGTTGTTGGGGCATTGGTAAGACGAAATAACGTGACTACAAACTCGAAGTGACCATACTGGGTTCTATAAGTTGCTTTCAAAATGTCACATTCTCTAACTCTGAGCTTATGATAGCTTGATATAAGGTCTGTCTTAGAAATATAACTGGCACCCTAAAGTTGGTCAAGCAAGTTACCGATTTTAGGAAGTGGGTACTTATTTTTGACTATTACTTTATTCAACTGAAGGAAGTCTATACATCTTCTAAGAGAACGTCTTTCTTTCGCACGAATAGAGCTGGTGCACCCCAAGGGGATATGTTGGGCCCGATAAACCCTTTGTTTAAGAGGTCCTTTAACTGTTCGTTTAACTCTTTACATTTAGTTGTAGTCATTCTATAAGGTAAAATAGAGATGGGTTGAGTATCAGGAAAAAGGTCTATTCAAAAGTCGATACCCATTCGGGAGGAACTCCGGGGAGATCTTTGGGAAACACATTTGAAAATTCACTTGCAACTAGAACTAACTCAAGATTAGGAGTCTTGGAACTAGAGTCTTTGGCTCAAATCAAATGATTTACAAACCTCTTGGATATTATTTTTCTTGCTCTATGGTACGAAATAAGTTGACTCTTAAGTGTTCTGGTACTACCCCTCCATTCTAGGATAGGTTCATTTGGGAACTAAAAATAGACAACTCTATTTATATAATCAACTGAAGCATATCATGAATAGAGCCAATCCATGCTCAGAATGTCATCAAAATCTATCATCTCTAACTCTACTAAGTTTGCTGAAGTAACTTTCTGAGATACCATAATCGGACAGTTCTTGTGTACCTTCCGGTCTATGATAGATTTACCCATTGAGGTAGAGACTAAGAAAGGATCTATACGAATTTTGGGATTGACTCCAAAGATGATAGCTATATAAGGAGTTATAAAAGATAAAGAAGTTTCTAGATCTAGAAAATCATAAACATGTAAATGGTAAACTTGTAAGGTACAAGTTAACACATCAGGAGAACTTTCCTAATCCTATTAGGACTGGTGTGTGCATAGAGTCTGTTTGGGTATTGACTACTGGTGGCACTAGAAGCGACACCATGCTAAGACGAGCAAACGAACAGAGATGGGGGACGATTATGCTAACTTTGGAACCCACCTTAGCACACTCTCTTATTTTATGACCTGGCTTACTACATTCGAATAAACATCATTGCCATCCCTGCAGACACTCTGATAATTTTTGACATATTTTTGGCAGAGAGGATTTTTTCAAGCATTGTTCACACAACTCTGTGTTTTAAAGTCTTTCCCCCTATCCTAATTATTATGTTTAAATTTATGCGCTGGGGTTGGAGCTGGGACTGAAGATTTTAGGCAAATCTGAGGATAATTACCACCCTCTGACTTAGGCTGAGTAAAGTAGAAGCTACATATTCAAGCCCTATTACTTTCCCTCTCTTTCTCCTTAGTCATATATTCCTCAGTCTATTAAGCACGGACATCAACTTAGCATAGTCCATCAACTTAATAAGCTTTGCAGTCCTACACTCCTTGAACATACTATAAAACACACTAGACTTGAACTTGCTCATCTTAAACCTGCGATCAACTACCATATGAGAAGCATACCTGGACAACTGAGTGAACTTAAGGGAATACTCTTTCACACTCATATTGCCCTAATTCAGATTAATAAAATCTAACACCTTATCCACCATCATCTCCAATGGAAAAAACCTATATAATGTGGTAGTAGCAAACTTCTCCCATTCTATATGCCTAACATTTGCACACTAATCTACCTTCCACTTCTTAAACCATGTCTGAGCCACATCCTACAACTGATAGGCAGCAAACTCAGCACTCTCACTAGTGGTTACTTCCATAATGTATGGTACTCTATGCACCATGTCAAGGAATTCCTATGGGTCCTCTTAAGACTTAGACCCTAGAAATAAAGGAGGGATCATTTGGGAAAATACCCGAATTCTAGCTGTAGTAGTATGGGCCACTGGGTTGGCCTAAACAACAGTTGGTCAAACATTTTGAGTTGCCACAAAATAGACTAGAGTGGTGAAAATAGCTCAGAATTCGGTGTGATAAACGTACACATTTAGGGGATCTTCCTAAATGGGTGGAGGTGCTGGCTGGTTTCAAGTTCTTCTTTAGTTCATCTTTCTAGGACGCATGGTCTATAAACAGAAAGAAAAGTTGGATTAGACAGAGAGTTTAATTTATCTAATGCTCACTCGCATGATATGAATGATGAAAGAAGGGAAAACTTTTCCTAAAATGCCTCATAGCATCTTATCTATAAGTGTGGTGCGCGACAAACCTATTTACAAAACTCTATTTGATGTTGCTTTCAGACTCACTAGGACTCTTTATAACCTTACGATTTAATACCAAGTTTGAAATGACCCGAGACTACACCTTGGGTGTCACATGGTTCTTACAATCCTGAGGACCACAAGCTATCCTATGACTGGTACCTGCTTTGAGCACTGAATATAATACTGGAATATATATGTGGAAGAAATTTAAAATGCCATATGTTTTTCAAAGTACTAAAATAATAACTAAGTATAACTGATAATAACATCTGAAAACTGAATAACTTACTATGCTAGTTTGAAACGCTCTAACCATTTGAATATGGAGTTGATGGGGTAAACCCCCAACTAAGTCCGACTAAAAGAACTACTAAACTACTGAAATACTGAAATAGGCAAAATTTGTCCACAAAATATGAGGACACACTGCTATAACTGTTGATGATTCCTGAGCTTCTAAGTATGGTCAGGAACCTGAGTCTCTGAACCTATGATATGAGACATCATAGATTCAAAGAAAGTATGTGTCAGTATATGGAATGCATTGACTGAATGAATATCATGAAGTAACTGAATGAGTGTGCATACAAAGATATAACTACTGAACATACTGAACACGCAATACTATGCATATCTATATATATTGTGTATATAAGAATATACTGAAGTTTATTACTAAATTTTGATGGCTAAGTAAGTGATAACTAGTACCCATGAAGTAACTGGATGAGAGTACATACAAAGATATAACTACTGAACATACTGAACACGCAATACTATGCATTCTGTATATATTGTGTATATAAGAATATCCTGAAGTTCATTACTAAATTTTGATGGCTAAGTAAGTGATAACTAGTACCCATGGATCTGTAGAACTGACTGACTTCTTTACTAAATTCTTAGAGTGAAACTGTAACTGTGGATGTGTTCATTCAACTGACATACCCCAGGATAGACTGATTTGGGATCCAATATATGACTCCAAATAGAAGGGAGTTAGCACCTTACCATGAGATACTAACAATGTTGTGTCAATCCTAACCTCACAGAAATACTCATGAAATACATATATGATTGTGTTAAGCCTAGTCTAGCAGGAGGACGACTTACCCAATGCTGTCTACGTTGTTCTACATTGCAGGGACTGCTACTAAGGGTCATACTCTCAACTGGAAAGAATGCCCCCATCTTTGGATTCGCTCGGTATTGAAACCTACTCCAAACTAAATCGACACTAAACTGATCAGTACACTATTCTAGTCTTAACTAAATAGACACTTATTGTGTTGGCTGATCAAATTGGATTGAGTTCACCGAGTTCTTTTAAGTGACTGAGTACTACTGTTCTTGACCTTTACTAGGACTATTTTATAACTACTGAAACTAATTAAACAGCTAGATTTAGGGTAATAAATACCCCTAGGACTCGATAGCATAATATATAAACTCATATCACAACTTTAGTAACACCACAATAGGTTACCATGCATCATTTAATCATATGGACGTTTTATCAAACACATGGGGAGCATGATTGTTATATATGCAAAATAAACACATAGGGAATCATAACTACAACATTCAACTTGCAAATTCAAGGGTTTTATCATGAGAGATTCATAATTCAACAAACATGCTAACTTAATTTCATGGAACCCATAAAATATCTTAACTTGAAACTCATACAACAACACAAACATGAGCATAATTCAATTCATAACATGGGAATCATAATTCAAGTTTTGAAAAGGGTTCTTGAACTCCAAGGGTGGAAGGAGACCCAAAAATGAATACCTAACATACCTTGATAATTAATTTTGTGAGAATTATGGAGAATTCTTGGGACTTAGACTTGAACTTAATGAAACTTAGGGCTTTGTTCTTTAGAGTATTTGTGAGATAATAAGTGAGTTTTTCCCTTTGAGACATTTAATTTTGTTTTACGGCTGAGTAGTGTAAGGCAAAAATGACCTAATTACCCTTGTAAACCCGTAACTTAGTACAAAAAACTTTTCCAAAGATGCGATAGGCGATGCGCCGCATTGATGGGGTCGACGCGATCAACGATGTTTCGCGTCAATGGTGCCTACTCGATAGCCAATGCGATGCATCATGAATGTGTTAGGTTATTGTTTTTGTCATCTAAACATGACTTAAATGATGTTAAAAATTTCTAAAACTCACCCAAGATGAGCTAAAGATAACCCTAAGGTCGAAAAGATCATAAATGATACCATTGAAATATCGAGGCCAAAAATGAGACTAAGTATCAACACTTATCTTACATTTTCCATGTCTCGGACCTGTTTTGGCATGCTATAAAGGACTGTAAGGGGATAGGACTTTATGGCGTCATACAACTTTTACCTTGATCCTTAGATCCAATTACCCCGAGTATGAAAAACCAAAAACAATGAAAACTAAGGTGATACTAAAAACAAAAAAGAGAATGAAAACAAGAACTACTTATAGTATGTTGCATTGTCTCCCAACTAGCACCTAATTTAATGTTGTGACACGATATATAAACTTTTTTCGCCATCATGAGGATATAAATTTCACCCCCAACATCACAACCATTTTTTTCTTTGCTTAAAGGGTGATAGTACTAAGATGAAAGAACTAAGTAATGTATAGTGCATGGTAAGTCTCTTGTCCTTGAAGTGAGTCATGTTATTGTGTTGCTTGTCTGGCGTAAATTTAACAATGTTGGATTTTCTTTACCTCATCTTCACACTTTTCCACCATTTCAGATGACTCCAAAGACATGCCATAATTTAAATATAATGTACAAGTGTGTTTTGAATTAGACTCAACACATTCTACTTTCAAACATACACCATTCACAAAATGCTCACTTTTACACACTTCAGCATAAACCCATCGGGTACTATAAAAGGAAAATACAAAACAAAATATTCATAAATTTACCAAATATCAACTATAACCATCAAACTATCTATACCATAACATATCATACCCAAATATCAATTTTGGACTCGAACATAACACTCATATCATAATCATCATAACATTCCCAAAAGAATCAACACGAAAGAACCATTTTCTAGACATAAACTAGAACTAATATTATCAATATCATCGTTAATTGCAGGACTTGAAATAGATTTCATATATAAACATCATCATTAATTGTTGGACATAAATCAGAACTCATAGTAATCGATATCATCATTAATTGTAGAACTTGGAACAAAACTTATATCAATGGATCATATCAATAAACCTTTGATAACGCTCAACTCACTCCCATAATTGAGGGGTGAGGCACTCGTTGTCAATAACCTAATTTATATTGAAATCGAATCTCGAGGAGTAAACTATAGAATGTAAACCCTATAAATGCTAAAATTACTAAGAGATTACCAGAAATGCTAATAAAAATGACATGTGAAATAAGGTGGGGGATTTTCTTTGTCATTATTCACAACCAACTTTATGAAGGACTTAGTGAACAAAACTTCTACTTAGAATTCATTATTTGAGGTAAATCTTGGGATTATACCAACGTAGAGGTAATACATGTAGGTTGATGTTGGTTCATCATGACATTTAGTTGTTAACTAAAGGATAGGTTAGGGCGTAGTACATTGGGGTCAATCTTTCAACAAAACCACAAAGATTTCAGCCATTGGCTCTTTCAAGCACCTAACAAGTGTACACATTTTTATAATCACCCAAGAACTCAATCAATCATCCCTATTTTGAGGATGATGCTCTTGACATTATTTACAGTCCTAATACACTTATTTGTAACATTGCAAAAGGTATTAAACCATAGTCTCATGTCCACAATTGGTTTATCACCCTATAAACCTATTTTGAGGATGTTATGGGTTATCGAATGTTCACCTTCATCCCTCTTACAAGGATGATAAAGGGTTCCTAAAGTTTGGGTATTTCATCCATCAAATCTATTCGGAGATTTGAGGTTTTCACCCATCAAATTCTAACCTAAACTCAAGTAATGGTGAAATCCATACTCAACAACTAAAATCCATGCAAACACAACAATACCCATACACAATTACACTATAGTTCAACATACTCCCAAGAAATACACCATAAGGATAATCCAAAGAATTTATTCTTCACAAAGATTCTAAAAAATTTAGCCTCAAAATCAATTACACATTTTTCCCAAGATTAGTGTTTCAAGTCTTTAATTTTAAAATATCTTATGAGCTAATACATCCTAAATAAGAAAGGGTTTTATATTAAATATAGCTTGGGATGAATCAAAATATTTTTACAGATCTGCCCATGGGCATATTCCCGCTTAACTGCGATCGCGCATATCTGTTTGCGATTGTGACCATGCAAATATAGTTATGTGCCATGATTGTGTTCCTCTGATCTTCTTAAGTGACTGCTACCATGGATAAAGGACCACAGTCGCA
The DNA here is from genome assembly GCA_030864225.1 of Capsicum baccatum var. pendulum. Lineage (NCBI taxonomy): Eukaryota > Viridiplantae > Streptophyta > Magnoliopsida > Solanales > Solanaceae > Capsicum > Capsicum baccatum. Next base: position 166,097,749 of record CM061556.1, on the reverse strand, counting down.
GTAACTGAAGTTGATATAGTGTAGGTCTTCTGCTGCATTCATTCTTGCTCCCTTTTGATCATTTTCAGCTCTAATCCAAATCTTTTGGTCTCCTCAACTTTATCCCTACAGAGAATGGATATTAGTGCATTTATCCATAAATATTGTATTATTGATTCATTCAAAACTAGGTAATGTGCACACATAATAATTGTGAATAAGGGGTAAATTCACCACTTATCAATACCACCAACTTAAGTCTTTTTTTGTCCTCTAGCAACTCTACCTCTTACTATGAGACAATTTCATATATGTGCACTCATTTTATCACCCAATTTTCATGATAACTCAAATTAGATTGTTACTAAAAAAATCTTTTTACACATGGGAAAATAGAACTTTAACAACTCCCCTCATCATAAAATAGAATAGTGAATAATACAATAGACTTTGAGGAGCAACCATGTAACAACTACCAACACCCTAGAAATAGCTCTCATGTTGACTTCGACATCGTACTATTTTTATGTTTCACTTATTGTGCCACTTATTTTCACATTACTATTTTGCCTACCTTTGCTTTTTTGGTTTTCCCAGTTCTCTCTTTCTCTCTTATCCTATAATTTTTACATATAGATAAAGCCTTTCTTTCCTTTATGGGATCTTTTTTTGTTCAAATCCAAAAAGCTTCACTTTCTCAAGATTTTAAGAACCTTCTTAAAACTTCGTGGCCCATCTATACTTATTTCTCTTTCCACTACCCCAACTTAGGCTATTATCTTCAATTTGTATTCTCAAGTTCAAAGAGTATAGGGTTTAAGAGTAGATAAATAGAAGGGTCACGGCTTGTAATGCATTTAACAATGAAAAGTCCAAAGGCTAGAAGAGGGTGACTAGGGGTAACTCTTATTTTTTGGTAGGCACTTAAGGTTAAAGTGGAATTCTAAAATCACAAGATCTACTATGATCATTTTACCAGAAAAGCAATGTCAACAATTAGCTTTGAAAGACTAAAGGGGCAAGTTCCAAATAGAATAAGTACACATGAGATGGAGACATTTAACTTCACACACATAGAATATGAATGTCATCAAGGGGAATCAATTGTTCCACCTGCTCGAGACAAAGATGGAGTATTCATTATTTTGTTGAAGTCAATTATTTTGTTGGACGGATGGGGTTGTTTTCTTTTGCATCCACACCATATATAATTGGCAAATCATGGCAACCATCCAACCTATAATCTCACATTGAAGTTTATAATATGGGTGACCCATCATATGGTAACTCATACTTGACCAATGGATCTTAATGCATTCACAAATTTCAATGCCATAGGTACTGAGACTTCTCTTGCATTCTATGGCCTTGTTGCCACAGATACTCAGACTTCTCTTAAATCTTTGGTTGGAAACCCAATCACAAAGGCAAAGTTTGACTAATAAAATGCAAACTACAATAGTAAACTAAGAACAAAATAGTTAATCCATGCAAGTGTGATCACCTTTCGAGTGCCCGAATATTTCAACCCAAATTGAAATCATGCTAGGAATTTTTTGAAAGAACATAACATTGTGCAACAATATAACTAATACAAGCCCAAATTAAATGAATAAGAAAACACCCCCAACTAAAAAGGTAGTAGTGTCCGTACTTTATCAATAATAAAAGCTAACAAAGAGACAAAGGTTCTCCCTGAAATTCCATCAAAGACCACTATCCTTTTCATATTTTCAACCATCACAATTTATCTTGAGATTAGACCATTCTAGCATATCATAACTTGAGCGAGAGTGTGAGAAAATTAGGGAGGTAGTCTGTGAATCAATGGCTTCTATTTCCATAATCACAGCCTACTAACTGTAATCACGAATAAGTGGGTAACCGCGATCATGCATGGGGACCACTCTCATGATAAATGAGGGCATGTCTGCTCCTCAACTTTTCCCTTGTCCAACGTTTCTGCTCAATTGGTGCTCATTAATCTTTTGGTTGGTTTTCACCTCATATTATGCACACTTCTTCCTTTATAAGCGTATGTATAGCACTCTATAGTGTCACAAATTCATGTGTTATTCATATGTAAAAACTAACATCAGTACTATAAAATATGATAAAAGGGATATGAGCCATCTTCATAGCATCTATGGGTTACCTCCTATATAGTGTCTTTGTTTTTTGTTGTGGCACGATGTTGGCATGTATCCATTTGTAAAGGAGGGCCCACAGGAAACCACTTATCAAAGTATCCTTTATCAATTAATCTTCCAACAATGTTTTCCACTTTTTTCTTCTCTTTGTTGATTAGATTTTGGGACAACCTCTTTTAATATTGGGGGTTAGACATTTTTCTGCCGAAGTACTCCGTCATGTTCTTTTTCTTTGTCTTTTTACCCTCCATATGCAGCACCAAGATTTGATCATCATTTTAGAGGTTCGAGATTGTTCTCCTAGTGGAATCTCCCTTAGGTTTAACATCTAGACGTACGAAGACTAGTCCCATTTGATTTTCTAATTCTTTAGTAGAGATTGAATGGGAGACCACCATTTTAGAGATTTCAATGAAGTTCTCTTTTACTTCGCGGACCATTTTGTCCATTTCATCAACTTTGTTCAAAATTCTTGCAAGGAGATCCTCCATTCTACCTCTGTCGGCATTAATAGAGCTTGACTCTTTGTTAGAATCTCGATCATTGTGAGGTGAAAAATTGCAATAATCATGTTACTAATCTCTCAAAACTCAATCACCACCATGATTTATGTAACCTTAATTACCACCTTGCCTATGATTGGCCGAATAAGCACCCCCCGAGTGGTTTTCTAAGTACTAAACTTCTTCCTCTATTCTCCTTTCTTCGTCATCTTTGTAATGTGCACTTGGTGACATAGGGTTTTTCATTTTTACGGGTGAACCCATGAGATACATGGTTAGGAGATCAAGTTGGGTCAAGATAATTTCCATGGTTTGTTCTTGATCCTCATCAGACTTTCTTTGTTCTCTACTAATCATGGGCTTGGCTGGAGGGCTAGTTTTAATGATTATGTCTCTGGTATGACATTCCTAATGGTGTTTAATTACCTCTCTCACAAATTTTTTAGCCGCATGGAAGTGAAAATTTAAGAGAGAACCTTCCACCACTATTTAGGTTAAAGGATCTAGTACCCAATAGAATATTTGGAGGAGTAGTTTCCCCAGAATTTTATGGTTGGACATTTGGCAAACTTCCTATGAAATCTGTCACATACTTTATAAAGTGGCACCCCGTTCCTTCGTCTAAAGTTTATGATTTCATATCTCTCGTGACACACTTTTGATGGAGAGGAGTATTGATAAAAAACCTCCTTTGTCAGCTCATTCCATGAAATGATTAAAGTCGTAGGGAGTGTATGGAACCATAACAATGCTTCACCCGTTTGTGATAACAGAAAAATCCAAACTCGAAAGGACTCTTGAGTAATATGGGAAATGTTGAAGGGAGCACAAACTTCTAAAAATTCTTTAAGTGAACATATGGATCCTCATGGGCATAGCCTCTATATAGACCCATTACTTGTAACACAAGAAGTATGACACTAGTCACGTGAAATGGCCCGCCCCATTGTTAGGTGGGATATAGTTTTCACTCGCATGACTCTTACCATTCAAGGGAATTTCACCGTGAGTGGTTTCATTAAAGGACTCCTCAGTATTGGTTCCTTCACTCATAGCTTCGGTTATTCTAAGATTACATACAAAAGATCAAAAAACAATAATGCAAATAAAGTATGACATTCTAGATACTCCCAAGTAAAAATAACACCACACAAGATAAATCTATATTTCATTTCCCAGGAACGATGCTATTTTGATAACTCTCAATTCACTCCCATAATTGAGGGGTGAGGCGGTCATTATTAAGTTACCTAATTTTAATTGGGGTTGAATCCGGAGGAGTGAACTATAATTTCAAACCCTACGGATGCTCAAAATTACTAAGAGATTACTCAAAATGATAATAAAAATGACATGTGAAATAAAATAGGGGGATTTGCTTAGGAATTCTATACAACCAACATTAATAAGCACTTGGTGAATAAAGCTTCTACTTAGAATTCAAGATTTGAGGGAAATCTTTGGAGTATGGCTACCTAGAGGTAATACATGTGGGTTGATGTTGCTTAATTATGAAATTTAGTTGTTAACTAAAGGATTGGCTAGGTCAAAATTCATTTGGGTCAATCATTCAACAAAAGCCACAATATTTTTATAATCAACCAAAAACTCAATCAAGAATTCGTATCTCTATGATGTTGTTCTTGACATGATTTACACTCCTAATACACTTATTAGTAACATTGCAAAAGGTAGTAAACCACAGGCTCAATGGTTCACCATTGCTTTGTTCCCCTATAATCCTCTTTTGAGGATGTTATGGGTTATCGAATTTTCACCTTCATCCCTCTTTCGTGGATGATAAACAACTTCTAGAGTTTTTGGATTTCACTAATTAAATCCATTCAGTGATTTGGGATTTTAACCCATCAAATTCCAACCCGTAAGCTCAAACAATGGTGGAATCCATACTCAACAACTAAAATCTATAAAAATAGAACAACACCCACACATAATTACACTTTAGTTCAACATAATCCGAAGGCAAAATTACATAGCTACTCATGAAGAAACTAAAGTAAAATATACCATAAGGATATTCCAAAGCATCCATGCTTCATAAAGATTCTAAGAAATTTACCCTCCAAAGTCAATCACACACTTGCCCAAGATTAGCGTTTCAAGTATTCAATTCCACAATATCTTATAAGATAAAACATCATAAAGAACAAAGTATTTTAGCTTAAATATTTCTTGGGATGCGTCCTAGTGCTTTTATAGATCTGACCCTAGGCATATTCCCGCTTAATGTGATCGCACATATCTGTCTGCGACCGCGATTGAACGACCACAGTCATGGGATGCGACTGCATTGCTCTAACCATCTTGACTAACTACAAATTCAAATAGGGAACCTGGGTTATGGTAACTGAAGCTGATATAGTCTAGGTCTTCAACTATGCTCTTTCTTGCTCCCTTTTTATCATTTTCAGCTCCAATCCACATCTTTTGGTCTCCTCAACTTTATGCTTGCAGAGAGTGGATATTAGTGCAAATATCTATAGATGTTGTCTCATTTATTCATTCAAATCAAGGTAATATTCATGCATAATGAGTGCGAATGAGCGGTAAACTCACCACTCATCAACACCCCCAACTTAAGACCTTGTTTTTCCTCAAGCAACTCTAACTCTTACTATGAGAAAATTTCCTATGTGTTCCCTCATTCTATCACGAAATTATCATGATGACTCAAATTATATTGCTACGAAAAAAACATGAGACATCTCTCCTCATCAAAAATCAAATAGTAAAAAGTGCAATAGACTTTGAGAAGCAACCATGTAACAACTACTAACGCTCTAGAAATGGCACACATGTTGACTTCAAATATTCAATACTTTTGATTGTCTCATTGTGCGGAAGATAAAAAAATTACCTACCTCAACTAGTTCACATACCTTCTCACAAGAAAGAATAAATTGACATACCTATCTACCAATCATGCAACAAGGAATTTTAAGAGCAACCACTCACTCTCTCAAGAAATTTACCATGTTAACAAGTATCATACCATAGGCTTGCCTCTATTTTAAATCACCACTACAATGACTACATTTGGTTTGGAATCACAAAGGGATTGTTGAGTTTGTAATATATGTTTAGGGTACGGTAGGAGATCAACTTAGGAACACAAGGCTACACCCTCCTTAAACTTCTACGTCATACTTTTTTCATGTTTCACTTATTATGCCACTTCTTTTCACTTTATTATTTTGCCTACCTTCGCTTTTTGTTGGTTTTCCCACTTTCCTCTTTTTCTCTTCTTCTATAAGTTTTACACATAGATAAAGCCTTTCTTTCCTTTATGTGATCTTTTGTTTATTCAAATTAAAAAAGCTTCACTTTCTCATGATTGTAGGAACCTTCTTAAGACATCGTGGTACAACTATAATTCTTTCTCTTTCCACCACCCTAACGTTGGATTTTAGCTTTAATTTGTATTCTCAAGTCCAAAAAGGATAGGTTTTAAGAGCAAATAAATAGAAAGGTCACGGATTACAATGAATTTGACAAAGAAAAATCCAAAGGCTAGAAGAGGGTAACTAGGGGTAACTCTTTTGTGCTGGAGGATTTTTAGGCTAAAGTGGAATTCCAAAATCACAAGATGGCCTATGATTATTTTACGAACCAAGCACAGTTAAAAATTAGCTTTTAAATACTAAAAGGGCAAGTTCTAGATAGTACAAGTATACATGAGACAGAGATAATTAACCTCACACACATGGAATGTGAATGTCGTCAAGGGGATTCAATTGTTCTACTCGGTCGAGACAAAGATAGAGTATTCATTATTTTTCTAAAGTCAAATTTTAGAGTCCTAGGTGGAGAAAAAAATTCATCACAATGTTGCCCACGTCATGCCTTCGAATTTTCAAAAATTTTCAAACAGAGGGGGTTGTTTGCTTTTGCATCCGCACCACATAAAATTTGCTAATCATGGAAACCATCCCAACTATCATCTGAAGTTCATATTATGGGAGACCCACCATATGGTTACTCATACTTCACCAATGGATCTTAATACAACAATAAATTATCAATACCATAGGTACTCAGACTTTTCTTGTATTTTATGGCCTTGATTCCACGGGGTCTAAGACTTCTCCATCATTTATATATAGAAACCCAATCACGAAGTCAATGCTAGACTATTGAAATTTAGACTACAATATTAAACAAAGTACAAAATAGTCAATTCATGAAAATGTGAGCACCATCAGAGTGACCAAATAATACAACCCAAATTAAAATCATGCTAGGAATTTTCTGAAAGAACAGAATAGTGTGGAGCAATATCACTAATACAAGCCGAAATGAAATGAATAGGGAAATAAGCCCAACTAAAAAGGATGTAGTGTCCCTACTACATAAATAATCAAAGCTAACAAAGAGATAATGGTGCTCCCTGAAACTCCATCACAGACCGCTATCTTTTTAAGATTTTGCACTATCACCATTAATCTTTAGATTAGACTATTTCTGCATGCAAGAACTTGAGCGAGAGTTTGAGGAAATTAGGGAGGTATTCGATGAATCAATGGCTTCTGTTTATATTATCGCAGCCAACTGACCACAATCGCACACAGGCGAATAACCGCGATCGTGCATGGGGACCGTGGTCACAATAACCTAGGGTATATCTGCTCCCCTATTTTTCCCTCGTCCAACTTTTCTCCTCACTTGGTGCTTATTAATCATTTGGTTGGTTTTCACCTCAAATTATGCACACTTCTTCCTTTAAAAAATTATGTAAAACACTCCATAGTGTTAAACATGCATGAGTTAGTCATATGCGAAAACTAACATCAGTATTATAAAAATATGATAAAAGGGATACGAGCCATCTTCATGGCATCTGTGGGTTACTTACCACATGGTGCCTTAGTTTTTTAGTTGTTGCATGATGTTAGCATTTATCAATTTATCAAGGAGGGCCTAGAGTACTAGACTTATCAAAGTGCCCTTCATCAATTAATCTTCGAATAATGTTTTCACCTCTTTTTTCTCATTGTCGATTAGACTTTGGGACAATGCCTCTTTTTATTAGGCCTTGTGCATTTTGGTGCCATAGTCCTCCATCATGTGTTCTTCCTTTATGTTTTTACCATCCGCATGCATCGCCTAGATTTTATCATCATTTTTGAGGTTGGAGATTGTGCTACTAGTAGAGTCTTCCTTAGATTTAGCATATAGACATGCGAAGACTAGTCCCATTTGATTTTCCAATTCTTTAATAGAGACTGAATGAGATACCACCATTTTTAGAGTTAAATTAAGTCCTCTTTTGGTTCACAAACCATTTTGTTCGTTATTTCATCCTCGTCAAAAGTTCTTGCAAAGAGATTCTCTATTCTACCTCTGTCGGCATCAATGGAGCTTGACTCATTCTTTGAATCCTGATCATGGTTAGGCGCAAAAAGGTACATGTTCCCATTCTCTCCAAAATCGACCATCAACACAATTTATCCAACCATGATTACCACCTTGCCTATGATAGGCCTAATGAGAACTCCCCGAGTGGTTAGCTAGGTGCTAAATTTCTTCATCCATTCCTCTAGCTTCGTTATCTTTGTAATGGGATCTTGGTGTCATGAGGTTTCCCATTTTCATGGGTGCACCCATGAATACTTAGTTACTTCAAGATCCTTTCGATGGTTTGCTCTTGATCCTCATCCTACTTTATTTTTTCTCTACTAATTATGGGACTGGGTGGAGTGCTAGTTCAAATGTTGATGTCATGGGCATGACATTCCCGATTGTATTTTGTTACCTCTCTCAAAAACTTTGTAGCCACATGGAAATACAAATTTAAGAGAAAACCTATCGCTACATTGTTTACCACTATTCGATTCAAAGGATCTAGTGCCCGATAGAATTATTTGAGGAGTGTTTTACCTAAAATCTCATGGTTTGGGCATTTGGTTAACTTCCTATGAAATCTCTCCCATACTTCATAAAGTGGCTCCCCATTCCTTTGTCTAAAGATCATGATTTTATTTCTCAGGTGACAGAACTTGGATGGAGAGAAGTATTGATCTAAAAACTCGTTTGTGAGAATGGAAAGAGCTAAAGCCGAAAGGACACTTTGGTAATATGAGAAATTTTGAAGGGAGTACAAACTTCTGAAAAATTCTTTAAGTGAACATACGGATCCCCATGGGTTTGGCCTTCGTATAGCCCCTTTACTTGTAACACATAAAGCATGACACTAGTCATATGAAATGACCCGCCCCACATGGCGAGGTGAGATTTACTTTTCACTCGCTTGACTACCACCATTCAAATGGCTTTCTCCATAAGCGAGTTCATTAAAGGACTCCAAAGGATTGGTGCCTTCACTCATAGTTTGGGTTATGCTAAGATTACCTACAAAAGATCCAATAATAAAAATGAAAATAAAGTATGACACTCCAGATACTCCCAAGTAAAAATAACACAACACAACCAAAAAATATATTTCACTCCCTAGCAACGGCGCCATTTTGATAACACTCATCTCACTCCTATAATTAAGGGGTGAGGTGGTCGTTGTCAAGTAACCCAATATGAATTAGTTTTGAATCTCGAGGAGTGAACTATCGACTTCAAACCCTATGGATGCTCAATTGACTAAGAGATTACCCAAAATGCTTATAAAAATGACATGTGAAATAAAATGGTGGAATTTGCTAGGGAATTCTTAACAACAAACTTTAACAAGCACTTGGTGTAAAAAACTTCTACTTAGAATTCATGATTTGAGGGAAATATAGCAATTATGCCTACCTAAACGTAATGCATATGCGTTGATGTAGATTCATCATGAAATCTAGTAGTTAACTAAAGGATAGGCTAGGTCGAAGTTGTTCATTGGGGTCAATCTTCCAAAAAAACCACAACGACTTAACCCGTTGGCTCTTTTGAGTACCTAACATATGTACACATTTTCATAATCACCCAAAACCTAAATCAAGCATCCCTATTTCTATTATGATGCTCTTGACATGATTTACACTCCTAATACACTTATTTTTAAGATTGGAAACGGTAGTAAGCAATAGGCTCAATTATCCACCATTGCTTTGTCCCGCTATGATCCTTTTTCCAGGATGTTATGGGTTACCGAATGTTCACCTTCATCCTCTTTGGAGAATGATAGAGGGTTTCTAGAGTTTAGGGCTTTCACCCATCAAACTGATTCGGTGATTTGGGCTTTTCACTGATCAAATTCAAACCCATAAGTTCAAGAAATTATGGAATCCATACTCAACAACTAAAATCTATGAAAACACAACAATACCCACACACAATTACACTTTATTTCAACTTAATCCCAAAACTAAATTACTTAGCTACTCATGAAGAAACTAAAGATAAATATACCATAAGGATAATCCAAAGCATTCATTCTTTACAAAGAGTCTAAGAAATTTAGCCTCCAAAGTTAATTACACACTTGCCCAAGATTAGGATTTCAAGCCTTTAATTCTAAAATATCTTATGAGCTAAGACATACTAAAGAAGAAAGGGTTTTAGCATAAATATGGCTTGGGATGCGTCTAAGTTCTTTTACAGATCTTCCTCCAAGCGTATTCCGACTTAACCGCAATCGTGAATGTCTGTCCGCGATTGCAACCATATGACTGCGGTTGTGTGCTGCGATCGCATTACTTTGACCGTCTTGTCTGACCGCGACCGAAGATAGAGTACTGTGGTCATGATAACTGAAGCTGATGTCATCCAGGTATTCAACTGCACACTTTCTTACTCCTTTTTTATCATTTTTAGCTATAATCCACATCTTTTGGACTCCTTAACTTTATCCCTGTAGAGAGAGGATATTAGTGCATCTATCCATAGATGTTGTCTCGTTTATTCATTCCAAACAAGGTAATGAGCATGTATATTAAGTGAGAATGAGTGGTAAACTCACTCATCAACCATACAACAAAATCATATCCATAAGCCATATTACTAAATCTTAACAATTACCCACCAGATATTACATGAAATTATACTAACTCCCAGTTACCAAACTTGCATAATCTTAAGTATTAATCTGCTCAAATTCCTAAAGTAAGCAATAATAAGGGTTCAACATACGTATATAAGTGTACAAAGGCTAACACAAGTCTTGACCTAAGGTGATTGAAGGGACTCACTTTGAATCCCTGAAATTAAATTTTAGAAAAATTCTACCTCGGGCAAGGCCAAGGCATCTAAGTTCATTCAAGATATTAAATAAACCATATTTATCCCTAGTATACCAACAATTTATAAACCATGAGATGCTATCTTCATTAAAACTATAATGCAAGAAACTAGGTCAATTTATCCTAAATTACATTTCCAAGGTAGCCTAAATAGTCTAAATAAGACTAATCATACAAATCATGCTTCCAACATCTAAATCCAAAACCACATTTAGCATAATATAATAATCTTACTACGAAGTAGCTCAATCTATGGAGAATGTGAACCTACCCTACCTTGGTACCAAAGAAAATCCCAAAGAATCTACTAAGCCATTGATTTCACCTTCCAAGAACATTTTGCAAGGTGACACGCTATAAAAATGACAATCTACTAAATAAAATGAGAACTGATGACCATATTACACTATTGTTCTTTGAGTCCTAAATTACATAAAAATCCCATGAGGGGCCAATTTATGGAAACACACTATTAAAAAAAACACAGTGGTCCTTAATTGTCAAGGATAAATTACACGCAATAATGGGTAAATTTCGAGCTCTTATGTTGCTACAATCAAGCCACTAAGCTTTTAAGGATTTTACAAAAAGACAGAGAATTAAATCAAGGGATTGATGGAATCTTACCAAAAAATTCAAAGAAGAAAAATGTAAACAAACTTCACCGAATCTCTAAAATCAGCCACAAATGATTTTCCCACGTTTTCCCACTTTTAAGGGTTCAAAATCCTTCGCAATGGATGAAAATTAGGGAAAATCAGGTTGAGTGGAGTTTTTTAACCTCTACAAGGTATTGGGTACCTCTAAAGTGGACACTTTACCTTGGGCAAGGATAAGGCATCTAAGTTCATTTAAGATATTAAATAAATCATATTTATCCCGAGTATACCAACAATTTAGAAACCATGAGATACTATATTCATTAAAACTAAAATGCAAGAAATTAGGTCAATTTATCCTAAATTATAGTTCCAAGATAGCCTAAATAGCCTAAATAAGACTAATCGTACAAATCATGCTTCCAACATCTAAATCCAAAACCGCATTTAGAATAATATAATAATCTTACTATGAAGTAGCTCAATCTATGGAGAAGGTAAACCTACCCTACCTGGACACAAAAGAAAATCCCAAAGTATCTGCTAAGCCATTCATTTCACCTGCCAAGAACCTTTTGCAAGGTGACACGCTATATAAATGACAATCTACTTAACAAAATGAGAACTTATGCCCATATTGCACTATTGTGCTTCGAGTCCTGAATTACATAAAAATCCCATGAGGGGCCAATTGATGGAATGTAACGCCCTGTAAAAGTCATGCATGTATTAGACTGTAATTTCTGAGCTTTAGACTTAAGTTTTAAACTCTTCTAATTGTTGAAATGAATTAGACTCATTCTTAGCTGGCAATCTTCGAGATACAACTTCTCGACCTTCCCGTCCTTCATTTTTGGATTTTTTTATAGTGTTACGATGGGGCAAGGTTGTAGTACGTCTTGGATAAAATTCAGAATTTTTGGACGAGCCTAAGGCCTCGTTTGGATTTCGATCCAGTGGTAGCGTGCGATTAGCCCGCGCCGCCTGCTGGATCGCGCCCGGCCAAAATATTCAGTCCATTCGGATTTTTAATGGCATTTCCGTAAATACTTATTCTCCTATCAACTTAAACACGGGATTAAATCCCTAAAGAGCCAAAATATCATTATATTCTTCAAATTTGCTCAAGAACTCTCCCTAGGGTTTAAACATTAAAACCCAAGCAACTCAAGATTTAACCGTGGGTTCGTGAAACAAATTATAGATTTGGAATCCTCTCGACGTAGGCTTCGATAGACACCCAAAATTCGTGGAGAACAAGGTAAGCGGGGTTTTCCTAATTTCTCATGGGCATAAAAAAAATCATGTTTTAGAATGGGGTTTCAAATTATGTATATATATTTATGTATAAGATGTTTTAACATCATTGTTTTGGCCTTTTGACCATCTCCAAAGCGATTTGATAGTTTATATACATATATGAATGAATGTGTTTCAATTTTGAATACTTGAAGTTACTAAAGACATTTGACCACCAGGTGTTTGATGAAATTTCTGAATGAATTGAACTTTAAGTTTTGGAATATGAAATCCTTTACATCAGTTACATGTTTTGGTGGTCTAAACTATGTTTTGAATGAAAGCTCTTGCTTAATACATTATGGCCCAGAAAAATCATGACTTGCAATGTCTTGGTATGACGATAACAATTCAAACTAACGCCATATCAGACTCAGACTAACAGACATTTTAGACTTTCATGATTTTAGACATTTAGAATGTTGCAAGTGCAGAAAAGGTTAAAAATCGGCATACAGAGATGTTAGGTGGTTCCCTGAAGAGGGCTTGAGTTCAAGGGACTCATTGCCTAAAACCGTGGTTTGCCGACCCGGGTATACTATTATGCGCTATTTTAAATGTCATGTGGCGTGTCAGACTCAAACACTCCAACCCTTTCACCACACTTGGGTTGGGGGCTTCCCCACCGAGTCAATGGCAGATTCCATACAGCCCGTGGAATATTAGACTTGTAGGGGAATACCACCTAACTCAGAACAAAAACACAGATCTTGATTTGAAATGAATAGGCAGGTTACATATTTTCAAAAAGGGTCATGTATTTTTCGGAAACAGTTTTATACATGATGTCTTGATGAAAAATTGCTTTCACTTAATATATATATATATATATGTTCCATTATACTATTTTTGGATTGCTTCGCGTGCCAGTACTTTTGTGCTGACCCCCCCTCTTCCAGGTCCTGAGGCACAGTCTAGGGGTCCAACTACTCAGTAGACATTCTCGGATTTGCAGACTTGATCTCGCAATGGTGAGCCTTCTATTATTCAGAAGGCCTAATTATGTTAGACATTATCTTATTTATTATGTTTTTGGTTTACTGGGGGCCTTGTCCCAGTTTCTTTTCAGACAGATGTTTGTGTTCTTAGTAGAGATTTCGCAGACTGATGTCAGATAGTATTATTTAGAAATGTTGCAGAACTTGACCATGTATTCCGTACTCAGTTTTAATTCCGCATTTTATTATGATTACGAATGTTGTGCATGATAACCAAATAGAGAATGGGTGTTCCGGGCTTTCATGGTTCGGGATGCTCATCACGGCTAGGGCCTAGGCTCGGGTCGTGACAAACTTGGTATCAAAGCACGGTTTATGGTCCCAGGGTGTCTGCAAAATCACGTAGAGTAGAGTTCTGTTTATGGTTGTGTAGCGCGCCACACTTATAAACAGGAGGCTACTAGGCATTTAGGAATGTTTCCTTTCTTTGTGATTTAGCTCGTGCTTCAGAGTCTAAACTGTCCCCTAATCAATGATCTCTTGTATTTTAGAAACACGACTATGCCTCCCCATCACAACATCGATCAGAGTTCTCAAGCAGATGTGGTTCGTCCCACCCATGAGATGCGGACCAGTAATAGAGCTTCCACACCAAAACCTATCCCTACTCCGGGAGTCCCTCCAGTCCCAACCATTCCACCTCGGGCTCCGCAGACTAATGTCAACCATCCACCAACTACTCAGAGAGATATCTCAAATGCAGAGTTCAGACGGTCTATCCATATGCTGACACAACTGGTAGCTAACCAGGCTCAATGATCGGAAGATGTTGGGTCTACATCAGTTACGTCTGAGGCTACTAGAGTCGGGTATTTCATGAAGATAAATCCACCTAAGTTCACTAGTACAAAGGTGTAGGAAGATCCACAGGAGTTCGTGGATAAGATGGAGAAGATCTTTAAGGTAATACATGTAGATGAGATTGAAGTAGTGGAATGGGAAACTTATTAGCTTAAGGATTTTGCAAATCAGTTGTATGCAATCTGGGAAGATGCAAAAGGTGAGAGTGCTAAGCCTACTGTTTGGGGTGAGTTTGTAGAAGCTTTCCTTGACATATTCTTTCATTTAGAGTTGAGGGAGGCCAAAGCAGAAGAGTTCATGAATCTGAAGTAGGGCAGTATGAGTGTACAGGAGTACACTTTGAAGTTTAATCAACTATCCCACTATGCACCAGAATTGACTAGTAATATGAGAGCTCGGATGAGGAAATTTGCATCTGGTCTTGCTGATAACCTGGTACTTGAGTGCCAGGGGGCAATGTTAAATAGGGAGTTACACTTTGCTAGACTGATAGTCCACATGCAGCAGGTGGAAGAGAAGAAGAGAAAGATTGTTGAATCTAGAGAGAAGGACAGACAGGCCAAGAGAGTCAAATCTGCAGACCAGCACCAAAGTCAGCCGCAGAGTGGTAACTGGGGAAATAGGTAGTCGAAAAAGACGAGGTTTTGGAATAATACACAGTCAGCAGCTAGCGCCCCAGCGCCCGGACCCCCTGCAGACAGACAGACTCAAAACTTTTAGACTCCTCATGGATCTAGAGCACCAGATACTCAGTCGCAGGGTAGTGTGGCTCAGCAGCATCGCACTTACCCGCGATGTGAAAATTATGGTAGGAATCATCTGGGGAAATATCAGTTGGGCACACTTGTATGTTATTCATGTGGCCAGTCAGGCCACTTTCAGAGGGACTGTCCATCTGCTTGGAGGAGTATTGGTGGTGCAAAGTTTCAGGGAAATTCCACAGCGCCACCCTCATCTCAGAAGGGCGCCACATCAGTTGCCGGGAACAGTCGCAAGCGGTTATATGCCTTGACCAACCGCCAGGAGGCGGAAGCTTCCCCAGATGTTGTTATCGGTACGTTATAAATCTTTTCCCGTGATGTCTGTGTGTTACTTGATCCCGGATCTACCTTATCCTATGTGACCCCTTATGTGGCGGTTGGTTTCGGGTTTGAGACCAATGTGATTGCTGAATGCTTTTCTGTTTCTACCCCGGTGGGGGATTCTGTTGTTGCTAGAAGGGTATATTGGGGTTGTATGGTGATTGTTGGTAGTCGGGATACGATGGCAGACCTTATAGAGTTTGACATGGTTTCATTTGATGCTATCTTAGGGATGGATTGGCTCCATTCATGCTATGCCATATTGGATTGTAGGACCCGTAGAGTTACCTTTTCCTTCCTGAATGAACCAATGATAGAATGGGAGGGACATTCTTTAGCACCCAAAGGGCACTTGATATATTATCTCAGAGCCCGAAAACTCATTTCTAAGGGTTGCTTGTATCACCTTATTCGAGTCAAGGACTCTAAAGTTGAAAATCCTCCTCTTCAGTCTGTCCCTGTGGTGAATGAATTTCCAGAAGCCTTTTCTGAAGATCTCCCAAGGATACCCCCTGATAGGGAGATAGAGTTTGGTATTGATGTGTTGCCAGATACCCGTCCCATTTCTATTCCGCCATATAGAATGGCTCCCGCAGAGCTAAAAGAGTTGAAAGAGTAGCTAGCAGACCTTCTAGATAAGGGATTTATACGCCCCAGTGTATCTCCTTGGGGTGCACCTGTACTTTTTGTGCGTAAGAAAGACGGTTCCCTTCATATGTGCATAGATTACCGTCAGTTGAATAAGGTCACAATTAAAAAACAAATATCCTCTTCCTAGGATTGATGATCTTTTTTTACCAGCTTCAGGGTGCTAGATGTTTTTCAAAAATAGACCTTCGTTCGGGCTATCATCAGTTGAAAGTTAGGGAGTCAGACATTCCTAAAACAGCTTTCTGAACCCGATATGGTCACTACGAGTTTCTTGTCATGTCCTTCGGGTTAACTAATGCCCCTGTAGCCTTCATGGATCTTATGAACAGAGTTTTTCGTAAGTTTCTTGACTCGTTTGTCATTGTATTTATTGATGATATTCTGATTTATTCTAAGAGTAAAGAGGATCATGCCGATCACCTCCGAATCATTCTTCAGACCCTTAAGGATCATCGATTGTATGCCAAATATTCCAAGTGTGAGTTCTGGTTAGATGCTAATGCCTATTTAGGACATATTGTGTCCAGTGATGGGATTAAAGTGGACCCCCAGAAAGTTGAGGCAGTGAGAAAATGGACCAGACCTACGACTCCAACCGATATTCTGAGCTTCTTGGGTTTGGCAGGTAATTACAGAAGGTTCATAGAGAGTTTTTCATCCATAGAGGCCCCACTCACTAAACTGACTCAGAAAAAGGCAAAGTTTGTGTGGTCTGATTTATGTGAAAATAGTTTTGAGAAGTTGAAAGACAGACTGACCACTGTACCTGTTTTGACTCTTCCCGAGGGTGTTGATGGTTTTGTGATTTACTGTGATGCGTCCTGTGTGGGACTTGGCTGCATTTTGATGCAACATGGTAAGGTGGTAGCTTATGCATCTAGGCAATTGAAGGTACACGAGCGGAACTACCCTACTCATGATTTAGATTTAGCGGCTGTGGTGTTTGCCCTTAAGAGTTGGAGGCACTACTTGTACGGTGTTCATGTTAATATCTTCACTGAGCACAAGAGTCTGCAGTATGTTTTCTCACAGAAAGAACTACATCTCAGGAAGAGGCGGTGGTTGAAACTTCTAAAAGGCTATGATATGAGCCTGCATTACCATCCGGGAAAGGCAAATGTTATAGCCGACGCCCTCAGCAGGTTGTCTATGGGAAGTCTTTCTCATGTAGAAGAAGAAAAGAAAGAGATGGTGAAGGACATTCACCGCCTTGCGAATCTGGGAGTGTGACTGTTAGATTCCGAAAATGGAGGGGTGATTGTTCATGAGTTTGCTAAGTCATCCCTTTGTGCTGAAGTGAAGGAGAAGCTGGTTGACGATTCCGTCTTGATGCAAATCAAGAAAGATATGGGTCAACAGAAGGTGATGTCTTTTGAAATTGGTGGTGATGGCGTTCTGAGGTTTCAGGGCAGATTATGTGTTCCGAATATCGATGGGCTTCGAGAAAGAATTCTTGATGAAGCTCACACCTCGAGGTATGTTGTCCATCCTGGTTCTACTAAGATGTACCATGATTTGAAATCTATGTTTTGGTGTAATAATATGAAGCGAGATGTGGCTAAGTTTGTTTCTAAGTGCTTGAATTGCCAACAAGTGAAAGTAGAACATTTGAGGCCAGGAGGTACTTCCCAAGAAATAGCATTGCCCTTGTGGAAGTGGGAAATGATCAATATGGACTTTATTACAGGACTTCCGAAGTCCCGAAATCAGTATGACTCTATATGGGTGATTGTAGATAGGCTGACCAAGTCATCTCACTTTCTGCCTGTCAGGACTAACTATTCGAGGGAAGATTATGCTAAGTTGTTCATTGCAGAAATTATCCATTTGCATGGAGCGCCTGTCTTCATTATATTCGACCGAGGTACGTAGTTTTCTTCTCAGTTTTGGAGATCGTTTCAAAAAGTTTTAGGTACCCAGGTGAACTTAAGTGCAACATTCCACCCTCAGACTGATGGGCAAGCTGAACGCACCATCCAGACCCTGGAGGACATGTTGAGGGCCTGTGTGATTGACTTTAAAGGTTGTTGGGTTGATCACTTGCCACTGATAGAGTTTGTCTATAACAACAGTTTCCACTCTAGTATTAAGATGGCACCTTTTGAGGCATTGTATCGTAGTAGATGTAGGTCTCCAATAGGCTGGTATGAAGTAGGTGAGATGCAGATGTATGGGCCTGATCTTGTTCATCAGGCAATGGAGGATGCGAAACTCATTAGGGAACGACTTAAGACAGCTCAGAGTCGTCAGAAATCCTATGCCGACGTCAGAAGAAGAGAGTTAGAGTTTGAGATTGGAGATTGGGTTTTCCTAAAAGTTTCTTCCATGAAGGGAGTTATGAGTTTCGGGAAGAGGGGTAAGCTAAGTCCTCGCTATATAGGCCCGTATCAGATTGTAAGGAGAATAGGTGGAGTTGCGTATGAATTAGAATTGCCTGCAAGTTTGGGTTCTGTTCATCCAGTATTCCACATATCCATATTGAAGAAGTGCATCAGAGATCACTCTTTGGTGGTGCCCATTGATGAGATCAAGTTGGACGATTCCTTGTCTTACGAGGAAGAGCCCGTGGAAATTCTAGATCGACAAGTGACTAAATTGAGGAGTAAGGAGATAGTCTCAGTTAAAGTGTTATGGCGAAATCAAAAAGTTGAAGAAGCAACCTGGGAGTCAGAACATGACATTAAAGTGAGATACCCAAGCCTATTTGAACCAGCAAATAACGAATTGGAAGGTACAATTCTTGATTTATGTTTCCTCCTATGTATGAATCTTCTTGAAATCGTGCATGACTATCCCGCATCATCATTCGGGGATGAATAATCCAAAGGGGAGGATAATGTAACGCCCCGTAAAAGTCATGCATGTATTAGACTATAATTTTTGAGCTTTAGACTTAAGTTTTAAATTCTTCTAAGTGTTGAAATGACATAGACTCATTCTTAGCTGGCACCCTTCGGGATACAACTTCTCGACCTTCCCGACCTTCATTTTTGGATTTTTTTGTTGCATACGATGGGGCAAGGTTGTAGTACGTCTCGGAGAAAATTCAAAATTTTTGGACGAGCCTAAGGCCTCGTTTGGATTTCGATCCAGTGGCAGCGTGCGATTAGCCTACGCCGCCTGCTGGATCGCGCCTGGCCAAAATGTTCAGTCCATCTGGATTTTTGATGTCATTTCCATATATAATCATTCTCCTATCAACTTAAACACGGGATTAAATCCCTAAAGAGCCAAAATATCATTATATTCTTCAAATTTGCTCAAGAACTCTCCTTAGGGTTTCAACATTAAAACCCAAGCAACTCAAGATTTAATCGCTGGTTCATGAAACAAATTACAGATTTGGAATCCTCTCGACGTAGGCTTCGATATACACCCAAAATTCGTGGAGAACAAGGTACGCGGGGTTTTTCCTAAATTCTCATGGGCATAAAAAAAATCATGTTTTAGAATGGGGTTTTAAATTATGTATATATATTTATGTATAAGATGTTTTAACATCATTGTTTTGGTCTTTTGACCATCTCCAAAGAGATTTGACAGTTTATATACATATATGAATGAATGTTTTTCAATTTTGAATACATGAACTTGCTAAGGACATTTGACCACCAGGTGTTTGATGAAATTTCTGCATGAATTGAACTTTAAGTTTCGGAATATGAAATCCTTTACATCGGTTACATGTTTTGGTGGTCTAAACTATGTTTTGAATGAAAGCTCTTGATTAATACATTATGGCCCAGAAAAATCATGACTTACAATGTCTTTGTATGATGATACCAATTCAGACTAACGCCATATCAGACTCAAACTAACAGACATTTCAGACTTTCATGATATTAGACATTTAGAATGTTGCATGTGCAGAAAAGGTTATAAATGGGCATACAGAGATGTTAGGTGGTTCCCCGAAGAGGGCTTGAGTTCAAGCGACTCATTTCCTAAAACTGTGGTTTGCCGACCCGGGTATACTATTATGCGCTGACTTAAATATCCTGTGGCATATCAGACTTAGACACTCGAACCCTTGCGGCACACTTGGGTTGGGGGCTTCCCCGTCGAGTCAATGGAGGATTCCATACAGCCCGTGGAATATCAGACTTGTAGGGGAATACCACCTAACTCAGAACTAAAACACAAATCTTGATTTGAAATGAACAGGCAAGTTACATGTTTTCAGAAAGGGCCCATGTATTTTTCGGAAATAGTTTTATACATGATGTCTTGATGAAAATTGCTTTCACTTAATATATATATATATATATGTATGTTCTATTATACTATTTTTTGATTTCTTCGCGTGCCAGTACTTTTGTGCTGACCCCCACCCCCCCTCTTCCAGGTCCTGAGGCACAGTCTAGTGGTCCAGCTACTCAGTAGACATTCTCGGATTTGCGTACTTGATCTCGCAGTGGTGAGCCTTCTATTATTTTGAAGGCCTAATTATGTCAGACATTATCTTATTTATTATGTCTTTGCTTTACTGGGGGCCTTGTCCAAGTTTCTTTTAAGATAGATGTTTGTGTTCTTAGTAGAGATTTCGCAGACTGATGTCAGATAGTATTATTCAGAAATGTTGTAGAACTTGACCATGTATTTCGTACTCAGTTTCAATTCCGCATTTTATTATGATTACGAATATTGTGCATGATAACCAGATAGAGAATGGGTGTTCCGGGCCTTCATGGTTCGGGATGCTCGTCACGGCTAGGGCCTAGGCTTGGGTCGTGACATGGAACCACACTATTAAAAAAAACACAGTGGTCCTCAATTATAAAGGATAAATTACACTCAATAATGGGTGAATTTTGAGCTCTTATGTTGCTACAATCAAGCCACTATGCTTTTAAGGATTTTAGAAAAAGACAGAGAATTAAATCAAGGGATTGATGGAATCTTACCACAAAATTCAATGAAGAAACACGTAAACAAACATCACAGAATCTCTAAAATCTGCCACAAATGATTCTCCCAAATTTTCCCACTTTTAAGGGTTCAAAATCCTTGGTAATGGATGAAAAATAGGGAAAATCGGGCTAAGTGAGTTTTTTATCCTCTACAAGGTATTGGGTACCTCTAAAGTGGACACTTTACCACTTTAAGTAGTCATCACTTAAGCCACCTAGCGTCGTTGAAGTGATAACTAGTGTCAACACGAGTACCTCTTAAATGATGTTTTGGAGCTTTAGTGGCTACCACTTAAGCGGTAGGGGTTTTGCGTAAGTAAACCTCCATTGGGCTGACCTAGTCATATAAGTGATTGGTTTGCTGTTCTGGTGCCCCCTTTGCTAAAGCAACCCCAAAGGGAGATTAAGCGATGCACCAGCTTCAACTAACACATGGAATTTTTTAAAGTCTTCACCAACCCCTCGAGATTCATCCATAATCCCTGTATTCTAAAACAGACAATAATAACCTATCAAATTTGATATTTCAGACATAATTGCGCAGTCCAACTTTCCATCATAGGCCGTTTCGATGAAAAATTTGTTTCACATTCATGTAACATTCTTCTTAACTTCCAGTCAATAGCCAAAAATGAGTTTGGTAGCCTTAGGACTCGAACAAAGGGCCCACGTAGAATAAATAGATGTTTGAAGATGTTAGAATAGTTAAAATTAGAATACTAGGTCATTTGATAGAAGTATTATCCCGGTTGCCAATCTTTACTAGCGAAGGATTCAAAATAGGGAATTGGCTCTAAAATCAAATCAATCTACCTGTTAACCAAACTAACAAATGTAGTGAGTTTTAAATGACTTGGGATGTCTATTGGAAAGCTCTAATGGTGAAAATAAGTAGAGACATACAAAATGACCTAGAAGGTCAATACAATATCCACTACTAAAAAAACTTTTATTTGTGAAAATAAAAGATTAGGGTGTACCTAAATAAGGATACTGGGACCGCATCTCACTCTAGATCACCTAAGTAGTCTCCTCAATATAGAGGTTCCTCCACTGAACCTTATCTACTGGAATCTCTTGTGCACAAATACCTGACATTACTAGCCAAAATTAGCATATGTTCCTCCATGATGGTTAACCGGTCATCCAAATGAACTTAGTCCTATCTAACCACATGAGAAGGGTCATGAATATTTTACCACAACATAGAAACATAGAAAGTTGGAAGGACAACAACAAAATCTTGAGGTAAGGATAACTCATAAGACATTTAACCAATTGTGTAACGAATCTCAAAGGGTCCAATATATCTGGGGTTGAGCTTGCCTTTCCTCTCAAAACTTATCAATAACTTAATGGGAGATTATTGGAGGAATATTCAGTCACCAACTAAAAATCTCAAGTCACAGAGTCTACGATCTGCATAAGAGTTCTACTTACTCTATTTGCTATAAACCTATCATGAATAACCTTGGCTCTATTCAACAACTCTTTATGAAAGTTAGTATCATGAGTCTAATCTCTGAAGTCTCAAACCATACAATTGTAGAACGACATTGCCTACCATAAAAAACCTTAAAAAACATTATCTAAATACTTGAATGTTAGTTATTATTATACCATACTCTGCCATATCTAAGGGTTTCTCCCATTGTCCTCCAAATTCCATAACATAGGCTCAAAGCATATATTTGAGAACCTAAATAATCCTCTCCTACTGCCTATTAATCCAAGGATAGAAGGCTGGACTAAGATCCACTTGAGTACCCAACTCTTTTTAAAAAGCTCTCCAAAATCTAGAAGTAAACACCAAACCCCTATTTGAAATTAATGGATATAGGAATAACATACAAAAATAACTATCTTACTAACATATATATGGGCTAACCTCTTCACACTTTAGGACATCTAAATAGGAATGAAATGTATCAAATTGGTCTAGCGATCCCTACTGACCCTAATAGCATTAGAAATATATGAAGTAGGAAGCTCACTACTAACAAAGTCCATAGTTATCTGCTCCCACTTCCACTCGGGAATGGGCAATATATGAATTAAGCCACTAGGTCTCTAATACTCGGCCTTTATTTATTAATGAGAGAGGTGCTGAAAAAAATGCCCACCACATTCTCTTCATACCACTCCACTAATAATGTTACCTCAAATCTTTATGTATATTAAATGTACCTGGGTGAATATATTATCTGGAGGTGTGAGCCTCATGCAGAACCGCCTTAAGCAATTCATTAACTCTCAAAACACAAATATGGCTATCAAATCTCAAAACATCATCAAAATATATGGTATCCCTCTTGGACTCACCGCTCAACATCTGATCGCGGATGATGCAAAGCCTCTTATCCTCAAATGGACAACCCCTAATTTTCTCAAATAATTAACAACTAGCCTCAATACTGGCAAGAATCATCCTTGGGAAAAAATATCAAGTCGCACTAGAAAGTCGGCTAAGGTATAAATGCCCCATGTCAACTGCCTTTGAGAAACCAAGATAAAAGACAAGTACTTATACTCACTGCCTTTTGGCTCAATACCATATTCGCCTACTCGGATGATAAAAGAAAGAGATATCATAATACTTAAGCAACTCCACCTATCTATGTTACCTAGAATTATTTTCTGCCTGGGTCATAAGATGTTTAAGACTATGATGATATGTGCTGATAACACAATGTACACCATAAAGATAATGTCTCCTAATTGTATGTGTGAAACCTACTACCGCCAACTATAAATCATGAGTGGGGTAATTGCACTCGTTTACCTTCAACATGCTAGATGCATAAGTAATAACTTTATCATTCTACATCAATACACAACACAAAGCAATACTAAAAGTATCACAACACACGATAAATCCCTTACCTTCAAAAGTAAGATCCAAAATAAAAAACTTATTTGTGAAATCACTTAGGATTTTAAAAGCTCATCACACACTCTTTAAACAATCGAACAGGAATCTACTCTCGAATCAATATGGTCATGGGTACTATAAAAGTAACAATAATTATAACGAACCATAGTAATAAGTAAAACTAATAAAGCTATAAACCTCAAATAAAGATATAAGTCTGGCCCAATCATGAACAGCCTAAATACTTTTGGGTCTACCATAATCCCATCTTCATACACCACATGCCCAAGGAATGTCATCAACACAATCAAAAATTGACACTTCGAGAATTTGGCAAAAGAAATATTATCTCTAAAAGTCTATAGCACAATCCTTAAATATTACATATAGTCTTCCCTAATCCTCATATACACAAGGATGTCGTCAATTTACACAATTACAAAGAAATCAAAAAATAGCCTCAGCACATATTTATCAAATCCATAAATGCGTCTTGGTAATTAGTCAACCCAAAGGACATCACTAGAAATTGATAATGACCATAACGGGTCCTAAAGCCTATCTTTGGGATATCCTCATCCCAAATCCTTAACATATAGTAAATAGATCTAAAATCACTCTTAGAGAACATCGTTACTCCTTGAAGCTTGTCAAATAAATCACCAATGTGAGGCATAGTATTCTATTTCTTCACCATCACCTTATTAATCCTATAATCGTTATGCATACATATGGAATCATCTTTTTTCTTCATAAAAACTCATGATATCGCTAAAGAAACACATCCAATATAATGAAATCCTTACCAACAAGGTCTTGAAGTTGAGAATTTAGTTATACAAGCATAGTAGGTGTCATATGCTAGGGTGCTATGGAAATAGGTCATGTGTATGGCTCAAGGAAGCTCAATATCAGACTTAGGAGGAACACCATGTAGATTAGTAGGGGAAACATCAAAAAACTCATGAACTATAGGAATAGAGTAAAGCAATAGATTCTCCATACTATCATCATGAGTTTAAGTAAGGTAGGACTTTTAGCCCCTTAAATTATGTTTCCTATCAAAACTATAAGAAATAATCCCCATTAGTTCGTGACTAACCTCTCCCTGCCACATAACTTAAGGTATGTTAGGCATGGCGAAAGTAAAAATCTGGGCAAAATAATTAGTCCATGACCATATTCACACTAAAATTTACTATAGCTAACATAATAAGATCAACCTGAGTATCAAACTCTCAAACAATTACAACACATGATCTATAAAATTGATCCACTACTAAAGAAACACCCATGAGAGTAGATACACATAATTGGATGGATAAAGAATCTAATGATAACTCTAACCGTGGAGCATAAAAATTAAATGAATAAGTAGATCATATATAAAATAATGCAAAAGTTGACTGATGGAATACTAAGATCATACCTATGAAAATAGCATCCAAAGACTTAACCATAGCTTTAGTAGTTACAAGATATAATTGTCCATGCCCACCAGTTTTACAACCTCTACAAGAACCATGGAACCACAACTATGACCATATATACCTCCTTTAATTGGAGGCAAAACTACTCAAAATGGTAGAACACTCTAAATGAAAAGAACCATCATTACACAATTGAGGCACTCTCTTGAGAAATGTCAACGAGATCCACAACCATTACAAGGCCAAGGCACTGCACAAAAATAAGAAGATCTGGCTAACCCAGAATGACAACCATGATTAGAATAACTAAAAGACGAAGATATCAAAGACTAACCACTACCCTAGCTAGGAGGATCACTGAAACTAGACTGGCTACCATAGGTAATCTGAAGTGCAGCCAGACCAGGCCAACTGGACTTAGCCTAATGCTCATATTTCTAATGTAGAGGGCCCCTACCCTAAGAACCAAGTTCCTTTAAACAGTGAGTTATTATGACTCCCACTAAAACAACCTTAATATTGTGGCCTCTTATCGTTGCCCCTTGATCCTCATAATGCATCACTTCTAGAAACTCTACATGATTAAAAACCACAGACAAAGACCTTCCCCCAACAACAAAACTCTATGTAGACATATGAATAGGAAGTCTCAATCCTTGAATTAAGCAACGATCTATCTCATATACAATAATAAAGAATAAAAGTAGCATGCCAATCCAACTCACAAAATAGAACCTCATACTCCATAACAGTCATGAACCCCTTCTCTAACCTTGAGAACTGATTGCTCAAACAATCCCAGATGACCTAAAATAAAGTTGAACTATCCACCAATGTCGTGCAGCCAAGTCCAACTTAAAAGTAGAGTAAACCATACAATGAGTTTTGACTAGGACTCAGTTATAGGGACTATCCTCACAAAAAATTAAGAACTCATGTGAATTCTCACTCGGTGCACCAAAAGACCTAGATAGAGCCAGGCTCAAGAATCTATAAAATATTTTCTACACCCCAATAGACAAGAAAGCTAGACACCTACTATTTAAGCAACTACAAAACCTAGAGGGACCTAAACTCTAGGAGCCACAGATGGTGTATATTAGTACCTGATTTATGAGTCATGAAGGTCACCACTTTATCCCACTAGTAGGTAAGCCAAACCGCAACTCAAATCTATAAATAATAGGAAACTTGGTAGAAAATGGACAAAAATCTAGAAATCAATTATTTTTTAGTCAAAATAAAACAATCATTATAGTTTAAAAGATAAATAAAAGAGCAACAACTATCCTAAGACTTAGTAATTGTAATACCCCGAGACTCTAACTAATAGTGCAACCATGAATCAAGCTCATGAGAAATAAATTATAATGTCTTAGGCTTTTGTCTGATCAAGGATGGTGTGAATTAAGGCCTTAAAGATGTCCTAATGATTGGGTGAATCAAAACATTCCTTACCGATTGAATTCTTGGGAAAGATATTGGTGTAGTCAACTTCAAATGAGAATATCTCTCATTATACTTGGAATTTTTGAGCCCATAACCTATGAACAGATATATAATTAAATTATCTTTCCAACGATACTAATTTCTCCAAAATCTGATGTCGGAGCAAAACGTTATACCCATTTTACTCCAGCATGTCAATCTGAAAAAGGGTGATGATGTTTTTGATGGCCTATCACATTTTTTATGACATTTCTGAGGATTTCGTCATGTTTCTGATGACATTTCTAACAACGTCGTCAGCCTTAGGTAGAAAATCATTAAATTCAACCCTTTTGTGATGATATTTCGTGACAGCCTATCACGGGTTTGATGGCCTATCACGGATGTCGTCAGCTATTTTTTTCAGAAATATAGAGACATTTTTTCAAGGGCATTTTGATATTTTTTAATCTTTTGGAGTCCTCTATAAATATCACAATCCCATCCAAACCCTAAATCCATCATTTTCTCTTCCAATTCTCTTGAGATAATATATCTAGGGTTATATC
The DNA here is from genome assembly GCA_030864225.1 of Capsicum baccatum var. pendulum. Taxonomy (NCBI): domain Eukaryota; kingdom Viridiplantae; phylum Streptophyta; class Magnoliopsida; order Solanales; family Solanaceae; genus Capsicum; species Capsicum baccatum. Next base: position 166,070,283 of record CM061556.1, on the reverse strand, counting down.
AAGAACATAAATCTTCCAAGAATCATCCATAAATCTTTGGAATTTCTTCAAGAACCAAGTTCCTCATATTGTGGGCTTCAAGAAATATTTATTTCAAGTGTGGATAAAGTCTCAAGCACTAAAGTTTATCCAATTTCAAAGATTAAGGTATGTGGGGTTTTGAACAAGAACACTTCTTTCGTTCTTGTGCCCAAAGATTTAATTTCTATTGAATTTCATAAATTTTTCAATGTGGATGTACACCCAAATTACTTTATATATGATTTAAGAGATTTGAGCTATACAAGATTGACACATATGACTACTTTATTGTCTTATTTCTTAAATTAAGAATTTATGTCATGAGTTGTATATTGTTATCATGAAATGATAATTTCTAAGTGATTTATGATAAGTGTCATGATTTATATTTTTTCATGAGATGTTTTTCTATTCAATATATATTGATATTGAGCTTGAGAGTCAAGAACAAGTTCTATGATGTTTTCTGGAAGATTTGATACTTGATATGATTTGATAAGCAAGTGTACTTATGATGAGAAAGATTATTTTTAGATTTAGTCGAGTTAGGAATCCATAATCAAGTAAGATATATATTTATATTTCGGTCTTCATGATAGACCCTTGAGTTGATTAAGGTGGATTTCCTAATGCATTCTGAGCTTAAGTCTGGGAGTAGTATTTAGCATTGGGCGCGAAGTATGGGTTCAGCATATCCTACTTCTCCAAAACTACGTGCCACCATAGGATTAATATTAAGGGCCAAAGGCTAAGACAGTTATCACTAAAGCTAAGTTTCTACTCCGATAGCAAGGAAAGAACAGCTCTCCCTAACATGGGCAAGACGTTTGACTCCATATAATCTCACATGGTTTATGTTGGTTATATGAAAATCCCAATCCATAATAGTCCAAGTTTCATGAGTTACTGATTCACTGTAAGTCATGAGTCAAAGAGTTTATGTTGAGTCAAACGGTTTGTGAGATTTATGAAGCATGTGTTATTATTGATGATTGATGGAAAATATGTTTTAGGTAACTCAAGTGAAGAGAGTCATTATTATCAGCATGGATGATTTTCTTATACATTTATGATATTATTTAAATATTGCCTGCACCCCTACATACTCAGTACATTCCCAAGTACTGATTCCCATACTCTTTTGTGTTCTATATATTCTCGTGAAGTAGGTTCAGGTGCTCAGTCTCAGCAGCGACAATGATCTTTGAGTACCTCCATCTAAATTTATACAGTTAGTGAGTCCTCATGGTTCGAGGACCTATGAACCTAATTTTTGTCTTGATAGTAGATGGTTGTCTATTTCTAATTCAGTACAGGCAAGTTGGGGATCTGTCCCAATGGCTCCTTGATCTTATATAGTAGAGGCTTTGTTAGACTAGAGTACCAGTATGTACAGAACTTCAGTATTTTGATGGTACAGGATAGTATTTATTTGTATTCCAGTATGTTCATAACATGATACAACTTGATTATTGTCACAATGTGTTATATAGGAGATGATAGGCTCAGAGGGTTAGCTTGAGGTCGCGTATGGCCTTAAGCACCGTTTGACATCTTGGGATAAGATCTTGGGGTGTTACAAGCTTGGTAATAGAGCCTATGGTTTAAATTCGTCCTAGGGAGTTTGACAAGCCGTGTTATGTAGAGTCATGATCATCAGTGTTTAGCGCGCCACATCTATGAGCAAGAGGCTACCGGACATTTTAGGAAAAGTCATTTATATCTTTCAGAAGTCTTTTTTACCTACAACTATTTCTCATTGCTATTAATTTGTGCTCTTTTATGACAGAAAATGCCTCCTCGTAGAGTTCGCAGAAACCATGAATGACCTCAACTTGTTGATCCAATAAATAAGATGGTGACTCATATTGAATTTTAGGCAGCCTTTTAGGCGCTAGCCCACGTAGTTACCGCTAATGCTCTGGCCAATTTTTAGGCTTTTGTTCTATATTTGTAAGAAGGTAATTCTGTAGTAGCTCAAGTGTGAGATTTTATGCGGATGAATCCGCCAGAGTTTTATAGGTCAAGGGTAGGTGAGGACCCATAGATGTATCTTTTTTAGGTGAAAAATATCACCAAAATTATGCATGTAAAAGAGGAAAAAAGTGTGGATCTAGCTTCCTATCGCTTGAAAGAAGTTGCTTATGATTGGGTGGAGTTATGGAGGAAGAGTAAAGGGGAGGATGTCGCTCCCATGACTAGGCAGTTATTCCAGGATGCGTTCTTAGACCGATTCTTTTCCCCAGAGCTGAGGGAAGAAAAAGTAAAAGTATATATGAACTTGAGACAAGGCTCTATGATTGTTAAAGAATATTGTCTTAAATTTAACCAGTTTTCTAAGTATGTTCTTGATACGATGGCTGATTCTAGGACCAGTATGAGTAAGTTTTTGATTGGTGTATCGAGTTATGTTGTAAAAGAGTGTAGGTTCGCTATGATCAATAGGGACATAGATCTTTCTAGATTAATGATGCATACTCATCAGATTGAAGAGAATAAGGTAAAAAGAGAGAGAGAGTGAGAGTGAGATGAACAAGAAAGTTAGATTAGAGTAGCAGGGGTATAGTTAGAGTAGATTTTCTGGAGGGATCTGCCCTCAGTTTTAGAGCAGTGTTTTTGTACCAGCACTGTCATCAACTAGTACTCCTGTATCCTTAGTCAGGCAAGAATAGGGTTATATACGTACTGTGTCTAGGTCACAGGATAGTGTAAGTAACAGACATAACTATCCCCTATGTGCTAAGTGTGGTAGGATGCATCTTGGAGAGTGTATGGCTGAACAGAGAGGTTATTTTTGTTATGGTAAGTTGGCCCACAAATTTAGGGATTGCCCATACGCTAGATAGGGGAGAAATAATGTTCGTCCCCAGAGTCAGGCTATTAGTGCTCCAGCCCCTTGGGTTTGTCTAACCCCTCCTCATGGTGGCTCATCTAGTACTACCGATGGTTAGTGCCTGAATTGCTATTATGCTATACCAACCCGCCAGGAGAATGAGGATTCACCAGATGTTATTACTGGTATGCTCTGTGTATTTGATTTTGATGTGTATGTATTGATGGACCCTGGGTCAAGTCCCTCTTATGTGACTCTGTTAGTGGCTGTGAATTTTGAGATCAATGTTAAAAAGATTCCTGAGCCTTTTCTACTTTCTACTCCAGTAGGTGTACCTGTTGTTGTTAAGAAAGTATATAAAAAGTTTCCTATCACTGTTATTCATTGAGTTATGTTTGGAAATTTGATTGAGCTAGACATGGTTGATTTTAATATTATTCTAGGTATGGATTGGCTTCACTCCTGTTATGCGTTTATAGACTGTTGTAGCCGTGTAGTCAAGTTTCAGTTTCCCAATGAGCCATCCTTTGAGTGGTTTGGAAATTTTGTATCTCCCAGGAGTCATTTCATATCCTATCTTAAAGCTAAGAAATTGATATCCAAGGGTTGCATTTATCATTTGGTTCAAGTTAAAGATACAAAGTTCAAGACTCCGACTATTCAGTCGATCAACATTGTTAATGAGTTTTGTGATGTTTTTCCAGAAGATCTCCTAGGGGTACCTCCCGATAGAGAGGTAAAATTTGGGATTGATCTTCTCCCCGACACATAACCTATTTCTATTCCTCTATATGTTATGTCCCCCGTAGAACCTAAGTAGTTAAAAGAGCAACTCAAAGATCTTCTAGATAAGGGTTTCATAAGGCCTAGCGTATCTTGTTGGGGTGAACCCGTTCTGTTTGTGCGATAGAAAGATGGTTCATTGCGGATAAGCATTGATTATCGTCATATTAACAAGGTAACAGTCAATAACAAGTACCCTCTTCCTAGAATTGATGACCTATTTGATCAGCTACAAGGTGCTAACTATTTCTTAAAAATAAACTTGAGATCCGGTTATCACCAGCTTAAAGTTAGGGAGTGTGATATTTCAAAGATAGCTTTTCCTATTCGATATGGTCATTTTGAGTTTTTGGTCATGTCGTTCGGGCTAATAAATGCCCCAGCAGCATTTATAGACCTCATGAATCGGGTGTTCAGACAGTACCTGGATATGTTTGTTATTGTGGTCATAGATGATATTCTTGTATACTCTCGAAGTAAGAACGACCATACAAATCATCTCGAAATAGTCTTGCAAACCCTTATAGATAATCAACTATTTGCCAAATTTAGCAAGTGCAAATTTTGGCTAAGGTCAGTTGCTTTTTCGGGTCATATTATTTCTTTTGAAGGTATTCAAGTTGACCCTCAAAATATAGAAACTATGAAAAATTGGACTAGACCTATTTCCCCATATGATATTAGGAGTTTCTTGGGTCTAGCTGGCTACTACCATCGTTTTTTTAGGGTTTCTCTTCCATTACATCTCCTTTGACTCGATTGAAACAAAAGAAATTTAAATTCCTATGGTCTGATTCTTGTAAGAAGAGTTTGTACGAGTTAAAGACTAGACGCACTTTGGCCTCTGTGTTGACCTTTCCAAATGGTGTATATGATTTTGTGGTGTACTGTGATACTTCTAGAGTTGGGTTGGGTTGCGTTTTGATGTAGAAAGGTAAGTTTATAGCCTATGCCTCCAGACAGTTGAAACTGCATGAGAAGAACTACCTGACCCATGACCTGGAGTTAGCTGCAATAGTTTTGCCTTGAAAATTTAAAGATACTATTCATATAGTGTTCATGTTGATGTCTTTACGAATCACAATAGTTTGCAGTATGTGTTTACTCAGAGAGAGTTCAATCTTCATCAAAGACAATTGTTGGAATTGTTAAAGGACTATGATATAAATGTGTTGTATCACCCGGGTAAGGCCAATATAGTGGTCGATCCCCTTTGTAGGTCATCCATGGGCGGTGTAGAAAAGGTCGAGGAAGATAGGAAGGATTTAGCTCATGAGGTACATCGTCTGGCTAGGTTGGGAGTTAGATTACTTGATTCAGTTGAGGGTAATGTTTGGGTCCAGAGTAGTTCTGAGTCTTCTCTAGTTTCGGAAGTAAGGGAGAAGCAAGATATGGATCCTAGTTTGGTCAGACTGAAAGAGTCAGTTAAAGACAAAAAGGTGGAGGTTTTCTCCAAAGAAGAAGATGGTGTATTGATATTTCAGAATGGATTATGAGTACCTAATATTGATGATTTAAGGCAGAGAATTATGGTTGAAGTTCGCGGCGTGATAACGCTCAAACTACAGCTCTCGTAAGAGTGTAAGCGGTCATTGTCAAATATAGAACCCAACTGGTTGGGTGTCAAATCCCACAGGGAATACTTGGTCACTAAGTATGCAACGATTAGTAGACTTTTGGTGAAAGTTCTATGAAAAAATGGGGGATTTTATGCGTGAAGTAAAATTATCAAGATAGCAAAGAAAATCAAAATGTTTAGTAGGTTTTAATCAATGAGAATTTTAAGTTAGGGTTATGTCCACCTTATGAGTTCTACGTATCTATTGGCTATGAGTTATGCGGAATTCCGACATGCATGCTCTTATAGAGATTCGTATTCTATGGTAAATCCTAGCGTCTTTCGACCATCACAGATTATCTCACTTTAACTCTTTCAAGCTTAAAGCGTATATAATGGTACGAATTCTCCAAGAGGTTAATCCAGTTACGGCACTAACTTTTAAACAGGGGTTGGTATCCCTATTTCCTTGTCATTCTCTCTTTTCCATACATGTAACTTTTCTTTCCAACAAGTTAATGCTATACTGGCGTATTCTATATGTTTCCAACCACAAGAATTCAATTAAGATGAAGAGAGTAATGATATAAGCAGCATACGTATCAAGAATTCACAAACTCATAGCAATAGATAGTATATCATAAGGCTTCCATAACCCTAACAGAGAAGTTTAGCTACTCATGAGTGCAACGGAAAACACAATAGACATTATCATCATACTAAAATAATAACAATCTCACGTGAAGTATGTTTTGGTGTAACTTGTGGCGTGATTTCCTTGCTAATAGCGTTTCTCTTGTTGTGAAAATTAAAAGTCGAATAGATGAAGAATAATGTTTGAAAATGAATTTTTGAAGAAGGGAAAGAATAGAAAGGGGGATAAAAAGAGAATGCTGAAAAGTTTCAGCAAAATAGGGTTTATATAACATCCATATACTAGTCCTATTGAAATAGGGTTTTTATCCTTGTCCTAGTCCTACTGGGTTACTGCATACTTGTCCTAATCCTACTAAGTTACTGTTGATCCCCCAAGTCCTTAGAAATGCTGTTTTTGCCCAGGACAAGTTCTCCATGCATCACTTTCGGTCCACAAGCTTCCAGAAGCTACCTTCCTTCTTACGTGAAGTTTCCTTTGGCATTCAACAGTCCACAAAATGCTGAAATCTTCATCATTTATACCTGAAAACTTGCTAATCACGTTGGTTAGCTCACTTACAGGAAAAAGGACTAAAAGTGCAGGAATTATATATTTTGTCCTCAAAACTTAGCTAAAATATGGGTAAATTAAGGTGCATTAGGCGTGTAAATACGCCTAACATCAACACCCCACACTTAAAGCTTCGTTCGTCCTCGAACAAAATATCATGTCCATATGAACATCTACTTAGGGTTTTACAGTAAAAACACAAAATATTCATCAAGACAGGAACAACAATTATTAACAAAGAGTAGTTTTCTGACCACTACTAGAAACAATTCAACCTCTAACATAGACTCGTGATGATGGTTAATTCGTATCCAAAAGTTAAGGCACAAAGAATCATACACAACTACCCCAAATTCATCAACCACGTGTGTATCACATAAGATCTTTACCCATAATCACTCACAAATTTTGCATTTTTCGAAACATGGGTACCATATTTTCCTTGCTCTCACTCTCACAAAGAATTCATATGTTGCAACTGATGACCATAGGCTTGCCCTTAGTGTAATGCTCCACTAAATATCAGAATGCTAAGCTTAAGATCAAATAGGTCTTTTACAAGTTGTAATGTTGGCTGAGGGACGGGTAGGACTATTTTGGCCAGAAATAGTGACTATGTTCCTAAGCGCTTTAATACATCACATTATGTCACTAACACTTTCTTTCAAGCAACCTTTCTACTTTCTTTTAATCTACCACCCCTTCTCACCTCTTTTGTTATTCAATTTTGAACAGAATTAACTTTTTATTTTCATTTTCATTTTTCTTTTCTCTTTTTTTTTAACACCCCTCTATGATAGCCACTCTTTTTCATAACTAATTCAAGCACCAATACATTCGAAGGTATCAATCTCACCCAATTTCCTCCTATTTTTTCATATGACTTTACAATTTAAAGCGCTTAGAAATTTGGATCAAATTATGGTCTTGAAAAAAAATGGATTAGGCTTACATATGAGGCTGTCAAAGAAAATAGGCTAAAGGCTCAAAGGGGGTTATCTAGGATGATGTCCATGGGTAGATAAAACGAAGGTAAACAATCACAGGTTGCCAAAGAAATGCCTAAATCATCTCCTAACTCGCACTCTTTATTTCACTTTACATACATACTAGGCAAGTTCTAGCGTCAGCCACAAACATAAAATATACTATCATCTCACACACACAAGGCACATGGTTGACTTTATTGGCAGCAGTATAGACTCTTGACCCAACGTATGAAGGAATTAAACCACACAATTATCACACAGTAAGTCACACTTAGAGCCTAAACGTCTCAATAGTAATGATCTTATCACAGACTCTTGTCATAATACCATGCTGCCTATCAGAACAATTTTATGCAAAGTTTGTAACAAAAAAAATTTCCTAAAAAAAATTAAAACAAACAAACATAAATAAGCAAAACACATATAAATAAGCAAATGCAGATAAAGAAGTATAGCATACAAATACCAGCACCCCACACTTAGACGGGACACACTGCCCTCAGTGGAAAATAAATAAGAAGAACCTGGTTAGTCGGACTTCTCCTCTATGTCTAGGGTCATACCCCCTGTGTCGGAATCATCATCAGAGTCGTCATCCTACGAAGTTCCTCATAAGTACCCCACTTGATTCCAAAAGTGCGTCGAGGTATTTTCAGCACGACATAGATATCTCGATTACTTAGACTTCATCGAGATAGATGGTGCATCATTTTCTGAATGGATTCAGATGACTCTGATGCTTACTTGTAGGCATGCAATCTTCATTGATAGGACTCTTGTGCATACATATCCCATGAGGGATACCAATTATATCATCAATAGTCCAACCCATAGCTCTCTTATATCTCTTCAGAGTAGATATGAGAGCCTCTACGTGCTATTCACTTAAATCATCCGCCACACTCACAGGAAGTGTATTTACACTTCCCAAGAATGCATACCTTAGATAATTGGGGAGCTCTTTCGATTCTAGCACTGGTGGCTCTTCAATGGAAGTCTTCGCTGTTGGTGACAGTTGATTCTTAAGATCAAGGTTCAGCTGTTTAGGAGTATGAGAATAGGACCCTATTTCTGTAAGAGCACACATAGTTTTTTTATAATCTTCATCATCCTCATGCTCAACATTCAGCAGCACAACAGACAATGGCTCATCAATAGGCTGCTTCTCTATAAATAAGTTTTTCTCATCCTCATAACAAGCATCATCTACAGAGAGCACATTCATATCGTTGGGCTGCTTCATTGCTTTGTATACATCAAAATGGACCACTTCATCATTCAACCAAAATAACATCTCATTAGCTCTTATGTCAATAAGCACACTTTCTGTTGCAAGGAAAGGACGTCCCAAGATTATGGGTACTTTAGAATCTACCACGCAATCCAAAATCACAAAGTCTGTAGGAAAAATGAAGGTAGACACCTTCGCCAACACATCATTCAAGATACCCACAGGTCGTTTTACCGAACAATCTTCCATCATGAGCCGCATATTGGTTGGTGTAGGGTCGCCCAACCCCAACTTTCTATAGATGGATAGTGGCATCAAATTGATGCTAGCTCCCAAATCGCACAATGCCTTAGCAAAATTCATAGATCCAACCGTGCAAGGAATAGTGAAAGCACCAGGGTCTCCCTTCTTCTATACTAAGGACCTTATGGCAATTACACTACAATGATGAATATCATCTGCCAGCTCATAGCTTGCTGCCCGCTTCTCTGTCAGAAGATCCTTCATAAAATTTGAGTAGCCAGGCATCTGTTCTAATGCCTCTACTAATAGAACATTAATGGTCAGCTATTTTAACATTGACACGAATTTATTAAACTTGGTATCATCAGCTCTCTTCTTTAGTCTTTGAGGAAAAGGTGGTGGTGGAAGGGAATAGTTTTCTCCACGACTTTCTTTTCCTCTTGCTTCGGATTGGCGATCTTTTTGGGCTGTGGACGTGGCGGGGTGACATCACTAACGTCCTCCGTAGCTTCATCGGCGCCTTCAGGTTCTGCATTGATCACTTGCGTGCCTTTTGATTAAGTTTCCAGCACCTTACCACTCCTGGTAGTAATATCCATGCATGTTCCATCGTTCCTTGGGTTTTGCACTGTGTTGCTGGGTAGCATTCTAGCCTTTCTTTGATTGAATGTCACAGATAATTGACTCAATTATTGCTTTAGTTGTTTTATTAAAGTGGAATATGAGTCAACTAATTGCTTCATTGAGGACAAATCATTGATTACCTCTGTTACTCCCGTGCTGGTTGCCTCTACTCCTTTCAACAACTTAGCCATCATATCTTCCATGGACATATTTTCGGAACCAGATGCAGTGGCATCATGTCTTCTAGGAGGAATATACACGCCACTCCTGTCAGTCTTGTTCTTCCAACTACCTTGATCACGGTCCTTGTTTCCAGAATTATCATAATAGTTCCGACCTTGGTTTCCTTGGGCATTGCCTCGAAAACCCCCTGATTGTTCAAGTAGTTGGTTTCTTCCTTAGAATCGGATTTGTCTCTTCTTTTTGACTCAACCGTTTTGACTTTTTTGGTCGTCCCTGATAATAGATTCTTTGTAAGAAGATCCATATGTGTTTTTATGTGAGTCATATCTTGGTCACGCTCCTCTTCTCTTCGCCTCTATTCTGCGTTCATGCCAATAGATATAGTAGAGCTTTCTACCTCTGAATCCCTAGTATGCCAAGCTCTACTCTGCTTTGTCATATGATCTAGCATACCACTTTCTTCATTAAAAGTAAGGTCCATGAATGACCCACCTACAGCATTATCAACCACTGGCTTAGTTACCGAATTCAAAGCTCTGTATAATATCTCCATCAAGTGGACATTGGTCATATGATGATTTGGGCACCGCATAAGCTTCTTCTTGAACCTCTCCCATGGTTCGTGGAGGGCTTCAGTTGGAAGCTGTCTAAAATTGCTGATCTCATCTCTCAACTGTGCTTTCTTGGATGGCGGAAAGAATCTTTCTAGGAAAGCGTCTTTCAATTGCCTCCAATTTGTAATAGAATCAGGAGTCATCCCGTTCAACCACAGAGTTGCCTCCCCAGATAGAGACAATGGAAATAAATACAGCCGAATAGCATTCTGTCCAACGCCTAGATTGTCGAATGACTTGCATGTAGAGATAAAGTTGATCAGATGCATATTCGGATCATCGCCTGCTAGTCCACCAAATAATTCCTTGAGTTGCAAAAGCTGAATCACGGTGCTAGTGATATTGAACTTGGCTCCAGGTGCCAATGGCGGAGGAATAATAGCTCCTGTGGCACCAGCTCCATCAAGATCATCATCATCAACATCAAACGGTACTTGCACGGCTCGGCGTTCAGGACAAAATCTTGCTTGACGATCTCTTTTGTTTGCCAATGTCACAACTTCAGTATCACGCCTCGGGTTTAATAACTCATCATCACCCAAGTCCTCATCATCAGGATCTGCTGCTCGCCAAGAGTTATCGATATTTTGTTGATGCACTTGAGCAGCGGCCAACGCAGCTAATCTAGCCTGCTCCTGATGAGCAGCCCATCTCTCAATGTCACGTTGCACCTCCATCCTGCCAATACGTTGTGGTTCAAGGTTTATGGGTAACAATGGTTGACCAGAACTTTGAGTATTGGGCATGCACTGAACAAAACCTGCAGAAAATAAAAACAACAACTAAAAGTAAAGTACGAGAATCTTTGACCAAAGGGTCTAGTAATTATCACAAACTTAGTAGACAACCGTATTCCTCGACAACGGTGCAAAAATTTGATAACGCTCAAACTACAGCTCCCGTAAGAGTGTAAGCGGTCATTGTCAAATATAGAACCCAACTGGGTTGGGTGTCGAATCCCACAGGAAATACTTGGTCACTAAGTATGAAACGATTAATAGACTTTTGGTGAAAGTTCTGCGGAAAAAAGGGGGATTTTATGCGTGATGTAAAATATCAAGATAGCAAAGAAAATGAGAATGTTTAGTAGGTTTTAATCAATAAGAATTTTATGTTAGGGTTATGTCCACCTTATGAGTTCTACGTATCTATTGGCTATGCGTTATGCGGAATTCTGACATGCATGCGCTTATAGAGATTCGTATTCTATGGTGAATCCTAGCGTCTTTCGACCATCACAGATTATCTCACTTTAACTCTTTCGAGCTTAAATCGTATCTAATGGTACGAATTCTCCAAGAGGTTAATCCAGTTACGGCACTAACTTTTAAACAGGGGTTGGTAGCCCTATTTCCTTGTCATTCTCTCTTTTCCAGACATGTAACTTTTCTTTCGAACAAGTTAATGCTATACTAGCGTATTATATATGTTTGCAACCATAAGAATTCAATTAAGATGAAAAGAGTAATGATATAAGCAGCATACGTATCAAGAATTCACAAACTCATAGCAATAGATAGTATATCACAAGGCTTCTGTAACCCTAACAGAGAAATTTAGCTACTCATGAGTGCAACGGAAAACACAATAGACAATATCATCATACCAAAATAATAACAATCTCACGTGAAGTATGTTTTGGTGTCACTTGTGGCGTGATTTCCTTGCTAATAGTGTTTCTCTTGTCGTGAAAATTAAAAGTCGAATAGAAGAAGAATAATGTTTGAAAATGAATTTTTGAAGATGGGAAAGAATAGAAAGGGCGATAAGAAGAGAATGCTGAAAAGTTTCTGCAAAATAGGGTTTATATAACATCCATATCCTAGTCCTATTGAAATAGGGTTTTTATCCTTGTCCTAGTCCTACTGGGTTACTGCATACTTGTCCTAATCCTAATAAGTTACTGCTGATCCCCCAAGTCTTTAGAAATGTTGTTTTTGCCCAGGACAAGTTCTCCATGCATCACTTTCGGTCCACAAGCTTCCAGAAGCTGCCTTCCTTCTTACGTGAAGTTTCCTTTGGCGTTCAACAGTCCACAAAATGCTGAAATCTTCATCATTTATACCTGAAAACTTGCTAATCACGTTGGTTAGCTCACTTACAGGAAAAAGTACTAAAAGTGCAGGAATTATATATTTTGTCCTCAAAACTTAGCTAAAATATGGGTAAATTAAGGTGCTTTAGGCGTGCAAATACGCCTAACATCATGGCGCGCGATATTCTATTCATCCTGGTGCTACAAAAATGTACCGCAATTTGCGAGAAATCTATTGGTGGAATGGTATGGAAAAGGATATAGCGAAATACTTAGAGAAGTGTACAACTTGCCAACAAGTTAAGATAGAACAGTAAAGACCCGGTGGAATGATGCAAGAATTCAGTAATCCTACTTGGAAATGGGAGGAGTAAATATGGATTTTAGGACTGGTTTACCTCCTTCTCGACGTCATCATGATTCTATTTGGGTCATTGTAGACAGGTTGACTATGTCCACACATTTCTTGCTAGTGCATACATCTTTCACTGCTGAGGACTATGCTAAGTTGTACATTCGAGAGTTAGTCAAGTTGCATGGAGTTCCTTTGTATATTATCTCCGATAAGGGTACTCAATTTACTTTTATTTTTTGAGGCCGTTTCAGAAGGATGTTGGTACCCAAGTTCATCTTAGCTCCATTTTTCATCAGCGAACTGATGGTCAGGCTGAGAGCACCATCCATACCTTGAAGGATATGCAGAGGGCATGTGTTCTTGATTTCAGAGGAAGTTGGGATGAACATTTTCCATTGATTAAATTTGCTTACAACAGAAGTTTTCATGATAGCATTGGAATGGCTCCATTTTAGGCTTTATACGAAAGGCGATGTAGATCATCCATAGGTTGGTTTGAAGTGGTTGAAGCTGCTATGAGCGGACCTGATGTTGTTTTTGAGTCTATGGAGAAAGTTAAGATGATTCGAGAAAGGTTGAAGACAGCCCAGAGTCATCAGAAGTCATATGCAAATATGAGAAGAAGAGCTCTTGAGTTTAAGGTTAACGATCTGGTATACTTCAAGATTTCACCCATGAAGGGGGTGAAAAGATATGGTAAGAAATGGAAGCTTAGTCCTCGATACATTGGCCCTTTTAGAGTTTTGAATCATGTTGGGAAAGCAGCTTATGAGATTGAATTTCTTACCGAGTTATCAGTTGTCCATCCTATCTTTCACTTTTCTATGCTAAAGAAGCACATTGGTGATTCTATTATTGTTGATCAGTCAAAAAGTTTCGATGTTCAGGATAGCCTTTTGTATGATGAGGTTTCGGTTGAAATCCTAGATTATCAAGTTCGTAGACTAAGAAATAAGGAAGTTCCCTTGGTCAAATTTTTGTGGCAAAGTGAATCAGTCGAGGGTGCTACTTGGGAAGCAGAAGCAGATATGCAAACCAGATACCCTTATCTCTTCTCCGCAGGTTCTAATTAAGCCAAAGGTACTATTCTTCCCTAATCTAGTTTCCTTCTAATCTAGTGTATTCAGTTATATTGTTTTTCTCTCTATGATTCATGGATTTTGTGAAGCACTTGAAAGTTTAGAATATAAGCCTTTTTAGTGAGTCGTTCCATCTATACGTCCTCATTTACTCTTGTTCTTAGCCTATCTTGCCACATTCGAGGCTGAATGTTTCCAAGGGAGAGATATTGTAGAACCTCGAGACTCTAACCAATAGTGCAACCATGAATCAAGCTCATGAGAAATAAATTATAATGTTTTAGGTTGTTTTCTGATCAAGTATGGTGTGTATTAAGTGCTTAAAGATGTCCTAACGATTGGCTGAATCAAAACATTCCTTACCGATTGAATTCTTGGGAAGGATATTGTTGTAGTCAACTTCAAATGAGCATATCTCTCATTATACATAGAATTTTTAATCTCATGACCTATCAACAGATAGATAATTGAATTAGATTTCCAATGATACCAATTTCGCTAAAATTTGATACTGAAGCAAAGAGTTATACCCATTTTACTCCAGCATGTCAATCAGGAAAAGGATGACGAAGTTTCTGATGTCCTATCATGTTTCTGACGACATTTCTAAGGATGTCGACACGTTTCTGACAACATTTATGACAAGGTCATCAGACTTAGGCAGAAAATCATAAAATTTGACCCTTTTGTGACAACATTTCGTGATGGCCTATCACAAGTTTGACGGCCTATCACGGATGTCGTCAGCTTTTTTTTTCAGCAATTTAGAGATGGTTTTTCAAGGGTATTTTGGTCTTTTCCATCTTTTGGAGGCCTCTATAAATATGACAATCCCATTCAAACCCTAAATCCATCATTTTCTCTTCCAATTCTCTTGAGATAATATATCTAGGGTTATATCAAGAACATAAATCTTCCAAGAATCATCCATAGATCTTTGGAATTTCTTCAAGAACCAAGTTCCTCATAGTGTGGGCTTCAAGAATTATTTATTTCAAGTGTGGATAAAGTCTCAAGCACTAAAGTTCATCCAATTTCAAAGATTAAGGTATGTGGGGTTTTGAACAAGAACACTTCGTTTATTCTTGTGCCCAAATATTTAATTTCTATTGAATTTCATAAATTTTGCAATGTTTGTTTACACTCAAATTACTTTATATAGGATTTAAGAGATTTGAGCTGTACAATATTGACACATATGACTACTTCATTGTCTTATTTCTTAAATTAAGAATTTATGTCATGAGTTGTATATTGTTATCATGAAATGATAATCTCTAAGAGATTTCCCTAATGCCCCCTACCCTTTTTATGCTAACCGAGTTGCTAGTTCCTCTTATGTGTTTGATAGTTACTATGATGAGGAGAAGGAGATCAACTTACTGAGTCCACTAGTCTTAAAGTAATGCTTCAAACTATTTTAGATCGAGTAACTACAATGGGGGAGAACGTGTAAGTCATGCATCGATGAGTTATTTGGAAGGGAAATTATCAAGATTGAGAAAATAGGCAATGAAACAAATTTTGCAAATACCACTACCTTGCCCATTTCCTAAGAGGAGGTTAATCAGGAAGAGAAACCAAGCTATGATGATGAGCATGCTAGTGAAGAATCCTCGATGATTTTTTCAATCAACTGAATCAAATGAGAAAGAATATTTCCAAATAAAAAAAATGATGCTAAAGTTAAAAGAAGAATCAAGGTTAATCTTTGATGATGACTCTAGTTTATTTCGGGGTGAAGATTCTTTGGAGGAACCAGTTCCAGAATTAAGGTGTGGACCTCATTCAAAACACCTCTAGAAATTATGCTTAGAGGATATAATAAGAATCCATCTACCTATGCAAATGGTAGAGTGTGAGGAGAAGGAGTACAAACCTTATATTTTGGAATTTGACATTCCAAAGAAATATATGGAACCCCATTCATCAATCGCCAAGGAACTCAATGCTCGATGTTCAACTAGTGGCCCATTGATATGCTCACTTTTACCCAAGAAGCCAAACCACAAATTCGATGTCAAATTGGAAAAGGTTCAAATCTTCAAAATGGCGTGATGAAAGCCCCCTCGTCATTTCCTTGCATCTTCAAAGTTTCATCTTTAAAGATCTGAATCTTCTATCCCTCTGTCGCCTATTGTAGAGTGAACAAAAGTTAGGACAAAGATTAAAATCTTCTAACTGGAAGCACAAAAGTAAATGGTGGAGGCATTGTGATACGACATTAAACTAAGCGCTTTATGGGAAACAACCCATCACGCCATGAAAAGTGGCTCGTATTCTTTTTATTCATTCATGATAGCGTAGCTTTAAATTTTGCATTTGGTAATGCATAATCCATAAAAGATTGGTGCTCAGAGAAAGATTTAGGCAAGTGAAAGAGAAATATATGAAAATGGCATATTAGATTAAATAGTGGAGTGCAGGGGACCTAAAATTTGGTCACAGTTACTGCGATTGCAGTCTGTGCCAGTGGGATCAAATTATATTATTATCCTATTGATATTCCTAGTAGAAAAAAAGTTGGGGTTAAAATTATTTATTTAGATTGAAGTGCAGAAACTGTCAAATCTGGTCTCAGGTACCGCAATCGCGGTAAATGCTCTGCGATCGCCATACCTAAGGACAATTTTTTCTAAAACTAAAATTTCATCACATTTATTCCAACCCCTAAAACCTTATATAACACTACCGCATTATCTTACCTATTTGATTTAGCATATTTTTTGTATGATAATCCTACTGATAGTGTGAGTTGCATTACTTACTAATTTTAAGCCTCAGAGATGAAAGATTTTTACAACTCCAGATTCATGGCCCCACAATGCTAGAACCTCTATAATGCAGACTTGCACAAGACTAAGTTACCCCCTGAAAGAGGTATAAACTTAGACAAGGTAGAGGAGAAGCTCTTAGGATTCCATGCTAGACTCACCAAAATTGGGTGGAGGTGCTTTGCCCTGGACCCCTACTATGCAAATAATCCATGGGTACGTGAGTTCTATGCTATCCTAAGTGTAACTTTTTTCACCAACCCGGTGATGACTATTATGGGAAAGCAAATGAACTTTGAGACAGAGCGGATCAACGAGTTGTATAGAGTCCCAAATGCTGACATGGAACAGTTCTATAAAAAATCATGTGTGTCAGGGACCTAGATGGAAAATATTTTATGTCCTGGAAAAAAGGTTCCCTAGGCCACCACAAAGAGAGACATTCTGATGAATTACTTCATAGTTGAGGCCAGGCTTTGGCTAAATATCATCAGTAGCCGAGTATTACCATACACTCACATGACCATTGTCATAAATATATAACCTTAGATGGTGTCCTATCTTCTCTCTAGAATCGCCCTAAATGTTGGTGAGATTGTGTACTCAGAGTGGAGGTACTTCAAAAATGATGGAGGTATATATCTTCTCCTCCCTTTCTTTATCAAAGAGCTATAAAGGAGGGAATAGGAGGAGGAATATGATACATACACCTCGGTACTCCTAGGCCCCCACATCTTCCCACTCAAATTCAAAGGTGAGGGTGCCCCAGGTTAAAGTAGGAAGAGAAATATGGATTCAAGAAAATAAGCAAGAAGAGAAATATGGATTCAAGCAAATCAGCCTAAGAGAATACAAAGTCTCGTAGACCCTCATTCGCCATCACCTTCAATTACATCTCTGCTTAGATGTAGGTAGTGAGGGAACTATTGTCCATACTTCCTCAGAGACTTTGAGAGTCCTCCACCACTTGCCACTCGTATATAGCTTAGTCAGACTATGAGAAATACAGGGAGGAGCAGAAGAAGCAGGAATCCACAGTCTCCATCTTGGAGAGATCTTATTAAGCTTTAACTGTGTCACACAGGGACCTCAACGATTCATATGAAAAAATGGTGAAGAGAGAAAAGAAGAGAGATAACTTCTTCAAGAAGCTGTGGAAGGGGGTAAAGGGAATATTCAAGGTGCTCAAGACCAACCATCGACTATCTTCTCCATGGGTGGAGAGTGATAATAAGAACCCTACTGATTAGTCAGTCGATGATTATAGTGGTGATGTTACAAAATCAACAGGAGAGGATAGCTCTTGATGTAGATTTACGAACACCCTTCTTACTTTTGCTTTATTGTATATGCAGTGAGGACATTGAGTTCCTTTTAGTTAGGTGTGCCCTCAGATTTGTATTATTATGGTGATGTGTTAATGGATATTTATTTTTATGCTATTTTGGGATGACAACTTATATATTATTTTGTTTTGGTTTTTGGATGCCACATATTTGGCCACTGTATGGTGTCCACATTTTATGGATTATCATGGTTGTTAGTTTTAGTTTTTCTTCGACTTTAATATTATTATGATGTTGGTGATGCATGACTAGGTTTTCCCTATGATAGATCATGTGATAAGAATTCTTAAGGGTAAAGCATCGTGTTTGGGTTTGGAGGCATAAATTCAGGGGAATTTTGAGTATCCGTGGCATTAATAATTTGGGATCATGTTGTACACTATTTGTGAAGTTTGAGTATCCATATGGTTGGTTTGACCGTTTTGAGCCAAAATGTGAGGCTAAGGCTTTGGTTTTTTCCATGATTTAGCAAATTGTACATGGTGATAATGCAAAACAAACAACCTCTTCTATCTAAATTTTTTCAAAAATCTGTGGCATGGGTGAGAAATTTTGTAACAAAACTTTGTCTTTTTGTGTCTTTGTAAATTTTTGACTTTTAGATAAAAATAGATACTCTAAATTTTTTCTCTTACGGGACTTACATTGGAGGTCCCTTCGAGAATTTTGCATGCCATGTGTGGTAAGATATTTGTATTCATCTCTTGTACACTTATGTTATCTAGAACTTTCCCCGTTAGTCTTTCAAAGCTAATTTTGATTATATTTGCTTGGATAAATGATCGTAGGCCATCTTTGTGATTTTGGAAACCACTCTAGCCTAAAAAGCCTACCCGTGTAATAATTATAATCCCTTGTTACCCATATTTAGCCTTTGGAACTTTCTTTGGTAAACACATCACGTGAACCATTCTTTTTATCCATCTATTTAAACGTACCCTCCTTGAAATTAAATTTATAACTTGTGGATAAAAGCTTAAGTTGGTGGTGGTAAAGATTGATGGAAGTAAGTTTGGGACCATAAAATTGTAAGTGAAATGTCTAATGTACCTTAGTAAAGGCTCTAAACTCTAGAAAGCTCAAGGCTGTCTTTGAAAGATTTGTTTTGGAGGAACTTTATGAATCCATATCATCCTTAAAAGAGGGATGCGGAGACCAAAGCAATGGTAGATAACTATGTGTCTAGTTTTCCAATCTATCACTATCTTATACATAAGGGTGATTTGTGAAGTTAACTATACCATGGATATTATCCTAGAAATTGGTATGCCTATATTGAGGGTTGGTTACCTATTGTTGAACAGACCCATTAGGTATTTGAAAGAATCAACGGGTGAAAGTTTGATGGTTTGTTGAAAGACTAGCATCAAAACCTATATCCAAACCTACCCACACTTGATCTTCTAAAATGATGTTGACTATTAGCATTCACATGTCACTCCCCTTAGTAATACATAATCCCAAGATCTGTGCCTAATCGATAAAACACGAATTATTTGTAGCCCCAAATATCTACTAAAAAAAAAACAAAAAGAAACATTAGTGTAGATACCTATATCCCCCACTTTTATCTTCTTGTACTATTGGTTTCAATATAACTAGTATCTACTATCTCGAAATAACGTAATTGCCACTCACATTGTTCCTTGTGGATTGGACCCCACTCTAAAGTTGGGTAAATATATTGACAATGACTGCCTTGCACTTAAATTGACGTGTAAGTTGAGTGTTATCAGTAAAGTTGGTTGTTCTTCATGTGGGTCATAAAGTGGTAGTGGCCCTTGAACTTATTGCTCATTAGGTAATTCATGAGAATTTAACTAATTTGTATTTAAGTTTTCAGTATATAAAGGTACCACAAGTTGTTCCTATAATGACCCTTCAAGTCATTTTCCATATTTCCACTTATTTCCGATATTTGATATTCTCCATAGGTGTCGCAAGTTATTCATTACTTACTGAGACTGACGGTTTGATTACCAGACAATGCGTTCAATTTTTAGAACTAATTCTTTATTTAAAACTTTTCGATAGTTCCATATGGCCATCAGGTGAAAATATAGTGAAACGATCTCGAATTCTAATTTTGACTGTACCATCAGATCTAAAATTTCAATTTTATGCTAGATACACCTTTTGTTTGGTTCCCAATGCATCAATTAGAAAGTTGAAAATTTGGAAGTTTAGGTGTGGGACACATATTTTTTCAAAACAATCTCTGATAGAAAATCTGAATTCGCCAATGCGTCTAGACATCAAATTTAGTGTGGTTACATATTTTGTTAGCAAAAATTGTACTCCATATTCATCCCGAGGCATTCGCCAAAACTTGAAATTTCAAGTTTCAGCTGTCGTATAGTGCAGTAAAGTCACCGTTATCGCGACTAGCGTTTGTGCAATCGTGATTCCCCGATAACAACTAGTATGGGTGCGTGATCGCGCAATCTGAGAGCCAGGGAAGTGTTGTTTAATTATCTATTTTGGCCGAGAATTGTCCATTTCTCCTTTGTCTTAAGTCCCATAAACCCAAATAGAGTGTGTAGGCCTTAAACTGAGTCTGTGGTGTTGATTGGAAGCTTGAATAACTTGAATATTCATGTTTAATATCGAATCTAAGGTATGAATCCTTTAATTTTAGTGTTGAATTCTTGATTTCTTGATCTAAAACCCCTAATGGATTTCGTCTTTATTATAGCCCAAACAAGCTTGTTACTCACTTGATTATTGAGGGTTATAACTCCCTAATGGTATTTAAACAATAGGTTGGTCTTGGAAATTCATTATTCATATGTGATCCCACTTGGGATTTTGGTGTTGTTTTTGGACCCGAAGCACAAAAGTGCAATATAGGTATCGTTAGACTCGTATTGATTAGTAGATTATGGTTTATTTAGTGTGATAACATTTTAGAGATGGTGAAGAAAAATCGAGCGTATGGTGCATGATGTGAGGTTATGCAGTTCGAATTCGAGATAGGATTTCATCTACTCTTCTTTATAGATGATGTGTGATATATATTGTTTGTGAATTTGGATATTAGCTTGATTATAAGTTGAATAACTTAGCCTTGATTGATGTGTTTAGGTATAAGATGAGGGTTCGGACCCGTAAGATAGTATGTTTATAAACCTAGACAATCCTATTGTCTTCTCCCTAGTTTAGATTAGTTAGTATCATGGATACAATATAATGCTAGGTTTGGGATGTAGTTATAGAATTGGAAGCATGATTAGTATGCTTTAATCTTATTCGGTTAGTGTGGTGTTATTGAAATCATAATTGGGTAGAGTTTACTTACATGCCTTTGTTTCTAGTAGATTTTCCTATTTTAGGCGTGAATATGACTTACTTGAAATCTAGAAGTTGAACTAGATACCTTAGACTAATTGGGGCATAATTGACATGACCCACCCTGGGCCTAATCGTAATGAGCATCCCAAATCCGACCGGGATAGAAGACCAACCCCGTTACCCAACCCAATCTCCAACCACTTGCCTTAAGTTGTCTAAATTTTGAGCATGTAAAAAAATAGTGTAACAACTCACATAAAGACTTTGCGAATAGATCACAACTGTGACTGACCCGATCGAGTTCAACCATCCCATACCACCAATCCAACTTTACCAAACCAAGGGCCATAAACTAATCCATAACCAAAGATATTTCAAAAAATAATATAATTAATTCCCAAATGAAATATGACAGAATAGTGAGAAATTATGTTTGATGATGCAAGGCTCCTAGCTTATTCCAATACCAAGGTTGATACCAACACCGATCCCGTCCATTCCAATTCATAGAAGTCCCACAAAGACTCTAACCAAAAGAGTAATAAAATACGGTTGGAACATGCCCCCAACCATAGCCAAAACAAATGTCCAAAATAAAACCAAAATGTCTAGAAATATCCATAAAATAAAATGAAGCCTTCAGAAAGGATGGAATCTCAACACTTCAGTCAAAATTTTTCCCCGAGTCAATCACTATGAAGGAGGATTAGAATGGTCGGTTCCTGAATAGCGTGGGTATATAACCGCCAATAGACGAGGTTAGCGAGTGACCGCTAGCATGATCTTAGGGTAAGGATAAAATAATGTCATTTATAAAACCAGGTAAAAGCATCAATATGCACATAACCATACTTATATATAACTATGTCAGGAAAAAGGGACCGAGTTTAGCACGCCATTATAAACTTTACCTGGGCCCTGTAGCTTTGCCATCCTAAACCACCCATGAGCTATAAGGGTTCAACTCCCCCAAATAAAAGGTCCACAGTGCGTGTAGCTATACTACTAGGGATGTATCACATGGGATAACTAGTAGATCCCCAAAAAAAAGTGTGACATCATGAACATGGTCACCAAGACCAACCTCATATCGGCAAATATGAGTTTCAACTTTTTGTCCCCCTACGACTTCCACCTTTCATGGCTTAGCTACACCTACCCCTATTATTGCCCTATTAAAACAAATTTCCAAATAACCAAACCATTATCCATTTACTTACCAAGGACATTGATTTTGGTATCATCATACCAAGCCTTACTTATAAGTATCATCCATAGCCAACCATTTATAGGTTTAAGGGAACTTTCAACTGCCTTTTCATTTACCATATTAAAGAACTTGGGGGACTTCTATATTCCCCACAAGCATAACAAATTATCCTTTAGCCTTTCAAAATCATTTAGACCCTACTTAATTTCTTTACTAAGTTTAAAACATGGAGGTGTTCCATCAAAAGAACTCAATGCAATGAACATATCTTTATAGGTATTTTTTCAATCACATTGTGGGCATAATATGACCCAAACCAATTCTAATTACCATTAAAACATTGGCATCCAATCCAATTATCCAAAACCAGCATTAATGTATATAAAAACACAATTATAACCTTAAGAAACCATAACCAACCATTTAATATCAAAACCCCCAAATCATATTTTAAAACCAAAATCATACAATCAATTAAATCGTAAAAACATTCATACAAACCATGCCTTTAAGTAAAGTTAACAAAGAGAGAAGAAAACATGCCTTAAACTAAGATGATGCTGGAAAGAAATCACCAAGACAAGCCCCAAATTGATCTCTTTGTTGAAACCCTAGATCCCTTTTCCCAAAAGCTCTTGAGAAAATTATGAAGTGATTAGGAAAAGTTTATAAGTGTTAATAAATAGTATAATAGGGTAAATAACCTCCCAAGTCATTAGAAGTCATGGGACACTATTAGGATAATTGGGGAAATGTATAGAATACCCTTACTTAAGTTGCACCAATATCCCGTCATAGGTATACGACTGATCTTCATAAGTCGTACCCTCCCAATACGATTGGTATCCAACACTTGTAAACTGGAATTAGCCCTTGGATCAAAAAATATCCAATATATGACTCATCCAACCATGTCGTAACCACAACATACGATCAGTATCAATGACTCGTATCACTGGCAGAATAAAACACTGAAGGATTAAACATTGTCTACCATACGAGTCCCAGGTATGAGTTGTACCCTGGATTTTGGCTCATAGTGAGCCAGTCGTACTCAGATTTAACTGAGGTAACAAAGTCTAAGATTAAGTTAAGGAACTAAATGATCCGTAACTACCAATACGACTCATACCCCTAAGTCGTACCCATTCCATTAATCAAAATCCATCTCACTAACCAACACTGGTAAGTATACGACTGGACCATGCCACGCATATCCCTACCTACGGCTCGTACCGATAAGTCATATTAGGTCTAGAGATTGGAATTCTAGGAAATTTTCTAAGGTAAAAAAAACTAGGGTGTTTCGATCTCCCCAATAGGAACATTCACCCCCAAATGATAGACAAGGTAGGGGTAACCACATGCAAGAGTCATTTGCATTATCAAATATATTCCCAATATTTAACAAAGTTCAAAAAGAAAGAGGAAAATATATTAATCTTTCCTTTAAAAAACTCTAAAAACAAAGATGTGTGGAAGACACATACCTTCCATATGAATCCCAGGAGAAGAAAACATATGAGGATGTTTGGACTTCATGTTCTCTTCCGCTTCCTACGTAGATTCTTCCAACTTATGGTTCTACCAAAAAACCTTAAGAAAAGCCACATCTTTGGTCCGTAACCATTGAAACTACCTATCTAAGATCTCAATCATAACTTTCTCATAAGATAAAAAATCTATGATACCTAGTACTTCCAAAGGAACAGCCGAAGAAGGATCACCAATGCACTTCCTCAGCATGGAAAAATGGAAGACCGAATGAACCAGGCTCAAGCTAGAAGGCAACTTCAAATCATAAGCAACATTACCAACTTTCTACAAAACTTCATAAGGACCAACATACCAGGTACTGAGCTTCCCCTTCTTTCCAAACTGTACTACTCTCTTCATAGGAGATACTTTGAGGAAAACCTTATCCCCTACCTCAAACTCTAAGTCACTATGCCTAATATCTACATAGGACTTTTGCAGACTTTGTGTAGCTTTAAGCCTATCCTAAATCACCTTCACCTTCTCCAAAGCTTGGTAAACCAAATTGGGACCATACATGTCCACCTCACAAAGCTCAAACCAACCAATAGGAGATCTATACCTCCTACCATACAATGTATCAAAAGGGGCCATACTAATACTAGAATGTTAGCTATTGTTGTAAGAAAACTCAACCAGATATAGATGCCCAACCCAATTTCCACCATAATCAATCACATAGGACTGAAGGATATCTTCCAATGTCTGAATAGTTCTCTCTGCTTGCCTATCTATCTGCGGATGAAAAGCAGTACTTAGACTAACCTTAGTCCCCAACCCTCTCTTAAAAGTCTGGCAAAAGTGAGAAGTAAACCATATGCCATGGTAAGAAATAATCAAAATAGGCACCCCATAAATCTTCACAGTATCCAAAAGATATAGGTTTTAAAAATCCTTCCCTGAGAAGGTAATCCATACTGGCAAAAAGTGTGCAGACTTAGTCATACTATCCACAATGACCAAAATCGAATAATATTGACTCCGAGATCAAGGAAGACCTAGAATGAAGACAATATTAATTAATTCCCACTTCCCTTCGATCAAATATATATATTGATACAACCCTTCTGGCCTCATGTCCTCAACCTTAACCTATTAACACACCATGCACTTGGCCATAAAATTAGCCACATCCCTCTTCATGCCATTCCACCAATAGATCTACTTTAGATCATGATATATCTTAGTCGAGCCAGGATGACCAACATAATCCGACTTATGAACCTTATCTAAAACCTTTTGTGGTAACCCATCAACATCAAGAACACATAACCTCCCATGGTACGTAAAGTACCATCACCACAAATCTCAAACACCATTATCTCTTTCCCTCTAATACCACTCTTAATTTTCATCAAGATATGATCTAACACTTGATTCTCCTTAATCTCTACACCAAGAGATGATTGAACTACTTCCTGTACCACCATCCTTAGAGTCCAAGAGGCAAACCCCAAGATTATCCAAGCGGTGAATACACTTAACCAATTCCCTCTTTCCTTTATCTACATGAGCAAAACTCCTTATGGATAACCTATTAATAGCATCAACAACCACATTAGCCTTACCTGGGTTATAGTGAAGACTCATATCATAATCCTTGAGAAGGTCAATCCATTTCTTCTTCTTGAGATTAAGCTCTTTCTGGGTGAACACATACTATAGACTCCTATGATTAGAAAAGATATCCATATGAACACCATACAAATAATGCCACCATATTTTTTAAGAAAACACAAACACTAATAGCTCCAAATCATGAGTAGGATAATTCCTCCCATGTACCTTTCACTACTTGGAAACATAGGCAATTACCTTCCCATACTGCATCAACAAACAACTAAGACCTACCTGAGATGCATCTTAATAAACCATGAACCAATCATTGCCTCTAGCAAAGTCAAAATTGGAGCTAAAGTAAACTTATCCTTCAACTTCTTGAAACTCCCTTCACAAGTTTCTGACAAAGAAAACTTTACCTTCTTCTGAGTCAACTTAGTTAAAGTATCAGCTTTTGACGAAAATCTTTCCATAAATCACCTATAATACCCTGCTAAACCCAAGAAGATACGAATGTAAGATAGATTCATAGGTCTAGGACACCTCTTCATAGCAACAACCTTTTGCAAATCCACCATGATCCCTTCGCTAGAAATAATATGACCCAAAAAAGTCATAACATTCGACCAAAACTCATAATTGGAGAACTTGGGATACAAATGTTTTTCCTTTAAGGTCTGCAACACCACACGAAGGTGATTAGCATAATCCATCTCACTCTTCGAATAAACTAGAATGTCATTAATAAAAACAATGATGAAGAGATCTAAATATCGATAAAAAATACTGTTCATCAAATCCATAAACGCCGCCAGAGCATTTGTCAACCCAAATAACATCACTAAGAACTCAAAGTGCCCATACCAAGTATGAAAAGCCTATTTATGCATATCCAACTCCTAATGTTTATCTGATGGTTCCTAGACTGAAGATCTATCTTAGAAAAAAACTTGACACCTTGCAACTATTCAAACAAATCATCTATCCATTGAAGGGGATACACTTTCATGACCATCGTATCGTTCAACTTCCTATATTTAATGCACATTTGAATGGAACTATCCTTCTTGAGCACAAACAACATCGGTGCATCCAAAGGTGATACATTAGGACAATTAAACCCCTTTTTCTAGACGATCCTTGAGTTCCCTTAACTCAATCGGAGCTATTTAATATAGAAGAATAGAAATTGGAGTGTTCAAAATTATGTCAAAACCAAATGCTATTTCACTATCCAGAGGAAAAATAAGAATTCATCTAGAAAGACCTCTAGAAACTAATTAACCAAGAGAATTGACTGAAAAGAAGAACCTTTCAAGTTAGAATCTTTAACCTGAACCAAGTGATAAAGAAAACTATTAGAGAGCAACCTTTGAGCTCTAAGATCAGAAATAAAACACTCCCTGGGATCTAAAGAAACACCCTCTTATTCTATATTCGTCTCACCAGGAAACCTAAAGATAACCTTATAGGTCTGTCAATCCCAAGATGTGTAACAAGAGTGTAACCAACTCATCCCCAAAATAATATCAAAATCCACCATATCCAACTCAAATAGATGCACAAAGGTTTTCTTTCCACAAATAGATACCACACCCCCCATAGACTATCTTAGCAATAACCGAATCACCTACTAGGGTAGAAATAGAAAAAGGATTCAAAATCTTTCGGATCGATACCAAAAGGTATAACCACATAATGAGTCATATAGTAGAGAGTAGACCCTGGATCAAGCAAACGATATACTTCATGCGAGAAAATTTATAACATACCAGTAATGACATCTGGTGATGCCTCGGATTCCTGTCGAGATGCAAAAGAATATAACTTATTTCGACCAACACTAGAACAAAGATAAATAAGAGAATCAGAGCCACGTCACTAGGTATAGGAGCATAGGATAAAGCTATAGGAATATTATTCACCCATGTAGGAACCTTATTAATTTGATAATCCATGAGCCAGTGGCCTGCCTAGCCACACTTGAAGCATTCATCCTTTTCTTCATCCTAATAACCCTAATAATGATAGCTACAGAATTGATAAGGAAGGCATGAAGAAACTGACTAACCTTTACTTACCTAAGATTGGGCACCCTATGCTCAGAAATTGTCACCACCATGATGATGCTTGTCACCTAACTAGTAAGGAGCACTAGTAAAAACTCCCCCACTTCTTTTTTTGCCATTTGCAACAATCTCTACCAACTTGAGATTGAGTATTTCCCTAGTCAAAAAAATTTCTCTTCCTACCCTTCCTATCTCTAAATTCTACCTGCTTCCTTGTTCTAGCCCGTATGTCAGCCACCAAACCAGAAGCATACCTTGTCAATTTGTGAAACTTCAAGGCATCATACTTAACAGACATCCTCCCCTACTCGAGGTTCACAAACTCTTCCATCTTTTCTTTCCTTAACTCCTGGGAAAACAAATAATCCAAAAAAGTTCCAGATAAGGCATCCCATATGAATGACTCCGCCACATCTCCTCTATTCCTATTCCACTCTTTATACCATTAATATGCAACTTCATTGAGCTGATAAGCTAATAATTTTACCCTATCCACATTAGTGGCCTGCATCACTTGAAATATCTTCTCTATCTTATTCAAGAAGCCTATGGATCCTCCTATAACTTCACTCTAGAAAATATAGGAGGACCCATCTTCATAAATTATCCAACCCTTATAGCCTTAATAGATAAAGCACTAGGCACATCCCTTTCAGCCTGAGCAGCAACCAATTTTAAAATTGAATGGATAAACTGACGAAATTCTTTATTAGTCACCTTGCCACTAGGAGGACTAGTAGCCACCTGTGGAACTCCAGAACTATCAGGGATAGGATCATGAAATCAAAGATAAATCCTATAAGTAGGATGCACCCCCTCAACATTACCCCCAGATGGGATAGATGAATTTTCTTATGTTCCAGATCTACGAGGCATGATCTGAAAGATGGACAAATAAGGATTAGAGAAGATTTTAGGAGTAAGACTCTAATCTTGAAAATAGAATACCGAGAAAGTAAAGCATTTGTAACTGCCTTGTATCATCTACCTTATGAGTATAGCACACTACAAACCCCTAAAAGAGTCTTTATTCTACATGGCTTTGTGGAATCCCAATTGACCATGAACCTAGGATTTAATACCAACTTGACACAATCAACCCTAAGGCCTTATCATAATGGGTGTCCCCAAGTCTAATAGAGATCAAAGACCACCCTCATTACCCAACCCAACCTCCAGCCGCCTGCCTGAGTTGGCTGAATTCCAAGCATATAACAACATAATGTAATATCTCATATAATGACTCTTGGAATAGATCACAATTGTGATCGATACAACCGAGTCCAACTATCTCTCATCAATGAATTAGTTTATTTGAAAATCTCTCCCATGAAGGGAGTAAAAATATTTGGTAAGAAGGGAATTATTAGTCCCTAATATGTTGGTCCTTACAGAATCTAGATTTTTTTTAATAAGGTAGCATATGATCTTGAGTTGCCTGTGGATTTGGCAGTAGTGCATTTAGTGTTTCATGTCTCTTTATCAAAGAAATATATTCGTGACCCAACTATTGTAGTCCCTTTAGAAGGTATGAATGCTCAGGATAGCCTTTATTATAAACAAATCCTAGTTGAGATCATTGATCTCCAGATTCAAAGACTAAGGAACAAAAAAGTTCCCTCGATTAAAATTCTTTGGCGAAATCAGTCCATTGAGGGAGCCACTTAGAAAGCAGATTCAGATATACAAACCAAGTACCCTTATCTTTTCTCTACAAGTTTATACCCATATTAAGGTAACTATTTTTCTTAGATTATCTCATTCCCATTCTCAGTTCTAGATTTATATACTCATATTTATGTTATTTCGTGTATTCAAGAATTAGTTCAATCATGTAATTATGTTTTCAGCTATGCAAGTTTAGTATGTAATCTTAGTTCCTTAGTATTCCCAGCTTAATCAGTCTCATTCAAGGATGAATGTTCCCAAGATGGTGATATTATAATACCCTATATTAAAATTAGCTCAGTTCAACTCCTAGTGTATGCATAAGAGGTTTAAAGCCAAAAATTTTAGCTTAGTGTTGGGGACTTATCCATTTTTAAGACCTCCTACTTAAAGGATTTATAAGTTGACCTTCCAGACTTTGAGACGATGGTTTTTGAGTTAATTCATGTTTAGAGGTGTAAAAAGCATGCCTTAGGGGAGTTTCAGATTTGTCAGGCGAGGATTGGGTCATATTTGATTTTCAATTCTAGAACCTCACCGTGATAGTGGTGTGTCAAAGTGGGTATAGCAATGAGCACATAATTGTGTCTCGGTGGCCTTCGAATCAGTATTATAGTGATGATTTTAATCTTTTGATGGGCAATTAGGTGTTTTCCAATTGACCTAATTCGTAAAAACATGAAATTAAACTCCATTTAAGGCATTATTTTCCTACATTCTCTAATTTCCTCCCTAAAAGAAAACCCTAATCATCCCCACAAAGTTCATCCATTATACCATCTTCTATTTAAGAAAAAACAAGAATTTAAGTTCCTTTGTCCAAGAATTTTAAGAAATCTTTCAAGATCATCTCCAAGGCTTTAAAGGTCAAGTATTTTCAACCAAGTCAAGTCTATTAAGGTATGTGGGGTTATAAACAAGGATACTTTTTCATCCTTGTGCCCAAAACTTTTTTTAAAGATAAAATTACATGATTTACAATTAGTGTTCATACCTAAATTGTCTTATTTTGAGTTTATGGATTCATAAAGTGATTGAAGTATTGAAGTGCATATTTATTCTCAGTTATTTTTGCTTTGACTTAAAGATTCATATTATAGATTGAATTTCATTATCTTGACTTGATATTGTTGGAAGATTTCAAGACGATTGCTGAGAATGAAGCTTTATTATAAAATTCTGAGAATTTAAGTACATATATTCTAAGTCCCAAGTATAAGTTTTGAGATTTTAAGAAGACTATGATCTTAAGTGTCTTTGGTAATTTTATAGCAAGACTTAAAGTACAGATTGATCTTTTGGTCCGAGCTAAGACATAGAATCGACATTTGTTCATCTTGATTTTTATTTAAAGGAAAGAGAAGCACACATGGTTTTCATTATTCAAACCTTGTTCTATTTTAAGGTGGATTTCCTAAAATTATGAACATATAAGTAATATAGGAGGATTATTTAGCACCGAGTTGAGAATGATTCCTCAGTCCCATGCCCTAGAACTACGTGCCACCATAGGTTTAAGTCCCAATATTGGTTAAGTCAGTGATCACTTAAGTGAAGGTTCCATTTCAATGGCAAGGGTAGAATAGTTCTCCCCAACATGGGTAAGACATTGGACTCCATGATAGCGTACATGGTTTATGTTGGTCAGAAGAACCTCCCTAAGTGTTATGGCTCACAAAGTTGATCATTGTGCTTTATTATTTATGTTTATCGTCTTGCAGTATATGTTTTATTCAATCCTAGGTGAGTCATTTATACTTAGAATAAATTATTTATATGTTTATGAGTATATTGAGTTATTGCTTATGAATTCACCCCACATGCTCAGTACATTCTAAAAGTACTGATCCACATATATGTCTATGTGCTACAGTGTTTCATAATATAGGTTATGGTGCTCAGTTCCAGCAGCATGATTGAATACAAGCATCTCTAACTACATCCCAACATTTGGTGAGTCCTCATAGTTCTAGGACCCATTTTATCGGACTTTGATATTGATGAAGTATTTTAGTCATTTGATTTCTATTTAGTTTGGGTCAGCTGGGGCTTGTTCCAGTGGCTCTCTAGTTAGAAGTCGCGGCTTATCCGACTATTTTTTGTTTTAGATTAAAAAGTTTTTTTCAATATTTCAAAGTTTAAGACTTTAATTTAAGATATTAATTCAGTTATCTTAAGATTTCATATATCAAGTTTACCTTTATCATGATTTCAAGTTTAGAAGCTTTAAAGGGTTAACTTGGGACTACTTGTAGTCTTGAGCATCGTGTGACATCTAGGGGTACTTCTAGAGAATTTCAAACTTGGTATTAGAGCCTAAGGTTTTAAAAAGTCCCAGGGAGTCAAGCTATCCACATTACATAGTCTTGATCATGGATGTAAAGAGCGCCACAATTATGAGCAAGAGTCTATGGAATGAGTTAGGAATCATCAATTCTTTCATGATCCATCAAGCTTACAGTTGTCTCTATCTACTTTAACTTATGATTTTACATGATAGATGCCTCCTTACTAAGCCAATTTACGAAGAAATAATGACCAACCACCCCTGCCAACCGACCTTCTGAACGAGAATAAGTCTCACATTGAATTTAGGGCTACCTTTCAGGTGTTGGCCCAAGATGTGAATACCAATATTTAGGGTAACCAACGGGCGATAGTACCTCCTTAGCAGAATCATAATTTAGCTGCAGCTAGAATACTTTACTTCATAAGGATGAATCCACCTAAGTTCCATGGGTTAAAGGTGGATGGGGATCTATAACTCTTTATTGATGAGGTGAGAAAAGTCACTCATATAATGCATGTTACTAAGGAGGAGAGTGTAGAATTAGTATCCTATAGGATGGAGGATGTTTCTTAAGATTGTATTGTTATATAGAAAGAAGGTAGAGGTGAGGATGCAACTCCTATTAGTTGGCAGGTATTTTAGAATAATTTTCTAGATAAGTTCTTTCCGCATGAGATAAGTGGAGCTAATATTGTGGAATTCATAAACCTAAGGCAAGGATCTATGTCAGTGAAAGAGTACTGCCTTAAGTTTACTCAGTTGTCTAAGTATTCTCCTGAGTTGGTAGATAACAATAGATTTAGTATTAGTAAGTTTGTTACTAGAGTATCTGATTTAGTAGTCAAGGAGTATAGGACTGCCATGCTTAGTTGGGATATAGATATTTCTAGGTTGATGACACATGCTCAGCAGATTGAGGTAGAAAATTTAAAGAAAAGAGAGAAGAGAAATAAGAAGGCTATAACTGGACAATTTGAGTATGATCAACCAACGTTTGAAGAGGGAAATTATTTCTAGTTGTAGGGTTATTCATTTGTACCAGCACCATCTTTATCCAGTGCCATTGCACCTAGAACCCAGTAGGAGTAGTAGGGCAGGACTTTTACTTCTAGGTCTCAAAATATTGTATGGAAGGCCAAATTATCTGACATGTTCAAAGTGTGGCAGAGCCCATCTTAGTGAGTGTTTGATGGGAAAAAGGGTTTTAATGGGTGTGCAAAGTTAGACGACGGAATCAAAGAGTGTCCGTATGCTAACTAGGAAAGTAGGGATATTCGCTCCTAGACTCAGGGTACTAACGCACCAGTTCCACTAGGTCGCCCAGTTCCTCCTCAAGGCATATTATCCAGTAATGGGGGTGGTCAGTTCCAAAATTATTTTTATTCTTTACCATCCCGACAGGAGAAGGAGAATTCACTAGATTTTGTTACTGGTATGCTTCTTGTCTTTCATCTTAATGTATATGTTTTGCTATACCTAGGATCAAATCTCCCTTCTATGACTCCATTGGTTGTAGTAAATTTTGGGATAGGTGGTGAAAATCTCTCCAAGTCTTTCTTAGTTTCCACCCCAATGGGTAAGTTAGTTTTTTCAAGGTGAGTTTATAAGAAGTTTCCTATCAGTGTCCTACATAAGATCATACTAGCAGACCTAATAGAGTTATAAATAGTAGATTTCGATGTTATTTTAGGCCTGAATTGGCTCCATTCATGCTATGTATCAATAGATTATCACACCCATGTGGTAAAGTTTTTGTTTCCTGATGAGGTATTTTTTTAGTGGAAAGGTATTTTTGAATCTCTAAAGAGTCATTTTATTTCTTATCTTAAGGCCAGAAAGTTGATATCAAAAGGGTGCATTTATCATTTCGTTCGAGTCAGAGATACTAAGTTTAAAGCTCCAGCAGTTCAGTCAGTTCATGTAGTCAATGAGTTTCCTTAGTTTTTTCTTGAGTATTTGTCAGGGGTACCTTCTAACAGAGAAATAGAATTTTATATTAGTTTTCGCCCTGATACACAGCCCATCTCCATCCCTTTATATTGTATGGCTCCGACCTAGTTTAAAGAGTTCAAAAGTGAAGCTTAAAGACCTCCTAGATAAAGGTTTCATAAGGCCTAATGTTTCTCCATGAGGAGCTCCAGTCTTGTTCGTGTATAAGAAAGATGGCTCTCTATGAATATGCATCGACAACCGCCAGTTGAACAAAGTTACAATCAAGAACAAATATTTTTTTTCTAGGATTGATGACTTATTCGACCAACTTGGAGTTTAAGTTATTTCTCTAAGATAGACCTCAGATCCACCTATCATCAGTTTAGAGTCTTAGAATGTGAAATTCTAAAGACAGCTTTCCGAACTCGGTATGGTCAATTCAAATTTATAGTCATATCCTTTGGACTAACGAATACCTTAGTAGCCTTCATGGACTTGATGAATAAAGTGGTCAAGCAGTACTTGGACATGTTCGTCATAGTCTTCATTGATGACATCATTGTCTATTCCTGTAATGAGAATAATTATGCAGACCATCTTATAATTGTATTGAAGACTATAGAGCCTATCAGTTGTTCTCCAAATTACGTAAGTGTTAATTTTGGCTAAGATCAGTACATTTACTTGGCCATATTATTTTTGGTGATGACATTACAGTTGACCCTTAAAAGACTAAAGAAGTGAGAAAGTGGTTCAGACCTATATCTCCATCAGATATCAGGAGATTCTTGGGTTTGGCTAGCTATTACCGACGGTTTCTTAAAGGATTTTTATCTATTCCATCCCCCTAGTCTAGATTGACTTAGAAGAAAGTCAAGTTTTAGTGTTTAGATTCTTGTGAGAGGAGTTTCAGGAGTTGAAGACTCGACTTACTTCTACCCTAGTTTTGATACTACCAGATGGTTCAGCTTGATTCATTGTTTACTGTGATGCTTCCAGAGTTGGTCTGGGTTATTTTTAATGCATAGAGGTAAGGTCACAGCCTATGCCTCTAGAAAGCTTAAACCTCAGGAAAATAATTTTCCTACCCATGATATTGAGCTAGCCGCTGTTGTTTTTGTCTTGAAAATTTGGAGGCATTATCTTTATGGGTACATGTTGATATGTTCACGGATCACAAAAGTTTGCAGTATGTATTCTTGCAGAAAGATTTAAATCATTGTTAGAGAAGGTGGTTGGAGTTGTTGAAATATTTTGATATGAGTGTTTTGTATCATCCAAGCAAGGCCAATGTAATGGCAGATGCCCTTAGTAGATTGTCTATGGGTAGTGTTGCTCATGTTATGAATGGAAAGAAAAAGTTATTCTATGAGGTTCATCTACTCACTAGATTATGTGTTCAGTTGGTTGATTCGGATGAGGAAAGTGTATGGGTTCAGAATAGTTCATAATCTTCTTTGGTTTCCTAAGTAAAGAAGAAGCAAGATAGGGATTCCAATTTTCCTAAGTTGACGGAGTCAGTTAGAGATCAGAGAGTAGAGATTTTCTCCCAATGAAGAGATGGTGTGTTCCGATACCAGGGTAGACTGTGTGTGTCGTGTCTTGATAGTTTGAGACAATGGATTTTGGTGAAAGCGCATGGTGTTCATTACTCTATATTACCAGGAACAACTAAGATATACCGTGATTTGCAGGAATTCTATTGGTGGAGTTGCATGAAGTGGATATTGCAGAGTTTTTAGCTAAGGGTGATAATTTTCAATAGGTTAAGGTTGAGAATCAAAGCCTAGTTCACCTATGCAGGAGTTCAGCATTCCTACTTGGAAGAGGGAAGAGGTGAACATTGATTTTGTGAGAGGGTTTCCCCATTCGCGTTGTCAACATAATTCGATTTGGGTTATTCTAGACAAAATGACCAAATTAGCCTATTTCTTTCCATTTCATACTTCCTTTTTAGCCGAGGAATATGCCAAGCTCTACCTTAGAGAATTTGTCAGATTGTATGGAGTCTTGTTGTCAATCATCTTTTATAGTGGTACTCGATTTACCTCTAACTTTTGGAAAGCTTTTCAGAAGGGTCTTGGTACCCAAGTTCATCTCGGTATATCTTTTCTCCGTCAGATAGATGGTCAGATAGAAAGGACCATTCAGACCTTAGATAAAATGCTGAGAGCATATGTTATTGACTTTAAGTGTAGTTGGGATGATCACTTGCCATTGATCGAGTTTTCCTACAATAATAGTTATCACTCAAGCATCAAGATAGCTCCATTTGAGGCACTTTATGGGATGAGATGAAGATCTCTCATTATTTGCTTTGAGATAGGTGAAACTATATTGACAGGGCCTGATTCAGTGTTTGATGCAATAGAGAAGATCACCTAATCAGGGAGAGGCTTTAGATAGCCCAAAGTCAACAGAATTCCTACGTAGATGTAAGGAAAAGAGATTTAGAGTTTGAGGTCGGTGAACTACTTTATTTGAAAATCTCTCCCATGAAGGGAGTAAAGAGATTCGGTAAGAAGGGGAAGCTTAGTCCTCGATATGTTAGTCCTTACAGAATCTTGAGTCTGTTTGGGAAGGTAGCATATGAGCATGATTTGCCTGCGGATTTGGAACAGTGCATCTAGGGTTTCATGTCTCCTTATTAAAGAGGTGTATTGGTGACCCAACTGTTGTAGTCTCTTTAGAAACCACAAATGTTCAAGATAGACTTTTTCATGAAGAAATCCCAATTGAAATCCTTGATTGGCAGGTTCAAAAACTAAGGAACAAAGAAGTTCCCTTGATTAAAGTTCTTTGGTGGAATCAGTCCATTGAGGGAGCCACTTGGGAAGAAGAAGTAGATATACGAACCAAGTACCCTCATATTTTCTCCACAATTTCTAACTCTGCTTGAGGTAACGGTTTTTCTTTGATTATCTCTTTTCCATTCTCAATTCTAGCTTCATATAAATACCTTCATGTCATTTCATGAATTCAAAAATTAGTTCAGATATGTAATCATGTTTTCATCTATGCAAGTTCAATATGTAATCTCAGTTCTTGAGTATTCTCAGCTTAATCAATCTTATTTTAGTATAAATATTCCTAAGGGGGAGATATTGTAATACCCCATATCAGACTTAGCTTGGTTCAACTCCTAGTGCATGCATAAGAGGCTTAAAGCCTGAAAATTTAGCTAAGTGCTGGGGATTTTTGAGAATTTTTATGTTGACCTTACAGACTTTGAGATGACGATTTTCTATTTAATTCATGTTCAGGGGTGTAAGGAGCATACCTCAGGGTAGTTTTGAACTTTTTGGATAAGGATTGGGTTATGTTTGGATTTCAATTCTAGAACCTTTCCGTGAAAGTGGTGTGTCGCAATGGGTATAGCGATGAGCACACAACTGTGTTGCAATGGACTTTGAATTAGCATTCCAATTACGAGTTTAAGCTTCTGAGGGGCCGTTAGTACTTTTCCCATTGATCCAATTGGTAAAAACACGAAATTAAACTCCAGTTAGGGCATTATTTGCCCCCATTCTCTAGTTTTCTCCCCAAAAGAAAACCCTAATCATCCTCCCTAAGTTCATCCATTCTATCTTATTCTCTTCAAGAAAAACCTGAAATTTAAGTTTCCTAATCAAAGAATTTTAAGAAAGCTTTCAAGATCATCTCAAAGGCTTTCAAGGTGAAGAATTCTCCACCAAGTCAAGTCTATTAAGGTATGTGGGGTTATGAACAAGGATACTCTTTCATCCTTGCGCCAAAAACTTTTTATAAAGATAAGGTTACATGATTTAAAATTAGGGTTCATACCCAAATTATCTCGTTCTGAGTTTATGGATTATAAAGTGATTGAAGTATTTAAGTGCATATTTATTCTCATTTCTTTATGCTTTGACTTGAAGATTCATATCATGGAATGAATTTTATTTTCTTCACTTGATATTGTTGAAAGTTTTCAAGACGATTATTGAGAATGAAGCTTTATTATGAAATTCTGAGAATTTAAGTATATATATTCTAAGTCCCAAGTATAAGTTTTTAGACTTCAAGAAGACTATTATCTTATGTTTCTTTTATAATTTTATACCAAGACTTAAAGTAAAGATTGATCTTTTGATCCTAAGCAAAGACATGGAATCCATATTTGTTCATCTTGATTTTGATTTAAAGTGAAGAAAAGCATACATGCTTTTTATAATGCGAACCTTGTTCTATTTTAAGGTGCATTTCCTATAAGTACGAGCATATAAGTAATATGGGAGGATATTTAGCACCGATTTGGGTATGAGTCCAAGGTCGTATGCCCCAGAACTATGTGCCAGTGTAGGTTTAAGTCCCAATATAGGTTAAGTTAGTGATCTGTTAAGTTAAGGTTCTATTTCGATGGAAAGGGTAGAACTGCTCTCCCTAATATTGTAAGGCATTGGACTCCACAATAGCTCACATGGTTTATATCGGTTAGAAGAACTTTCCTAAGAAAGAATAAAAGTAAATATTTTAGAACTAAGTGTTATGGCTCACAAAGTATATCCTTATACTTGATTACTTATGTTCATCGTTTTGTTGTTTGTATTTTATTTAAGCCAAGGTAAGTCAGTTATACTTAGCATGCATTATTTAAAGGTCTATGAGTATATTGAATTATTGCTTTACTTATGCATTCACCCCAAATGCTCAGTACATTCCAAAAGTACTGATCGACATATACGTCTACGTGCTACACTGTTTCATAATATAGGTTTTGGTTCTTTGTTCCAGCAGCGTGATTGACTATGGGCATCTCCACCTACATCCCGACATTTGGTGAGTCCTCATAGTTTGAGGACTCATTTTATCAGACTTTGATATTGATTAAGTATTTCAGTCATTTGATTTCTCTGAAGTTCGGGTCAGTTGTGGCTTGTCCCAGTGGCTCTCTAGTTAGAAGTAGAGGCTTGTACGATTGTTTTCTGTTTTTGATTCAAAAGTGTTTTTTTTTTAAAGATTTCCGAGTTTAAGACTTTCAGCTAAAATATTAATTCAGCTATCTTAAGATTTCATATGTCAAGTTTACCTTTATCATGAGTTTCAAGTTTAGAAGGCTTAAAGGGTTAGCTCAGGACTACTCGTAGTCTTGACCATGACGTCCAAGAGGTACTTCAGGGGTGTTACAATATGCAACATCTTTGATATGATAAGCTACAAAGTTTACCTCCTACACATTAGTGGCTATCATCACTTGAAATATCTTCTCTATCTCATCAAAGAAGCCCTGTGGATCATTCTCCAACTTCACTCCAAAAATGTGGGAGGACCTATCTTCATAAATTGGCAAACCCTTGTGGTCTCTACAAACAAAGCATATGACATTTTCCACTCAGCCTGTGCAACAACCTATTTCATAATAGCATGAATTGACTGGCGGAATTCCGTATTAGTCACCTTCACTTGAGGAGGACTAGTAGAAATTGATAAAACTCTAGAACTATCAGGAATAGGACTGAGAGATTGAAGATAAACCCCAAAATTAGGATGTACCCCCTCAGCATTACCCACAGCTGGGATAGAAGAATTTTTTTGTGTTCCAGATCTATGAGGCATGATCTGAAAGTCGAACAAACAAGGATTAGAGAAGAATCCAGGATTGGGACTCTAATCTTGAAAATAGAATACCAAGAAAGTAAAACATTCCTAAATACCTTGTAACCTCTCCCTTATGAGTGTGGTGCGCTACACACCCCTAAAACAAACTTTACTCGATATGACTCTGTGGACTCCCAAATGATCTTAAACCTAGGATCTAATACGAACTTGACACAACCCACCTTGGGGCCTTGTCATAATGGGTATCCCAAGTCTAATTGGAACCGGAGACCACCTCCATTACCCAACCCAACCTCCAGCCACCTTTCATGAGTTGGTTGAATTCCAAGAATGTAAAAAAATAGTGTAACAGAACAAATAAAGACTCTGGGAAAAGATAACAACTATGACCGAGTCCAACCATCCCATAAGACCAATCCAACCATACAAACCATACCAAAACAAGGGTCACAAACCAGGCCATAACCAAAGATGATCCAAAATATAATATAAATAATCCTAAAATGAAATATGACGAAATACTAAGAAATTATTTTCGATGATGCCAGCCTCCCATCTTATTCAAATACCAAAACTAACACCAACACCAATCCCGCCCGTTCTAACCCATAGAAGTACCACATAGTCTCTAACCAAAAGAGTAAAGAAATGCGTTTGGGACATGCCCTAAACCATATGCAAAACCAATGGCAAAATAAAACTAAAATGTCTATAAATATCCATAACATGAAATAGAGCTTTCTGAAATGATAAAAGGTCACAATTTCAGTCTAAATATTTTACCAAGTCAATCACTATGTAGGAGGAGTAGAATGGTCGGTTCTTGCATAGTATTGATATATATCCACTAGCAAACGGGGTTTGCGAGTGACCGCTAGCATGATCTCAGGGTAAGGATAAGATAATGCCATTTATAAAACCAAGTAAAACCATCCATATGCACATAACCATACACACACACACACACATATATAACCATGCTGAGAAAAAAGTACCAAGTTAAGAATTCCTTTAAAACCTTTACCTAGGTTGTGTAGCTTTGTCTTCCTAAACCACTCACGAGCTATATTGGTTTCGCTCCACCTACTAAAAGGGCCTCAGTACGTGTAGCCGCATGACTAGGGAAGTATTCCTTGGGATTACTAGTACATCCCAAAAATAAAGTGTGATATCATGAACACGGTTACCAAGACCAACCTCATATTGGAGAATATAAATTTCCAGCTTCGGTCCCCCATAACCTCCACCTTTCATGGCTTAGCTACACCTCCCACCATTATTTCCCAATTAAAATAAATTTTCAAATAACGAAACAATTATTCATTTATTAACTAAGGCCATTGATATTGGTATCGTTATACCAACCCTTACTTGCAAGTATCATCCATAGCTAACCATTTAAAGGTTTAAGGGGTCTTTCAAGTGCCCTTCAATTTAATATATTAAACCACTTGGGAGACTTCTATGTTCCCCATAGGCATAACCAATTAGACTTTAGACTTTCGAAAGACCATGCATAATTCTTTTACCAAGTTTAAAACATGCAAGTGTTCCATTAAAAGAAGTCAATGCAATAAACATATCTTTATAAGCATTTTGTCATACATATTAGGGGCATAATATGACCAAACCTAATTCCAATTACCTTTAAACCATTATTATGCAATACAATTGTCCAAAACAACCATTAATGCTTATAAAAACACAATTAAAACCTTGGGAAACCATAACCAACCATTTAATATCAGAACTCCCAAATCATATTTGAAAACCAAAATCATACAATCAATGAAATCATGAAAACATTCATATAAACCATTCCTTTAAGTAAAATTAAGAATAAAGGAAGAGAACATGCCTTAAACCAAGATGATGACGAAAAGAAATGACCAAGATAAGCCCAAAATTGATATCTTAGTTGAAACCTTAGCCCCCTTTCCCAAAACCTCTTGAGAGAAGCTCTTTAAGAAAAGTTTATAAGTGTTAATGAATAGAATAATATGGTAAATAACCCCCTAAGTAGGTTAGATGTCATGGGACCCTATTAGTATAAGTGGGGAAATATCCAGAATACCCCCAATTAAGTTGTACCAAAATCTCATCTCAATGAAATGATTGACCCTTACGAGTCATACACTCCTAATACGATCAGTATCCACCACTCGTAACCTGGTCTTAACCCTTAGATCAAATATTTTCTAGTATACGACTCATCCAACCAAGTCATAACAATAGTATATGATCCATATCCATGACCCATATCCCTGGCAGAATAAAATACCTGGAGGATTGAACATTGTCTAGCATACGAGTCCCTGGTATGATTCGTACCAGCCCATAATGATCCACTCGTACTTAGATCCAACTTATGTAAGAAAGTATAAGTCAAGTTAAGGAACTAAAAAATCTATAACAACCAATACGACTCATACACCTAAGTTATACCCATTTCAGTAACCAAAATCATCCTTAACAACTAACACTAGTAAGTATACAACTGCAACATACCACCCGTACCCCAACCTATGACTCATACCGATGAGTCATATTCGGTCCAGAGATCAAAATCCCAAGAAATTTTTAGAGGTCTAGAAATTAGGGTGTTTCAATAGTTTGCCTAAATATTGAAATTGAGAATTATAAGTGAGAGTGTCCAACCTAAGTTAGCCTTGTGGACTTAGTTGCTGATGCTATGCATAGTTAAGACTAATAAACCTTAGTGTAAGGTTACTTCATGATTTGGTAACTTGCAATGATATTCCCAGGATTGTAACTTTGAGTTATGGCTATGGTACTCATAGATTAGTGATATTTTCTTGTAGAGATTTTATTTCCTCTTAGATATGATATTGACCTATAAAAATGTTATTTTCTTTTAGATATGATGTTGGCCTATAAGACGCTATTTTCTCTTAGACTTGGTACATGGCCTATATAGATGATATTCCTCTAAGATGTAATTGTTGGACCTACAGAGATGATGTTCTTCTTATACATGATTATCGGGCCCATAGAGATGATATTCCTCTTAGATATAATAATTAGCGAAGAGAGGTGATAGTCTTCATCGTCATGATATTGGAATTTTTAATATTATGACTCCTAGATATGAGATGCCTCCTATGTGAGAGATGACTACATGTTTATTGATATTATACCTCTAAGATTTGAGATACCGCCTATGTGAGAGATGGTGATATTCTTATTAATAGTATACCCCCAATATGTAAGATATCTCCTAAGTGAGAGATGATTACATGGTTATTGATATTATACCTTCTATATGTGAGATGATTAGACATATGCTAGGACTTATAAATATAATTACTGATATGAGTTAGGATATGTAAATGGGTTGAAGGCCATGATTATGATGTTGTGATTATTTTGGGCATTCTATTGAACCAAGGGATATGTTATGATATTAATTGGATATTTGAGAAATGTTTATCATTATAAAGGATGCTATTACAGTTTATGAATATGTGTATATATGTTTGTATACCCATCTCTTTGCTATGGGATGGAGAATGATGCGATAT
Organism: Capsicum baccatum var. pendulum; assembly: GCA_030864225.1. Lineage (NCBI taxonomy): Eukaryota > Viridiplantae > Streptophyta > Magnoliopsida > Solanales > Solanaceae > Capsicum > Capsicum baccatum. The sequence goes on along the minus strand of CM061556.1, from coordinate 166,027,733 downwards.
GATGCTTATTGTTCTACTTATTGAATATTGGTGATGGGATGATTATTATATTGGTAATTAATATAATTCTAGCTGGAATATGATCTTATGACTGTTTTTCCTACTTAAAGGTTAAGCTATGTGGTAGATAGTTGTCAATTAGGCTACTATAGCACTTGATGGTTAGGAATCTAATATTCTAGTTAATGAACATTGCTTAGTTGAAATATGGTAGCCAGCGATAATTGATACATAGCTAACGATGATGCCATATTTAGCATAGGTGAAGAATATTTGATATTGACAACTAAGATTATGATGTTGATTAGTTTTTAAATGTGGAATCGTGTGTTAATGAGGCAAGATAGAAAGAGATGTTAGTTATAAGAGATTACTAGTTAATAATGATGAATAATTGGTAATCGTGGAATTGTTGGTAAACGATGGTTAATTATTGAATGGTGTTAGTTAGTAAAGATGGTTATATGATAAATTGTAATGTGTTGTCTAGTAATGATTAACCGATATAGCATGATTAGTTGATAATATTGATAGTGGATAAATAGCGATTATGGCCTAGTAATAAATCTTAACTAGATATTAGGTATTGGATACTTAATTAATAATGGTTAGTTGTTATCCCATGAATAATAATTATGTGATGGATAATATTTAGACTAATAATTAAAGGTCAAGTGATGACTGGTGAATTAATGGTTTAATGATCATAAGCATTGGTTGGCTAATAATGAATATTTGGGATGTATTGACAAGATAGATACTTTTATGATGAAATAATTATGGTTATGATTATACTAATAGGCTTGTAGATTTACCCTTTCTTTTCCACTTCCTTAGACCGTGCACCTTTTATATGACTATAAATATATGTGTATTGTTAATTATGCTTATATTAATACCCATCAAGGTCAGAGGATACTGTGCTGATGATATTGAAACCTTGCAAGGCTAGGGTATACTATGTTGATATGTTGATACTTGAAAAGGCTAGAGGATACTGTAGACATGTAATTTTGTCCTTCTCAAACTTTACACTATCAAAATTTGCTCCATTCACTATATCGTTACCATACACACACAGCCATTTAATACTTCCACCACAAGAATCCAAAGAACAAATACAACAAAGTCATAACAACTTTGATACCTCACAATAAAAGAAATAACAACTTCCTACCCCACCTCTACCCCTACCCACATGCCCCATACCCCTACTATTTTCACATTTTCCTTCACCTTAATAGAACTGAAATATATACACACAAATATTTACATACACACACCATCATATATATAAAACAAAACTAACACAGCCACTCCTAGAGACCACCACACACACACCCCATCGAAAAATAGGACACTTGGAAAACACACAGATACACACACGGTAAAAATCACAAGAGAGAGGGAGAACAAATATTTGATTAGAAAGGAAGTAAATGGAAGCTGACTGGTTTATGAGTTTTTAGTGATATATTCATCGGAATCTTTCATACCTTGCTGGACTCAGTCACCACAGACCAGAAATCTACCTCCATATAGCAGAAACAACCAAAATTTGACAAAAAAATCACTCGCAAAACTTCCAAAGACTGACTCCATTCCTATTTTTTGATGAACTCCATCAGAAAAAAAATAGACCTGTTTGCATCCCGAATTGTATGTGTTTTCTTATTTATTTCATAATATTGGAGCTTAGGCTACAAAAAAAGTTGGTGTATGTCACGACCCGAGCCTAGGCCCTAGCCGTGACAAGCATCCCGAACCATGAAGGCCCGGAACACCCATTCTCTATCTGGTTATCATGCACAACATTCGTAATCATAATAAAATGCGAAATTGAAACTGAGTACGGAAAACATGGTCAAGTTCTGCAAAATTTTTGAATAATACTATCTGACATCAGTCTGCGAAATCTCTACTAAGAACACAAACATCTGTTTGAAAAGAAACTGGGACAAGGACCCCAGTAAAACAAAAACATAATAAATAAGATAATGTCTGACATAATTAGGCCTTCCGAATAATAGAAGGCTCACCACTGCGAGATCAAGTCTGCAAATCCGAGAATGTCTACTGAGTAGCTAGACCCCTAGACTGTGCCTCAGGACCTGGAAGATGGGGGGTCAGCACAAAAGTACTAGCACGCGAAGCAATCCAAAAATAGTACAATGTAACATACATATATATATATATATATATTAAGTGAAAGAAATTTTTCATCAAGACATCATGTATAAAACTGTTTCCGAAAAATACATGGGCCCTTTCTGAAAATATATAACCTGCCTGTTCATTTCAAATCAAGATCTGTGTTTTAGTTCTGAGTTAGGTGGTATTCCCCTATAAGTCTGATATTCCACGGGATGTATGGAATCCGCCATTGACTCTGCGGGGAAGCCCCCAACCCAAGTGTGCCGCAAGGGTTGGAGTGTCTGAGCCTGATACGCCATAGGACATTTAAGTCAGCGCATAATAGTATACCCGAGTCGGCAAACCACGATTTTAGGTAATGATTCGCTTGAACTCAATCCCTCTTCAGGGAACCACCTAACATCTCTGTATGCCCATTTTTAACCTTTTCTGTACATGTAACATTCTGAATGTCTAAAATCATAAAAGTCTGAAATGTCTGATAGTCTGAGTCTGATATAGCGTTAGTCTGAATTGGTATCGTCATACCAAGACATTGAAAGTCATGATTTTTCTGAGCCATAATGTATTAATCAAGATCTTTCATTCAAAACATAGTTTAGACCACCAAAACATGTAACTGATGTAAAGGATTTCATATTCCGAAACTTAAAGTTCAATTCATGCAGAAATTTCATCAAACACCTGGTGGTCAAATGTCTTTAGCAAGTTCATGTATTCAAAATTGAAACACATTCATTCATATATGTATATAAACTGTCAAATCGCTTTGGAGATGGTCAAAAGACCAAAACAATGATGTTAAAACATCTTATACATAAATATATATACATAATTTAAAACCCCATTCTAAAACATGATTTTTTTCTATGCCCATGAGAATTTAGGAAAAGTCTCGCGTACCTTGTTCTCCACGAATTTTGGGTGTCTATCGAAGCCTACGTCGAGAGGATTCCAAATCTGTAATTTGTTTCACGAACCCGCAGTTAAATCTTGAGTTGCTTGGGTTTTAATGTTGAAACCCTAGGGAGAGTTCTTGAGCAAATTTGAAGAATATAATGATATTGGCCCTTTAGGGATTTAAATCCCGTGTTTAAGTTGACAGGAGAATGAGTATTTACGGAAATGCCATTAAAATCCGGATGGACTGAACATTTTGGCCAGGCGCGATCCAGCAGGCGGCGATCGAAATCCAAACGAGGCCTTAGGCTCATCCAAAAATTTTGAATTTTCTCCGAGACGTACTACAACCTTGACCCATCGTAACGCAACAAAAAAAACCCAAACATGAAGGTCGGGAAGGTCGAGAAGTTGTATCCCGAAGGTTGCCAGCTAAGAATGAGTCTAAATCATTTCAACACTTAGAAGAATTTAAAACTTAAGTATAAAGCTCAGAAATTACAGTCTAATACATGCATGACTTTTACGGGGCATTACATTATCCCTCCTTGGGATCATTCATCCCCGAATGATGACGCGGGAATAGGCACGCACGATTTCAAGCAGATTCATACATAGAAGGATACATAAAGCAAGAATTGTACCTTCCAATTCGTTATTTGTTGGTTCAAATATGCTTGGGTATCTCACTTTCATGTCATGCTCCGACTCCCAAGTTCCTTCTTCAACCTTCTGATTTTGCCATAACACTTTAACTGAGACTATCTCCTAACTCCTCAATTTTCTCACTTGTCGATCTAGGATTTCCACGGGCTCTTCCTCGTAAGACAAGGTATTGTACACATTGATCTCATCAATGGGCACCACCAAAGAGTGAGCTCCGATGCACTTCTTCAACATGGATATGTGGAATACTGGATGAACAGAACCCAATCTTGCAGGCAATTCTAATTCATACGCAACTCCACCTATTCTCCTTACAATCTGATACGGTCCTATATAGCGAGGACTTAGCTTACCCCTCTTCCCGAAATGCATAACTCCCTTTATGGGAGAAACTTTGAGGAAAACCCAATCTCCAATCTCAAACTCTAACTCTCTTCTTCTGACGTCGGCATAGGATTTCTAACGACTCTGAGCTGTCTTAAGTCGTTCCCTAATGAGTTTTACATCCTCCATTGACTGATGAACAAGATCAGGCCCATACATCTGCATCTCACCTACTTCATACCAGCCTATTGGAGACCTACATCTCTTACCATACAATGCCTCAAAAGGTGCCATCTTAATACTAGAGTGGAAACTGTTGTTATAGGCAAACTCTATCAGTGGCAAGTGATCAACCCAACAACCTTTAAAGTCAATCACACAGGCCCTCAACATATCCTCCAGGGTCTGGATGGTGCGTTCAGCTTGCCCATCAGTCTGAGGGTGGAATGTTGTACTTAAGTTCACCTGGGTACCTAAACCTTTCTGAAACGATCCCCAAAACTGAGAAGAAAACTGTGTACCTCGGTCGGATATAATGGAGACAGGCGCTCCATGCAAACGGAAAATTTCTGCAATGAACAGCTTAGCATAATCTTCCCCCGAATAGTTAGTCCTGACAGGCTGAAAGTGAGCTGACTTGGTCAGCCTATCTACAATTACCCATATAGAGTCATACTGATTTCGGGACTTTGGAAGTCCTATAATAAAGTCTATATTGATCATTTCCCACTTCCACAAGGGCAACGCTATTTCTTAAGAAGTACCTCCTGGCCTCAAATATTGTACTTTCACGTGTTGGCAATTCAAGCACTTAGAAACAAAGTTAGCCACATCTCGCTTCATATTATTCCACCAAAACATAGATTTCAAATCATGGTACATCTTAGTAGAACCAAGATGGAAAACATACCTCGAGGTGTGAGCTTCATCAAGAATTCTTTCTCGAAGCCCGTCGACATTCGGAACACATAATCTACCCTGAAACCTTAGAACACCATCACCAGCAATTTCAAAAGACATCACCTTCTGTTGACCCACATCTTTATTTATTTGCATCAAGATGGAATCTTCAACATGCTTCTCCTTCACTTCAGCACAAAGGGATGACTTAGCTAACTCATGAACAATCACCCCTCCATCTTCGAAATCTAACAGTCGCACTCCCAGATTCGCAAGGCGGTGAATGTCCTTCACCATCTCTTTCTTTTCTTCTTCTACATGAGAAAGGCTGCCTATAGACAACCTGCTGAGGGCATCGGCTACAACATTTGCCTTGCCCAGATGGTAATGCAGGCTCATAGCATAGTCTTTTAGAAGTTCCAACCACCGCCTCTGCCTGAGATTCAGTTCTTTCTGCAAGAAAACATACTACAGACTCTTGTGATCAGTGAAGATATCTACATGCACACCGTACAAGTAGTACCGCCAACTCTTAAGGGCAAACACTACAGCCGCTAACTCCAAATCATGAGTAGAGTAGTTCCGCTCGTGCACCTTCAACTGCCTAGATGCATAAGATACCACCTTACCATGTTGCATCAAAACGCAGCCAAGTCCCACACGGGACACATCACAGTAAACCACAAAACCATCAACACCCTCGGGAAGAGTCAAAACAGGTGCAGTGATCAGTCTGTCTTTCGACTTCTCAAAACTATTTTCACATAAATCAGACTACACAAACTTTACCTTTTTCTGATTCAGTTTAGTGAGTGGGGCCACTATGGATGAAAAACTCTCTACGAACCTTCTGTACTAACCTACAAAAAACAAGAAGCTCCGAATATCGGTTGGAGACGTGGGTTTGGGCCATTTTCTCACTGCCTCAACTTTCTGGGGGTCTACTCTAATCCCATCACTGGACACAATATGCCCTAAGAAGGCAATAGCATCTAACCAGAACTCACACTTGGAAAATTTGGCATACAACCGATGATCCTTAAGGGTCTGAAGAATGATTCGGAGGTGATCGGCATGATCCTCTTTACTCTTAGAACAAATCAGAATATCATCAATAAATACAATGACAAATGAGTCAAGAAACTGACGGAAAACTCTGTTCATAAGATCCATGAAGGCTGCAGGGGCATTAGTTAACTCGAAGGACATGAAAAGAAACTCGTAGTGACCATATCGAGTTCAGAAAGCTGTTTTGGGAATGTCTGACTTCCTAACTTTCAACTGGTGATAGCCCGAACGAAGCTCTATTTTTGAGAAACATCTAGCACCCTGAAGCTGGTCAAAAAGATCATCAATCCTAGGAAGAGGATATTTGTTTTTAATTGTGACCTTATTCAACTGACGGTAATCTATGCACATACGAAGGGAACCGTCTTTCTTACGCATGAAAAGTACAGGTGCACCCCAAGGAGATACTCTGGGATGTATAAATCCCTTATCTAGGAGGTCTGCTAGTTGCTCTTTCAACTCTTTTAGCTCTGCGGGAGCCATTCTATATGGCGTAATAGAAATGGGACGGGTATCTGGCAACACATCAATACCAAACTCTATCTCCTTATCAGGGGGTATCCCTGGGAGATCTTCGGGAAAGGCTTCTGGAATTTCATTCACCACTGGGACAGACTGAAGAGGAGGATTTTCAACTTTAGAGTCCTTGACTCGAATAAGGTGATACAAGCAACCCTTAGAAATGAGTTTTTGAGCTCTGAGATAAGATATCAAGTGCCCTTTGGGTGCTAAAGAATGTCCCTCCCATTCTATCATTGGTTCATTCGGGAAGGAAAAAGTAACTCTATAGGTCCTACAATCCAATATGGCATAGCATGAATGGAGCCAATCTATCCCTAAGATAGCATCAAATGCAACCATGTACAACTCTATAAGGACTGCCACCGTATCCCGACTACCAACAGTCACCACACAAACCCTATATACCCTTCTAGCAACAACAGAATCCCCCACCGGGGTAGAAACAGAAAAGGGTTCAGAAATCACACTGGGCTCAAACTCGAAACCAGCAGCCACATAAAGGGTCACATAGGATAAGGTAGATCCAGGATCAAGTAACACACAGACATCACGGGAAAAGATTTGTAACGTACTGGTAACAACATCTGGGGAAGCTTCCACCTCCTAGTGGTTGGTCAAGGCATATAACCGGTTGCGACTATTCCCGATAGCTGATGTGGTGCCCTTCTGAGATGGGGGTAGCGCTGTGGAATTGCCCTAAAACTTCGCACCACCAACACTCCTCCTAGAAGATGGACAGACCCTCTGAAAGTGGCCTAACTGACCACATGAATAACATATAAGTGTGCCCAACTGACATTTCCCCGGATGATTCCTACCACAATTTTAACATCGCGGGTAAGTGCGCTGCTGCTAAGCCACACTACCCTGCGACTGAGTATCTGGTGCTCTAGATCCATGAGGAGTCTGAAAGCTCTGAGTCTATCTGTCTACAGGGGGTCTGGGTGCTGGGGTGCTGGCTGCTGACTGTGTATTATTCCAAAATCTCATCTTCTTCGACCACCTATTTCCCTAGTAACCACTCTGTGGCTGACTCTGGTGCTGGTCCGCAGATTTGACTCTCTTGGCCTGTCTGTCCTTCTCTCTAGATTTAGTGATCTTTCTCTTGTTCTCTTCCACCTTCTGCATGTGGACTGTCAGTCTAGCAAAGTCTAACTCCCTATTAAACATTGCCCCCTGGCACTCAAGTACCAGGTTATCAGCAAGGCCGGATACAAATTTCCTCATCCGAGCTCTCATATTACTAGTCAATTCTGGTGCATAGCGGGCTAGTTGATTAAACTTCAAAGTGTACTCCTGTACACTCATACTACCCTGCTTCAGATTCATGAACTGTTCTGCTTTGGCCTCCCTCAACTCCAGAGGAAAGAATCTGTCAAGTAAAGCTTCTACAAACTCACCCCAAACTGTAGGCTTAGCACTCTCACCTTTTGCATCTTCTCAGTCTGAATACCACTGATTTGCAACATCCTTAAGCTGATAAGTTGCCAATTCCACTCCTTCAATCTCATCTACATGCATTACCTTAAAGATCTTCTACATCTCATCCACGAACTCCTGTGGATCTTCCTCCACGTTTGTACCAGTGAACTTAGGTGGATTCATCTTCATGAAATGCCCGACACTAGTAGCCTCAGACGTAACGGATGCAGACCCAACATCTTCCGATCGTTGAGCCTGGTTAGCTACCAGCTGTGTCAGCATATGGATAGACCGTCTGAACTCTGCATTTGAGATATCTCTCTGAGCAGTTGGTGGATGGTTGACATTAGTCCGCAGAGATCGAGGTGGAATGGTTGGGACTGGAGGGACTCCCGGAGTAGGGACAGGCTCTAACGTGGAAGCTCTATTACATGTCCGCATCCTATGGGTGGGACGGACCACATCTGCCTGAGTACTCTGATCGATGTTGCGACGGGGAGGCATAGTCGTGTTTCTGAAATACAAGAGATCATTGATTAGGGGACAGTTTAGACTCTGAAGCATGAACTAAATCACAAAGAACGAAAACATTCCTAAACGCCTAGTAGCCTCCTGTTTATAAGTGTGGCGCGCTACACAGCCATAAATAGAACTCTACTCGACGCGATTTCGAGGAAACCCTAGGACCATGAACCGTGCTTTGATACCAAGTTTGTCACGACCCGAGCCTAGGCCCTAGCCGTGACGAGCATCCCGAACCATGATGGCCCGGAACACCCTTTCTCTATCTGGTTATCATGCACAACATTCGTAATCATAATAAAATGTGGAATTGAAACTAAGTACGGAGTACATGGTCTAGTTCTGCAACATTTATGAATAATACTATCTGACATCAGTCTGCGAAATCTCTACTAAGAACACAAACATCTATCTGAAAAGAAACTGGGACAAGGCCCCCAGTAAACCAAAAACATAACAAATAAGATAATGTCTGACATAATTAGGCCTTCTGAATAATAGAAGGCTCACCACTGCAAGATCAAGTCTGCAAATTCGAGAATGTCTACTGAGTAGTTGGACCCCTAGACTGTGCCTCAAGACCTGGAAGAGGGGGGGGTCAGCACAAAAGTACTGGCACGAGAAGCAATCCAAAAATAGTATAATGGAACATACATATATATATATATATTAAGTGAAAGCAATTTTTCATCAAGACATCATGTATAAAACTATTTCCGAAAAATACATGGGCCCTTTCTGAAAACATATAACCTGCCTGTTCATTTCAAATCAAGATCTGTGTTTTAGTTCTGAGTTAGGTGGTATTCCCCTACAAGTCTGATATTCCACGGGCTGTATGGAATCCGCCATTGACTCGGCGGGGAAGCCCCCAACCCAAGTGTGCCGCAAGGGTTAGAGTGTCTGAGTCTGATACGCCATAGGATATTTAAGTCAGCGCATAATAGTATACCCGGGTCGGCAAACCACGGTTTTAGGCAATGAGTCGCTTGAACTCAAGCCCTCTTCGGGGAACCACATAACATCTCTGTATGCCCATTTTTAACCTTTTTTGTACATGCAACATTCTGAATGTCTAAAATCATGAAAGTCTGAAATGTTTGTTAGTTTGAGTCTGATATAGCGTTAGTCTGAATTGGTATCGTCAAACAAAGACATTGCAAGTCATGATTTTTCTGAGCCATAATGTATTAAGCAAGAGCTTTCATTCAAAATATAGTTTAGACCACCAAAACATGTTACTGATGTAAAGGATTTCATATTCCAAAACTTAAAGTTCAATTCATGCAGAAATTTCATCAAATAGCTGGTGGTCAAATGTCTTTAGCAAGTTCATGTATTCAAAATTGAAACACATTCATTCATATATGTATATAAACTGTCAAATCGCTTTGGAGATGGTCAAAAGACCAAAACAATGATGTTAAAACATCTTATACATAAATATATATGCATAATTTAAAACCCCATTCTAAAACATGATTTTTTTCTATGCCCATGAGAATTTAGGAAAATTCACGCGTACCTTGTTCTCCACGAATTTTGGGTGTCTATCGAAGCCTACCTTGTTAAATCTTAAGTTGCTTGGGTTTTAATGTTGAAACCCTAGGGAGAGTTCTTGAGCAAATTTGAAGAATATAATGATATTTTGGCTCTTTAGGGATTTAAATCCCGTGATTAAGTTGACAGGAGAATGAGTATTTACGGAAATGCCATTAAAAATCTGGATGGACTGAACATTTTGGCCGGGCGCGATCCAGTAGGCGGCGCGGGCTAATCGCGCACTGCCACTGGATCGAATTCCAAACGACGTCTTAGGCTCATCAAAAAATTCTGAATTTTCTTCGAGACGTACTACAACCTTGCCCCATCGTAACGCAACAAAAAAATACAAAAATGAAGGTCGAAAAGGTTGAGAATTTGTATCCCGAAGATTGCCCGCTAAGAATGAGTCTAAGTCATTTCAACACTTAGAAGAATTTAAAACTTAAGTCTAAAGCTTAGAAATTACAGTCTAATACATGCATGACTTTTACGGGGCGTTACAGCGTAGATTGGAAGCGGGGTTGATTCATAATAAAGGTTCTATTAAAAATTATTCATTTGGGATTCGTATTGAGTTTTGATTTGAGGTTTTGAATATAGTTTTATCGGGTTTAATTGAAATAATACATCAATTTTAAAAGGTTCTCCTAGCAACCAATTCTCAACTCTATTTCTTTTTATTATCTCAATGTGGTTGATGATGTGATTCATGGTGTGTATTTTGAGTATGGTTGAGAAATTTTGATTGTTGAGCTTTGACTGTTTGATTTCATCTTAACACGAATTAATCATGCGATTGAGCATGAAATTGAGGGTGGGAATTGAAAGATTGATAAGGAGAATATTGATTATTTTGATTCATTGATGGATGTTATCAAATTTGGTAATATTATGTTTTAGCCCAAAAATTTAATAGAAAAATCTTAGATTGTCTAGGCGAACCATAAGAACCAACGATTGTTGAATGTTTGAAATATTTGTTGTAGGGTTTTATTTTATCGTATTTGGAGCAATTCTACTTATTTGGCCGAGGATTGCCCTGAGGTTATTTGTATTATTTAATCCAGGGAATGTCCCGATGAAAATTGTATTTGTAATCAGAAAATTCCTTATGAAACATTATACTTGGAAGATGGATTGTGATCAAGGCCCAAGGAATCGAGTAAAGCATTGTATAGGATAGTTAGAATAGCGTAGGTTTTAATATCAGTACTTTTGTTTCAGTTTGTAATAAATTTGACTAGATACTTTCTTGGACTTGTTTTGTTTTTTTTGTGTTTTTTTATTTTGTTTATTCACTGCATAGTGTCATACTAGCTAATATACTCCACGAAGAGACTATGGTCGAACAGCGGGGCCGAGGGATGCCTAACACCTTCCCTTCAGTTAATAGAATTCCTTAACCAGAATACTAGTTTGTAGACCAATTTTGAATGAGTCAAAAATCATCTCTAAAAAAGGTTTCAAAAAGTGACTTGGCATATCAGATTTATGCCAAGTGGCAATTTTGAGATTTGATTGTTAGAAATTCTTTTAGAAACAACTTATTTTATTTTGTCACCTAATAATAAACCCTTATTGAACTTAAAATAATGTTCTTTTAGGTAAAAAAAAGTGGTGTGAGATCTCTGGAGACTCTGCTGGGAATTTTTTAAAATTTGAGCTTATTTTTTGGAGTTGTATCACCTTAGTTTGACATTATGGCTGAATCAACATTTTTTGTGTTATTATGTGTATTTGTTTTATCATTGTTGAGTGCCTACGTGCTACGTGTTTACAGTTTTTCTCTTATGTGTTACCGCTTTATATATCTTTCATTATTTGAATAACTCGATTCATTTCTTTCACATCAAGTACTATAGTGCACACTGTGTACACAACCTCTAATTGAGTCACCCTTATTTTAGGATAGGGATCCTTCGGCTGGTATGGAGTGAGTGGAAATCTATCGCAACCACTCTCGACCATACGCTCTCTTGAGCAGCTTTGTTAGTAAACCCTAGCATAGGTCAACCTTTAGGTCATGCTTATCTGCATCATATTAGGATCTAGCGAGATCCATTTGGTCCTTTGTAGGAGACTCACCCCTAAAGCATCCCTACGTGCTAAGTGTTGCATCTTTGAGGGTAAGAGGGTCAGTTGATGGGCTGATTTGGGAACGATCATGTGCTAGAATTAAAGAAAGGTAAGTAGGCAAGAAAAATTGAAAAAAAAAAAAAGTAAAAGAGTGAATATGAAAAAAAAAGAGTTTTGTAGATTTTTTAGAGTTCTTTATGACTTTTATTTTTCATAATTCAAAAAGATTTTTTACCTTTTACACTTATTTCTCAAAAAAAAAACATCAAAAAGATTTTTCATTTTAATCCTTTAGTAAGCATTTATAATTCAAAAATTAAAAAAAAAAAGATTTTTTGAATAGCAGCTTTTTATTAAATAAAATTCAAAAAGATGGTTGAAGCTTTGTACATTTCGTATAATGAAAATACCAAAAAGGTTTTTCTTTCATAGTTGTTGGTGTCAGTTTTGAGTGAACTGTGAAATTGAAAACTCAAATAAGATTTTTAATGATGCCTTTTATAATTTGTTTGTGGCCGGTCTCTTGAGTTACGGTTCAGTCAGTTATTTAATCCTTAATTTTCCTATCTGGACAAACTACATATACCTTATTCTTTTTCTTTGTGACGGGGTACGTAGGAAACCCTCATTTGGTATGGTAATCTTTTATATTGGTCACTGTCTTAGTCTTAGCCTAGTGTCTTTCTCCTTTTAGTCTAGTGTTGTTAGTTAGTCCTAGCCAAGTAAGTTGATTGAACTTAGTGGTACTATTTATTCTAATTTGAGTTATAAATTGGTTTGTCCCTTTTTTTCATGACACGTGTTTGCATCAAAATCCCGACGGTCAAGAAATTTTACCCTCTTATCGAATGTCAAATCATCAAAATCCTAATGGTTTCTAAAGTGCTCAAAAAGTTAATCAAGTGGTGGGACATGTTCAACTACTCCAAAGAGCATGAGTTAACAAAAAAGTTAGGCACTCTCACTTTACTCCCGTCTATCATGTCTATATTAACTTTTTGGGATACAACTCATTTGGTATTTAGGTTTGGGAGTTATGAAATGATGCTTTCCCTGGTAGAAATATCCGGTTTATTTAAATTGTCATACATTATAAAACTGATGATTTGAGTGTGGGGTCATTCACCCCCGAGGTTTCTCCACGATTATGGATTGAAAGTTAATAACCATCTGGGATTCCTTAACCAACCTTGGGTCTCTTTTGATTACTTCCATGCTCGGTTTGGCCCCCTTAACGGTTTCGATTATTTTTGGGATGAATTTTATATAACTAAAAATAATTGGGAGAAACGTCGTCTTGAGGTCTTCACCTTTGCTTTGTTAGGAACTTTAGTATTCCACCTGGAAGAAAGACGTATTAATACTCGTTAGCAATCTTTATTAATGGCCTTATTTAACAAACATAAGGGAGACAAGGTCACTATCATACCTAAGATTTTAGTGGAGATATATAAAGATTTGACCGAGGTAAAAACGGGTATGCGATATTTCGAGGGAAGCAACCTCGTATTGAATCTTTGGATGATGGAGCATTTGTACGCTCCTTATTTAATTGATCCAGATGTGGTTGACTGTTGTTTGCCCAGTCGAATGGAAAACATAGAACATAGAATGCGCTTTGTTAAATTCTCATTGCCTATGGGTGTCTATGCTTGGGTTGAATTCCACGAATAAAAAATAGATGAAAATATTTTTTGGACCTATCTGTGGCTCCACGCGAAAATAAACTTTGTCGGATGTAGAATGCAACTCCTTCTTATTTTGATTGGGCTCAATTATACAAAACCATACACTCCCCTTAGGGTAATCTGCTTGTTGGGTAGATTGCTAGATGTTCCACCGATAATGGAACTCTAACAAGATTTTAAGTGCTTTAGAGATAAAGCTAAGGGTGAGATTAAGTATAAGAAGTTGCATAATGCAACGTGGAAGGGCGTGGATACACTCAGGGAAGGTTCAACTAATCTAGTATATACTCAAAGGTATGATATCTAGCTATATCCATGCCTCGGGGTGTCAATAGGCCATTAACAGTGCAACTTATAGGGAGATTGCGAGAGTCATACATAGTTGATGACCATAAGAGTGAAGATGCGGGGGGACAAAGTGGAGTCATTGAGGGTTAAGTTATTAGGTTTGCTTACAACTTTAGAAGGGTATCAGCAAAATCTTTTCAGGTGTAATCCCCAAGAGGAAGGAACACGTGCCCTAAGCTTCCTTCTAAATATCATGGTGACATTGCAGCATATGTTACAAAGTTTGAGTGAGAGAGTTCGAACTTCACATGCAAGTCCGTCTCAGCCAGGGTCATCATGCAGCGCAACAGTTTGAAGAGGCACTTCTTATCTTTTATTTAGTTTCAGTCCTTCATTTTTCTGTCATTATATTGTTGTGTCTTTGTTAGGTCGGTGTCAATTTTATTTCAACATTGGAGTCTTCATTATAAGTGTTACGTATGTTTTCCTGTTGGTCTAGAGTGTTGTTCAGTCTTTGTTGATTAGTATCAAGTTTGTCTTAAATTCAAAGTCTATTTTAGTTGTTTCTTTTATGAAAATGTAGTGTTGTTACATTGTTATTTCTTTTCATTTTTTTTGTAAAAAAAAAATCAAAATCATCTCCCAATCTACACAAGATCTGATTCATGTACTATATGATACGTAGGAAACAAACTTTTAGGTTTGATCTAATTATTTTATTTCTTTGTTTTCCTTTTTCCTCTTTGAAGAAAATCAAAACTTATAAAGAATGATAAAAAAAAGTAAGAGAAAAAAATAGAAAGAGAGAAGACCGATACGAAGAAAGGAGAAGCAAGGGTGAAAAGTAACAAGAAAATGATGAATGAAGTGTAATAGGAGGGTAAGAAGCAGTAAGTGTAAGGAAAGATTAGGATGATGTTAAAATGTCCTCGTTACCCTCAAAGGCAGGTAGAAATGCACATAAATCTTGGACAAATATACAATGTGATTTTCATTCTTATTGTGTGACCTAATCCTAATGGTTTTTTCTTTGATGAGCATATTCTTTTAGATAAAAAGTGGTTGGTTTGTAGCACTCTGTCTAGTCATCCTTACTTTACCAGATCAAAAGAAAAGCGTATCATGGCCAACAAAGAGGTAGAAAATTCACTCATTGACCAGAACCAGAGTCCTGGAGAAGGGGGTTCAAAACATAATAAGGAGATATTAAGACTCAAATAACAACTAGCAGAGATGCACTAAGCATGGGCTAGTGGCATTCCTCCTCCTTCATATTCAAACGATCTTGCCAACACTTCAAATTACCCGACACTATCTTAGGCACAGTTTTCTGGTCCTACTAATATCCCTAGCATGCACCAGGATTCATGCCATGTCAGTACTATCCTAGAAATTCTAGTGTGCCCTTGGCAGTTCTGCAACAAAGGCCCACTGCCCATCCAGCACCATCTGGGGTACCTGTGTTGTGGCTCCATCACCACCTGAATTTCCTACTTATATTATTCTTCCAACAATCAAGCTCCCTCAATATGCGAGTGAGCTGGTGTTGAAGGTTTTGAATGATCAGTATTATGCCCATACCCTACTTTGAAGATGAATGATCCATATGGGTACAGTCAACCACCTGCAATTTTATTCGATATAGAGAAGCCTTTCATAATAGAAGAACGAGAGGGCATGGTATGAAAATTGAAGAGTTTAGAATAGGCCATGAGGAACTTGAAGGGACTTCGGGGTTATAGAAGTATCATACAAAAACCTATGCATTTTACCAAGTGTTAACCTTCTTCTTGGCTTTAAGATGCTGAAGTTTGAGAAGTATGATGGACATGGGGATCCGGTGGCACATTTGAGGCATTTTTGTGATCAATTAAGGGGTGTTAGAGGTAAAGAAGAATTACTCATAGCTTATTTCAATAAAAGTCTTTCGAGTCTAGCCTTAGAGTGGTTTATGGATTACGACATCTTCAAGTGGAATAGTTGGGATGACCTGGCCATCGAATTCATGCAACAATTTCAATATAATATGAAGCTGGTTTCTGATGAGAAATACCTGAGTAATATGAAGAAAAAGAGTACTAAAATCTTCAGGGAGTATGCGATAAGGTGTAGTGAATAGGCTACTAGGGTAAAACCCCAGATGAAAGAGAGTAAGTTCGTAGAGGTCTTCATTCAGGAAAAAAATAAGACCTATTTCCAACACTTGCTTCCTGCGATGGGTAAGCCATTTGTCGAAGTCCTCCAAATAGGGGATATGATAGAAGAAGGTATCAAGACCAGATGAATCATGAGTTTGGATGTATTAAAGTCCACCACCCAAGCAATTCAGAGTGGTTCTAGAAATTTTGGAGGGAAAAAGAAGAAAGAGGATATGGCGACTGTTGTAGCTGGACCACATATATATCCAAAAAGGTCGCCTCACCTCTATCCCAGTCTCAATCCCAAGTCTATGCCCAAGCTTCATATATTCCCCCATCATAACTACCCTCCGCAAAATCCATAATATTCTATTCCACAACCTATATACCTAATATATAGTGCACAACCATATGTCCAAACCCCTTCTTACCTACTATGACATGCACCAATTTCTCAAAATCATCCTTCAACTCCATAAATTTCCAAAGCTCTTCCAAGTCTAGTTTTTAACCTAGGCCCGAGTTTCAGAAAGTTAAGACAGTCAAGAATGAGTTCACACCTATCATGGAGTTGTATGCTAGTTTGTTTCAGAGGTTGAGAAAAATGAAGGTATTGATCACAATGCAAGGAAAACTTTCGATATGCATATTATTCTGACATATTGAGGCATAATACAGAAAGATATTGGTTCTTGAAGAGAGCCATCCAGGATCTGATTGACATAAATTAAATTATCATACAGGCCCAGAGATTCCAAATATCAACCAAAATCCATTGCCCTTCCATGCTGAAACAAACATGTTAAGAGTTGATATACGATGGTAAAGAGTCTACGATATTCTACAAGCCTATTGTTAGAATATGAACTAATGAGGATAAATCGGTGAATATATGAGTTTTGATTAAGGTGATTTCATTGACCCAAGAAGAAATATTGGAAGATAAAGTCTAAGAAAATACGAGGAAACCCATGATCATTGTAAAAGGAGTTGGGAAAACTAGTGGTCTAAGTCAAGACAAACCTAAGTTAATGGTAGTAGGAGCTTCGAGCAAGCATATTTTGACTATAAAAGGAGTAATCAAAGCACCTATTATCAACAAGCCAGTATCCCAACACCTGTTGGTCGATACGAGAAGGGTTTACTTGAATTATAAGAAGACTATAATCACGTATCAGGGGAAGAAAATTAGAGATGAAGTAGGGGTTTGACTCATTCAGGGAGATTTTTTATGCAAAAGGTTTGAGGAATCCTAAACCAATGACGAATAGGCAATCTTCTCTAAAAAATCTTGTCACCAAAGAAGAATCCAAAGAATACTTGAAGAAGATAAAATTTCCAAAATATTAAATCATGATCAGTTGAAGAAGACTCCGGCTCAAATCTCCCTTCTTTCATTGTTGTTGTATTTGGATGAACATCATAACGTTATATTTTAGGTGTTGAATAAATCTTATGTCTTTAGAGAATTTATGGTGAATCAATTGGAGAAAATTATTGGAAAGATCTTTGAGGTAAATCGGATTAGCTTTTTCGATGATGAATTACCTGTAGAAGGTAGGGGCATAATCGAGGCCTTTACATTATGGTGAAGTGTGAAATTTCTATGTCACTCATACCATGATTGATGGAGGTTCTGGTGCTAATATTTGTCCTATGTCTACTTTACAAAAGTTGAACAGTAGTCCCGAGAGTATTCAACCCAACAATGTATGTGTCAAGGCTTTTGATGGAGCAAAAACAGATTCCATTGGTGAAATAGAGCTAATGTTAACCAAAGGGCCTATTGAATTTGGCATTGATTTTTAAGTGTTGAATATTAATCCCTCTTACAATTTGTTATTGGGAAAACCATGGGTACACAAAGCTGGGGAAGTTGCATCTACGTAACACCAAATGGTCAAATTTGAAATTGATAGACAAGAAATTGTTGATCATGGTAAATGGGAATTATCTATGAACAAAGATTATTCTATTTTCTCTATTGAGATAGGCAATGCAGACAGAGCACCAATTTATTGATCTTCTGAGGTAGTAACTATTGAGCAAATTTTAAAGAGAAATATATTCCAAGTCTAAAATTGTGCTCCGTGTCTATTATGGTCGTGAATGAAATGTTAAAGTATGGTTTTGAGCAAAGAAAAGGTTTAAGGACATCTTTACAAGGAAGGGCTCATCCAGTATACTTACGTGAGAACTTTGCTACCTTTGGACTGCGGAACAAAACATACTTTTGTGGATAAAAAGAGGGCTAAGAAGTGGAAGAAAGATTCATGGACACTTTCCTAGACAATACCACTACTCAATGAGTCCTTCATCAAGATCAATGCTGCCGCGTCCTCCATATTATTTATCGCAGAGACGATGAATGATGACGATGCAGATTTAATTGCCCCTTTCTAGAACATTTTTATTGAACCTAATGTAGTTGATATTAAGGAAGGTACTAGAAATGCAAATGTACAATTTATTGGCCTTGATGTCCAGCTCCACAACTGGAAAGTCACTCTTTTCCCCATCAGAAGGGAGTTCTAATAGTTTGTTATGTTTTTCTTTCTGTTTATCCGAGTTATTTTATAGTTGTAATTCAGAATTTATATTGTTTATGTTCCATTATCATTTATGTCTAAACCCTCCTATCTTTTCCTTTTAATGAAATGCAATGTCCTTTTTGTTCTTGTGTCTAATAGATTTTGTTTGTCTTTTTCTTCATACAATTCTATTTATGCTGATTGTAGTGATATGATATGCATGCAAAATTTTAACTTGATTTTAAAATCTAATCCAATCAAGATTTAATGAAGCAAGAGGTGGAATATGATGAAGAAGAGGCATTAGAAGAAATAAGCAAAGAGTTGAAACAATTTGAAGACAAGCCGAATCCTAATTTGAATAAAACTGAGCCAATTAATCTTGGGGATCAAGGAGATGTTAAGGAAACTAAAATAAGTGTACATGTTGCTCCATAATTAAAAGGGGGAATGATTTAAGCATTAATTTACTATAAAAAAGTTTTTGCATAGTCTTATGATGGTATGACTTATTTAAGCACTAAATTAGTAGCTCATAAATTACCAACTGATCATGCATTTCTTCCCGTCAAACAAAAGTTGAAAATGTTTAAAACTAATGTAAGTATGAAAATTAAAGAGGAAATCATGAAACAACATGAAACCAAAGTCATTCAAGTGGCTCGTTATCCTACTTGGTTGTCCAAGTTGTTCCTGTCCAAAAGAAAGATGGCAAGGTTCAAGTGTGTGTTGATTATTGTGATTTGAACAAAGCAAGTTCGGCGGATGATTTTCCACTTCCTAACATCCCTATTTTGTTAGATAATTGTGCCAAACATAAGGTTGCATATTTTGGGGACTGCTATGCTGATACTACTAAATCATTATGGATGATTATGACACAGAAAAAATGTCTGTTATCGCAACATGGGGGACTTATTATTATCGAGTGATGCCGTTCAATTTGAAAAATGCTGGAGAAACATACATGAGAGCAATGAACACTATGTTTCATGATATAATACATAAGGAGATTGAAGTCTATGTAGCTAATGTGATTATTAAACCAAAGAATCAGGATGATGATGTTAAATATCTGAGGAAGTTATTTTAAAGGCTTCGCAAGTATAGCTACAAACACAATCCGACAAAATATATATTTAGAGTCCCATTCAAAAGTCTATGCCAACGGGTCAACAGTCAAAGTGGCAAATATTACTTACTGAGTTTCACATTGTATATATGACTCAAACCACCATGAAAGCCTATGCTTTCGCAGATCATCTTGCAGATGACCCCATTGATGAAGATTATGAACCATTGAAGCCACATTTCCCGGATGAAGAAGTGTTGTCTATTAATGAAGTCATTATACATGCTAATCCAGGTTAAGTTGTTCTTTAATGAATCCTTTAACATGAAAGTAGTCAAAATAGGTGCAGTTCTTATCTCTGAATTGGGGAAACATTGTCTGGTAATAGTGGAACTTCGATTTTATAGTACCAACAACACGACAAAATATGTAGCTTGTATTTTGTGGCTAAGGTTGTGTATCGACATGAGAGTCTAGAAATTATTAGTATTGGGGGACTCATACTTTTTTACCCATCAAATTCAAGACAATTGAGAGGCACAAGATTTAATGCTTATACCGTATAGACAATGCTTACAAGATCTATGTCAATGGTTTATCTTAGTAAAGTTTAGGTATATTCCATGAATTCATAATAAGATTGTTGATGCTTTAGCCACTTTGTCTTCAATACTCCAATATTCGAATAATTCTTACATCAATCAGGTTCATATATAGTGTTGTGATAAACATGCTTATTATAATACAGTTGAAGAAGAACGTAATGGAGCACCTTGTTTCTTTGATATCAAATGATACATTATTAGTATAATACCTAACACATGCTATCGATGATCAAAAGAGGAATATTAGGCATTTGGATAGTGGATTGTTCTTAAGTAGGGGAATCTTGTACAAGAAAACCCCTTATTTCAAACTCTTTAGGTATGTAGATGCAAAAGAAACTTCAGTAATCATGGTTAAAATACATTTTGGAGTATGCGAGCTGTATTTGAATGGTTATGTCTTTTTAAAGAAGATACTTCGAGCGGGTTATTATGGGCTTACTATGTAGAGGGATTCTAATCTTTTTGTTAGAAAATGTCATCAATGTCAGGTACATAGTGATTTGATACATTCTCCACCTGTTTAGTTGCACATAATGTCTGCTCCAAGGCCTTTTATAGATTAGGGGATGGATGTGATTAGACCAATTGAACCAAAAGAATCAAATGGGAATAGATTCATTTTGGTGGACATTTATTATATACAAAGTGGGTAGAAGCGGCAGCTTTCAAGTTAGTAACAAAGAAGGCGGTGGTAGATTTTGTTCATACTAACATCATTTGTAGATTTGGTATTCCAAAGGTGATCATCATAGATAATATTTCCAACCTCAATAGTAATTTGATGCAAAAGGTATGCCAATAGTTTAAGATTACATTTCAAAATTCCACTCCATATCGTCCAAAGAAAAATGGCACTGTAGAAGACACTAACAAGAATATCAAGAAGATACTGCGAAAAATGGTACAAGGGTTTAGACAATGGCATGAGAAGTTGCCATTTGCATAGCTAGGTTATCGTACTACATTTGCACTTTAATAGGGGTAACTTCCTATTTATTACTATTCATACCTGTAGAAGTTGAAATTTCATCTCTTTAAGTAATTATGGAAGCAGAGATTGATGACGATCAGTGGATTAAAATACTATTGGAACAATTGAGTTTTATTGATGAAAATAACTGACATCAGTGATTCATGTCCAATTGTATCAAAAGAAAATGGCCCAAGCATAGAATAAAACGATGCATCCCAGATATTTTGAAGTTGGGCAATTATCATTGAAGCACATCCTCCCTCATCTAATTGAAGCTAAAGGCAAGTTATCCCTAAATTGGCAAGGGCATTTCATTGTGAAGAAAGTGTTGCCCAATAGAGCTTTATATTTGACAGATGTAGAATGCAAAATGGCAGAAATGGCTGTCAATACCGATGCTATAAAAAGATATTGTCTGATTTTTACCCTTCATTGCTTCAATGCATATTCAGTACTTGCATTATTAAAGATTTATATGATAAAGGTATTTTATTCTGTTATCCCAGTATTGTGTCATCCTTTGTTTACTCTTTTGAGCTTTGGTCTTATTTTTCTTACATATCCCTCTTTTGGAATCAAAATAGAGTCAAAAGATAGTGTAAAAAAAAGAAATAATTCAATTTATTCAAAAGAAAGTAAAAGAATAGAAAAAATAAACTAAAATAAAGAACAAGCTGTCAGAACTAAGCCGCCCTACTCTGGGATCGGTCCAACCAAATAACCAAGTTAAAAATTACCTAATCAAACGAAACTGGGGCATGAGTTAATCTTTGTTGTTTGAGTCAATTCCAAAAGTTGTAAGTCCTACCCCACTTCAAGTGTCATTTGAGCCTCCTGCTATCCTTTTATTGTAACACTATCCAAAAGCCAAGTTACAACCAAAGAAAGACCTTCAGATCAATCTTTAAGAATGTTGAAGTTGAACATGCGATGGATATATGACTATGTTTTAACATTATATTTTCTACATTATCACGGGGAAAAATAAGAAACAAAAGGAGAAATTCGTATAGGTGTAAACCCTACAGGCACCATAAGCCAACAGTGAGTTGAAAGAAATAAAAATGAGAGAGTCTTATGTTGAATACCCTCACGAACATTGTAAGGTAATGCGAGTTAAATGAAATCAAAATGAGAGAGTATTATTGGTGAAAACCCTACGGGCACCTTAGGTGATGGATAGTTGAAAGAAATAAAAATAAGATTCATTTTGGTGAAAAACTCACAGGCACCGTAAGGTGATAGCGAGTTGAGGGAAATAAAAAAAGAGAGTCTTATTCGTGAAAACCCTTACGGACATCATAAAAAGATAGTGAGTTTGAGAGACATAAAAGGAGAGAGGCTTGTTGGTGAAAACCCTTTTAGGCATCACAAATTGGGGAGGTATATGAGTCCAATGGGTTTGTAAAAATAACTCATTTGCAAAGGCATTAACTCAAGAACAAATGATGAAGTTTTGGGGGAAAGATCAAGCAGTTTAACCAAAAATTCATGTCATAATCATTCAAGTTGGTCGCCGTATTCAGATAAGTTTTTCTTTAGTCGTTTTTGAAAGAGGGAGATTGTCTTTTTCTTTCTTTTGCATATTCATATTTTTGTCTTTTTATGTTATTTATCAAAATATGTATAAAAAAATCACAATTGATTCTTTACATCATTGCGTCAAATCTCTGTCAAAGAAAGTGAGAAAAGATTTCAAAAATGGATACCAGTCTCCTCAATTGCATGAAGAAAGGACCATGGCCAGCACATGAAAGGAACATAATCATAATTTTAAAAAAGGAAAGAGAAGTTTATCAACCGACAGATTACTGGATTTGTGGAAATTTCTGGTTTCAAAAGGTTCATCTCAGAGGTATGGTTTCCATTTCATCAGCCTGTTACCCAGTCCCCCTGAAGAATTCAGTAATCCTGACTTGCCATCCGTTACCCAGTCACCAAAAACCATAAATCCAACTCCACGTAGAAAAACACCCAAATGTAAAAAAAATAACTCATAAAAATTCCAAAGACCAACTCTATTCCAGTTTTTCTGCAAACTCCATTGTAAAAGAATGAAACAGGCATGATTGCATCTCGAATTATAGGACGTTATATTTGTATTTCAGAATTTTGGAGCTTAGGCTATCAAAAATTAAAAAATAAAGTAGATTGGAAGAGGGGTTTATCCGTATTTAAGGTTCTATTTGAAATTATTAATTTGGGATTCATATTAAGGCTTGATTCAAGATTTCAGATGCGGATTCTATTGGGTTTAATGGAAATAATACATTAATTTTTAAAGTTTCTCCTAAGGTCCAATTCTCAACTCTATTTCTATTTATTATCTCAATGTGGTTGAGGATGTGCTTCGTTGGTGTGTGTTTTGAGTGTGGTTGAGCAATTTCGATTGTTGTGGTTTGACTGTTTGATTTCATCTTAAGACTAATAAATTGTGTGATTGAGCATGAAATTGCGGTGGGATTTGAAAGATTAATAAGGTGAATATTGATTATTTTGATTCATTGATGGATGTTATTGAATTTGGTAAAATCGTGGTTTAGGCTAAAATTTGAATAGGAAAATCTTAGGTCGGGTAGGCAGATCATAAGAACCAGTGATTTTGGAATGTTTAAAATGTTTGTTGGATGGTTTCTCTTTATCGCATTTGGCTCAATTGTACTTATTTGGTTGGGGAATGCCCCAAGGTTATTTGTATTATTTTATCCAGGGAATGCCCTGAGGAAAATTATATTTGTTATCAGGAAATGACTTGCGATACTTTATACTTGGAAGACCAATTGTAATCAAGGCTTGAGGCATCGGGTAAATCATATTATAGGATAGTTAGAATAGCTTAGGTTTTAATTTCAATATTTTTATTTCAGTTTGTCATAAATTGGACTGGACATTTTTTTGGACTTGTTTTGTTTAGTTTGTTTCTTTTTTTCGTTTTGTGTATTTTATGTGGTTTATTCAGTGCATAGTGTTATACTTTCCGATATACTCCATAAAGAGACTATGGTCGAACCACAGGATCGAGGGGTGACTAACACCTTCCCCCCGATCAATAGAATTCCTTAATAGGAATCCCTATTCGTGGACATGTTTTAAAAGAGGCAAAAAAAAGTTTTGAAAAAGGATTTTCAAAAGTGACTTGGCATAGTAGATTTATGCCAAATGGAATCTCTGAGTTTTGATTGTTAAAAATTCTTTTCGAAACAACTTATTTTCTTTTGTCACTTAATAATAAAATACTTTTCGAACTTAAAAGCATATTTTTTTAGTAAAAAGGGGTGTGGCAATACTATGATGATATGTTGATACCCAGCATGGTTGTAGGATACTATAATGATATATTGATACTCAAAAAGGCTGGAGGATACTATAAGGATATATTGATACCCGACAAGACCGGTGGATATTATGATGATATGTTGATACCTGGCAAGGCCAAAAGTTGATTACGATGATGATGATCATAATGATGATAGTTATGATGGATATAGTTATGCTGATGACATTTTGATATTGATTATGTACTTTGCTTTCATTCTTGTATCTGCATCGCCTATCACTAGTATGCACCTATATTTATCAGCCAGTATGGGATAATTGCATAGATATGGGTGAAAAGTATGCCTTGTGTAGTTTTATGTTGATTGAACCTTTTGTATCAATGTAATTTTTTTAGTATTTCACATTTGTACTCTTGTTATATTTAGAAGCTCCTGTACTAATACCAGCAGGTTTTGAGATTTTCTTATGTATTGATCTTTACCTCATTTAATGTGCATGGTTTTCCTTATATTATTGAGTAGTCAGTTACTAGCCATTTCCGACTACGGGATGACTTTCCTACTAGTGGATTATGGCAGGCGTCATCATGACCTGAGAAAGTCGTGACAGTTCCCTTATCTTGTTTAGTTCCATCACTTGAGTTGAAAAACTCCCACTTACTTCAGGTTCCACAAGAAATTTAGCATTTCTAGACTCAACAATTTTAGGAGAATGAGAAGGACAATAAAATCTAAATCCTTTAGTGTTAAGGAAATCTTTTGTTGTTTGTTTATCCAACTTTTTCAAATGAGGATTATAAATCCTCAGTTCAATTTAACATCCTCAAACGTGTAAGGTTCTTAAACTAGGTTTCCAACCTTAAAATAGTTCAACATGTGTCTTGAGTACAGCCTTGGATGACACTCAATTTAAATTATACACAACAGTTTTTAACACTTCACTTCATAAGGGTAAAGATAAACTTGATATGCTAATCATGTTTCTTACCATGTTCATTAATGTCCAATTCCTTCTTTTGTCCATACTATACTGTTGTGGTGTTCATGACATGGTATATTGTACAATTGTACCTTTTTCTATGTACCTACCATAATAATCTCCACCCCTATTAGACCTTACAATTTTGATATGAGCTCTAATTTATTTCTCTATTTCTATTTTAAAAACTTTAAAAAAAATCAAATGATTTAGACTTGTTAAACAAAAAATAGAGATACATATATCTTGAAAATTCATCAATAAATGAGATGAAATATCTCTCACCACTAAACTAAAGGAGTAGAAAAAGGTTCACAAATATTTGTATGTATGATCTCAAACAATTGAGAACTCCTTTAGGCACCTTTAGTTGATTTGTTAGTCAGCCTACCCTTTATGCAGTCCACACAAGTCCCAAAGCAAACAAAATTAAGATCTCCTAAAACAACAACATTAACTAACCTTTTGATTCTTTCAATAAAGATATATCCCAATTTGTTATGCCAAAAACTTGATGAGTTCTCATTGATAATACATCGCTTAGTGTCAATTTATTTAACATGTAAATTTATGACATTACATTCAATCGTGGGTGGCCAGCACAAATTTAAATAACTTTTCATACATATTTAATCATTAACTTTATTGCTTTTCAAAAATTTCATTATAGACAAACCCTGCATAGTTTTGGAAAAACATGAGTTGCGGAACTAGAATCGATCCACCATGAATTATCAGAAACTTCAAAAAAATTTAGCTTTATAACATACAAAGGAAAAATTATCATTATTCTGGAGCCACTTCTTGTATTTCAGGCAATATTTATTTTAGTGTTCCTTCTTTCAGCAGAATTGGCAAATGTCTTTGTCAAGACTGTCTATTAATAATAGGAACACTTTTGCAGTTATTGCATTTTTCTTATCATGAGTCACAAATTTGCATTTTCGGGTGTCTCATATTTCAACCTCTCCTCCTATGAACACACATAGTCAAGAGTTCATTGATTGACTATTTATTTTTTTGTGTGTTATAAAATATATTGAGCAGACTATATTTTGTAGGAAAAGAGTTGAGAATAAAATACACAAGAAACGGTGCAGACATATCAACCTCAAGGGAACTGAGTTTAGTAAAAATATCTCTCATCTCCATAATGTGCTCACACACTGTACGACTTATATCACATGTCATACTTGAGAGCCTCTTCATAAGGGTGTTGACCAACACCTTGTCAGAGCTTTATATCAATTGTCTGCATGTAAGATTTGACATTGCCATTGTTAGGGATAGAACCTCCAATGCTTTGAACTATATGAGCCTTTATGAGCATTAAGCTCAAGAGATTAGATTGCTTACACCTCATAAAAACCTACTCATAAAAAGCCTTAGCCTTTGGCGTACTTGATTTGTAGGCTTAGATGGTTCTTACACACGAAGTGCCAAATCCAAAGTCGAACCCTATAAAGTGAGGACTTTCTTCTTACATTTAGTAAATTTGTCACCAGACAACATTGAAATTTAGGTATTTTCGATAAATAAGCAGTAGGAAAGTTGTGTTAATTGCAAAATAAAGATATATATACTTAAGATATGAAATACATAACCATCAAAATTAATCGCATAAATATCTATTCTTCAGTAAATTCTAACTCTTTCTATAGGCAGAAGTTATACCCATGTATAGAATTACTTAACCTTATTAGACTAGTAAACTGAATAAAATTAGAAAATTAGAAAATAATTCAAACCTGGGGGCATAGGAAAATTTTAAACAAAAAGGTTTACTATCTATTCCAATTAATCTAACCAAACTAGTTACCTCCCTATGGGGTAAGGTTACTATTCTGATAAGATAATATGACTTTGTTAGATGTCATTATTATATTTCAATTATCTTTATGTGATTAGAGAACTTGTTTTTTTACATCATATGCGCGAAATATTGTTACTATCCCATACATATGATAAAAACAACTCAGAATGACATCTCACAATAGTTAATTTTAATAATTACCTTAAACAAAGAGTCAATTCTTAAAATATTAAAACAAATTGAATCGACAAAGCCTACATCAAAGCAATCCATTTTATAAAATATCTTTTATTGATCGGAGAAAAATCATTCAACAATGTTGTGGGATGAGCCTACATACCCTTCATTAAAATGGTAATTCTTTAGCCATAGTGATAATAGGTTGCATATGATAAGGGAATAGGCTAAACCTACATATCTCCCATTCGTATTTCTTTGTTTGTAATTCATACTATAAAAATCTCAGATGGTGATAAAAATTCAAACATGTTTCTCACCCAAGAAATAACAATTAGAGTTAAATAAGTAATTAAACTTTCATTTTTTATTTTCAATGAAATCGCAAAATGACAAAAATTGCTTAAAGATTTCAAATTTTACTAGTAGGTTGTCTTTTACCCTTCAGACAATTATGTTCATCACTACATAATAACTTTAATGTGTAAGACCAACAAGAAAAATAAATAAAATTAGGATAGACAATATCTCCTTCACAAGATCGAGCAATAGATATTGAAAAGATAATAGACTTCACATGGCCACGACATAATAATCTATTACTCATCTCTACACCAAATAATACTGAGAAAGATGTCTCTCTGATACCACACATTGAATTTCAACACATATACAGAGCTAATGTGCACCCAAAAATATAAATAAAAACATAAATTTAACCCTTTTCAAGTGTTGTGAAGAATCACCTTTGTCAAAAACTTTAACAAGAAAAGAAGGAAAGAAGAGACCTAAGAATCTTCTAGCCTATGCCTATCAAAGGTATGCCAGACTGTGAGTCAAAAACTTATTTATAGATAGGCTAGGAACGCTCAGAAAAATAACTTTAATCCTAGAGACTTTCATAGTTATTTCTTGTTATCAAAGAAATACCATATATGTGTAACTTGAAGAAAAAGTAATTGATTAATTTGTTACTTTACTTGGGAGACAATGTAATTAATTTCTTGCCAAGAATATGTGGGTCATTAATACGTAATATTATACAAAATATTCTTACATGAAAATATCAATTTTGAGTCTTTCAAAATACATAATTAACTTTCGATACATCTGACAAAGATACATTTTTTTCCTTTTGTATCTTGTGTAAAGATACATAATTAGCTCTAGATACATTTCTTTTAATTTTGAATTTGTTGAGATACATAATACATCTAACGAAAATATATTATTATCCTTGTAAGGATATATAAATATCTCCTAATGCATTTTAAAAATTTTTGAATCTGACGAGAGGCATAATTAACTCCTCAATAAATCCAACAAAGATAGCTGAGATTTTTGTAATTACATTATAAAGGTAAAATATTTGTGTAAATATGATAAGTTAAGATGTATATTTATGTTATTTTTCCAAAAAAATAAAACAAAACATGGACAACATAAACTAAAATGAATAGTATTGGGCCAAATTATCAAGTCTATAGAGGGCAATACAAAGAAAGGGAAAGAAGAAAACTCACTGAAAGTTCCAAGATTGAGATCTTTATTTCCCACCACTCTCCTAATTTTTGCTTTCCATCTACTATATTGGTGGTGTCTAAAATGAAAGGAATTTTATATTAGCTCCTTAACACTTCCTAGAATAATCATATTATGCTATAGATCTGACACATAGCATGTCAAAATAATTAAATAAGTAAACGTAGTATACCATAATATTGCGAACCTTCTAAAGCCTCTGTAGATGAAGGCTCGTCTAAAAAATCCACTAATTTTCCTATAATTACAAATGAATAACATAATATAATTACTCACAAGATTTATGCATTTCTAGTGTTCAATGAGACAATAATAGCACTTGGAAGAAAATATAACAAGCCCAATGCAAGAGATTTCTCATCAACATAAAAACTAACTAATCACCGTTAAGTTAAAAAGAATAGAAATTACAACAAACAATTTCAATTCGATAGCTAAAAATCCCTGATAATCTTATTTAGCAGATAGTAAAATAATTAGTTAGGATCAATTTAAAGATGGATTAGCATGAAGCTAGGTGGATATTCTTTTTGGTAGTGAATAGAAAAGAAATAAATTAACGTAATTATATTTTTATTCTTCTAAGAGAAGCAACAAATTCCTGCCTTGTCATGCTCTTTATTTCTGAAACTCCTTCTCATAGTTTGATACCTTTTAAATACAACACTAGACTTTTATACCTCAATGTACAGAAAGTAGTTACTATTAATTTCCTTTCATAATGCAACTTCTGTTGTACATTTAGTACCAAAAAGTTAGTGGTGGTGGTTCGACCCCAATACATGAGCGCAGCAAGATCATATGCTCTAGCTGTTTTTTCTTCTTTATCATAACCACCTAATTATAAAAAGATGAGAAGATACAAATAACACAGGAAATCTCAGAAAATAAGAATCCAAAGAGAAACTTAGCAATTGAGCACATACGAATTCATTGCAAGAAGAATCTTCCACAGCACAATAATTCAAAGGAATGATTTATAAATAGTACTCACTTAAGTCAACTAAAATTCCGCAATGATGATTTTAATCGTACATGGCCACAATCATTTGGTGGTACATTTACATAGAAAGAAACAAAATTAGCCCGTATTCCTTATTATGCATATCATATGATATTACATTGAATTATTTTTAAGAACCTATTCAAATTCTAGAGCAAAATGGGTCTTCAAAAACAAAATAGCTAAATTCACAAACTTCTAGTCAAGAATACAATTTTCGGAGAAAATATTATATAATTCGTGTTGGGTCTTGGGTCTTTTTTTCTTCCTATGTGGATAAATAAAATTCAATATGGATCAACCCACTTTTGCACAGAGGCCCATTACTATGGTGCATTTATATAGATCTTTTTAGGTCTTACTTCACTATCACAAAAAAAAGAGTTTTCAGCAGCCAAAGAGAGAAAAAGAAAGCTGATTTTTGCTCATATTTTCCTACCACAATTGTCAATTTTAAATTGCAATTTTTGCTTTGTTTCTTGTTCGATTGGGCTAATTTTTGGAAATCTTGTTCCTCTCATCTAAATCTTTGATTAGGAATTGACAGAGTTGAATTTGGTGGCCTGTAGCTCCTGTTTTTATCCCTGAACAATAGTTGTATTTTTTGTACTTTCACTCCTTTATTTCTCTAGTGTCTGGTGTTGTGGTTTATGTATTGTTGCATGTTGTTTAGAAATTATTCGGTGGCCATTTTAGAGAATAATATTGTAACTCTCGGTGATTATAGTGGAGGTTTGGTCCCGTGGTTTTTTACTCTTCACACCAAAGGGTTTTCCACATAAATTTAGTGTCTCTTGTTATTGGTTTTATTCTTGTCTTACCGTTTTTGTGTGGTTGATTTATTTTCTGCCATAGTACTTTGGTTTGACTGTGTTTTCTTGTCTTCTCTTGGCTCAAATTAAAAGAAAAAGTTCAGACTTAGGTATTCTTCCGTTGCTACCTTGTCGGGCATTTTGATAGTACCCTTGCCTTTCCTAACAAAGTAGTCTTAGAGCGTTGGTTGTTGTTGATTGTCGATTTGAATGATGGAGGGAAATGTAAGAAAAATAGTGTATTTGAATGGTAGTAATTATCATACTTGGAACGACAGGATGAAAGATATTCTATTTGTCAAGAAAATACATTTACCTATTTTTGCGTTTACAAAACCTGAATCCATGATAAATGAGGATTGGGAATTTGAGCACCCATAGGCTTGTGAAAATATTATACTATTATTTGAAGATAATGTTAAAAATAATATTGTGAATAAGATATATGCCAAAAGTTTACAGGACAAGAATGAGACACTTTATACTTCGAAGACTGGCAATAACAAGTTATTCATGCTTAAGTAATTAATGAATATCAGGTATAAAGAGATAGTCCAATTTCTGATCTTATAAATGATTTAAAAGGTATCCTTGACTAGCTATCCGGAATAGATGTAAAGTGAGATAAAGAAATTCATGGACTTTAAATTCTTAATACTTTACCTGACTCTTGAGAAACTCTTCATATTTCTTTGGCTAATTCTGCTCTCGGTGATGTTGTAACTATGGAATATGTTAAGAGTGGTGTCTTGAATGAAGGGATAAAAAGAAGATCTGAGGCATCATTTGAAATTCAAGAAGGGGGGTGAATTAAATTTTCTTCTTTGATTCGACAACTAACTCCTAGCAGTCGACTCTCATGCAGATCAGAACACTTCACCAATAGATTAAACTAAAAAAAAGTAAGTAACAAAACTTAAACTAATAACACAAAGATTTATCCTAGTTTGGCACACCAATGTAGTGCCTACGTCCAGTCCCCTTGGGTTTCAAAGTTTTCTTAGATTATTGAAAGTTTAGCTCGAGTACAATGATAGAAAACAAGTTCGAAAGACTTATTTTGCTCTTTAGAACTTGTGACACAACTTCATATGGTGTCAAAAAGTTAATTCGATCTTACTCTTTATATAACAATTATAAACTAAAGTTACAAAGCTTAGTAAGACTAAGAATGAGACACTTTGAATTTTTTCCTTAAAGTTGGGTGAGTAGTGTCTATCTTCCATCTTCTTCTTTTATGGTGTTTGTCTAGTACTCTCCATAAGGAAATCCAAGAGATTTCTTCTAAATCAAGTATTTAAATTGATTCCTTGATTGAGGAATATAGCCATTTGATATGTCCATATCAGATATCTCCATATATAACTTTAGATCATATCCACATCATATATGTCTGGTGATATATCCTTCTTTTTAGTCTTAATGTCTATATAACAATTGTGTCCTACCTTCTTTCGTTTAGATCTTGATTAATTTCCTGATTAATCTAATGTGTCGAGTTTCTTGGATGGTGATTATCCTTTCATTTCATGGATATTTGATTAATTCTCTTGCCATGCTTGTTTGAGTGCCTTGATTTTCTTGTGATTGGATATCCTTCTAGCTCTAGAGCCAGCTTTCTTTATCAATGGTGTTCAATATCCTGAAAAGATTCATTTGTTAGTTTGTTATTATTAAAATATAGAGTTTAGAGGCTAACAATCCCCTTTTTGATAATGACAAACATGAGTAAACATCAGTTGAATTCTTTGTTAGTCAGCTTGTTCCCCTTGACATCATAAGAATCAGTTGACTTTGGCTCTCCCTGACTTGTGAGTATCTTTGTTTATTAAGATTGTTAGATTATTAGTCAACCGTGAAAGTTGATAGTTGACTTTTTCCTGACTGATAAGTTCTACCCTTCCTATCAGTCAACTTCCCCCTGATCAGTGCTTCCCTTTCTATCATTCTCCCCATTTGTCATAATAGCAAAATAGAAAAAAAATTAAAAAAATATAGCACATACAGATAAAGCATTACACAATCCATATAGATAGAGGCAGTAGATAACCATGGATAGTAATAACCAAGCATAGAAAATGAAATTGTCAGATAGTAAAAAAATATCTTTACAACCCAAAAGCATAAGGGACAGGACCCCCTTTTGAAAGAGAAGCTCATAATTCACCGTTTTGCCATAAAATAGGTGAGAGTGTTATGCATGTTTTTGCAGAACTTGCCATAAGATGTTTCAACATTTTTAATTAAAGAAGAGTAAGAGTTTTGAACATAGAAAGCTAGATCATCATTAGAGGATAAGACTTAGGATTTTAAAGAGTCTATTCGAGAGAGAACTCGAGAGAACAGCTTTACTCCTTCCTGTTTGATCCCATCAATCCCCAGCCTGACCACACCTATGTCGGAGCTTGTAGTTTTCCCAAAGTCTAAGAGATTGGCTGTAGACTCTTGGAGTTGAATGATACCTTCCTCGATAGTATTAAACCGTTTCTTAAATTCTTCAAGTTCCTTCTTCAAAGTGACAGAGGGGCTAGAAATAGACTTACTTACCTTCGAAAGCTCGGCCTTTGCACGGGCATATTCCTTTCTGAACCACTCATCTTCAACTAGGACATATCCAATGCTGCTGAAAGTTCTAGAATCATAAGTTGCATTCACTTACACAGGTGTTAGGTGGAGAGATCAATGGTGTAGAACAAGAGGATCCGGTAGATACGCAGTCCGTATGGTAAACTGGTCGAAGCATCAAGTTTCCTTGAACTCTTAAACATGTATTCCCCAATCCAGGTTGACCAATTTATTTTGATCTTCTTCATCTGATAGTATAGCACCAAGACATAATGACAAGTGATGTTGCTTACAGATCCTTTTTTAGTAATCAGACTGGTTGAAACAATATGGGCCATAATGGGATATTTGAAATAGAGAGACAAGGAACAAAAGTTGGTTGACGTAGAGTCAAAATTAGATAAGAATTTCTTGGCTTCCTTAAAGCCTACTTCAAAGTACTCAGGCCAGTTATTGTTCATGAAGGTACCATATCGGAGAACATGGTATCAAAAATATTTTCAAAGAGAAAGTTATTCAAGTTGATTCATGTGCCTAGTACAAGAGTCTCGAATTCACTGTTGTCTAAGGAAAGTCAGATATTAGCATAAAATATGCGGACAGGGTCTTGATAAACCAAAGTTCATAGAGGCAAAAAAGTAAGGACAGATCTTGAAATTTAAAGAAGTGATTGACTTTGAAATAGTCATCTCTTAGAACATTAAGATTGGCGATGCGACCGGGGATGATGGATCAATTTTTAAAGAAGAGGAATTTTTATTTTTAGGAGTTTGTCAAAAATTATTGCATCTCTTCTGGAGGAAGAGAGATAGAGGGATTTAGATGGGTTTTCTTTGCTAAATAAGAGAGGTTCATCATATCTTGAGAAGAACAGACTGAGATAAGGACTCACTGGAGGATTCTGAAGGAGGAATGGGACTTCCAGAAGAGATTTTAGAAACATTGGTCATTGATTGGGTTTTTGGTATAAGAGAGAGAAAAGGGTGAGATTTAAAAAGAAAAGAGAGAAGGAGAGAAAGAGACAGTTAGGAGAACCTGGGAAGGTGTCTGTTTAGAAGTGATAGGAATGGAGAATTGATAAGACGTGAAGTGAAGGAAGACTGATAGAAAAGAAGGGTCTTATCATAATGAAGAGTAAGGGGAGACATGGGTAGAATGGTAAATGGAGAAATAATGATGACACCCCCTTTATTTAAAAAAACTTTTGGTAAAATGGACTACGTAAAAAAAATTTTGTAATCAAAATATGACCCATAAGTCAATAATGCTAAATCCTTTTTGAAGATTTTTCTGCCAAAAAAAAATGGTTGGACTAAATAAAATGATTTGTATACAAAAATATGACTCAACACTTATTAATATCAAATCCTTTTTTTGAGAAATCAAGATTTTTTTGAATGGGATTGATTTTTTTTATCAGGGTAAAAACAATAGTTAATACTAATACAGAATAATTAAATAGATTATGAGCATATCATTGTCATTTTTTCTAAATACACAGAATAATTAAATAGCATTATCACACGTTCTAGGAACAACCTTACAATAAAGATTAACATAAAGTAGTTGACACAAAATTTAGGGAATTTAAGTATAACAGCTTCCAGGAGTTGTGCATACTACTCTAGTTGTTGAAGAGTCAAGTAAAGTTTGTTCCTTACTAAGCCATTAGTTTGGGACATTACTCGTTAGATGAAGCTTTCAAAAAAATCTCATAAAAAAAATTGTCAGAATTGTCAAGAAAAAACATGTAGCAAAGGTAATAATAGATTTTTCTAAACATAAAGAACTTGCGTCCCTTTTAAGAGGGTTTGAAAACAGATTTTCAAATTTTGGAGATTGTTTCACAAAAAATTCTTAAAAATTGAGGTCGCTTAAAACATTTGATAGTATCAATAGATAAGGACAATTTGTATTTGATTATGACCTCGTAAGGGATTTTGCCTTTATTTATAATTCAAGAGTCGACTTTGAAGGGGGTATAGTCGACTTTGGTGACATTACCTTTGGCATTGTCACTGAATCTAACAATCTTTCATCTACATTTTGTACAAATAGATGAGACCTTTTGCTTTCCCACTATACTTCTGGAACATCTGCTATCAATCCCTTTCTTTTGTATACTTTGCAGACATGTTCCTGCAAAATAAGAAGATTAATTATGCTGAGGTACCTCAGCAATCTTGGGTCCTTGCAGGTTAGATATACTCCTTTTAGGCTTCCAAACCCACACATTTTTAGGATTATGCTTGAAATTGTAGAATTTGTGCCCTCTCTATCCATAGATAAAATAAATGGGCCCTCGATATGAGAAATAGTTCTTAGCTGATTTAAACGATCTTGATGAGGAACTCGAATAGTTTCTAAAAGAGTTTGATCTGATGAAACTATGGCGTGGGGATGCCTTAAGGTTGTTTAATCTTATTTTTGCATCATCAAGATCTTTATTAAGTATGGTGATTCTCCTTCCATTTCAAGGATATTTCATTAATTCTCTTGCCATGCTTGTTTGAGTGCCATGAATTTTTTTCTTATTTGATGTCCTTCTAATTCTAGAGCTAGCGTCACTCATCAAGGGTCTTCAATATCTTGCAAGGATCCACATGTTAGTTTATCATTATTAAAATATAAACTTTGGAGGCTAACATAATCTTCTTCTTCTTCACACTCGAATTTTTTATTTATTAAAAAGAGAGGGAAAAACAAGTTCAGAGGTTCGAATGATAGAGATAAAAGTAAAAGCATGTCAAAGTTCAAATTCAAGAAAGTTACACATGACTATTGTAACAAAAAAGGGCATATCATGAAGTATTATTACAAGAATAAGAGAGATAAGAGACAACAAAAGAAAAAAAAGGCAATAAAAAAATCGTGTTGTTGTTGTTGTTAATGATAAGCTTTTTGGCTATGGTGTGAATGCCATTAATCTTATTCTTCATGACTTTAGCTGGTTTGTGGATTCTGGTGCTACTTCTCATATTATGCCAAAGAAGTAATTATTTTCTTCTTATACGTCAAGTAATTTTGGAATATTGAAAATAGTTAATAATGATGAAGTTAAAGTTCTTAACATTGGCAATGTTTTTTTTAAAAAGTAACAATGGTTCTAAACTAGCTCTCAACAATGTCAAGCATGCTCCAGATGTTTGGTTGAATCTGATTTTGGTTGGGAACCTTAATGATGAGGGTTATGTTAATATCCTTGGTGTTGGCCAGTGGAAGCTTACTAGAGGTTTGATGATTGTTGCTCGAGGTCACAAGTTGTCTAACTTGTATGTATTTCATGGCTCTACTTTTAGAGGCTTATTAAACTTGGTGAAGAATGATACTTCATCAAAGTTATGTCATAGAAGGTTAAGCCATATTAGTAAGAAGGAGATTGATAGTTTGGCTAAGAAAAATTTGCTTTATAAAGTGAAACAAGCAATGTTTAAGAAGTGTGTCAATTGCTTAGCCAGAAAATAGAAAAAAATTCTTTCAGAGTCATCCACCTTCAAGAAAGCTTTGCTGGAGTTGGTTCATTCTGATTTGTGTGGTCCATTTAAAGTAAGATATCGTGGTGATGCACTTTACTTTGTTACTTTTATTTCCTTTGAAGTGTAAGGATCAAGTAATTAATGTGTTCAAGGGTTTTTCAGACCTTGGTTGAGAGGTAGATAGGGAAGAAATTAAAATGTATCCGCTTAGATAATGGTGGTGAGTATATTGGTCCTTCTAATAGATACTGCAGAGAGCAGGGTATTCGGCATCAGAAAACTCCTCCAAAAACTCCTCAGTTGAATGGTTTAGCAGAGAGGATGAATAAAACTCTAGTTGAGAGGGTTAGATGTATGCTTTCGGATGCGAAGCTGCCAAATTCCTTTTGGGAAGAAGAACTTAATATGCTGCTTATGTTATCAATTTATGTCCTACTATTGCTTTAGATGGTGATGTATTTAGTAGAGTTTGGTCAGGTAAGAATGTTTCTTATATGATCTTTGAGTCTTTGGGTGTAAAGCTTTTGTGCATGTTCCTAAGGATGAAAGGTCAAAGTTGGATGTTAAAACTAGGCAGTGTATCTTCATTGATTATGGTCAAGATAAATTTAGCTACCGTCTTTATGATCCAGTTGAGAAGAAACTTGTTACAAGCCGTGATACTGTATTCTTTGAGGACCAATCAATTGAAGATTTTGACAAAGTTAAGAATGTTAATTATTAGAGTAGTGAGAGCCTAGTTGATGTTGATCTTGTTTTTTTTACTACTGTTCTTGAAGAAAATCTTCATCATGATAAAAATCAAGTAGATAATGAAGATGATGATCACGTACAGAATAACTAGCAAGATGTTGTTGATGCTCTAGTGCAAGTTGATATGGTTTATCAGCAACAAGTTGTTGATTCTCCTAAGAATTCTCTCCGATGATTTACTAGAAAGAGAATACCTTCATCTCGTTATTCTTCCAATGAGTATGTACTCTTGACTGACTGGAAAGAACCTGAAAATCTTAATGAGGCCATGAAAAGTGAAGAAAAAGAAAAGTGGTTTGATGTTATGGAATATAAGATTAAATCTTTATATGATAATCATACCTTTGATTTGGTGAAGATGCCTAAAGACAAAAAAGCTTTGGAAAAAAATGTTTTTTTAGGTGAAATATGATGATAGTAACCTAGTTCCATGATACAAGGCTAGATTAGTTGTGAAGGGATTTAACCAGAAAAAAGGAGTTAATTTTGATGAGCTATTCTCTCCGATTATGATGATGTCATTCATTCGTGCAGTTCTTGTCTTAGTTACAAGTCTAGATTTTGAGGTTGAGCAATGGATGTTAAAACTGCTTTTCTCTTTGGTGACTTAGAATAATAAAGGTATTTTTAGCTAATTTTAAAAGGGTTTCTTGGTCTTTCCACTGTTTTATCAACAAGATATATTCCAAATGAACTTGATAGCCTCATTATCTCCCAAAACATCCAATGGCTAGGGTTTCACCCTCAAGTGCAAATCTAAAACCCTTCTCCAAGAAATCCAAGAACTCACCATGAATTATACAAATTGAGTTGAGATTTGAGTTCTCCAAGTTCAAAAGTTGCAGGAACCCTCTCCCAAGAGTAAGAACAAGAGATTAGAGCAAGCTTGTTTATCAATTTTATAACCTAAGGTATGTGGGATTTTGAACAAGGGTAATCCTTTCACCCTTGTACCCAAAGACTAATTTAAACTATAATTTTTTGCAATCTATGAAATTTTGCATGAATTTGAATTTAGGTTTTTCACCCATTATTATTGATTGCAATATTTTGATGTTTCGCATAAATTGAGAGTCTAATGGAATGATTTTCACATATTTTCTTGAGAAATTGTAGTTGGGTCTATACCCCATGATTTTAATCCTTGAGAACTTAATAGTTGAAATGTTTGAGATATTGAAGCAGATGAGTATGTTGAGATTTTGAGATAAATTGCTGAAATTTCTAGATTTCTACACGAGTTATGAATCGATATGCTATATATTATACTTTTGATGAGTTTTAACTTGAGATTGAATTATGGGTTGTTGAGCCCTACTTGAAAATTGCAATTATATAAACTTTTGTGCTATAAGAACCCATGATTTGAGTATTCTGAGATTGTTAAGAAATGTTTTGACCTAATGGTCATGGAGTTTTGAAATCTACTTCACTACATGAGATTACAGATTTGATTGTTGGGTTTATGATAAACCATGAGATTATTTTAAAGTGCATGTTCATGAAATGAGCGAGATAATCTAAGTGGATAAGTATTTAGCACCAAGTTGGGTAAGTTGCTACTATTTTTTACCCCATAACTATGTGCCACCGTAGCTTGGGCCTGAGGTCGAGATGATTTTTGGGCCTGAGGCTGAGATATTAGGCCCGAGGCTGAGATAAGTGATCACCGAATTGAGGTTATACTCCCTGGCAAGAGTATGACGCTCCTCCCCAATGTGGGGTCTCTTTATTAGGAGGAAAAAATGGTAGACTACATATAGCTCGCATAGTTTATGTCGGTTAAGAGAACCTCCCTTAAAACTAAAACTTTGAGATAAATTATTTTCTTAAGACTAAAGTATTTTACCTTGATATGATTATTTTCTCTAATGTGAACGAAATGCCTTCAAGTATGTTTCAAAGTTATATGATTCCGAATTTAAAGTACTTGAGTTCAAAAGAGTTATGAGTTCTGGAGCATTAAAGAAGTTTTACTCTCCATGAGACATAAGAATGAGTTGAAAGTATTTTTTCAAGTTTCCTTTAGCCTATGGGTAATAAGAATAAGAGAAGATTACTAATTTCAATGTTAAACTATGATGAATCATGAGATTTGTGTTGCATGCTCCATTCTACGTGATTCATGTGATTTACATTTTATACTTACTCAAACCATGTGAGTCACCACTTATTGCATGCATGATTTGATTAAAGAGTATTGATGTTGTTTTATACAAATGCATGCACCCCTACATACTCTGTACATTCATAAGTGCTGATCCACCTATACGTCTATGTGCTACATTATTTTATAATATAGGTTCAGGTGCTCAGTCCCAGCCTCGTTAGTGACGTACAAGTACCTTTGTCTACATTCCTACAGTGGTGAGTCCTCTTAATTTGAGGACCTATATTTAGATATCTCTAAATTTTGAGAGACTATGTTGTTATTTTTAGTTCATTTTAAGTCTGTTGGGGACCTATCCCAACGGCTCTCTAGTTCATGGATTAGTAGAGGCTTTGCCAAACTAGTTACCATATTGTGCTTTTTGTTGAGAATCCCAGTATTGTGGTCATTTGGACCGAGTATTTTCTCTGTATCTCCCTTTATATGATATGACTATGCTAATGTTTGAATTATTTCATCTTGAGATGAGTATTATTAGTAGAAACAGGCTCAAAGGTTTAGCTTTGGGATACTTGTAGCCTTAAACACTATGTGACATCCCGAGAGGTAATTTCAGGTCGTTACAAACTTGGTATCAAAGCTTAAGGTTTTAAGGAGTCGTAGGGAGTCTGAAAAGTTGTGTTAATCAGAGTTTTGATCATCGGTGTGTAGCGCACCACATCTTTAATCAAGAGGCTACAAGATATTTTAGGAAAAAGTTATTTCCTCATTCAGATTCTATTGTGCCTACAGTTGTCCCTCTCATCGAATAATTCATGCTCTTCTATTTTATAAAATACCTCTCCGAAGAGTAAATGTCCACGAAAAAAATGAGGAGCAACCCCCACCTGTTGATCCTTTGAATGAGATGGTATCTTATGTTGAGTTTTGGGTAGCCTTTAGGCGTTAGCCCAACCAGTCACCATCAATGTTTGAGCCAATAACCAGGCTGCAGTTGCTAATTAGTAGGGAGGTGATATAGCTGTAGGTAGGATTTTTTATTTAATGCAGATGAATCTGCCAGAGTTTTATAGGTCTAAGGCAGATGAGGACCCATAGGTTTACCTTAAGGAAGTGAGAAAGATCACACAGGTAATGCATATTTTTAAGGAAGAAAGTTTGAGTTGGCATCGTACAAACTAAAAGACATTGCTTATGACTAGGTTGTATCATGGAGGACTTGTAGAGGCGATAATGCTGCTCCTGTGACTTAGGAGGCGTTCCAAGATGCATTCTTGGACAAGTTCTTTCTGCTTGAGATGAGAGAAGCAAAGATTGATGAGCTTATGAACTTGAGGTAGGGCCACATGACTGTTAAGAAGTACTACTTAAAATTTAACCGCAAAGATTGAGGAGTTTATGAACTTGAGGTAGGGCCACATGACTGTTAAGAAGTACTACTTAAAATTTAACCAATTGGCCAAGTATGCTCCTGATTTCATTTCTGACACCCGGTCTAGTATGAGTAAGTTTGTAATCGGTGTTTCTATGTTTGTGCTGGAGGAGTGTAGGACTGTGATGCTGCATAGTGATATGGATCTTTCTAGGTTGATGATACATGCACAACAAACAGAGGAAGATAATATTAGAGAAAGAGATAGAGTGAGGGGTAACAAGAGGGCTAGATCTGAGAAGCATCAGTTTAGCCAGTATAGGTTCCATGGAGGTAACCACCCTCAGTTTCAGAGACGTCCGTCTAAGCCAGCTCCTTTATCAGCTAGTGCTCTTACGCCTAGAGGCGGGTAGGAGCAAGGGGGCCGGTCTTTCATGTCTAAGTCACAGAACAGTATTGGTAATAGGCCCCGTTATCCTCCTTGTGCTAAGTGTGGTAGGGATCATCAAGGTGTGTGTTTTGTAGATCTAAGGGGTTGTTTTAGTTATGGAAATCAGGGCCAGAGACTTAGAGATTATCCTCATGCTAGACAGGGGAACAGAAATAACTGACCTCCATCACAGGCAACTAGTGCTCCAGCTCCTGTACCCCATCCTGCCTCTGTTTAGGGCGCTTTATGTAGCACTGCTGGCGGTCATCACTAGAATAGATTCTATGCCTTAGCATCCTATCAAGAGCAGGAGGACTCTCCCAATGTTGTTACCGGTATGCTCCGTATCTTTTGCTTTGATGTCTATGTGTTGTTGGACCCCGAGTCAAGTCTCTCTTATATAACCCCACTTGTAGCTGTGAATTTCAAAATGAGTCTCGAAAATATTTCTGAGCCTTCCCTAGTTTCTACACCAGTAACGGAGTCAGTTATTGCTAAACAAGTGTATATAGATTGTCCTGTTACTGTTCTTTAGAGAGTCATAGTTGCGTATTTGATAGAGTTAGACATGGTGGATTTTGACCTTCTTCTGGGTATAGATTGGCTTTATTTGTTTTCTGCATCTATAGACTATCGTACCCATGTGGTCAAGTTTCAGTTTCCTGGTGAACCATCTTTTAAGTGGTCCAGGAGTTCGGCATCTCCCAAGAATCATTTTATCTCCTATCTCAAACCCAAAAAGCTAATATCTAAGGGGTTGCATCTATCATCGAGTTAGAGTCAAAGGCACTAAGTCCGAGGCTCTAACTATTAAGTCAGTCGAAATCATTAATGAGTTTCCAAATGTTTATCCGGAAGATCTCCCAGGGGTATCTCCTGATAAAGAGATAGAATTCAGGATTGACCTCCTTCTCGACACTCATCCCATTTCTATTCAACCATAACGTATGGAACCTGCTGAACTTAAGGAGTTGAAAGAGCAAATCAAGGATCTTTTAGACAAAGGTTTTATAAGGCCCAGTATTTCGCCATGGGGCGTACCTATTTTATTCATATGGAAGAAAGATGGTTCTATGTGTATGTGTATTGACTATCGTTAGCTTAACAAGGTCACAGTAAAAAATAAGTATCCTCTTTTGATGATTGATGACCTGTTTGATAAGTTGCAAGGTGCAAGTTATTTCTCCAAGATAGACCTTAGATTCGGCTATCATCAACTTAAAGTAAGGTAATGTGATATTCCAAAGACAACCTTCTAAACCCGCTATGGTCACTTTGAGTTTCTAGTCATATCTTTTGGGCTAACCAATGCCGCAAAAGCTTTTATGAACCTCATGAATCTAGTGTTCAAGCAATATCTTGATATGTTCATCATTGCCTTCATAGATAAAATCCTTGTATACTCCCGTAATGCGAATGACCATGTGAATAACCTTAGAACTCTCCTGCAAACTGTTAGAGATCACCAGTTGTTTGCCAAATTC
Source organism: Capsicum baccatum var. pendulum (assembly GCA_030864225.1). NCBI lineage: Eukaryota > Viridiplantae > Streptophyta > Magnoliopsida > Solanales > Solanaceae > Capsicum > Capsicum baccatum. The sequence continues at coordinate 165,984,542 of CM061556.1, read as the reverse complement.
AACAAGTGCAAATTTTGGCTAAGGTCTGTAGCCTTTCTGGGTCATATTGTTTTAGCCAAAGGTATTAGAGTTGATCCTCAAAAGACAGAAGTTGTAAGAAATTGGCCTAGACCTATCTCTCCATTTGATATTAGAAGTTTCTTTGGTCTAACAGCTACTACCACCATTTTGTTGAGGGTTTCTCTTCTATTTCATCTACCATGACCCGGTTTACCCATAAAAAAGTTAAGTTCCAGTAGTCAGATTCCTGTGAAAAGAGTTTTCAGGAGTTGAAGACTCGACTTACTTTAGCCCCTGTGTTAACTTTGCCTGATGGTACATATGATTTTATGGTGTATTATGATACATCTAGAATTGGTTTGGGTTGTGTGTTGATGCAAAGAGGTAAGGTTATAGCCTGTTCCTCTAGACAGTTAAAGCCGCATGAAAAAAATTACCCAACCCATGATCTTGAATTAGCTTTTGTGGTCTTTGCTTTGAAACTTTGGAGACACTACCTTTATTGTGTTCATGTTGATATGTTTACTGATTATAAGAGCCTGCAGTATGTGTTTACTCAGAGGGAGTTGAATCTTAGGAAGAGGAGGTGGTTGGAGTTGTTAAAAGACTATGATATGAGTGTGTTGTATCACCCGAGCAAGGCTAACGTAGTAGAAGATACCCTTAAAAGATTGTCTATGGGCAGTGTTGCTCATGTAGAGGAAGGTAAGAAAAAGTTAGCCCGTGATATGAATTGTCTAGCTAGATTAGGTGTTAGATTGCTTGATTCAGCTGAGGGAAGTACTTTGGTGCAAAGTAGTTTCAAATCCTCTTTAGTTTCGGAAGTGAAGGAGAATCAAGATAGAGATCCTAGTTTGGTCATACTGAAGGTGACAGTTAAGGACCAAAAGGTAGAGGTTTTCTCCCAAGGGGAAGATGGCGTGTTGAGATTGTAAGGTAGATTGTGCGTTCCATGTATTGATGATTTGAGGCAGAGGATTATGGATGAAGCACATGGTGCACAGTATTCTATTCATCTCGGCACTACCAAGATATACCGCGACTTGCGTGAAATCTATTGGTGAAATAGTATGAAGAAGGATATCGCTGAGTTTGTAGCAAAGTGTTCAATGTGCGAATAGGTAAGGGTAGACCACCAAATACCTGGTGGTGTGATGCAAGAGTTTGGTATACCCACTTGGAAGTGGGAGGTGGTGAATATGGACTTCGTAACCGGGTTACCTCTTTTGTGTCGTCATCATGATTTTATTTGGGTTGTTGTAGACTGGCTGACTATGTCCGCGCACTTGTTGTCCGTGCACACATCTTATACAGTGGAGGATTATGCTAGGTTGTATATTCAGGATTTAGTCAGGCTGCACGGAGTTCCCTCATCTATCATATGGGATAGGGGTACTCAATTTACTTTTAAGTTTTGGAAGGCATTTCAACAGGGTCTCGGTACCCAAGTCCTTTTGAGTTTCGCTTTTCATCCACAGACAGATGGTCAGGCAGAGAGGACCATTCATACCCTAGAGGGCATGTTGAGGGCAAGATCTCTTGATTTCAAAGGTAGTTGGGATAAGCATTTGTCATTTATGGAGTTCGCCTATAACAGTAGTTACCATGCTAGAATCAGGATGGCACCATTTGAGGCCTTGTATGCTAGAAGATGTAGATCACCCATAGGTTGGTTTGAAGTGGGTGAAGATGTCATCATCGGGCCTGATGCATTGTTTGAAGCAATAGAGAAAGTTATGTTGATTAGAGAAAGTTTGAAGACAGCTCAGAGTTGTCAAAAATCATATGCCGATGTGAGGAGAAGAGATCTTGAGTTTGAAGTGGATGATTTCGTGTACTTGAAGATTTCACCCATGAAACAGGTGAAGAGGTTTGGTAAAAAAGGGAAAGCTTAGTCCCCGTTATGTTGGCCCATATAGAGTTTTGAGCCGTGTTGGGAAAGTAGCCTATGAGGTTGAGTTGCTTATGAAGTTGTCAGCTGTTCATCCTATTTTTCATGTCTCCGTGCTTAAAAAACATATTGGTGATTCTGTTGCAGTAGATTCTTTAGAAAGTGCTGATATTTAGAACAGTCTTTCATTCAATGAGGTTCCTATTGAGATCCTAGATTTTTAAATCCGTAGACTAAGGAACAAAGAGGTTCCCTTGGTTAAAGTGTTGTGGAAGAATTAGTCAGTTGAGGGCGCTACTTGGGAAGCAGAATAAAATTTATGAGCCAAGTACCCGCACCTCTTTTTCGCGAGTTCAGATCGATCCGAAGGTATTATTCTTCCTTAATTCATCCTTTCTAATCTAAAGTTCAGCTATAAATCTATTCTTACATGAGTTCTTGCAATTTCTGAGATACTTAAGAGCTTAGTGAGATTTTGAGCCATTTAGCAAATTTCTTCAGCTATGTGTACTCTTCTTTTCTTGGGTTCCTAGTATAACTAGCAATATTCGAGGACGAATGTTTCAAACAGGAAGATATTATAAGACCCCACAAAGTTCCTTCGTAGTCCGAGCCTTAGAGCATCTCAAGTGAAGTGTAATTCTGGCCCTAAAATATTGAGAATAGACTTTCCAAGTGATTGATATTTAAAACATATATAATTTTCTTAAATTTGACTTGTTTTCATGAAGATAATTGAATTAGCTTTCCAACGATACTAATTTTATCCAAATCTGGCATCAGGATAAGAAGTTATGGCAGTTTCACTAAGAGTTGTTGGAACCACCCAAGTGCGAAGGACGATCCGACGGACCTTTGAGTCTACAACGGACCGTTAATCAGACCGTCACGACCAAGGCAGAAGCTCCCTTTCCTGTCCCAAGCGCGACGGCCAGGACGATGGACCGTCAAGGATGCGATGGACCATCGTTGAGACCGTTTCCACTAAGACAGTGTGGTCTCATCCTGGCCATCGTGCGACGGACGATCCGATGAAATATTGGACCTACGAAGGACCATCGATCCAACCGTTGCATCGAGGCAGTGTGTCGCTTTCCTAGTCATCGTGCGATGAACGACCTGACGGACCATCGAACTTGGGACGGATCATTGCTCCGACTGTCACATACCCCGTTCAGTATTTTTGGCTTGTTTTAAAAGGTCTTTTCGGTATTTCCACTTTTTTATCAACCAGATATATTCCAAATGAACCTGATAGCCTCATTCTCCCAAAACATCCAAAGGATAGGATTTCTCCCTCAAGAGAAAATCTAAAACCCTTTTCCAAGAAATCCAAGAACTCACCATGGATTCTACAAATTGAGTTAAGATTTGAGTTCCCCAAGTTTACAGATTGCAACAACCCTCTCTCAAGAGTAAGAAGAAGAGTTTAGAGCAATCTTGACATCCAATTTCATAACTTAAGGTATGTGGGGTTTTGAACAAGGGTAATCCTTTCACCCTTGTGCCCAAAGACTTATTTAAACTATAATTTTCTGCAATCTATGAGATTTTGCATGAATTTGAATTAGGGTTTTTCACCCATTATTATTGATTGCAATATTCTGATGTTTCCCATGAATTGATAGTCTAATGACATGATTCTCATACGTTTTCTTGAGAAATTGTAGTTGGGTCTATACCCCAAGATTTTAATCCTTGAGAACTTAATAGTTAAATGTTTGAGATATTGAAGCATATGATTATGTTGAGATTTTGAGATAAATTATTGATATTTCCAGATTTTTACATGAGTTATGAATCGATATGCTATCTATTATGCTTTTGATGAGTTTTAACTTGGAATTGAATTATGGGTTATTGAGCTCAACTTGAGACTTGTAATTGTATGAACTTTTGTGCTATAAGCACCCATGATTTGCGTATTCTGAGATTATTGAGAAATGTTTTGACCTAATAGCAATGGAATTTTGAAATCCACTTCACTACATGAGATTACAGATTTGATTGTTGGGTTTTTGATAAACCATGAGATTATTTTAAAGTGAATTTTCATGAGATGAGCGAGATAATCTAAGGGGAGTAGTATTTAGCAATGAGTTGCGTAAGTTGCTACGGTTTTTTACCCCAGAACTATGTGCCACTGTAGGTTGGGCCTGAGGCAGAGATATTTTTTGGGCCTAAGGCTGAGATATTGGGCCAAGGCTGAGATAAGTGATCACTGAATTGAGGTTATACTCCCTAGCAAGAGTATGACGCTCCTCACCAATGTGGATCTCTTTCTTAGGAGGAAAAATTATTGTACACCATGTAGCTCGCATGGTTTATGTCTGTTAAGAGAACCTCTCTTAAAAATGAATCTTTGAAATAAATTATTTTCTTAAGACTAGAGTATTTTCCCTTGATATGAGTATTTTTTCTAAGTGAACAAAATGCATTCAAGTATGTTTCAAAGTTATATGATTCCGAATTTCAAGTACTTGAGATCAAAGTTGTTATGAGTTCTTGAGCATTAAAGAAGTTTTACTCTCCATTAGACATAAGAATAAGTTGAAAGTATTGTTTAAAGTTTTCTTTTGCCTATGGGTAATAAGAATAAGAGAATATTACCGTTTTCAAACTTAAACTATGACAACTCATGAGATTTGTCTTGCATGTTTCATTCTACATGATTTATGAGCTTTACATTTTATACTTATTCAACCCATGTGAGTCATAACTTATTGCATGCATGATTTGATTAAAGAGTATTGATGTTGTTTTATACAAATGCATGCACCCCCCACATACTCATTACATTCCCAAGTACTGATCTATATATACGTCTATGTGCTACATTTTCGTATATTGTACATTCAGGTGCTCAGTCCCAGCCTCATTAGTGACTTTCGAGTACCTTTGTCTACATTCCTACAGTAGTGAGTCCTCCTTGTTCGAGGACCTATATTCTGACATCTCCATATTTTGAGAAACGATCAGTTCATTTTGAGTCAGTTGGGGACCTATCCCAACGGCTCTCCAGTTCATGGATTAGTAGAGGATTTGTCAGACAAGTTACCAGATTGTGATTGTGTTGAGAATCCCAGTATTGTGGTCATTTGAACTGAGTATTTTCTCTGTATCTCGCTTCATATGATATGACTATGCTAGTGTTTGAATTATTTCATCTTGAAATGAGTATTATTAGTAGAAATAGGCTCAAAGGGTAAGCTTGGGGATACTTGTAACCTTAAGCACCATGTGACATCCCGGGAGGCGATTTCAGATCATTACAATCTACTATAGAAGCTAAGCTTTAATTGTCGTTGAAGCTTGTAAAGAATAGCATTGGATGAAGAGATTATTAGGGGAACTTGGTTGTTCTCAAGAGAGGTATTTGCTTTATTGCGATCGTCAAAGTGCTATACATCTTGGCACGAATTCTGCATTTCATGGTCGATCTTAACACATTCATGTGAGAAAATATTGGATTCGAGATGTGTTGGATTCTAAGTTACTTGAACTTGAGAAGATTCATAAGAATGATCATGGTTCTAACATGATGACTATAGCTTTACCAAGAGGAAAGTTTGATGATTGTTGCATAATCACTGGGATGGCGATCTCCTTCACAAAGTCGAGAGGGGGAAAATTGTTGGGTCATGGGTCTTTTTTCATTCCTATGTGAATAAATAATGCCTAATTTGGACCAACCCATTTTTTTCCATAGGCTTACTACTATAGGGCATATATATAGATCTTTTTATATTTTGTTTCACTATCACAAAAAAGAGAGTTTTCAGCAGCTAAAGATAGAAAAAGAAAATTGATTTTCGCCAGAATTTTTGAGCCACAACTGTCAACTTTAAATTGCGATTTATGCTTCGTTTCTTGTCCAATTGATCTCATTTTTGGACAGCCTGTTCCTCTCATCCAATTCTTTGATTAGGAACAGACAGAGTTCAATTTTATGGCTTGTAGCTCTTGTTTTTTTATTCCTTAATAGCAGTTGCATTTTTTGTGCTGTCGCTCCTTTATTTATCTAGTGTTTGGTACTGTGGTTTATGTATTGTTGCTTGTTGTTTGGCACTTTTTTAGTGGCCATTTTGGAGAATACTATTATAACTCTTGGTGATTATAGTGGAGGTTTGGTCCTGTGATTTTTTACTCTTCACGTCGAAGGGTTTTTCATGTAAATTTAGTGTCTCTTGTTATTGATTTTATTCTTGTCTTACCGTTTTTGGGTGGTTAATTTATTTGTTGTCATATTACTTTATTTTGAAAGTATTCGTTTGTCTCATCTTAATTCAAATTGAAAGAGAAAAATTAGACTTAGATATTTTTCCATTGTTACTATGTTTGACATTTTGGTAGTACCCTTGCCTTTGCCAACAAATCAAAATACAGATCATATGAAATAACGTAAAGTAACAAACATCGAGTATTGTTGTTTTCAAGAACAAATATGCATTACTTATCATATAATTCCAAGCTGGAGTAAATAAGATTCTCATAACTTTCTAGACGATACTTGGATGACTTTAAGAAAAACAAAAAAATTGAAGATACACTAGTTATAGTTAGAAAATTCACTAGAAAGGAGAAGCTTAATTTGCAAGAGATCAGATAGATAAAGCCAAAAATACTTAACTTGCCTCCCTTTTCTACTTTGTCCTTCTCTTCTGCAACTATTATCCCATAAATGAGCTTTATATCTCCCTGTATATCTATGTCAAAAAATACAACCCAAAAAGATTGCGCTATAAAATAATAGTATGTCCACTCCCCCCCCCCCCCCCACTAAAAAAAAAGAAAAAAGTAAAAACAAACCTTGACAATATCAATTAATAATATTTACCTAGTAATACCTCTATAAATAGAAGTGCATTGTCCGAATGTCTCCACCTCTTTCTTAGCTGGAGTCTCCGACAGTAAAGTCGTCACAACGAATTGCTTCTGAGCATCTTTCTAATCAGTAGAGGAGCTACGTAGAAAACTAGGTGTTATACTCTTCAGCTCTGACCCATATTGGTAAATAGTGTCAGTAGTAGTAGTTGCCGAGGGTGTGAACACATACACTTCAATATTACTTCCAAAAGAAAATCCTCTTGAAACACCCAAGAAATCCTCAAGCTTTGGCTCATCACCACCTTTTACATTTTCTCTTTGCCTTACCACCGTGACTATAAAATATCATCCATCCATATTTGTAGTCTTGAGTATCTGAGGTACATACATAAATGATGGATTCAACTATCGTGTTTTTTATATGGAACACAAATATGTAGGTAAAACTCACTAAGATATTAACAAATACAGTATTAACTTTCGAATACATAACTTTTATAACCACAATGATAAAAGTTTTAAAAATTTAAACACAAGTTTATATACAGGATTAGATTCCAGTTATTGTACATGAGTTAAATCCTATATTAATATGTATTAAATCCTATATTAATATGTATGTATTGTTCAAGTGCTTTTTTTCTACAGAGAAAAAGAGATCCTTCATGAGAAAGAGAAAAAAAGGAATGATACTAGTTAGGTTGGAGTTGAAAGCTTGGAAGAGGCAAAGATCTGAAGAATTAGTAAGACAAGTTGGCGCTGCTTTTATTGTTGGTGTGAATATTGGAAAGTGAGAAGCCAACCCATTTCTCAGAAGAAGAATCCATATCCATTATCGTCGGTGAACATAAAAGACTTTCTTTTTTCTTTGGGAAAGAATATCCTACCAAAATCTGCCTGCAAAGTTTTTTTTGTCTTCCCAACAAATGATTGAAGATTTAAGTTAGAAAGGAAATTAGATGCTTAAATATATAAAGAAAAAATGGTCTATTACCCCCCCAACCTTTAGGCGAAATCACAACTGCACACTCAAGTTTTAAAGGTTACCTATTACCCCCCTAAACTTATTTTTACCGAATTTATTACCCCCTCAGTTGCTGACCTGTCACTAGATGTGACTACACCTGCCCATGGGCGCGTCAATTGACCCCATTTCACTTTTTTTTTTCTGATTGCCACGTCATGTCTTCTTCTTCTTCTCTTTTTCAAAAAAAAAAAATTAAGAACTCATTAATGGAGTTCCTCATCTTCCTCATTGATGGATTTCTCTGAAACTAAGAAATTCTTTTTTCTCCGAAATGGAAACCAACAAACACTTGAACTAAGGAAATAATAAGATTTCTCCAATTATTGAATTCTTGAATGAAGAAGTTGGGGAACTCTGATTCAAAAACCTTGAAAAAATTCAAGAACTTCGATTTCATCACTTTTTGCTGAAGATGGCCATTAATGGAGAGCTCAAAACTTCGAATTTTTACCATGCCAACTTCATTAATCCGTCGTTTTTTTTCTCAAGAATTTTATTTTTGACCCAAGAAGATGAAATTGGTTGAAGAAGAAAATGGAGCAAAATGGAAAATGAGGAAGAAAAAAGGAAATAATAAAGTTAAAAAATTAATTTTTTTTAAAGTAAAAAAAATAATGGTGTGGCAATGAGATGGCATGACGTGGCAACGCGTGCATCACACCACATTTCAAATGACTGGTTGTCAGTTTTCGGGAGATAATAATTCTATTTTAAAATAGTTCAGAGGAATAAAAATTCTACTTTAAAATAGTTTAGAGGGTAATAGATCACCTTTAAAGATTGAGTGTATAGTTGGAATTTGGGGTAAAGGTCGGGGGCTTTTCACCATTTTCTCATATATAAATGTAAAAGAGTAAGACATTAATATAGTGATTTATGTGAGAGAGAGGGGAAGTTAACTATGCACGACAACCGAGGCTTCTCTCTTAAGGGGATAAAAATGGTCGAAAGATTAATAATTTCTGCTCATAATTATTTAATTTGATAGTATAAGTTAGAGATTAGAGGGGCAGCTATTTGATATTCATTAACTTTGAAAGTGAAAGTAAAACAGTGGACACGTCATAGACTTATTTCATGGAGGTAATTTTCTACATGAATTACAAGAGTCCTGCAACTACAAATTTACAGATAACGCTATCTGATAATTCGAACATTTGAATTTATTTGATCTATAGTGATTTAGTAAAAATTTTAAGGAGGTTAAAAATATTTTTGAATTTTATATTCTTAAATTAAAAGTATGTCGAATATGTCAAAATACTTTTAAATTTTAAGAGAGAATATCCAATTATCCTCCTGAACTATACCCAAAAAGATTATGGCACACTTCGTGTGCCACATAGGCTCTAAGAATGTTAAAATTACACTTTTAATTAATTCAGGGGTAATAGGACCCCTTTTAAGTTGAAGTGTGTCATAACCTTTTTGGGTATAGTTTAGAGGGGTAATTGGGTATTATCTCATTTTACTTTATTTTGGTTTCTCATCCGGTGTTCGGTGCTCGCATTGGAGCCCCGACTAATCCGGATCACGCGTTGCAGAACCCATTCAGGTGGCAACGCTCCCAACAGAGTTTTCTCCATACCCAGGGTCGAACCCTCGACCTATGATTAAAGATGAAGCAGCCCCATCCACTGCATCACAACTCATGTGGTGAGTATTATCTCATTTTATGATCTTAACTAAATCACATGAAAAATTGAAATTAAAAATATATACTGTGAATAAAAAAACATAGTCATTATTTTAGACAAATTTTAAAAACACAGATTAAATAAATTATACAGAGAATAGAAAAGGAAATGAAAATGTAAAGTATACAATAATCTCTAAACTTTTGCTTCCCTACAATAATACCCTTATTCAAATGGTAAGGTTTTTTAAGTTTGAGAAATATTTCCTAAACGTATTCAAATGGTAGGTACGTATTTTTAGGTTTACGCTTATTCATGTCGCTAATGCTTTAAGATAAGAAAATGTTATTATTTTCCTTTGCTAAATAAAATATTAGCATTTACTCACTTGATACTTGTAACATGCATGATAATTGAAACCTTAATTCATCCTCGTGTCAACAATTATACCTGAAAATTTTATAATTGAACAATTATATAATATATATATATATATATATAAATAAATTTATATTGTTAAAGTATAATTAATAATATTAATTACTGAAATTAGTTAATAAAATAATTTTTAAAAAGTAGTTTCAAAAAAAAATATCAAGTCAATATAGTTCAATTACTTTAAAATGGAGGGAGCATTATGAGGAAAAAATAGTTTCGAGACAAAAAAAGAAAAAAACAATTGAAGGGCAAAGAAAATAATAAATACTTCATTTGTTTGATTTTACTTGTCTCTAATTTTTTAATTGAATTTTTATTTGTTATTTTTGACATATCAAGAAAAAATATTTTTTTTATTTTATCCTTAAAATAAATTAATTTTAAAATATAATATACCTATTATTTAATAAAAATACTATGATAAAATGATTATATTATTTTTTATTTTTTAATAAATATAATAAGTCAAAATATATCACATAAAATCAAAAGAAAGAACAAAATGAGAGGGAATGTCCAGGAAAGTTTATTTTTTTAATATTAATTTTAATATTTTATTAATAAAGATTAAAAATACAAAGGAGGGTCTTTACACTTGATGGACCAACCTATTTCGAAATTAAAAAAGACAAAATTAAAATTTGGCCCAACCCATTCTGTCTAAAATATCTAGCCCACTTCCTACTTGTTATTACATATAAATCCGAACAAGGGTTCCCTAATTCCATTTCCCTTAACCTTCACCGCACAACCCTACTTCAGCTGAAAAATATTGGCATTCACTGTGTTAAATTCTTTCTTCCTCCGCTATCTGTTGTGGATCATTAATGTTGTGCCATGGAAATGTGATATTGTTGTTATATCAGCTCTTAGAAATAAGTTATTCCTCCTCTATAATATTCTCTTTTTGATTTTCATCTCGTTTAACTTACTATGGTGTTGCTCCCAGCTATGTTCTTCGGTGGATGGGACGATTTTCATGTTTTTGTTAAGGGTTCCAGGTCCCGAAATAGTATTCCAGATCCAAGTAAGTTCAACTTTTTCTTCCTCTTCCTCATTTTCAGCTTCCATCTTGATTTACTTACCTTAACCTAAAATTTGTTGTAATTATGGATGGTATGGATGCTCGAAACCACAAGTAACTAGACTGTAATGCTTCTTTAAGGTATATTAACTGCAAGTATCTCACGATGATCTGAATTGTCGATCCACAAGTAAAAATATTGAGAAACCCTAAAAACGGCACATGCAAAACCATTATTTTTAATCAATTTTTCGATCACTATGGATATTACTTCCGGTTGGATTAACCCACCGTAGGAATCACAGAAATAGACTACTAAAGGGAAGGTTAAGATAAATGCACCTGCACCAAAATATGCTGCTATATTAAAGACAAAATCTTATATGCATAAGAATATTAGCGTTCCTCCTAAACCTATCATTATGCTGCATGGGGAACCATTGATTATGTGGAAGCCTTTAGAAGTAAAAATCCTGATTATTCAAGAAAATTTGCAACATATAATCATTGGTATGTTCTCATATGGAAAATCTGATGTCAATGGACTCAAAAAAGAAATCACAAAGCAATGTGGAATTAATAGAGAATGTATAATATAGCTGTTAGATACAAGACATATTCCGATTCATCTGAATCAAGAAGAGGACTATGTACAATTTTTATCAACCACTGTGTATTATATTAAGGATAAAGACATGTATTGGCAAATGGGAATACTTAAATGGGATCTATGGTTTGATCCAGAGGTTGAAACCAAGGTTGGTGTGGATTGGATTTCATTCCAGATATATCAACTAATTTTTTTGCTAAGGAAGACATATTCTCGATTGCATATGAAGTAGGCCTACCATTAGTGGTAGATATGGCCATAAGGAATCATGCGAGACTAAGTTGTGCAAGAGTGAATATAGAGGTAGATTTGGTTGCTAAACTACAACATAGAGTTAAAATCAATAAGGAAGATGATATCAGTAGAGACATTAAGTCCAAATGGATTCATATTCAGTATGATTATAGACCTATGTATTGCAAAGAATACTGTTTTCAAGGCCATGATGAGGAATCCTATTGGAATATTCTTTCGGAGCTATTTGATAAGGTATAACAACAAAGAAAAATAGAATATAAAGGTAAGGAAGAGGGCAAAGGACAAGAGAAAGTAAACAAGAATGTAGGTGCTGCCAATAACAAAAATCACTGGACACAAAGAAGAAGTGAGTACAGAAAGGACAAACATGGTCATATAGTGGGAGAAGTGATGGAGAAGGTAGCTGAAATAGAAACATCAAATGCTTTTAATATGCTAGATTAAGAAAAGATAGAAAAGCAAAAAAATGCAAATAACATAACAGAAAAGAAAAGTAAAAATGATTGGGTGACTAAGAGCTTTGGAATATCAGATACCATACCAACAAAAGAGGTACAATCCAGCAAGGATAGCAATAAAGATCAAAATCAGAAGGATAATTCCTATGATAAATTGGAACACATGTAGAAGAGACATCAGTAGAAATTACAAAAATTTGGTATGTATAGGAGAAACAACACTCAAAGGAGGGTGTAAAGGATCAGGATTAATCGAAGGATCTAGTTGTGAAAGAGAAAAATAGAAATGAGAATCAACAGTAAATATTTTAAATGTTCTGCCTTTGGCAATTGAAGTAGGGAATATGTTGGATATTGTTAATAGCAAGAAGAAAAACTTGGATATAGAACATTTGGTAGATAATATTGATGAGGTAGCAGGGGGAGGAGATTTATCCCCAAAGCAGATCAGGTCTCTGAAGGCAAAACATGGAAAATATTACAAAAAAAATTAAAAATACAAGTGCAATTTCAATGCAAACAAGGAGCCATACAACAAATTTTGCCTCAAAATAAATGCTTTAGTCTGGAATGTTTGGTCTATGAATACACTGAAGGATTTTACAAGGTTGATAACAATGCACAAAAATTATCAATTTGGATTCATAGGACTTATGGAACCATTTCAGGGTGGGTAAAGTATTGAGAAATATAGGAGAAGGATGGGTATGCTGCATGCAGTGGTTAATATATCAGGAAAGATTTGAGTTTTCATGGATTCAACTATGGAGTATACTATCATCAGTGATGAGGAACAACAACTTTCACTCAGATTAGAAAATCAAAATGCTGGAGTAGTAGTTGTGGTTACTCTATTTTATGCAAAGTGTACTCAGCTAGAGAGACTTTAATTGTTGGAATCTCTTGGGGCATTTACTAGTACAATAAATGATCCTTAGCTGGTGGGTGGAGACTTTAATGTCATAGGGTATAATAAAGAGAAGCTTGGTGGATTACCGGTTAATTTTGAAGAGACAAGGAGATTTTAATAATTGTATTAACATTTGTAATTTAGAGGAGATTGATTTTATGGAGACAAAATTTATTTGGTGAAATGGTAGAGTAGATGGAGAGAGCATATTAAAAAGGCTTGACAGGGTCTTTACTAATGATAAAATGCAAGGATTATTTCTTATTATGGAGGTAGAAATTTGGTAAGAAGTGGTTCTGACCGTGCACCAATGTTTCTACATTGTAATACTAACCAAGATTATTTGATTGATCAATTTAGGTTCCTTAACTTTTGGCTTAAAGAAGAATCTTCCTTGGAGGTAATTAAGAAGAATTGGAAAGTTGAGGTAGAGGGCAATCCTTTGATTATTTTTCATCAAAAGTTAAAGAAGACTAAAGATGCATTGACTCAATGGAGCAATGCCAGGAATAATAATATGGGAACTCTGGAAGAAAAGAAATGCATTAAAACATGAATAGAAAGGTGTATCTGTGCATAGACTAATCATGAATATAACAAGATAATTAAGGATGGTCATTAAAGTGAGAAAACCAACATTGTTGTTCTCATTTGAATGGACAATCATCCTACAATAGCTTAGTCAGTTGAAGCCTACAATTAAGGTAATACCTGTACTATGGGAGTTTCCACAACAAGGTTGGGTTAAATACAACACTGTTAGGGTCTCAAAAGGAAATTTGGGGAGTAGTTCCTGGTCTTTTTTTTAAGATACACAAATGAGGATTTACTACATCTAGAAGAAGCAACAATTGAAGATATAAACAATATGGAAGCAGGGCTATGGCAATTATAAATACAGCTAGGCATTGTAGTTCATCAAAGCATTACAAAGTAATTACACAGACTGGATCTTTGCTAATGCAAAATTTGTTGTTGAGGGAATAGGGGATACCATGACAAGTAGAAGACATGATCAAGCAAATTTGGCAACTACTTTTAACCAAGAAAGTGCAGATAATCCATATATAGAGAAGTCAATCAATTAGCAGATTACTTAGAGAACATAGCATTGGAACAAAAGATTTTTACATACACAGAATTCCAACAACTACCAAGTATAGGCAGATAGATCCTGAACCATGATAAACACCAATGTTCTTACTTGAGACTAGCAGTAGCAAATAAGAAGACATATTGGAGAGGCTAAAGCAACTTTATCCACATGCACTAAATTTACAACCTAATATGGTGCACAAAAAGGGGAAACTACCACTTATCCTAACTATATCAGCCAACAAACGAAGACTCTTGGTAGATCAGGTTGTCATTAAGTCATATCTTTATTGTGTCTGGCTGAGGAATTTTACACCATCTAGTTATAAGTGGGTACGAGGATCTCATCATCTCTATCTCTTCAAAAACTGGTCAAGGAGGAGAAAGTTATATTTCAGGATGAGTAACATAATCAAGCACAACAATTGAAGCAACTTACTAGGATCAAATACAAAAACTCAGTGACTTGTACCCTACTTTTTAGCACTAAAAACCACTACATGCACCCATACACTAGAGTTCTTATCTAGAAAAGGAGAGAAGATAATATTCAGCAACAACAGAATAACAAGTGTTAGATAAAAAAAGTTGAATACAAGCTTAATCTTACAAGTTGGACAAGGATTCAACTCAGCAAGACCAAGGAACAATGTTTATTACCCAAAGCTGAAGCAGCTCAAATCATAGGTTTGTGAAGTTAACCATGGCGGTGGAAGTATAAAGCTAAAAGTGGAAGGAGCTGTCTTAGCTCATTTTGTAATCCCTACACTCATTATATGTTATTTTAGATATGGTCCGGGTTAATATTTGGGCTAGTCCAAATATAGTGTGGTAGGATTATTTTTTTAATTAATTGGATAACTTGGTCTAGTTATTGTGGATCTTATTTTTGATTAATTAATGAAAGTATAAATTAAATAAATAAAAACTACAAGTAACTCACATGACCCTCCCCTTTTTCTGCGAATCCTTTTTTATGGTTGACATAGAATAGGCTAGCAAGCTTGTTCACATTTTTTGTTTCTCTTCTGATTGTAAATATCTGCTTGCGAATGATTAAATCTGTAAGTTGTAGCTTACTCAAATTGTTTATCCTCTTGTTGCTACCAGTCTTGTGTATAGATATTGTACCTTGTCACTATTAAGGATCTTTCTACCTATAACCTCTAATTGACGAAAACTTATAATTTTGAAATCCCCATTCAATGGCTAGATTAGTCAAATGATCAGCAAATTATTTTCCCTCTCTCATAATGTTTTGGTACTGCACTTGCTTGTTATTCATTATAGTCCATATATGTTAAACATGGTCTAGTAATTTCCATGGACAATTCCATTCTTTGCTTAAGAAGAAAACCAGTTTGAATTATAACATTTCTTTGTTGTCTTTGACCTAAATGTATTGCTGCTTGTAGAATAGCATATGCCTCATCCTCCATATTACAAGTATCTTCTATTTTAACTCATTACGCATATATTAGGTCACCCTTCTCATTTCTTAAACAAAAGACATATGAGATAATACCAGGGTTACCTCTTGATGCTCCATTTATATTATATTTATACCACCCTTATTTTGAAAGCTTCCATAATACTTTAATGATCTTTATCTTTGTTCTTCTCCCTTATAGTTCCTTTAATATATCTTGCCAACTAGTTGTGTAAACTTGTCTTGGATTTTTGACCTTGAGTCGTAATCCAATATTTCTGGTTATATTTAATATTACTCTATGTAGTGACAATTTCATTCCATCATGCTTCAAACTATTTATTCTTCTCAAAATTTTCTATATAATTATGCTGGGAATAGATTGGAAACAAGGTCATACTCTAGCCCTTACTTCTGTATTCCACTATGCTAGAATAGTTTCCCTAAATGTTAATTTATCAATTAGAATACCCACAAAAGAAGAAAATTATGACCAAGTCTTGTTAGCCAAAGGTGATCTTAGAAAAACATGAGCTATTATTTCTTGATCAAGATTAGTTCAACACAACATCTAGTGGGACCTTAAACTCCCCATCTTCTCATATTAGCATCTACTAGAACCTTTTACTTTCATATTCTTCACATCAAAAAAACCATTTAAAAGTGTAATCCTTTAACCCAAATTTCTTTGAAGATCTTGTTGATTTCTTCCCTTTATCTAATATACTACCATGCTGACCTAAATATGAACTTCGCAGTTGTTTCTAGTATCCAAATAGGAAGATCTCTTCCCCCTGTAATTTTTGGGGGACTGATTTTATTCATAATGTAATTAGCAACTTCTTGAGGCTGTAGTTTATGCCCATAGAAAAAAGCTACCCCTATTTTGTAAACATCTTCCTTTATAATTTCCCATACATCTTAATAGAAGGATCCTATCATAACATCTGGACCTGCTATACTATTCCTATTCATCCCTAATACAACATTTTAAAATTTTTACAAATCTGGAATCTTATTAAGCTCCTCATTGTGATTGTCATTCAACATTATTGGTAATTCATCTAGCATATCAAAATCAGCATTTTCCTCCGCTTTAGAGAATTGCTTATGAAAAAATTGAATAACTGCTTCTGCAATTTGATTCTGGTCTTCCATCCATTCACCATCATCATTTAAAATTCTTTCACTTTAAGTCTATTTCTTCTGCCAGTAACAATAGTGTGAAAGAACTTGGTATTTCTCTCACCATCCTTAAACCACTCTAACCCTACTTTCTATATCCAAAAATATTCTTCCCTACTAAGTTAAACATTTAATTCAGCTTGTACTTTAAACAAATGATCTCTATTTAAACCTAAAGAAAACTCCTTAAACTACTTCTGTCATCTTAATAACTTCTTCCAGAGTAGCAATCTCTTTAAAGATGTTACCAAAGAATTCCTTGATCCAAACAGTGGAAGTAGCCTTTACACTTTTTAATTTATAATGAAATATTAAAAATGGATTCCCTATCAGTTTAATTTCCCAATTCTGTTATATAACCTCCTGACAAGACTTCTCCTTCAGCCGTATGTTAAGAAACCTGAGAGGTTTTGAAATGATCTTATGTACAGTGCTTAAATTAAGTTTTAGTGGAGTGTGATCAGATCCATTTATGAATATATGTTCAACTTCCAAAACTGGAAACAATTCATGTAATTTATCATTAAACAAAACTCTATCCAGCCTTTTAAAAATACACTCCTCGTCTGTTCTTCCATTCCACCTTATATACTTGCTTTCCTTAAAACCTGGATCTTCTAAATTAAACATATTTATACAATTCTTGAAGTCCTTAGTTTCTGTTATAGTAACTTGTAAACTACCCAGTTTTTCTTCTTAATCGATGATGACATTAAAGTCCCCCCTTATCAACCATTGTTATTGAATTCTTTGAGATATTTCTTCAAGTGACTCCTATAAAATTAACCTCTCCCCTTGTGAATATTTTGTATAAATAAATGTTACTATGACCGTAACTATATCTTCTTGATTTTCTAGTTTAATGTCAGTTGTTGTTCTTTATCGCCCATCACTATAAAGCTAATACCAGAATCCATAAATGCCCATATTTTGCTAGATGAATTAGCTGCTGAGTTCTGTATTCCTAACCTTCTCCTGTATTGTTTAATATTATGATTATCCTGAAATGGCTCCATTAGCCCTATAAAAGTAAAATGATATATTTTTCGTAATGTGATCATTCTAGTAAAATCCTTTTGAGTGTTAACCAATTTGATATTTCATATTAGAGCATTCATCTAGACTTATTCTTGAATGAAATCCTAGCCTGCATTGAACTTGCTTTAGCTCATTTGTCTTTTTTTATGGATACCTTGACATGATTTCAATCTATCTATCTGCTTAGGAGATAGGTTTCCCTCCACTACTACCTTTTCAATTTTTTTCTCCAAATCATCTCCATCCAGGACTACTTTTTCTTCATTACAAAAAGCAATCTGACATTCTGCTTGAATTGCTAAAGGTATAATTTCTTTAAATACCTTTGCATTTTCATCACTATCATGAGCGTTTAAAATATCTAACTACATAGTATTATACTCTTTGTCATCTGAGTTATCCTGAATAATTTCTTATGTTCTAGGCTTATTATCAATTTCCTTCTCCACCATGTCAACTTGTTTTTTCCTAGTCTCTTCAATCTGATCTACAATCTTTTGTTCACATGTTTTAATGAATCTATTGGTGACCCATTCTTTTGTACTCTCTTTACTGACTTGTTATTCCTTTGCACTATCACTGTTAATATCATTATTGTTCTCCTCATCTTTTTTCTACTCTACAAGTATTTCAAAAGTATGGAAACCTCAAAGTCCTTGGATTCTTTCTCTTCTATCTCATCTAGTACATGGCCAAACATATCTCTCCTATATTTAGTTTGCCTTGTTAGCCATTGTTGCTTGTAATTTCTTCTCCTTGTTTGATTATTAAGAAATGATGCTGCATCGTTATCCTTTTCTCCTTCTGTTTGTAACTTTAAATCCTCTTCTTTCTCTTCTTCCTTCTTATCCATAATCTCTAGACGAGCATTCCAACAATAGCTTTCGTCATGTCCTTATAGATAACACTATTTGCAATATTTGGGCTTATAGTCATAATGGATTTGTGTCCACTTATATTTTATTTCTCTAGTGAGATCATTTTCTTCATTAATTCTAACACTTTACGGTAGGTTAGAACCAAGTCAACCTCAACCTTAACTCTTACACAACTTGGTCGTGTTTGATTTTTGGTTGCCATATCTAATGTCAATGACTTCCCAACTGCTGAAGGTATTCAAAAAATAGCTTTCTCAGTAAATATTTTGTGTGTGAGATACGACATTGAAATCCATCTATTCCAATCACAGTTTCCAAATTTAGCTCAAACCAAGTATCCCATTTTAACGTTCCCATATGCCAGTACATATCTTTGGCTTTTATATAGAAAACAGTTATTGACATGAGATTGACATACTACTCCAAAATATTCAATCAAATGAGAATATGTCTTTAATCTAATACATCAATATTACAATATCCATTGATGCAACATTAATAGGAATATGTTTCCTTAACTCCATTATGTTTGGTTTTCCATATGAAAATTTCCCAATAACAACATATTGTAAATTTTCTTGGATGATCAAATTCCTTATTTCAGACGACTTTCACACTATACTTGTCTCACCATGCAACATCACAATTGGTTTTGAAAGGATTTTTTCTACGGCACTACTACAATCTCTGGGCTCTAATAAATTAGCATAAGTCATCTTCTTGGGGGAATCTACTTCCTTTTTTTCTTCAGATTCCTTTAGCTTGTATTTTTTTCCAGTGGGTTAACCCCAACGGATGTGGTGGCCATGATGGCCATCTCGTAGGCAAGATATTTTAGAGTTAGGGTTTAGTGTGCAGGAAAGATATTGCATTGGGGGGAGGGAGTAGGACGGAGGAAAAGGGACACCATGATGAGTAGTAAATGATTTCATTTGGTCCCTATGTTTAAGATGTGTTAATTTTTATTATTTTAAATTGGTAGTTCTTTAATACAAAATTTAATTTTTTCTTTTATTCCTCATTTATTTTTAATTAAATTTTTATTTTTATTTTTTCTTTTTGACATATAAAAATAGTTAATTTTATTTTTATTTTACTCTTAAAATTAATTTTAAGACACAATAGTAAACATCATTGAATATTTATATTATTATAAAATAATCATGTCAATAATTACTTTTCTTAACAAACGTGTTTAGTTAAAATGTGACAAGTAAAAGGGAATGAAGGGAGTAAATTATATAGATTTTTGAATTCTATGATCTTACATTAAAGATATGTCAAATCTATCAAAATCTTTTTAATCTTGTAATCTTAAACATGTCATACAAAAAATAAAATTAAAAAGTTGCTAAAAGAATTAATTTCTTTTTAAATAGAGAAAAAAGAATAGATCAAACATATTAAAAATGAGGAAATATTTTTTAGTCTATTGATTAAAAGGCCACTTCAAAATTTTAACGAGTGAATGAGTCATATATTTTGGAGACACCATTTGTGAAACATCCTGGGTTTTGACCCTTAGAAAATTTCCTGAAAATCTATTCTCTAGACCCTATATGAATCATGGGTATAAGCCAAATTCTGGGGTATGGATGGTATGGTCCTGTCGTATGCTGACCAGTGTTAGTTGGCAGGATAATTTTGGTTACTGAAATTGATATGACTTAGGGGTACGAGTCGTATTGGTTGTTACAGATTGTGTAGTTCCTTAACTTAATCTTAGCCTTTGTTACTTAGGTTGTAATTGAGAATGAGTGAATCACCATGATCCATAAGCCAAGGTATGGGTCGTACCCAAGACTCGTATGGTAAAATTGTTTAATTTTACAGGTATTTTATTCTGCCAGAGACACGGGTCATAGATACGGATCTATACTATGGTTATGGCTTGGTTGGATGAGTCGTATACTGGACAATGTATGATCCAAGGGTTGAGGATTAGACACGAGTGGTGGATACCAATCATATAGAAGGATATGACTCGTATGAGTCAGTCATATCCCTGTGATGGGATTTTTGTACAACTTAAGTGGTGGTATTCTGTACATTTTTCTACTAACCCTAATTTGGACCCACGACTTCTAATACACTTAGGAGGTTATTTACCAAATTATTCTAATCATTAACACTTACAAACTATTCCTAAAAATTTTATTATTCTCTCAATAGCTTTTGGGACAATGATAACGCTCAAATTAAACTCTTGAATGGGTGTAAGTGATCGTTGTCAATATAAAACCCAACTAGGTTGGGGATGAATCCCACAGGGAATATGGTGTGAACTAAAGTTGTTTGCGATTTAATACACTAATAGGTTAATGTTTTGTGAAATGGGGGGTTTAGGTTTAACAAGTTATTGTTTGTCTCTTTACTTTCCATGTTTGTAAATCAAGAGTTTATGAAATAACCCGAATTATGTTAACTAGGGGTTCTAGTACATGACAGATGCTAAAAGTGGTTCAAGATTCTCATGGTGAGTAGGATAACAAGCTATCTTTATTGATATTATGCTTAAATATCTCTCGACCTACTTAAACGTATCTCTCTAATCCTCTCAGACTTAGGAAATTTCAATTTATTGCCCAGATTTTACCTCAGGTCAACCAACTTTGTTACAGTGGTGATTATTAAACGAAGTATTTCCACTTCCCTGTTGATAATTTACTTCCTACCATATTCAATTTTTTTCTCAAGCAAATCAAAGTAGGTGTGTTTACTGTTTGCAACCAACAGACGTTAATTAAAACATCAAAATTATCAAGATATCCTACCACCTATTGAATCTTGAATACTTAGCACCTCATCAAGAACTAACCCTAGATTCCATAATTTAGGTTAAGGGAGTTTAGCCACTCATGATACAATAAGCGAAACACATAATTGAATTCATCATTTGAAAAATAAACTTACAGAGATAAATAATAACCAGTGAATCATAGATTAGATCACAAAGGAAAATCCCAAAAATACTGATGATAATCTCTTGAAATAGTTATGTTGTTAAAGTCTAGGAGTACAGAGAGAAAATATCAGAGTATGTTATCAAAACTTAATGTGTCGAATAATGTCTGGAAAAATCCCCCTAAAATGAAGCTTTAAATAGTTTACCCTAATTATGGAAACAAAATCAAGGTTATAGCTTTTCCTCAAAATAGACGACGACATCCGTGATAGCTTATCAGGAGTCTGACGACTTATCATGGATGTCGTCAGATCCTATTCACTTTTAGCTCTTGCTGTCTAAGACTGACAACGATGACGATGGCTTATCAGGATTTTGATTGCTTATCAAGAACATCATCAAATTCCTACAATAATTCTCATGTCCTATCTATGTCTGACATTATCATTGACGCCTTATCACCATTCTGATGACCTATCACAAAATATTATCAACTCTTCCAGCAGAAACTCATCTCTTATTTAAGGCTGACGACATTCCTGATGACTTATCAAATCCTTGATGGATTATCACAAAATGTCATAAAAAATTCCATTTTAGCCAATTCTCTATCTACTAATGACGACTAACCTGATAGCTTATCACAGGGCTGACGACTTATCACAAATGTCGTTAGCCACCCTTGTCTTCAAATTTCAACTTTTTTGCTTCCATTATTGTTGGTTCTCTATCATATCAGCTTAAACTGCAAAATCAAACATAAATTAATCAAAAATAACTAAAGTTGCTTGAGACCTTGTAATTATTTGGAGTTAAAAGCCTCAAATGTGTTAGCATATGGTAACACATCAACACTCTCAACTTAAAATAATTGTTTGTCCTCAAGCAACCAAAACATAACTAAGAGAATACAAAGTACAATTTGGTAGCTAACTACTCATATTAGTTCAGAACAATTTCACCATCTCCAAGGTCAGTCTATTTAAAACCACTATTGATGTTTTGAAAAACAACCACGCCACTCACAAGCATCAAGATATGGAAAAAATTCAGCAATAACAATTATGCCTTACCAAGATCACACTATCTGAATAAGTCAGTGACTTAGCAACATACCAAATGTTCCCTCACAACAAAGAAATCCCTTTTTCACTTGTATTAGAATACAAAAACATAAACATAGGGATAATCATAAGTCTCGCTCTCAGAATGAAGTTCCAAACACTGCATGTCAAATGCCATAGTCTTTCCCTTATAGTCAGTACCCAAATATTCAGGTAGGTCAGTTAGGATCACTTTAGAGCTTTTCTTAGTCTTATAAGATAGGCTAGGGGCTTGTATGATATTCATGGATATTTTAGAGTGGCTATGCCTCCTTGGCACTACACTAAAATCTTAGGGTTTCACCTCTCAACCTTATTTTCTTCCCCTTCTTTTATTGATCACACATGCTCAAGATGGATGAGATATTTTCAATCATCATATTATCTTTTCATCATCTTTAACACACTTTTCTCTTTTCTTATTCCTTTTCCACTGCACCTAACTTTTTTATTATTTTCTCTTATTCTAGCTCTCTTCATGATCAATTTGCATTACACTCCCCTATGATAGGCACCCTCAACTTAGGTTGTTTTCCTAAGTTAAGGTGCACAGTGTCTAAGGAGTACCAAGGCCAAAACAGGTTCATTGTGAGGTAAACGGGATGGTGAGAGGTTTCCTAGAAAGAAATAGGCCTATAGGCTCAAATCAGGGATCAAGGGATATTATTCACATTGGGAAGGTCATTTAGGCTGAAAGTAGGTTACAATCAAACATGGCCTATGATCCTTTCCTAACCCCTATCTTACAACCTAGGTAGGACTAATAGGGTAAGTTTTAGATTCGGCACACAGCAGAGCTGAGTAATACCTCACACACACTTAGCAGACAAGTACATTGCATATCACTACTTATCCAATTAATACAATTTGTTCATTAAAAATCATTATGTTGCCAGACTAAGGCCATAAAAAGATGCACTGCAGTTATAGATGAATCAATTCACATAGTTATAAACTCAGATTAATGAATAGGTGGTCAAAAGTCACAAAATAAGCTAACTGCATCAAGTACCTGTATTACTCCTAATTATCTACCAAAAATTGTTACAACAATATCCTACTCTACACCCTCAACTTAAAATTAAAAATAAAGTTAAACTAAGGTTTAGAGTACACCTGGAATGACTCAAGCATGGAGGTCATGGGTATCTAACCTTACTACTGCATCATCTGCTACCTACTCTCTATCGGGAGCTTCTGGCCTTGCAGTGGTAGGGGGTCTGCTAGATGAGGCACCTATAACCTTGGATTTCAAAGCCTCCTCCCATCTCTCATTCTCCTCTAGGGACTCCATTCTTGGTTTCTTCAACTCCTCATTTTCAGCCTTACTTTTTGCCTTTTTTTCACTCTTCTTTCTTCTTTGATGTCATGGTCTTCTCTCTTATCTTTTTCCCTTTTCTCCTCCTCCTTCTTTTTTTCTTTGGTGAATCTCTAGTGAGTTCAAGCATTAGAATTTCTTTCTCTGATTTATGCATAGTCGGATCTGTCGGTACCATATATTGGTACTACTGCAATACCTCAATATCTGTCTTTACCTTGTTCAAAGCTACTCTGAATTTAATTAGATCAGCCCCTGATATTTCTTTTACTCGTGCAACAAATTGGTTCTTCAAATATGTTAACCATCAAGTAAAGTCACGAAAGGCTCAAGAGCAGCCTTGATTCTCTTATCTACTGTAGTGGCAAACTGTTTGGTAAAGGCATGTAGCTGTGCCTCACACCATTTGGCTTGTTTGGCCACTTTTCTGATATCGATCGAATGAAATAAAAATCCTACTGATGCTATTGGAGATGAGGGATTGGGTTCATTCTCAGTCACTGAACCTGCTTGTGCTAAGAAAATTGGCTGCGCAGTCCCAAAATCTTGTAGTTCCATATAAGATACTGAACCAACATCTGTAACTAGAGGGTCGGCTGCTACCTCTGCACCTCTATCAAGCCTCAGTACTGGCTAATTTTCATCATACCATATGGGGTTGTGAGTTTTTCGGGCAAGGACGTCATCATCAACCCCTGTAATCTCTGGCACATTAGCAGCTCGGCACAACTCTGTGATAAGACAGGGGAAAGAATAAACAGTGTCGGTTCTTGACATTATAATCTTCATCTCATCAGCAATGATTTCCCCAAAATTTAGAGGAAGCTTCTGCACCATGCTTACTACTAGGATAGCTCGGTCATCACCCAAAATATTGTCTCCATCAATGGGAATCAGCCAGATATACACTATCTCCCACAAAACTTTGTCTCTTGAGTCAAAGAGGACTTATAGATTCTCTCGTTTGGGTTTTTCACCCATGTTGGTTCCCCTTCGGCTATGATGTTGGCCAACCACGGACGTTGATTTGCCCGATTTGTAATCCGAGCAAAGGCTGATGGTGAAGTGGCCTGAGGATTAAAGTTTGGGCCATTGAAGAACGTATTGATGGTTCTTATTGAGATATCAACCCTTATGCCCCTTACCTATACTCTCTCCAACAGGGGCTGGTATGTAACTCTTTCTCCTGATCTACACATGTTTTCCAACTGAGCCTAGTAGTTTGCATAAGAATCTTGGACCAGTGTAAGGTAAAGTGAGCTTCCCCCTTTCATAGTTCGTCCCAAGTCATACTTTTGGAAATTCATTTCCACTTCAGGGTACCTATGAAGAACTTTGGTGATAATCCTTTTTTCTTCCTGAATAGGCGTTTTAGTCCTTCTTCTATCAGTTCTGCAGAGCCCAGCAGTGAAGATGCCCTCTGTCTTGGGAATTTTCCATCTAGCATTGTCTCAAACTTTGGGGTTATTACATTTGATAAGTGTTCCCTGAATTGGAGAATGCTCATCATCTTGTTGTTTAGTGAAGGGGATTCAGATGCTGTTCCCTCAGACTCAAGCTCCTCAGACTCGTTATGTTCTTCCTCTTCAGATTCAGCATGTTCAGACTAATGTTGCTCATTTGCAGAATGTTCAGATGCCTCATGCTCAAAAGCAGTTGTTGTTTCAGTGTCATAACTATCCTCTACCTCAACTAGTGGGGGTGGTAGAGTCTGGTTAGGGCTTTGCTTTTTGTTTTGCTTCCTAAGCATAGGTTCTTCCACTTCATAATCAGACTCTTTATCGATGAGCTTCCATCGAATACTTTTTTGTTGTTCCTTCTTTGTAAGCAAGGGGATTTTTTCTTTGGGTGCCATTATATGGTTCCTGTAGCAATAGAAAAATCATTAGTCAATCCTCAAGAGCCTAAACACAAACACGTTAATCATTTCAGTTTCACATCTTTTGAAAAGGCTCATTCATGCTTCAAGTTCCAAGTGTGATGACATTTCTTGATAAGTCATCATGATTTTGATAGCTTATCATAATTATCGTCAGCCTTAGATAGAACCTGCAAAACTTTATTAAATTCTGATGACATTTCTGATAAGCCATCACAAATGTAATAGCCTATCACAAATGTCGTCAGCTCTAAACAAAACTCATTTTATTCTTAGTATCCTTTGACGACATTTCTAATAAGCCATCATAGTTGTGATGGCTTATCATAAATGTTGTTAGATCTTATCAGAACTCCACTTTTAATCTTAACTTAATTTTTGGTCCCATTATTTCTCAAAATTCACTTGAATTCTATTTGTTTTAGCTGATCTTAAAAGCTTTAGGATTGCACAGCAAACCCTAGTTCCGATTTTAGCTCCTTTTTACAAGTTGAACTTGGTTCAAGCTTCTTGAGAGCTTAGGTTGTCAACTATCACTTACCACTTGAAAAGAAAGGTTGAATTTTGGGCATACCTGGTAGGCGTTTTCACTTGTTCACACAATTTACAGGGGTAACAGGAGAATGGAAAAGGTTCTTGATTTTTTATTCAAATTTCATACTTAGAAGGAAGATGTTTTTCTTGATTAACATTGGGAAATTATTTAGAAGCAGTAAGTAAATAAACTAAGTAAAGAAAGAAAGAAAATAATATAGGCCGGAACATGAGGAGGTTCGACTGTGGGCTGGGTCAAATTTTCTGAACTAGGCCCAAAATGGTATAACAATGCTTTCAAGGTTTTGTTGATGACATATTGTGATGGCTTATCACAAGTGTGATAGCTTATAACTAATGTCATCAGCCTCAATAGAAACTATCTCAAATTTGGCCTCTCTGTAACATTTTTGATAGCTTATCACAGTTGTAATGACTTATTAGAAATGCCGTCATGACCTTTCAGCTGACCTCCTCATATTTTCACCTTTTATATACTAAATCCTAACTACAAAAATAAGCACTTTACTGGAATATAAAAATTTTGGGTTGCCTCCCAATAGCGCCTGATTTACTATCGTGACATGACTTGGTTGTCTTGACTACTCGGACTTCACCAAGAAAACCTTTTGATACCCCTTTAGCATCATCATAGAATACTTCAACGGTTGAGAAAACACTCATTTCTTTTTGCTGAGTCATAGATGAGTGTATTTTTAAGTATGCTTCTTTGTCATTGAATCTGAACTTTAGTTGGTTAAACTCCATGTCTACTATCACTCTCCCAGTTTCAAGTAGTTGCCTTCCCAAGATGATGGGCACTTCAAAATCCATTTCGTAATCTAGGACTGTAAAATCAATAGGTAGAATAAAGTCGGCTACCTTTACCAAAACATCATGTAATATGCCCACAGGTCACTTCACAGACCTATATGACATCACCAACTGCATTTTTGTTAGGGTAGGATCCCCCAATCCCTGTTTCTTATACACAGCAAGTGGCATTAGGTTTATACTGGCACCTACATTGCATAGTGCTTTAGTGAATTTCATGGAACCAATAGTACACGGAATGGTAAACGCTCTAGGATCTGCCTTTTTCTGCACTGAAGACCTTGTAGAGATAGTGCCGTAATGGAGAAGGTTGTCCTCCGGATCATGGCTAACCTTTCATTTCTTGGTCATAAGGTCTTTCATGAATTTCGCGTATCTTGGCATTTGATCAAGTGCCTCAACCAAAGGCATATTTATTGTCAATTACTTGAGTATTGCCATAAATTTGCTTGATTTTGCATCATTAAATTTTTTCTTCAACCATTGAGGAAAGGGAGGTGGTGGTCTCGAGATAGTATTTAGCACCACTTCCTCTTCCCTCTCTCTTTCTTTCTCCAAAGAATTAATAGAACTATCCATCTTCTCTGATTCCCTTGGATTGCTTTCTTCAGATTCATCAACAACTACCTCACCATTTATAGATTTTACCACAGAAGGGCCAGGTAATATCTTACCACTCCTAATGGTAATCGCCTTTACATGAGCCATCATTCTGCGAATTCTAAACTGTATCACTTGGTAATATTCCACTTTTTCTCTGGTTAAATACAATGGAAAGTTGGCTAATCTACTGCTCTAACTGTTTGATGGTAGTGAAGTGTGAGTGCACCAACTGACTGATCGATGTTAGATCAGTCTTCATGGTGGTTACACTAGAGTTGGTGGCCTCAACTCCCTTCAATAATTTCTCTATCATGTCCTTTATTTGGATCTTTCTAGATCTAGTTGCAGAAGCTTCTCGATTTCTAGGAGGAACATATAAACCACTCTTGTCATTATTGCTTCTCCAGTTTCCTTGCTCTTTGTCTTTGTAACCAGGCTTGTCATAAATGTTCCAACCTTGATTCCCTTGGCTATTGCATCAGAAACCCCTCTGATTATTAACATAATTCACCTCTTCTTTAGGTTCCACCTCCACTCGGTCTTAAGATATTACAGCTTTTACTTTCTCAATCTTCCTTAACAATAAGTGCTTAGTGAGCAAGTCCATCTGAGTCTTTAGATGGGCCATGTCTTGATCCTGCTCCTTATCTCTCCTATATTCTTCAGTAGATACCAATAGAAATAGTGGGGCTTGCTATGACATACTCCCTAGTATGCCAAGCGCGACTCTGTTTGGTCATCCTATTTAGCATATTTGAGGAATCACGAGAAGACAAATCAACGAACGAACCACGGGTAACATTATGTACAATCGGCTTTGTTATAGAGTTTAGGGCTTTGTACAAAGTCTCTATCAAGTGTAGGTCTATCATATTATGGTTCATACACTGTGTCAGCTTCTTATTGAATCTCTCCCATGCTTCATACAAAGCTTCAGTAGGGAGCTGTCTAAAGTTTCTGATATCCTCTCTCAAGTGTACCCTTCTGGAGGGTGGAAAAAACTATTCTAGGAACACTTCTTTCAATTCCATCCTGTGGGTGATGGAATCAGGCATAAGCTTATTCAGCTACAATGTTGCCTTCCTAGATAGAGACAACGGGAACAACCTCAACTTGATAGCGTTCTAGCCCACTCCTTGGCTATTTAAAGATTTGTAAATGGTGACAAAATTCATCAGATGCAAGTTGGGGTCATCCCCAGGAAGGCCTCCAAACAACCCCTTCAGATTAAGGAGCTGGATCATAGGGCTCTTAATGTTAAATTTTGCTCTAGATACCAATGGTGGTGGAATGATTACACCCATTGCCCCTGCCCCGTCCATGCCATCATCATCATCATTCAAATTATACTGGACCGGCTGGTACTCTTGTCTTTTTTGGAATGGATGGTTCCGATTAACATTATGTGGCACTTGTGTAGCTATCTGCTCTGTACGCCTTGGGTTACCAGGGTTCAATAACTCCTCGTCCCCTAAATCTTCATCCTCAGGGTTTGGATATTGTGCATATTGCCCCATATTTTGCACATTTACCTGAGCTCTAGCTAAGGCTGCCAGTCTGTCAGCCTCTTGTTATTCTGCCATTCTTCCTATTCATTGCAGTTTTAGATTAGGTGATAATAACTGTTCCCTTTAAATTCTGGTGTTTGGCATACACTGTAAAAATCCTATAAATAAACAAAAACAACAAATAAATGTAAATCTAGGTAACTTAACTAAAAGTCAATTAGCACACACAAAATTTAGTTTACAACTGTATTCCTCGGCAATGGTGCCATCTTTCATAATGCTTAAATTACACTCTTGAATGGGTGTAAGCAAACGTTGTCAATTTAAAAACCAACTAGGTTGGTATCGAATACCACGGGAAATATGGTGCGAACTCAAGTTGTTTGCGATTTTATCCACTGATAGTGTAATATTTCCTGAAATGAGGGGTTTAGGTTTAACAAGTTGTTGTTTGTCACTTTACTTTCAGTATTTGTAAACCAAGAGTTTATGAAATAACTAGAATTATGTTCACTAGGGCTTCCGGTACATGACAGATGCTAAAAATGGTTCAAGATTCTCATGGTGGGTAGGATAACAAGTTATCTTTATCAATATTATTTTTAAATATCTCTCCACCTACTTAAGTGTTTAACTCCCTAATCCCCTCTAACTTAGGAAATTTGGATTTACTGCCCAGATTTTACCTCAGGTTAACCAACCTTGTTACAACGATGATTATTCAATAAATTATTTAAGATCCTTATTCATAATTCCTTCCTACTATATTTTATTTCTTTCTCAAGAAAATTAAAGCAGGTGTGTCTACTATTTGTAACCCACAGACATTAATTAAAACTTCAAAATAATTAAGAGATCCTACCACCTATTGAATCTTGAATACTTAGCACCTCATAAAGACCTAACCCTAGATCCCATAATTCAGGTTAAGGGAGTTTAGCTACTCGTGATACAATGAACAAAAAACCTAATTGAATTCATGATTTGAAAGATAAACTTATAGAGATGAATAATAACCAGTGAATCGTAGATTAGATCATAAAGGAAAATCCTAAAAATACTGATAATAATCTCTCAAAATAGTCGTGTTGTTAAAGTCTAGGAGTAGAGAGAGAAAATATCAGAGTATATTATCAAAACTCAAGGTGTCGAATAATGTCTTGGAAAATCCCCCTAGAAAATCCTAAAACAAAGCTTTAAATAGTTTACCCTAATTATAGAAACATAATCAAGGTTACAGATTTTCCTCAAACTAGATGATGACATTCGTGATAACTTATCAGGAGTCTAACGACTTATCACGGATATCGTCAGCTCCACTTTACTTTTGGCTCTTGTTGTCTAAGACTAACGACGATGACAATGGCTTATCAAGATTTTGACAACTTATCAAGAGCATCGTCACATTCCTGCTTCAATTCAAATGACCTGTCTATGTCTGATGGTATCCTTGATTACTTATCACCATTCTAATAGCATATCACTGAATGTTATCAACTCTTTCAGCTAAAACTCATCTCCTGTTTAAGGCTGACGACATTCCTGATGACTTATAAGACCTTGGCAGCTTACCAACAAATGTCGTCATAACTTTCACTTTAGGCCAATTGTCTGTCTAATGATGACGACCAACCTGATAGCTTATCACAAGTCTGACGACTTATCTCAAATATTGTCCGCCACACTTGTCTTTAGATTTCTTTAAATTTTAACCTTTTTACTTCCATTATTGTTTGTTCTCTATCATATCAGCTTAAACTGCCAAATCAAACATAAACTAATAAAAAATAACTAAATTTTCTAAAGACCTTGCAATTCTTTATTGTTAAAATCCTCAAATGTGTTAGTATATACTAACACATCAGGCAAGGAAGCTAGGGTTTCAACTACGGTATTGCTTTGGGCTTACTGTGGTGATTTGTTTCCATTAATTCATTATTTTAAGGCATACTTCTCTTACCTCATTGTATTTTCAACTAAAGGCATGGTTTATGTGATTGATTTCATGATTTTTACTATTTCATGATTATGTTTTTTCAACTACTATTGCGGGTTTTGATATTGAATGCTTGGTTAAGGTTTTCTATGGTTTTAATTATGCTTTTATATGCATTAATGGTGGTTTTTGACAATTGAATTGCATGGTAATAATTTAATGGTTTTTTTAATTGGTTTTGGTTATATTATGCCCCCAAGGTGTTTGATAAAATGCTTATAAAGAAATGTTCATTGCATTGACTTCTTTTAATGGAACTCTTGCATGTTTTAAATTTGATAAAGGATTTATGCAAGGCTTAAATAGTTTGAAAGGGCTAAAGTCTAAATGTTTATGGTTATAGAGAACATGAAAGTCTCCCATGTAGATTTAATATGGTGTATGGAAAGGGCACCTAAGGTCCCCTTAACTTAAATGGTTTGGCTATGGTTATTACTTGTAAGTAATGGGATGGTATAATGACACCACCAATATTGGCCTTGGCTAATAAATGGTAAATGGATTGTCTGGATATGCTTTTAATTAGGCATTAATGGCGGGGTGTGTAGCTAGGCCATGGAAGGTGGCAATCCTGGGGGGATAATAACTTAAAATTCATATTTATCGATATGAGGGGTCCTTGATGACCATGTATGTGTGTCACATTTTATATTAGAGGGATGTAATATTCATCCTATGGGATATCTCCCCGTTATGTGGCTACACGCACTGGGACCGTTTCATTAGGATGAGTTAAACCCATATCACCCATAGGTAGTTAGGATGGGAAAGCTACACAACCTAGATAAAGGTTTTAAGTGCATGCTCAACCTGATACCTTTTCCCGATACTTATATATATATGGTTGTATGCATTATGGATGGTTTTACTTGATTTTATGACTAGCATTATTTTGTCCTTATCTTGAGATTAATGATAGTAGTCATTTGCTCACCCCATCTACTAGCGGCTATATAACCATGCTATGTAGGAACTGACTTTCTTACTCCTCCTATTTAGTATGCAAATTTGGTATTAGCATTTGGGCTAAAATGGTAAGCTTCCATCCATTCAGAAGGCACCATTTCATGTTATGGATTTCTTTGGACGCTTTCTTTTATTTTGGATATTGGTTTTGGCTGTAGTTGGGGGCATGTCCCAAGAGGATTTGTTTACTCTTTTGGATGGAACCTTTGTGGTACTTCTGGGGGGTGGTATGGGTGGGATCAGTATTGGTGTCAGCCTTGGCCTTGAAATAAGTCGGTGGGCTAACATCATTGGATGATATTATTAGTTTTTCCATCATATTATATTTTTGGATTGATTTTCATATTATGTGTTGGTATTCTATTTAGTTTATAGTGCATGGTTGTGTTTGGTACAGTGGTTACTTATCGTGGTACAGTTGGAACCGATTGGGTCGATCATAGTTGTGACCCTATCCAAGTATCTTAATGAGAAAAATAATGCTATCAAAGGAAGGATACAGATTGTCATATTGGGTAACTGGGGGCAGTCCCTAGTCTTGAATCGACTTGGGATGCCCATATGACAAGGCTCGGGGTCGAGTCATGTTAAGTTAGTATCAATACTCTAGGTTTATGGTCAACTGGAAAGTCCACAAGGCTGTGATAAGTAGATTTTCTTTTAGGGATGTGAAGCACGCCAAACTCATAAGAGAAAGGCTACAAGACATTTATGAATGTTTCACTTTCTTGGTATTCTATCTTATAGCTTAAGTTCTCAATCCTGGAATCTTCTCTAATCCTTGTTTTTTCTTCTTTCAGATCATGCCTCCTAGATCTGGAACCCAAGGAAATGCTTCTGTCCTATATGAGGATAATGTAATGGGGTATGTCCTACGTCTGGAGTACATCTTCGATCTCATGGTCCTATTCCTATTGGTGCAGGGATTCCTCCTATTTTCTCTAGTTCTCCTCAGGTCCCATGGGAAAATGTGATGAAAATAGAAGTTTACCAGTTTAATTATGTCATTGCCCAATTAGTTGTTGCTCAGGATGAGCGGGGTACGACTGGTGCTTTGTTTGTTAAGGCAACAAGGGTTGGTCAATTTATGAAGATGGGTCCTCCAAGTTTTACTGAGGTGAAGGTGAAGGAGGATCTACAGGGCTTGTTGGATGAAATGGAAAAGATATATTTAGGGTGATGTAGGCTACTGATGTAGAGGGGTTAACTTTGCAGCTTCTCAGCTCAAGTATGTTGCTTATCAGTGGTATGAGGAGTAGGATAGGGATAAAGGTGACATGGAAGAAAAAGAATGGAGAGAGGCTGTTTCTAATGCCTTCATGGATCGTTTTTTTCTCAGGAGTTAAGGGAATAAAAGATAGAGTTTGTGAACCTCAAGCAGGGGAGGATGTCTGTAAAGGAATATCCTTTGAAGTTACATCATCTATCAAGGTATGCTCCTGATTTGGTGGATGATATATGGTCGAGAATAAGGAAGTTTGCTTTTGGATTGAATTGAGATTTGATTTTGGAGAGAAAAACTACCTTACTAATTAAAGATATGGATATCTCGATGTTAACTGTTCATTTACAGCAGGTTGAGGATGAGAAGAGGAAACAGGCAGAGTTTGGGGATAGGTAGGGTAAGCAGAGCAGGTTTCTTGATCAGAGAGATGCTCAGTATCAAGGTGGTAGAGATAGTGGAAAGTGGTAGAAAAAGAAGTGGGGAAGTTATGGCTCCTTTACTGCCAGTGCTCCTTATCCAGAACAGTCGGGAGATAGGCGTTATCAAGGTGGTTATATTACTTGGTCACAGGTTACCCAATCACTGGCGAGCAGATATTAGCCTGTTTCTTTGTGTCCTTCTTGTCAATTCTATGGTCGGCCTCATTGGGATTATTGTAAGGAAGGAAGGGTGTAACGCTCTGATTTTTTGAACCGGATTGCTACACGGTGCTCATGATCTTGAGGGACCACAAGCTAGCCTGTGATTGATATTTGTACCTGTACACTGCAATATATGACATAAAAATGCGGAAAACATAAATAATAGGCCATAAGGTTCAACTGCATAGAATATCTGACAAATCATAACATCCATATGTGGTAACGAATACCCAAAACAACTGAAATCTGAATCAAATCTGAGCTAATTCTGAAAGCCTCTAAATACTCTGTGAGCAAGGAGTTGAAGGAACATGTCTCTAACGAACTTCGTCTAGCAAAACTGAACTGAAATAATAAATGAAATAAATAATGTCATCCTCGAATGGATGAGGACTCACTACAACTCTGCAATTGTAATGCTACTGCTACTGCTGATCTGGATCTTGTATCTGTGAACCTAGGGTGTAACTTGAAAGAAAGCACCATAGCGCAAATGCATGAGTAAAATTGGAAGTACTGAGTATACAAGTGAGGTAGGCTAAATGCAAAAGGGTTAACATACATGAACAATGCTAACTGGCTGACTGATATGAACGTAAGAGTGAAAACATGCATACATAGTAACAGAGATCGTGATTATGTTATATCTAGATCTGGACACTAATACATGATCTACTGATATCAAGCATAACAAATACTAATATTTTGATAACATAGATGATTGTGTCTGATTGTTCTAAATCTAATGGAACTATCTGTGTTCCATTTTGTAACTAAATTGACTGTATCTGTCAGTCTTGATATACTAAAATTTGAAGGACTATCTGAATTATTTTATAGAGATTGGGACGGAAACTATGGGAGGTTTTTGTTTGACCGACATGCCCCAACAACGCATATAGCTAAGTTGGGGTCTGATCTTTGCCCCGACTAGAAGGGTGTCAATACTGCACCACTAGTAAGGACAACTGTGAGTCACCATTAGCTGGTAGGTACTCAAAAAAAGAGAACGGTTGGATCCCTAAAATAATGAATTAAGCCACCTCATCAACCCTAATCTGATAGGTTAAGATGTCTCAACCTTTGCTGGATACGTAGTTCTAGAATGCAAGGATGATTACTAAGAATCACACCCTAAACTGGCAAGTAAGTTCCCATCCTTGGGTTCACTCGGTGCTAACTTCTACTCCAATCTGAAAGGACTGAACGTGATTTAATTAATGGTACATGGATTGATTAACTGACTTTCATTGACTGATGGATTAGTGCTACTAACTGAGAATTAACTGAGATCACAAGATTTCTGAGGTTTCCTAAGTCACATGCCCGACTGAGTTCTATAGATCATGGCTTGATTGAGATTGTCATGATAACATGATATGGATCTAGGCACATAACTATATTTTTCAGGTATAAGTACTCCAGGACTCGATGGAAGAAAACTGACACACATGACTGACTTGATCGTAAGAGTAGAGTCCACAATTCACAATATCATGAGTAGGGGATTTCACACTAAGCATAGTTCTCAACATCTTATACATGGAAGGAAAATTCATAGAACATGTATATACTTGCATAACTTCAATATCATGGTCAATCCATATCACAGCAGTAACGCATATCACTCACATGGAATTCTTGGGAAATTGTAAAGCATAGAGTATGGACTTGTCACTTAAGAAGTATTAAATCATGGGACATGAATTCTACAATCTAGGCATATTATCAAGCACTTTGCATGCATTCTATTAGCTTAAGCGTGCTCATGAATTTCACCAT
Source organism: Capsicum baccatum var. pendulum (assembly GCA_030864225.1). Lineage (NCBI taxonomy): Eukaryota > Viridiplantae > Streptophyta > Magnoliopsida > Solanales > Solanaceae > Capsicum > Capsicum baccatum. The sequence continues at coordinate 165,948,543 of CM061556.1, read as the reverse complement.
ATTAAGCCATATAAGGATCATGGGTTTCAACTAACAAACACATATACTTCATTAAAACACCTTTAGATATCATCTTGAAACTTAATCAACAATAATCAACATGTACATGCTCATATCACAACAAGACAATCACAAAATATTTAAAACATGGTTCTTGAGCTCTATGAACGAAATGGATCAATAGATGAACACTACGCATACCTGACTCAAGGTTCTTGATGTTTTTGAACTTAAAGGATTTAAAATCCTTTGATTTTTGAAGAAGATTGGGTCTTATTCTTTGAGATTAAATTTATAGAGAAACCCTATTTTTTCTATATGAAATAATAATAAGCTAAATGGCTGAATCCAATGGTAAGTAACCAAATTACCCCTATTAAAACAACCTGGAAGTAAACAGAACATGGCATATGATAACCCAACTGATGTCCATCAGAAACTTGATGGTCCATCATTTCGACCATCATACGTGGAACAGAAATGGGGTTCACTCGATATGAATTGATGGCCTGGATGACGGTCCATCAAAAATCTGACGGTCCATCAACTCGTCTATCAATCCTTATCAAGAAGGTGGACCTACTGCCTTGGCTGTGATGGTTAAAGTTGTGCTCTGTCACTTTTTTGGCGGTCCGTCAACTTGGGCATTGCACCTGGGCGTTTTTGTCTGTTCTGAGTAAAAAATCTATATCTTCTTCATCTTGTGTCGACTTTTGAGAAAATTGGTATCGTTAGAAAGTTAACTAAATTTTCCACATGATAAAAAGTAGAAATCTCAAAAATACCATTGGTACAAAAATAGATTTTCATTTTAAAGAAATTACTAGCATCCTTAAGATGATTTCTAGCTTGGAATAAGAACGGGTATTACAAAGGGACAAATGGTTTAAGTATGGCTAGGTAGGCCATCAAATCAGGGATTTTTCAGTTACTAGGGTTGCTAAGGGGGCTAATAAGATTCCTGTGGCTTCATTTTTTACTCCTGCACCTGGTGAGGTGGTATCTACTTCTGTTACTACTCTTGGTTCTACTGTTGGTCGAAATAGGTTATATGATTTGGCATCTTGATGGGAATTCGAGGCATCAACTGATGTCAGTTCTAGTATGTTACAACTTTTCTCTCATGATGTACATTATTATCTTGATCCAAGGTCCACTCTTTCTTATGTGACTCCATATGTGGCTGTGTTTTTTACATTCAATCCAGAAGTTATTTCATATTTTTTTTTCTATTTCTTCCCTAGTAGGTTACTTGGTTGTTTCTAAGAGAGTCTATAGGGGGTATATGGTATCTGTTGGTAGCAAGTAGACCCTAGAGAATCTCTTTGAGTTGGATATGGTAGATTTTATTGTAATCTTAGGTATGGATTAGTTGCATTCTTATTATGCATCTATGGATTGTCGAACCCATAGGGTTATCTTTAAGTTTCCTAGTGAACCGATTATAGAATGGGAAGGTAGTTGTTTATCTCCTAGGGGGAGGTTTATTTCTTATTTTAGGGCTAGGAGGCTAATCCCTAAGGGTTGTCTTTATCACTTGGTCTGGGTTAAAGATTTTTACTGGGAAGGTCCTTCTTTGTCTTCAGTCCCTGTGGTTAATTAGTTTCCACAGGTCTTTTTGGATGATCTTCATGGTGTTCCTGCAGATAGGAAAATATAATTTTGTATTGATTTGCTTCTGAATACTCATCTGATTTCTATTCCTCCGAATAGATTGGCTTTGGTTAAGTTGAGGGAACTCAAGGAACAACTTAAGTATCTTTTGGATAAGGTGTTTATTCATCCTAGTATTTCTCCATGGGGTGCGCCGGTGTTGTTTGTATGTAAGAAGGATGGTTCCCTTTAGATGTGCATTGACAATAACTAGTTGTACAAGGTAACAGTCAAGAACAAGTATCCTCTTCCTCGGATATATGATTTGTTTGACCATTTACAGGGTTCCAAGTTACTCTCTAAGATAGATCTTCGGTCTGGGTACCATTAGCTTAGGATTAGGGAGGTAAATACCCCTTAGACGACATTTTGTACTTGGTATGGGAATTTTGAGGTCTTGGTGATATCGTTTGGCTTTACTAATTCTACAATAGCATTTATGGACTTAATAAATAGAGTGTTCAGGCAGTATTTAGATCTTTTCATCATTGTGTTTATTGATAACTTCATATGTTGTTATTACAATACAATTTTGATATACCATCAATAAACTATTGCTTTATTTGATCTAGGCTCCACATATTTTTATGCAGATACTTATTGTCAATCGAGGTTGGAGTTATCTCATCAACCATTATGTGTGCCTGTGCATGTAACTACTATTGTAGTTGATTTTTTAATAGTAGATCATGTCTATAGATTCTGTCTTCTTCCTATTTGGGAGTATGACACTTAGGTTGATCATATTGTGCTTGACAAGGTTTATTTTGACGTGATTATGGGCATCTAATAGTTATCCCCTATCATGTGGTCTTAAATTGATTTGCCAAAACTTTTACCTTAGTAATACCCAACATACTCTTGATTATGTGGCTAGGTGATTATAGCCTATATAAACAGGGATTAATTATGTGCATCTAATGGTTATCCCCCTATTATGTGGTCTTAGATTGATTTTCCAAGATTGTTACCTTAGTTATGCCTATCATACCCTTGATTTTATGGTTGGGTGTTTATAGCCGATATCGATAGGGATTATTTCATATATTCGAGATAGGAGAGTACCATTGAGAGGGTGTAGGGCTTACCTAGCATGTGTGTGATGTTAGTATTAAGAGTCATTTGCTTGACTCTATTTACTGTAGTCAGTGAGATAATTGATTTTTTCCCTATAAACCTATCTGACCTTACTCTTGAGAGTTTTATAGACTCACTATTGATTTTGAGTCTGGCAGTCAACCCATTTTTATTAAACCATATTATATGGCTCCGAATTCATGATATTCTAGTTAAGGGATTTATTAGACTGACTATATCTCCTTTGGAGTGCTCCCATTTTATTGCGAAGAAAAAATATGGTTATATGTGTATGTGTATCGATAGAGGCAACTAAATAATGGTGATAGTGATGAATACATATCCTATGCCTTGTATTGATGATCTGTTTGACCAGTTACATAGTGCAACCATTTTTTCTAAGATTGACTTGACATATTGCTACCAAGTTGATAATTTGGGCGTAGGACATCCCTAAGACAACCTTCGAACTATATAATACCCCGTATTCTTTCTAGTTCAATTCAGCTCAAAAGAGGTACATTAGAGACTTAGGAACTGAAATTTTAGATAAGTGTTGAAGACTTAGTCTCACTTTTGGTCTCTAAACTTTGATGACTTTATTCTATACCTTTCCTACCTTAGGATGTAAATTTCTAAGTTATTTCATGATCGGGGTAATCCATAGTACCTCCAGGGTGAGTTTCGCAATTTTTGGAGAAGGATTGGGGCATATTCAGTTGGCTATAATAGAACCTCAACGCGATATCGCCGCACCTCATCAATGGCCACATTGATGAAGACGATGCGATGCATCGTTGATCGTGTTGGTGCCCAATTTTCGTGTGTTAAATAACGGGTTATGGGGGCATTTTAGTCATCTACCCTCACCCAAATCCACCCAAAAGACATTATTTTAGCCCCAAATAGCATAGATGCTTCATTGTTCATCTTTTTCTTCTCTAATAACAAAACCCTAGCTACAAGAATCAGGAACAATCTCATAACTCCTACTCTAAGAAAGCTTATAATCCAAAGTTCCAGGTTCAAGAGCTTCAAGAATAAGATTCAAGAGAACAATTAGAGAGTCAAAGGTTCAAGATTTTACTTTCAATTCATCAAGCAAGGTATGTGGGGTTATAAACACGGATCCTCTTTCATTCTAGTGCCCAAAATCTAGTTTTCAAAGTTTAATTTATATGAATTTATATGATTTACAGTTTAGGGTTCATACCCAATTATCATTATTTGAAGATGTTGATGTTTCAAGTGGTTAAATATTGAATTGCCTCTCTACTTTTGGATGTTTATGCGTATGAGATGATTCTATATACATTGAAAATTAAATTTCACTATCTTGACTAGAATTATGCAAGAATTTCAAGATTTAGATTATTGAGCATGACTTTATGATAATTTGACATGAGTTTGATCATGGGTTTTAAGCCCTAAGTATGAGTATTGATATTCCAAGAAGATGATGCCTTTAAACATCTCATGATTAGTTTACATTCAGATTTTTTAGAAAAGATTTGACCTTTTGATCCTCAGTTAATATATGGAATCCACTTTGCAGTTTTGATTACAATTATGATCACAGTTTTGATTACAGTTTAAGTAAATAGATGCTTAGCTAGTTTTCATTGTAAACCCTTATGCTAGTTTTAAAGTGGATTTCCTACCAAATGAGCATATAGATTAATGGGAGTAGTATTTAGAACCGAGCAGGAAGTGTGGGTTTAGTGCACCCAACTTCCCCAAAACATTGAGATAATCTAGGTACAACTTCAGATTATATTCCATTTGTATATGGATACAAATACAGATTGTGATCACTTAGATTAGGTTATTGTAACTCCCCAAAATCTCATCCCGAGATGTCACACGGTGCATAAGGCTACAAGTAGCCCCAAGCTAAACAATTTTAGTCTACGACTAAGTATAGAGCTTAGTTCAAGATAATTTGATCAAACAATGGAACTATCATTTCTTGTCTAAATTGAAATAATGAAGAAAATACTCTCTGAATAGCAACGTACTGAAAAGTCTAAAACACACTGATTTTCTGACAAACTTGTGCTGCTAAAGAAACTAGAGAGTCATTGGGACAGACCCCTAGCTGACTCAAATTGAAAACAAATAAACCAAATACTATGAGTACTAAAAGTCTTTAGGAATAGGTCCTCGAACCATGAGGACTCACCAACTGCAAAAGTGCAGATGTGGGTACTCAGAGATCACTATCGCTGATGAGACTGAGCACCTGAACCTACATTATGAGACAATGTAGCACATAGACATATATGTGGATTAGTACTTTGAGGATGTACTGAGTATATGAGGGTGTATTCACTAAGTAAACAATCTCATTACTCTTTATAAAACCATGCATGATGATATAAATGACGCACAGAGCTTGAATAAATCTGAAATCTAAATCTCATAAATCATGAATAATGAAACATGTAGCATAAATCTCATGAGTCATTATACTTAGTTCTAAAATCACTATTATCCTCTTATTCTCAAAGCTTGTAAGTAAAAGGAAATTCACCTTAAAAAACACAAAGGTTTAAAATTAAAACTAATCATGCTTCTCTTTGCTTGATATCATAACTTGGATTAATGATGTGGATTCCTATTTTTAGTTTCAATTCAAAGAATCAAATTATGTTTATCAAAATCTTAAAAACAGCTAATCATGGGGTGGTTAAATAATGATTATACTTGAAGTTTCAACATACAAACTAGGGCTTAATGAATCATGCTTCAATTTCATATCAACCACCATAAGGTTCACGCTTTATAACACAATTATTCACAATTCAGCTTAAAATCTGGATTAAAATATGTTCATGTGCTTAAATATTCAAAAGTAGACATGTAACTCAATATCCAAATCACTTAAAATATCAAAATCATACAACTAGAAACTTGGGGTATAAACCCTAACTTAAATCTCATGGAACTCATACCAAAATTCAGAAAATTTATAATTAAAATAAGTCTTTGGGCACAAGGATGAAAGAATTATCCTTGTTCAAGCCCCACATAACTTATTTGGCTTGACTCAATGGAACAAGATGACCTTTGAAGCCTTGAGAATGTTCTTGGAAGTTTTAATTATCCTTGTTCAAATGCCACATAACTTATTTGGCTTTACTCAATGGAACAAGATGACCTTTGAAGCCTTGAGAATGTTCTTGGAAGTTTTTCTCGGCTGTTCTTGAATGTTGATACTTGATTCTTCAGTTTTCTTGAAGAAGGATTTGTATCTAGTTCTTAGGATTTAATCTTGAAAGAAACACTAATATGATATTATAAATGAATATGATGTTATGAGCTTTGATCTGATGTAATTGGGTGTTAAAATGGGTGGAAAATGACCTAAAAACCCTTTAAAAAATGTCTTTAAATTGCTGAAAAGAAATTGCAACGGCTTGGGCGATGGTCCGTTGTAGGCTCGACGGTCCATCGGCCTGCCCATCGCACTTTGGCCAAAACAGGATCTTACTGCCTTAGTTTCGACGGCTTGGGCAATAGTATGTCACAGGCTCGATGGTCCATCGGCCTGCCCGTCGCACTTGAGAAAAAAAGGTTCTTACTGACTTAGTTACGACAGCTTGCGTGACGGTACATCATAGGCTGGACAGTTTATTGGCCTGCCGTCGCACCTAGGCAATTCGGACAGCTCTTAGTAAAATATCCATAAAAATTTACCGCGATAATGGATTTTGCTGAAATTAGTATTGTTGGAAAGCTAATTGAATTTTTCACATGTTAAAAAGTCAAAATTGTGGAAATTCTATCGGATTTAAAAATTATTCACTTAGGAGGTCATCTCTTAATCTTTTGGAGACTAAATTAGACTTAAAGAAAGTTTGGGGTATTACAATATCTCCCCCCTGGAAACATTTATCCTCGAATGTCGTTAGTTAGGCTAAGAATACAGAGAAAACTGAGGATGCACGACCGAAATAAATTACTAAATTGATTCTACATCCTTCTAATCCCTTGAGTACTTCTGGGAATGCATGAACTTATATAGAAGGCACTATATAGCTGAATACATGCATAGAAAAGAACTAAACCAAAGAAGAGTAGTACCTTCGCCTAAATCTGAGCTTGCGGCGAATAGATGAGGGCACTTGGATTGGATATTCACTTCTGTTTCCCAAGTACCGCCCTCAACTGATTGATTCCGCCAAAGAACTTCGACCAAGGGAACTTCTTTGTACCTTGGTATACATATCTAATGGTCTATAATTTCAAATAGAATCTTTCCATAAGAAAGACTGGTCTGAATATCTGAACTTTCTAAAGGAACAATAACATCGGTGTCGCCAGTACATTTCTTAAGAATAGAGATGTGGAATACTGGATGAACAACTGACAAGTATGCAGGTAACTCAACCTCATAAGCTACTTTCCCAACATGTCTTAGAATTCTATAACGACCAACATAACGGGGACTAAGCTTTCCCTTTTTATGTCTGCATAAGACTTCTGACAACTCTGAGTTGTCCTCAATCTTTTCTAATAAGCTTTACTTTTTTTGTAGCTTCAAACACTGCATTAGGCCCAATCATAGCATCCTCACCCACTTCAAACAATCCTATGGGTGATCTACATCTCCTCCCACAAAGAGCCTCAAACGGGCCATCTGAATGCTCAAATGATAACTATTATTATAAGCAAACTCAATCAATTTCAAATGCTCATCCCAAATACCCTTAAAATTAAGGAACATGCCATCAACATATCTTCTGTAGTCTGGATGGTCCTCTTAGCCTGACTATATCTCTATGGATAAAAAATTAAACTAAGATAAACTTGGGTACCAAGACCCTTCTGAAAAGCTCTCAAAAACTGGGAAGTAAACTGAGTACCCCTATCTTAGATAATAGATAAGGGAACTCCATACAATCTTATTAAATCCTAGATATACAACTTAGCATAATCCTCAACTGTATAAGATGTATGCACCGGCATGAAATGCACTGACTTACTCAACTGTCTACAACAACCCAAATTGAATCACGATGATAGCATAAAAGTGGTAAACCAGTCAAAAAATCCAAATTCACCTCTTTCCACTTCCAAGTGGGGATACCAAACACACCACCTGGTCTTTGGTGCTCTACCTTACCTTTTTGCCAATTTTCATACTTTGCCATAAACTCTGCTATATCTTTCTTCATACCACTCCACCAATAGAATTCCCCCAGTCGCAATACATCTTGGTAGCGCCGGGATGAATAGAATATCGTGCACCATGTGCTTCAGCCATAATTCTCTACCTCAATTCACAAACACAAGGAATACTCAATCTATCTTGAAACCTCAACACACCATCTCCCCTTTGGGAGAAAACCTCTATCTTTTGGTCTTTAACCGATACCTTCAGTTTGACCAAACTAGAATCCATGTCTTGCTTTTTCTTCACTTTTGAAACTAAAGAGGATTTGGAACTACTTCAAATCCAAACATTACCTTCAGATAAATCAAGCAACCTAACACCCAAACTAGCCAAAAGATACACTTCATGAGCTAATTCTTTCTAATATTTCTCCATATGAGCCACACTGCCTATAGACAACCTACTAAGGGCATTTCCCACTGCATTGGCCTTTCTAAAATAATACAAAAAACTCATATAATAATATTTTACAAAATCTAACGACCTCCTATGGTAAAGATTCAACTCTGTAATACCCCACATGTTTCTAAGCTAGGAAGTGAACAAGTATTCCTATGTATGAAATCTCCTATCCTGTGATTCATACTTGAGTACAATGAATATCCTAGTGATAGGATAGCTTATGATGCATTAAGCATGTTCATATGAGTCACTTAAGGTAATACAAGCTAAAAGTTTTTGAATCCATCAAGTATTAGTGTTCAATTTTCCAAGGGTCATTTTTGAATGAATATAAATCAATGTTAATGTGGTATTTTGTCTTATTTAGACCCAAAACATTATATATGATGAAATTATCTTTCCAACGATACCAATTTTTCCTTAACACAGTACCCGAGCAAAAAGTTATGCCCTTTTTCGTGAATGACAGTAAGGATAGGCAATTGGTTAGGGGCTTCCCAACCAAACATTGGCGATTAGTTAGGCGCCATCCAACATAGCTTAGGAATTCACTTGGGCACCTCCAAATTTAGTTCCACGTGCCAAAACCACTCTGTTTTAAGTTATCTTAAGGGTAATTAAGTCTTTTAACTCTCCTTACACGTCCCTAAACTTAACCCTACGAAATATATAGCTTCTAAACATATTACAATCCTATTATCATCTCAAAGCTCATCATCCAGGGGAACTAAAATAGTGAAACAACTAGGGTTGGGTAACTAAGATTGAAGATCTGATTTCAAGGAAATTCCTCCATCAATCATCAAGAATCTTCCTTCTAAGGTATGCATGAGTTGATTCATGGACTCCTTTTGTCCATGAAGCTCAAGAACTATTTTCTAAATTTTGTATCATGATGTTTATGTTGTTGGTGGTTGATTCTCATGTTGTTTGAGTTTGATGATGTCTAAGATGGGATCTTTGTATGTTTATTGTGAGGATATGGTGGTATTTAACGTATAAATATGTGAAATCGGTGGTTGAATATTTGTAATCTTGATGAATCCACCTATGCCTAAGATGTTCATGTAAGGTGTTTGTGAAAATACCTAAGGGAATAGAAATTATGCTTTTATGACATAATAAGACCTAAATGACTATTCTATGTTTTAAGTTTATGTTCAACATGATTCTCGTGTTGTTGTCTTGACTTGATGAAGTTGTACGAGATGCTCACGATATTGTTGTAATATGGAATGACCATGTTATTGAAGCCTTCCAAGTATGTACATGTTGTGTGCATTCCCGATCATGTGATAGTTTGTTGAGAATCATTCTTATTATGAAAACCTTACTTATGATATTGTGAATTCTGGACTCAAATCTTGTGATCAAGTCATGTCATGTGTGTCAGTTTCCTCCTATAAAATCCTGGGGGTACTTGTACCCAAAAACTATAGTTGTGTGCCTAGAGCCATGTCATGTTTCACGATATCCGAGCTCAAGCTATGCTTCCATAGACTTCACTCAGTCATGTGACTCAGGAAAACCTTATGATCTTAGTCAGTTGTCAGATATTAGTAATATTCCACCAGTCAATGGAATTCAATAAGATTAAGTCATGCGCAGTCAATTATTCATGTCCATTCCCTATAGATGGGAGTAGAGGTTAGCACCGAGTGAACCCAAAGATGGGAACCTACCCACCAGTTTAGGGTGTGATTCTTACTAGTCATCCTTGTGTTCCAGAACTATGTAGCCAGCATAGGTTGAGACATCTTAACCCGTCAGATTAGGTTTGATGAGGTGGCTTAAACCGTCAGTTTAGGGTTCCCACCGTTCTCATTGAGTACCCACCAGATAGGGGTCACTCACCGGCTGTCCTTACCCATGGCACGGTATTGACACCCCTCCATTAGGGGAAGAGATTGGACCCCAGCTTAGCAATAATGGAATACATGGGGCATGTCGGTTAAACACTACTTCCCACAGTTTTAGTATCAGTCTTGATAAAATAACTCAGGGTGTTCTTCAGATTTCAGTATATATAGGACTGTCATATACAGTCATCCATGTTATCAATTTAAGTATTAGTCATGACAGTTATCAATAAACCATGTATTAGCTTACAGGTTATTCTATCACGTATTCATGGTCCCAGTTTCTATATATGTGTATTTGCACTCCCATATTCATATTAGTCAGTCAGCGTTGTTTATGCATGAAACCCTTTATGTTCAGCCTACCTTCCTCGTATACTCAGTACTCCAGTTGTACTAATTTATTTGTGGTATGGTGCTTTCTTTTCATGTTACACCATAGGTTTCGAGACACGAGCTCCATCCCAGCAGTAGCGGTAGCATTACAGTCGCAGAGACACAGTGAGTCCTTATTGATTCGAGGACAATATGATTTGATACATTTATTTATTTCTTCAGTTCAGTTTTATAGAGATATTTGGAGACATGATCTTTCAACTCCTTATTCAGATAGTTTAGAGGCTTTCAGATTTATGTTCAGATTTATGTTCAGACTTAGCTTTTAGATTTAGTTGTTTTGGGTATTTTCACCCACATGATTTTTTTCAATTGAACATTATGGCCTTACAGTTCTATGTATTCCGCATTATTATATTATAATTTGCAGTATACAGGTACAGATATTAGTCATGGGTTAGCTTGTGGTCCCTCTGGGTCATGAGCACCGCGTAGCATTCCAGTTTAGCGAATCGGGGTGTCACAAACATGGTATCAGAGCCTAAGGTTCAATAGAGTCCTAAGAAGTCTGAAAGTCGCATCTAGTAGAGTCTTGTACATGGGTGTGTTGTGGGCGACATTTATGTGCGGGAGGCTATAAGATGTTTTATGAAAAGTCCCCTTTCATCATTATTCATGTCACGCTAGTGAGCATAATCACAATTTAAACTCTCAGTATAATCTATTCTTCTCTTATTCCAGACCATAGCCCCAAATAGAAGAAACCAGCCAGCTCATCAGCCCGAAGATACCTTGGGAGAATATGTTTCCCATGCGGAGTTTATAGCCGCATTTGCCATACTTGCTCAGTCCATGGCTGCACAAAATGAATGGCCACCAGTCATTCCAGCCGATACAGTGGCCAATCCTAAACAGCTAGGTTTTGGGACTTCACCCGGATGAACCCTCCATATTTCCATGGGTCTAAGTCTGATGAGGAACCTCAGGAGTTCATTGACCAAGTCCAGAAGGTCATTGACATCATGGGTGTTACTTCTATTGAGAGTGTTGAGTTAGCCGCCTACCAATTATAAGATGTTGCAGATGATTGGTACAAACAGTAGAAGCCTGAGAGGTTAGATAATACAGGCCCTATCGAGTTGGAGGAATTTGTCACAGCCTTTTTGGACAGATTCTTTCCCCAAGAGATGAGGAAAGCCAAAGTTCTTGAGTTCATCAAACTCAGGAAGGGGAATATGATGGTTAGGGAGTATTCTCTCAAATTTACTCAACTAGTCAGGTATGCTCCTCATGTGGTTGCAGGAAATAGAGCTAAGATGAGCAAGTTCATTTAGAGGTCAATTTTTTTCCTACCTTCGGGCAAGGAAAATGATTTTTAAGGGGCGTGTGTATCATCTCGTGCATGTTAAAGATTCTAGTTTTGAATCTCCCAGCTTTGAAGTAGTCCCTTTTGTTAATGAATACTCAGATGTATTTCCTAAAGATCTTCCAAGCATTCCTCCCGAAAGGGAAATAGACTTCGGTATAGACCTTCTTCTAGATACTCAACCTATTTCTATTCCGCCATACAGAATGGCACCAATAAAACTCAAGGAACTAAAAGATCAGTTGAAGGATCTCTTAGATAAGGGATTCATCAGACCCAGTGTTTTTCCATGGAGTGCGCCAGTATTATTCGTGCGTAAGAAAGATGGTTTTCTTAGGATGTGTATTGATTACCGTCAACTCAACAAGGTCACGGTCAAGAACAGATATCCTCTTCCCAGGATTGATGATCTATTCGACCAACTTTAGGGTGCCAATTACTTCTCCAAGATAGACCTCATATCAGGTGATCATCCGCTCAGAGTTAGAGAATATGACATTCCAAAGATAGCTTTTCATACTTGATATGGTCACTTCGAATTTTTAGTCATGTCATTTGGTCTTACCAATGCCCCTGCAGCTTTTATGGATTTAATGAACCGTGTGTTCAAGCAGTACTTGGACATGTTTATCATAGTCTTTATAGATGATATTCTCGTCTATTCTCGTACAGAGCGTGATCACGCAGACCATCTCAGGATTGTTCTTCAGACTCTCAGGGATCACCAGTTATTCGCTAAGTTCAGCAGGTGCGAATTTTGGCTAAGATCAGTAGCATTCCTTGGCCATATTATTTCCAGTGATGGCATTAGAGTAGATCCTCAGAAAACTGAGTTAGTAAGAAACTGGCCCAGACCCATATCTCCATCAGATATTAGGAGTTTCTTGGGTTTGGCTGGCTATTACGGATGGTTTGTTGAGGGATTATCTTCTAGTGCATATCCCATGTCTAGCTTGACTTAGAAAAAGATTAAGTTTCAGTGGTCAGATTCATGTGAGAAAAGCTTTCAAGAGTTGAAGACTCGGCTCACCTCAGCTCTAGTTCTAGCTATTCTAGATGGTTTAGATGGTTTTGTAGTCTATTGTGATGCATCCAGAGTGGGTTTAGGTTGTGTCCTCGTGCATCATGGTAAGGTCATAGGCTACGCCTCTAAACAGTTAAAGCCACATGAGAAGAAGTATCCTACTCAAGATCTTAAGTTAGCAGTAGCAGTTTTTTCCTTGAAGATTTGGAGGCATTATCTCTATGGAGTTTATGCGGATGTCTTCACAGACCATAAAAGCCTCCAGTATGTCTTTTCCCAGAAAGATCTCAATCTTCACCAGAGAAGGTGGTTAGATCTCTTGAAGGATTATGACATGAGTGTTCTTTATCATCCGAGCAAGGTGAATGTTGTGGACGACGTCTCAGTCGACTCTCCATGGGTAGTATTTCTCACGTTGAGGATAGTAAGAAAAAGATGGCTCAGGAGATCCATCAACTTACCAGACTAGGAGTTTGCTTAGTCGATTCTTTAGAGGGTGGTGTATATGTTCAAAGTAGTTTAGATTCATCTCTAGTTTTCGAGGAGAAAGAGAAATAAGATAGCAATCCTAGCCTTGTCAAGCTCAAAAAGTCAGTTCAGAATCAGAAAGTTGAGGTTTTCTCCCAAGGGGGAGATGGTGTTCTTCGTTATCATGGTCGTCTATGTGTTCCGGGTGTAGATGAATTGAGGTAGCGAATTCTTGCAGAAGTGCATGGTGCGCGATACTCTATTCATCCTGGGGCCACTAAGATGTGCCGCGACATACAGGAGGTCTATTGGTGGAGTAGGATGAATTGAGATGTTGCAGAGTTTGTGGCTAAGTGCTCTACATATCAGCAGGTTAAGATAGAGCATCAGAAACCTAGTGGTTCTATGCAAGAGTTCACCATTCCTACTTAGAAGTGGGAAGAAGTTAAGATGGACTTCGTGATGGGTTTTCCTAGAACTCGTCATCAACATGATTCATTCTGGGTCATTATAGATAGAATGACCAACTCAGCTTATTTCCTTTTTGTTCGTACTTCTTATTCCGTTGAGGATTATACCAAACTCTATATCAGTGAGTTAGTGAGGTTACACGGTGTTCCACTATCTATCATATCAGACAGTGATACCCAGTTCACTTCTCATTTTTGGAAAGCATTTCAAAAGGGTCTCGGTACCCAAGTCCATTTAGCATAGAATTTCATCCTCAGAAAGATGGTCAACTAGAGAGGACCATTCTGAATCTTGAAGATATGCTAAGGGCATGTGCAATTGAGCTTAATGGAAGTTGGGATGACCATTTGACTTTGATTGAGTTTGCATACAACAACAGCTATGATTCTAGTATTCAGATGGCTCCATTCAAAGCTCTCTATGGTAGGAGATGTAGATCTCCGATTGGTTTGTTCAAAGTTAGTGAGGCCTCAATCATAGGTCCTAACTTAGTATTTGATGCCTTAGAGAAAGTTTAGTTGATCATAGAGAGACTGTAGACTGCTCAGAGCCAATAAAAGTCCTATGCAGATGTTCGTAGAAAGGATCTTGAGTTTGAGGTCAATGACTATGTCTATCTTATGATCTCTCCCATAAAGGGAGTGAATAGGTTTGGCAAGAAAGGGAAACTTAGTCTCTGATATATCGATCCCTTTAGAATTCTTTGTCACTTTGGCAAGGTAGCTTATGAGCTTGAGTTGTCTTCAGATATAACCTCAGTCTATCTAGTCTTCAATGTCTCTTTGCTAAAGAAGTGCATAGGTGACCCAGCAGTTATTGTCTCTATTCAGAGCATCGACATTCAGAACAACCTCTCTTATGAAGAGATTCCAGTCGAAATCTTAGATTATTAGACTTGTAGATTGAGGAACAAAGAATTCCCTCTAGTCAAGGTTCTCTGGCGAAATCAGTCTCATAAGGGAGCTACTTGGGAAGCAGAAATAGATATGCATACCAAGTATCCTCACCTCTTCCATGCCAATTCAGATCAAGCTCAAGGTAATAGTTCTCCTTAAGCTTATTCAGTTTCACGTTTATGTTTCCAGTAAAGAATTGATACCTATTAACCATTTCATACTTAATCATGCATTCATGTGTCAGTCGTCCGTGCATGAGATATGCACGAGTTCAGTATGCTTAGCATGTCAGTCATGAGATCAAGTTTCAGTTCATCATATTAAGTTCAGATTCTATTGTCTTGTATCCCTTCTTAGTAAATCTCATTCGAGGATGAATGTTTCCAAGGGGGAGATATTGTAATACCCCGCATGTTTCTAAGCTAGGAAGTGAATAAGTATTCCTATGCATGAAATCTCCTATCCTGTGATTCATACTTGAGTACATGACCTACAATGAATATCCTAGTGATAGGATAGCTTATTATGCATTAAGCATGTTCATATGAGTCACTTAAGGTAATACAGGTTGAATCCATCAAGTTTTAGTGTTCGATTTTGGTAGGTTCATCTTTGAAAAAGTATAACTCAATGTTAATGTGGTATTTTGGCTGATTTAGACCCACCAAATTGTAGAGAATCGAATTATCTTTCCAACGATTCCAATTTCGCCTTAATCCAATACATGAGCAAAAAGTTATGCCCTTTTTCTTGATAGATAGTAAGGATAGGCGATTGGTTAGGCGCCGCACAACCAAACATAGGTGATTGGTTAGGCGCCGCCCAACCTAGCTTAGGAAATCATTTGGGCACCTCCTAAGTCAGTTCCAGGTGACAAAAACACTCCGTTTTGAGTTATTTTAAGGGTAATTAAGTCTTTTAACACTCCTTACACGTCCCTAAACTTAACCCTATGAAAGATATAGCTTCTAAAAATATTACAACCCTATTATCATTTCAAAGCTCATCATCCAAGAGCACTAAAATAGAAAAACTAGGGTTGCATAACTAAGATTGAAGATCTGATTTCAAGGTAATTCCTCCATCAATCATCAAGAATCTTCCTTCTAAGGTATGCGTGAGTTGAATCATGGACTCCTTTTGTCCATGAAGCTCAAGAACTATCTTCTAAATTTTGTATCATGATGTTTATGTTATTGGTGGTTGATGCTCATGTTTTTTGAGTTTGATGATGCCTAAGATGGGATCTTAGTATGTTTATTGTGAGGATATGGTGGTATTTAACGTATAAATATGTGAAATTGGTGGTTGAATATTTGTAATCTTGATGAATCCACATATGCCTAAGATGTGCATGTAAGGTGTTTGTGAAAATACTTAATGGAATAGAAATCATGCTTTTATGACATAATAAGTCCTAAATGACTATTCCATGTTCTATGTTTATGTTCAACGTGATTCCCGTGCTATTGTCTTGAATTGAAAAAGTTGTACGAGATGCTCATGATATTGTTGCGATATGGAATGAACATGTTATTGAAGCCATGTAAGTATATACTTGTTGTGTGCATTCCCGATCATGTGATAGTTTGTTGAGAATCATTCTTATTAATAAAGCCTTACTTATGATATTGTGAATTCTGAACTCAAATATTGTGATCAAGTCATGTCATGTGTGTCAGTTTCCTCCTATCGACTCCTGGGGGTACTTGTACCCGAAAACTATAGTTGTGTGCCTAGAGCCATGTCATGTTTCAAGATATCCGAACTCAAGTTATGCTTCCATAGACTTCAGTCAGTCATGTGACTCAGGAAAACATTATGATCTTAGTCAGTTGTCAGATATCAGTAACATTCCGCCAGTCAATGGAATTCAGTAAGATTAAGTCATGCACAGTCAGTTATTCATGTCCAGTCCCTCCAGATGGGAGTGAAGGTTAGCATCGAGTGAACTCAAGGATGGGAACTTACCCGCCAGTTTTGGGTGTGATTCTTACTAGTCATCCTTGTGTTCCAGAACTATGTAGCCAGCATAGGATGAGACATCTTAACCCGTCAGATTAGGGTTTATGAGGTGGCTTAACCCGTCAGTTTAGGGTTCCCAGCGTTCTCATTGAGTACTCGCCAGATAAGGGTCACTCACAGGCTATCCTTACCCATGGCATGGTATTGACACCCCTCCAGTCGGGGTAGAGATTGGACCCCATCTTAGCCATAACGGCATACATGGGGCATATCGGTTAAACACTACTTCCCACAGTTTCAGTATCAGTCTTGATAAAAGAACTCAGGGTGTTCTTCAAATTTTAATATATATAGGACTGTCAGATACAGTCGTCCATGTTATCAGTTTTAGTATCAGTCATGCCAGTTTTCTGTTAACCATGTATTAGCATACAGGTCATGCTATCACGTATTCGCGGTCCCAGTTTCTATATATGTGTGTTTGCACTCCCACATTCATATTAGTCAGTCAGTTTTTTTCATGCATGAAACCCTTTATGTTCAACCTACCTTCCTCGTATAATCAGTACTCCATTGGTACTGACGCATTTGTGCTATGGTGCTTTCCTTTTATGTTACACCATAGGTTCCGAGACACGAGCTCCAGCCCAGCAGTAGCAGTAGCATTCCAGTCACAGAGACACAGTGAGTCCTCATTGATTCGAGGATAATAGGATTTGATACATTTATTTATTTCTTTAGTTTTGTTTTACGGAGTTAGTTGGAGACATGTTCCTCCAACTCCTTATTCAGATAGTTTAGAGGCTTTCAGATTTACCTTCCAACTTAGCTTTCAGATTGTATTGTTTTGGGTGTTTTTACCCACATGATTTTATTTATTTGAACCTTATGGCCTTACAGTTCTATGTATTCTGCATTATTATATCATGATTTGCAGTATACAGGTTCAGATATCAGTCATGGGTTAGCTTGTGGTCCCTTAGGGTCATGAGCACCGTGTAGCATTCCAGTTCAGTGAATCGGGGTGTTACAAACTCCCTCCGAGTAAACTTATACTGTAAGCTTTTATGGTCTGTGAATACATCCACATGAACACCATATAAATTGTGTCTATAAAATTTCAAAGCAAACACCATAACAGCTAACTCTAAATCATGGGTTGGGTAATTCTTTTCATGCGGCTTCAACTGTCTAGAGGCATAGGCTATAATCTTACCTTTCTACATAAATATGCAACTAAAACCTACTCTATAGGCATCACAATACACCACAAAACCATCCATACCATTGGGCAATATTAACACTGGGGCTGAAGTGAGTCGAGTCTTCAACTCCTTAAAACTCTTCTTATAGGAATCTAACCAAAGGAAATTAACTTTCTTTTGGTCAATCAGGTCATGAGTGATGCAATAGATGAGAAACCTTTAACACAATGGTGGTAATAGCCAGCTAGACGTAAGAAACTTCTAATATCTGATAGTGAGATAGGTCTAGGCCAATTTCTTAGGGCTTCTGTCTTTTGGGGATCAACTCTAATGCCTTCAGCTGAAATAATATGATTGAGAAAGGCTACTGACCTTATCCAAAACTCACACTTGCTGAATTTGGCGAACAATTAGTGATCTCTAAGAGTTTGTAAGACAATTCTAGGATGATCAGCATAGTTATCCTCACTACGAGAGTACACAAGGATATCATCTATTAACACTATGACAAACATATCAAGATACTGTTTAAACACTCGATTGACGAGGTCCATGAAAGCTGCTAGATTATTGGTCAGCCCGAAAGAAATAACTAGAAACTTAAAATAACCATAACGGGTTCTGAAAGTTGTCTTTGGAATATCATACTCCCTTACTTTAAGCTGATGATAGACGGATGTAAGGTCTATCTTTGAGAAATAAATTGCACCTTGTAATTAATCAAACAGGTCATCAATTCTAGGAAGAGGGTATTTTCTCTTGACTGTGACCTAAATTAAGCTGATGATAGTCAATGCACACATATAAGTAACCATCTTTGTTTTGTACAAACAGGATAGGTGTGCCCCATGGAGAAATACTGGTCCTTATGAAACCATTATCTAAAAGCTTTTTGAATTGCTTTTTCAATTCCTTAAGTTCTGCGGGTTCCATATGGTATGGAGAGACAAAAATAGGCTATGTATCAGGAAGAAGGTCAATACCGAACTCTATTTCCCTATCGGGAGGTACCCTTAGGAGATTTTCTGGAAACACATCCGAAAACCCATTAACTATATTAACTGAATCAATTATTATAGTCTCAGACTTAGTATCTTTAACTCGAACTAGTTGATAAATGCAACCATTGGAAATTAACTTTTTGGCCTTAAGGTAAGATATGAAATGACTCTTGGGAGATACAAAATTTTTGGACCAATCAAAAATTGGTTCATCTGGGAACTGAAACATAACCACACGAGTGCGAAGTCTATAGATGCATAATACGAATGAAGCCAATCCATACCCTGAATAAGATCAAAGTCGACCATATCTAACTCTATCAAATCAACAAGTATAACCTTATGAAGAACAGTAATAGGAAACTTTTTGTAAACTTGCATAGCAATAAATGACTCTCCTACTGGGGTAGAAACTAGGATAGACTCAGGGATCTTTATGAAACTTATCTCAAAATACACAGAACTAATGGAGTCACATAAGAGAAACTTGACCCAGGGTCCAACAATAAATTCATATCAAAATAAAAGACACGAAGCATACCAGTAATAACATTCGGTGATTTATCCTTGTAATACCCCAAAAAAATTTTCGTTGAAATTTTATACATAAACGTATTGGATCCTATCTTCGAGAATGATTTATAAATTTTATCTGTGTCATTTCTTGGATTTCGACCCACTATTTCATAGAGCATCGAATAAAATTTCCAACAACATGTGGATCACCCAAAATGGATACTCGAGCGATGACTTACGACCATTCCGATCAAGCTACTACCATTCTAATTGAACTATGAACAGTAAAATGTGCAGGAAAAAAAAATACTGCAGCCAGGCAATTAATTTTGGTCAATTTCAAATAATCATAACTACTTGTACATAATGAACTGTGTGAGCTGCTATATATCAACGGAAAGCCCTAAGAGTCTTCTTTCTATTAAAATTGGTTTCATCCAATTCGAACATCAGATTAAAATTTTATGGCCAATTTACTTCAGCGTAGAAGATAGATCACTGAAGGACAAATTCGGGTTTTATTTGTTTCTTAGGGGCATTTTGGTCTTTCATCACTCTTTTAAACCTCTACAAATACCCCATTAAGCTGAGAACTTGCATTATTTTCCTCTCATTTCTCTTATATATATATATATATAGATAGATATATAGATATATAGATATATATCAAGTTAGGGTTAGGGTTTTGAATTGGGGAAAATTAATTGGAGGTTTTGATTCAAGAATTCTTTCCGTCAATCTCATTCGGCCACGAAATCTAAGGTATGCAAGTATTTATCTATGGACTCCTTTCGTCCATAGAGTCCACGAATTCCTTTATGAAAGTTCAAGTTATGTATATATATATATATTCTAGACCTTGATGATGTATATATAGATATGTTGATTGATATTTGATGGTTAGGATATATATGAGGATTATATATGTTACTTGATATATATATATATGGTAATTATGCATGTTGGTTGATATATATATATGTGTGGTGATGGTGTATGTTGGTTGATACATGCATATGATGATTATGTGTGTTGGATGAGATATATGGGGTGGCGGAAAACATGAAAATTTGACGAATTCACCAATGCCTAAAATTGCATGTAAGGTGTTTGTGGAATTATCTAAGAGGCTATAAATTTATGTTCTTAGGATATAATAAGTTCTAACTGACTAGACTACTTTCTATGTATACGTTTAACATGAACTCCATGTTATTGTCTAAAATTTGAAATTTTGTGTGGAAGGCTTATGATATGGTCGTATGTGCGGACGAGGGATATAGTTGGTGGGATTAAGATGAATGATGGTGTTGTAGCACATGTAATTGTTCATACTGACCTATGCCTAAATGGTACATGCAAGGTAATTGTAGAAATGCCTAGTTGAAGAAGAATGAATTGTATGACCCCTTGTGATCGAAGTGATGATTTCATACCATAATTGCATGCTACGTGTTTACTAAGATACTTGAGGGAAATGGTAAGGCCATTAGGCCACGCTAAGTTTGAAATGTCAAATTATGGGTCGAATTACATATATCAAGATCTTAAAGGAAAGAACCTCGAGAAGTGAATCATGATGTGTTGAATGTATGTTATTTATGTGTCTACCGATTGGATGAACTATGTTATGTTGTATTCTTCCTTTACCATATGCATCCTTGTTGAATGATCTCCGATGTAATGGAATGAGATCCCAATACTTGTATATGAATATGATCTTCAAATGATTGGTGTGAGGTGTTAATGAATGCATGGTGCATGATGGCCTGTAGGCATATGAGTATGCCTTTTTGTATACTACGTATTACTTATGTTATTGATTGCTGGGGGTATGTATGCCTGAAATAGTCTGCTGGTCTAGAGTTGAGTCAGTTCTACAATAATCTTAGTCGTGCTATGGTCGATGAATTTCTGATGAATTGAGAACTTAACATAAATTCCGTGAGAACTTAGTATGTGGGGTTTTGAACAAGAATATCTTTTCATTCTTATGCACAAAGAATTAATTTTATCATAGGAATTTCATGATTTTATAAAGTGGGTAAATACCCAAGATGTTTTAATGAAGAATTATGAGGTTATCAAAATATAAATTGTTTAAGCTTTGATGTACATGATTACTTTATTATTCCCAAGTTATGATTCGATATGGTGAATTTCATATTTCTACCATGAGTTGATATTTCAAGTGTTTTTAATATATGATTTATGGAACTTTGAATCGTCCAATATTGGTATACATAATAACCTTATTATGTTGTTTTCTTGAATTGTGATTTTATGTCATAAATTGCATACCACTACTATAAAATTATTTTTTTGAGGATTCTTGACATTAGTGCCATAATTTGAGATATATTACGACATACAAAATATTACAATGATTTGAAGATCTTAAATGCATTTCTAAAGCTATTGTCATGATTTGAATATTGGAATGAAAGAATGATGATTTGAGAATATTGATTTGCATCCGTAGAGTCAGGATGATTTATATTGATTTTAAGCTCACAGAGACGAAATACTACGTTATTGATACCATGTTGATGATGAGGAAAATTAAAATATTTTGAGCTAAAATGTGTTGAGTTTGGAATCCACAAATTGATATGATTTGATAAATGAGAAAGAGATTTGATTTGATCTTTATGATAGACCATTGTGATGTTGTAGTGGATTTCCTAACATGTTCTGAAATAGTCGGGGACTATTACATAGCGCCGAGAGGGAAATACAAAATTTGGTATTTCCCCAAACATATGTACCACCATAGGTTTGTTGATGATGATATTGTTGGCCAGAGAGCCGAATTGTGATTATGAAAGCTTTAAGGTTATATTCCTTGGCAAGAGTACAACATTCCCGCCAATGGGAGTTCTCTCCCTAGGAGGGCAAACTTTGGTATTCCACGCAGCTCACGTATGGTTGTCGGTTATAGAAAACTCTCCTTTCCATAAAAGTATGTTTCTTGAAACTATCGAGTCGCTCTGAGTCTTGCGTTGATGAGTTTGGTTGTTTATGATGAGTCATCATAATTTATGATGAATATTGATGATTTTATGATGATTCATGGGATTTTACTTATGTTTTCCTCTCTATAATATTATGAGAAGTATAGATAATGAAATTAAAGCCATGTGACTCTTCATTTTCCATACGCATGTTTTACGATATCAAAGATATTATTCAAATTATTGTGTGCACCCCCAAATATTCAGTTGCTTATGAAGATTCATGGTGATTTATGTAACTAATTCCCACGGTTTCTGTGTCAGTATAAATCTTTAGGAGTCAGGGGTGTAAGTGTATTCAATTGATCAGTGTTGGTATCCTGTGATTTAGTAATGCAGTACCCCAGTACGGTTGTGAGTTTCGAGGACAGTAAATTGGTATCCGAGCTGTGGTATCTGGAGTCGTTGTAATTGTTATAGTGGTTGTGAATGGTGTATTCATATATGTGTACTCGTTCGCTATTCTCATAATTATTTTGTTGATTAAATATTCATGCATAAGTCCTTTTATTTAGCCTTCCCTGTTTGCATACTCAGTACATCTTAGTACTAACGCATTCACGTTATGGTGTTCTTTTATTTTGGGGCACCATAGGTTCAGAGGAGTGAAACTGGGAGCATCTTAGAAGTCACTTGTATAGCAGCAGTGGGTGCAACAGTGAGTCCTCATCATTCGAGGATGTTGTTATTACAGTATTTGATTTTAGTAGACGGAGTTAGTTAGGGGAATTATCTCGTCAACTCCACAGCTCAGGCAGTGTAGAGGCTTTTCAGACAGATGTATTAGTGTGTGGTTTAAGGTATTGTATATTTCTAGATGTTTGAACCTTATGGCCAGTGTTAGCCCGTTTTTGCATGTAATTTATTATATTATGCAGTGAATAGGTACAGATATCGAAACAAGGGTTAGCTTGTGGTCCTTCGGGATCATAAGCACCGTGTGGTGTTCCGGTTCTCAGGAATAGGGGCATTATAGTCCTACTCGTGGCAGGATGGAAAAACATAGAATCGATTTTGGCACTGCTGAATGAAGCACCCTGAGGAGGGGCTGGGAAGGCTAAATGAGCTGGTGTACTGGTAGCCTGAGTCTGGGGTTGAACATCTTAGTTCCCTTGTATAGCATGCAGACACTCTCTAAGTCTATGAACCAACTTGTTACAACCAAAATAACCCTTTTGTTCACCCAAACACTTACTGGGATAGGTTCTACCACATTTAGCACATGCGGGACAACTGGGCCTGCCAATCACACTATTTTGGGATCTAGACATAGAAGACTTATTCCACTACTCTTATCTATTTTTGGGTGTGGGAGCATTGGCTGATGATGGTTCTGGCATTGACGAGCAATGTTGAAACAATGGGCAGTTCCCCCCATGGGATCGAGTTTGAGCATACTCAAACTGCTCTGATCTAGTTCTCTTATTTCCCCTTACTCTCTCCCTCTTCTTCATCTTTTCTGCTTCAATGTACTGAGCATGCATTAGGTTTTAGGAAAGTTCCATTTCTTTATTGAGCATAACAGTCCTACACTCCTTAACCACACCGATCATGAACTTACTCATACTAGATCTGGAGTCAGCTATCAAGTCAGGAGCATACTTAGATAATTGAGTGAACTTAATGCAATACTCCTTTACTATCATAGAGCCTTTCCTCAGGTTTATGAACTCTTCTATCTTAACTTTCATCATCTAAAGTGGAAAGAAATTGTCTAAGAATGCATTATGAAACACCTGACAAGTTATTGGAGATGCATTCTCCCCTCTATTCGTCCTTCACATCACTCCCCAATCATAAGCAACATCTTTTAGACCATAAAAGTCCAGATCCACACTCCACTCTTCAGTTACATGTATAACTTGGGTAATCTTCTTTACCTCATTAAGATACAACTGCAGGTCCTCACCTGCTTTTGACCCAAAAAATTTGGGTGGGTTCATCCTTATAAAGTCACGAAGTCTGGATGCGACTGTGTCACCCCCTTATTGATGTGGAGTTCTAGCCTTATTATTGGTTTGCACAATAGCAGTCACAACTTGGGCTAACATCTAAAAAGTAGCCTAAAATTTAGCATCAGCCTAAAATAAAAATTTTCAAAACTTATGCTTTTATCTTGAGGAAGATAGGACTTGGGGACACAAGGACTTAGGATTTGGAAACGTTGGGCGACTGTGGGAGTTTCTTCTAACCAACAAAAATTGTGTGAGCTTGACATGGAGTCCAACATATTTTCCATGCTAGGGAGAGCTATTCTACCCTTTCTATCGAAATAGAAACTTAACATTAGTGATCACTATCTTAACTCACTTAGGATAAATTAAATCCTACGGTGGATCATAGTTCTGGGGTATGAGACGTTAGAATCATACCTAAATCGGTGCTAAAAACTACTCCCATACTTTGACTCAAACTTTTAGGAAATCCACCTTAAAACAACACAAAGGTTTATAATTAAAACTTATCATACTTCTCTTTGCTTCATATCATAACTTGGATGAATAATGCGGATTCCTATTTTTAGTTTCAAATCAATGAATCAATATTTTCTTATCAAAATATTAAAAACAACTATTTCACTAAAATAGGAATCCGCATTATTCATCCAAGTTATGATATGAAAATATTGATTCATTTAATTACACTTAGGACTTAAATGATTTGAAAATGGACTTTAGTCCTACTTATTTCACTAGCAGAAAGGGTAAAAGTACTACCTTCAGAACTAAATGTTATGACTCATTAGATTTATGCAGTATGTTTTGCTATCCATGGTTATGTTTTTTTCAGTTTTCAGATTTTCCAGCTTATGTGAGTCATCAACATTTAGCATGCATATTTTATGGATTTTGATAACATTGAGATATTATTTCTACTTATGTATTTACCCCCATATTCTCAGTACATTCTAAAAGCACTGATCCACATATATGTCAATGTGCTACATTGTCTCATAATGTAGGTTCAGGTGCTCAATATCAGCAGCGTGATTGGCCATGAGCATCTCTATCAACATCCCGACAGTGGTGAGTCCTCATAGTTCATTGACCTAGTTATTCAAATTTCCAGCTTTCTAGATTAGTTTATTTAGTTATGTCAGACACTTCAAGTCAGGTGGGGGTCTATCCCAGCGACTCTCTAGTAGTAACATTAGAGGATTTTCCGACTATTAGATACATTGTATTTTTTCAGATTTTTTTTCTACGTTACTTTCAGACATTTCATGCAGTTAAACTCAGTTCAGTTCAAATAGTATTTCAGTATTTTAGTGTATCATATGCTTATATTACCTTTATTTGAGTCATCAGAATGAGTAGAATGCTTTAGGGGTTAGCTCAGAACTACTTGTAGTCTGCAGCATTGTCTAGCATCCCGAGACTCATTTTTACGGCGTTACAAACTTGTTACGACCATTATGAGTTTCTGGTGTCTCTTTTAGGTTTACCAATTCCCTAATAACATTCATGGACTTGATTAATCGTGTGTTCTCGCCTTATTTAGACTCCTTCATGACGGTATTTATTAATGACATCCTTGTGTACTCGAGGAATAGGAAGATACACAAACAATATTTGAAGATTGTGGTACATAGTTTGAGATATTATCGCATTTATGACAAATTCACAAAGTTTAAGTTCTGGCTTGATTCTATAGCATTCTTATGGAATTTTGTGTCCAACGATGGGATCATGGTAGACTCAAAAAAGACTGAGGGCCATTCGTGATTAGGCTACGCCTACATCTTTTATAAGCTTTACAACTTTATAGGGTTGGTAGGCTACTACAGATGGTTTGTTAAGGGATTTTCCTCTATTATAGCACCTATGAACAAATTTACTAGGCAAGATGTTCCATTTTAGTGGAATAACCAGTGTAAGCCGTGCTTTTTAAATATAAAGGACTTTCTCACTTCAGCTCCTATTCTAACCCTTCAAGTTAAGGGTAAGGGACTTAAGATATATTGTGGTGATTTAGGTAATTGTTTAGGTTATGTTTTGATACAGCAAGGTCAAGTTATAATGTATACTTTGATAAATATGAAGTTGAATGTCACAAACCAATTTCTTAGGTCATGATAAAGCATATTTTAACCCTCCAGTAGGTAAGCCAACCCATAGTCAAGAAAATCTAGTAACGAACTATCAAAATCAATGAAAGGAAATAGCAGAAGAAATATGATAACAAGACCATTATATATAAAGTAGCCCCAAATCTTAGTGAAATTAGTACAAGAGCTTTAAATATAATAAGAGTATAAAGTTAAATGCAGAGTAAATATAAGTACAATTCATCTCTGAATACAACATAGAGAACAGTCTAACCTATAAGAGGGAGAGTAGTAATACTCCGAACGATAGGATTTTTCCCTAAATCTCAGATCCATAAATGCCTTGAATGATAGACACATCAATGTAGAGAACTCGTACTATGATCTGTAGGCTACAGAAGTGTAGTATAAGTACTGATTATGTAGTACTGATTAAGCATCAACCGAATAAGCTCCAAAGATAATTCAAGCATAAATAACATATAAAGCAGGAATATGAAGTACAAGAAACCATCCAAGAAACTAAACATATATTAACTAGTGGAACAATAAGGATAAACTATCTTATCATCATAATAATGATGATACAAAGTTCCACACAATATATCACTTGTCAATATACAAATAAGAAGAGAATAAAAGTTATATAATAGTATACAAGGCCAAATTTCCTATACGATATGAATAAACAAGGAAGATAGGGATATATATATATACATACATACATATATATATATAAGCGCTAACTCAATAGAATACTTTATGGGAACCAGCCTAACATCTTAGGCTATTCTAACAATGTAGGAAAGCTACTGCTGGCACAATCAAGGTCCCTAATCATAATGTCTACTTATGAGATAACTATCCAAAATGTACTATACTGAAAAAAGGAAGAGATTAGAATTTGTACTGACCTTTCAGGTTATTTTCTATATTCTCGCTCATTTTCACCATTTAAAGCTTTTCTATAACTGCCCTAAGTCATTTATGACTTATTGGAATAGAAATTCGATTATTGGGAAGTTCATTTGGTTTTTAGAGCCAATTCCATATTTTGAATTCTTCACTAGTTCAAATTGGCTATCGGATGAAAACTTCTGGTAAACAACCTTGTATGCAAATTCTACCTATTCCAACAGCTCCTGAATAACTATTTTAGGTTGGGTGGACCCTTGGTTTTGGTCTTGAGGGTCCCAGACACATTTTGGGCTATTCACCAAAATTTAAGAAAAATGGTAAGTGGGTGTAGGACCCACTGTTTTATTAAGTTTGGAATGTTGAATTTGATAGTGTAGCATAGTCTGTTTGTTTATACGGGATTCCGAATGAACCTCAAGGGGATGGAAGAGAATTTCTCTAAGTCTCAACTGGTGAAGGTGCATCACTTTAGAGATGCCTTTGATCATTTAAGAGATTTGGCAACCCCCAACAAGTACTGTTTAACCGACTCCTTTTGTTGGTTAAGCAAATGGCTTTGTAGTGGAAGGGATATCACGTAAATAATAATAGTGTTGTGTACGAGACACTTTCTTAGGCCACCAGGTTTTGCAGAAGGGAATGGAGTACTAGGTATAAGTATCACTTATGTCATGACCTTGCTATGACGGGCATCTTAAGTCCACCGAGGATTAAAGACCACCCCGTTATTGACTAGTAAAATAGGATATAACACTCCTAGCAGCGGCTAAAATCAAAACATATATCAAGACAAAAAGAGTAACAAACTCAAAGACATCTAAGAATATCAACATAAATACCTAATTTTTAGTAACATTCACAAGGCCTCTATAAATCCAAAAATAATCTAAGTCACAACATCCGCACGACCCCGACAATGACAATACAATGACAATGATATTGTTAGTATGAACTCCTTAATTCCAGTTTATGAAAGAAAATCGATGGAATAATCAAGTCTTCAAAAAATACAAGCTCACCACTTCATCGCAAATGACTGATGAACTTAGTTGATCCACCTAGCACTGCATAGGAAAAGTAGGATTGATTTTAGATCATATATAACATGGGGATAAAATGTCTAGATAAGGTCAGTAGGCTGAGCATGAACATGTAAATTATACATAAGGATAAAGTAATGACAATTCAAAAATCCAGTTTGAATCAATGTACATGTTCACATACATTTGTGTTTACATATATACATATATAAAATGTTGGGATAGGCTACAAGGCTTAGTATGCACCTTAATCGTCATATAGTAGTACCCACATGCTATATGAGCCCCAGATCTTACCCCTTGTTTGGGCCCTTGTGTATATTTTTGTATGAACTAGAGAATAATCTTATATATATACACGGGGGACTCGAACCTCCAAATCATATACTAAGGTGACTTAAGAACCTAATTATGTATAGTATTATGGGGACTTTTAACTCTCTATCATATAATAAGGTGGACTTGAATCAGCCATTCATAGGCATGAGGGCTCAAACTGCAGGCCATTTTAAATCCTGCACTGGCAAACGCGATTTCTAGTTTTGAATGCTTGAGACTACCACTTTCATGACCAAGCTACACAACCCTCTTTTAAGCCCCAGTAAAATATTTATCACACATTCCCATTCATTGAAATATAATACATATTTAGGCATATATTATTCGTATTATCATACCAATTACACTAGAAAGATAACATCAACATGCCATTTGAATTCCATTAACTCAGGAGAACAACTCCTTTGGTTCATTATTACAAACCGTAACATTTCAATAAGCTCTTTAAATCATGTAATTGTTCCAAAAGTATTTCCATACAATTTTACTTGTTCTAAAAATCAATAACACAAAATTGGATTGGGGTTATTGATATACCCAAGTTACAACTTTCTTCTGATAGTATAAGCGATCATTGTGAAATATATAACCCAACTAGGTCGAGGTCAAATCCCATAGGGAATATGGTGTTGATTAAAATATTTTTTGATTTAACTTACTAATAGTCAATATTTATGTTTAAATGGGTGATTTTATCATAAGAGTTTATAGTTAACATTTTTGTTTTTCTCTGAAAATTAAAGTTATTTTTTGTAATTTCAAATCAGTAATGAATTTGAACTAGAGTTGTGATTACTATGATTAATAACATTGTAAATAGCAGTTATGAGATTTGATTCTCATGACTCATGAGAAACACCAAATTATCAATGTTTGCAGTTTATCTAAGTGTTTTACAACCTACTTAGATATTAAGCTCCCTAATTCTCCAAAATGTAGGAAAACTTTCTATTCTCATTGATTTTATTTCGAGTTGATAATTCTTGTTGCAACATTAACCATTAGATGGCAAATTTCTTTTCTAAATCCTCATTGATAATTCACTACCTTTAGTTAATTTCTTACTTCAAGCAACCTAACTTAAGGAATGTTCTATTTTTTTGAAACCAATAGAAAATAGTTAAAAAAACAAAATTACCAAAATGAATCCCACAATCAATCAAATCTAACCCACACTAACAAATAAATAAAGTATTAATCATATTTCCCAAAACACTAGTTGTGGGGGTTCCTCATGAATATAAGAGAGATTGCACAAAATTAATTCATAATTTTAAAGAGCTATACTTACAAAAAATGAAATCAAATATTGTTTTCCTACAAAGATTCACCAGACTAGCCTGAGAACTAGCCCAAAAGATGAATTTAAGAATTTTATGCTCCAATAACTAAACTAGCTTTTCCTATGAATAGTCAAATGATGCTCAAAAAACCCTAAAAACTGCTATTTATATCCTTAAAATTCAAAATATAAAATTCAAACACCAAAACCTTTGCACAACAGTTGACGATGAGGCTGAGAGCTTATCACTTAGTTGATAGCTTGTCAGCCAAGTCGTCAACTAAGTTCTTCAACAACTATATTTTTTATCTAGTTGACAATTAAGATGATGACATATCTATTTAGTGTTCACTTGACTCTTCACACACTGCTTCTGGTTGATGGCTAAGCTGATAACTTATCAGTCTCGTCGTCACTTGACTCTCCACATACTGCTTTAGATTGATGGATTAGCTGATGACTTATCAGTTGGCTAATGAATTATCCGTCTAGTCATCACTTGACACTTCACTGACTACTAAGCTGAAAACTTATCACTTAGCTGACGCCTTATTAGCTATAGCCACCAAAATAACTTTTTATTCTTTTTTTCTTTGGTTTTCATAGACCTTGACTTTTCCTGCATATTTAAACAAAATATGATCAAAAACCACACAAGTTGCTTAAGAACTTACAATTATCCCAAGTTAAGAGCCTCAAATATGTTGTCGAGAAGCCAACAAATCAACACCCTCAACTTAAAACACTTGCTTGTCCTCAAGAAACTACCTAATGTAGTATTATGCACACAACATAACATCAATGGATAGAGTAGCATTTCTATTTTTCAATTCCAACCTATAAAGAAAAATGTGATCTTTTTGCCAAGTGATAACAAGATTCCATGCTTCTCTTTAAAGTTCAAACAAACGGAACACTACATATACTTAGAGTATTTGATCAAATAGTCAGCAATCACAAGTACTATTCTTGTGCCCTAACTAAAATAAAGAAGTTCCTTGCACCGAATGTTACTTTTTTTTCAGAAACTAAAAATCAAATCTCTCACCCTCAGAAACAAGTTTCAAATTGTGAACCTACTATGATAAAGGCTTTTCCTTACCATTTTTCTTAGGTCATCTAGTAGTTAAACTAAGATCACTATAGTTCTTTCTTAGCTTGTATTGAAGGACTAAGTGCTGGAAAGATAAATCTAGGATTAGTGACTTAGCCCCTCTTTTTATTTACAGAACTTAGATACTTCCATTCTTATTCATTTGCTTTCTTCCTTCATTTCCCTTCTTTGGTTAAACAATTTTCATGAGTTGGTTCAATTCTTAGCACTTTCACACCAATTATATTAATATTTTATTTCTTTTTTATCCTTTGCAACTATTTTCACCCTCTTTCAATCCTTATCTCTTCTATCGTTGCCATTCACAACTTAAACGATTTGACTGAGTTGATACGTATGATATCCAAAGAGAGGACTAGGGATAAAATAAATGTTTAACTATGAAAATAGGAAAAAGTGGTTAGGTTGTGAAATAAAGACATATATAATGGCTCGAATGAGGATAAAAAGGATTTACTAATAATCTGTTGGGTTGTTCATTTTGATTAGGTGGACTACCTATAATAAATAGCATGTGGTCATTTCTTCGATAACTACTTACAACCTAATAGAATAACATGAGTAAGTTCTTGATGCATGTACACAATGATAAAATATTATAAAGACCTCTCACACTTATGGCATAGAATCGCAATGTCATCACCGACCATTCAATTAATACTCAAGCTTAAGAAGAGGTTTCCATATTTGTATACTTGCATAGACATAAATGGTTTTCCTATGTACCACTTAGCATTAATCTCACAAAATGAAATAATTTTTGATGGGTCTACATGTAATACTCCAAAAAGAATTTTGTTGAAATTTTGTGCGTAAACGTGTTGGGTTCTATCTTCTAGAATGAATTATAAATTTTTCATGTGGAATGTCTTATTTATGACCCACCATTGTGTAGAGTATCGAATAATATTTCCAACGATATGTGGATCATCCAAAACGGACACCCGAGCGATGAGTTATGAAAATTCCAATCGAATCGTTAATAGTAGTGAACAGTAAAACGTGCAGGAAAAAGCACTAAGGCCTGGCATATTTTTGCTCCAACTTTAAATGATCATAACTCCTTATACATAATGATCTGGGTGATCAACTATATATCAACAAAAGGCTCTACGAGTCCTCTTTCCAATAAAATTGGTTTTATCCAATTTTTCTATCGGAGCAAAACGTTATGGTCGATCTACTTCATCTTATCAAAAGTAAATTTTTTGGTCAACTTAAAATAATCATAACTCCTCATACACAATGATCTTAGTGCGATACTATATGTCAACGGAAAGATATGAGAGTCCTCTTTCAAATGAAATTGGTTTCATCCAATTTGAATATCGGAGTAAAACATTATGCTTGATCTAGTTCAGACTATCAAAACAGTCCACCAAAGGATAGATTCCAGAATTATGACATTTTTAGGGACATTTTGGTTATTCCCCCTCACCCAAAATCCATCCAAACCCTATATTAAAGCCTATTAGAAGCATTATATGTTATATTTCATCAAATTTCCTCAAAAAGAAAACCCTAAGATCCTACATCCAACTTAAAGAACCTCCAAATTTCACCATTAATTCTGCAAATTTATTAAAGATTTCAAGTTCCTAGTTCAAGAACTCCAAGAACCATCATTCAAAGAAACGATTAACATCTCAAAAATGAGTATCGATCTAAACTTCATCATTCAAGGTGTGTGGGGTTTTTATTTTACAAAGGAGTGATTTTTATTTGATTTTTCCAAATTTGAAGCATGAACCTATATCTTATGATGATTATTATGAAATCTTGATGTTTATGATTTTGAAAGATGAATTTACATGTGTGGAGATATAAGGCATGAATCTTGAATGATATTAATCATGACTTTGATATTTGGGTCATGAATCCCCATTGGAAATTATGTTTTTTTGAGAAAGTGTGTGTTATAATCACGTTGATGTTGAATATTTGAGATATTTTGAATGATTTGACCTTTTGGTATTAATGGACTTATTTTGAACTCGAGTGTGAAAGAAATCCACAACGTGGTTGATTTTGTTACATGGAAAGCATGATGGCTCCCGATGTATATCTATATATTACTGAAATTATTTTGTTATGGATTGTCAATAAAATGATCAGAGCTAAGTCCGAGAGATATCTTTAGCATCGAGTGGGAGGTATAAAGCGACCTTACTTCCCTAGAAATACGTGGTCTCGTAGTAGTGATCCTGAGGTTGATTTATATAGTGATCACTAGTTTGTGTGGATTTAATATCTATAGTCCTACTCCAATGGAAAGGATAGGATGGATATCCCCAATGTGGGTTGTATGTTGGACTTTATGTATCTCACAAGGTTTATGTCGGTTATAGGATCTCCCAGTATGTGTGTGTTTCTACGTGTCTATAGTAAATGATGAAGTGATTTGAAAGTGGAATTGTGAAAGTTATTTTTTTGAAAGATTTAAATGATATTTACTTTATAAGAATTGATATTCTTGATGAACTGAAAGTAATTGACAAATTATATGATGACTCATATGTGTTATTGTACTTATTGCATCCTCTCATAATTATGATGATTTTCTTCGGGCTATGTGAGTCTTTTATACATCCTACATTTTTCTTATAAATATTTATGATGATGATGTTTATACAACTGCATACACCCCCATATATTCGGTTCCTTTCCATGGTACTGACCCACATCTTCGTATATGGTCTACATTTTCTCAGAATGTAGGTTCAGGTGCTCAGTTCTAGGTTCGACAGTGAATTTTTTGGGCACGCAGTTCTATATCATCTATTGTGTTGAGTCCTCATGTTCGAGGATGTGATGCTGATGTTGGTTTCACAGAATTGTTTATATTTGATAACTGAGTATGAGTCGGTTGGGGAGTTGACTAATAAGTCATATTTTGTTATCTTTTTGAAATTCTTTTATTCTTGAATGATGATTACTCTATCAATATTTGAGGTTTATTTATGGAAACCCCATTGATTTATGTTAAAATAATTGAAAATGGCTCAAAGGATTAGCTTGGGTCTACTCATATCCTCAAGCACCGTGTGATTCTCTGGGACCCATTTTTTGAGGTGTTACAAACATGGTATCAGAGCCTAAGATTTTAAGGTGTCCTAGGGAGTCTGACAAGCCGGGTATCGGTGTGTAGTATGCCACATATATGAGCAAGAGGCTACAAGACGCCACATCTGTGATTCATTCTTTAAAAAGTCTATCGTTCTTAAATAGTCTCTCTCTGCTATTGAATTGTTCTCTCCTCTTTCAAAAATATGCCTCCACGTCAAGCGAGAAGAAATAATGATGGTTAATAACCTCAACCCACTGACCCATTGAATGAAAACGTGTCTCATGCTGAATTTCAGGCAGTCTTTTAGGCACTGGCCCAAGCTGTTACTACAAATGTTCCGGCCAACCTAGCCCCAGCTCCACAGCAATAGGGAAGTGATTCAACTGCTGCCAGGATTGGTGACTTTATGAGGATGAATCCGCCAGAATTCTATGGGTCCAAGTATGATGAGGATCCCTGGTTGTTTTTAAAAGGGGTGTGGAAGATCACTCAGGTGATGCATGCATCTT
This sequence comes from Capsicum baccatum var. pendulum, assembly GCA_030864225.1. Taxonomy (NCBI): domain Eukaryota; kingdom Viridiplantae; phylum Streptophyta; class Magnoliopsida; order Solanales; family Solanaceae; genus Capsicum; species Capsicum baccatum. The sequence goes on along the minus strand of CM061556.1, from coordinate 165,913,794 downwards.
ACGAACATAGTGTGGAATTGGCTGCGTATAGGTTGAAAGACCTTGCTTATGACTAGTTTTTTGCTTGGAGAAAAGGTAGAGGTAAGGGAGTTGTCCCTATAACTTGGCAAGAGTTCCAAGATGCATTCCTGGATAAGTTTTTCCCTTTGGAGATAAGGGAGGCGAAGGTGGAAGATTTTATAAACCTACGATAGGGCTCTCTGACTGTTAGGGAGTATTGTCTAAAGTTCAATCAGTTGACCAAGTATGCTCCAAACTTAGTGGCTGATAATCAGGCTAGTATAAGTAAGTTTGTGACTAAAGTGTGTAGTTATGTTGTTAAGGAGTGTAGGTCTGCTATGCTGAATAGTGACATGAATCTTTCTAAGATGATTACTCATGCCCAATAGATTGATCCAGACAAGATTAAGGAGACAAATAGACTGAGAGAGAATAAGAGAGCTAGGTCTGAGCAGCACGGACAGGGTCAGACTAGATTATAGGGAGGGAGTCGCCCTTAGTATCAGGATCATTCATCTATGCCAGAACCATCATCTGCTAGTTCTCCCGTGCCTAGAGGTAGGCAGGAGCAAGGTAATAGGTCATATGCATCCAAGTCCCAATACAGTGCTGGCAGTAAGCCAAATCGTCCCCTGTGTCCTAAGTGTTGTATGGCTAATTTGGTTGAGTGTTAGGGTGAGAAGAGGGGTTATTTTTGGTGTGGTGACATGGGTTACAAAGATAGAGATTGTCCATAGGATGGACAAGGGCATCATGACTATCGCCCTCAAATCCAGACTTCAACTTTTAGTGCTCCAGTTCCAGCGACTCGCCCAGCCCTAG